>JAQSUU010000667.1:2400000-3850000 GCA_038087645.1 Saccharum hybrid cultivar R570 | reverse complement strand
GACCTGGTGGCCGAACCTGACACTGGGTGGTAGGTAGTAGTTGCATCGAAGGTCGTTGCTTCTGCCCCCATGTGGTTGCGGGTTGCCCATGCCATCGTACGGACGCGCTGCAATTTCATAAGGGCACAAGTGGGCAACCGCAACAACGCTGTCAAAGAGCACAGTAAAGTTTACTCTGTGGTAAGTTCCGATCCGCCGTGACTTTCGCTTCATCCCACGCGTGGGCAACAGGCTACATACCTCCCACGTCTCGTCTCAAACATGGGCCGGTGCTGGGCTGGAGCATCCGGCCTTGTCTCTAGAACCTCATGTAATGCTAAGAAAAAATATAGTCCTCTAAAATCAAAATGTAATCTCGTTTCAATTATTTTAGCCTCCTTTGTCTAGTTTAACACCTCCGTTGTATCCTTTCATCTGGCTCTGCCATTGGTTTCAAGGAATCCCTTCGTTCTCATATAACTGCAGGTGCAGTAAGGACCGGAGTGACGACATCTTAAAGATGAGACGTTAGGATATGAATATGACGGGAGGGAGCATCAGCAGGCCAGCACCTACTATTACAGCTCTAGAGAAATATGGTTATGGAGCATAAATAAATATCATGACGGCCGGCTAAAGAAGGATAAAATCAGATGGCGTGCCCATGTCCGCGATCGATCCCTTCTCCTCTGCAAGAAAGCAAGATCCCCAGATGGCGACGCGTCAAATTAAAGGCGGGAGGCCAGGAGGGACATCGAGCAAGGAAAAGCCCAAACCGTCTGGCACAAGCAACGCCTCCCCCCCTGGTTCAAGTGAAGAAAGAAAGCTTTGCCGCTACTCGACTTCGATTCGAACCCACACAGGGCACAAGGCAAAAGCCAAGGGGAAAACACATGAACTAGTTTCATATTTTTATAATTTAAAATAAATTAATTACAAACTTCTAGAGATCGAGCTAGATTTTTATTATTATTAGAAAATAGAAAACCATTTTTAAAACCAACCGAGGAATAATTTGTCCAGTTTTCACAGTTAGAGGGTGTCTGTTACCCAGTTTCATAGTTGAAGGTTGCAAATCGAACTTGAATACGAGTTGGAGGTTAAAAAATGGAATTTACCTAATAAAAAATAGGGACCCTGGTTCGAGGGCTTATACTAAAGTTGCTCTTAGCATTTTCCTGCTTGTGAACTAAGTGGACTTGGATCAAGTTCATTTGGTGTCCCAACTAAGGGCCTGTTTGGTTACGTTTTGTTAAAGTTTAACTCCAATCACATCAATATTCCCTCAAATGCATTGAATACTAAATGTAGACTAATTGCATGCATGTCGGTACAGATTAGGAGTAATTTACGAGACGAATCTATTAAGCCTAATTAGTCCAAGATTAGAAACTTTTTGTCAAATAAGACAAAAGTGCTAGAGTGTTTGTTAAACTTTAACTCTTCAAACCAAACACCCCTAAGTTCAGGACATTCCGACGCTCGTTGGATGGTCGTTAGCAACCTAGTTGCATCTCTTAGATTGTTGCATCGAGAACAACAAAACGGCAAGGCTATTGTAGTTAAGACTTTTTGCCACACGTGATTCGATCAAAAAAACTCGTTTTGCCTTGATGAGTTTGTTTAGCTAAACGGCAAGGCTAATGGTGATATGGATAAGTCTGAATTCTGCTCTATCCGACTTTCACAGGATATGAGATCCTTGTCACTCAGAATCACGACCGGCATATATACCGTGTGCATCCTTCGCTACTACAAAATGTAAACTTTACAGATGAGGAAAAGTGGGTTCAGAAGAAGAAGAAGAATATGATGCGTACAAGAAACTGCAGACTTTTAATTCCGTTCGTCGCGGAAAAGGAGAACTGAAACTCTGGCCGTGTTTAGATCCCAAGTCGGGGTCACCGATTTGGCTCTGGCTGCTACATAGCAGCTTTTATTTTTAGTGCAAAAAATTGTCCAAAAATTGATTAATTAGACTCAAAATGTTCGTCTCGTAAAGTACAATAAAACTGTGCAATTAGTTTTTGATTTCATCTATATTTAGTACTTCATGCATTTACAGATATTTTGATGTGATGGGAAATCTCCTTTTTGCATAGTAGAATTTAGGGTGGAATTGGGAACTAAACAAGGCCTCTGAAGAAATCGAAATCTATAATGAAAATAACGGTGGGACAGGTGTATCGGCTGAAATCTCGTTGTCTCTACATGTATAGTACGCTGTGCTCTTCATACGCCGCCTGTATATAGTCTATAGATACGTCCCGTCATTATACACACGAAGAACCCATGCGCATCATTGCAGTGCTCCTAGTTTAAGTTTGGTACCCCCCCATATCACCATCGGCCATCGGCCATCGGGTTGGATACATGTATGTAGCCTTCAGCTGAAAGCACCAACACGTATACATAGTATTGTACGTCTTATTCTGTCCCTGCATTATTATACTATACATATACATATACATATACATATACATATACATATACATATACATATACATATACATATACATATACATATACATATACATATACATACATCTCCATCGATCGATCGTCGACAGAAGCTGCTTGCTGGCTCTGAGTTTCGTTTTGGTTGGGTTCTGATGAAGACGAGGAGAGGCTCATGGGCCATGGCCCAAAGATAAGGCGGCCCAGGGAACATTGGGCTTGAAGGGGAGGGAGACCGCCAAAAGCACCCACGTTTGTGGTGGTTGCCTTTGCCTCTCATAGTAGTACTAGAAGGCTTCCTCAAAAAAAAAAGTAGTACTAGAAGGCTGGTCACACCTTAAAAAAAAAGGCTGGTCACCGGCACAGACCGGCAGACCGCGACTGCGTGCGTCACCAACCCCTGCCGTGCGGACAGGACTGCGGCGGCTGCGGGTTCGGGCTGGTGGGGGCGCTGGGCCACACCGCCACCGACCACCGACCACCCGACCCGCGGCACGGAGAGGAGACACGCAGCAGACGCAGTGGTGGACCTGGTGGCCGAACCTGACCGTGACCGTACCTCCCAGCCACTTCTACATCCCTAGGGTTGGGTTGGGGTTCATGGTGGGTGGTAGTTGCATTCACGAAGGTCGTTGCCCAACTGAGCAGTGACCAGCAATGTTTTAAATAGCGGGCTAAGGTGTTTAGCGGTATATCTTTAAAACAGTTAATAACGGAGTTATATCGGGCTATAGCGGGATATAGCGGCTAAATTATACAAGAACACAAATAGCGGCACCCTGTCTCAAAAGGCTATAGCGGGCTATAGCGGCAGCTATAGCGGGAGATTTAAAACTATGGTGACTAGTGAGCACCGCTTCTGTACTCGCATGCTTCTGCCCAACCATGCCGCCGTACGGACGCGCTGCAATTTCACAAGGGCAAGCGCAGCAATGCTGTAAAATTAGAGCAGACAGTAATGTTACTCCCCGGTAAGTTAGGCCGTGACTTTCGCTTCATCGATCCCACGCGTACGTGGATCCATTCGAGATCCAAAGCTCCTGCATGATTTTAATTAATTACTGCGAAAAATATAGATAAATAGCCCCAAACCGAGTGTTTTTAACCTGAGCTGAGGTAGGTACTCCCTCCGTTTTAAATTATAATTCATTTAACTTTTTTTTTTGACTCTAAGTTCGGCTGCTCGTCTTATTCAAAAAAAATTTGTTAATAAAGCAAGCTACAACAAAAGAAGTTATATCTAGCACAAAATTTTGAATAAGATGAACTATAATTTGAATGGATTTAGTACATACCATTCACGGGCATCTCGCCATCCGCATGATCTTAAAAAAAAGTTATGGAGAACTTATTTATTATTCCCTCCTGTCTATTTTATCTGGCGTAAGTAAGAATGACACAGTCTCCAAGATTACATTGTGACCATTCATTTGCTTTATATTACATTATTTATGTTTATAAACTTATAATCATTGGATAGTATAATTCTTTACAAATCTAATCATATAAAGTTTGTATTATAATAATTAAAAAATTATTAGCCTGATTGTTGGTCAAAGGTTTTAAAGTTTGAATCTTGATATGCATGTGCGCCAGATAAAATGGACCAGAGGAAGTATCTTCTACTGTCTCTGGATCCTCCTTATAAAGTGGTGTCACGATGGCTAATGGCTAGGTATTTGATGATGATGATGATGATGATGATGATTATTATTATTATTATTATTATTATTATTATTATTATTATTATTATTATTATTATTATTATTATTATTATTATTATTATTATTATTATTATTATTATTATTATTGCAGCACTAAACGCTTATTAACTACTCTCTCTGTCTCTGAAAGAATCAATTCCTAAATCCATGTCAGTCAAACTTTTTTTAACTTCGACTAATTTTATAGAAAAGAGCATCAATATCTATGACATAAAATGAACATCTTATGAAAATATATTGTATGATAAATCTAATGATACTAATTTTGTATCATAAATCTTAGCATTTTTCTATAAATTCAGTCAAAGTTTAAAAAGTTTGACTTAAGACAACTCTAGAAATTGATTTTTTCAGAGACGGAGGGAGTATCAAGTATAGCTTTTTATTACCATTGTGGATGTCCTAAAGACCTAAACTAAAGCGGTGCGATCCACAAAAAAAACAAAGACGATGCATATATATATATATATATATATATATATATATATATATATATATATATATATATATATATATATATATATATATGCCTTGTTTAGTTCGTAAAAGAAAATTTTTAAATGGCACATCGGATGTTTCATGGGATGTCGGAAGAGGTTTTCGGATACTAATTAAAAAATTAATTACATAACTCGCCTCGAAAACGCGAAAGAAATTTATTAAGCCATCATTAGCACATGTGTGTTACTGTAGCACTTAAGGCTAATCATGAACTAATTAGGCTTAAAAGATTCGTCTCATGGTTTCCTACCAAATTGTATAATTAGTTTTTTTATCTACATTTAGTGCTCCATGCATGTGTCCAAACATTCGATGTGATGAGATGAAAATTTTTTGTGCAGGAACTAAACACAGCCATAGATCATGTTCCGTTAGTTAGTCTGGATGGGTTCCAGGCCTTGTCTCTAAACCTCATGCATGTAATGCTAAGAAAAAATATTCCCTAAAATCGAAATGTAATCTAGCTTCAATTATTTCACCCTCCCTTGTTCTAGTTCAGCACCTCCTTCGTATCCTTTTCTGGCTCCGCCACTGGTTTCAAGTAATCCCTCTTCGTTCTCAGATAACTGCAGCTACAGTCAGCACCGGAGTGACGTACGTCTTAAAGATCTCAGACGTTAGGGCCATGTTTAGTTTGCTTCAAAATATAAAAAGTTTTCAAGATTTCCCGTCACATCACATATGTCGGCACATGTATGGAGCATTAAATGTTGGTAAAAAAAACTAATTGCACAGTTTGTCTGTAAATGTCGAGACAAATTTTTTAAGACTAGTTAATCCATGATTGAACAAAGTTTATCAAACACAAACGAAATGTGCTACAGTGTTTTTTCAAAAAAAATTGCAAACTAAGGCAATGTTTAGTTTCTTCAAAATTCCAAAAATTTTACAAGATTCCCCGTCACATCAAATCTTTGGACGCATACATGGAGCATTAAATGTAGATAAAAAAATAACTAATTGCACAGTTTGTCTGTAAATGTCGAGACGAATCTTTTGAACCTAGTTAGTTCATGATTAGATAAATTTTACCAAATAATAACGAAAAGTGCTATAGAAACTTTACACACACTTTACAACCCTCTAAACACACCCTAGACATGGCCTGGGATATGAATATGACGGGAGGGAGCATCAGCACGCGGGCCAGCAGCCACTATTACAGCTCTACAAAAAAATGGAGCATGGCGTGCCCATGTCCGCGATCGATCCCTTCTCCTCTGCAAGAAAGCAAGATCCCAAAGACAGAGACGGGTCAAATTAAAGGCGGGAGGGAGGGACATCGGGCAAACAAGGAAAAGCCCAACCGTCTGCCACAAGCAACGCCTTCCCTTCCCCTGGTTCAAGTGAAGAGAAGAAAGCTTTGCCGCTACTCGACTTCGATTCGAACCCCCTCACAGGGCAGCCACAAGGCAAAAGAAAAGAAAAAAAAAATCTCTACTCAGAAGCAAAGCCCAGGGCTGTCGTCGATTCCATTTTCTTTTTCTTTTTCATTTCAACCGTGCAAGCAAAGCAACAAGCCTCAGGTCGTCGATCGTCGGTTTTCTTCCGGCCGGCGGGAAGGATCGGAGACGGATCGGATGGGCGGCGCCGGGCCGCCGCCGACGTCGTGGCGGGCGGTGGCCGCGGCCGCTGTGGCGATGTGGCTGGTCCCGGCGGTCCTGGCGCTGGCGGTCCTCTGGCTGCCGCTGCTCTGCTGCGCCGTGGCCGCCGTTCGCTTCCTGAGGGTCAGGAGGAAGCTGGTGGCGGCCAGCAGGAGATCGTCGCGTGGCTGCTGCGACGGCGACGGTGAGGACGGCCGCGGGCTGGAGGAGGTCACGATGGTGGACGCTGCCGGCGGAGGCCGGCTCCGGCTGCTGCACCAGTACCTCGACGACCAGATGGAGCTCGTCGGAGGAGGAGGCGGCCACGAGGAGCAGGAAGAAGGATACCTCTCCAGGCCAGCTTCTTGTTGATCCGACGGCGAAACAGTAGTAGTGTGCTAACTGATAAAAGAAGAGATAGAGAAACTGAATCCCGAAGCTTTTCTTTTTCATTTCGGTTTGCAGTTCGTAGCCTGTAAAACAGGGGGAGTTGGCAGAATGAGTTTGCAACTCCTTGCTCGATTGTTGGCTTGCAGCTCTTCCGATCCCGTGAATATGATGTAACCGTGTTATACCTCTCGCTGTCAGTGTCATACCAACCTGTTACTGAACGATGCACCAAATTTCACATTCACCATTGTGAAATAACTGCATCATTCGGCGCAATTTTTTGATTCAGTAACGAATTGCGATACTGTCTCAAACTTTCACCTGGCGTTTGGATAATGGGATATAAGTGGTGGGACAGGATAGGGAAATGAATGAATGACTAGGATTAAATAAGGTGTAAAGAACGGATGGCTAGAATTGAATATCTCTTATCTCTATCCCCATCCCCATCCAAACACCGCCTCCAAAAAGCCGGATTGAGAGATGGGCTTCAACCAGCCGTTTCTTTCTTTCTTTCTCGTTGATGCTTTTCCGCTTTTGAGAAGCTTGCAGCATGCACTGTTTGGAACACTGCATTGCATTGTATCTTAAGTTACTGTTGCCACATAAAAGCGCTCTCACATGACATGAGCGCCTCGCGCACAGCCCACGGTAGCACGTCGGCCGGAAGTTCATACTCTTATATTAGATCCGGACCTTCCTAAGACTGCAACAGATGCAAATCTTCTTCACCTACAATATACTTGGAACTGCTCGAGAGATGTCGTCTTGTACCCTTGTCTACGGCAAATGCAGGACGGTGTGCCTAATCGTCGCCATGCCCCCCTCTCTCTCTCTCAACAAGGCTTCATGCCAATTTTCAAAAGGTCAAAATGCCAAATGCCGGAGAGAGGATGAAGCGATTGAAATGAAATTTCAGCTCCACTGATGTACAGTCAGTGCGGTATCTGCGTCGTGTGCTTGCCTACTTTTCATTCTGGGTCACACTGCGCACAATATATACAAAAGTGGGCGGTGCGGACTGCGGAGGAGAGGAGCAACACGGCGCCATTGCTTCCAAACCATGCATGCATTTCGTCACATCAGTGTTCACATTCATTTTGGCGTTTAGATTCCAGAATTCACCCCTAAATTTCACTATACAGAAAGTTTTAGGTCAGGACAGGAGCCGTGCCGCTGATCGCTTGATGCTTCTTGGAGGCCGCCAGGCCGGGAGTTCAGGACAGGGGCCGTGCCGCCACATCCGGCGCCGAGTTGACCAGGAGGATCTTGAGAGCGGCGAGGTCACCAAGGGACCACAGGACTAGCGTCCAGACATCGGCGAGAGCCAGCCCCGTGATGTGGCCGACCGCCGGGCGCTAGCCCCTAGCAGAACACGGCGAGATCCAAATCCCATGCACAGCGGTTGGACGGCAGCAACGAGGAGAGCAGGATCCGGACACTGAGCTACGCTTTCACCTGCACAACACGGCGTGCTCGCAGGCGTCCACGGCCTACTCCTCGGAGGGCTTCAGCGCGGCAGCGGCGGAGTGCGCCAGCCCGGCCGATATGAGCTGGTGTTCCACGACGATATGAGGTGAGTCGCACGCGTGTCGCGGCTGATGCGGCACGAGCGGGTCGTGGGGGACGCCGACGCTATGGCGGCGTTCCTGCTGCCGAGGAAGGAGCAGAGGAAACAACAGCCACGAGCTTCTGGGTCAAGTGTTGCACGCGACACGGGGACAACGGAAGAAGGGCCAAGGGTGCTCACTGGCTGCACGAGGCAAGATGTTCGAGGAGAGGACCACCGTGGCCAAGTGACTCCTCTCTCATCTGGGCGGCCGGCGGTAGCGAGCCCGTGGTCAAGGCGAGGACGACGCGTGGGCAAGGCGGCGACGCGTGTGCCGACGGCGGGCAAACACGCAAACGTCCGTGGAAGGGCCAAGATGCTTGACCAGTATGTGGTGGAGCCCGCAAAGCATGAATTTGAGATGCAACATTGAAGAAGCTAACTTTGACCATTGCTTGTTTGGGTCTTAACATCATTACATTTATCATGTTAGTTTATATTTTTTCTGCAATCTTCCTCCTGATCTACACAGTTTTAGTGATAAAGATCATAAAATAGACTTTATATTCATCTAATCCACAAAAAAATTATTATCCCGTACAACGCACGATCTAGTAAAAATAAAAATATAGTGAACCTGAGATCCGTCTCCCCTGGTGTGAAGTCTGAACCCTGTTCTGCGAAAAGGGTGGTTGGACTTGGACGGAACAAGATCAGTCAGTTCAGCCGCACATCTTGTTGTGGACTCCACCGCTGTGTCTTGTCATATTATTCATCTATTGCCCGTGTTTAGTTACCGATTTGGGGCATCCAACTTGGCATAGTACTTGTCACATCGTACTGTAGCAACTTTTATTTTTATTTGTTAAAAATTGTCTAAACTTTGACTAATTAGGCTCAAAATGTTCGTCTCGCAAAGTACAACAAAACTGTGTAATTAGTTTTTAATTTCATCTACATTTAGTACTTCATACATGTGCCGACATTTCGATGTGACGGGGAATCTTCTTTTTACATAGTGAAATTTGGGGAAGAAGTTGGGAACTAAACAAGGGCATTGTTATCAAACTCTTCGAAGCTTCGAAACACTTCTAAATGTCTTCAAACGCTATGCTTGCACATCAAAATGTCTTCATCTTCATGCTACGACAGCGTCCAGAAACGCAACCAATGCAATATGCGCCTCTGAAAATAGCCTGCACAAAAGAATTCTGTTTTCTTTTCAGAGTACACCAAATTGCCTAAATAATAGCAGCAGCCACCACAAAACCTATTTTTTTTAATCCACCACAATGGCTAATGGCTAAGTGTTTGATTAATGCGGCATCAAATGTGTTTATTAAGTATAACTTTTTATTAAACATTTGTGGATGTCCTAAGCTAGAGTGGTGCGATCGACAAACGGTGATTCTAGCGTTCGGATGTCCAGCATGCGAGTGCGTCCAGACGTCGGTCCCCTTCCCAACCCCCTCCCCCCTCCCCCCTCCCTCCCACCCAACCCCGTGCGCGTATAGAATGGAACCCGTCCCTATCCTCCGCTCCCCACCGCGCTCCTGCCCCAAAAGAGCACGAAACACTTCAAGTGCAACATTGCAAACATATGAAAAAACTATGTAGTGTAGCATCAGGATATAAATACTGCAACATCGCAAAAATATGTAGTGCAATATCAAAAAACATGTACTGCAACAACGAAAATTATGTACCACAACATCGAAAAATATATGTACTGCAACATCGAAAAACATGTATTGCAACATCAAAAAAATATGTACTGTAACATCGAAAATTATGTGCTGCAACATCGAAAAATATGTACTGCAACGTCTCAAGCAGTAGTACTCCAACATCGCAAAAACATCCGTTGCAACGACCCAAAAATCTCATTGCAACATTCGAAAATCATATGTTGCAACATCCAAAAAAACCCATTGCAATACGGGAGAAATAACACAAAAAAGCGTACAAAAACAACCCCTGACCCATCACCTTCGAGCTCGCCACAGAGAGGAGGGAATAGGACCCCAGAGTTCGCCGGAACCCGAGCCACCGCCACGTCCCTCAGATCCAGAGGAGGAGGAGGAGGGAGGCTCAGATTCAAAAAAGGATCGATCTACCTCGTCGGAGCCGCCGCGGTCAGGGACGGAGCCCAGTGGAGGTCAAACTGGGCTCCGGCCCCCCTTGCTCTGTGAGATTTCACTAGCATTAATAACTGTTTTTGATGGTTGCTGTTGTTGGAGAAGATAAACAGTGCATAGAAGTCAATATAAACAATGCTATTGAAGGGGTATGACTAAGTAGTAGCACTGACAAGCAGGTGGAGAGTAAAGTGAATCTACATGGCCACAGTGTACCATGTCAAATTGCCCCCCCTTGATTTCCTGGCAAGCTCCATCACTGGCCGTGGTCGTCCTCGTCTTCGGTGGGGCGAGGAAGGGAGGAAGGGAGGGAGGGAGCGCGGACACAACGATGTGGCAGTGAGTGAGCGCGGGGGAGAGTGCAGGCAGAGGGAGCGGGAGGGTCACAGGATCGGAATAGAATGGAATCTGTCCGGCGGGCGAGTTGAGGACGGATGTCCTAATAGAATCATGGCATACATTAGTGTGGATGTCGAGCTAGAGCGGTGCGTCTTGTCTCTAGAAACTCATATAATGCTAAGAAAAAAAATACTTCCTAAAATCAACATGTAATCTAGCTAGTTTCGATTATTTTAACATCCCTTGTATTGTATAGTTCAGCACCTCTTTTGTATCCTCTCTGACTCCACCGCTGGTTTCGAGTAGTCCCTTCACTCTCAGATAACTGCAGCTACAACGGGGACATTTTAAATATCAGACGTTATAGGATACGAATACGACGGGAGGGAGCATCAGCCAGCACCTACTATTACAGCTCTATAGAAAATATGGATATGGAGCGAAATAAATATCATGACAGCCGGCTAAAATCAGATGGCGTGCCCATGTCCACGATTGATCCCTTCTCCCCTGCAAGAAAGCAAGATCCCAAGACGGCGACGCGTCAAATTAAAGGCGGGAGGGAGGGACATCGAGCAAACAAGGAAAAAGCCCAACCGTCTGGTTCAAGTGAAGAAATCTTTGCCGCTACTCGACTTCGATTCGAACCCCTCACAGGGCAGCCACAAGGCAAAAAGCCATTAAAAAAAATCTCTACTCGTCAGAACTGCCCATTCCTTTTTTTTTTCCATTCCATCCGTGCAAGCAAAGCAACAAGCAAGCCTCGGGTACGTCGTCGTCGGTGTTCTTCCGGCCGGGAAGCTAAGGATCGGAGACGGATCGGATGGGCGGCGCCGGGGCCGGGCCGCCGCCGGCGACGTCGTGGCGGGCGGTGGCGGCGGCCGCTGTGGCGCTGTGGCTGGTCCCGGCGGTCCTGGCGCTGGCGGTCCTCTGGCTGCCGCTGCTCTGCTGCGCCGTGGCCGCCGTCCGCTTCCTCAGGGTCAGGAGGAAGCTGGTGGTGTCCAGCAGGAGATCATCGCGTGGCTGCTGCGATGGCGATGGCGACCGCGGGCCGGAGGACGCCGCTGGAGGCCGGCTCCGGCTGTTGCACCAGTACCTCGACGACCAGATGGAGCTCGTCGGAGGAGGCCACGAGGAGCAGGAAGAAGAAGGAGCCTCCGCTTCTTGTTGATCCGACGGCGAAACTGTAGACTGTAGTAGTGCTAGGTGCTAACTGCTAAGAAGAGACAGAGAAACTGAAACACAAAGCTTTTCGTTAGCAGAATGAGTTTGCAATTTCTTCCTCGATTGTTTTTTTTACAACAATTTCTTCCTCGATTGTTGACTTGCAGCTCTTCCGATCCCGTGAATATGATGAAACCGTGTTATACCTTTCGCTGTCAGTGTCATATACGAACCTGTTGCCCAACGATGCACCCAACATTAATTCCACATCTAGCATAGTAAACTGGCGGCAACATTCGGCGCAATTTTTTCGGTCCAGTATCGAATTGTAATACAGTCTCAAACTTTCGGTTTAAAAAAGCTAACCTGCTGGTGTGCCAACAGAAGGCCAGATTGAGATACGGGCTTCAACCAGCCGTTTCTTTCGTTCTCGTTTGATGCTTTTGATGAGATACATCTTTGTTTGGAACACTGTATTGCACTGTATCTTAAGTAACTGTTGGTCAGTTGCCACGTAAAAGTGCTCTCACCTGACACGAGCCCACGGTAGCACCTCGGCCGGGCGTTCATATATCGGCCGCCCTTGCTAAGATTGCAGCAGATCTTCTTGGCAAACGCAGGACGGTGTGCCTAATCGTCGCCATGCCTCTCTCTCTCACACACACAAAAGTGTCTGCGTCGTGTGCCTATCCGCGTCAGTGCGTGCCGTATCTGCGTCGTGTGCCTATCCGCGTCAGGCCTTGTTGACTTCCCCATCCTAACCCAAAATATTTTCTCGTCCATCCATCACATCAAATCTTTCGACGCATGCATGGAGCATTAAATGTACGTAAAAAAGATAACTAATTACATAGTTTGTCTGTAAATATCGGGACAAATCTTTTTAGCCTAGTTAGTTCATGATTGGACAAATTTTGCCAAAAAAACAACGAAAATGCTACAGTAACTTTTTAGCTACTTTTCGCAAAGTGAACACACCCTCAAACTGCGCACATTCTACCTACAAAAGTGGACGGTGCGGACTGCGGAGGTGCACAGGAGCAAACACGCGGCGCCATGGCTTCCAAACCATGCATGCATTTTGTCACATCAGTGTTCATTCATTCATCAAAGGCTCCAAGGTCATCATGGCCACCGACCGACGGACCTCTAGTCCTTTGCCAACCGGCCAGCAACCACACTATCTGAAAGTGACGAAGCACTACTTTGCCGCGTTGAATGTTGGTATTCTTGTTCACGCTGCATCCAGGGGCGGATCCTAAGGGGTGCTGGGGGCTCCAGCCCCCCTAATGGCTCGATTTCAAGCCTAATCACTGTAGCAAAAGCGTGATTTCACCATTAAATCTTCATGCAAATCAACATCACCATTGTTTTAGCCCCCCTTATCCCGTATCGTGCATCCGCCACTGGCTGCACCTATCTTTTTCCTGTTCGTTTCGCTGCAGCAGAATCAGCAGTGTTTTTCTCTCCCAACATACCAGCGAACAGTACTTTTAGCCACAATAAACCAGCGAAACGAACAGGGTGTTGTATGTTGAAAAAAAAAACAGCTGTGCCATGTTTTACATCATGATGATGCGTTGAAAATGTCAGAACTTACATTGAAGCGGCTATGTTAGCATTAAGGAGAGCGAAAGTACATAATACATACACGCATCATATATCCGGACTGAAACTCTGAAAGCTATGAAACACTTGTACAGTACATACTCTGTATATATGGCGAAAATTGAAATACGGGCAACAAATACTGAACACTTTAGGACCCGCCACTGGTATGCATGCGTCCAGTGTCGTCCTTGAACAGTTGAGAGACCGAGCATCGTTACTGTTGAGAAACAAAACACAAGTAATTTTCTTTTATTTTCTTTTTTGCCAAGAAAAATGCATGATAAAGATAAAAGTGCAAGAACAAGTAAATCGAAAAGCCGCTGAGCTAGCGGCGACGGAGGCAATGGGACATGGGCTGAACTAAACAACCTTCTTCTTCTTCTTGTAGCAGCAGAGTACTCCTTCCGTCCTAGAAAATATGCAATTTTAGCACAATGTCATAATTTAGTATCTCAAGTTCAATTAATTATAGATAAAAAATATCAATATTTATAATATCAAATAAATACCATTAGATTCATTACGAAATGTATTTTCTTAATAAATTAATTTGAAGTCATAAATGTGAATAGTATTTACTAGAAATTTGGTTAAACGTAAACTACTTTTACCGGCACGGAGTTGCTCGTTTTCTCGGAGTATACCTGATCCTATCTGGGCTTGTTTAGATTGCAAAAAATTCTAACTCGATGAATAATATCACTTTCGTCTTATTTGGCAAATATTGTCCAATCGTGGACCAACTAGGTTCAAAAGATTCATCTCGTGATTTCCAACTAAACTGTATAATTAGTTATTTTTTTTACCTACATTTAATGTTGCATGCATGCGTTCAAAGATTGATGTGATGGAGAGAGTGAAAAAATTCTAACTTTTAGGGTGCATCTAAACAAGCCGCCAGTACTAGAATTGATGCTGAGTGGGAGCACATGGACATGGAAGAGCCATGAAGAGCCATGGAAGAGTCGTGAAAAAATTCTCCAGATCTGACTCCTGACAGGCATTGAATTGCACTTGCACTTGCACCCATGAGGAGCGGCAACTGCAGCTCTGCTGCTCTGCAAGTCAAGCTATGGAGGGGCACAGATTGCACTGGGCGTCGTCGTCGTCGCGGCAGCTGCAGCTGATCGCGTGATCGCAGCTCCAGCCTCCAAACTCCTTTGAAAGCAAAACAAAGAACAGCGAAATTAATGAACTGTCAACACTTGAGGGTGTTTTTAGATGGTTGTAAAGTGTGGGTAAAGTTTTTGTAACACTTTTCGTTGTTATTTGGTAAAATTTATCTAATCATGGACTAACTAGGCTCAAAAGATTCGTCTCGATATTTACAGACAAACTGTGCAATTAGTTTTTTTATCTACATTTAATGCTTCATGCATGCGTCCAAAGATTTGATGTGACGGAGAATCTTGTAAAATTTTTGAAATTTTGAAGGAACTAAACACCGAGGGCCTGTTTAGATATAAAAAGAGCCAAAAATTTTTGCATAGTAATTGTCACATCGAATCTTTGGACGTATACATGGAGCATTAAATGTAGGTAAAAAAATAACTAATTGCACAGTTTATCTGTAAATGTCAAGATGAATCTTTTGATCCTAGTTAGTCCATGGTTAAACAAATTTTGTCAAATAACAACGAAAAGTGATACATGAACTTTTCCCAAAAAATTTTCACATCTAAACACGCCCTGAATTGATTTCCACCTGTGCACTGTGTTGTGCCGTCACTTTCAGTTATTACTGTCCACCAAATGTACAGTGTACTGCGTTGTGCCGTCAGACATGTGAAACGTACGGGCATATTTTCGCATTTCCATTGCTTTTGGAATCTCGGTGACAAAAAAAATGTTGCCTGTTAGGGTTTTGCATGATGAAAACGCTGGGACTTTTGGCCATTTGGTTGGGCCGCCTGGCGCCTGGGGTGTTGTTTTTGGGATCTGACCGCCGGCCGGGTCTTCTTCCGGCTTGTTGCACCTCCGCCCTCCGGGCCTCGTTTAGATTAAAAAAATGAACCCGATGAATAGTATCACTTTCATTTTATTTGGCAAATAGGTTCAAAAGATTCATCTCGTAATTTTCAACTAAACTGTATAATTAATTATTTTTTAACCTACATTTACTACTTCATGTATGGATCTAAAGATTGATGTGATGGAGAAAGAGTAAAAAAATTCTAACTTTTCATGTGCATATAGACAAGGCGCCGGTTCCTGTTTAAACTCTCTTTTTCTAGTACAAAAGCATGGTGAACTTGAGATCCGTCTCCCCTGCTCTCAACCCTGTTCTGCCAAAAAAAAAAAGGTGGTTGGACTTGGACGGAACGAGGAGGCTCACTGAGTTTCAGTCAGCCGCACATCTCAGCCGTCAGCCACCCAGCAGTGCTTTTCTCTCACATCATTTTAGCACTAGCCACCAGTCAGCCAACGGTATTTTTCTCTCACAACAAATCAGCATCAGCCACCGGCCAGCCAGTCGAACAAGGCCGCGTCGTGGATTCTACTGCTGTGTCTTGTCATATCATTCATTTATTGCGCTCGCGGATCATTTTAGTTTTGTGCTAAATCAAACTCGTTGAAGCATTGAAACTTCTGCATTTGTATTAGATTTTCCACCTCTCATCTTGGTATGTTTAAAAAATTAAAAATACGACCATGCCTTTTTTTTTTGTATGAGATGTGTTGCCGGTTCCCGTGTCTTTGAACCAATTTCTACGGTATGTATGTACTTTCGGTTCAAATTGAGTGCAGATGGCAGCTCTCAGAGCATCTTCATCAGTCTTCCTTTCCTAAACCTTAATGAGAAAAAACTGTTATTTTAAAGATCTTGTAGCTTCAGCAGTTCCCCAAACACAATCCCAATGAGAAAAAAAATCTCAGCCGCTCAAATCATACCCTCCCACCCCTCAGATAAAGGAAAGACCTCTCCTCCTCTAATCCACTATTTTTCTCATTGGGAATTAGATTTTCTCGTTTTAGGCCTTGTTTAGTTCGCGATTTTTTTTAGAAAATGGTACTGTAGTATTTTCGTTGTTACTTGGTAATTACTGTCCAATCATAATCTAATTAGACTTAAAAGATTCGTCTCGTGAATTTTGTCTAAACTGTGTAATTAATTTTATTTTTTATCTATATTTAATGCTTCATGTATACGTCCAAAGATTCGATGTGACGGGAAATCTTGAAAAATTTTGCAAAATTTTAGGAACTAAACAGGCCCTTAGAAAGAAGACCTTAAAAACCCCAAAACACATTCTGTATTTCCCCCAATAACTAGTTTTTGGGGTTAGAGTTTTCTCCTACTGCTGGAGATGCTTTGGCCTCAAAGTGTCTGAATTTACACCGGATAAACGTAATATGTCTGCCGAGTGCAGAGGGAAGACGATGTCATTCAGAGAAAAGACATTTTGTTTCCTCCTCCTCTATTGAATTGATACCTATGGATTCAGGAACAAGATGAAGTGTAATGTAAGAACAAGTAAATTCCATGGTATATTATATCAGTAAGTTTTTGTTTCCCTTTGTAGTTAGGCCACCCCTTTACATATACAATCGAGAAGGTCTCACTTTGTCAGAAGCCCTCTCTCAAGTCAAGTGTGCTGGAATTCAACATCCACGGCCCAACCCAACCCCAACTGTATCTCCTCTACAGACCACCCTAGAATAGTGGAACCAACATGAATCAGCGAATCCCTGGGTCAATCTTGCTTAGCATATGGTGACACTAGGTTATGAAGGTAAAAAGATACCTGCCTACGCCTACCTATTTGTGTGGTATTAGTCTCAAAACCAAAACACAAAAGGATTTGCCTCGTATTTATGCTGTCAGGCCTATATCATCCCATCTTGCTGACACATGCAATCAGGCATTGGGAACGTGTACACCGAATCGTTTGGTTTCCTGAATGCAATGCTCTTCATGTCGCTGTGATGCAGTATTTCCTGCATGTTCTGCTTGAACTGATCCCATCTGAAATTTCAAAAGGATTTTAAAAAACATTTAAATAAAACGCTTCTAAACAAATTATGCCACAACAAAGATTGCCTTGCCTATCAAGCCATAAAATTGAAGGCCAAATCAGAGGTACACTACAATTTGTTGACTGGACTATACATTCAGAAAAGTATGTAAGGTTGGGTGGAAAGATATATTCATTAAAGCAGTTGTTAGGTAAAAACAGGAACAACAGCCTAATTGGACCATTGGTCAAAACATATTGTTTTAAGCAGTTGCTTTAGTAAGGAATTATTATCTGAATGGAATCAAAGATTAAAATTATTCTGTGTGATTTGACTGTAACTAGCAACAAGTGACAGACTGACTGCTTTACAGTTACTGATGACGTGTATGATTGCATACAGTTACTAAATAAATTTAAGATAACTGCTCAAACTGACCTGATATTGGGATCATCAAAAGATAAGACCAGCTTCCGCTTGTCTGGTTTTATTGTCTTCGCATTCCCCCCAAACAGGTAGCGCCTGTGCCCCATCAGAAAGTGAGGGAAGTTCCCCCCTTGAGTTGTCACAAACACTTCGCCCTGAACGCAGACAGTGTAATCTAATGCTGCTAGCTGAGACGAGTGCCCCTATAGAGAATTGGTAGGTGAGTTGGACAACATAATTCATCAAATAAAACAGCAGTATTTAATCTACCTTCTGTCTCAACCAAAACAGATACTTTTGAACATCAAATGGTTCCAAAGTTATATTAGTAAATGTAACACCATCATACATGCATATTTGTTCAATATTAAAAGGACTTCAGAGTGCTGGTGCAAGAAATACCTTGAACTGAGCAAGTTCTTCAGGCGAAGCAAGAGAATCCTTCATCGTTAAAAGAGGGAACATCTGGCGAAGAGGAGTCATATATTTTTCAGAGTTGTATATTTTACCGGAAGCAACATATAGGGAGGTTGTATTGTCAAATCCCATGCCCCGTAGCATCATGCCAACCTGCATAAATTCATTTAGTGAGGAGTGAGGACATATATCATCTCCAGTAAACCCCTTTTACATATTGAAATGTTTTTTAAAAGGCAACTTCCACAGTGATAGCCTGAAGCTTAACCAACTAAACTGACTTGTTAACTGAATACAAAAAAGCAGGGGGAAATGCAGTAACCAAGGCTATAACAATTTTAAAGGAATAACTTTGAAATACTAACTGCATGATTCAGTGCATACGAAGCAACTGTCTGTCCAACATAAAAAATGCTAAGACTCCCATGAGCTGATGTACTATGGCAGTACAGCCTAAGAGGCCTAGACTCAAAATGTGTTTGTAGTAGACAAAGACAAATACAAAAAGGAAATAGGAGGTGCTAACCTCTAAAGGAGTTAGAGGACACTTTCCATCCCTTCTGTTTGCCTCAGGGTTTATCACTCGACCATGCCGACGAAACTTCCCTCTCCAGCTCCTTTCACGAGCATTGTCCATTTCAGTTTTCTCCCTCCAGCCACCATCATATGTACAACATGAAAAGGCTACCATATCCTGAAACATACACCGTATTAGTAGGATGGAAAAAAAATGTCATAATTGTGAATGCATAAGAGAGACTTGAAACCTCTTCAAAGCGAAGATGCACTGAGACATACTTCCCACCAGTCAACAAACTCTTTTTTGTCATTCGACCAACCAAGTCATCTGAGAGAGTTCTTATGGGTTCAGCAAATCTTAATGCATGGTAGTTTACCAAACACCTCAAGTTCTGGATGTTCAATGGAACTGACTGGGCTAATCTGTTTGAGAATGGGGCTATGCGCACAACCCTGCAAAGAAAATAAAATAAAATGAAACTCATGCTTTGGCTTTGCCCCAGCTAAATCAAGCTCTCTCTATTTTTTTTCCAGGTTGGGTACGGGGTGTTTTTCGTACCCTAACTCCAGCAGTTTTGGAAGAACATTTTGCACATAGTGGTTTGGAGATGAGTAGGCTTTAGTTCTCATATTTGGTATGCTGCTGATATTATGATTGAAGCGCAGCAAAACATCTTCAGGAAGTTTCTTCACAACTCTTACATGTTCTTTGAGTGTCTCAATGAAATGATCTTCATCAAATATATCACCAAATTTGCTGAAAGAAATACATCAGGTCAGATGACAACATCTATATCCTCATGAAACTGCTTGATAAGAAGTGCAGAAGCAATAACAATGATCATTCTCAAATCAGAATGTTAAAATTTCCAATTTAATGTTTAGAACTGAGACAAATTGCTTCAGACAAAAAGACAGGAATCATAAATTACAAGGGTGTTTAATCATTGCAAGGAAACAAAGTAATAATCAGACAAATAATTACCTAGGATCACGCCAGACGCTATTCAGATGAAATGTTGGGATCACAAGAGTTGCATTAAGCAAGCTGGCCACAGCAACAGCATCACAGATCTGCATTAAAAAACCTGAGTTAATAATTACTCGACATAGTGAAGCTTCCAAGAACTTCAGAAATATAAAAGATTAGCATCACAGCTAGTGGACAGGGACCACACCAGCATTCAAAAGTTAGGATGAGAAGAAATATATTTACAAAGAAACATATAATAGCACATATGGATAGTCAAGATAATACTCCAGACTGTTTCGGCTGGTCCTAGACAACAGAGGCTTTCTATTTAGGTAAGAAACTTTAAGCTCCTGCTTCTCAAATGAAATAATCTTTTTTTTCCTTGACAAATTCTATCCTGTTGCCAGTTCCAAGATTTTCATAACAAAACTGTTAGGGCCCGTTTGGATCCTTGGAATTGAATTCATTCTAATAATTAAAATTTAGGCATAGATTAATTAAGCTAATATAGTTATATATGGAATATATTTGTATATTTATTGTTAGGCATATAAGGGACATACTTATATGTTGCATTTCTATTGTATGGAAGTGAGTTGAAGAGTGTGCTATAAGTTGGAGAATAGAATTATAGTATAGTGATCTATAGAATCCATTTCCATCTCCCACCCTATGAATTTGAGATAGGCTTATTTGTGAGCTTGGGAATGTTATGGAATGTCAAATTCCAAGCCAAATAGATTCCAATTCCTTCAAAATGAAGGGATCCAAACGTCCCCTTAAAGAAAGCCAGCTCCATTGAGTACAGTGTACGCTATCATGAATACCCAAATCAGTTATTGGTGGACCAAAAATTCACAAGGCACTGGACTTTCATACAAGACAATAGCAACGATATGTCTACTCAGAACCATAAGCACACATTTCTCAAGAATAACAGTCTTGGTACTTACAGAAAGCCGTTGTTGATTTAGACCACCATTTGCTTCGATCATGAGATAACCATTTGATGGTGGCAACTCTGCAAATGACCAAAGTGCCATTTAACCAATGAGTATTGGCTTCAACCCATGCCTTGGCTATCTCTGTTTGCCCAGTTATTGAGATTTATGAACCATACAAAGGTTTCAAAATGGTACCTGATCGAGTCAGCCTACTGTTGACACAAGGCATCCATGGGTCCCCAGAATTCTGGTAATGTGATGTCATTAACTGCATATGCCAAAACGATAATCTGTTAATGCTAAGAGCAAAAGCATCTAATAAATGGTCAAAGATTGGTTCCCACAACGGACAAAAGTAGGCAATGCAATAAGATAATCTAAATGTGAACACGATGCCAGGGAAGTTTACTGATTTTTTTAATTTAAAAATGAAACTGAATAGCAGAAGTTTACTACTGATTGACTTCCAGATGATTGTATCCGAAGCATGTTTTGTTGGAACACAAAAGAGGCTTAAACTGCAAGCATTAGGTTCCTTGTTTGGCTAAGTATACAGCTATGATATAGTTTGTACAAGAAGTACGTTGAGCTCTTGAGCATCGGAGAAATAACTAAATAAGGTACTAAGATATAGGAGTACTAAACAAATGCACGCCAGAATCTATGGCCCGAAACTGGCGAGAAAGAAACGGCAGGGGGGCGGCCCGAAAAACAAGAAACATTTCTTTTGTATTATTGAGCTAAAACTCACAGCAAGAACACCACCCGACGAAACAAGAACACATTGCCCACGCATCCTGTGAATTCGCAGAGCGGAAGCAGGAAAAGCGTGGCGAAATTCGCCGAATGTTTCGCTTAATCGTCGCAGCAGAACCCAGGAAGAGACCGGGCGTTTTGGGGGGGGGCAAAGAAGCAGGCAAAAAGCACGCGAGAGGCCGAGGCGCTCACCATGCTGCGGCGCCACGAGGCCGAGGCGGAGAGGGAGGAGGCGGACGCGGCGAGCGTGGCGTCGTCGCGTATGGCCGGCCAGAGGCGCTCGAACACGAGGTGGCTGCGGTACACCGACCCGGGCTGAGCACGAGGGGGCTTCGCGTCCGCGGGGCGGGGGCGGCGGCGGAGGGAGGAGGCCACCGTCACCGCCGCCGGGCCCGGGCCTCGGCCTCCCGCCGCCGCACCGCCCCGGGACCCGGCGGAGAGCCTCCCGCCGAGCAGGAACACGAGCAGCCCCGCGGCGTAGAAGAGCGCGAGGAGCAGCGCGGCGGCCGCGGCGCGCCTCCGGGCCACGCCGCGGCCACCGCCCGGGCGCCGCCACGCGGCGGGCTTGCGCGCCGCGGCCGCACCCGCACCCGCACCCGCGAGGGACATCCGTCAGCAGCGGCGGGGCTCGGGCTCGCGCTCGCGCGGGACCATGTGGTGTGGCCTGTGAGCGAGCTTGTGGGGAGCTGGCTGGGTGGATGGGAACCGCAGGAATTAATGGCGGGCGGGCGGAGGGAGGAGGGAAGCCAGACAAGGAGAGGAGAGAATTGAGAAGCGCGGCGCGAGGTGGGGTTTGGTTTTGGGCGTAACCGTCGGAATCTGATTGCCTTGTCCTTGATATGCACACTGCTAGCTTTGATTGTTTGTGCTCTTGCTGCGTGTAGCTGGCTTTGGTGCTTCATGCGACTACCCTTTTCTTAATAAAATTACTCCCTATTCGCTTGAATTTATCAGCACTGCTTTTTAGCTATAGAACAGTGTTTTTTTCTTACAACAAATCAGCATCAGCAGCAGCCTTTTTCTTCAGCCAGCCAAACAGAGTATGTCAAACATACCGGAGCAATAAGTTTGGTTCGCCGCCAAACATTGCAACATATAATGCAGGCGTTTGCTTCTGATTTAAACGGCGGTTCTGGCTGTTGTTGTGTGTGTTGTTGCGGAGGTGACAGTAAATGGTTGGATGTCTTGGTGCATTGTTGACATTGACTGGCTACCTAGCTATAGCCCCCTGCGGAGCAACCCTAATCCTAGACAAACTATGGCTACCATAGAAAATGTAACGATTAAAATCCAAACCTCACTTTGTGGCAAAGTTTGGTAAGAAAAATAAGTTTATAACATGTGGACATGGTGTTAAGAAATTATGACACGCCATATGGTAGTGAACCAAACAACTACCTCAAAAACTATGACATAACTATTATGTGGCATGATAAAGTTTGGCCGTGAACCAAACACACCCTAATATATGAAATATAAACCACTATCTTTACATGTTTCTTTTTTATTATCAAAGTAGTATTAATACTTGTAGCAACAGTATAGTATAATCATAGGGCTATGTATCATAGTTCGGTGCATACCTCAAGTGCATCTTTACTTGGTTTGTCTCTTTATAAGCACATTACAAATATGTGCATCTTGATTGCAAAGAAATTGTTTTCAACACCATCACATTTTGGTTAGTCTCATTTCTTAAAATTTACTTCGTCCATTCACGATTGAGGTTATAAGTATTTTTGCTACTGTTGGTACATCGTTTTTGCAATTTATAGCGGACATCTAAGTGTATAAGCGTAGAAAAGCCAAAACAACCTGTAGTTTAGGATTGAGTGAAAGAGATAGAGCAAGAATATTGGCCCTGTTCGCTTGGCTGTAAAGTTATGGCTGAAAGTAATGTTCGCTGATTTGTTGTAAGAGAAAAATATTGTTCGTTGGCTGAAAAAGTACGGCTTATAAGACAAGCGAACAGGGTCATTTAACATTTGCCCATTCCATCTTTAAACCTTTCTTTTTTGTTATCATGTATTAAGTTCTTGTAATTTCTGTAAGAACAGTAGGCCACTTATATGGTGCTTATTTATGCTTATTCTTTTCTCCTTCGTAACAAGTATATACTTAAAAACTACAGTGTTACATGCTTGTCTTGTAACATGTTGATTGGAAAGGGAACAACAACCTGAGCCCAAAATTTCTAGGACTACAAATGATGAAAAATGTGACTAATCTGGAAGAGACTAGGCTATGTTTTTCAATTAAGAAAGAAAATAGATACCTAGATTTGAGTCGAAGAGAACTTACATTTAGGTGGTTAGATGCATGACCTCAACTCCTGCCTAGTTAGTTGAGTTAGAGCATCTCTAGCAGATCTCTTATTCCGTCTCCCCTATAACCAGTTATAGGAGATCTCTCAAAGTATCTTTTATGATATGGGATACCTTTGCTCCAGCAGATTGCCAAATCCTCATTCTGATTTAAGAGAGGGAGAAGAGGTCTCTCCTTTGTTTAGGAGAGATGGTGATGGATTTAGGATATCTCCTCAAGAATTAGGGATAGGAGTTCTGTTGTAGCTGCTACACTTCTTATTCAAGGGATATGAGAGAATATAAAAAATCTGATAAAAATGCTCTTAGAACCACAAACAACATTTTTACCTATATCACACTAAGACATCTGTTTTATGACACCTATTGGTGTACTATCTTTTACCATGTCTATAGGTGCACTAAAACAATAATGTTTTATTCTGAATGTGGCTTCTTTGTTTTCTCTTTCTTTGGCATGCCATATGTAGCATACGCACACAGGAACGTCTACAGACCTAAGGCCGGCGATGCTCCCTAGAAATATTTTGTTTTGGAAGGACTCGGGTGCCGCAACTTTCAAGTTTCGACGGTCCGCCTCTCGATGGGTGGTGGTCTAGTGGACAGGACACCGTGGCGTTTATAGCACGCAAAGCCCACGCCGTGCGTGAAGATAGTGGCAGGAGTGGAGCCGGCACTTGGAGAGAGCAGGAGGTTTCGTTAACCTCCTTTTGCGGCTTATCATGTCAACGTCAAAAAAAAATCACCAACTGATGGTCGACTGCTGATATAGATTAACTACCAAGCCCTCGTTTAGTTCCCAATTCCATCCCCAAATTCTACTATGCAAAAAAAAAATATTCTCCATCACATCAAAATGTCGGCAAATGCATGGAGTACTAAATGTAGATGAAATCAAAAACTAATAGGACAATTTTGTTGTACTTTACGAGACGAACATTTTGAATCTAATTAATCAATTTTTGAACAATTTTTTACACTAAAAAACAAAAGCTGCTACAGTGTTCCGGCAGGAACACTGTAGCAGTAGAGACCAATTCAGGGCACCGAAGTCCGGATCTAAACACGGCCCAATATAATTGCAATTTGCCAACCAACACCTGGGCGGCTGATGTCCTGATTATGTACGGACCGTCCGCACCCGGTATGGTGCGGACGTCCAGTGATATCACGCCAGGTGGACATGTTAACTGCACTTTAACTGCCACCAAACGCCGCGAAAACGCTGTGAAAGCTGGCAGTTAAGGGTGTGTTTAGATCCTTCAAAATTTCAAAAATTTTACAAGATTTTCCGTCACATCGAATCTTTGAACGTATGCATGGAGCATTAAATATAGGTAAAAAATAACTAATTACACAGTTTGGTTGTAAATCACGAGAGGAATCTTTCGAACCTAATTAACCTATGATTGGACACTAATTGCCAAATACAAACGAAAGTGTTATTGTGCTTCCAAAAATTTTACAGCAGCAACTAAACACAGGCCTAGTTCGGCTGGTCTAGAGCTGGACTGGTTTGGGCTGGTTTCCCACCAGCTTTCTGCCGATTTCAGTCCAGCACTGGACCAGCCGAACACGCCCACAGCCTAAGGCCCCGTTTAGATGACAAAAAGAGGCAAAAAATTTTGCATAGTAACTGTCACATCGAATCTTTGAACACATGTATAGAGCATTAAATGTAGGTAAAAAAACTAACTAATTGCACAGTTTTATCTGTAAATGTCGAGACGAATCTTTTGAGCCTAGTTAGTCCATGGTTAGACAAATTTTACCAAATAACAACGAAAAATGCTACAGGAACTTTTCCCTAAAAATTTTCACATCTAAACATGCCCTAAGATAAAGACGCCAAAAATTTTACCAACTAAGGTCCCGTTTGGATGAGATTCTAAAATCCGGATTTGGGATAAAAATAATCTTTGATATTTCTTGGATTCTGTGCATGTGAGTTAAAATCCTGCAAAATCCGAGTCTGTTTGGATGGGATTTTAGAATTCTGAGATTTTTTATCCAGATTCTTAAAATCCAGTGGTAACCAAACGGTACCTAAACAGCCGCAGGCCTAAGTCTAGGAGGGAAGGGCACGATACGGACTTGGGGCGGTTTAGTTGGCAAATTTTTTGGCGAAACGCTACTATAGCAGTTTCGTTGTTATTTGGTAAATATTATTCAATCATGGTCTAATTAGGCTTAAACGATTTGTCTCGTCCATTTCGTCTAAACTGTGTAATTAGTTTTATTTTTTATCTATATTTAATGCTTCATACATGTATTTAAAGATTCGACGTGACGGAAAATCTGAAAATTTTGGCAAAATTTTTGGCATCTAAACGGTGCCTTGGTCACTGTGCTGTGCCCCTGTCCTCTTGGCCTCTTGGGTCAGCTGCCGACCGTTGCCGCGGAAGCCAATGCCACTCGTGGTGCCCAGACGGCCAGGGCCCATTGCTCGGCTTTTCTGCACAAGAGCCAAAAAGGCAGAGGAAGCATGCATGCTGCTCCTGCTCCAAAACGTTTTGCGGGTCATCGATCGTCTTGTCAAGGCCACGCGAAGTACTACGCACTCTATGCGAAAGCATCCAACAACTACGCCTGCACTCATGCACCTCTATATTCATCCTCTAAAAAGAATATTCTATCCTAGTCACTACAAAATATACAGTTTTCCCTCATTCATATATCCTCTATATCATCCTCTATCCACTATGGGACCTACTCGTCACTTTATCTAAATATATCCACGTGACATCTTATTTTAAAGTATTTATTGAAACGAATTTAATAGTGCAATCAGAATTTAATTTGGTTTTTCAGTTTGTAAGTTATAACATTTTTTGCATCGTTGAAAGTGGAGCCCACGCTAGTACGTGCTCTCTCTCCTGCTCTCTCTCACGCGCGCGGATAGCAGCGGCAGCAGCAGCTCTCCTGCTCTCTCTCTCGCGCGCGGATAGCAGCGGCAGCAGCAGCGGTAGCGGACGTCCGCTACTCCGCTAGGAATAGCGGATGGCGAGCGGTAGCGAAGCAGGATGCCGTATGCGGTGCAGCTGATTTTTACGGTAAATACTACTGCACCGATGGATAGCGGACGACATGGCGTATCCAGTGCGGTCGGTCTTACGTGCCGAAAAAGTAATTTATGTTTAACTAAATTTCTAATAAATATTATTCACTTTTATGATTTAAAATTAATTTATTAAAAAATATATTTCATAATAAATCTAATGATATTTTTTGACATCATAAATATTGATATTTTTATTTATAATTAATTGAATTTGAGATACTAAATCATGACACTGTGCTAGAATTGCATGTTTTTCTAGATAGATAGAGTACTTCTCTCCCTCTGTCCCTAAGGGCGTCCACAACCGTCCTAGTTGCTAGCTAGAAAACATCCACATCATGCATGAAAGAGATAACAGTTTAGAGAACTATCTATATTGCTAGCTATTTATACTTCTAATACTACCATACACACAGAGGAAACAGATATATTGTGCATTATCTTTGTGCCTCTTTGTGTGGAGGCTTCACAACCAACTAAAGATAACCAACGGGTAGCCTATACCTCAAGCCATACATTACATAACCAACTAAAAATAATAACCAACTGGTAGCATAACCAACTAAAGGTTTTAAACATAACAAGAAAATAAAATGTCCATATGTCACTGCATGATGAACTAATTAATAACCATGACTCAAGCCGTACGTGTTTATTTCAGGCCACAAAAGCAAACTGAACATCTAGCTGCACCGCTGAGGAAGAAGCACCAAAAGCCAAAAGTCATCTCTGACCCAACAATCTCCATCATAGCCTACTGGAAATACCAATCAACCTCGTATCAACGATTCTGGAAAAAGAAACAAACAATAAGTCAGCTTACTCAATATAATTAACTGTGCTAATAAGAAAAGCAATTCCATGAAAGATCTTACATGAGGTTATTATAAAAAAATTACTACTGGGGAGCCCTATAGCCAAAACGTTGCCAAATGTGCCCAATTAAATCATCTTTTAGTTGAGTGTGTACTGAGTGAACAAGGATAGCAAAATTTCTGCGTCGAACATCATTGAAGCATGGGTTTTTTTTGGGGCCTTTTGCACTTCTGGAGGAAGCACAATTGATGCTTCAGGAATTGCATTAAGATCAATATACTTAGCCATTTCACCCTCATCTTTCACTATCATGTTGTGGAGAATAACACAAGCTTTCATGATTTGTCCAATAATCCTTGCGCTCCAAGATCATGCTGGACGACGCACAATGTTGAAGCGAGCTTGCAGAACACCAAAAACACGCTCCACATCTTTCCTTGCACCTTCTTGTTCTGCTGCATACACCTTGTGCTTTTGTAGTTGAGGTGAATTTATAGACTTCACAAAGGTTGCCCATTCTGGGTAAATTTCATCGGCTTGGTAATAACCAGTGTTGTATTGCCTACCATTGACAGAAAACTGAACCAGAGGAGCTTCACCCTTTTATTACCTCAAGAAACAAAGGGGGTTGATTGAGCACGTTGATGTCATTATTAGACCCAGCAACACCAAAGAATGCATATCAAATATGGAGGTCATGTGAAGCTACAACTTCAACAATGATGGTTGGGAATCCATAGCAACTGGTGGTATATTGCCCCTTCCATGCTGTTGGACAATTTTCCCATCGCCAACGCATGCAGTCAATGCTAACCAACATTCTAGAAAATCCACAAGACTCCAACTTAGAGCAAATGCTCCATGTCTTCAGTTGTCGGGTGTCGAAGGTACTCAGAGACGAAAATATCAATCACCTCATGCATAAATTTTTCCAAGCACTCAAGTGCAGTGCTCTCTGCAACCTTCAAAATACTCATCAAGTATGTCACCTGCAGTACCATATGCAAGCATATGGATTGTTGTTGTGCACTTTTGCAGTGGGCTAGACCATGGGGATGTTGCAAAGGTACATAGCAGCAACTATGGATGGATTTTGCACAGCTAGCACGGGTCTACGAGTAACCTTGTATAAAGACATAAATTCCGAAGTGGATTACCTGATTGGCCTCCTAGAGCAAGGAACGGCAGCACCGCCACAAAAAGCGCAGGAATATGAGCAAATGAATGAAGCGTAGGAGCAAGAGCAGATCCGGTTTGATATGCATGAGTAGGAGTAGGAGCAGCTCAGTCCTGAGACTACCCGCACTCATGGACCTCTATATTCATCCTCTATACGTCTTAGTCAGCAAGATTCTCTCCTCTATACTTAATTCTCCCGCACTCATCCATCCTCTATATCATCCTCTATCCACTCTATTCACTGTGGGACCCACTTGTCACTTTATCTAAATATATCCATGTGTGATCTAGTTTTGAAGGATTTATTGAGACGAATTTAATGGTAAAATCAAAATTTAATTTGAATTTTTGGTTTGTGAGTTATAGCATTTTTTCCTTTGTTTAGCTAGTGGGGTCCGCCACTGTAGAGTATAGAGTAAGCACAGTACTACTCTAAATATAGAGTGAGAGAAAGAATAGAGTATCGTTTTAGAGTACCCAGTGCAGCAGTTTTTACTCTATATTCATACCGGTCTGATCTAGTGGCGGAGCCATTTGTCGTTTGGTTCGCCGGCTCATCAGCTCACCGGTGTCGTCAGCTCGTGTGCGCATCGGCCTTCACGCCGCACCCTCTCCGCCTCCACGTTGCGTCCTCTCCGCTCCCTCTGTTGATACGATTCGATCAAGTGTTCAGAGTGGGGAAGAGTGAATGAAAAAGGAAGGTACGGTGAGACCTTGCTTTTGTAGTTTCAGCAAATAAATCAGAGTTCTAGATTTGAGTGCCAAATTTGCACTATGTAAAAAGGAGATTCCCCATCACATTAAAATATCGGTAAATGCATGGAGTACTAAAGGTAGATAAAATCAAAAACTAATAGTACAATTTTTTTTTTACTTTGCGAGACGAACATTTTGAGTCTAATTAATCATTTTTTAGACAATTGTTTACACTAAAAAAACACGCTACAGTGTTCCGGCAGGAACACTGTAGCGCGTAGATACAACTCGGTGGCTGCCGAGTTTGGAACTGAACACAGCCACAGGATTTTCACGCGCAGCCGTGGAGGATCGCGCGTGCACCGGATCTGAGTGCGGTAGAAAACGCCGGTGGAATAGCTAGTAGCAGGCGATGAGGCCGGCGATTTGGGGCATCGTGCTCTGTGCGAGATGAGCGACAAACGAGTCGCTGGCTCGATTTTATTTGCACGATCTCTTTCTTCCACGTAGGATGCATGCTGACCTGTATACCCAATTAGCTAGCTGACTCAGCCTTGTTGGGACGCCCTAAATGTTCGTCGCCACAGTATACGTGCCGATAACTTTGACTTGATTTATAAAAAATACTGCAACATTTCTATCTCTAAATAAATTTATTAAAAAACCAGATTCAAATATCTATCAATAATACTCCCTTCGTATCGGATTTAGAAGTCGTTTTGGAAAAGATTTGGATCAAACATTGGGAATATAAATCATCAATAACTTTTAAGTTGTTGAGTTTGCAAATGTAAAAATTATATGAATAGATTTGTCTTGAAAAATACTTTCATAAAAGTATGCATATATCACTTTTCCATAAATATTTTTTTATAAAAATAAGAGGTCAAAGTTGTATTTTGGAGACCGTGTCACTGTCCTAAACGACTTCTAAATCCGATACGAAGATAGTACTAATTAAGTATCATAAATATTAATATTTTAATATATTTTTAGTTAAAGTTGTTTCTCGAGAAACGAAAACGACATACATCTATGGACGGAGGGAGTAGCCCGTTACTAGCACGTACAGTGCGTACTACCTCCAGGATGATGTAATTCCAGGTACTTTCTCCGGTCGGGTCTCACTATCTAAAATTTAGCCGAATTTATATAAAAATAAAGTATTATAAAACAAAGTAGGTTTTATTTTTGAGATATTCTGGGGAAAGCTTCCATAATGCCTTGTAACTGAATCGCCACCAGCTCTCTGCTTGCGTACATGTGAAATGTCTTCCAATGGTAATTTTGGTTTCAGCGCAGCCACGCCAAAGAAGAAAAAAGAAGCACATGTGAAAGGATCAAGATGTTCAAGAGGGGGTGAATTGGGTTTTTCTAAAAATTAATTGCATGAATTAAATCCTACAAGCCAAACTTCACCCATAGTGCCTACTAGTGTTCCTTGTGATTCTACCGATAAAAGTTTTGCACCCTAAGTTTCAATCCTAGTCTAGCATGACAATTCTAGGAAAGTAAACAAGCAATGAAAGTAATGCACGAAAGTAAATGCTGAAAAGTAAGAGTTAGGAACACGGCGATGTTTTCCCGAGTTATCGGAGAGTCACCACTCTCACTAGTCCTCGTTGGAGCACCCGCGCAAGGGTGTAGCTCCCCCTTATCCGCACAAGGATCAAGTGCTCTCTACGGGCTGATTCTTCGACACTCCATTGCGGTGAATCGTCCAAAACCGCTCACAACATGAGTTGGGTCATCCACAATCTCGCCGGATGATCACCAAACTCCCAATCACCACCAAACCATCTAGGTGATGGCGATCACCAAGAGTAACAAGCTAGAACTCTCACTTGACCACAACAAGCCTAATGAGAAGATGGATGCACACTTGCTACTCTCTAGTCACTAATGAGGAATCTTAAATTTTGATTCTCAAATCACTATCCTCATTAGCGCTCTTGCACTCCCTTGCACTTCAAAGGTGTTTCATAGCTGAACAAATAAGTAAGAGACCTTTAAAAGAGGTGGAGTGGATGTATTTATACACCCCTCAGACAAATCCAACCGTTACCTGCCAAATCAGCAAAACACGTACTGACCGGACGCGCTGGTCGTCGTGACTGGACGCGCCAGTCGAGTGTAACGGTCGAAAACCAAAAGTCAGTGCTGAGTGACCGGACGCGCCGGTCAGGGTGACCGGACGCGTCCGATCGTGCAAGAACCTTACTGGACTTTGACCTGACGCCCGACCGTGTCCGATCTGTGATGACTGGACGCGTCAGGTCAGGTAAGAACCTTACTAGAATGTGACCGGACGCGCCCGATCACTTCACAGTCGCGTCCGATTATACTGTTACCCTCTGAAACACGTGTCAGACTGATCACCGCATCCGGTCCTCTTAGGGACCGCATCCGATCAACCAGTTAACGACGCAGTGACTTGTTAGTACTGACCGGACGCGTCCGGTCAAGGGTAAACTGCTCAAATGACTTAGAAACGCGACGCAACTTGAACCAAGTTGCTTCCAACTGAACTTTGAGCTTTACCAGAGCTACATAGTGCTAAGTTTGACAAGTGTGCACCACACCTAAACACAAGACTCACCTAGGTCAAGCTACTCGCTCATGCCCCCCTTTATAGTACGGTCAAAGGTAGAAACAAAAATCCTAACGACTATTCTGGATATAACCCAACACCTTGACATCCGGAACTAACCGTCCTTAATCTTGTCGTTGATCCTTTGAAAACCGAAACAATTTCCATCAAGGGACATGAATACCATAGTGTCCAAAGCAGTTATCAACTCCATGACCTAACTTATCAAAGTTTCTGTAAAACACACGTTAGTCATGGTAATAATGCGTTGTCATCAATTGCCGAAACCAATACCGGGGCCTAGATACTTTCAATCTCCCCCTTTTTGGTGATTGATGATAACACTTAGATTCAGAAGATATAAGTTAAGGTTTTCGAACATGCTTGGTTCACATAAGCAAAAAGCTATAAGCACAAGGGGTTATGAATTGCTTATGTGTTCCAAGCCAACTGAGTGTACTTATAAGATAAAACATGAAGAGTTAGTACACATAAAACATAGCTCATACGAAATCGGAGTAAGGCACGGAAGCACAACCTTATGAGCTAAACACAATTAAGTGACATGATATAAAATAAAGTCTCACAAGCTTATAGTCACAAAATGCAGTGCGAGAAATAAACATGATGCATGAATGTAGCACACAAGGAAAAATGAAACTCTCTATCAACACTCCCCCTGAATCTACGCTCTCTCCCCCTTTGGCATCAAACGCCAAAAAAACTAAGGATCCGACGGGGGAACAGAAGCTGTCGTGTCGGGTGCCGAGGAGCGTGGAGTGATCACGAACTGTGAAGTATCCTCCTCAGACTCTGAACTGTCAGGCTGACCCTCTATGGATAGACGTGGCAGTGAAGTGGTCTAGGTCTGTAGAGCAGGTGCAGGAACTAAAGGTGTAGTAGCAACAATAGGAGCAGTCACTGTCGTCTAAGCCTGAAAGACACCAAGAGTTGGAGGATCTGTCGATGCAACTGATGATGGTACAGTCTCTGTAGTCCTAGCCCCTAACACTGGAGGAAAAGCAGTCTCTGAAGCTGACATCCCTGAAGTGGTCACAAAGGTGGTGTGCGAGGGTGTCGGCTGACCAGTCAGCTCACTATAGGAGGCACTCAAATCAGGGAAAGGAGTGCCCGAGAGAAGGTGAGGTCTAGGCTGAGCTGGTGGAGTGAACCCCGTCTGAATGGGAGTGTAGCTCGGGGACTGGAATGTCTGAGGAACCTGCTGCTGGGGAGAGGTGAACTGAAAGCTCGGCTGTCCCTGACTCTGAGGTCCACTGGACTATAGTGCTGGAGTCAGAACAGACGGTGGTGGAGGTACCCCAACAGTGACAAGGTGTCGCAAGAGCTCTAAATACTGTAGCTGGGTGGCTGCCTGCTGCCTCTGCATCTCAAACTGTGAAGGGTCGAGATGGCGGACTAGAGGGGGGGTGAATAGTCCTTTCTAAAACTTAAACGTGTTGGCTAACCAAAACAAATGCGGAATTAAACTTATCGGTCTAGCCAAGACTACACCCCTCTAACTAAGTTCACAAGCACCTCATAAAGATCCTAATTAAGCAACTAAGGTGCTTTCCTTAGCAAGAGCTCTCCTATTTAATTCTAGAGCAAGGTCACATAAACCTATGCACTAGTACTTTGCAAGCAAGAGGGAGCTCCTACACAATTCTAGTAAGCAAAGCGCACAAAGCCTAAGCTCACTAGCAATGCTCAATAACAAGGCAACTAATACCAAATTAGAGAGCGCAAATCACTTAGCTACACAAACTAAGCAATGTGACTAACAAGGTTACACAAACCAAATTAGCCACGTAAAGGGGATACTTCTAGCTACACAAGCAAGACGATATCTAGCTAGCTACACAAGCACAACAAGAACAAGAGCAACTACACAAGCACAAGTATTATGAAAGTAAATACAAGCTTGTGCTGCACGAAAGCAAACCACCGAGAAGAGTAGACAATGTTGACACGATGATTTTCTCCCGAGGTTCACTTGGTTGCCACCAAGCTACGTCCCCGTTGTGTCGACCAACACTTCATGGTTCGGCGGCTAATCGGTCACACACCGAGTCTCTCAAAAGGCACCGCAAGAACCTACCATAAAGTGTGGTAGCTCAATGACACGCTCAACTAGAGTTGCTCTTCGCGATCCCCGCGGGGTGAGCACAATCCCCCTCACAAAGCTTCTCCGGAGCCTCGCACAATCTTCTTGCGAGCTTCGACGGAGCCACAAGCCACCAAGCCGTCTAGGAGGTGGCAACCTCCAAGAGTAACAAGCACCACCGGCTTGCAACACGATCACCTAGTGCCACACGATGCAATCTCTCAAGGCAACGCACTAGAATCGCTCTCTCACTCGATCCGATGAACACTATCAAGCATGAGTGAGTTAGAGGGCTCCTAAGCACTACCACACAAGTCACAAAGACTATAGTGTGCTCGGCTACCGGCCACGGCCGGCCAAGGTATCTATTTATAACCCCACGGTCAAATAGAGCCGTTACCCCTTCACTGGGTTCTTTTCGGGACGACCGGACGCGCCGGTCGTAACTGACCGGACGCGCTCAACCGCGTCCGGTCGCCCTGCGACGTCCATGTGTCCCTCAAATTTCAAATGCGACCGTTAGATCCTCCAACGGTCACTGACCCCAACAGTCAAAACAACGACCGGACGCATCCCAGGCAACGACCGGACGCGCCTGTCGAACGACCGGACGCGCTCCTCGCAACGACCGGACGCGACAGTGCCCGCGTCTGGTTTGAGTCCAGTAAGCTCCTTCAACGATCGGACGCGTCCGATCATGTGTGACCGGATGCACCTCGCGTCCGATCGTACTCAGTTTCCTCTGGACACCTGACCGGACGCGCCGGTCCCGCGAGTGACCGGACGCGCCGGTTGCAAACCCTAGCACCCGCGCCTGCGCTGTACTGACCGGACGCGTCCGGTCATACCATGACCGCGTCCAGTGCAGCGTCCGGTCACCTCTGTGACCTCCGTTCGCCTCCGTTTCTTTTCCGACTTCCGGCGTAGTGGAAAATAGGCATTTCAACTTCTCAAAAACGCCTGAATCCCGCGCTCGCAAAGCTCGGTGGGAGGGAGAGAGGAACCCAAATCCTCTCTACCGCTTAAACATCATCGCCTTCGCAAATGTGTCAACACCAACAAGTGATCACCACCTTGTGCACGTGTGTTAGCATTTTCATAAACATTTTACCGAAGGAGTTAACCACTCAACTTGCCACGCCACTCGATCCTAACACGTATGCAAAGTTAGATCACACGAGTGGCACTAGATGACCGATATGCAAACAAGTTTGCCCCTCTTAATAGTACGGCCATCTATCCTAAACCCGGTCATAAACTTCTCTACACACCTATGACCGGTGAAATGGAAATGCCCTAGGTTATACCTTTGCCTTGCGCATTCCACTCCAACTCCTCCGACGTTGATGCAACACATGCACCAACCAATCACCAAATGATATGATCCACTTTATATCATCACGTGACCGTATTGGTTCATCGATCTTGACCTCACTTGCTCTTCACCGTTGCCTCGGTCCTTCGGCGCCAAGCCATCACACAACTTGCCCTTCACCCTAGCAACCGGTCCATCAAGCCAAGCCTCATCTTGATCTTCTCCACCTTGGTCACATGACTCCATGTCATGTCTCATATGCAATGAGCTCCTTCATGACACCATCACATGTGGACTAATCTCCTGTGTATCTCACATAACCACATATTAGTCTACCTAAGTTGTCACTCAATTACCAAAACCAAACAAAGACCTTTCAATCTCCCCCTTTTTGGTAATTGATGACAACTCTACAAAGATATGGAAATTAAGCTTTTTCAAGCTAGCACTTCACACAAGTGTAAATTGCTAACTTGTTTTGGATTTAATGTTACTTATCCAACATTTAAGCTCTATGTAAAGATTTGGATAAGCACCATAAAATCCGATTTGGTAGTGATAACTCCCCCTACATATGTGCTCAAATGGTTTGGTTTCAAGCTTGCACATATGCATAAATATGAAATTTATGGGAAGGTTAGCACTACTAAGTGATGCTATGGTGTATAGAATAAACCTTTGTAGCTTGATACCAATTAGTAGTTTGATACCATTTGAAAATCACAAGTTTGCCACCATCCTTAGCATCATGAGTAGCTAGACATCAAAAATACTAGAAATCTCGTCAGATCAACATTATAAGCAAGGTTCTAGTTTTTTTTGCATGATAATCATAAGTCTAGCTAACATCCTATGCATGCTAGTTATCAAATCATCATTCAAGTTCTATAACTAGCATACACCACACAAGCATGCATATTGAATTTAAGAACTTATGCAATGCAAGCAAGCACATGAATTATGCACATATCAAATGTAATCAATCAAAGTTCATGAGCTTGCTCCTCCTACTTGTGTGCTTTCTTTGTCCAAGAATGTTTGATCCCCTTACATTCTTCAATGTTACTCCCTCTTTGTCCATGTCCATGTCCAATCTTTCCAATCTCTCCCCAAAGCTCAAAAAGCTTTCATATCTTTGTCCAACTTCTCCCCCTTTGTCATCAATTTCCATAAAAGGTGTTCTTCTCAATTGATACAAAGGCTTGTATTGGGGTAGATGGTTAAGACTTGAATATTGCATTTTTGATGGACATTACCACATATGTTGGAATGACAAACTTTATAGTTGCTCTTGAGATTCCACATAGGATCTTTGACCTTGATACCAATTGGTGGGGCTCCTCCCCCTATGTCATAGCATGTGTTATTCACTTGAGATACCACTTGAAGATGAGGGTAGCATTGCTTGATTTGATCACTTAAAGTTGAGGATCACTTGTGAAACCATCGTCTTGCATGAATGATACCACGTGAAGATACCATGAGTAGAAATGTGATACCATTTGAAAGAATTTTCTTGTATGGATTCACTTTGAAGGATTTGGCAATAATATTTACTTCTTGAACATTTTCTATCTTCATGAGTACCACTTGTAAGATATCACTTGTAGATCATGATCTAGACACCAATAGTGAATACCACTTGGAAGATCGATTTGAGTCTAGATACCACTTGAAACAAACTAGATATCTATTTTCATTGTTGTCTTGTCCTTGTACTCTTATTATTGTCATGAGCTTCTTATATGACTTGAACTATGTTGATTTGCCTAAGATTCCAAGTCTGGTTTGATCCAATGACAAGCTTCTTCACACCTCATGCTAAGGGTTATCTTGACAATGTTGTACTTGTCACTTGTTAGCAATCCAAGCTAGATCAAGTATTTGGGTTTACTAGCTCATAAACAAATTCATACTTATACCACTAGGTCAATTAACCATTCAAGCAATAGTGGTAGATTATGAATTAAAACTTTTCATTTGTTATGCATGATTCTAATAAGCATGTACTATATGCACTAACAGCATACTAGTAAGGGATGAAATGATCATGCACATTACAATGATACCTTTGCTATATTGGAGTAGAGGATAGTCACATAGATTCTAATTCATTACTCCAATAGCAATGTGAAGTCCAATTTATAAGCTTGGTGAAGACCAATCATCATAGATAAATCCATTCTTCACCCATATGAAATGAAAACCACTTATGATCAAGTGCACTATCTCTTGAGTTGTGGTTGGCTTGCTTCATCTTTTTGATCAATGCTTGCATGAGAGAACTACTTAGAATAACACTTAAAATAAATGACTAGCTCTCTTTTGGGTGTTGCTTGCTTTTCTTGATCAACCCTTTTGATTGCTTCAACTAAGCATCACAAGTTCCTCAGATCACCACTTCCATGTTAGTCTTCCAAGTCCCAAACTTGGTTTCACCTACACACGGCGGCAAGCCCCTCACTAGGAAGAAGTGACCTTTCTCCAAAGAACCACTCTTGATACTCACTTGAAATGATATAGTTTGATTGATCCAAATGATGAACTCAATCTTGATGAATAATCCTTGAATCTACATTTGAGTTCAACTCTTTCTACTTGTTTAAGTCATTTTCTTTCTACCAAATGATCTCTAATCATCACTAGAACTTAAACTTTATCTTCATTTTAAGTTTGATCTTGATCTTCAAATTGAGTACCAAATAAGTACATTCCACAATCAAATGTTCTTATACTCATTGCTCTTCATGATTCTAGATCAATCCAAAACCAAACTTAGGTACCTCAACCACTTATAAACATGTTTCCAACTTGAGGGCCTTTCAATTAAAGTGACTCTAGATTAATCCAATGATTGTCACTTTTCTGGCAGATTCTGTATCCTTCAAAGAATAATTCATATCTCACAATGTACGGATCTAAATGCCATGAAATTTGGTGGAGATGTGCTTCACTAAGTCATCTAGCAACTGTAAAAATTTGAACTTCTTTTGACTTCTAGATTGCTACTAGATTTCAAATCTTCTACCATTGCTACATGCTGAAAACTGCTGCACTATAGCTGACAAGATGTACTCCAAAATCGAAGCATCTCTTATCCACTTCTCATGAAATTTCTACAGCATCTTCTTTCATAAGTGTAGAGCATGTATACCAAATTTCAAGCTAATCCAAATAGATTTGTTCACTCAAACATGGCTAAGATCACTGCTAGCTCAGATTTTTAATTTTGGACAGATTTCAATACATTGAGCAATACTTCATCAAATATGAATCAAACTTGAAACTAACTTGTTTGAACACTTTCACAAGATATATATCCATTCAATCCACTTACTAAATGTCATCTCATGAAATTATCCAACACAAATTAATTCAAACTTGATTACTTAAGCATTTAATCCATTCAAATATCTCATAGCAAGCAACATTGCATACATATCCAATTCAATCAACTCATATGCACCCAAGTGAAATGATCAACAAGAGATATACCTTGGTTAGCTCATGATCATCCAATAGCAAGCTTTCAACTTGAATATTTGCAAGCCATCAAATATATCCAATAAATCACCACAATCTTTAACATTGCACTTGTATGTTGTAGCACTTGAACTTCACTTATTTTCACTTGGCATTGGGATTGAATATGCATTGAGCTTCATAACTTGAGTCAACATATAATGATAAATATGAAATCAATTTGAGTCAAGCCTCCAATGCCATGGTACCTACACACATTTATCCACTCTTTGATGGTACCCAAATAAGTTTGGGTCCTCTCAAGTTAGGTGCAACATACTTAGGCATTACCTTAGTATGAATAGCGGGATGTTTTACAATAGCAACAATAGAGGTACCATTTACATCCTTTCTAAGCATATTAGTATCATTAATTGAACTAGGCTTAGAATTCTCACCTAGGGGACATGAATGTGCCATGTGTCCCCTTTTCCGGCATGAGTAGCAACTTCTCTTAGATTGAGCCTTTTCTTCCTTGCTCATATGTTGCTTCTCATTGCCTTGCCTCTCATGAGTTGCTTGAGCCTTCTTCTCAAGCTTGGTAGGACACCCCGAGGCAAAGTGTCCCACATCTCCATACTTGAAGCACTTGATGTGAGCATGTACTTTCTTCTCGATTTGATTCTTGCTCATCATCTTGGCATCTTGGATTTGCATTGGATGCCTTGCTCTACCACCCCTTCTTGTTTTCTTCTTCTTCATCATCATCAAGTCATCATCATCTTCATGGTTGATTTTGACTTGATCTTGGGGCTTTGCTTTTGGCTCAACTTGAGACTTGTTGATAGGACAACACTTGTCAATATGTCCCACTTCATGGCATTGGTAGCACATGAGTTGGGATAGCTTCTTTGCATCTTGCTTCTTCTTAATCTTGCCCTTGCTCTTGTTGTAGCCAATACCACTCTTATCACCATATCTTCTTTGATTGGTCATGATATGCTCAATGACGATTTTAGAGTTGTAGCACCTCTCCAACTTGTTGCTCAAATTCTTCACTTCACTTTTGAGCTCATTGTTCTCCTTCAAAAGGTTAGTCTCACAAGACATAGAAGTAGAACAAGCATTTAATTGTGAAGAACATGGCTTATCTAATAAATCATCATAAGAGGTGGATACATGCTTCTTGCCTACATCACAAGGGTTAGTAATATGTGATTGATCATTTGACCCAAATGATGAGCTCTCACTAGATTTGGTTTCTTCATTAGAAAGCTTCTTAGTGAGTAAAGCATGTTCTTGTACCAAGTTATCATGAGCAACACTAAGTTCCTCATGAGCCAATTTTAGCTCCTCATATGAACAAGTAGTAACATAAAGTAGATGCTTTTGTTGTTCACATGTGGTCTTTAGAAAAGAGTTTTCATTTTCCAATTTACTTACTCTTTTCATTTCCCTTTTCAAGGCTCTTGAGAGTTTATATAAAAGCTCTAAATTTGGATCATCACAATCCACAACAAAACCACCAACATGTATCTTAGTGTTACCATGTGATGATGTTGAAGAGCTTGTTGAAGAATCACTCTCATGGCCATCATCTTCACCATCAAGTGTGCATGAGGTAGAATCAATGCGTGCGTCACTTGTGGCATTATCATTCTTCTTGTCAAGTGATCTTGTGATATGATCATCTTTGTCATCACTTGACCGTGAGGTGGAGCAATCCTCCGCAACCACCTTGTTGTGGTCATGCTCGACATCCTCATGTACCTCCATCACTATGTGATCATCCTTCTTGAATTTTCCATCATCCCAAATTGAGGAGCCACAATAGTGATGCTTGAGCGCCGTCCACATGCTATGTGCACTTGAGAGACCCCTCACCTTGTCAAAAATCTCATCATTCAAAGCTTTGATTAGATAAAACTTAGCTTGTGCATCAAGTGTTCGGCAATCCTTTTGAGCTTGGGTACGGTTACCACACCCATCCAAGTCATGAGAAAAGCCAACAACTATGATCCACCAAAACTTAGGGCCAAGAGCACGAAAATGATCAAGCATGTGATTTTTCCACCGTGCATAGTGAGTGCCATCAAAAATGTGTTCCACACAATCATCTAGCGCATAAGCCGCCATCCTCTCGGGTCGGTGAAGACCACAAAAGAGAGACCCGGCTCTGATACCACTTGAAGGGTCGAGATGGCGGACTAGAGGGGGGGTGAATAGTCCTTTCTAAAACTTAAACGTGTTGGCTAACCAAAACAAATGCGGAATTAAACTTATCGGTCTAGCCAAGACTACACCCCTCTAACTAAGTTCACAAGCACCTCATAAAGATCCTAATTAAGCAACTAAGGTGCTTTCCTTAGCAAGAGCTCTCCTATTTAATTCTAGAGCAAGGTCACATAAACCTATGCACTAGTACTTTGCAAGCAAGAGGGAGCTCCTACACAATTCTAGTAAGCAAAGCGCACAAAGCCTAAGCTCACTAGCAATGCTCAATAACAAGGCAACTAATACCAAATTAGAGAGCGCAAATCACTTAGCTACACAAACTAAGCAATGTGACTAACAAGGTTACACAACCCAAATTAGCCACGCAAAGGGGATACTTCTAGCTACACAAGCAAGACGATATCTAGCTAGCTACACAAGCACAACAAGAACAAGAGCAACTACACAAGCACAAGTATTATGAAAGTAAATACAAGCTTGTGCTGCACGAAAGCAAACCACCGAGAAGAGTAGACAATGTTGACACGGTGATTTTCTCCCGAGGTTCACTTGGTTGCCACCAAGCTACGTCCCCGTTGTGTCGACCAACACTTCGTGGTTCGGCGGCTAATCGGTCACACACCGAGCCTCTCAAAAGGCACCGCAAGAACCTACCATAAAGTGTGGTAGCTCAATGACATGCTCAACTAGAGTTGCTCTTCGCGATCCCCGTGGGGTGAGCACAATCCCCCTCATAAAGCTTCTCCGGAGCCTCGCACAATCTTCTTGCGAGCTTCGACGGAGCCACAAGCCACCAAGCCGTCTAGGAGGTGGCAACCTCCAAGAGTAACAAGCACCACCGGCTTGCAACACGATCACCTAGTGCCACACGATGCAATCTCTCAAGGCAACGCACTAGAATCGCTCTCTCACTCGATCCGATGAACACTATCAAGCATGAGTGAGTTAGAGGGCTCCCAAGCACTACCACACAAGTCACAAAGACTATAGTGTGCTCGGCTACCGGCCACGGCCGGCCAAGGCATCTATTTATAACCCCACGGTCAAATAGAGCCGTTACCCCTTCACTGGGTTCTTTTCGGGACGACCGGACGCGCCGGTCGTAACTGACCGGACGCGCTCAACCGCGTCCGGTCGCCCTGCGACGTCCACGTGTCCCTCAAATTTCAAATGTGACCGTTAGATCCTCCAACGGTCACTGACCCCAACGGTCAAAACAACGACCGGACGCACCCCAGGCAACGACCGGACGCGCCTGTCGAACGACCGGACGCGCTCCTCGCAACGACCGGACGCGACAGTGCCCGCGTCTGGTTTGAGTCCAGTAAGCTCCTTCAACGATCGGACGCGTCCGATCATGTGTGACCGGACGCACCTCGCGTCCGATCGTACTCAGTTTCCTCTGGACACCTGACCGGACGCGCCGGTCCCGCGAGTGACCGGACGCGCCGGTTGCAAACCCTAGCACCCGCGCCTGCGCTGTACTGACCTGACGCGTCCGGTCATACCATGACCGCGTCCGGTGCAGCGTCCGGTCACCTCTGTGACCTCCGTTCGCCTCCGTTTCTTTTCCGACTTCCGGCGTAGTGGAAAATAGGCATTTCAACTTCTCAAAAACGCCTGAATCCCGCGCTCGCAAAGCTCGGCGGGAGGGAGAGAGGAACCCAAATCCTCTCTACCGCTTAAACATCATCGCCTTCGCAAATGTGCCAACACCAACAAGTGATCACCACCTTGTGCACGTGTGTTAGCATTTTCATAAACATTTTACCGAAGGAGTTAACCACTCAACTTGCCACGCCACTCGATCCTAACACGTATGCAAAGTTAGATCACACGAGTGGCACTAGATGACCGATATGCAAACAAGTTTGCCCCTCTTAATAGTACGGCCATCTATCCTAAACCCGGTCATAAACTTCTCTACACACCTATGACCGGTGAAATGGAAATGCCCTAGGTTATACCTTTGCCTTGCGCATTCCACTCCAACTCCTCCGACGTTGATGCAACACATGCACCAACCAATCACCAAATGATATGATCCACTTTATATCATCACGTGACCGTATTGGTTCATCGATCTTGACCTCACTTGCTCTTCACCGTTGCCTCGGTCCTTCGGCGCCAAGCCATCACACAACTTGCCCTTCACCCTAGCAACCGGTCCATCAAGCCAAGCCTCATCTTGATCTTCTCCACCTTGGTCACATGACTCCATGTCATGTCTCATATGCAATGAGCTCCTTCATGACACCATCACATGTGGACTAATCTCCTGTGTATCTCACATAACCACATATTAGTCCACCTAAGTTGTCACTCAATTACCAAAACCAAACAAGGACCTTTCAAACTGCTACCTCTGAAACTCCAGCTGCTGCCTCTGGAACTCGTCCTGACAAGCCTGAATCTGAGCAAATGCGGCAGCTGTGTCCTAAGCCTATCGCTGCATCTGAACCTCTTGTCTCTCCTGGGCCTGGGTCAGCCTCTCAAGTATAGCCAACATGGCTGGGTCTGAGCGGGAGGCTAAGCATGAACCACCGGCCTCATGGTCGTGAGGCCGAGGAGAGCGGTACCGGGGGATGGGCTGATAATCCTCATCTGTGCTGTCGGTAGCAACATCCTCAACTGGATCAGCTGGCTGAGCATCAAGATCTACAAGCTCGGCCTCGGCAAGACCCTCAACGGTCTCATTCTGCTCAGCAGCTGTCTCTGGAACCTCTAGTCTCTAATGCTGTCCTGGGCCAGGTGTCTGCTCTCTGGTCACTGAAGCCCACAGCTATCGAATATCATACTCTGGAAAAGCTGTAGTGGTATCAGATATCTCAGCTCGAATCTCTACAGGTAGGTCACACGCAGATCGAATGATAAGACAGATCCAATGAGCATACGGTAGCTGCCGGTGACCCTTGAATCCCTCTGCCAAAGTATCCTCCATCTCACATAGCATCAGATCCCAAATATCGAACGGTGTCTATGAGATGAGGTGATGCACTACCCATAACTGCATGCGAGTCAGTCCCTCTCTGTATCCCAGCCTCGGAAGTAGTGTCCGCCTCACAATAGCATCAAGTACTCTAGCTAGAGGTGTCAGGCTGGCAGGTGTACGTCTAGACCCCTCGCCAAACGACTCACGGAAGCAGGGTCTGATCATGTCTGTAGGTGGCACTGTCCCTCCATGAGGACGTCTCGGAGGAGCGGTCTTGTAACACTTCAAGTGTTTAGTCCTTAATTGCATTGCATTTGCATGGCATAAACATAAGCATGCATCATTCATGTTTGTTATTTTATGTGATGTAACACATGTAATTATTCTAGGGTTTGTTTGATTTATTTCATGAAGTATTTGATAGTTGGTGTAACAAAAAGGTAAGGTAGCCAATCATGACCTACAACACCTTAGTTATACTTAGGGTAACATTTGGAACAAGGTTCATGTTGACCAAAATTACAAAATTGCCCTCCAAGAAAAGTTTGACCACCATTTGACCCTAGAAGGCTCTAGTTTGACCAATTAAAAAGTCTAATTTAGAGACCTTGCATGGAAGAGCACCCTTAAGCAAAGTTGTAGAGAAATTCATGAGGAACAAAAGTTCTAATATGGCCATCTCATGGAAATGACCAGAGCATTCTCAAAAATGGCCCACAAGTCAGCTTGAGTGGGAATCAACACTTAGAAAAATTCTAAGTCTGGAAATTTGATTTTTCAGTTTCCCTGTACCTCACTTTAGCAACTTGTAAATCACAAACCAGGCCAAACCAGCCTTTGAGCCAATTGACAAAGTTGTTGTCCACACATAGCTCTGCAACATTGTCAATATCACCATCACCTGGTTCTCAATAGTTTAGGAGATATAATGTCAAGAAGTTAGGGTTTCAGTCGGCATTGATCTCTGAAACTGCATTTCAGTTTCAAGGGGCACCACTTTGGAGCTTTGTAGTTTCAAATCTAGGCCGAACCAGCCCAAACTCCAATTGACAAACTTGTAGACCTCATGTAGCTCTACAAAATTGGTGTAATCATCTTCGACTAATTTGAACCGGTTTGGGAGATAATCGGTGTTGAACTTGCCCTGTCAGTCGATACCTTTGAGCTCTGAAACGAAACGTTCAGACAACGACGGCCGCGGCCGACCGCGTCGTGGCGCTCGGGCAGAGCCCGGTGGCCGCGTGGCGCGCGTGTTCTGCCGACGCCCCACGTCGCCTGCGAGCTCAGCATGAAGACCAGGACGACCCGCTTCCCCCTCCATTTCCATCGCCCTCCTTCCCCAGCTCACCGGTAAGGCGACCGAGCGTCCTCCGCCCCCACAGCCGGCTCCGCCGCCTTCGGTTGCGCCAACCACCGCGCCACCACACCCGAGAGCTCACGAACAGCACCGCCTGCCCATACTCTACAACCTCCGCACATTGGGTCAGCCGTTGGGTCAAGGTAGAGGGCAAATCACCCAATCAAACCTCGGCGGTGCGGAGCTCCGCCATGGCCGCCGCCATTGCGAGCTCACCACCGACGTCCTCTTTCACCCTCCTCTCTCTGTGGTCAGCGTTCGGAATAGTGTAGGCCTTCCTCTAGCTCTAGGCATGACCTTACAGTGGGATGCGACGTCACCGGAGCGGAACACGACGACCACCGTCGTCGCGCTCACCGCACCGCGTCACGGCACTCCGTGGCCAGGGTAGTTAGGACCTCTTCCAAACCTCCTTTCTACCTCAATAGATTCGCCCGGGCGTAGTGTAGCTCGTACCGAGCTTAGATATGGCCGTGCGGCCTCACCGGCGACGGCCTACCCTCACCCGACCCTCACCGGCCGCCGCTCACGACGGCGAGCCCTCCCGCTCCAACCTAAGCTCTTCCACTAGCATGAATCGAAGCGTTACGGAACAGGGAACGCGTGGGTGAGCTCGATTTTTCCGGGCGAGCTTCCCTCCGACGAGCTTGGGCTCGCCGGAGCTCACGGCTGCCGCTCCCCTGTCTCTGGTCGCTGACCGCGGGGGCCCGCCCGTCAGCGTCGCGCGCGGGCGGGAGCGCTGAGCGGGCCGCGCGCGCGAGTGTGTGGGCCGATTTTCTCCGGGCCGGCCCAGTCGTCCGAAATGAAATTTATTTTTATTATTTTGTCACTGATTTTTGTACAAGTTGGAAAAATATAGATCTAGGGTTTTAATGATCCAAAAATCATGAGATAAATTTTGTTGGGGTCTACATGATGTGTAGTATTTTAGAAAAATATGGATCTGGCATGAGATGTTTAAATTCTGTAAGAATTTAATAGATCCTTTAAATGTGTTTTGGAATGCATGCAAATTTGTTAAATTTATAACTTGAGCTGTAGTGTTCCATAAATCATGAAATTTGGTGGGTAGGTTACTCTATGCTAGCCCTAGCTCTGGTAAAAGTTTGAGCATCAGTGCTTAAGTAATCTCCAAGTTATAATGCTATCTTGTTATTCTAGGAAATACTTAAATGAATTTTTGTAATTTTTCTACATGTGCAATGTTCATATAAATTTTGGGAGAATGTCTTGGTACCCTAGAGTGTCCAAGAAAATTAAGAAATCTGTTGTTTGACACTTTTTACTATGCTTTGTTATTTATACAAAAATCAGCCTTTTTGGCTTGTGAATTTTGTTTAGAGAGTTTCTGTGAATAAAACTTGTTAAAATTTTTACTGTGGTCTCTTTTTGGGTCAAAGAGTCCTCTGTAATTTTTGTAGAATTTTGGGAGCAGTTTACATATATGTTTGAAATTTCACTTAATTACTTAAGTAAATTAAGAAATGGGTTTAAATAAATATTCTAGGTGGGCACACCTTACTCTCTGGTGTTCTTGTGACATTTGTGAACTTGTAGTAGTATTAGTTTGGTCTTAGAGAATGTTTGTCACATCAATAAATATTTAACCTTTGTAATTTTAGGTTTTCTGCACAGCTAGTAGTAATTCTAAATTTGGCTTTGATAAAAATTGGTTGCTGGACAACTTGTAAATACCAAAGTTGGAGTAAACTTGATGAACTAGCTTGTGTTAAAATTTGGAAGCATTTGGCTTAGTAGTTTGAGAGTTACTGTTGTTTAAAGTGGCAGTTTAAAATCTGCTACTCTCTGTGTTGGAGAAGACAGATTCTGGAACTTGTGAAGTTTAATATGGAAAACTTAGGAGTTTGGAGTTGAGGTCTGAAAATGAATTGTAGTGCATTTCTTAGGCTTTCCAGATTGTCTTAGATCATATCTTTTGGAATTGTAAATCTTCAGTTGTGATAAAAACAAGTAGCTGCTGTCCAGAATGCTTTCTGTGGTGTTTTGCTGATTGATATGGTGTAATATCCTAAGACATGCTACTTTTGTAATTGTTAGGTGTTAGGGCCTTAACTGAGGATGAGCAGCTTTATCTTAGGTTAAGTAGATTAGATGAGTACTTCTCTACTGGAGAAGAGATTTGCACGTACTAATAAAATAACTTGAATAGAGTATTTTATTTTGAAATGCATTTCATTCCGAGCATGTTGCACCCATTTATGCATCCATTATATTTATTGTGCATTCATGCAATAGGTGCACCGGAGGGGGTAACTCTCCTCGAATTCGAGCCTGTGATTCCGGAGGAGGACCAGGAGCAGCAGGAGCCCGAGGATCCAGCAGGCGAAGGAGTGCCCGCAGACAACCTTCCTGAGTGTCCAGACCACCGGCCCTCGACCTTTCTGAAAGGCAAGCCCTGGTGCATGCTGAACCTACTGATTTATAAATTAATCTTGAGTACTTTTAATTGTTTACTGCATTAAGTTGTAGGAGTTATATGAAAACACTTGTTGCATTATACCTGTCCTTGTCCAGATATCGTACTGAATCCTATATTAGGTGTAGGCACGTGTCAATGCTTAGCCCTGCTTAGTACGGTAGAAGTCGGGTGATTTCCGGTCATCCGCGAGATGTAGGAAGGAGTCGCGAATGGCTTATGGCTATCGTGATGGAACCATGCTTAAAAATGAAATCGAGATCGGACGGGAATTCGATAGTACAGCCGCAAGACACTTCACGTCTTGGGTGTGGAGCTATGCCCGTCTGAGTCGTTTAAGGACCGATTCGCTGTACGTCCTTGAGTCATGTTGAACGCAGTCTGACACTTAGTTGGCCGGATAACCCGTTCTGACCGCGAAGCCGAGTAATGTGGTTCAGGCCGAGAATCGAATGGTAGGTTGCTTCTTGGAGGAATGAAAGGATGTGCTTGGGGACATTGGCGTGAGACCAAGGGGGGGTTAGAGTCCCTATCACCTGGCAGAGTGTCGCCCTTGGGGTCGCGACATCATTCGGACCCGCGATTCCTGAATCATATGAAACGGTGGCTTGTGCGACCCTGGCAGGGGCCTGCGCGGTGAGTGTTAGAAATACCCCTCCAGCTGGATAGGAATTCGATTCGAATCGCCGTCGCTCCCGGTTAGTGAGCACTTGACTTGAGCAGCGGCAACGTAGAACTCATTAAATGAACTGGTGGTTAAGGGAATGATACAATGTTACCATAATGATATACCTGCTATGGATATAATAATCATGTTGTTTGATTATAATCAAGTGTATGTTTAGTACAGGTGCTAAGATAGCTGACAGGTAAATGCTAAAAATAACTGCTAGTACAGGTTATAAGAGTTTCAATTACTTATGCCTTTATGCAAAATGTTATGTCAGCTAGCCTCTTGTGTAAGCCTTGCATAATCCTTGGTGTCATCTTATTTCTGGTTTTCGACGGGTAAGTCTAGCTGAGTACATTCCAGTACTCAGGGTTTATTCCCTCCTGTTGCAGATGACATGCTTTATCAGGGATTCTGCCAGACGTGTCTCCACCCTGCGGGTGATGATGACTAGATCACAAGGGCGTGATCGTCTTTTTGTACTTTCCTCATGCTTTTGCGGGTTGTCGATCATCCAGACTGGCAGTACTTAATTAACTAGTGTGTGTTATGCTTCCGCTACTTTCAAACTTGGTTTGTAATAATTGCTACTCTGTTTGTGTAAACTTATTTCAGCACTATTTGTGAAATGTAACGTATGATGTTGTATGTTGAATGATGTGATCCTGGTTGTAAGCGAGTTGGTTTGAAATCCTTCGTGGTTTCGATTGACTACCGGGATTATATGGGCTCAAGTTCGAAAATTTGAGCGCTTCGGTGCTTGTTTTTGTACTTGTGCTCTTATAATTTGGTCGGTTCTGTTACAGCTGGTATCGGAGCATAATTCAACATTAAACACATCTTACGGGTAATTAAAAACAAAAGTATTTGTTTGCGAAAAGGGTTAAACTCTAAAAAATTATTTTATTGGTATGCCAGTGATCACAACCCTTAGCCCAAATAAGGACTCTTAGGTGGCTTATTATAAAGACTAACTTGGGGGCCTTGTTTGTTTTTATTTCGTCGTCCATACGGTGTGATATTGTATGGATGCCATCCACTTGGGTGGTAATGTATGGATCAATTACCTCGACGCTCTGGTAAGTGTGAGTTGCGAGAGCATGATCGTCCAACCGGCGGTCTAGGGGAGAGTAGTTTTGGTGACTTACATCTTTACATGTTTAAACCATGTAACTATGTAAAAACACTTAATTGTGGGCATCTATCAATCGGGTAGCTTTGATACTGAAATATATACATCCGGGGATGTGTATATGGGAAGTATTTAGTTTACTGCTTTCTTGTGTGCATATATTGGGAATTGTTGGGCTGCAATGAAATTTTCTGCAGGTACACTAACAGCGTAACGAGTAGACCGATAGTTTCGCTTATATGAGAGAACGTATGTATGCCACCGCCTAGCGTTAAAACTTTAGGTTTCTACTATGGTGAGAGGGCATACGGAACGTGCATGCATCATGTTTAAATATATCATACATATCATTTACTCCCTCCTTAAAAATTTCTGTACTCCCGACTAAAGTAAATTTCGTATCCCCTAAATGATCCTCACTTTAAGTCGTATCTTATCTTGTTGCTACAGATGGCCCGTACCAAGAGGACCGCTCGTAAGTCCACTGGGGGCAGGGCACCGCGTCACCAGCTCGCTCCACGTGAGCCCCGCCCTGAGCCTACTGAGGTGGAAAGGCTGAGGGCAGAGTTGGCTGAAGTGACTGCCGCCAGGAATGCAGCACGGCAACAACTGGAACAAGTGATTCATGATCGTGATCAAGAAACGCTTGCAGTCCAGAGGTTGACAGTGGCAAACCGCAACTGTCAACGCATGTTGGTCCATGTGATGGAACAGAGGGATGAAGCCTGGCACGAGGAGAATGTTCTGAGAGCTCGTCAGTTTGAGCTCGAGCAACAGTTGGAGAACGCTAAAGAATACAATGATAATCTTCATGAAGAAGTGCACCGCCTGAACAACGAGCTTAATCCCCTGCTGCCTCAAAACAACAACGCCGATGAGGACATGAGTTCGGGAATCTTCATGGCTGAGGATGATGATGAAGTGGAGGTTGATGGACCACAGGATGCCCCACCTGCAGAAGCACCAGAGGAAGAGCCAGAAGAAGAAGAAGACGAGGAGTTAGAGCCTGTCAGTGATGAGGACGACGGGGAGATCCTTGACACCGACTCGGAGGATGATGCTTAGAGTAGTCATCACGTGCCCATAATGTTAGGATCGTCTTTTGTGCCCTCCCTGTGAAGGAGTGAGGCCTTGTAATAACTTGACTTTGAGATGTAAGGTTGAACCGTATGTTTCCTAATGTAGTTTGAACCTGTTAATTTCGAACACAACTTGATGTCTTATTATGTTGCGTTCGATGATGGTGTCACGATTAGCACCCTTCGGTGCCGCGACGAAACCGAGGGCCTCCTATGGCGCGCGACATAAGGCTGCTGCTTGGCACGCGCAGGTATCGAGGTGGCTAGTCATGATCCACCATGGAACTCTTCATTGAGAAGTCTCTTTGTGGTCAGTTTGAAGTAGCCTTTCACAGTCAACTAAAAATCTTGAGATCGAATCCAAGTACCGTGCAAAAGGTCAAAAATCACGTAGATAGCAACGCAAACGGTCCGGTAACCGTTGTGCTCCCTGTGAGTGAGCCTTTATCAAAGAGCATCTTGTTGGATTACCAAGTATGATCTCGTCAAATGATGCGCTAGAATGGATTGTGCGGTTGTGATGAATTATTGTGCCTTAATTATTATGAGAAATCTATTCATACAGTCAGATTGAAATTTCGCAATAATTCATCTACAAATTTCCCACATCGTCAGTGCTCATTGGCTATGCATTTTTGTAGATGTCGTACAATCTACGTCGGGGTCGTGGAAATGAGGAGGAGGAACAGCCACCCCCTCCGCCACCACCTACTCCGGCCGAGTTGATGCAGACAGTGGTCGAAGGGCAGCGCATGTTGGCGGATGCTATGCGCCAGCTGGCTAACCGAGAGGCTCGTCCTGGCCGCCAGGGCCCAGAGCCAAATCAGTACAGCGATTTCAAGGACTTTCTGGATACAAAGCCCCCGCTCTTCAAGGAAGCGGAAGAACCCCTGCAGGCTGACGAGTGGTTGAATACAATTGAACAAAAGTTTCGTCTGCTACGCCTGACTGATGAGCTGAAAACTGAGTATGCTTCCCATCAGTTGCATGGTCCGGCGGGAATTTGGTGGAGCCACTATCGTTCCACACTGCCTGCCAATGTCCCGATTGCTTAGAATCAGTTTAAGGCGGCATTCCGAGGAAATTATATCCCTCCCGGTCTTGTGGCAATCAAACATACAGAGTTTATGAGGCTGTCGCAAGGAAACACAAGTCTGACTGAATACTTGCAGTCCTTCAACAACCTGGCAAGGTATGCCACAGAGTTCGTGGATACCGATGCCAAAAAGATTGCTAGCTTCAAAAGGGGCCTCGGCCCAAAACTAATGAAAACAATGGGCACTAGCAAATGTACTACTTTCAATGATTTCATCAGCGATGCTTTGACCCAGGAGAACAACAATACTATTTATTCTGCCTCTAAGAGCCGTAAAAGGGCCCTTGAGGCAAGTGCTTCTCAGTCAAGGGCCTCAGCGACACCGAGGTCTTCCCCTCGCCCTCCTGCCACAAATGCTAAGTTCCGTCCTCCACAAAAGAAGGTGCCAATGAAAACTGGGTTTCGTAAGGCATATACAGTGGCTCTGCCAAGGAGTAATGCGGGCCAAGGCAGCTCCAGTGTTCCTCCTAGCAACATGCCTTGCTGGAACTGTAACAAGCCAGGCCATTGGTCCAGGAATTGTCCTTACCCCAAGAAGAATGTCAACCAAGGTGGCCGTCAAGGTCACGCCCATTATAACAGCATTGAGGAAATTCCATCTGGTGAGGTGGTCACCGCTGGTAAGTTTCTAGTTGACCAACACCCCGCAGTGGTACTTTTTGATTCAGGTGCTTCGCATTCCTTTATCAGTCCTAAGTTTGCATCTAAATTTGCACACAAGTTGCATACTGTTGAAGGTGTGGGTTATTGTATTAGCGCTGCAAGTGGGAATATTTCCACAAACAAAGTAGTAGGGAACCTTAAGTTTGAGATAGAAGGGCGAAGTTATTCGCTTGCCCTATTGGTTTTACCTGGTTTAGACATAGATGTTATCTTGGGCATGAATTGGATGAGTCAGAATGGGGTACTCATTGACACATCCGCTCGGGTAGTTATGCTCAGAGATCCTACAGATCAAAAAGGTTTTCTAGTACAACTTCCCAGAAAGGTTGAATTGTCGGGGGAAATTTATGCTGTGCAAGCAAAGGCGTTGGCCGAAATTCCAGTAGTAAATGAGTTTCCGGACGTTTTTCCCGATGATTTGCCGGGACTCCCTCCGGATCGGGATGTGGAGTTTAAAATTGAGTTGTTGCCTGGCACGGCACCCATCTCTAGGAGACCCTATAGGATGCCTCCAAATGAACTAGCTGAACTTAAGGTGCAATTGAATGAACTTTTGAAGAAAGGGTTGATTCGTCCTAGTTCATCGCCGTGGGGATGTCCTGCTATCTTTGTAAAGAAGAAGGATCAGTCGTTGCGGATGTGCATAGATTATAGACCTCTCAATGCAGTCACTGTAAAAAATAAGTACCCTCTACCGCGAATCGACATCTTGTTCGATCAGTTGTCTAAAGCTAAAGTTTTCTCCAAGATCGATCTAAGATCGGGCTACCATCAAATTAAAATTCATCCGGAAGATGTTCCAAAGACAGCCTTTTCTACCAGATACGGTCTTTATGAGTATCTTGTTATGTCTTTTGGCTTGACAAATGCCCCCGCACACTTCATGTACTTGATGAATTCGGTGTTTATGCCTGAATTGGACAAGTTTGTGGTGGTATTTATTGATGACATCCTGGTATATTCTGTGAATGAGGCGGATCACGCTGAACATCTGCGTATAGTCCTCACAAGACTGCGTGAACATCAACTATATGCAAAGTTCAGTAAGTGCGAATTCTAGCTTCGAGAAGTACCTTTCCTTGGGCATGTGTTGTCCGATGGAGGAATTATGGTGGACCCCGCCAAGGTACAGGAAGTACTGAACTGGAAGGCTCCTATCTCGGTTCATGAGGTTCGGAGTTTCCTTGGGTTGGCTGGCTATTATCGTCGCTTCATCCCGGATTTCTCAAAAATAGCCAAGCCAATGACTCGGTTGCTGCAGAAAGACACCAGGTTTGTCTGGACTCCTGAGTGTGATGTGGCTTTTCACCAACTGCGAACCCTCCTAACCTCAGCTCCGGTTTTGGCACAACCGGATATCGAGAAACCATTTGATATTTATTATGATGCCTCAGGCATAGGTTTGGGAGGTGTGTTGATGCAGGAAGGCCGAGTAATTGCATATACCTCGTGACAACTTCGGAAGCATGAGGTGAATTATCCAACGCATGACTTAGAACTGGCTGCAGTTGTTCATGCTTTGAAAGTATGGCGGCATTATCTGCTGGGAAATGTCTGCAATATCTACACCGATCATAAAAGCCTCAAATACATCTTCACTCAACCCGAGTTGAATATGCGTCAAAGAAGATGGCTCGAGTTGATTAAAGATTATAACCTTCAAGTGCACTATCATCCAGGAAAGGCAAATGTAGTTGCGGATGCTTTAAGCCGTAAGTCTCATTGTCATTCCTTAGTTGAAACTGATTTTCATCGATCTCGCCTTCTACATCCAGCAGTCTTGTACAACATCACTGTCAGTTGTACTCTCAAAAGCAGAATTATTGAGCTCCAAAAGACTGACACTGGTATATTCCACATCAAGCGTAAGATGAAAGAGCAAGAAACTACACAGTTCAGGATAGATGAAGAGGGTGTACTATGGTTCAAGGATAGGTTAGTTGTGCCTAAGGACCGAGAGCTTCGAAATGATATTATGTCTGAAGCACACTCCTCTAAGTTGTCAATCCATCCTGGCAGCAATAAGATGTATTATGATTTGAAACCGCTTTATTGGTGGACCAAGATGCGGAAAGAGATAGCTGCATATGTTGCTAGATGTGACACCTGTTGCAGAGTCAAAGCGGTGCACATAAAAGCTGGGCTACTTCAGCCACTTTCCATTCCAGGCTGGAAATGGGAAGAGATAAGTATGGATTTCATTGTCGGTCTTCCTCCTACTGTCAAAAATCATAATTCCATCTGGGTAATTGTTGATCGTTTGACCAAATCAGCTCACTTCATCCCAGTGAGAGTGGACTATCGTCCCACTGACTATGCTGAGTTGTACTTCAATCAGATAGTCCGGCTTCATGGGATACCTCGTACTATCATATCTGACCGTGGTCCCCAGTTCACTGCTCGCTTTTGGGAGCACTTGCATCACCTTCTGGGAACCAAGTTAGTGAGAAGCTCTGCTTATCACCCCCAGACATCGGGTCAGACAGAACGAGTTAACCAAATCTTGGAAGATCTGTTGCGAGCATGCGTCATTTCATCCAAGGGTTCTTGGGAAAAATGGTTACCTTTAGCCGAATTCTCGTACAATAACAGTTATCAAGAGAGTATTAAGATGGCTCCATTCGAAGCTTTGTACGGTCGTAGGTGTAGAACCCCACTAAATTGGATCGAATCTGGTGATAGAAGATTTTATGGTATTGCTTTTGTTGAGGAAGCTGAGGAACAAGTCCGTACCATCCAAAAACATATGGCTGCAGCCCAAGCTAGGCAGAAAAGCTATGCGGATCGTCGTAGAAAACCACTTGAGTTTGAAGTTGGAGACTTCGTGTATTTGAAAGTTTCTCCAATGAAAAGTGTCCAACGTTTTGGTGTTAAGCGGAAACTTGCGCCAAGATACGTGGGTCCTTTTCAAATCATAGGCAAGAGTGGAGCTGTTGCGTACAAAATTCAGTTACCTCCAGAAATGAGTGCCATATTCAACGTCTTCCATGTATCTCAGCTTAAAAAGTGTCTTCGAGTTCCTGAGGAACAAGTTCCTTTAGGTGATATCAGGCTGGAATCTGACCTAACCTACGAAGAAAAGCCAGTCCGAGTGATCGATACTCAGGAACGAGTAACTAGAAGTAAAGTGGTTAAGTGGTACAAAGTGATGTGGAGTAATCAGGGAAGTGAGAGTGATGCTACGTGGGAACGGGAGGATTATTTGCGGGATGGTTATAAAGAATTCTATGAAAAATGGTACGCTTTCCAAATCTCGGGACGAGATTTTTATAAGGGGGGAGGGCTGTAACACTTCAAGTGTTTAGTCCTTAACTGCATTGCATTTGCATGGCATAAACATAAGCATGCATCATTCATGTTTGTTATTTTATGTGATGCAACACATGTAATTATTCTAGGGTTTGTTTGATTTATTTCATGAAGTATTTGATAGTTGGTGTAACAAAAAGGTAAGGTAGCCAATCATGACCTACAACACCTTAGTTATACTTAGGGTAACATTTGGAACAAGGTTCATGTTGACCAAAATTACAAAATTGCCCTCCAAGAAAAGTTTGACCACCATTTGACCCTAGAAGGCTCTAGTTTGACCAATTAAAAAGTCTAATTTAGAGACCTTGCATGGAAGAGCACCCTTAAGCAAAGTTGTAGAGAAATTCATGAGGAACAAAAGTTCTAATATGGCCATCTCATGGAAATGACCAGAGCATGCTCAAAAATGGCCCACAAGTCAGCTTGAGTGGGAATCAACACTTAGAAAAATTCTAAGTCTGGAAATTTGATTTTTCAGTTTCCCTGTACCTCACTTTAGCAACTTGTAAATCACAAACCAGGCCAAACCAGCCTTTGAGCCAATTGACAAAGTTGTTGTCCACACATAGCTCTGCAACATTGTCAATATCACCATCACCTGGTTCTCAATAGTTTAGGAGATATAATGTCAAGAAGTTAGGGTTTCAGTCGGCATTGATCTCTGAAACTGCATTTCAGTTTCAAGGGGCACCACTTTGGAGCTTTGTAGTTTCAAATCTAGGCCGAACCAGCCCAAACTCCAATTGACAAACTTGTAGACCTCATGTAGCTCTACAAAATTGGTGTAATCATCTTCGACTAATTTGAACCGGTTTGGGAGATAATCGGTGTTGAACTTGCCCTGTCAGTCGATACCTTTGAGCTCTGAAACGAAACGTTCAGACAACGACGGCCGCGGCCGACCGCGTCGTGGCGCTCGGGCAGAGCCCGGTGGCCGCGTGGCGTGCGTGTTCTGCCGACGCCCCACGTCGCCTGCGAGCTCAGCATGAAGACCAGGACGACCCGCTTCCCCCTCCATTTCCATCGCCCTCCTTCCCCAGCTCACCGGTAAGGCGACCGAGCGTCCTCCGCCCCCACAGCCGGCTCCGCCGCCTTCGGTTGCGCCAACCACCGCGCCACCACACCCGAGAGCTCACGAACAGCACCGCCTGCCCATACTCTACAACCTCCGCACATTGGGTCAGCCGTTGGGTCAAGGTAGAGGGCAAATCACCCAATCAAACCTCGGCGGTGCGGAGCTCCGCCATGGCCGCCGCCATTGCGAGCTCACCACCGACGTCCTCTTTCACCCTCCTCTCTCTGTGGTCAGCGTTTGGAATAGTGTAGGCCTTCCTCTAGCTCTAGGCATGACCTTACAGTGGGATGCAACGTCACCGGAGCGGAACACGACGACCACCGTCGTCGCGCTCACCGCACCGCGTCACGGCACTCCGTGGCCAGGGTAGTTAGGACCTCTTCCAAACCTCCTTTCTACCTCAATAGATTCGCCCGGGCGTAGTGTAGCTCGTACCGAGCTTAGATATGGCCGTGCGGCCTCACCGGCGACGGCCTACCCTCACCCGACCCTCACCGGCCGCCGCTCACGACGGCGAGCCCTCCCGCTCCAACCTAAGCTCTTCCACTAGCATGAATCGAAGCGTTACGGAACAGGGAACGCGTGGGTGAGCTCGATTTTTCCGGGCGAGCTTCCCTCCGACGAGCTTGGGCTCGTCGGAGCTCACGGCTGCCGCTCCCCTGTCTCTGGTCGCTGACCGCGGGGGCCCGCCCGTCAGCGTCGCGCGCGGGCGGGAGCGCTGAGCGGGCCGCGCGCGCGAGTGTGTGGGCCGATTTTCTCCGGGCCGGCCCAGTCGTCCGAAATGAAATTTATTTTTATTATTTTGTCACTGATTTTTGTACAAGTTGGAAAAATATAGATCTAGGGTTTTAATGATCCAAAAATCATGAGATAAATTTTGTTGGGGTCTACATGATGTGTAGTATTTTAGAAAAATATGGATCTGGCATGAGATGTTTAAATTCTGTAAGAATTTAATAGATCCTTTAAATGTGTTTTGGAATGCATGCAAATTTGTTAAATTTATAACTTGAGCTGTAGTGTTCCATAAATCATGAAATTTGGTGGGTAGGTTACTCTATGCTAGCCCTAGCTCTGGTAAAAGTTTGAGCATCAGTGCTTAAGTAATCTCCAAGTTATAATGCTATCTTGTTATTCTAGGAAATACTTAAATGAATTTTTGTACTTTTTCTACATGTGCAATGTTCATATAAATTTTTGGAGAATGTCTTGGTACCCTAGAGTGTCCAAGAAAATTAAGAAATCTGTTGTTTGACACTTTTTACTATGCTTTGTTATTTATACAAAAATCAGCCTTTTTGGCTTGTGAATTTTGTTTAGAGAGTTTCTGTGAATAAAACTTGTTAAAATTTTTACTGTGGTCTCTTTTTGGGTCAAAGAGTCCTCTGTAATTTTTGTAGAATTTTGGGAGCAGTTTACATATATGTTTGAAATTTCACTTAATTACTTAAGTAAATTAAGAAATGGGTTTAAATAAATATTCTAGGTGGGCACACCTTACTCTCTGGTGTTCTTGTGACATTTGTGAACTTGTAGTAGTATTAGTTTGGTCTTAGAGAATGTTTGTCACATCAATAAATATTTAACCTTTGTAATTTTAGGTTTTCTGCACAGCTAGTAGTAATTCTAAATTTGGCTTTGATAAAAATTGGTTGCTGGACAACTTGTAAATACCAAAGTTGGAGTAAACTTGATGAACTAGCTTGTGTTAAAATTTGGAAGCATTTGGCTTTGTAGTTTGAGAGTTACTGTTGTTTAAAGTGGCAGTTTAAAATATGCTACTCTCTGTGTTGGAGAAGACAGATTCTGGAACTTGTGAAGTTTAATATGGAAAACTTAGGAGTTTGGAGTTGAGGTCTGAAAATGAATTGTAGTGCATTTCTTAGGCTTTCCAGATTGTCTTAGATCATATCTTTTAGAATTGTAAATCTTCAGTTGTGATAAAAACAAGTAGCTGCTGTCCAGAATGCTTTCTGTGGTGTTTTGCTGATTGATATGGTGTAATATCCTAAGACATGCTACTTTTGTAATTGTTAGGTGTTAGGGCCTTAACTGAGGATGAGCAGCTTTATCTTAGGTTAAGTAGATTAGGTGAGTACTTCTCTACTGGAGAAGAGATTTGCACGTACTAATAAAATAACTTGAATAGAGTATTTTATTTTGAAATGCATTTCATTCCGAGCATGTTGCACCCATTTATGCATCCATTATATTTATTGTGCATTCATGCAATAGGTGCACCGGAGGGGGTAACTCTCCTCGAATTCGAGCCTGTGATTCCGGAGGAGGACCAGGAGCAGCAGGAGCCCGAGGATCCAGCAGGCGAAGGAGTGCCCGCAGACAACCTTCCTGAGTGTCCAGACCACCGGCCCTCGACCTTTCTGAAAGGCAAGCCCCGGTGCATGCTGAACCTACTGATTTATAAATTAATCTTGAGTACTTTTAATTGTTTACTGCATTAAGTTGTAGGAGTTATATGAAAACACTTGTTGCATTATACCTGTCCTTGTCCAGATATCGTACTGAATCCTATATTAGGTGTAGGCACGTGTCAATGCTTAGCCCTGCTTAGTACGGTAGAAGTCGGGTGATTTCCGGTCATCCGCGAGATGTAGGAAGGAGTCGCGAATGGCTTATGGCTATCGTGATGGAACCATGCTTAAAAATGAAATCGAGACCGGACGGGAATTCGATAGTACAGCCGCAAGACACTTCACGTCTTGGGTGTGGAGCTATGCCCGTCTGAGTCGTTTAAGGACCGATTCGCTGTACGTCCTTGAGTCATGTTGAACGCAGTCTAACACTTAGTTGGCCGGATAACCCGTTCCGACCGCGAAGCCGAGTAATGTGGTTCAGGCCGGGAATCGAATGGTAGGTTGCTTCTTGGAGGAGAGAAAGGATGTGCTTGGGGACATTGGCGTGAGACCAAGGGGGGGTTAGAGTCCCTATCACCTGGCAGAGTGTCGCCCTTGGGGTCGCGACATCATTCGGACCCGCGATTCCTGAATCATATGAAACGGTGGCTTGTGCGACCCTGGCAGGGGCCTGCGCGGTGAGTGTTAAAAATACCCCTCCAGCTGGATAGGAATTCGATTCGAATCGCCGTCGCTCCCGGTTAGTGAGCACTTGACTTGAGCAGCGGCAACGTAGAACTCATTAAATGAACTGGTGGTTAAGGGAATGATACAATGTTGCCATAATGATATACCTGCTATGGATATAATAATCATGTTGTTTGATTATAATCAAGTGTATGTTTAGTACAGGTGCTAAGATAGCTGACAGGTAAATGCTAAAAATAACTGCTAGTACAGGTTATAAGAGTTTCAATTACTTATGCCTTTATGCAAAATGTTATGTCAGCTAGCCTCTTGTGTAAGCCTTGCATAATCCTTGGTGTCATCTTATTTCTGGTTTTCGACGGGTAAGTCTAGCTGAGTACATTCCAGTACTCAGGGTTTATTCCCTCCTGTTGCAGATGACATGCTTTATCAGGGATTCTGCCAGACGTGTCTCCACCCTACGGGTGATGATGACTAGATCACAAGGGCGTGATCGTCTTTTTGTACTTTCCTCATGCTTTTGCGGGTTGTCGATCATCCAGACTGGCAGTACTTAATTAACTAGTGTGTGTTATGCTTCCGCTACTTTCAAACTTGGTTTGTAATAATTGCTACTCCGTTTGTGTAAACTTATTTCAGCACTATTTGTGAAATGTAACGTATGATGTTGTATGTTGAATGATGCGATCCTGGTTGTAAGCGAGTTGGTTTGAAATCCTTCGTGGTTTCGATTGACTACCGGGATTATATGGGCTCAAGTTCGAAAATTTGAGCGCTTCGGTGCTTGTTTTTGTACTTGTGCTCTTATAATTTGGTCGGTTCTGTTACAGGTCTGTCCAAAACACAGCTAGTGTATCTTCGTCTCTAAAGCTGGTGAAAGGTCTTGATAGCTAGAGGGGGGTGAATAGCCTTATAAAATTTTCTACAAAGACAATCTAAACAAGATTATCAATATAACAAGTAGCGAGATGCGAGTTTTGCTTAGCCTACAGGGTGTTTGCAAGCCACCTAACTAATTCAAAATTCTAGTATATGCACTCAACCGCACAAATCAAACCGAGAAGGTAACTACAACTATAACTAGTAAGCTACACAAAGGAGCTACTAAAGCAAAGCTAACTAGCTAGCAAAGATAACTAAGAAAGTAATGCGGAGTTAAGTTAGGATAGTTTCACCGAGGGGCGAAGTATTGAGCCAACCAATATGATCAACAATGAATACCAAGATAACCGAACACCGGGATCAATCGATCACAATATGAAAGTGATGACACGAAGATTTATCCTGAGGTTCACGTGCTTGCCGGCACGCTAGTCCCCGTTGTGTCCCTCTTCACCACGTGGTTCGGTGGCTAATCGGTCTCACACCGAGCCTCTCAAAAGGCGCCACAAGAACCTACCAAATGGCAAAAGGTTACAATGACACGAGCAATTTACTAACGTTGCCTTTGGCGCTTCGCTGAGGTAGGCACAAACCCCTCACAATCACCGGAGGTGGCCAAGAACAATCACCAACTCTTGCCAACGCCTCCAAGCTGCTCCAAGCCGTCTAGGTGGCGGCAACCACCAAGAGAAACAAGAATTCCGTAGCAAATCAACCACCAAGTGCCAACTAGATGCTATCTCACAATGCAAATGCACTTGGATCACTCAATCTCACTTCGAATATGCAAAGAAGCAAGAGATATGAGTGGAAGGGGAGTTGCTTAGATCAAAGTGCTCACAAGTATGTCAAATGTTTGAGAGAGAGAGCCTTGAGCCGGCCAACGAGTATTTATAGACGTACCCCTTCGAATAGAGCCATTAGAAACTTAAACAACCGAAATCGTGTTGACCGGACGCGCTGGTCCAACTGACCGGACGCGCCGGTCGCCCAATGGCTAACTCGTGAAGTACTGACCGAACGCGCTGGTCCAAATGACCGGACGCGCTGGTCGCACAACGACTAAGTCGCGAAGCACTGACCGGACGCGCTAGCCGGACGCGCTGTGAACGACCGGACGCGCTGGTCCCGTGAATGACCGGACGCGCTGATCATGCCTGAGCAGCGCACAACTAAACAGTGACTGGACACGCTGAAGAACTGACCGGATGCGACAGTGCCAGCGTTCGGTTAGAGTCCAGTAAGCTCCCTGAACGACCGGACGCGTCCGGTCGATAGTGACCGGACGCGCTGTGCGTCTGATCATCAACCTGAAAAACGCGCAGACGCTGAACACTGACCGGACGTGTTCGGTCATGCAAAGACCGCGTCCGGTTCAACGTCCGGTCACCTCTGTGACCTCCGTTCGCCTCCGTTTTTTTTCTAGACTTCCGGCGTAGTGGAAAATAGTCGTTTCAACTCCTCGAAAACGCCTAAATCCCGCCTCACAAGCTCGGGAGAGGGAGAGAGGACACCAAACCCTCTCTACCGCTCAAACTCCACCGCCTTCGCAAACGTGCTAACACCACCAAGTGATCTCGCCATGTGTGAGTGTGTTAGCATTTTCACAATCATTTTTTGAGGCGATATTAGTTCTATCCAAATGCATATGATTATGAAATGCACACCTAGAGGCACTTAGGAGTTCAATAGCCGCGTCATTCCCCTCTTTATAGTACGGCTATCTATCCTATAATGTAACCACACCCACTAGGGTCTTAGTTACTAAAACACAACCCTTAAGCATATACCTTTGCCTTGATCACGTAGGGTTGCGTCCAAATCCAAGTGTGGCCATCATGATCACCATGTCCGTCTTGCCATCAACCTTGGAATGTACTAATCCTCATATACAACTTAGGCATATGATTAGTACTTAGGCATTGTCACTAATTACCAACACCAAACATAGGACTTTCAATCTCCCCCTTGTTGGTAATTGGTGACAACCCTTTCACAAAGATGTTATGATAAAATTTTGATTGAACCCATGTCACATTGTCCAAGTATTTTACCATGTGTAAGAATTATGGACACGTGATCATGAATTCAAATTGATAGCAATGGCTCCCCCTTCATGTATGCTATATGTTTGGATTTTGGAAGCATACATGTTAGATAGGAAAATATAGGAGCATTTACTATCAATAGGTGCTAAGTGTTTAAGATTATAGACGTTTGAAGCGTGATACCATCGGAGTAGCGATAAACACCATCTTAGCACCTTGTGTAGTTAGATTCCACTTAGAAAAGCACAAACATAACTAGAAACCTCGTGAGATCAACATTATAAGCAAGGTTCTAGTACCACTTTGAAAAACATGAAGCAAGAAAAATCTAACTACTTCCTATTCATGCTAGTACCTCAATATACCATTTAAATTATACTAGCAAGTCACCACACAAGCAAAGTATCAGAGAAAAAGAAATGCATAACTATGCATCATACATATGAAGTGCACATGGAAATGCAACATTCATGTTTAAGAGCTTTCTCCCCCTACTTGTGTGCTCAAAATTTTAGTTGATCCCCTTCTTTTATCAATTCTCCCCCTTTGTGCTTCTCCCCCTTTGAGTTCTATCTTAATGAACACAATTTCTCCCCCTTTGGCACCAATGACCACAAGGGACCAATTTTAGATAGATTATCATGTTGAAATATAGGGTGAGGATCAAGTTTGTGATTCAACATAGATTGCTTGCACAAATAAAATGCTTCGGTTTGATCTAAGGGCAAGCTTCTTCACACCTCACTAGAAGGGTTATCATGCACCATGTTGAAGCAAATATTTAGACAAGTTTTCTAGATTAAACACTTAGGATCACAAGCTACTTAAACAAGTTATATGCTACCACTAGATCATACAAGTCAAGGAAACAATAGTGGCACCATATAAACTTCAAATTCATTTGATTTTCATGAATGAGCCTAGAACATGTAAATTATGACTAGATGCACTAAACAAGTCCTTAGCATAGAATGTATGACATTTCAACCAATTGTACCTTGGGGCTCGAAGGAGAGGCATGTCATATCATGGAGGTGCATGAACTCATGTTGGAGAAGTCAAGTATGTTCAACTCATTCTTTAGCTTGTGAAATCTCTTCTCATCAAGTGGCTTGGTGAATAGATCGGCTAATTGATCTTCGGTGCCTACACTCTCAATAGCAATGTCACTCTTTTGTTGATGATCTCTAATAAAGTGATGGCGAACATCAATATGCTTTGTTCTTTGATGTTGAACCGGATTGTTGGTTAGCTTCACAACACTTTTATTGTCACATAGCAATGGCACATTCTTGAAGTTGATTCCAAAATCTTTCAATGTAGCCTTCATTCACAAGATTTGTGCACAACAACTACCCGCGGCAATGTATTCGGCTTCGGCGGTAGATAGTGCAATACTATTTTGCTTCTTGGATGACCATGAGACAAGTGATCTTCCCAACAACTGACAAGTCCCGGAGGTGCTTTTTCTCTCAACTTTGTCACCGGCATAGTCGGAATCCAAATGTCCAACTAGCTCAAAGCTTGCACCTTTGGGATACCACAATCCAACATTTTGTGTATGCTTTAAGTACCTTAATATTCTCTTTGTTGCCTTCAAATGACTTTCTCTTGGTGAGGCTTGAAATCTTGCACACATGCATACACTAAACATCACATCGGGCCTTGATGCCGTCACATAGAGTAGGCTACCAATCATTGATCTATATAGCTTTTGATCCACCATGTTGCCATTCTTGTCACTATCTAAGCTTCCACTAGTGCTCATTGGAGTAGTGATTCCTTTTGCATCTTTCATACCAAACTTCTTTAGCATATCCTTTATGTATTTGGTTTGGCTCACAAATGTTCCTTCCTTCATTTGTTTGATTTGAAGTCCAAGAAAGAAACTAAGTTCACCAATCATTGACATTTCAAATTCCTTTGCCATCATTTTCCCAAACTCATCACAATAATATTGATTGGTTGAACCGAATATGATATCATCAACATATATTTGCAACACAAACAAGTCTTTCCTAATCTTCTTGGTGAAGAGATTAGTATCCACTTTGCCCATGATAAATCCTTTGGATAGCAAGAAGTCCCTCAATCTTTCATACCATGCTCTAGGTGCTTGCTTCAATCCATACAAAGCCTTCCTTAACTTGTATATATGATTGGGTTTCTTGTCATCTTCAAAACCGGGAGGTTACTCCACATACATCTCCTCTTGGATGTACCCATTGAGAAATGCACTCTTCATATCCATTTGATATAGCTTGATATTATGAGCACAAGCATAGGCAAGTAAGATCCTAATTGCTTCCAATCTTGAAACCGGGGCATAAGTTTCACCAAAGTCAAGACCCTCCATTTGTGTGTAACCTTGAGCCACTAGTCTTGCTTTATTTCTTACTACTATCCTATCTTGATCTTGCTTGTTATGAAAGACCCATCTTGTTCCTATGACATTGTGATCCTTAGGCCTCTCAACTAATTCTCATACTTTATTTCTCTTGAAGTTGTTGAGCTCTTCATGCATTGCATTTACCCAATCCGGATCTCTCAATGCTTTATCAATGTCCTTGGGTTCTTCTATTGACACAAAAGAAGAGTGAGCACAAAATGATGCCAATCTTGATCTAGTTTGAACTCCCCTTTGTATGTCACCAATGATGGAATCCAATGGATGGTCTCTTGCAATGTTAGTTGGTTGAAGCACTTGGACTTGATTGCTTGGATGTTGATGTTGATCATAAGTTGGAGATGATGAACTAGCCACTTGTTGATCTTGTTGCACTTGAGATGATGTACTAGCTTGATTTTGCATTAGAGAACCACTAGCTTGAGTGATTGGACTTTGAAGCACTTGATCTTTATTGTCATCCACATCAATCACTTGCTTTGGCCTAATATCACCAATATCCATTTCTTTCATAGCATTAGTCAATTGAGTTCCTCTCACATCATCCAAGTTATCTTCCTCATCTTGAGAACCATTTGTTTCATCAAACTCAACATCATGTACTTCTTCAAGTAAACCACTAGCCAAATTCCAAACTCTATAAGCTTTGCTAGTAGTTGAGTAACCAAGTAAGAATCCTTTATCATATTTCTTCTCAAACTTGCTCAATCTAGTGCCCTTCTTTAAGATGTAGCATTTGCAACCAAATACCCGAAAGTATGCAATGTTGGGCTTTCTTCCATTTAAGATCTCATATGGTGTCTTCTCTAGGAACTTGTGGCAATAGAGGTGGTTGCTATAGAAGCAAGCCGTGTTGATTGCTTCGGCCCAAAAAGAATGACTCACATTATACTCATTCAACATTGATCTTGCCATATCAATTAAGGTTCTATTCTTCCTCTCAACTAAACCATTTGATCGAGGTGTATACTTGGCCGTGAATTTATTTTTGATTCCAAGCTCATCGCATAGCTCATCAACTTTTGTGTTTCTAAACTCACTTCCATTGTCACTTCTTACTTTCTTGATTGTGGTCTCAAACTCATTTTGTACTCTCTTGATGAACTTCTTGAATATGTCAAATACATCACTCTTGTCCACAAGAAAGAATACCCATGTGTATCTAGTGAAATCATCCACAATCACAAATCCATACTTGTTGCCACCAATGCTTGTGTATGTAGTTGGTCCAAATAGATCCATGTGCAACAACTCAAATGCCTTAGAAGTACTCATAATGCTCTTCAATGGATGAGTGTTGCCTACTTGCTTTTCCGGCTTGACATGCACTACATAGCTTATCTTTCTCAAATGTGACATCCTTCAAGCCTCTAACTAAGTCATGCTTCACTAACTTGTTCAATTGCTTCATGCCAACATGACCAAGTCTTCTATGCCATAACCAACCCATACTTGATTTGGTGAGCAAGCATGTTGAAAGTTGAGTGTCACTAGCATTGAAATCAACCAAGTATATATTCTCATATCTAAAGCCTTTGAAGATCAAGTTAGAGCCATCAACACTAACTATCTCCACATCATCAACACCAAATATGCACTTGAAACCGAGATCACACAATTGAGCAACTGAGAGAAGATTGAAGTTCAACTTTTCAACTAAGAGCACATTGGAAATGCTATGATCATTAGAGATAGCAATCCTTCCAAGAGCCTTTACATCACCCTTGCTATTGTCACCAAATGTGATGCTATCAATGCCACTATCATTTGATTTGAGAGAGTTGAACATTCTTGAATCACCGGTCATATATTGAGAGCACCCACTATCGAGCACCCAATGCCTTCCTCTGGCCTTGTAATTTACCTACAAAATAATTTAATGTCTTTTAGGTACCCATACTTGCTTGGGTCCTTAGAGGTTAGTAACTAAGCTCTTTGGTACCCAAATGGCCTTCTTCTTTGGACCCACAATTGGTGTACCAACAAACCTAGCATGCACACCTTTCTCACCCTTGGTAAGCACATAACAAGAATCAAAAGGAATGTAAGGTACATTAGCATTTTTCTTGTTCTTGTTCATTTTGTTGCAATTAATCTCTAGATGCCCAACTTGCTTGCATCTATTGCAATAACGATCATCGCCCTTCACAAAGCGAGGCTTTAGAGTAGCAAAGGCCGCCTTGCCCTTCTTGGGAGTATAGCCCAAACCCTCTTTGTTAAGAGAGAACCTTTGGCTACCCAAGCATTTTAGCAAGCGGGCATCCCCACCATAGGCATTGCCTAATGCGCGGGTGAGATCATCCACCTCTCTCTTGAGAGTCTCATTCTCAACCATAAGTGATGAATCACTAGTAGTAGAGATAGAGTTGGTTGTGGTGGATGATGATGAGCTACATGAAGCATTAGTAGGACTAACAAATAAAGAATCATCAATAATATCACATGTTAGTCCAATATCACAAGTGACAATCACTTTCTCCTCCTTAGCTTCTTTCATGAGCTTCTCCAACTTGAGGTCCTTTTCCTTGATGAGCTCAAGTAGAGTGGAGTGGGCTTTCTTAAGCCTAGTGTGAGCAACTTTAAGATCCTCGTGGTCTTCCTTTAGACACTCACGAGAGGCCTCTAGCTCATCAAAGGATTTCCTAAGAGCTTTGAGCTCTTGTTCAATTCCTTTGCACTCCTTACTCTTTTTGAGAGCTTCACGCTCCTCCATCAAGGCATCATTTTCATTGCTCTTGGCAATGAGCTCTTGTTCTAAGATTTTGTATTTCTTGGTTGTCCTCTTGTAGCCCTTGCTCATTTGATCTATTATGCCTAATAGATCATGCTTGGAGTAGTCCTCATCCTCCTCATTATCACTCCTACAATCATCACTAGCACAAGAATCATCATCACTATCATCATGTTTTACCTTAGTAGGCTTGGCCATAAGGCATGTCGATGTAGTGTCGAAGATGGATGGCTTGTTAGAGAGGGCGATGCTTGCAATGGCTCGCCGAGTGGTCCTCTCATCATCACTAGAGCTATCATCATCACTATCAGAGTTATCACTATCCCAAGTGACCACATAGCCACCACCCTTCTTCTTGTTGATAGTAAAGCTCTTCTTCTCTTTCTTCTTCTTCTTGTTCTTCTTCAACTTCAACTCCCCATCATGATATCTTTTGTCTTTATAGGGGCAATTTGCCACTATATGATCGGGGCTATTGCAATTGTAGCAAAGCACATCCTTTGCCTTTATGAAGTCCCTTCTCTTTCTTGCACCATATCCTTTCTTCTTCATGAACCTCCCCATCTTGTGCACTAGGAGGGCCACTGTCTCATCATCGAATGGATCATCATCATCGCTCTCCACCTTGCTCTTGCCCTTAGAGGATGAAGCCTTGAATGCAATGGGCTTCTCTTGCTTGACCTTGATCTCCTTCTTCTCATCTTCATCTTCATCATCATCATATTGAGCATCGATCATGACATCTCCAAGCACTTGGTTTGGAGTCACCTTGTCCAAACCCTCTCTTTGGATCATCTTCCTCAAGATGGCAAACTTCTTAGGTAAGTTTATCAAGAACTTATGTGAGAAGTCCTTGTCCTTGACATCTTCTCCTAGGCTCTTAAGATCATTGACAATAACTTGTAGCCTATAGAACATCTTCGGTATGGACTCATCATCCTTCATCTTGAAGCTTGCAAATTTATCCTTGAGCATATAGAGCTTGGCACTCTTTACCGTTGAAGTGCCCTCATATGTTTCCTCTAATCTTGTCCACACTTCACTTGCCATCTCAAGATCCTTGATTTGCTCAAAGACCTTTGCATCAATCCCATTGTAGAGAGTATTGAGAGCCATAGTGTTGCATTGGTTGTTGATGCGATCATTATTGGTGAGGTTGTCAGGATCAATGATAGCATAATCATGGTGTGTCACCTTCCAAACGTTCTCATGAATAGAGCCAAGATATTGCTTCATCTTTCTTTTCCAATGATCAAAAGATGTGACACCATCAAAGAATGGAGGCTTGCCCCCGACATGGTTGAACACAACTTGAGCCATCTTACACCGAGATTGTTAAGCCTTGAAAACGGTGACCACGGCTCCGATACCACTTGAAAGGTCTTGATGGCTAGAGGGGGGGTGAATAACCTTATAAAATTTTCTACAAAGACAATCTAAACAAGTTTATCAATATAACAAGTAGCGAGATGCGAGTTTTGCTTAGCCTACGGGGTGTTTGCAAGCCACCTAACCAATTCACAATTCTAGTATATGCACTCAACCGCACAAGTCAAACCAAGAAGGTAACTACAACTACAACTAGCAAGATACACAAAGGAGCTACTAAAGCAAAGCTAACTAGCTAGCAAAGATAACTAAGAAAGTAATGCGGAGTTGAGTTAGGAGAGTTTCATCGAGGGGCGAAGTATTGAGCCAACCAATATGATCAACAATGAATACCAAGATAACCGAACATCGGGATCAATCGATCACAATATGAAAGTGATGACACGAAGATTTATCCCGAGGTTCACGTGCTTGCCGGCATGCTAGTCCCCGTTGTGTCCCTCTTCACCACGTGGTTCGGTGGCTAATCGGTCTCACACCGAGCCTCTCAAAAGGCGCCACAAGAACCTACCAAATGGCAAAAGGTTGTAATGACATGAGCAACTTACTAACGTTGTCTTTGGCGCTTCGCCGAGGTAGGCACAAACCCCTCACAATCACCGGAGGTGGCCAAGAACAATCACCAACTCTTGCCAACGCCTCCAAGCTGCTCCAAGCCGTCTAGATGGCGGCAACCAGCAAGAGAAACAAGAATCCCATAGCAAATTAACCACCAAGTGCCAACTAGATGATATCTCACAATGCAAATACACTTGGATCACTCAATCTCACCTCGAATATGCAAAGAAGCAAGAGAGATGAGTGGGAGGGGAGTTGCTTAGCTCAAAGTGCTCACAAGTATGTCAAATGTTTGAGAGAGAGTCTTGAGCTGGCCAACAAGTATTTATAGATGTACCCCTTCGAATAGAGCCGTTAGAAACTTAAACAGCCGAAATCGTGTTGACCGGACGCGCTGGTCCAACTGACCGGACGTGCCGGTCGCCCAACGACTAACTTGTGAAGTACTGACCGGACGCGCTGGTCCAAACGACCGGACGCGCTGGTCCAAACGACCGGACGCGCTGGTCGCACAACGGCTAAGTCGCGAAGCACTGACCGGACGCGCTTGACGCGCTGACCGGACGCGCTGTGAACGACCGGACACGCTGGTCCCATGAATGACCGGACGCGACAGTGCTAGCATCCGGTTAGAGTCCAGTAAGCTCCCTTAACGACCGGACGCGTCCGGTCGATAGTGACCGGACGCGCTGCGTGTTCGATCATCAACCTGAAAAACGCGCAGACGCTGAACACTGACCGGACGCGTTCGGTCATGCAAAGACCGCGTCCAGTTCAGCGTCCGGTCACCTCTGTGACCTCTGTTCGCCTCCGTTTCTTTTCCAGACTTCCAGCGTAGTGGAAAATAGTCGTTTCAACTCCTTGAAAACGCCTGAATCCCGCCTCGCAAGCTCGACGGGAGGGAGAGAGGACACCAAACCCTCTCTACCGCTCAAACTCCACCGCCTTCACAAACGTGCTAACACCACCAAGTGATCTCGTCATGTGTGAGTGTGTTAGCATTTTTACAATCATTTTTCGAGGCGATATTAGTTCTATCCAAATGCATATGATTATGAAATGCACACCTAGAGGCACTTAGGAGTTCAATAGCTGCGTCATTCCCCTCTTTATAGTACGACTATCTATCCTATAATGTAACCACACCCACTAGGTGTCTTGGTTACTAAAACACAACCCTTAAGCATATACCTTTGCCTTGATCACGTAGGGTTGCGTCCAAATCCAAGTGTGGCCATCATGATCTCCATGTCCGTCTTGCCACCAACCTTGGAATGTACTAATCCTCATATACAACTTAGGCATATGATTAGTACTTAGGCATTGTCACTAATTACCAACACCAAACATAGGACTTTCAACTGGGAGTCTGAGGATCTCCCGTACCCTGGTGCTGTACAGTCTGCGGTCATGGCCTCTGAATGCAAAGTGTATAAACTCATGTGATGGGTCAATCCAAAGTGAAGAATAGACTCTCTGACCCAAGTCCTGCAGTAGGCTCCAGTCCGTCCAAGAAGATCTGACAAGCCAGGTAGAAAGGACAGGTGCGGACAGAGCTGCTCACCAACCAACTCAACTAAGGCCTCCAGTCGACAGACTCTCTTAGGTCTGAATGCAATCCCGCTATCAACATAGGCTCTGTAGACATTCCTCGTGCAGAAGTGTGTAGAAGCCCTCTGAAGCTCGGGGATCCCGCTGAGGTGGGAACCACCGACTAACCTCAACAAACCTGAGAGCCTATACCTGTCTAGCTGAAGCTCCCCTGAGATCAAAGTGCTCAACTGGTGGGTGACCTCGAGCCCTGGGAGGTGGACGACCTCCACGACGCTGGCCCTCTGGCCTGGGAGTCACCTGAACTCGCGTACGTCCTGAGCGATGACGCTGTGGAGAGTGAACTGTCTGCTCCTCTGTCTCCTCTGGGTCCTCTCTGGGCTGCTCTGCAGGTGCATCCTCGATCTCTTCTGTGGCCTCAGTCCCGAGCTGTTGACCTTCAAGGTGAAAGCGATGCTCGCCAATATGAATCCCACTGCTTCTGACACCTCTCTCTGCTACCTCTGCTGCATCTGCAACTGCCTGAGCCACCTCTGCCTCTGTGAGTGTCCTCTTTCTCTTCTTGGCGGCTATCTTCACTCGCTTGCCATGAGCCACCTCTGTCCTCCTAGGAGGACTTTCGTCTCGTCACTAGGTGCACCACCAGCATTCTTGCAGCGAACCATACTGACAAACTACTGTGACTAAGAAAACCTAGATAGTGACAGATGGTGTACTGATACTCATGAGGCTTGGCCTCAATCCGTATCCGCAGGCTTGGCCACGGATTCATAGCTGATCACCTAACACACAAAGCACTGATAGGACGCACTAAAAGGATAGAATAGATAGATCTACTATAAGCAACATATATTATCTAATAGATGAGTGAGATCCTAATGAAAGCAAGCATATTAGATAAGATGTGAATAGACCGTGATAGCTACCTCGGATGAGCAAAATTCTTTTGACGCGCTAGGGTTCCCTGGAAACGACGAGCAAAACCCTTGCGGAGTCGGAAACGCGTGAAGAACCCTCGACAAAGAACGATTTTCGCAAGGCTTCGCGACGAAAAGGGTTAGGTCTCGGTGCGACGGTCGGAGGCGAACTCACGGCGTGACCACACAGAGGAAGGAATACTCCGGCAGGAGCAGCTAGGCGCGGGCCCTTTGGTGCGGTGGCGTGCGTGGCAGAGGCTGCAGCGGCGTGTGGGCAGGGAGCACGGGCACACGGCGGCGGCGTGCGGACAACGAGTGCGGGCACGCGTCGGTGACACGGAACAGCGAGCTCGCGGGCGCGGATGCGGTGGCGTGCTCGGGCGCGGGCGCGGAACGATGAGCAAGGGCACGGATGCGGTGCTCGGCGAGGAGGCGACGCATGGTGAGGATGGCTAGGGCAAGGAGTGGCGGTGGATCGAGAAAGAAGAAGAACGAAACAAGATCTGAATGTACGGTTAAAAAGGCTGAGATCCGCTTTTCACGCGATGACCGGACGCGGTGGTCGCATGATCGGACGCGGTGGGGTAGCGTCCGATCATAGTCCAGTAAGCTCCTGGAACGACTGGAGGAGTCCGGTTAGGCATGATCGGACGTTGACAGAGTCCGGTCATAGATTGCCCGGGAAACTCAAGCGCATGACCGGACACGGTGGTCAGCAACGACGCGTCCGGTGCAGCGTCCGATCACAGATCCTGGAGAAGTTCTTCGGGATGACCGGACGCGCTGGTGGTCGTCGGAACCGAACGCAGTGGTGAAGCAGCACCGCGTCCGATGCAGCGTTCGGTCGCTGTTTAACGCCTTTGTTCAATCCGATCTTCGACGTGACTTCTCCCAATCTAGTTCCAATTCAAAGAGACTCAAATAAACACCAATTGGAACCGGATATGAGTGACCTCACTCAAACCCTCAAGTTTTTTTCAAAGTATTTTGCCTTAGGCTAGTATTATTTTTAAGAAAATAAGCAACAAACACCTGAGGAGCAACGTATGGCCATACAATAGAGTTTATGAACCCTTAGGAGCTTCAAATGCTCTCTCTATTCATGGACGAACACAGAGGTTACTCAAAGCTAAACCGAAAAGAAACGACAAAGCAACAAACATGCATATGCAATGCAAAGCGAGAAAGGAAGACTAGGTTGCTTGTCAAGTTTGATCCATGGTTAGGCTTCTTCACTCCTCCAAAGGAGGGTTATCGTAACCGTGTTAGACAAGTTCTAGATGCATTGCTGGGAATTAAACATGACAAAAAATACAATGCAATGCAAGGGACAACACAAGCTCATTTTTTAAAGTTACTAGAATCAAGCACATTTAGTTCACTTCTCAACCTACAAAAGGTAGCCTCATCTAAGGGTTTAGTGAAGATATCCGCTAATTGGTTTTCACTTCTTACACCTTCTAGTGATATATCATTTTTAGCAACATGATCTCTTAGAAAGTGGTGGTGGATATCAATGTGCTTGGTGCGTGAGTGTTGTACCAGATTATTAGCAATTTTAACGGCACTTTCATTGTCACATAAAAGCGGTACCTTTTCAAGAACAACTCCATAGTCTAGTAGGGTTTGTTTCATGTATAAGATTTGTGCACAACAAGCCGCCGCGGCAATGTATTCCGCCTCGGCGGTGGACAAAGCCACACTATTTTGCTTCTTAGATGACCAAGATACTAAGGACCTCCCAAGAAAATGGCACCCTCCAGATGTGCTTTTTCTATCAATTTTGCAACCAGCATAATCCGAATCAGAATAGCCAACTAGTTGGAATCTAACTCCTTTGGGGTACCAAAGACCGATACTTGGGGTGTACTTAAGATATCTTAAAATTCTTTTTACGGCACTTAGGTGAGGTTCTTTAGGGCACGCTTGAAAGCGAGCACACATGCATACACTAAACATGATATCGGGCCTAGATGTGGTAAGGTACAACAAGCTACCAATCATAGAACGGTAGAGAGTTTGATCAATTGGTTTACCTCCCTCATCTAGGTCGATTAGATGGCATTGGGGTCTTGATTGGCTTACACTCTTCCATCTTGAATCTTTTGAGAAGATCCTTGGTATACTTTTCTTGAGAGATGAAAATCCCTTCTCTCATTTGTTTGACTTGAAAACCAAGGAAGAATGTTAGCTCACCAATCATTGACATCTCGAACTCCTTTGACATTAATTCACTAAATTCTTTGCAATAATCTTCATTTGTTGACCCGAAGATGATATCATCAACATAGACTTGATAAATGAAGATCTCTTCATTAAGCTTCTTGGTGAATAGTGTAGTGTCAACCTTCCCAATAGTGAAGCCCTTCTCAATGAGGAAGTCCCGGAGGTGCTCATACCACACTCTAGGGGCTTGCTTGAGCCCATATAGCGCCTTGGACAACCTATAAACATGATTAGGATATCTAGGGTCTTCAAACCCAGGAGGTTGTTCAACATAGACTAGTTCATTTATAAAGCCATTTAAAAAAGCATTTTTCACATCCATTTGATATAGTTTCATTTCATGATGTGATGCATATGCAAGAAGGATACGAATGGCTTCAAGTCTTGCAACGGGTGCAAAGGTCTCTCCAAAATCAAGACCTTCAACTTGAGAGAACCCCTTTGCAACTATTCTTGCCTTGTTCCTCACTACTACGCCTTGATCATCTTGCTTGTTACGGAACACCCACTTGGTTCCAATGACTCTTGCACCTTTTGGATGCTCTTCAAGTGTCCAAACTTGATTGCGAGCAAAGTTATTCAATTCTTCATGCATAGCATTCACCCAATCCAGATCTTGAAGAGCTTCTTCTACATTCTTAGGTTCAAGACAAGAGACAAAAAGAGTGATGTTCAACAAAAGAAGTAAGCTTTTGAGATCGAGTCATTACACCCTTTGTAGGACTCCCTATGATGAGATCTTGTGGATGTGCTTGAAGTAGAGGTGAGTTTCTTCTATCAACCACTTAAGGAGAGGGTTGGGGAGCATCAACATCTTGAGCTTGTGCCTCGGCTTGTTCATGAGAGACATGAGTATCTTTATTTTCAACTCTCTCATTCTTGTCATCATCTTGAGGCACATGTGATGAAGATGGTGGATTGACAATTTTTACATCGTCTTCATCATCTTTAGGCTTGATGTCTTCCACCGGCATGTTCTTCATTGCCTCTCTCAATGGTTCATCACCTACATCATCACAATTCTCAATTGCTCCTTGGGAGCCGTTAAATTTATCAAATTCCACATCATATGTTTCTTCAACCAAACCGGTGGCATGGTTAAATACTCTATATGCTTTGGACTTTGATGAGTAACCAACAAGAAAACCAATATCACAACGTCTTTGAAACTTCCCTAGGTGTTGACGCTTCTTGTAGATGTAGCATTTGCAACCAAACACCCGGAAGAATAAGGCGTCCGGCTTCTTCCCATTTAGCAACTCATAGGGGGTCTTACCAAGGAACTTTTATAGGAAGAGGAGATTTAAAGCATAGCATACGGTGTTGATTGCCTCAGCCCACAATTTCTCCGGTGTGTTGTACTCATCTAACATTATTCTTGCAAGGGTGATCAAAGTCCGGTTCTTTCTCTCAACTACACCATTTTGTTGAGGAGTGTAGGTTGATAAAACTTCACGCTTGATTCCAATTTCATCACAATAAGCTTTAATGTTTGTGTTGTCAAACTCTTTGCCATTGTCACTTCTAATCTTCTTTATCTTGACTTCAAATTTATTTTGAGCTCTCTTTACAAACTTCTTGAAGCAATTTGCCACTTTAGATTTGTCATGAAGGAAGAAAGTCCAAGTGTATCTTAAGTAGTCATCCACAATCACTAGGCAATAGAGATTTCCACCCAAGCTCTTGTAAGTTGTAGGACCAAACAAATCTATGTGAAGAAGTTCTAATACTCTTGATGTTGACATGTAAGCTTTGGTTGGATGAGTATTTGTAACTTGTTTGCTAGCTTGACATGCACTACAAGGTTTGTCCTTTTCAAACTTTACATCCTTCAAACCTCTCACTAATTCTTTCTTCAATAGCTTGTTGAGAGTGTTCATTCCAACATGTGCAAGCCTCCTATGCCAAAGCCATTCAAGTGTAGTTTTGGTGAACAAGCATGCCATTAAATTTGCATCTTCGGAGGTGAAGTCAACAAGATAGAGATTGTTGTATCTAAAGCCTTTGAAAATCATTTGCTTGTCATCTATCTTTGTAACTACTACTTCATTAGGAGTGAACAAGCATTGGTAGCCAAGGTCACAAAGTTGCCCAACGGATAGTAAGTTGAAACTCAATGAAGCAACATAGAGCACATTTGAGAGAGAGTGATCATTTGATATTACAATCTTGCCTATACCCTTGACTTTGCTCTTTGAATTGTCCCCAAATGTGATCTTCTCTTGACATACCCCATTCTCTTCAAGTGAGATGAACATACGAGGATCACTGGTCATATGTTGAGTGCAACCACTATCAATTACCCAATAAGATCCACCGGTCTTGTAGTTCACCTACACACAAGAGATCAAGCCTTTTGTTTAGGGACCCAAACTTGAGAGGAACCCTTAACTTTCTCAACTAGTGACTTGGCAACCCATATTTTCTTTGGCCTATTTTTATTAGGGGGACCCAAGAACATGACTTTCATCTTTCCACTTGAATCTTTTCTAAGCATGTAATGAGCATTGAAAGCAAAGGGTCTAGCATGCTTGGGCAAGGGTTGTGGTGGTGGAGTTTTGCACTCATGAGCAAAATGGCCTTCTTGTCCACACTCAACACATCTCTTTGGCTTGGGCTTTGACTTGCTTAGTTGTTGTTGAGCTTTAGCCTTCTTCTCTTGATTTGCCAAGTAACCAATGCCACTTCTATCCAACTTCATGACGGTGTTCATGAGTAGCTCACTTTGCAAATGTTGGCCTCTTGTGAACTTGCTTAGGCCGGTCTTGAGATGCTCTTTTTCTTGCTTGAGCTTTTTGTTCTCTTCAATAAGTGACTCGTTTGATGTTTGCTTTTCAAGAGCCATCAATTTCTTGTTCTCATTTCTAAGCATCTCATTTTTACTCTTGAGCTTGACATACTCATCATAGTTGTCGGACTCAACCACACTCTTGCCTTTGCCGCTAGAGCCTTGCTCAAAGTTCTCAATAATCAAATCATCACATGATGTAGCTATATCAATCTTAACAACTTGGTTAGTAGCATCATGTGTCTCAAGAGCAAGCTCATTAGCAACAATAAGACTATCATAGTTGATTTTCAATGTAGTATATTCATCTTTTAGCAAGTTGAGCCTAGTGATGAGTTCATCATGCTTCTTCTCAAATTTATCATGTTCATCTCTAAGCTCTTTGTTTGAGGTTTTGAGCTCCTAGAGAGTAGAAGACATAGTTTCATTTTGATCTTTGAGCTCATCACTAGTCTTATGTGCATTCTCAAGCTTAGATGAGAGTGAGTCATTTTCATTTTGAAGCTCATCATTTTCATTTCTAGTTCTTCTTATGATTTTAGAATATTTATTTAACAATTTTACAAGTTCATCATAAGAAGGTGCATCATATTCATCATCACTATCACTATCATCATCATCATCATCATCACTTTCATTGTTTTGTACCTTTTGTTCACCCTTGGCCATAAGGCATAGGTGAGAAGTAGACAATGATGGTGAAGATGGCGGTGATGGTGGTGATGAAGATGTTGGTGAAGATGATGATGGTCCAATCACAAATGTGGCGACCTTCTCTTTCTTATCGTCGCTCTCATCGCCGAAGGACTCACATGATGACTCAATGTCGGTGAGCCAATCACCAACAATGTAAGCTTTGCCTCCTTTCTTTTTCTTATAAAACTCTTTTCTCTTGTCATCTTTCTTTTTGTATGGCTTGTTCTTCTTCTTCTCATCTTCTTCATCACTTGAATCATTTTTCTTGACCTTGCCCTTGTTCTTGTACTTGTCTTTTGGAGGTTTGGGCATTGATGAGCTAAGTGGCCAAGTTCACCACAATTGTAGCAATCCATCTCGGATATTGGCTTCCTTTTGCTACTTGTGAAGAATTTCTTCTTCTTGCCATCGAACTTGATGCCACTCTTGTTGAGCTTCTTTAGCATCTTGGTGGTCTTTCTCACCATGAGTGCAAGTGATGCATCATCAATATCACTTTTACTTGAGCTTTCTTGCACCATCATGGCTTGGCCCTTCTTCTTTTTCTTTTCATGGCTAGCTTTGAAGGTCAAGTCCTTCTTCTTGGAAGATGATGAGCCCTCTTCCGGAGTGATGTGCATGTACATCTCATGTGCATTGATCTTTCCCAATACTTGAGTCGGTGTTGTGGTGGAGAGATCACTTTGGTGAAGCACGGTGACAATGTGACCATACTTCTCAATGGGAAGAACGGTCAAGATCCTCCTTGCAACATCCGATTGACTCATTTAAGTGAGTCCAAGAGCATTGAGATCCTCCACAAGAATATTCAATCGAGTGTACATTTCATTAGCAATTTCTTTGGGAAGCATCTCAAAAGAATTGATTTTCTTTAAAGCAATAGATAGTGTTCCTCACGCTCACTCTTAGTTCCCTCATGGAGAGCACAAAGGTTTTCCTACAACTCATGAGCGTTTTTGGCATTACGCACACGATTGAAGATATCCTTGTCTAGGCCCCGGTAGAGTGTATTTTTTGCCTTTGCATTCCACCGGTCGTACTTCTCCTCGTCACCACTTGGGTTGGCGGGATCCCTAATAGCGGGAAGCCCTTCGGTTGCGGCTCTAAGGCACCCAACATCTATGGCTTCGAGGTACGCCTCTATACGAATTTTCTAATATGGAAAATCGTCTCCCTCAAAGGTGGGAGGTGGTCCTTCCCCATTAGACATCTTGCTCTAGGCGGTGAAGCCTAAATAAGGAGCAACTTGGCTCTGATACCAATTGAAAGGATCAAGATGCCCAAGAGGGGGGGTGAATTGGGCTTTTCTAAAAATTAATTGCAAGAATTAAATCCTACAAGCCAAACTTCACCCCTAGTGCCTACTAGAGTTCCTTGTGATTCTACCGATAAAAGTTTTGCACCCTAAGTTCCAATCCTAGTCTAGCATGGCAATTCTAGGAAAGTAAACAAGCAATGAAAGTAATGCACGAAAGTAAATGCTTGAAAGTAAGGGTTAGGAACATGGCGATGTTTTTTCGAGGTATCGGAGAGTCGCCACTTCCCGCTAGTCCTCGTTGGAGCACTCGCGCAAGGGTGTAGCTCCCCCTTGATCCGCATAAGGATCAAGTGCTCTCTACGGGCTGATTCTTCAACACTCCATCGCGGTGAATCGCCCAAAACCGCTCACAACATGAGTTGGGTCATCCACAATCTCGTCGGATGATCACCAAACTCTCAATCACCACCAAACCATCTAGGTGATGGCGATCACCAAGAGTAACAAGCTAGAACTCTCACTTGACCACAACAAGCCTAATGAGAAGATGGATGCACACTTGCTACTCTCTAGTCACTAATAAGGAATCTCAAACTTTGATTCTCAAATCACTATCCTCATTAGGGCTCTTGCACTCTCTTGCACCTCAAAGGTGTTTCACAGCTGAACAAATGAGCAAGAGACATCTAAAAGAGGTGGAGGGGATGTATTTATACACCCCTCAGACAAATCCAACCGTTACCTGCCAAATCAGCAAAACACGTACTGACCGGACGCGCTGGTCGTCGTGACCGGATGCGCCGGTCGAGTGTAACGGTCGAAAACCAAAAGTCAGCGCTGAGTGACCGGACGCACCAGTCAGGGGTGACCGGACGCGTCTGATCGTGCAAGAATCTTACTGGACTTTGACCTAACGCCCGACCGCGTCTGATCTGTGATGACCGGACGCGTCAGGTCAGGTAAGAATCTTACTAGAATGTGACCGGACGCGTCCGATCACTTCATAGTCGCGTCTGATTATACTATTACCCTTTGAAACACGTGTCAGACTGATCACCGCGTCCGGTCCTCTCAGGGACCGCGTCTGGTCAACCAGTTAACGACGCAGTGACTTGTTAGTACTGACCGGACGCGTCCGGTCATGACAGAAACCGCGTCCGGTCAAGGGTAAACTGCTCAAACGACTTAGAAATGTGACGCAACTTGAACCAAGTTGCTTCCAACTGAACTTTGAGCTTTACCAGAGCTACCTAGTGCTAAGTTTGACAAGTGTGCACCACACCTAAACACAAGACTCACCTAGGTCAAACTACTCGCTCATGCCCCCCTTTATAGTACGGTCAAAGGAAGAAACAAAGATCATAACGACTATTCCGAATGTAACCCAACACCTTGACATCCGGAACTAACCGTCCTTAATCTTGTTGTTGATCCTTTGAAAACCGAAACGATTTCCATCAAGGGACATGAATACCATAGTGCCCAAAGCAGTTATCAACTCCATGACCTAACTTATTAAAGTTTCTGTAAAACACACGTTAGTCATGGTAATAATGCGTTGTCATCAATTGCCGAAACCAACACCGGGGCCTAGATGCTTTCAACATGTATGCATGCCAACATGATAACCAAACTCCCACAAAAACTTTCCCACCGACCTACAGAGACCTCGGCAACATCCATATTTTCACCGACCAAATCTTGAAACAAACATGACAATCCCAATTCCAAGTTAGGGCGTCCTCGTTGGTTAGCTTAGAGCAAGTTAAATTAGTTTTTTCATTTGCTAAACAGTGCAAAAGAGCATAGACTAGCGTAGATGTAATGCCCCAGAGTCCAAACGGCTCAGATCCACTCTGCACGCTGAATGAACCACACCTACCACCATCCCACTTATGCTTTCGTTCTCGCTTCGCGTAAAAGGATTAACCCGGGAATGGTGAGATGGACTCTAGAAGCCTTATATGTTGGTCTATCCCACTCTAAACAACCAAGGTGGGACTAAACTCTCCATAATATCTCATAACATTCACATGAGCCACTATGGGTCAAATTCCAAATCGGACCGAGTGTGACATACACCCCCCTCAAAGAACCCGACGTCCTCGTCGGGCCCAACATACCCACAATCAGACAAACGATAACCAGGAACGTTCCCTCTTAGCACACGCGACTGTGCGCCCAGTGCCGGCACATGTGCCATGCCGTGCACTCCGCAGAGCCTACACGCGCAATGAACCCCATATCCAGCCCCTGGCCCGCACGTGCCCGTGGCCGCGAAGGTCGGCTCCGATACCATTTTGTAACGCCCCAGAGTCCAAACGGCTTAGATCCACTCTGCACGCTGAATGAACCACACCTACCACCATCCTACTTACGCTTTCGTCCTCGCTTCGCGTAAAAGGATTAACCCGGGGATGGTGAGATGGACTCTAGAAGCCTTATATGTTGGTCTATCCCACTCTAAACAACCAAGGTGGGACTAAACTCTCCACAATATCTTATAACATTCACATGGGCCACTATGAGCCAAATTCCAAATTGGGCCGGGTGTGACAGTAGAGCCAAAGAGATAGTCTTGTGCATTTCATAATGCCCTCTCTCACAACATGACATAAATGCTATTGTCTCACTCTCCATATTTGCTAGCTTATTCATATTTGCTAGCTTATAAATAGTACTAGCTTATATTGTTGGAGACGCACTAAAGATCAACAACGGCACACAGAAAAAAAAGAGACCATAAAGGCTTCATAACATAGTCATTCATTGGATACATATTATTATACAGTAGGATAGATTCTTCTCCCAGGCAATTCGTTTTTTTTTGCCTTTACTAAACGCACGCAAAATTTGTTTTCGTGACATCAATGATCCCAGTGAGGAGAAACCAAAATTCATCAGGGATTTCATCACTTGTTCATGGCAAAAGCAGAACTTGCCCTATCTTGACGTTACAGCTACTCGGACAAGCAGCCGTAAGCAAAAGAAGACTACTTTGAGCAGTTTTTGATACTAGTAAGCCGAGTAGTTTATTCGCTTCGACCTCCTTCTTGCTCCTGATATAATTAACATAGATAGATGTACTAAACAATAATATGAACAGCATGTTGCGTTCAACCGCCCATTCTTCCCGCACGTTCGGTTCGCTGGTTTACTGTGGCTGAGAGTACTGTTCGTTGTTTTGTTGTAAGAGAAAAACACTGCTGGATGACTGGTGATTTGGCTGATAAGCTCAAGCGAGCAAAGCGCAAACCATCCAAAAAATACATCTGCAAGGAGATGCATGTTGCTCAGGAGAAAATAATGCCAGTTCACAGCACAACCAAGGCAACAAGGTACTCCCTAGTCCCTCCATCCCAAATTGTAAGTCATTCCAAGATTCTTAGAGAGTCAATGTATCTTAAGTTTGACCAATGTTATAGCAAAAATTATAAAGATTTATAATATCAAATAGATATACTATAAAAATATAATTAATAAAGAACCTAATGATACATAGTTAGTCATAAATTTTATTATCTTATCATATAAATTTGGTTAAACTTGAGATGTTTTGACTCTCCAAGATTCTTGAATGCCTTATAATTTGGGATGGAGGGAGTAAGTTTTAATGTCCGGTTCCTTCTCTAGCTATGCATCCTCGAAATCTTCATTATGCACGCTCAATCCATCGACCTGTTTCATGGCTTTAAAGCTTCTCAAGAACATTCTGCCAAATTGCCAATTGCCTAGAGCTATTTACTAGTCTAGTGAAGTAAAACTTGCTCACTTATATTAAGGTCACTTATATTAAGGCCTCGTTTAGATTGCAAATTTTTTCAACTCTAGTTACTATAGTACTTTCGTTTGTATTTGACAATTAGTGTCCAATCATGGACTAATTAGGCTCAAAAGATACGTCTTGTGATTTACTACCAAACTGTGCAATTAGTTATTTTTTTTATCAATATTTAATGCTCCATGCATGCGTCCAAAAATTGATGTGATGGAGAGAAAGTGAAAAAACTTAGAATTTAGGAGCAATCTAAACAAGGTCTAAGTCCTCAGTTAAAGCAAACTCAAGCTGACGAGCTGGTTGCCTCCAATATAGCATAGCATAAGAGCATCTCTAACAGGCTACCTAAACAAACAAACTACCTACCCTATATTTGGATAGTGGAGGTCAAAACGTCTCTAATAGGCTACCTACTTGCGTAACTACTTTTGTTTGCCTAACAAATTCCCCCTCCCACGACCTATTTCTATTCGGCCAACAAATCTGGGTAGCTATTTTTTTCTCTCAACCACTCCGCTCTCTCTCTCCTTCCTCTCGCACGCGCCCTCATCGATCTCCGCTTCGACGCCGGCCGCACACCTCCTCCCTGCTGGTACGCTCCTCCCCTGCAGTACTCCCTCACCGGCGGAGCCCCTCCCGATGCCAGCATGGTTCCTCCCCGGCCATCTCCGCAGAAGACGGCGCGAGCAGGCCTGCCCCGACGCGGCGGCCTTGGTCCACAGCGGTGGCCCTGCTCGCTGGTGCAGCGGCCCTGCTCCCCGCCGTGGCGCAGGCCTCCTCGGCGGCAGAGACTTCCCCGGCAGCGCTCCCTCCCTGGCGCGTGCTACCCTCCCCTTCCCCAACACCGGCGGACGGCCTTGCTCCGGCGCGCAGCGCGCGGACGTCCCCAGCATCGGCGCGAGGCGGCTCCCCCCGGCGAACGGCCCTGCTCCGGCGTTGTGGCCTACTCCCCCCGACGCGCGTTGTGTTGTAGCGAGAAGAACATCCGAGAGGATGACACGTGGGACCCACATGTCATGGACTGCTAAAACAAATTTGGGTGCCATGTTTTAGTCAGTACTGTTGGAGTTACGAGCAAAATGTAGGTAGTCTGAAAATTGGTGACTATCTAAATAGAGAAATAGGTAGTCAATTTTAGGTAGTAGTGTTGGAGATGCTTTAACCTAACAATGCTGCACGTGGCTACCCTCATCATACATGTCAACCTGACAAGCTTCATTTAAACAGTCCACCACCAAACCTACAGACACTTCAACAAATTATGCATAACTTCATGCAGCAAAAGACTTGAAAAAGAAGAGATTCCATAATATAAAGATCCATCAGCCTTAATATAAAGATCCATTCGATACAAATAGTAAACTAGGTTCTTCGACCAGGAAATTCTGCTTTTTTCCATTAAGGAGTGAAACCTTCCGTTTAGCCACTGGGCACCACAAAATGTTTTTGCCATGCACACCGAGGCAGGCCTTTCCCAGACAGAAAGCCAACAGAATTTCATCACTCTTTAATGGCAAAAGCAAAATTTAGACTCTTTTTTGACGTTACAGCCACAAGGACAAGCAAGCAGCCGCAAGATGAAGCAAAAGGAGGACCACTTTAAACGGTTCAGATCCTAGTACTAGACCTAATAACCTATAACCTATAATCTAATTTGTTTGCAACTTCACAGTTCTAAATTCAGTGTTGCATCTGCATTTGCCTCAATTTCCTTCTTGCTCCTGACCTTGCATCTCTTCTTTGTTCCATCATCCAGCAGTCCAAGGTCTTCCACGACCCCAATATGTGCGTACAGCAGCTCTTCCAGGCTATCAGTAGAGGCAGCCTTCTTACCTTTGCTGCCTCTCATCAGCTGGAACTCTTCCTTACCATGGTTCCTGGTTGAGAAATGGGTATGGACTCTCATGGCTTCCTGAAACCCAGATATAGTTGGTTGGAACTTCACCAAGAACACGCTCTGATTGGCTGGTCTTCCATGGCTAACCCTCGTCTTCTCAGGTGGTAACCCTATATCTGGATGAGTAAGACAACGTAAACAAATTTTATATACGAGTCAAACAATACTAATAACAAAATATAGCCTGAGGATACTTCTAAGAATTATTCTGCACCACAAAATTGTAACAATAATAGACAAAAACATTCATTTTGCTCTGCAAAAATACTACCAGAATTGCAAAGGAACAAACAGAGTATGCCTACAACTACAACAGGCTGCTGAATAAGTCAATCTCATCATAAAATCTCTTAAGGAAATATAACAGAAGACAACATGAGCACATATTTAGCCACTATCCTAAGTTGCCATACAGACAAACAAAATGTTAACCTAGGTGCTGCACAGATAGGATCTTTGTCTCAGTGAAAACTAACCTGCCAGTACACCTTCAATTTCTTCTATGGACACAACCTTTGCACCAGTATCCTTTGCCTCATTACCAGCCGAGCTGTTCTGTATCACAACAACTGGAGGCCACAGCATGAGGTCTTCCCTCATGGCATTTACTTCCTCAGATGGAATGGAGTAATGAGCTTTAGATGTGTCTGGAGCAACATGCCAATTCCACCCCATCAGAACACAGAGTGCTTTGTGAAACCCCAAGTGTTTTGTCTTCAAACCCGCCTTGCATGTATCATAAGCATGTGATAGAAGAGCATCCAGGTCTGGAAACTTCCTCGCTACACTGTTGTAGGAAGTAAACAAAAAAGCAAAATAAAGAGTATTTCTTCAGGTTAGAATCTCAAGTGATTGTTCAGTCAATCAAACTATGCATATAAAAGAAACTACATTTCGACAATCCTCTTGAGAGCATCATGATCATGATAATTCACATCACAGTATTGAAAACGATTCACAAGGGTGTAGCCACCAATTTTCCCAAAAAAAAAAAACAAGTGGAACACAAAGAGCCAATAGCAAAACTAAATAATCAGAAGATAAAACTCTGCAAAAAAAATTAGATCCCCAAATCTCCGCCGCACTAATCCAGAAACATCCAAGCAATGTTTCAGAACTATAACTGAACCCAATCTCTGCCGCACTAACTCAAGGAAATAATGGGACGCACCACTACTGCTTCAATAAAAAACATTTAGACCAATGCCTGAGCTTAAATTTGATGTAAATTAATCAAAATACAGTGACACCTGGTTTGGACAAGCAAAATAAATCAAATCTGCAGCATAATTCACTTAGTAATCCAAAGTTATTGTTGAAAAAAATAAACCAAACACACCTTTTATTTGATCATAGAAAGGTTACGATAATCACTGATAGAAAAATAGTATAAATAAATAACAATAGCTAAGTGATATGCCTGTATAAGTGGTGTGGTGTATTGGTACTAGACTACTAGTTGATATGCCATTACAAACACTATTTAAAATCTAGAAGGCTAGAACATGAAAAGGACAGCAGTCTATATGGAGCTGATCAGTACTGTATGTACTAGTATAGATACCATAGTAAAGCTAATTAGATTTCATGCATTTCAAATGCAAGAGTATAATTCATGGTCAAATTACCAGGGCAGCAAAAGGTAAGATACTCATAAAAACAACAGCATAAAGCCCTACTTTAGTTTAAACAAAACCCTTGGTTAGTTCAGACCAATAGCTCAACCTACAGACTCTAGTAAGAAATAAATAGCAGCATGCCAGGCTGCTCTAGTGCTCCAGACATACGTAAGCGGCAACCTTTGTCATCTTGATTTGGCAAACCTGTGCACACATGGTTTTCAAACTGTGCTAGCGAAATTCTAATATACTGGTACTGGTAGGCTAGGTAAATTGCCAAACATGCTTTTGCACATGTTTGAGGGCTCGATAAAGAAGCCATAATGTTATTCCTCCAAACAAATTGCCAAACTTGCACAAAGGTCTCCAAATTTGCACATGTTTAATGGTCTCCAAATTTGCACATGTTGCCTGCCGAGTGTGTTCAGTCCATGTTACCAAGGAGAAAGAGCAGTTTGGCAATGTGGCTACCTGACTTCACAGGAGATAATTGTGTTTGGTGCCAAAACATTATCAACAAGAAGTTCCAACAACCCAACTAACTCATGGCAACGACACTCTGAAGCTAATTTCTCATCACCAGAACAATGCTGTTACTTTTACTTCCTTTCAGCCATATTGTACAAATACACCTGAAAGACTGCAATGCAGTACTCCATACAAGCTGCATCACCATCTGATCTCGCCACAGGATAGAAAGGCAGTTCACAACAAAGACCAATGCTCAAACCTTTGGGCGCCAATGTTTATGTCTGAATCCTTATAAAAAGCACCAACATGCTTTAGAGATGTGAGTGAACATTGAACCGAGAATGTTACCATAGTCCAGCACATCCACATGATGGTCCCTCAAAATCTTCATTATGCATACTCAATCCCATGAGCAATGTTCATGTTTGTCACCAGGTATGCCATTCCTGTTCCAGGAACGCGGGAACAATCTCATCCCCAAAGTGAAAAAAAAACCTTTCTTAAGGAGCGTACTATGTTCCTCGATCCCCGTTCCATGACCTAATCTTCCCAGGAACTTTGTGACTACGCCCATGAGCCTATTTCGTCCTACTAATCACACATATACATAATAACGCGCCCCACATAAAACATGTAGGTTTGATTTAACGAGGGGCAGAATGGGCACTAAAGCTACATAACATTCTGCCAATTTCCTAGAGTGAAATATCAATTATAACTCAGTATGGTAACCTAAACTATAGGGTTAAATTACTGTATGAGTTGCATTTTAAGTTACTACAGAAGACATCAATTTTCCTTGCATTTCTCCTTCCAGTCACCATGCCCAGCAAGTAGGCAACTGCTAACGAAGTTATAGGAGGAACTGTTTAGTTCGCAGGCAAAGAAAGACAAACCTGCAACAGACACAGCAAGACAAAGATCCTTTTGATGCCTCCAGGTATTTCTTCTGCGTAGCTGGACTCTCATTTAATATCTTTGCGTACTTAAGAAATGCTTCCTCAACCTGTTTACTGAACTCCTCTGAACCTTCTGGTGGATCTTTCTGCAGAGGAGGATCCTCGTACTCTGGAGCATCTTCATGCTTTACTTCAGAACCATTAGGTTCATCTTTTGCCGACTTTGAAAATTTATTTGGCCTAACAAATTCATTTCTATCTGATGGGTACCCACCATTGAACTGATGAGGAGCAGTTCTCAGTCTCTTTTTTGCACTCTTAGTCAATCCTCCTCTTCCTAATCCTCTTCCTCTTCCATGCATGGGAGCTTCCCCAAATTGTGAGTGAGAATTGGGTCTAGACAGCCTCTGATACATAGGTATGTGTTTTGAATACCCATAACCCAAGATGTCAGAATGAGGATGGTTCCCCCGATCCATATCAGTCCATTCCCCATTGGTTTCATGTGGCAAAGCAAGCCTTGAGAAAACATCGCCATTAGTTGGCACATCATGTCTTTCATCATATTCATCACCATCAAACATGTCATATCGTGACATTCTTGGTGGGGGTGTATCATATTCATCAATATCATCATCATCATAGTTCTCATGCCCTGCAAACCCATGATCAGCTTGATACACATCTATCTCATGATCATTATATTCAGGACTTCTGTATCTTTTCCTAGAAACCATAAGGGAAGCTTCCTGGTCACTTGAGTAACCAAAGGAATCAAACTCATGCTGACGAGTTGCCCGCCTTGCAATTCCAATAGGTTCAGTTCCAGGGGAGTGGGAGTAGCGATCATCACCACCCCTTGCTGTTGGGTACCGTACAGAAGCATCACCATCATAAGGATGTTGAATTAAGTGCTCTGTGTCCTGATGCATGGCTTCAAAGCTACCCTTGTCTTCTTCAATCCTACGGGATAACCTCAGATTGTCGTTAATCCTTTCATCCCTGAGACCTCTCAAAGATGTTGAGCCTGATATGTGCCTTGAATTCAGTGGGACATTCCCATGTATGTTCTCTGATGCAGTATATGTATCATGTCCACCATACTCCAAGGATGAAGCTCTTGGTGTATGCCTAGAGTGTGCCTGCCTTGCAATATCCAGTAATGTTTCATCACCATGACCACTGCCATGCTCTAATGGACTTCCTGATAACCTATGAGGATGACCACTCCCATACCCCAGTGAGTCATGAGATGACCTGCCAAGGCCATCCATGTTGTATCCGTTGCTTGTCTCGTAGCCAGGTTCAGTGTGCATCCTGTATGGATGGTGGTCCTTGGCAGGCAAGGATGAGGAAGGATCACCAAGAACCAGGTCAGACTGCCTACCAGAGTAAAGCCTCTCCATTTCTCTAATCCTCCCAGCAGGCACATCATCAGCAGAATAAAACCTTTCTGCACCACCACCTTTCTCATCCCTACTGCCAGAATAATGCCTCTCAGTATCTCTACTCCTCTCAATGTATGGGACATTCTTGTTGTACTCAAAATTGCTATCATCATTCAGTCGCTGGGTGCTTCCCGCACCATAAATATCACTGGCCTTCATAGCAGATCCTCCTGTCAAGAATCCAGTCTCGTGCGGCACAGAGGGGTACAGAGGTGGTGGAGGCGACAACCTGCGGTCTGGAGAGTACATGGCGCTAGTCCTTCCCATTTCAGTTGCACTTATTCTGAGAGTCACACCACCGCCCCCAAGGAAGTCGTCCTTGAGAAGGGTACGGTCGTCGCCAGGGCCGCCAAAATAGTCGCTTTCCTTCTTCCCGGCGCGCAGGGATGCCGGACGTCCGAGGTCGGAAGGGTGGTCAGGGAGCATGTAGGCCGGCGGGGAGTCGTGGCCGAGATCGGCAACGCGGCCAGGGCGGTCGTACCTGTCGCGCTCCTCGCGGTAGGGCGCCCTTTGGTAGTCCCTGGCCCCGCGGGGCGAGCCGCGGCTATCGCCGTAATCCCTGCGCCCGCTCGGAGAGGCGTGCCGGTCGCCGCCCGGCGGGCCAAAGGCGTCCTTGTGTGGCGCATGCCCACGGCGGGGCGACGCGTCGCGGTCGCTGCTGTAGCCCGCGCGCTCGCGCCGGGGCGGGCTGCGGTCGCCGTAGCCGATGCGGCCGCCGCGGGGCGGGCTACGGTCGCCGCCGTAGCCGATGCGGCCGCCGCGGGGCGGGCTACGGTCGCCGTAGCCGATGCGGCCGCCGCGGGGCGGGCTACGGTCGTCGTAGCCGGTGCGGCCGCCGCGGGGCGGGTCGCGGCCGTTGTCGTCGCCCCTGGGGCGGCGCGGGCGTCGGTCCGGGGACGGGGTGCGGTGGGAGCGGTAGTCGGAGCGCCTACCACGGTCGTCGCGGTAGGAGGCGCCGCCGTGGCGCGCGTCCCTGCGGCCGGAGCCCGCTCCACCTCCTCCTCCTGCTCGCCCTCCTTTACCTCCACTTCCCCTGCCTCCGCCTCCGCGTCGCATGGCGCCGGCGAGGTCGCAGCTACGGCCTGAGAGTGGGGTTCGCTGTCGCTACCGTGACGGTGGAACGGCGGTGGGTGAGTGGCTGTGGGAACGAGGCGGGCTTCAGATCCAAGCCTCAGAATCTCATTCGCGTCAAGGTGGCGGCGGTTGTGGCAATAGTCGTCGGCGTTAGTGATGGGAGATGGGGTTCGGAGGCGGCGGGCGGCGGGGGAATGGAATGGGGATCGCGGTGGGTTCAGGTGCGGGCGGTTTGGGGTTGCCGTTTTTATGCTGCTGATGTGATGGTGGGCCTGCCTTTTTTTGTTTGGGCCTGTGAACCCATGGCCTTGTTCAGTTCCCCATCCCAACCCAAAATATTTCATCTTCCACTCATCACATCAAATTTTTCGACGCATACATGGAGTATTAAATGTAGGTAAAAAAGATAACTAATTGCATAGTTTGTCTGTAAATGTCGGGACAAATCTTTTGAGCCTAGTTAGTTCATGATTGGACAAATTTTGCCAAATAACAACGAAAGATGTTACAATAACTTTTACCTACTTTTCGCAAAGTGAACACACCCCATGTCCGAAAGCAAAACAAAGTTAAGCGAAGGCCTCTAAAAAAGGTTAATCAAATGGCAACCCTCAAAAAAAAGTTAATCGATTCTCAAAAAAAAAGTTAATCCAAGGCAAGGGAAAGGCCAACGAAAAAATAAAAAAAGATATAAAGTTTTGGATATGCTTTGCCTTTTGCGGGTAGTTTTTGGATATACTTTACCTTGCATACAATGTTAGTGAAAGACTCCAACGAAAAAATAAAAAAAGATATAAAGTTTTGGATATGCTTTGCCTTTTGCGGGTAGTTTTTGGATATACTTTACCTTGCATACAATGTTAGTGAAAGACTGAAAGGAATATACAGTATGCTTTAGGTGCACTCTTTTCTTACACCCTCGATGCCTAGTTGATTTTGAGCCTTTCTATACTAAATTGTAGAAAATGAAACGAAGTTAACGCGTGACTTTGTGAAAAAAATTCAGAAATTCAATAAAGCGCTCTGTCGGTTGTTGTGAAACGAGCCCAGGAACCATTCATATTGATGATGCTTATTCAAATTAATAAAAGCAATTCAGCAAGAATCTATCCAGGAGGTCATTTCGTAGCAACCGAACGTCCCTAAGGAATCTTACTTGTAACCAAAATTTTGAAGGAAATACATACTGAATATAGTTTACCATATCTTTTACTGATTATTACAACATTGGACATATTCGGTTTATCAGTCCGAGACACTTTCATTCTTGTATATGTCTTTTTATTATACTTTTATCGTAGTGTGTTTTATTATAATGATGATTAGATTATTAAAATATGCCAAATAAATGAATTCATTTTTAATAACCTTTTTTTGGTAACTGTCTCGGTACATTCTCTCCCCGTGCTTTAGTTTTTCCACTTTCCATGGCCAACGGCCCACGGGCAGGATTATTATTATTATTATTATTATTATTATTATTATTATTATTATTATTATTATTATTATTATTATTATTATTATTATTTCTCACACAAATATAAATATTATCTGGTTGACGTCAAATCAAATCTGGCTGAGTCCTTCAGATGTGTTCATAGGCGTAGGGTTTGCATACATATATCATAGAGGTGAGTGTGCATGTGTGTGGGCGTCTACGTTGTACTGTGTAATTCTCGAAAAAATCACACACAAGTAAAAACTAGCACGTTTGAGGTCGCATATGAGCTAGCATGCAGCAAGAACTCGATAAAACTAGCAAGACCAACCAACAAGCTGGTCAAACCGATTTCGTCGTCTGTTTTTCATCTGCTGAATAGCTCCCGAAAAGACCCATCGGGGAGGGGCACAATGATATTGCTCAAGGATTGGTAAGGCCACCTAGACCAAATCTTGTTGAGAGACAGTGATGAACAACAGAAGTTGCAAGAGTTAGGGACTGTTTGGATGTACGCCACTGCGAGCCACGCTGCATCTGCGGCGACACCGCGGTTGAGGTGGTAAAAATGGACGCCATATTTTGTGGCGTGAATCTTGACTTTTTGAACTGCTGATGCTTGTGGCAGCCTTCGTTGAGTCATGAACCAAGCAGCTACCTAACTTTATGTGGCCGCCAGAAAGTGTGGCGTGGTTCTTTGTGGCATGGAACCAAACATCTTCTTAGGGTAAACAGAGTAGTAGACGTGTTTTTTTGACGATTGAAAGTTGGATTTCTCAATCGACCGTGATCCCCTAGTATATATAGGTGGGGTATAGAAAAACATCTCCAAGACGCACTCTTCAACTTTCCCACGGCCAACAATAGATTAAAACTAAGTTGGAAACAAACAGGACTTGGAACAGTAAAATCGGCTCGGGGCTCGGCAACAGTGTCAGATGACACACATAGGTTTGGGCAGATTATGTCCAAATCATCCTTTTCTTCATTTGAACTCCAATTTTGATGTTCGAAATATATTTCTTTAACGTCTTGACGTCATGAACTTGATGGTAGAGTCCATTAATCTTGTTGGCACATTTTTGTTGTCAACACATCTATATAGTCTCGCCCCCCACCCATTAGGCTGATTGTCCTCGTACGCACTGGCGGAGCTACAACTTGGCCAACCTGGCGATGGCCCCCTTAGTTCAATTTCTTTTCATGTGATTTCATAGCCCACTTGAACTTAAGGTCTAAACAATGCACCATTCATGATGACCTATAGGTAGTGCTGGCTTGTTGCTCTTGCCACTAGTGCAGGACTGGGTAACAATACCGGTTGGGAACCTCCTTTAGTCCCGGTTGCCCAACTGGGATTATGAATTCGGGACTAAAGGCTCCCTTTAGTCCCGGTTCCTAGAACCGGGACTGAAAGTGAACCTTTAGTCCTGGTTTCTACTACCAATCGGAACTAAATGTGTGAAAGTCATATGTTTGGTGTTGGTAATTAGTGACAATGCCTAAGTACTAACCACATATGCATAAGAATGTGTGTAGCTATGATGTGGTTGGCGCAATAACATGGTGAAGCAAGGATCAAGCAATGGTGATGTGATCAAGTGTTTGCCATGGTGAAGGAGGAACAAGGTGCAACCCTATGGAGCTCAAGGCAAAGGTATCAATAGGGTTTTGTATTTTGGTGATCAAGACACCTAGAGGGTGTGATCACATTTAGGATCGATAGCCGTACTATAAAGAGGGGAATTTCTGGGGCTATTGATCACTTAAGTGCCACTAGATGAAGATTCATTTGCATATGCATTTAGATCTAGTGGAGAGCTATTTTAACGCCTCGAAAAATAATTGTGAAAATGCTAACACACATGCACATGGTGATGATCACTTGGTGATGTTAGCACGTTTGCGAAGGCGGTTGAGTTTGAGCGATAGAGAGGGGTTTGGGTTCCTCTCTCCCTCCCGCCAAGCTTGCGATGCGAGATTCAGCGCTTTTCGGGAAATGAAACGCTATTTTTCACTGCGCCGGACGCGAGGAAACGGAGACGAATGGAGGTCACAGAAGTGACTGGACGCTGAACCGGACGCGGTCTCAGCGTAACCGGACGCGTTCGGTCAGTGTTAGCGAGCAGGGTGAGGGTTAGCTAGGGTTTCTAATCGGAGCGTCCGACGCCTCACGGGACCGGCGTGTCCGGTCAACATGGCGTGGAGCAGAATTAGCGAAAAGCTCACCGGACGCGGTGTCGAATCCGGTCACGATGGATCGGACGCGTCCGGTCATTGTGGGAGCTTACTGGACTCTAACCGGACGCTGGGTGTAACGCGTCCGGTCAGTTCTACAGCGTGTCTGGTCACACATGGAGGCTTACTGGAAATGACCGGACGCTGTCTCTGTGGTGTCCGGTTCATCTAGCGTGCACGTCCGGTCACTGACTCGCTGGAGCGCTGCTCGGCTTGACCAGCGCGTCCGGTCGAACTTCGTGCGTCCGGTCTGTGCGACCAGCGCGTCCGGTCAGCGCGACTGCAGCAGAATCGAGTGCCTAACGGCTCTATTCGAAGGGGTACGTCTATAAATAGGTGTTGGCCGGCTCTTTGGAGATACTCTTGGCTTGTTGATCATTCTAGCACTCCTTTGAGCTGAGCACATCCCCTCTCACTCATCTCCCTTGCTTGTTTGCCTAATCAAAGCGAGATTGGGTGATCTCAAGTGCATTTGCTTGTGAGTTTGCATCTAGTTGGCACTTGGGTGTTCATTTGCTGCGGGATTCTTGTTTCTTTTGGTGGTTTCCGCCACCTAGACGGATTAGAGCAGCGGTGGAGGTCCGGCACGTGTTGGTGATTGTTCGTGGCCGGCTCCGGTGAGCTTGTTGTGAGGGGTTGTTGTGGTTCCCCGGTGGAGCACCGAATTCCAACTCTAGTGGATTGCTCGTGTCAAAACTTCTCGCCATTTGGTAGGTTCTTATGGCGCCTTTTGAGAGGCTCGGTGTGTGATACCGATTAGCCACTGAACCATGTGGTGTAGGGGGACACAACGGGAACTAGCGTGCTGACAAGCACGTGAACCTCGGGATAAATCATCGTGTCTTCACTTCGTTGATTGTGATTGATTTGTCTCAGTGGATTGGTTATCTTCAATATCACTTGAAATTATTGTTTGGTTGGCTCAATTCATCGCTCCTTGGTGAAATATTTCTTATCCTACTCTTGTATTACATTTCAAGTACTTAGTTGTTTTCTCTAGTGCTTAGTAGCTCGAGTAGAGTAGCCTTCTAGTTTTCCTCTTGCGGTTTGACTTGTGCGGTTGAGTGATATATATATTAGAATTGTCTTTTGGATATGTGGCTTGCAACACTCCATAGGCTAGGCAAAACTCGCTTTCTCGCTATTTGTTATTGCTAATTAAATTGTCTAGCACTTTTTATAGAAAGTTTTATTAGGCTATTCACCCCCCTCTAGCCATCAAGATCTTTCAATGTGCCCCCAGGCATTGCACCAATGCTAGCACGTTTAGTCCTGGTTAGTATTTCTAACTGGTACTAAAGGTTTTTTTCCTATTTCTTTCGTTTTTATTTTATAGTTTCTTTTCAATTCAATTCTTTTTTGTTTTGATTAGCTTTTTTATACGAATTCTATGTTGCTAATATACGTACATATAAAGTTCTGTTCGAGCATTATACATAAATAACTCACTAAAATGTATGAAACTAAATATATACAAATATTACAAAGAACAAGGTTGTGCATGCATATGGAATATGTACATAATAAGTCAAAAAACCTTGTACTACTCATATTCTTGGGATTTCTTGTGCAACCCTAATAATCTTCCATCGTCGTTTGACTATAAGGTATTAATTATTTAGGGTCATAGTAGTACGTGCCCTTGGAATCTATGACCTGTTACAGAAGAAAACCTGACAATGCCTCTTAAATTGCTTTGATCTATTCACCTCGCAGGACCTTGTGCTTCTTCCAATCAATCTTCAATTCCAATGAAAGGACAAGTGTATATATATTAACATAATGGCAACAAATAAATTGTGTATATTTTTTACGTACGTCGAGGATTTCTTTTGGAGTTCTCCTTGAGTACTCCATGAGGAGTTCGCAGACGTAGTGTAACACCCCAGGTGTTTTTCACTCATTAAGCAGTGGGTTTGAGCTCCAATATGATAGATTAAGTGGAGATGACGATGTCAAGGCCAACCTACGGAGATGAGCCTAATCTAAACTTGGATGTTACTCCTTTGCTTTGCATATAGGACATTTTCAAGATATATGCTTGAGTGGTGTTATGGCAATATCTTCATGTGTCTCACCTTAGTACCTATCTATAGTGACCCCTGGAAAAGTTTCATGAAGTTTGGAATAAAAAAGTCACATGAAATGATAAGTTTCATTCCTATTAGAATTTACACCATTAAGTGAATAGAATTATAGACCATCAACCAAACCTTGCAACTTTGCCCAAATGACTCTAGATGAATTCTACAACAAAAGTCATGAAGGGTTCATGTTGAGCAAGTGGCTAGAAAATGCTCAAATAGATCAAAAAGTGTAATTTAAGCTTTATCGTGACGCTACTTTGACTTGGTTTGAACTGTGCCTTACAGGGCTTGCATGGAGTTGCACCTTAAATAAAAGTTGAAGTTTGAGTGGAGTAGAACAAACTTTGTTTTTAGACCAAGAGCCAGATCAACTTGAAACTAAGTCAAACCGAGGCTCAAACTTGGAATCTCCTGCTGTTTTCATAGTCCAAAAATATTCTAAGTCTGAGTTAACTGAAATCTGAATTTTCAGTTTCCTGTACCCCACTTTAGGTCCCTCTATCTCTCTAACTAGGACTAATTAGACTTTGAAGATTTAATAAAAGTTGGAGCTGGTATGTAGATCTACAACTTTTATTAATAGAGTTTTTGCTAACTCGTCGTAGTTTAGGAGTTACAGAGGCACGAAGTATGAGTTTCAGTGGTATGTTTGAGGTAGAATTAGAAATTTGAAATTTGATGAACAGTGTCGACACCGTGCACAGAGAGCAATGCCGCGTGGCCTGGCATTCGCCGCTGCTCGCCACCTCGCTCGCCCTCGCGGCTTGCATGACTGCCACCTCGCCTCGTTCACCTTGTCTTGGACAGCCGAGCGCCCCTCCCATCTCTCTTGTCTCGCTCTCTCTTTGTCTGCTCCTCTCATTCACCGTGGACAGCCGCAGTCGAGCAGGAAGCTCCTGTCGCCGCTGCTCCCTCCTCCATCCTTCTCCCCTTAGCTCGCCAACCTCTGCTGGTCCGCAAATCGGGCCGCTTCCATGGCACCGCTGGCCACCCTCGCGCCAGGCACTGCGGCGCTATTGCAGCTGCCGAGCCGCCGCCGCCAAGCTCACCGTCGTCGCTCGTTCCTCCTCATTCGTGCCTCCTCTTCCGCAACTGAGCGCAGCGCCATCGTCCTCTCATCGCGCCGCCCCGGATTTACCCTTCCTGGTGCCACCGGTCGCTGGCTAGCTCCGCCGACGGAGCTGCCATGAGTAGCGTTGCCGGTGCTCGTGGCCCGGTCTCTACGAGTCGCCTTCGGTCGTACAGCGGGCTCCCACGGGTGCGCGTGGGCCCCCCTTGGTGCCGCATGACCCACCCTCGCCACCGGCGCCACCCCTGACGGCCGGCCGAGCCAGCCCCATACCTCCTCTGCTCTCCTCGAACTGAAGAAGAAGAAGGACCGGCCGCAACAATAGGAAGTTTTCCAGGGGGTTAAGTACAGAGTCCAAGACTCAGATGAATAGGGTTATTAGGACTTGTTCGCCTGGTTTAAATAAAGTTTCTTTCGGGGTCCTATCTGCATAGCTCTTGACTCAATTAAATAGTGTCGCATAGTGCAGTTTTTCTTTTTTCTTTTTCTTTTATACATAATTATGGCTAAAACTTTGAAAATTAATATCTCATGCTAGATAATTCCAAAAATAGCAAAAGTGGACTTTTTGGAAACCTTGAGAAAAGATCTATGCATTAGAGTCATAATATGTTAGATGTTTGTAGATATTTTTTGATGTTTTTATTTAAGCTTTAAAAATGCTCTAAAATGCTTATAAACTTGACCAGAGCCATATCTTGAGTTTTAGAACTCCAAAATTAGTGATTCTTGTTTTGTTAATTTTATGATGACATGTACTTGCTAGAAAAAATATCAAACACACTAGTTGTTCAATGTTTTCTTAAGGTTTTGATTTGACCTTGATAAATAAGGAAATCTACATTTATATTGCTTGTCATTTTTATATCTTGAGTTGTGTTGCTCCAAATGATGTGAAATTTTTATGGTAGTCTTATCATGCTATGAATATATTGTGGTATAAATTTCTTGGTCATGTCTTACTGTATGATCAAGTTATTGATTTAACTTGTTTATGGCTTGATAAATAGCTTATAAATAATATATAAATGATAAAATGGAAATGTTGTTCCATTACCTTAGCATGAGGTTTCTCTATCATATTGATTCATACTATGGCCATGTGTTTATAGAAAATATTGAGTTTTAGGTTTAACTTGCTCTCACATGATTTATTGCAATAGCTATTTGTCTTTTTCATAGAGGTTGATATACTTGTCCAAATGGCATGAAAATTATACAGTAGACTTTTTGGAGCATATGTAGGCCACTATAATGTTTGTAGAATTTATTGTGCATTTTTTTAGGTGTTCATAATTCCACCTAATTATCTAAATTAATTAAGAAAATGCATTAAAAGAATTTATTTATTAATGGACACTATGTTTTCTAGTGTTAATTAGTCATGTGTGACATGTTGGTAAAGTTTGTTTTGTCCAATTATATGTTTGCAACATAAGTTAATAATTATTTCTTGCAAATGAGGTTTCTGGACAGATCTGTGAACTTAGCAAAGTTCTTCATGATAATGTGCTTTGTTGTGAAACTTGTTTATACAAAAGTTGTAGATAACTTATGTATCTAGATGCTGTTAAAATTTGGTGGCATTTGGCCAAGTAGTTTATGAGTTATGCATGTTTCAAGTTGGAGATCAGAGATGGCTGTTCTCTGTTTGTCAGGAACAGATTTTAGAACTTTGTAATTTCGACTTATTTAACTTATGAATCATGCTATGATGATATTAGATGATATGTATAGAATTTCATAAGCTTTCTAGAATGTCTTCTTGCAAGTCATTTGGATTTATAGAACTCTAGATATAATTGATTTATTTAGCTATTGCATGTATGTCCAGAATTACTAAAAATACATGAATGCTTGGTTAACTTGCTGGCATGTTGCTAAGTGTGATTCATGTCCTAGATGATTAAGTTAGTACACCTGAGACTTTGTAAATCTTGTGTCATGCTTGGTATTGCATTCTTTGCTATCTTAGCATGATATGTTGAGTGATGTTTAAGTTAAGCATCGCAAAGTACTTAAGTGTATTTGGTGTAAACTATGCTGGTCTTGCTTACTGTTTGTGATGCATCATCCATTGCACTTCCATATATTCACACACTTGCATCTTATCTAGGTATGCTAGATGCACCACATGAAGGACATGATGCGGGGTTGAACCCAAAGATGGTGTTCGGTGGATCCATCCCGAAGATGGAAGAACCCCCAAGTTCATACATGGAGTGGAGATGTTCCGCAAGACGGTGCAAGCTAACTTGACTGACTTGAGCGGATCCCAGGCAAGCCCGGAGCATTATAAGCCTCCTACCTTCAAAGCAATCAATTCTATATATGTTATAAGTATTGTTGCATTAAGTGATAGGAGTTGGTTGGATACCCTTGCTGCATTATATCATTCCTTGTCCAGATATATGAATCCTTGAATCCTACATAGACTAGAATCGAGTAGATACTTAGCCCTGCTTTAAGCGATAGAAGTCAGGTGATTTCCTGTCACCTGTGAGATATAGGAATATTCATATATGGCACGGTTGGCTATAATTGCTATCGTGAAATGGAACCATGTGTTAATAAAATGAAATGAGACCGGGCGGGATGATGATAGTGAAGCAATAAGGCATGGAGGTCTTGGGTGTGGATCTATCCCCGTCTGAGTCATTTAAGGACCGATTCGTTGTACGTCCTTGAGTCATGTTGAACGCAGTCTAACACTTAGTTGGCCGGATAAGTCGTTCCGACCGTAAAGCCGAGTAATGTGGTTCAGGCCGGGAATCGAATGGTAGGTCGCATCTTGGAGGAGAGTAAGGATGTGCTTGGGGACATTGGCGTGAGACCAAGGGGGGTTAGAGTCCCTATCACCTGGCAGAGTGTTGCCTTGGGGATGCGGCATCATTCGAACCCGCGACTCCTGAATTATACGAAAGGTGGCTTGTGCGACCCTGGCAGGGGCCTGCGCGGTGAGTGTTAGAAATACCCCTCCAGCTGGATAGGAATTCGATTCGAATCGCTGTCGCTCCCGGTTAGTGAGCACTTGACTTGAGCAGCGGCAACGTAGATTCCATTAAATTGAACGGATGGTTAATTGGATCACGATGGAAAGGTTGCCTCAATTTATACCTGCTATGTTTAATATTGTTTGCCCTAATAAAGTGAGTGCTCTATTACAGGTTCTAATATAGATGATAGGTTAATGATAATTAACTTGATGCTTAAGAATTAATGATTACTTATCTATATTAAGCTTTTATGCAAAATGTTGTCAAGCTAGCCCACTTTATATCAGCCTTGCATGATCCTTGGTGTCACTTTATTTCTGGTTTACGACGGGTAAGTCTAGCTGAGTACCTTCTCGTACTCAGGGTTTTATCCCCACTTGTTGCAGGTCGTGATGTATCATGGCGGCTGCAAGAGTTGGTTGACTCCTATCGTAGTGGCGGAGTGTGATCATGGGCATGATCCTTCTGAGCTACCTTATCTCTAATGCTTTTATTGGAAGTCGACCGTGGTACTGACATGTATTTGAAATAAGAATAATGTCAGTTTCAAATTACTTTGCTTCCGCTACTTTTGAACTTAAGTTGTAATAACTATGTTGAACTCCGATGTAAATTGATTTACCATTTGAAATGGTTGTAACATGTGACTTGTTATGTTGAATCACTACTATCTTGGCTTGTATGTTGGTTGGTTTGAAATCCCTCGTGATTTCATTGGACTACCGAAGTTATATGGGCTCAAGTGCGAGAATTTGATCACTCCGGTGATTGTTTTTGTACTTGTGCTCTTATAATTTGGTCGGTTCCGTTACACGTAGTATCCACATAAGTTATTTCCTGATTCCTGTTGCAGACACCACTTTATGAGAAAAAGATTCATCATCAACTTATGAAGCATGGTATTAATGAATTTAAGTAAAGATGCAGTGACCTAGCTAGGTAGTACTTATTGGGTATTGGCCTATATTTAGAGGTACTTGCCAATACCATAACGGTGTTTCTTGGTGAACGTTTTCCAAGCACTGCTCAACAAAAAAATAAATGGAGTTATATCATTAAAGTGGCATAAGAGAGTATATAGTGTGAGTGAGACCGAAATTACCACTAAAGTATATCGACAATTTCTTGGTACCCTTCTCGGGGTTTTGACACCGAGTCAAAGATTTTTACAATACTCCTAGTCATATCAATGACCAGTAGTATCCATCGAAAGCTACATTTATACGTAGGCATAACTCATTAACTAAAGTCAACATGGAGTAAGCAAAATAAAATGGGCACAAGACATTCACACTCACTTGTAGTTGTAAGAAAAGAGTAGTAGTGTCTTGTTAGTGTTCTTATCTAAGAACCTCAACAGATTGTCCTACGTTTGAGGTCGCCATTTATTATATGGCATAACCCTCGCAGGCGCCTTGAATACGCGATTCGGATCAACAAAACCAACATCTGTCAACTCTTTCTCCTTGAGATTTAGCATCTCATATCTGCATATATATATATATAGTGTGAGGATATAACTATATATGAACAAGGAACTAATATAGGAGTTACTACAGTTCAATTATTATAGAAAGAATTACTTACAGACACCAGCAGCTGAGGAGAGATTTGTCGAGAGCTTTCTAGTTTAAGAGTTGGTGTAATTCATTGAACTCAACATATAGCATGTCATAGCCCAGGTAATGCTCTGGTCTTGTTCTGCCATTAACCCATGCTACTTCATCATTTTTTGTCACTTCTAAGTACCACTTGTTTAATAAGAACATTTGTGTACCCAGTTTTAAGTAGTTGTCAGGGTTGACAAGACTCTGGCCATACACATAGGTTTGGTATTTATCATAGCCGCTTTTTGGTATCCGTGCTCTCTCCGCGAGTTGTTCACAATTGAGACATGTGTCGGCCATGAAGTCTTCCAATGCCTGCTTATCTATTTCGTTACCGCCTTAATCGCTTGTGAAATCACCCTCGACAATTAGCGGGGCGATAGATTGCTTAGATTGATGTCCGAACTGTGCAACATCTTTCCTTACTCTCCTCGCTTTGACTGACTCCTTATATGACTTGCTGAGAGAGCGTTCATAGTCTGATAATGGTGGGGGCTTAGCTACATCACTCTGCTTTTGCTTCTTAGCCTCGATTTTTTTTCCTTAGTTCTTGTTGACAAATGTACCGTGGCTTTGGCGACTTTTTCTTTAGTTCCTCCCTCCTTGCTCTACTTTCTGCTAAACCTTTCTTCCAATTATCCAAATCTTTTTGTGTCGTCGCTTTTAATTCCTCTTCAGACTTCTCGTAAGGCAGCTTCTCCGGAGAGGCCTTTTTTCTACCATGGCTGGCTTTCTTCTTCGCCGAGGACTTCGCCAGGGGCGGGAGGCACCTCTTCTGGCTCTTTGATGGTACAGGAGGCAAAAGAGGGGGAGCCCACCTTGAAGGAGATGGAGATGCAGCCATGCCATGGAACACGTCTTCTGGCTCTTCGTCTAAAGCACTCTTATGGTCATCGTAGGCTGGAAGAACTGGACTCCGGTTGGGAGACCTGTGAGTACAAAAATGATTGGAAGTAAATGGTTATTACACGAGAAGAGCCAATAATTGAGAATGGGGGTTATTAATTATTGAAAAACTATTTCGTTAACTTTAATTCGCACCTATCATGAGGTAGTTGAGAAGGAGACAACGGTGCCCTTTCCAACAGACTGGGAATAATGATGTAGCGCTTGTGCCATACAATGCATTCATGCTCTGCTTGTCCTAGGGTCTTCTCCCCATCACCTCGAGGAAAGTCAAGAGCCACTTTCTTATAGTCGTTGATAACTCTATCCACCCCGACACTATAATAGCAGGGTGGAATTGGATTCCCATGGCTTGTTGGTGCCTCCTCACCAGGGACCACAGGAGAAATAAAATCGTACGCCACCAACACTGACACCAGTGTTCACCATGGGAATGTGTAGCTCACATGGAGTCAAAGGCACGGAGATGTCATCCACGGGGGAGTGCTACAATGCTTCATCTTGATTTGCAGGGAGCTCAGTGGAAGCGCAGCTACTTCATTGCTGAGTAGGGCTAACGTTGACTCCATGCTCTGATGTTGACTGCCTTTGGCTCTATACCATCTCCTCTAACTCTTTCATTCTCGCTTCCATGCTTAGTTCTCTTTCCCATGATTCATGCACCGCCACCTCTAACCCGAGGATGCAGTCATTAGGACATGCATGTATCTTCTAGATTTCTAATCCTAGAGGGCAGATGACCTGTTTTGCTTCGTACATACTGGCGGGCAATCGTTTCCCTTTGGAAGCATCTTCTTTTGGATAGCCAGTAACTGCCCAAATCCCTTATCGGATACACCATTCTTTGCCTTCTATCGTAGCAATTCTAGTGTGGTACCCAACTTTTTTTTGCCCCTCTTCGGCAGTGGGGTACATCAATTTCTTGTGATCCTCTAGCATGCGCTCGAACTTGATCTTCTCCTTTTCACTTTTGCATTCTCTCTGTGCATCATGGATGGCCTGATCAAGATCATCAGCGGGCTCTACCTCTTCTTCAGCAGCCCCCTCTTCTTCAGCTTCCCCCATTGCAGTATCATCAAAGGCACCGTATTCAGCAAAACCACGTAAAATCATGTTGTCATCATCCCCTTCTTCTTCATCTTCTTCTATTATAACACCTCTTTCTCCGTGCTTAGTCCAACAAATATAGTTTGGCATGAAACCAGATGTGAACAGGTGTTCATGAATTTTCCTTGGGCAAGAATGATCATTCTCATTCTTACATAGAGCATATGGGCAACACATGAAACCATTCTACATGTTTGTCTTGGCCACATTTAAGAAATCATGCACGCCCCTAATAAACTCTAGGGAGTGATGGTCAACGTTGTACATCCATTGTCGGTTTATCTGCATTACAGGACGTACACCATATCAGAAACTTGTAATAACCCATATTATACAACATGCATGGTTAGTAGTTAATTAAAAGATCCAAATATCCAACAATCAACACGATTAATTAATATCCCAAATAGCACTAAACAAATAGCAAAACAAACATGAATTTATTAAAGCATTGATACAATGTAGACAATCCCAAATAACACTAAACAAACTAAGCCTACAATGCACTTCAATAGAAGAAGGATTTCGCGACCAATTCCAACTAAAACAAACAGATCATTCTTCTGTTGGTTCACTGCCTCATCATCCACAGGTGCACTCTCATCAGTCGCCTCAGCTGCCTTTGCAAGAGATTTTTAGATGTGCTCAACATACTCTTCCTCCCAGTACCAACCGTCACATGATCCACTGCTATCCCACTGAAATTACAACACCAAATAAATAACTTTAATCAAAATCATCATGAAAATAGCTACAAACCATTCAAAAACATGACAAAAAAAAGAACTCACATCACGATCCAGACACGTGTAGAAGATGCGTCCATTGTTAGGACCCTTCTTCTTTACCCTGTACTCCCTCACAATCTTCTGCTCACACTTGCCGCACGCAATGAGAGGGAGGTCCGGCCTCAGTCGTCCCTTAGGAACCCCATGCGAGGCCGAGGACCCGTAAGCTGTCGCCATCTACCACTCTCTATATTCATTTTCATCGACTACTAAATGAGCTATATTCTTAAAAAACCTTAAATTTTACTATTTCTAAACCATGAAGTGAGGCAATAAAAGGTGCATACTAGTTTTCATGAGCTACTGTAAGATTCCTTCATCTACATATGCCAACTATCAAGTGATTTTTGAGCTCAGATGACATATAAATAAAAAATATCCACTGTTATTCCCAATCTAGAAAACCACAAATTTCTCTATTTCAAGACTATGAAATGAGGCAATGAAAGGTGCATACTAGTTTTAATAAACTACTATAAGCTTCCTTCATCTTCATATTCAAACTATCAAGTGATTTCGAGCTCAAATGGTAAATAAATAAAAAAAAGCCATCATCATTCACAATCTAAAAAACCACAATGCAAATTTCTTTATTTCTATATCACGAAATGAGCCATGCTAGTGATGAAACAGGAGAGGATGAAGCTGCTAACCTTTTAGAACTGAAAATGGATGGAGGAATCGAATGAAGTGTTGAAATGGCGGCCGGCGACGAGTAAGAACACCAGGAGACGAGCAAGAACAGAGAGCTTAAAATGGCTCGGGCTGGGGTAGGAAAAAGGAGAGAAAAGTATATATGCCAGGACCTATAGTCCCGGTTGATGGTTCAAACCTGGACTACATGTTGACTTCTAATCCCGGTTGGAGCCACCAACCGGTATTAAAGGTTTAGCCACGGCTGGTGGCTCCAACCGGGACTGAAGGGTGACCTTTAGTCCCGGTTTTAGCCACCAATAGGGACTAAAGGTCCCCTCCTGCAAAAGCTACGCACCTAGCCGTTGGGCAGGGGACTTTAGTCCCAGTTGGTATATCTAACCGGGATAAAAGCTTTCTTTAGTACTGAACCCAAAAATGGTCGGGACTAAAGCCTCGAACCGAAAGTTTGTTCTCTACTAGTGTGTGCCTCTTGACCTTTCGACTAGGAAGGAGCAAATCACAATTCACAACAGCGTAGAGTCATGGACACATAGCCACGGTCTCCCATGGCAGCGCTCCCCACTCCAAGGCTCCAAGCTTGCATAGGCTACTGGCCTCTGTGCCAAGGCTTCCATCAAATTATTTGTGTGCGTGTTGATTTAGACTAGGCAAAATGCCCCCCTCCCCCTACATTTTTTTAACAGCCCCAAATGGGTCAAGTGGGCCAAAACTCGCGGAATGGGCTTATACTATTGTAGCGAGGCAGTGGGCCATACAATGTAGCTGCAGGCGACTGTACATCCGGACTCTGGTACTGTAGCATCGCGGTATTGTTTTATCGGACTCTGTAGCAGCCCATACTGTTCACCAAATTGGACTGGGCCGGATTCGGGGGTACTGTTCACCAGGTACTATAGCATCGCGAAAACACTATGCAACTAGAAGTTTAGTACCATATTGTGAATGCTGAGGTCGCCCAACCAGCTTAAAATACCAGGGCCAAGGACGCGTAGTAATCTTCGGTTAACCGTTTTGAGTGAAGCGAGGACGAAAGCTCAAGCGGGTCGCTACACAGGTGGGACCACTCCTCGGTAGAGTGGACCTGGGCCGTGTATGCCGGGACTAGATGTTACAATTTTGATGTGAGCTCCACTGCTCGTACGGTCCAATTCGTAACGAATTTGCGTATGAAAGACATGATGTGAATAAATTTTACACTTCCCATATAAATGCTACTATTTTTTAAATAAGTGGGGTGAAGCCAAACCTTTTATATTCAAATTCACTAAGAAGTGTGAGGACGTTATGGTTGTGAATCGTTGCTTACATTAATGTTAGCATGTATTAGACCTTGTGCAACACAATCTAAATCAATGTAACATGGGCAATATTTGGTGTTTGAGTCATGCAGAGAGCTAGAGACAGTCGCATTTGGTAAAATTATGTTTGATTGCTTATATTGTGCGGCATTAGTCACCACCATATGGTAGAGATACGAGATGTGAGAATATTTCATTTTATGTGCTCTATTAGGGTATGATTGGATCACTAGAGCTAGTTACTAGTTGAGCTAAAAATTAGCTCAAATTAGCTGAAGTTTTTTTTCTAATAAAAGCTTCATTAAGACTAAGGAGCATCTTCCGTTCAAGAAGACATTAGAGAACACTAGAGGAGTGGGTACAAGAGAAGCTACCGGAGCTTCTCGAATTATCTTTTCTAGCCTGCTGAGATGAGATGCGCGCTATAGAATTTAGACTCCTATGGATCTTCCTGACTTGGTAAACATTGTTGTGATTGAGATTTTTTAATCCTTCTGTAGCTGGCTTAATAGTCCACAGAGGTTCAGATATTGCTCCAGGAGAGTTTATGCCTCAATGCTTGAAATACAAGTTGTAGTTGTAGTATCTAAACTTAAACACAAACTCACACCACACACCATACACACGCAAACGCACACATAGTATGCAAGCTAGATCTACATCTATACCTAAAGACACACGCGACTGAGAGGTACTTGAAGATCATCAAACTCCAAACGTGATGGGCATGACACCTTGTCCATTGTGGAGCATCCGCGCTTGATGTTGCAAAGAAAACTAGGAAAACCCCTCAATGCGAACCTGCGTCGAGCGAGCTCGAACGCAAGCAGTAGGCTCTCTACCAAGCAGCCTTAACAACGCGCTATGCACACATTCGTTGTTCCAGGAGAGTTGAGATAGGAAACCAGGCTCTGGTTGTCAGAGAGAGAGGTGACCTGTGGCAATTAAACTTGGTAATGATGCTTCCTACTAGAAGAGTCGTAGCCTCAGCTTCAATTACATAGTGAGCTTGACACCATCTGGCTTTCACAAAAACAAAGTTCATAGTTTGCCTCGAAGGGGTCACAATGAACACCCCCATGTCCTGGCTAGCTAGTTGACTGACAACTACAGTAGTTGAGGGTTTAGCTAAAAAATTAGCCCGTCTATTAGCCCTTATGCTTGATGTTAATTTTGGTTAATTCTCTTGTATCCAAATAGGCCCTAACTAATGCAGATTCACATTGTCTGATACGATAAATCCTGGTGTAACTAATGCGCTAAACTATTTAAAATATGTTCTGGTTCTGGTCATATGATTTCACTTGTTTTTGGTATACTTTATCCAATCCCACACCGCTTTGTGATGAAAGAGGAGATATTTGAACTCTTGAGAACATTTGCTCCAACTACTTAGGGGGTGTTTGGTTCAGCTAGGAGCTCCTAAATCTAGTCCCATTTAGTCATTTTTTATCCAAACACTATGACTAAATGGGCTTTAGTCCTCTCTAGTGACACTGGAGTGACTAAACGAGACTAAACCATTTAGGAGGGACTATGTTTAGGAGCCCAAACCAAACACCCCCTTAAGCGGAAATACTTCGACACGGGTGCTCGTCCGCCCGCATCCATTCGGACACGGCTCCCCACTTCGCCTTGCCCGCCTCTCTCAGGAAAAAGATCTCCCCAATCCGTTTCGCCCTCCCCATCTCTCGTCTCTTCTTGCATCTGTTAACAGCAGCAGAGCCCCACGCCACCACCTCTGCCTCCTCATTCCACCCAAGCCGACCACGTCGCCATCTCCCTTAGTTCATGCAGTGCCTCCCCACCCTCTTCCCCAACCCAGCGCCGTCAGGATGCCTCGTCGCCGCCGTAGCCACCCCTGCCGAGGCGGCTAGGCACACGTGCTGGGGCACCTTAGGTCGTCCCTGGCCAAGCCAAGGGCACCCGCAAGCGCGGTCGGTGCTCTTGGAGCTCGTGCGCCGCCAGCTCCCACCCTGACAGACGGAATTGACCGGCCCCGGCCTCTCCCCCTATGTTGTAAATGCTTGTTTCAAGTGTTTGAGATGTTTCAGAGTTATGTTGCAAGTGGTTCATATAATTGTTGCAAAAGTAGGTTGGGATGTTGCATGTATTGCAAGTGTTAAAGAGGCATGTTGCTAGCGTTTGGTAAGAATGTTTCATATGTTTTTAGACGTATGTTGCAAGCGTTTTGATCTGGATATTTCTTGCATGTTGCAAGTGTTTTATCTAGATGTTGCATATGTTTCACTTCAAGTGTATGTTACAAATGTTTCATTTGCTTTAGATGTATGTTGCATTAAGTGTTTATGTGTATTTAAACAATGTTGGCATTGGACCCTTAAAAATAGACACATTGTAGCGCCGCCCAGGTTCAAAACGTCAAATAAACTTAAGCAGGGCCTAAGCATTGTAGAAGCCATGCTAAACAGGGCTAGACATTTAGGCCTTGTTTGGATATTGTAGTATTAAGAAACCATAGTATCAAAAAACTGTAGTTTTAGAACCATTGATGTGCAAAACCGTAGTTTAGAAAAAAGAGGTGTAGAGTGAAGTTTTTAAAACTTCAAAAAGACTACAGTTTTAGCAATAAAACCATAAAATTTTTTACACCCAAACACTTCATGGCCCTCTAAAACCAAAGTATTTCACAAAACCATGGTATTTTTCTAAAACTCCAAAAATACTTTGTATCCCAACATAGTATTATCGCTGTTATCTTATTTTCAAAATGAACTAGGAACCGTGGCTTAGCCACCCTGTTTCCAACTCCACGCACTGTAGAAAGAGCTAAGACCACGCTAAACAAAATAAGTATGGTGATGGTTTTCCACTATAATACGTAATTGACAAAATGTAGAAGGAAATAGCAACACAACTTACAGGTAAGACTGAAGCATTCCTTAAGATATTATGATTCATAATTACAAGCCTCCTAGAAGTAACAAAGCTTAAGGATACCACATCCACCAGCTAAAATGGATACATGGTCGTCCAATCATCTTTTGATGGGGTATTGAATACTATGGAACGGACACAGTGGATTTATACAATTTTATGTGTCTGTACAAGAGCATATCACATTATTCTTTTGTGCCACAGAACCGGCAACACTGGCCCTGCTCCCTAGGAACATCTACAAACAAATGCTCACCCTCAATACTTGCAGCCTCCACTTGAAGTTTCACGCCCATCAATCATGGAATAAGATCCATGTCCACTGATGCCACGTTAAGCAGAAATACCCGCAATAATCATCCCGTTGATTCGTCATGCGACAAGAACAGACGACGGCTTCTTGAAGCTGGAGCTACTTGCTTTATTCGAAGATGTGATCACCCTATCCTTTGAAACAGGGCCTATAACAAATTCTGAAGAATTTGATTGTTGATTGTTTTCGCTCTGGTCTGGTCGAACCCAGATTTTGATGAGGCCCTCACGGCAGATGGTGAGGATTGATTCGTTGGTGAACACCAGACCAGATAGGGGATCGGCATGTACTCGGTGGGCAACAAGGGGCGAGAGTTTGGGGACATCTCGCATTCTAGGAGATGGTTGAAGAACACCTGTTGGAGGGCATGCATTGTCCCAGTGCGCGGAAGGGCTCCCACTGCTAAACGTCGGTGAGGCACTTGAAGGATGCCGTAGCGGGACAACAATCTCATCCAGTGCCAGGTCCCACAGAAGTAGTTGGGTATCCTACAAGTATGTAACAATGAAAATTTACACCAACAACAAATCATGTTGCAAACAAAATGCCAACTTGCAACCTAAAGCTTGTCATGTGGTTATATTTAAGCATCTAGTAGTATGCTCAACAAATGATATCCAATCCAAAAGTTCTAGACACATAACTCCATGCCAAACAGGAATATAACAAGGAAAATGGCTGCCCAATACTTATGTTTACTTACATAAACATAAATTATTTTTAAAAATCATAAGAAAAATAACCCCATCAGTACTGAAAAGTAACTCTTATCCCTGATCTCGAGAAAATAAAGCAAATTGATCAGTTCCACACACATCAACAGTGGACTGAGAAATCTGCCCACAGCTCCATTAATACTAGGTCTCAAAATAAACCGGCAAGGCAAGAGAATGGAAAGGCTGGTCTTCCAATTTCAGGTGTCATTATTATTTTTATTAACAAAATCCAGTATCTTAGCATTCTATAAATATAGTTAAGATTAGAGCTTGCAACAATTCCCATATGTTTTGAACATACATAGGTTACAACAACAACAACAACAACATAGCCTTTTGTCCCAAGCAAGTTGGGGTAGGCTAGAGATGAAACCCAAAAGAGACGAGAAACAGGGAGACACATAAAGGGACATTAAGGGCACAAGACAAAAGATGTCACGGTTCAGGCACGTTGATTGCTAATCTCCAAGCGCTCCTGTCCATAGCTAAATCCTTGGGGATATTCCACTCCTTAAGATCTCTCTTAACGGACTCGTCCCAAGTTAATTTAGGTCGACCTCTACCGCTCTTTACATTATCGGCCCGCTTTAGAACTCCACTACGCACCGGCGCCTCAGGGGGCCTCCGTTGGACATGTCCAAACCATCTCAACCGATGTTGAATCAATTTCTCCTCAATTGGTGCCACCCCAACCCTATCCCGAATATCGTCGTTCCGTACTCTATCCCTCCTTGTGTGCCCACAACACCAACGCAACATACGCATCTCCGCTACACTCAATTGCTGGACATGTCGCCTTTTTGTAGGCCAACACTCAGCACCATATAACATCGCCGGACGAATCGCCGTCCTATAGAACTTACCTTTCAGCTTCTGAGGCACCCTTTTGTCACAGAGAACGCCAGAAGCTTGACGCCATTTCAACCAGCCGGCTGAAATTCTATGCCTAACATCTTCATCAATGTCTCCATCCTTTTGTTGCATCGACCCTAAATACCGAAAAGTATCCTTCTTGGCCACCACTTGCCCATCGAGGCTAACGTCTCCCTCCTCGTGCCTAGTCGCGCTGAAATCGCACCTCATATACTCGGTCTTAGTCCTACTAAGTCTGAACCCTTTCGACTCTAACGTGTGCCTCCATAGTTCTAACTTCCTATTAACTCCCGCCCTACTGTCGTCAACTAGCACCACATCATCAGCAAAGAGCATACACCAAGGGATATCACCTTGTATGTCCCTTGTGACCTCATCCATCACCAAAGCAAATAAATAAGGGCTCAAAGCTGACCCCTGATGCAGTCCTATTTTAATTGGAAAGTCACTGGTGTCGCCATCACATGTTCGGACAAACGTCACCACATCCCTGTACATATCCTTGATGAGGGTAACGTACTTAGTTGGGACTTTGTGCTTTTCCAAGGCCCACCACATGACATTTCTCGGTACTTTGTCATATGCCTTCTCGAGGTCAATAAAGACCATGTGCAAGTCCTTCTTCTGCTCCCTATATCTCTCCATCAATTGTCGTAATAAGAAAATCGCCTCCATGGTCGACCTACCAGGCATGAACCCAAACTGATTTTGGGTCACATGTGTCACTCTCCTTAGGCGATGCTCGATAACCCTCTCCCAGAGCTTCATCGTATGACTCATCAACTTAATCCCACGGTAGTTAGTACAACTTTGAACATCTCCCTTGTTCTTGAAGATAGGTACTAATATACTTCTCCTCCATTCTTCAGGCATCTTGTTTGACCGAAAAATAAGGTTAAAAAGCTTAGTTAACCATACTATCGCTCTGGCGCCTAGGTATCTCTACACCTCAATGGGGATACCATCAAGGCCCATCGCTTTACCTCCCTTCATCCTCTTCAAAGCCTCTCCGATCTCTGTCTCCTGAATTCTCCTCACAAAGCGTCTGTTGGTATCGTCAAATGAGTCGTCCAACTCAAGGGCAGGACCCTCATTCTCCCCATTAAACAGCTTGTCGAAGTACTCTCTCCATCTATCCTTGATCTCCTCATCCTTCACCAGAAGTCGATCTGTCCCATCCTTGATGCATTTTATTTGGTTGATGTCCCTTGTCTTCCTCTCGCGGATTCTAGCCATCCTATAAATGTCCTTCTCCCCTTCCTTCGTGCCTAGCCGCTGATAAAGGCCATCATACGCCTGACCTTTTGCTACACTCACAGCTCGCTTTGCAACCCTCTTCGCTATTTTATAGCCCTCGATGTTGGCTACACTCTTGTCATGGTGGAGACGCTTGAAACACTCCTTCTTCTCCCTAATAGCCCTTTGCACCTCGTCATTCCACCACCATGTGTCTTTCGCTTCCCGTTTGCCTCCCCTACTCACGCCAAACACTTCCGAAGCCACCTTCCGGACACATGTTGTCATCTTTAGCCACATGTCGTCGGCATCTTCTCCTTCTTCCCAAGGTCCCTCGTCTAGCATCCTCTCCTTAAACGTCTGCGCTGCTTCCCCTCTAAGCTTCCACCACTTCGTTCTCGCAATCTTGGCCCGTTTGTCCCGGTGGACACGTACCCGAAAGCGAAAGTCCGCCACCACAAGCTTATGTTGAGGGACAACACACTCCCCAGGTAACACCTTACAATCAAAGCAAGCACGTCTATCCTCCCTCCTTGCAAGGATAAAGTCGATCTGGCTCGAGTGTTGTCCACTACGAAAGGTTACTAGATGAGATTCCCTCTTCCTAAAGAGGGTGTTCGCTATCAACAAGTCATAGGCCAGCGCGAAGTTCAAAACATCCTCCCCCTCTTGATTCCTACTACCATACCCGAACCCCCCGTGCACCCGCTCGAAACCTACATTAGTCGCACCAACATGGCCGTTGAGGTCTCCTCCTATAAAGAGTTTCTCGCTGATAGGCACGGTACTAACCATGCTATCAAGATCTTCCCAAAACTGCCTCTTGGTGCCCTCGCTAAGACCTACCTGAGAGGCATAGACACTGATCACATTCAGAGCCGAATCTCCCACTAGCAGCTTGACCAAGATAATCCGGTCGCCTTGCCTCCTAACATCAACGACTCCATCCTTAAGGCTCCTATCGATCAAGATGCCTACACCATTCCTACCCGCTGTTGTCCCCGTGTACCAAAGTTTGAAGCCAGTATCCTCCACCTCCTTCGCCTTCTGGCCCTTCCATTTAGTCTCCTGAACGCATAGAATATTTACACGCCTTCTAATTGCTGCATCGACTAGCTCTCTTAGCTTACCCGTTAGGGACCCTACATTCCAGCTACCTAGACGAATCCTAGTTGGCTCGGCTAGCTTCCTTACCCTTCGCACCCGTCGAGGGAAGTGCGAAGACCCTTGCTCATTTTTCACTACACCCGGGCGTAGATGTAGCGCGCCACTAAGGTTGCGACGGCCCGACCCTTGCTCATTTTTCATCGTACCCGGGTCACGATACGACGCGCCACTAAGGGGATGACGACCCGGCCCTTGCCCATTTAACACCACACCCGGGTTCCGATGTAGCGCGTCGCTAAGAGGGTTACGCCCCAACGAATCTCTTGTGGGTTTCAAATCCATGAGAGTGGCTGTTTTTTTACTGTTGGTTTGCCAGACCTTAACACACCCTCCTCCTTTACCCGGGCTTGGGACCGGCTATGTTGAGACGACTTAAGAAAGTCTTCCAGTCAACATAGAGCTTGCAACAATTCCCATATGTTTTGAACATACATAGGTTGTGCTGTAATATTTCAAAATTCAAACTACAGTTCTAGCTATATAAACTAGGCATACCTGACCAACAGAACCAAAGCGATAGACATTTTCTCCATTTCCATCAGAACTTGGTGGGGACCAATATGAATCAAAAGCAACTCCACTAACCTGCCACCAGAATAAAAATAGCCGCATCCTCAATGAACAAGATTTGACAAGCGACACTGAGAAAATTTAAGGCAGGCGAAACTATTACCCATGAATTATGTCCTTCACCCCAAGCAACTATCTTTCTATCATCCATGCCCCATACCTGCACAAGATCATCTTCACCTCCTGTTAATAGATATTTTCCATCTGAGCTGTAGACAGAACAATAAATAGATTAGAGGCTGAAATGTCATTTTGTGTGACAAACCCATATAACAGTGAGAAAATATTTGCTGATATCTAAATCAGTGAAGTATTGATGTAGAGATCAAATAAATTAGGCAATGCAACTTTACTGAAACTGGGATATTTGACCATGGTGCCGAGCAAAAAATAAATAAAATTGCATGAAGAAACCATGCTTCAAAAGTGTTGTGAACCACAGGATTTAAAAAAGACACCTGTCCAACATGAACAACCACTGACAGATGGAGCCAACCAGTGATCATTAGAAGTTTAGTAGCAACATATTTTAAGCTGTGAGAATTGAGGCTGAGCAGGAGCAGTCAGCAAACTTAGTTGCCAAGCAGCACAGGCATGAGTCATGACTAGCAAGTACCACAAAACATAGAATACGTGGATAGAAGATAGAGAGCATAACAAGGAAAACACATAGGTGGGTATATTTCCCAAACAATTGAAACTGCACAAGCCATTCACACTTACCTCCAAGTGCAACACAACAGTGCACCATAATAACTTCTTCCACCAAATATTAGTTGTTCCTTTGAAAAATCGAAAACTCTCAAATAACCTGCATATTGTTTATCAATATTAGTTTAAGAAAGAAAACCAGTGGATCCTATGATGAAGTAAAAAAGAAAAACTTGAGATGCCTAGGGCAAAGCAAGTACCATCTCTCCCAACAGTTGCCAAGTATGCGCCATCTGGTGAAAAGGAAATTGCATTGATCGAACCTTGACATATATGCCATCTAGCGACTGGGTTGCTCTGTAATGTTATTCATGACATAAATCCCAGATAATTACATTGCCACATTTTCAAGGTCAATCATGTTCTACCTTGATCAGAACTCTCGCAGTCAAATGTCAAGCAGGAATATTTACAAGATACTCTAACAAGTAAACTCATAGAAGTATAGACATAGAACCATAGAGTTCTTGTAGCAAAAATAGATTCTACATCATGCTACTAAAAATGTTGCTGAATACTAAAAATAGATTCTACAAGATTCTATATCAAAACCAATAACACTGCTGAAGTGGAGGTAGTACAGAAGCATAGTGTTCGAGACAGACAGCATGCTACTAAAAATGTTGCTGAATGCTAGAAGCAAACACTGAAATGCAAGCATAAATCAATTAAGTAAAAAATTAACGCTTCTAAAGGACAAAATTTATATTTTAGTTCAGTCACTTAAGCATAATTATGCACCTAGAATCATTTGAGATGGAGTGCTCTCTTAAATACTTGAGATTTGTGTCATTGCGAGTAACTTTGACAGGAAAAGTAATACGGTAATTATCACTGTTTAGTATCTAACATAATGCTGTGTAGCTTATCACTGTTTAGTATCTAACATAATGCTGTGTAGAGCTGAAGTGTTGAGCCATTCTCTAATACCAACAACCAAAAAGAGCACATGTTATAATGTTAACTGATGCTAATTGTTAAAGCATCTTGCTTCGCCAAAGTAATGCACTTTAGGAAAGCAGTCACGGAAGAACCTGAAATACCTTACTCGACTTTGCATGTGCAACCATAAACTGGGATTGATCCTTCACAGCTGGAAACGTACAGTCTGTGTTCCCATCCTTGTTCTGAACACAACAAAGATAGAAGATCAATTCAAAATCATCCAAAAGTCCAAAATAAAGTTTTGCCAAATTATTATCAAAACTCTATAACTAACAGCTGCTCACTTTATCATACACGTACAAATTTCCATCAGAATGGCTAACGACAAAAATGCCTTCACGCTCTGGCACCCATGCAACAGAAGTGCACCGGCTGCAAAACATTAATATCCAAATCTTGATTGAGAACTAAGTTACATAAATAGAACAAGATAGGCATCCACATGGACAATAACAAAACAACATTATGCTTATATTGGACTGATATCAAGCTTTACATAGCTTGGGTGCCACTGAAAGAAAAACAGTTCTAAAGAAGCCAGTTAATAAAACTGTCTCTTTAAATACACTAGCAAACATGTTTAATTAAGGATTTAAAGGCATGCAATCAACTGCTTTTTTGTGACCAGAGAATTAGCATGCAATGCAAAGAATTAAATTATCTGAACTTCAAAATAAGATTGCTTCAGGCAACAAAAGCAAGTTTGGGCTTCAAAGGTGCTCCTCGAAAGCACAGCTGAGGAATACATATAGACATAGAACTCATTCCTGTACCACAATGCTGTGAAGGACAAGAAGAACTGGCTCCACTAGGATTAAATTCATAGCATTGCTGAAGTACACATCTATGTCAGAACTCTAGAGTAGAAAGAAAAAGCTGAGAATCATGGTGGATGCAGGTAACTTTGCTAGCTACTAAAATTTGCCTCATATCTGAAGCTTTGAACTTCAAACTGCATGAAAAGGATGAGTTACATGTGTTGGAGTATGTGTTTAGGCCCATGAGGCTAAGGCCCATGTGGCCCATGTATGGAAACTATATAGCTACCCTTCTAGGGTTAGCCAAGTAATGGAAAATAATTCCCCAAACATGGTATCTACAGCCTAGGTCTTTCCTTCTCTTCCCTGCCCGCCGCACCTGCCTGGCCAGGCCGCCGCCGGCCTCTGGGGCGCCGCCGCCGGCGTTTGCCCCCATGGATGGCCGTCCTCCACCTCCTCCCACCCTCTACTCCTACTTCCCCACCCGCTCTCCTCCTTCCTGGGCGCAGGTGCTCTCTGGAGGGGCTCCTCCCGCCGGCGCGCCGCCCGTCGGGGCTACACCCGCCGCTGGCCTGACCGGCCGTGGCCTTCCAGCTCCGGCCGCACCACTGATGGGGGGCCTCCCTGGCGCCCCTCTCTCCCTCCTTCCCACCCGTCCACCACCCCCAGCTCCTTCTCCCGCCCTCTTCTTCACCGATCCGTCCGCCCAGGCTGCTGCTGCCGCCCTGGGCTTCACCGATCCGTCCGCCCTGGCTGCTGCTGCGTCTCCAGGGGGCGTGCCCACTCCAGGCGGCGCTGCTGCGCCTCCAGGCAACGCCATGGCCGCCGGGCCTCCTCCTCCCATCGGGGCGCCACAGCGCCTCGCCCGGTTGGGACTCGGCGGCCTTGGCACACTCCTTCAGCACAATGGCCCCCAGAACTCCTGTCGGCCCACAGTGGATCGCCGATTCGGGTGCCACCTACCACACCACTCCTGACCCCACTATTCTCTCTTCCGTTCAACTTCCTTCTTCCTATCACCCTTCATCCATCATGGTCGCTAATGGGTCTTGCCTTCCTGTCACGTCTGTGGGTGCCGCCGGCGCTCATGGCTCCTTTCGTCTTCCTGATGTTCTTGTGGCACCTTCTATGGTTCACAACCTTCTTTCTATTCGTCGGTTTACTGCTGACAATTCCTGTTCTGTAGAGTTTGACTCTTCCGGCCTCACTGTCAGAGATTTGGCTTCCCGCCGTCCTCTGCTTCGGTGTGACAGCACGGGTCCCCTTTACACCCTTCGCTTCCCAGCGTCACCTTCGTCTTCTTCGCCGACCCACTTGTCAGCTGCTTTCGCCACCACTCCTTCCTCCACCACTTGGCACCGGCGCCTCGGCCATCCTGGTCGTGATGCCCTGATGCAGCTCAGTCGTAGTTCTGACATTCGGTGTCCTCGGACTCACGATGAGCATTTGTGTCATGCGTGTCAGCTGGGCCGTCATGTCCGTCTTCCTTTCCATCGTTCTTCTTCCCAGACGGCTCACATCTTTGATCTTATACATTGCGACCTATGGACCTCTCCTGTCATCAGTGTTTCTGGCTACAAGTTCTATCTTGTGCTGCTTGATGATTTCTCTCATTACTCCTGGACTTTTCCTCTTCGTGCAAAGTCTGACGCTTTCCCCGCCATTCTCCACTTCTTCGCTTGGGTGTCCACCCAGTTCGGCCTCACCATCAAGGCCGTCCAGTGTGACAATGGTCGCGAGTTCGACAACTCCGCCTCCCGTGCCTTCTTCCTCTCTCACGGTGTTCAGCTCCGCATGTCTTGCCCATACACCTCTTCCCAGAATGGCAAGGCTGAGCGGATGATTCGCACCACCAACGACACCGTGCGTACCCTTCTGTTTCAGGCCTCTCTTCCCGCTCGCTTCTGGGCTGAGGGCCTGCACACCTCCACCTACCTTCTTAACCGCCTTCCTTCCGCGGCTTGTCCCGCTCCCACTCCTCACCACGCCCTCTTCGGTACCCCGCCCCGGTACGATCACCTCCGCGTGTTTGGGTGTGCGTGTTACCCCAACACCGCTGCCACTTCTTCCCACAAGCTGGACCCTCGCTCCACGCTCTGTGTCTTCCTCGGGTACTCCCCGGATCACAAGGGGTACCGGTGCTTTGACCTTACCTCCCGACGGGTTCTCATCTCTCGCCATGTGGTGTTCGATGAGTCCGTCTTTCCTTTTTCCAGCACTACCACCCCTCCGGTACCTGACCCACCCTCCCTGTTTCCCACTGACCCGGTGGTCCAGCCACCTTTTTCGTGGCCTCCTGCAGGTACCGCTTCGCTGCGCGCCGGGCCGACCCCCGGTCCCGGATCCCCAGCGGGTCCGGGTCCGTCGTCCTCGGGCGCGGCCCCGTCCTCTCCGGTTGGTGCAGACCTGGGGCCTTCGTCCCCCGCTTCTGCCCCGGGGGGGTCGTGTCGGTCGCCGACGCCGGATCCCGTCCCGGCACCTGCCCCGGCACCTCCGTCGAGGTTCGCCGCGCCGGTACGGGTGTACCAGCGCAGGCCACGGCCGCCGCCGCTCGCGCTCCCTTCTCCACCGGGGACACCGACACCACCGCCACAGTCCCCGCCGGCCCGTGGTGCCCCGCTGGTCTACCACCCGCCGCTGCTTCATCGACACCCGCGGCATGTCCACCCGATGGTGACACGACACGCGGCTGGCACCCTGCCGCCTCGCGCCCTCGAGGCTTCGACCGGCGACGCGGTGGTCTCTCCGGTACCCTCCTCCGTCCGCGACGCCCTGTTGGATCCTCACTGGCGCCGCGCGATGGAAGAGGAGTACGCCGCGCTACTCGCCAACCAGACGTGGGAGTTGGTGCCCCGGCCGCCGGGCGCCAATGTCGTCACCGGCAAGTGGATTTGGACCCACAAGCGCCGGGCCGACGGCTCTCTCGAGCGCTACAAGGCTCGGTGGGTCCTCCGGGGTTTCACTCAGCGCCCTGGCGTCGACTACGATGAGACCTTCAGCCCGGTGGTCAAGCCGGCCACTGTCCGTACCGTGCTATCGCTGGCGCTTGCTCGGTCTTGGCCCGTCCACCAGCTGGACGTCAAGAACGCCTTCCTCCACGGCCTTCTCACCGAGATGGTGTACTGCAGTCAGCCGGCGGGGTTCGTCGACACCACCCGTCCTGACATGGTCTGCCGGCTCAACAGGTCCCTCTACGGCCTCAAGCAGGCACCTCGGGCGTGGAACCACCGGTTCGCCGCTTTCTTGCTGACCCTGGGGTTCGTGGAGGCCAAGTCTGATACGTCCCTGTTCGTCTACCACCATGGAGCTGACACTGCATACTTGCTTCTCTATGTTGATGACATTGTCCTCACCGCCTCCAGTGAGCCACTTCTCCGCCGGATCATCGCCGCTCTCCAGCAGGAGTTCGCGATGAAGGACCTGGGTGAGCTCCACCACTTCCTTGGTGTCACTGTTGAGCACCGTCCTACCGGGCTCCTACTTCACCAGCGACAGTACACTCGGGACATCCTGGAGCGGGCTGGGATGACTGACTGCAACCCCTGCTCCACTCCGGTCGACACTCAGGGCAAGCTGTCCGAGGCTGAGGGACCACCGGTGGCCGATCCCACTGCGTACCGGAGTCTCGCCGGGGCCCTTCAGTACCTCACCTTCACCAGGCCGGACATCACCTATGCAGTTCAGCAGGTCTGCCTCCATATGCATGACCCACGGGAGCCTCACCTCACGGCTCTCAAGCGCCTCCTCCGCTACCTCCGGGGCACGCTCGACTACGGCCTCCTCCTCCACCGGGCCTCCTCCACCGACCTCGTCGTCTACACCGACGCTGACTGGGCCGGGTGCCCGGATACTCGCCGCTCCACCTCCGGCTACGCCGTCTTCCTGGGTGGCAACCTGGTGTCTTGGTCGTCCAAGCGCCAGCCGGTGGTCTCCCGGTCCAGCGCCGAGGCGGAGTACCGCGCCGTTGCTAACGGCGTGGCGGAGGCCGCCTGGCTCAGGCAGCTGCTTGCGGAGTTGCACACTCCGCCCTCCCGGAGCACACTGATCTACTGCGACAACGTCAGTGCGGTCTACCTCTCCACCAACCCCATCCAGCACCAGCGGACGAAGCATGTGGAGATCGACCTCCACTTTGTCCGTGATCGGGTGGCCATAGGCGAGGTGCGGGTCCTTCATGTTCCGACGACCTCCCAGTTCGCGGACATCTTCACCAAAGGCCTCCCGTCCTCGACCTTCGCCGAGTTTCGCTCCAGCCTCAACATCACCGGTGGCTAGTTGCGTCTGTGGGGGGGTTGTGTGTGTTCTTTCTTGTTCAGCCTCGAACTCCGCTGCGACGGTAGTTCAGACTGCGGGGGGGTGTTGGAGTATGTGTTTAGGCCCATGAGGCTAAGGCCCATGTGGCCCATGTATGGAAACTATATAGCTACCCTTCTAGGGTTAGCCAAGTAATGGAAAATAATTCCCCAAACAACATGTACCTATGCTACCTTGATCATGTCTGATATGCTAAATCACAGAACAGTGATATAAAAAAACATGCAATCTAAGATATTTATGAACAATGTCGATAAATCAAAAGATCATATGTATCAGTTATGTCATTCAAATTAATAATGAAAAATTCAATCATACCTTCCATTGGGTGAGACATCTTTATCACCCTTATTGTAATGTAGAGCTGCCACAGGTTTTCTTCCAGGATCTTGTAACTGTTGCCTCAGCGACATTGAATAGACTGCACAACAGCCCATAAAAGAAATGAAAATGAAGGTCTCATGCTTATGCACAGTCCAGTTTGAAGCATAACAGGGCTCAACTAATCATCTCCACTAACCATCCCCTGATCCCATCCCAATGATCAGGTCATGCCCCTCTTTGGCCTCTGGGTCGAATGCATGGCACAGTGGGTTTGAGTTGCTGAAATGGATGGACTTTAGTGGATCCTAGTGCAAGTAAACAGATGATCAGAAAAGAGCAAGACACCAAAAACTGTGCGTAGCTTGCATCCAGTAAAACGGCTGAATACCTTCTCCTGAGAATTGAGATCACTGATGAATAATGTATCAGCAGCATTGAATACAATATATGTACCCTTGCCATCATAATTTGTGGCCCCTTGTGATCCACCAAGGCCTGTAGATGTACCAAGGCCTCCTCCTCCTCCTATACGGCTGCTTCCAGCAACAGCCCGGCTCGCGCCATTGCCGCCACCAAAGTTATGTGCCTTGCTCCCGTTCCCACTGCCCAGCAGCCTTGCTGCTGCAGACCGCATCCCACTGCTGGAGCTTGGTGTTGATGGCTGGGAGCCCTGGCTAGCAGGCTTCTCCTTGAGGTATGCCACTGTCAACTGTGATAAAAAAATGCAAACCAATGGCCATTGTAAATCATTTCCCAATCAGAACATAAGCTTATTATAAAATTGTAGACGTCGAAAACGTATAGTAGAATGGACAAATAAACCAAAAGTCATTAACATTTATTCTTCACTAATATAAAGCTTCCATTTATTTATACTGAAACCAAACAGAACCACGACTTCACTGATGAAGCGTCCATCGAACGAACAGCTAAACTAAACCGTCCAAAATGCCTAAGATAACTCTATTCTGTAGTACCCACTACCAAGCACATAATTCTACAATCACTGCCGTAAATTTGCCTCAAACGGATCCTGAATCCCAATCAAAATCCTATTAGCAGTGATGAAAAGCCCACCAAAAGCATCCATCCACCGCAGCAGCCCGCGTAGATCCCCTAGCAGAACTGCAGAAGCACTTCCCACCCGTACCTGCGAGACGGTCTTGCCGCCGTGGCTGTAGTGCAGCACCGCGGAGTGCGTCTTCTCGTACTGCAGCTTGTACCTCCCCTCGGGCGTCTTGAAGTAGGTCTTGAGCCCCGCCGTGGCGCCGCCGCCCCCCGCCCCCGCGCCCGGCCCCACCCCGGGCGCCCCCGCCATGCCAGGCGCCACCGCTGCGTCCCCGCAAGCAATTCCCAGCCGCAACCCTACCGCCGCTAACTCCGCCGGCTCGGCGCTGGTCCGCGGGGACTAGGGGGGCGCGGGTAAGGCTTCCCGGAGGCGGAGACGGATCTAGGCGGCGGCGGCGGCGGCGGCGGCGGTGAAGTGGAGGGGGGCGAAGAGCGGTGGCTGCTGGCTGGCCCGATTTGGGAGAAGAGGCCGAGACGACGAGGAACAACTGCTTTGGTGTAGTTTGGAGGCGGAAAAATAATTAAAAAAGCGATGTTGGTGTATATTTTGCGCTATAAATAAAATTAAATGGCAGCAGAAAAGAAAAGGCGGAGCCCACCAGTCAGCAGTAGGGATGAAAACGGATTGGATACGGACGGATATCACTAATATCGTATTTGTTTTCATATTTATATCCGGATTCGGATTCGAATACGGATAGTATAAAAAATACCGGATAGGATATGATTGGATATCGACATCATAAATATGTGATTTAAATATTCGGATACGAATATGGTATCGGATATTAAATATTCGGACTCGAATATAGACGGATTAAAATCCATCTAAACAGATTCGGTCTCAAGTTCGGTCAGAAAATATCCATAGCATTGCCGCCAGCGGCGCGAAGCGGCGTTCCGTGACGTCACCGAGACTCGTCCTGCTTTCCTGCCACTCCCGCCGACTTCCCTCGTCTCCCAGTCCGACTTTTTGATTTTTTTAGCTTTTTTTTTAAAGATTTTCACAAATACATTTCTGACAATATCTTTTTTAAAAATAGACCCTGATCTCAGCGTCATTATAATTGGCACCGAGGTTACATGTCTTGACGTCATGGTCATTGGCGCTGAGGTCTAGAGCCATTTTCTACGAGTTGTTGAAATGGTTGTTTGTGTGGCGCAGATGTGGCATGAGTTCGGCGCCATGATCTTGCGCCGAGCTGGCTGACATATGAGAAGCAGAGCAAGTGCAGACGCGCTGGCCACCCACGTTCAGGAGCAGTGCTTTGCACGTCAGGTTCTTGGGCTGGTTCATTCAAATGCATGTCCGACCACAAATTAAAAAGCAAAATGTACAGGCTAGCTAGGAGCTCAGGACCTTCTACCCTACTTAAAGCTGACAAAAGCTAGCAAGTGTGTGTTCACTTCGCGAAAAGTAAGTGAAAAGTTACTGTAGCATCTTTTGTTGTTATTTGGCAAAATTTATCCAATCATGGACTAACTAGGCTCAAAAGATTCGTCCCGACATTTACAGACAAACTATGCAATTAGTTATCTTTTTATCTATATTTAATGCTCCATGCATGCGTCAAAACATTTGATGTGATGGGTGGAAGAGGAAATATTTTGGGTTGGGATAGGAAGTGAAAAAGGCCCAAGTGATTTGAATTTTCGCCCTTGTTTAGTTCCTCCAATTCTCCCCAAATTTCACTATGCAAAAAGAAGATTCCCTGTCACATCAAAATGTCGGCAAATGCATGGAGTACTAAATGTTGATGAAATCAAAAACTAATTGCACAGTTTTGTTGTACTTTGCGAGATGAACATTTTAAGCCTAGTTAGTAAAAATTTGGATAATTTTTACCAAATACAAACAAAATGCTACAGGAATTCTGATACAGGATTTTTCTCCCCAATTCACCGAACTAAACGAGGTCTTCTATTGAAATGAATATGGCGTGAAATCCCATGTAAGTTTCGATGAAATTTAATAAAACGGCTTAAATAATACTCGTATCGCAAATAGCGGTCGTTCTGGCCACGGCGTCGTCTGAGCGATTAGGCGGCCTCCCACGCAAAAAAATGGACCATGCTGTCCCTCCAATGCATAGGGTCTGGGGTCTTGAACCCGCAACCTCCTGCCTCGGACCGCTCAGGACTAGCCACTTGGGCTATGGATATTTGCTGTAAAGATAAGCAGCCGCAGCCATATTTAATAAGAGTAGACATGGAAAAATACCCTCTAATTAATCACTCTTTGTCACTCCTTGGTAAGCGTAATCTTGTCCTAAATGACTTCTAATTGCGATATGGAGGGAGTACGTACCAACGAGCATAAATTTAGTATTGTTTTATTTAGGTGGACAATATCAAATTATGGATGCAAAACTTAGAAAGTTTAATTTTTTTTCTTTTTAAAATGGTCATTTACATGTGAATTAGTGCACATATTATTTTGTTACGAGCAATTTGCATATAAATAGATGCCTAAGCCTTCAGGGGCATTACAGGTATTTCTTACATAACCTACAATTTCACAGCTGCTCTAACCAAACGACCTTCTGCTTTTCCAACAGCCCACAGCCATAATAGTGTATTATTTGCTCTGTTCTAAAATAAGTGTTGTTTTGGTTTTTGAGTAGGTCAAACTATGTTACTAGCATTTGATACTAAGTTTATTATAAAAATATAATCAACAATATCTAATAATACTAATTATGCACATAAAATTAATATTTTCTTTATTTGATCATAGTTACTAGCATTTGACTTCTTGGTAAGCAAGAATGACATCTTGTTTAATTGTTCTTCCTTAAATATTTATCGTTATCGGTTTACGTGCCAGTAGTTTAACTAGAATTATAAAAAAATATTAGCAACATTTATATCTTCAAATAAATTTATTATGAGAATAAATTTACTTCTAGACATTTTATTTGGCGATTCATCTTATTTAAAGTTTTTATATAAATATTATTTATTTTGTTTTGACTTATTTTATACATCAATAATAAATTATTTATTTTATTATTCGTACAAAACCCAAAATAAAACAACTGATCAATTACGAGGACATAACACTCCATCGTAGTACCATCCTAGTTTGTCCATTTCACTTTTCAACTTGCTAGCTACCAGTACAACTCTGTTGCCTTCTGAATGACTGACGTGCATTTGCACTGCTCTCCTCGACGTCACGCCCTTGTTCACTTCCCGACTTTGGGCGCCGGATTCGGCGTCTGCTGCTACAGTGTTCCTGTCGGAACACTGTAGCAGCTTTTGTTTTTTAGTGTAAAAAATTGTTCAAAAAATTATTAATTAGACTCAAAATGTTCGTCTCGTAAAGTACAACAAAACTGTGTAATTAGTTTTTGATTTCATCTACATTTAGTACTCCATGCATTTGCCGACATATTGATGTGATGGGGAATCTCTTTTTTGCATAGTGCAATTTGGGTGCCTAAATTGGGAACTAAACAAGGGCGTGGGTGGACAGCGTAGCGAGTCTGCACTTTCCACTGTGGCTTGCGCCAAGATCCATGGCGTCGAGCTCATGCTACATCTGCGCCACGCAAACAACTATGTCAACGATACATAGAAAATAGTTTTAGACCTCGGCGCCAATAACCATGGCGCCGAGACGTGTAACCTCGGTGTCAATTGTAATTGTGCCGAGATCATGGTCTATTTTTTTAAAAGATACTACTAAGGGCGTATTTATGAAAATCTTTCGAGAAAAGGGCTTAAAAAAAGTCGGCCTCCCGGTCCCACCCAGCAAGGTTCTTCGGTGCTTCCTCTGTGTGACGAGCCCGGGAGGCGCTACTTGATCCAACTAGTTTCTTCACGCTATGAACTATTTACTGAACAACTCTATAGGGTTGGTTGGTTGATGACAGTGTCTATCTGCTTGGGTAGTTAGGATCATTCGCTTTCTTCACGCTATGAACTAAACAACTCTATAGGGTTGGGTTGGTTGATGGCGGTGTCTATCTGCTTGGGTAGTTAGGATCACTTGCTTGGCGATGATCCCAATAGTTCTTTAGAACCTTGACAAGATTTAACTCTAGTCTATACCTAAAAAATGGACATACGGAATTGCTAAATGAGTCAAGAAGCTTCCCTAGGATTCAATCCAAACGTACCTTAAAGTTTGCTTGCTTTGAACCCTCATAAGTCAAAAATCTACATAGGGCAAGCATGTATCCGAGTTCCGAAATCTCTAATTTTAGACAGCTGAGATTGGATCGATGTGTTTGGGCGGCATCCTCTGCGCGTCTCAAACCAAACACCCCCTTTATGGCTCGTTTGCTCTAACTGCCATTTTGAATGTCCCAAGCAAGGATGTATATTTGGCTAGTATTTTGCCTGGGAGGTCCTTATAGCTTGTTTGATTGTTTGGCCAGACAATCTTACCTGATTATACAACAACTGAGGTCCTCAGTATTATTTTTTTAGGGGAGCTCATCGAGGTTCTCAATTGTGTGTGTGCATTTTTATGCCTCACGCTCTAAGTACAAGTTGTAGTATCTGAACTCACGCACTAACTCACACCATCATACACCACCACACAAACGCACATACACCTAGTGCGCAAGCTAGACCTACACCTATACGAAGAGGCTGCATATGGCTGAGAGGTATCCGAATTCTTCCAGGCTTCGCACGTGACAGGCACATTACCCTGACCATTATGGCGCATCCACGCGTGAGACTGCTGAAAACCCAAGTCATAGCCTGGGCACTGTTGGGGAAACAGCCGGGTGAGACACCAAACGTCGAATCTGTGGCTCAAACACTGGTGGGCAGCGAGCCGACCACCGGTTTCTGCCACCTGCACTACGTGCAGTTCTCAACTGTGTGTGTGCATTTGCCTGCAAATAAGCAGTATGCAGGCCGGGCTCCGGGCTCGTCACTAGTTGCAGTTGACACGACGGCCCGGGCGAGGCCGTAGCCATAAGTCCATAACCAAGCGTAGCTACCCATTGGCAGTGGACGTGTGTGCCCACGGGTGCAAGCATGCAAAAGACGTTACGTTACGTCGGCGGTCACAGTCGCCAGGTCCAGGTCCAGGTCCACCCAAAATAAAATAGGTCCACGTCCACCCCCAGCAGTGGGCGCCTGGCCCAAGCATGTTCGTGACTGCAGCGCACATTCTCGCCCGCATCTCCATTGAGCCCAGCAGGGTCGGCGGCTGGCGGCCACGGGCCACCACGAGGGATGGGCCTCGCCCCCGCGCTAGCGCGACCAATCATACTTGTAGACCGCATCTCTTCCTCCCGTTCCAGCTGGCCATGCCACTCCTTCGGCGACAGGCGTCCTAGGCCTGGGGCGCGTAGGAGCAGCAGGAGTAGGGGCTGGAAGAATGCGATGGCTGTGTTCAGTTCCTTAAAAAAAATATTATGCGAAAAAAAAAATTCTCCGTCACATCAAATTTGCGATACATGCATGGAGTACTAAATGTAGATGAAATCAAAAACTAATTGTACAGCTTGGTTGTACTTTGCGAGACGAACGTTTTAAACCTAATTAGTCAATGGTTAGACACTATTTGTCAAATAAAACCAAAACGTGCTACAGTACTTTTTTTACCCCTTTTTCAGAGATCTAAACACAGCCGATATGGAAATGCATGGAATGGCCTCGGTCGGTCGGTCTGTCTGTCTCCAAAACAAGGACAAGAGCCTCCTCGTGTAGTTGTGCTGCGCCCAAGTTCGATACGGCAACGACGTGCACCCTTGTCACGGACTCAGGGCACGGAGCTCCAGCGCAGCAGCCGCAGTCACTTCGTCGCTTTGACCCCGTTCGGCTGTGCTGGACGGTAAAGATTTTTTTTCTTTTCTGTTTTTTTTTGTTATACAAAGACGGGTGGAGTAAGACCCGTTCGGTTTGGATGTTAAAATTTAACCAACATTGTAGTAGTTTCGTCTTATTTGACAAAAAGTTTCTAATCTTAGACTAATTAGGCTTAATAGATTCATCTCGTAAATTACTCTTAATCTGTGCCGATATACATGCAATTAGTCTACATTTAATACTCTATGCATTTGAGAAAACATTAATATGATGAGAGTTAAACTTTAACTCCTCTAAACCAAACGGGCCTAAGAGTGAGTGAACTTTGGTCTTTAAAGACGGTGCAGTACACTGTACATGGTACAAAGTGGCAGGCCTCGTTTAGATGAGAGAAGAAAAACACTGTATCAGAATTTCTGTAGCATTTTGTTTGTATTTGGTAAAAATTATTCAAATTTTAACTAACTAGGCTTAAAATGTTCGTCTCGCAAAGTACAACAAAATTGTGCAATTAGTTTTTGATTTTATCAACATTTAGTACTCCATGCATTTACCGACATTTTGATGTGATGGAGAATCTTTTTTTTCATAGTGGAATTTGGGGAGAATTGGGGGAACTAAGACTACCCGCAGTGGGTACTTTAAAACGATACTCTAAAGCTTTAGAGTATGAATATAGAGTAAAAACCGCTGCACTGGGTACTCTAAAACGATACTCTATCCTTTCTCTCACTCTATATTTAGAGTAGTACTGTGCTTACTCTATACTCTATAGTGACGGGTCCCACTAGCTAAACAAAGGAAAAAATGTTATAACTCACAAACCAAAAATCCAAATTAAATTTCGATTGCACCATTAAATTCGTCTCAATAAATCCTTCAAAACTAGATCACACATGAATATATTTAGATAAAGTGACAAGTGGGTCCTATAGTGGATAGAGTGGATAGAGGATGATATAGAGGATGGATGGATGCGGGAGAATTGAGTATAGAGGAGAAAATCTTGTTGACTAGGACGTATAGAGGATGAATATAGAGGTCCATGAGTGCGTGCAGTTTAAACAAGGGCGCAGTAAAAGATCTCGGCCGCTCGCCCGCACGCGCACGCGACTGCATTGCGTGCGCAGTCGCAGTCCCTTTGCCTCAGGCCTCAGCCTTTTATGCCTCACCTCCTTTTTACTCGTCGCTAGCTTTCGCTTTCACCGCGTCCGATCCATCCCCGTTCACACGAGTAGGAGTAGAGTAGGAGTAGAGTACGTGCGAGAGCCGAGCGGCGAATAGCTGGAGGCCTCGAGCTTGCATGCAGGCGCAAGGCCGGAGTGCCGGACGGTCACGTGCGTCACTTTACCCATCCGGCGCTGTGTTGCGCAGACCAGACGACGGCCACGTGCATCACCGTCGTTTCATTTTTTTTTGTTCATTTTTTATTTAGCTCTGGGCTTGGTGTAGATTGCAAATTTTTTTTTTGTAATCTGGACACCGTAGCACGTTTCGTTTGTATTTAACAAACTTTGTCCAATCATGAATTAACTAGGCTCAAAAGAATCGTCTCAGGATTTACAACCAAACTGTGCAATTAGTTATTTTTTACCTACATTTAATGCCGGGCGACGGGCGACGGGTGTCATTTCACCGTGGGCTTTGGTTACGGATTTGTTGGAATTTCACCGTGGGCAACCAAATTGTCTTTTTCACCGCGTCCACCGACCCCCGCGCGTTCCTCATTTCTTCCGCATCCACCCCCGTTCACACTTCACCGCATCCACCCCCGTTCACACTTCACCCGAGTAGGTGCAGGAGTACTAGTACGTACGGTGTAGTATGTACTACGTGCAAGCCGCTTGGCGCAGCAGGCCGTGCATTGCATGCAGGCGCAGCAGGCCGCCACTTCACCAGTCCGTCGCAGACCACGGTCAAGGTCACGTGCATCAGCGTCCACACCGCGGGTCGCGGCGAGAGCGAGACCGACGGGCGTCGGATGTCATTTCAGTTTTGTTTGGATTTGGATTTGGATTTGGGCCCTTGTTTAGTTCTCAACTTCTTTCTCAAATTCCACTATGCAAAAAGAAGATTTCCCGTCATATCAAAATATCGGCACATGTATGAAGTATTAAATGTGGATGAAATTAAAAACTAATTACACAGTTTTGTTGTACTTTGCGAGACGAACATTTTGAATCTAATTAGTCAAAGTTTGAACAATTTTTACTAAATAAAAACAAAAGTTGCTACAATACGATGTGACAGTTACTGTGCCAAGTTGGGTGTCCCAACTTGGCAACTAAACACGGGCTGGAATTCACCGAAGAGAGAGAGAGTGAATGGCAGAGGGGGACAGATGTCTTTGCCTCTCTGCCCAAGAGGCTGTTTAGTTGGCAAAATTTTTGGCGAAACGCTACTGTAGCAGTTTCGTTATTATTTGGTAAATATTGTCCAATCATAGTCTAATTAGGCTTAAAAGATTTGTCTCGTCCATTTCGTCTAAACTATGTAATTAGTTTTATTTTTTATCTATATTTAATGCTTCATGCATGCGTTCAAAGATTCGATGTGACGAGAAATCTAAAAATTTTGGTAAAATTTTTGGCATCTAAACGATGCCCAACTTGCGTTGCAGGATGATAATTGATAACTATAAAAATAGTAAAAAGATTATTTTTCTCTCACACCACGTCAGTATGAGCACCCGTCACCATCCGGCGAACAAGGCCGGAGAGAGAAAAGCTGGTACTGCAAGGTTGACCACAGGGTAGTGGCGGTACAGAGCATCCGGCGAACTAGACGCGGGGTAAAAAAGTACCGTCAAAAGCTGGTCGGAGCCGAACGCAAATTTTAAAGGTTGTGGCTTCGGTTTGTTGAAGGGCCGTTTCCCGTTGGGCCTAGCTGGATGAGTCAACATACGGCTTTGTTTAGTGTCTATCCAAAAACTTATCACACCGTCACATCAAATATTTGGACATATATATATATATATATTATTAAATATAGATAAAAATGTTAATTGCACAATTTGCATGGAAACTGCGAGACGAATTTCTTAAGGGGGTGTTTGGTTCGCGAACTAAATTTTAGTTTTCATCACATCGAATCTTTAGACACATGCATAGAGTACTAAATATATACTATTTACGAAACTAAAAATATACTGTGAGGATAATTTACGAGACAATTTTTTAAGCCTAATTAGTCCATGATTAGCACAAACTACTATAGTAAAAATATATGCTAATGACAGATTAATTAGGCTTAATAAATTCGTCTCATGGTTTACTCATGGAATAAATTATTTTTTTATTAGTATCCGAACACCCCATGGTGCTCAGTCAACATCCGATGTGACACAGACTAAAATTTAGCACCCCAAACCAAACACCCCCTAAGCTTAATTAATCCGTCATTAGTACATGTGTGTTACTATAGCAATTATGGCTAATCATGTACTAATTAGGCTTAAAAGATTCGTCTCGCGGTTTTCAGACGATTTATGTAATTAGTTTTTTTATTAGTATCAGAATACTCCTTCCAACATTCCATTAAACATTCGATGTGACACCTAGAAACTTTTCACCCTTGAACTAAACAAGGCCTACGTAAGTGCGTGCGTGCGCCAATTCGCTCACGCCTGATTTAGTTTCTAAAAAAATTTGTCTCCACCCATCACATCGAATGTTTGGACACATGCATGGAGTACTAAACGTAGACGAAAAAAATTAATTGCACAGTTCTCGGTGAAATCGCGAGACGAATCTTTTAACCCTAAATAGTCCATGAAAAGTCTTAAAGTGCTACAGTACCAACATGTGCTAATGATGGATTAATTAGTATCATTAGATACGTCTCATAATTTTCTAACTGATAGTATCAAAAACTCCTCCAACATTTCAACGAATTCGATATGACACCCAACGTCTTTTGGCGAACTAAAAGCAGTTGACATAAGAGTCGCGATTGCGCCGCACTGCACCAGTCTAGTCTAGACGCCCTCAAAGCTAGTACTGCGAATCGGTTTTTTTTTACAACAAACGAAATTATGGTTGTGTTTAGATGGTGGTGTAAAATTTTTAGAAGCATAGTAACTCTTTTGTTTTTATTTGATAATTAGTGTCTAATCATGGGCTAATTAGGTTCGAAAGATTCATCTCATGATTTACAATCAAACTATGTAATTAGTTATTTTTTACCTATATTTAATACTCTATACATGCGTCCAAAGATGTGATGTGACGGAAAATCTCGTAAAATTTTTAGAACAAGCATCTAAATATGGCCTATATTAGCAGCAGGAGGCTGCAATCAGTCGAAATGACTGAAGACGTACTCTCTCCCCCTAATTAAGTGTCGTTTCTTGTTTTCGTGTCTACAAGTTTGACTCGATTTATATAAAATATGTGCAATATTTATATCTCCAAATAAATTTATTAAAAAATTAGATTTAAAAATCTTTTCAATGATACTAATTATATACCATAAATATTAAAAAAATTTAATATATATTTAATTAAAAGTATTTCTTAGAAAACGTAAAACGACAGATATCTAGGAACGGAGGAGAGTGGAGAGAGAGCACTGATTGTCATGCAAAGCATAGTTGCAGACAGAATTGATGGCCAAAGCTGGTGCAGTAGAATCTAACACCAGCCTAGCTAGCACATTTGTAGTAGGTTTAGATTGCAAAAAATTTCAACTCGATAAATGGTATCACTTTCGTCTTATTTGACAAATATTATCTAATCGTGGATCAACTAGGCTCAAAAGATTCATCTCGTGATTTACAACTAAACTGTGTAATTAGTTATTTTTTTACCTGCATTTACTACTTCATGCATAAATCCATGTGATGGAGAGAGTGAAAAAATTCTAACTTTTGGGGTGCATCTAAACAACGCCTAGTATTCAGTGATCTACTGATTCTGAAGATTCTATTACGGCGCGTAGCAGTTACTTCCTCCGTCCGAGAAAAGATGCAATTATGGGATGCGTGCCAGTCAAACTGACTCAAGTTTGACCAAGTTTATAGCAAATAGTATTAACATTTAAGTCTTCAAATAAATTTATTATAAAAATATATTCTATAACTAATCTAATGATACTTATTTTGTATCATAAACATTAGTATTTTTTTATATAAAATTAGTCAAAGTTGAAACTGTTTGACTTCTCGAAAAGCGAGAATTGCATGTTTTTATGGACGGAGGGAGTACATTCCTGAAAATCTGAGTGAAAGGTCGGACTCTCCAGTCCGGCGGGATGGCCTGTTCTCCAGTCCGGCGGGATACCATAAAATCTGAGGAAATGCACCAGAAGCTGGGAATCGGAGAAGAAAGTGATGTTGGGTGTGTTTCTCATGCAAACCCAAAATATTTCCTCTTCCACCTATTACATCGAATCTTTGGACGTATGCATGTAGCATTAAATGTAATTAAAACAGATAATTAATTGTATAGTTTGTCTGTAAATGTCGAGATGAATCTTTTGATCCTAGTTAGTCCATGGTTGGACAAAATTTTTCAAATAAAAATGAAAGATGCTACAATATTTTTCACATACTTTTCACCGACTGAACACACCTGTCGTCGAAGTTGAGGCGATCACTTAGACTTGCAGCAAGTGCGAGGGCCGCTGCTTCAGCCATGAGGACTGAGCTGACTCCAGAGACCTGGCCTTTGATGTAGATTGTGCTTGTTGGATGAACCTGTGGATTAACAAAAAAAAAATCCCAAGATCTGCTGTTTACTACGAATCGGTTGGGTTTGGGCTGGTTTCTCACTACTACAGTACATGTTAAAATACCACTACTACTAGTTCAGAATTCAGATCATCCGTGCTCTTTTAGGGCCCATTTGATGAATCTCTGCCATCAACTTCTTTATCACCTCTGTGGCTCTGTCGAGGAGCGTTTCTGGCCGCTAAACACCAAGGCCCTGTTTAGATGTGAAATTTTTCCCCAAATTCTACTATGCAAAAAAAAAAATCTCCATCACATTAAAATGCCGGCATATGTATGAAGTACTAAATGTAGATGAAATCAAAAACTAATTATACAGTTTTATTGTTCTTTACGAGATGAACATTTTGAGCCTAATTAATCATTTTTGGACAATTTTTTACATAAAAAAACAAAATACTACAGTGCGCACCAGTGCGCAACAGTAAATCGGCCGAACTAAACAAGCTCAAGCCGGAGCTGTTTTTTTTTCATAGATAGGTTCCGGCTCCGAAGCGCCTGCTACAAGAGCTATTATGCCAAACAAACCGGTTTGAGAGGCTCCTTTTGATTTATGCAGTTTTTGAACCAAAAAACAGCGGACTTCGATAAATTTAGCTAGTTACTAGTTTCAAGCCTAATGAAGAATTGCTAATGAAAACATTTCAAATGAGCAGGGGAGCCATGGCCCAAATTGCCCCTAAACGTAAGAAACCTCTACGTGCAGACTTCAGTCCTTCGGATAACCTCCAAAGATCATGAAAAAAAAACAACAATAAATACGACATTGTGTCATTCTCACTTCTTAAAAAGTTAAAAAGTTTTAACTTTACTAAATATGTATAAGAAAAAAATAATAATTATAGTGCATAATTTGTACCATTAGATGAATCGTTGAACATATTTTCATAAATTTATTTAGAGATACAATGTTGCTAATATTTTCTATAACCCTAATCACATTTAAGAAACACGAATCTCGTGCTGACACTAATAGCATACTTGTTCATCTCTAATATAATTTTGATGCATTCAGCTGCAATAGTAAAGTCACAACGCGAGATTCCAAGTTCTTTCTTGACATGGGTTCCAAATGTAGATCAAGTAAGCCACACTTACGTGAACCAAGTACTAATCTATACTTTATTGTTCTTCCCAGCAAACGATTAATGGTGTGAACTTAAGTTTTTAGTTCTAAGAGCTAGATATGCAGCCATACGGATCGTAACGATAACATTTTTAGCCAGACGGAGCCACTGCTACACAAATCTTTACCGCGGTGGGCAAAAATGCTTAACCGAGGCGGTTTTTGTAACCGCCTCGGACGAAAGGTCACGGTTAATCATGACCTTAACCGAGGCGGTTGCTCTGCCTGCCTCGGTTAATCGAATAAAAAAAGCAAAAAAAAAACGAAAACCCGTGGATAAGCCCGGCGAGCCCATCCACGCGCAGCGGGGGCTGCAGCTCGTCGGATCTACGCGTCGTCGCAGCCGCTCGCCGGATCCGGTCACCCGCTGGCGGGAGAGGGAGGGGGAGGGTGGATCCGCCTCCGGGGAGCTGCTGCAGGGCCCTCGCCGCCGGATCCGCCGCCGAGGAGCTGGTACAAAGCCCTCGTCGTCGATCTGCGAGGAAGGGAGGGAGGGTGAGGACGGATCTGCCCTAGATCTGACAGGAGAGAGAGTGAGGGGGCATACCTCGTCGTCGATCTGCACCGCCGCTGTCCGCTCGCCGGAGAGAGAGGGAGCCTGCCGCCCGTGCGAGGCCACACCTCTACCACCGCGCGCCGCCCCGTGCGAGGTCGTGCCTCCACCACCGCGAGCCGCCCGCGGGAGAGGGAGGGACCGCCGGGAGGGAGGGAGGGAGTGCCGGGCGGAGAGAGGGAGGGAGGGAGCGCCGCGCGCATTACGGGAGGGAGGGAGCGCGAGGCATTACGCGAGGGAGGAAGTGGAGAGAGCGGGTGCGGCTGGGAGGGAGGAAGTAGAGTGAGCAACGAACCCTAAGTCTTGGTTATATATGAGCCCAGTAGAATAATGAGTATGGGCTTTGCCTGGGCTAGGAGGTGGGCCACTATTTACCGAGGCGGGCCTTATAATGTGACTGTCTCGGTAAATGTATTAAACGAGACGGTTGCGTTAGGAAAACCGTCTCGGTTAGTAAATATTAACCGAGGCGGTCGCATTAGGTTGCCCGTCTCGGTGAATCAATTTTGCGAGGCGGTTAACTGTGACCGCCTCGGTTAATAAAAAATGACCACGTCGGTTAATGCCCTCGCCCGCCTTTGAGCCTAATTTCAAAACGCCTCGTAAAATCTTTTGTGTAGTAGTGAGTGTAAAGCATGAGATTTTCTGTTTCGGGGTTTTGTTTTTGACGTGGGCCAGGAGATATATATATAACCATGAATCCATGTCGTGGAATGGACTTTATATCCTAAAATGGAGCTGGATTATTCATTTTAAAAACTCGATCCGCGGCAGCTAGACAACCTCCGTATATTTCGGTTTAACAAAAAGATTTTCTCACGTAGATCGAGAAAACCCTCGAATCCTGTCCTACCCTTACACATCGGCACCGCAGCTCAATAACCTAAGCTGACCATATACATGTGCTTTGGATGTGAACACGAGAGAGCTTTTTTTTTTTCTCTCCTATCGCTGGGCCGAAGGCACGAGAGTGATCGAGGCCGTGTTTAGTTCTTTCAAAATTTCAAAAATTTTACAAGATTCTCCATCACATCAAATCTTTAGACGTATGCATGGAGCATTAAATGTAGGTAAAAAAAATAACTAATTACACAGTTTGTCTATAAATGTCGAGACGAATCTTTTGAGCCTAGTTAGTCCATGATTGAATAAATTTTACCAAATAACAACGAAAAGTGTTACAGAAACTTTACACACACTTTACAACCATCTAAACACACCCCGACTCCCCCGGACTCAAACTCTGACCTCCCAGCACCCAGGAGGAAGGTACTGAGCCTGACTAACTCGGTTTGCCGACCGTTCCCGGATTATTCATTTTACGTTGGGTTTGGATCGCAAGTTACTAGGATTTTTATAAAGGTTTGGTGCCAATCTATAGTGTAATTGTTTTATTACTTGACGCTCAGAGGCAGGCCGTGCAGGGCTCTGCCTTGACCGGGTGGCGTCTGTGCATGGGAACCGCCACCGGACCGAGCACGTACGTGCAGTAACTCTATACCAGCGCGCGCGGTTAATCTCTGTCTCGTCCCGTCGTCCGTCTACGTGCACGAGATCCAGAAATGATGGATCCCACAAGTGTGGAAACGCGGCTGCCTGCCTGCCTGGATAACCACCTTCCCCATTGAGACCTTGTTTAGATGCCCGAGTCGGGCCGCCGATTCGGCGCCTGTTCCTACCGTGTTCCTGTCGAAACACTGTAGCAACTTTTATTTTTTTTAATGTAAAAAATTATCCAAAAATTGATTAATTAGACTTAAAATGTTCGTCTCGCAAAGTACAATAAAATTATGCAATTAATTTATAATTTTATCTACATTTAGTACTTCATGCATTTGCCGACATTTTGATGTGATGGGGAATCTCCTTTTTACATAGTAGAATTTGAGGATGAATTTAGATATCTAAACAAGGCCTCGTTAGTTTACTTTACCGCTCGCTTTTCACTTTTTGTTACCCTCGCTCGTCTTCTGCTGACCACGGAACGGAGATGGGTGCAACGTGCAACACGGCATCGACACCGACCAATTGTGAGCCTGAGGAGTCCTCTCGCTCGTCGCACTGTATCACCAGTGGGCGGGGCGGTCCCACCCACCCGCGGTCCCACGGAGGCATGCAAGCGGCAGCAGGGCTGGGCTCCCCAACCCAACCCATTTGCTGCTGCTCCTTGTTTAATGCGGTCTGGTGTGGGCCAGGCTGGAGTTGACTGGCAGGATTCCCCACTAGTCCCACTACCCCACATGCTATTTGTTTACTAGTACCTGCCAGCCTCATCACTCATCAGTCATCGGACGTTTTTTCAAAGCTTAGAGATGGCACGACCATTTCGTTTTCTTTACTATTATCCCGCCGTGTTATGCGCAGGTAAAGGACATTCCGCGCGATCACTTTGTGTAATTATTCAGTTCAGTCATCCGCATCATGCTTAGCTTACGCGGGTATAATAATAAACTACTCACAGATAAGGCAGATATTCCTTTGGCACCTTGCTCTCATTGCATCTTTTTTTTCGTTGCGTTGTTACGATAGGAAAACTGCACTTTGGGGTTGTTTAGTTGGTGAAAAAGTTTGGGTTCGGTTACTGTAGCACTTTTCGTTTTATTTGACAATTTATGTCTAATCATGGACTAATTAGGCTAAAAAAATTTGTCTCGTGATTTACAACTAAACTGTGTAATTAGTTTTTTCTTTCGTCTACATTTAGTACTCCATGCATGTGTCGCAAGATTCGATGTGAGAAGTACTATATAAACTTTTTTGGGTTGCATGAGCAACTAAACAGGCCCTTTATTACATGCTTTATATGCCTGTGCGCTGTCAGTGAGTGTAAGCAATCACGTACCCATGTGCTGGTTTAAAATAAAATGCTTACAGTAAAAAATATCTGGTGATCCATCCTACTGGCTGCCTGCCATTACCTTCTTTTGACGGACAGGCTTGGTGGTACTCGGTAGCAAAAGACCGCTGATCATAGTTGGACATATGGCTCAGTACAAGAAGGGTGAAAAACTACAAAGGGCATGTTTAGTTCAAAATTTTTTAGTTTTTGTCCGTCACATTGAATCTTTGAACGTATGCATGTAGCATTAAATGTAGACGAAAAAAAATTGCACAGTTAGGTGAGAAATCACCACACGAAACTTTCGAACCTAATTAGTTCATGATTGACACTAATTGCCAAATACAAACGAAAGTGCTACAGAAGCAAAACCCAAAATTGTTAAATACAAACGAAAGTGTTACAGTAATTGCCAAATACAAACGAAAGTAGTACGTGTTGGATATTGTACTTATATACAGCACTGTACAGAGGTTGTATAGTTGTACTATACTACTAGGATACTCCATCCGTTCCATTAAAAATGTCGTTTTACATTCCGTGTCATTTTGTTTGACCGTTTGTCTTATTCAAAATTTTTATGCAAATATTATTTATTATATTATGACTTATTTTTATCATTAGAGATATTTTAATAATAATTTAATTATTTTATTATTTCTAAAAAAAATTAAATAAAATGAACGGTCAAGCTAGAAATTTAAAAATAAAAACGACACTCTCGAAGGCACGGAGGGAGAACTACACTGCAGCGAGGGCAGAGGAGAGAGAGTGGAGGGTGCTGTTGGGGGATGAGCTGTCAGCAGCATTAGATGCTCCCCGGTCTGACACTGCGCACCTGCAGTGTCCCCCGCCCCGGACCAGAGCCCGCCAGCCCGGACCGGAGTCCCTTTCTTCCCTCCGCTGCTCAATCATGCGCAAAAGCTACCCACTCGCGCCATGGCCATCCATCTACCACTCTGATGATCCTCTCCTAGCTGAGGTTGAGGTACTGAGGTGCCACTCACTCATTGCCTCATACTCCAGCTCGTCAACCTTTGCCCAGCCTGCCTTTGCAAACATGCTCCAGCCAGCCAGTTACGCACCAAAGCAAAGCAACCAACCACTTTTCTTTTCTTCTATCTATTGACCTAGTACTTATGCTCTTTTTATCCGGCTTATAATCCGTATTTTTCAGCTCGTTTTTTCAGTCGGAACAATAATTTTCTCTCACAGCAAATCAGTAAGCAGTGTTTTTCAGCCGGCTTATCAGCCTAACCGAACGGGACCTAAGTTTCATTTCTCACCAGTGACCAAGGTGGATCGATTCATGAACCGGACCGTCCTGCTTCATTTCACAAATGAATGAGATCCAGCACTAGGTGCTTGGTGAAATATAAAAATGAAACGTGAAAGACGCAGAGAAAGAATTAACGCCGCCAACCACCACCACGACCCTTTTTCTTTTCAGTGAAAAAAGGGGGGGAAAATAACAGCGCCATGAAAGTGGCCGTGTCAACCCTCGTGAAAACGAGAACCACATGCAGGAATTTTACCGCCGGCGGGGACGGACGGGACAGGCAGAGGTCGTGAAAAAAGCGACGGTCGGCATCGACCGACCGACGACAGTGCAGCCGTGCAGGTGTGCATAGACACGACACAAGGTAGGCTACAGGGGCGAGTGAGCCGGGAGCCGGGAGCCCCCATGTGAAAAAACATTCCAAACTGTCAAAAATCCGGCACAATTCATTCATTCCTGCCTGTGCCTGATGCGCTCGCCGCTGCTGCTGTGGTGCTTGCTCTTTGACTCTTCGTCGCGTGCGAGAAGCATGCTTTGCTTACGGGCTAGTTCGGGCTGGTATAAAAGCCGGCTGATTTCGGCTGATTCAATAGTATTCTGTGAGAGAGAATAAGCTGAAACAAGCTGAGACAAGCCAAAACATGACCAGCAGAACAGGGCCTACGAGTAACACTGGCCACATGGAAGGGATCAGACTATCAGAAGACCAGTAACCTCTGCATTAAGGCCATGTTTAGTTTCTAATTTTTTTTGAAAATCGCTGTAGCACTTTCGTTTGTATTTGACAAACTTTGTTCAATCATGAACTAACTAGGCTTAAAAGATTCGTCTCGGCATTTACAGACAAACTGTGTAATTAGTTTTTTTACCTATATTTAATGCTCTATACATGTGCCGGCATATGTGATGTGATGGAAAATCTTGAAAACTTTTTGCATTTTGGAGTAAACTAAACAAGGCCTTGAGTATCCGACTGTTGCTCATCCATCCCTGTGTGTGTGAGAGAGATAGGATCTGGGAAAAAAAAAGGGAGATCGCATGTGGGGCTTGTGCAGCAGAGAGACAGGCAGAGAGGCTTTTGGCCGTGCCTGGCGCAAAGGCCGGAAAGGAGGCAGGAGAGCCAGGAGGTCATCCCACCACCTCACCCTCGCTTCACATTTCTTTGGGGAGGGAAGGAGGCAGATGGAGATCCCTGCTCATCATGCATTCCGAGGCCCCACGGGTGGCCTACACGCTCCCGCCACCACCGCTCCCGCCTTCCCTTCCCTCCAAAACAAATTAAAAAGGACCCTGCGCAAAGCAGCGCAGCACAAAAAGAGGGAAAAGGGTTTTTTTTTTCTTTTGAGCCTGTTTAGATGGTGAAAAAGTTTGGGTAAGTTTCTGTAGCACTTTTCGTTGTTATTTGATAAAATTTATCCAATCATAGACTAACTAGGCTCAAAAGATTCGTCTCGACATTTACAGACAAACTGTGCAATTAGTTATTTTTTTATCTACATTTAATGCTTCATACATGCGTCCAAAGATTCGATGCGACAGTTACTGTGCAAACTTTTTTGGGTAAAGTTGGCAACTAAACAGGCTCTTTGTTTTGTTTGTTTTATTTCACAGGAGAATTCCACTCACGGCCAATCGCCATGGCCTCGGAAAATTCTGCCCTATCACCACCACCGGCTTTTGGGAAACCATGATGTTAAGAATATGCCTCGCAAAGCATTTGATGAGCTAGAGCCTCTTTAGTTGGCAAAAAGTGTCAAAAAAATTTGCATAGTAACTGTCATATCGAATATTTGAATATATGTATGGAATATTAAATGTAGGTAAAAAAATAACTAATTGTACAGTTTGTCTGTAAATGTCGAGACGAATCATTTGAGCCTAGTTAGTATATGATTAGATAAATTTTGTCAAATAACAACGAAAAGTGCTACCGGAATTTTACCTAGACTTTTTTCACATCTAAACATGCCCTCAACTTATTTGATTTGATTTGAGTGCTGTTCGCTCGTGTCCAATAATAGCCTGTACTCTACTTCAGTTTTGTTCTCAAACGACTTTCTCTAACTTTGATAATATGCTTATATAAAATACTACGAACCAACGCTAAAACATCAAACTGGTTTCATTATATTTACCTATGAGTATGTCTTGACCTATTTCAACTGGTATATGTAACAGAACCGTCCAAATTATAAGAGCACAAGTACAAAAACAATCACCGAAATGATCAAATTCTCGCACTTGAGCCCATATAACTCCGGTAGTCCAATGAAATCACGAGGGATTTCAAACCAACCAACATACAAGCCAAGATCGTAGTGATTCAACATAACAAGTCACATGTTACAACCATTTTACAAGTAAATCAATTTACATTGGAGTTCAACATAGTTATTACAACTTAAGTTCAAAAGTAGCGGAAGCAAAGTAATTTAAAACTAACATTAATCTTATTTCAAATACATGCCAGTACCACGGTCGACTTCTAACAAAAGCATTAGAGATAAGATAAATAAGAAGGATCATGCCCGTGATCACACTCCGCCACAAGGCAGAAGCCAACCAACTCTTGCAGCCGCCAAGATACATCACAACCTGCGACAAGTGGGGATAAAACCCTGAGTACGACAAAGTACTCAGCTAGACTTACCCGTCAAAAACCAGAAATAAAATGACACCAAGGATCATGCAAGGCTGATATAAAGTGGGGCTAGCTTGACAACATTTTGCATAAAAGCTTAATATAGATGATCAATCATTAATGCTTAAGCATCAAGTTAATTATCATTAACCTATCATCTATATTAGAACATGTACTAGAGCACTCACTTTATTAGGAGCAAACAATATTAACCATAGCAGGTATAAATTGAGGCAACCTTTCCATCGTGATCCAATTAACCATCCGTTCAATTTAATGGAATCTACGTTGCCGCTGCTCAAGTCAAGTGCTCACTAACCGGGAGCGACGGCGATTCGAATCGAATTCCTATCCAGCTGGAGGGGTATTTCTAACACTCACCGTGTAGACCCCTGCCAGGGTCGCACAGGCCACCTTTTCATATGATTCAGGAATCGCGGGTCCGAATGATGTCGTGACCCCAAGGGCGACACTCTGCCAGGTGATAGGGACTCTAACCCCCCCTTGGTCTCACGCCAATGTCCCCAAGCACATCCTCTCTCTCCTCCAAGAAGCAACCTACCATTCGATTCCCGACCTGAATCACATTACTCGGCTTCGCGGTCGGAACGACTTATCCGGCCAACTAAGTGTTAGACTGCGTTCAATATGACTCAAGGACGTACAGCGAATCGGTCCTTAAACGACTCAGACGGGGATAGATTCACACCCAAGACCTCCATGCCTTGTCGCTTCACTATCATTATCCCGCCTGGTCTCATTTCATTTTATTAACACATGGTTCCTTTCTACGATAGCAAATATAGTCAACCGTGCCATATATGAATATCCCTATATCTCGCAGGTAACAGGAAATCATCTGACATCTACCGCTTAATGCAGGGCTAAGCATCTACTCGATCCTAATCTATGTAGGATTCAAGGATTCATATATCTGGACAAGGAATGATATAATGCAGCAAGGGTTTCCAACCAACTCCTATCACTTAATGCAACAATACTTATAACATATATAGAATTGATTGCTTTAAAGATAGGAGGCTTATAATGCTCCGGGGCTTGCCTGAGATCCGACACAAGTCAGTTTAGTTAGCTTGCACCGTCATGGTGACATCTCCGGTCCTAGCACTTGCATTCAGGGGTTCTTCCATCTTCTGGACAGCCCACCGTTACACCATCATCTGTCTCCACATCATGCGCTCCACGTCCACGTGTTGTACCCTAGCGTACCTAGGATGAGATGCATAGATGCAGATGCATGAACATAAAGAATAGACATGAAGGAATGCAACAAGCATACTAAACAAGCATATGTTACACTATACACACATAAGCATGTCATACAACCAGCTAGCTATACATGATCAAGTACTTCACAATTTAGCAAAACATTTTAGGCATGCTACCTTAACTCTAGGTGTCCAAGATAACCATTTGCAATCATACAAACAAGAGCAAGTAGAAGCAAACAATTCTAGATACAAGTAGATTTGGACAGCAGCAAACAGTCACTTGTTTCAAACATAACTTAAGATACAAACATCCCACAAGGATGATCTAAGACTTTATGAAAATCCATAGAAATTGTCTACAAGATTGATGTTTACATAAAAAGCTAATTACAAAGTTAAACAGGTCAAACATGTAGATGTTTCAGACCTATCCAGACATGGACATAAAACTGATTGCAACTTCAAAGAAGCATAACTGTAGTTACACAAATCCAAATGACTTGCAAGAAGATATTTTGGAAAGCTTATGAAATTATATACATTTCATCTTTAATTATCTCAACCTGATTCCCAAGTTATCATGACCAAACATGCCAATCTTTAAAGTCTGCACAGAAGGTAATTAAAATATGACAGTAGACTTATTAAGCATGCAACTCTTAAACTATCAGACCTGGGATCATGAAAATTTAACACAAGAAAGATAAGATAATTATCTACAACTTTTGTATTTACCAAAATCACAGTAAACATCATTTACACCATGAAACTAGTTGCACGACTAACACCACACATGCAGCCCAACAGCAGTGGTAAAATTATAGACAGAAAACTGATAGAAACTTCAGAGAAGCATAAATGGAGTTCTAGACCTCCAACAAATATGATTCTCAACTTTATGGAAATCTTATAAAGTTACCTACAACTTTCTTGTAATCATCTTAAGATGATTCTACAGTTAACATGGTCAATTAATTAAATAATTGTATCTTTGTCCAAAATATGGACAGAATCTGATATGCCACTTTAAACCGTTATAACTTGAGTTTCACAAATCCAATAATTATGGTTCTGGACTTTTTAGAAAGATTAACAAGTTGCGAACAATTTTGTTATAAACATCTAGAGCTAATTGTGCTACTAACTAGGTCACACATTATAAACAAGGCAACCCTGTCTGGGTTTGGACAGAAACAGCTACAGCACTTTAGACTACTATAGTTAAACATATACTTAACCAAAAATTGTGCTCTTTAGCTTTTTGAAAAGCTTAAGAAAATTACTACAAATAATTTATTGTCATCAAGGCATGATTCATAACTTAACTAAGCCAAAAAATGCATATATGCAGAACTGTCCAGAATAGAAGCAAAGCAGCATATAGCATTTGTTATTTTTATAGCTCCTAAACTATCAAGCCTAAAATCTTGAAATTTTTACTAGACATCATACATCACAAAAGTAACACGTCACAAAAATTTCACTTCATTTGGAGTTATATATTTACAGTTATTAAAAATAACAGATCCAACTAGCATTCAAAACCTAGTTGCATAAATCTATTTTTACAGCTAAAACTTTAAACTAAAACATGCCATATTATAGATCCACTGCATAGAAAATTTCACAAGGATTCCAAAAAGTCCTCATTTGCTATTTTACGATTTTTCTATCATTTACTATGTATTTTTAAAGTTCAGCCATTTAAATGCAATACTAATTCCGAAAAAGAAAAAAAAGAAAACATTATGCAGAGTGAACACAAAACTTTCCACAAATCATGTAAGCCCCTATATGTAAATCCTTTGTCTCTAGCACTTTTGCAAAGTGAACACAACAAAGATTTTCAGCCTCGCTAGATGGTCCTTCTTCCTCACAGCGACGAAAAACAGAGAAGGGGACGGAGGAGGCCGGCTTGATTCCGGTGAGATAGCGGCCCAGGACGACGAAGGAGCAGATGGCAGCCAACAACAGCGGCAGGAGGGAGGAGGAGAGGGGTGGCTGGTGTTGGAAGAGGAGGGGCAAAGGAGGGGCGACGGCAACAGCGAGCTCCAGCCCGACTCGGCCATGGCTTCGGGCACGAGAGAGCGAGAGAGAAATAGACCGAGGAAAAGAGGAGAAGGGAGCGAGTGAAGGGTCGGGCTCGATCCCCTTTTTCTCCCCCTCGACACAGAGCAGCCCGGGGAGGTGGCGCTCATGCACGGGCACGGAGGCCACACGGCGCTCGGTCCTTTCCGATGTCGGCCACCAAGTTTCAGCGCCTCCAAAACTGTCATCCAAAAGTGACGTATTTACGAGTCTGCCACTCTTCTAATCTCACCTCTATCTCTTAAACCAGATGACAATTCGACCAACAAATTATACCGCTGTGTAGGGCTATGAGAGTACTACAACATTGCTTATAGGAGCTCAGTCAAATTCCACTGGTTTGCGAGATATTAATTCCCACCATAGGGTTGCACAGGAGGAGTCAAAATTGCACTGTGATCAGCTTGACAGCACTTCGGGGTGGGATCGGGACGCGGTCCAAAAATAAAGTTTGTTGCATACAAACTAAACTCCAATTTTCATTAAAGGTCAAACTTCATATCTCGAACAAAAATAGTAGTTTCACTTCGGTCAACACCGCGTCGGAAGAAACCCTAGTTTTGAGGTTCGGGACCGATTTGCGGCATCTTCTTGTCACTTGTTCCACATGAGCCTTTCATAAGTGTTGTTATAGGGTTCAATTGGAGTTGTTTGGTCAAGGTTGCAAGACTTGGTTGATGACATATGTTCTCATTCTCTAAACAAAACAATCCAAGCAAGATATGACTCATTCCTTCAAAATTTCTAACTCTACTATGACTTATCATTTCATTTGACTTCTTGATTCCAAACTTCAAGAAACTTTTCCAGGGATCAATATAGATAGTTATTGAGGTGAGACATGTGAAGATACTTTGATAGCAACACCCAAGCATATATCTTTTAATTGAGCCTATATGTAAGCGATGGTGCAATATCCAAGTTTAGGTTAGGGCTTATTTCCATAGGTTTGACTTTGACATTGTCATCTCCATTAATCTATTATTTTTGAGCTTAAACCCACTACTTAATTGGTGATAAACACCTAGGGTGTTACAGTATATGTCAATAAATTTATTATTTCTAACAATTTTTATTAAAGATAGATAAAATGGACTTTGTACAAAACTAAAGTGACATGTAATTTTGAACGAAGAGAGCAGTACTACATTCTGTCAACAAACCGAATGTTCATACAACAAAAAAAAACAAGCAAGAAAGGTTATTCCTCTTGTCTGAAACATCATATAGTAAACAAACAAGCCAAATGCTTATCCTGATCCTTGACGACTTGTTTCTAAGACGTGAGAGAATTGATGGTACCATGGTTTTAAAGTGTATCTTTGTGGGTCAAACTGGTCTTAGGATGACTGACATGAAACGACATGTAGTTGGGGCTTTTTGGCGAACCCGAACCAACATGTAAGAGCTATCTCGTTATGTATGCCGAGTCTCGGAGTCTATCGACGGTTAGGTGCCGCCATTGCCTTTTTGCATCTTTTGCTCTTATAGCTCATTGCGTGAAGCTAGAAGAGATAATTGTGAATCTAAAGTAGATGTATGAGACTAAGAGAAGGTAACTGCTTAGCTTTGCGTAGAAACTAAATGGAAAATTGTCTGTTAAGTAGGGAAAGAAGGAAAAGGGTGTCCTAAAAGCCGCATCAACAATGTTTGATTTCTCAGGTCTCGTCTTCTTTGGTCTCCTTATTTTCAGGTGAACTTTGAGGTTTTCAGGTGGTTTGATCCAAGCAAAGTTTTTCAAGCCCCTCGTAAAAGTTGTTTTAGGTGGGCAACACATGTAAAATGTTAGACGAGAGCAATTCAAATGTGGTGTCACATTTTGAGTCTATGACAGAATTGTTATCGCAATCAATGGCTTTTATAACTCCAATGGTCGTTGCACAGTAACAAAAAGTCCCATTATATTCATTCATGACAATGGCAAAAAATGATTCATTGCGTAGAGTTTTCACATCACATCCATGATGACTTGTGAGTCTCTTATGTTACCATACATACCATCTTAATACTAATACTGATTCTAATTGCTATGTATGGTATCTATTGAATGAAATACTACAATTGATATAGTAACAAACCAACGCATTCCGTGTGCCATATTTTCTTCTCTAGAAAACCAATTCACCCAACTTTTGAGAAACGAAACTCGAACATGCTTATCCACCCATCAAAATTGAATGGAAGTGGGAATGTGAAAACAAGAGGAGACATTCCACCATCTGCTCTACTTGGGTTTGATAGAATAGAGAATCGGCGAAAAGGGTGCAACATAAACAAGAACTTGGTTTTCTGAAACCTTTTTGCCTTGTTTTCTGTCTGTGGGATAGCAAAAGTTGTCTTATGTTTTTATCTTGATCCTTGGATTGTTTTGTAAACGTGACAAATTGACGATAACAAGGTTTCAAAATATATCTTGTGGTTCAAATCGGCTCTAGGACTGACATGAAACTCCATGTAGCTAGTGTCATTTGGTGAACCAACATGTAAGAACTGGCACATTTTGTGTGTTTTATCTATTGGCGGTCGGGTGCGTCTATTGGCTTTTGCGTGTTTTGTGCTTATAGACCATAGCCTGAAGCCAAAATATATGATTGCAGATATATAGTAGTTGTATGAGACTAGAAGAAGGTAACGATTTAGCTTCGCGCTAAAGTTTGATTAAAAATCACATATAAAGTAGGAAAAAAAGGTGTAGTAAAAAATCATATCCATAATATTAGAATTAACACATAAGAACTGGTTCATTTTGCATGTTTAATCTCATTGGCGGTTGGGTGCGTCTATTGGCTTTTGCATGTTTTGCGCTTATAGTCGGTGAAGCCAAAAGATATGATTGTGGATATAAAGTTGTTGTATGAAACTAGAAGAAGGTGATTGTTTGGCTTCACGCTAGAGTTTGATTAAAAAACCACATATAGAGTAGGGAAAAACGATATAGTAAAAAAACATATCCATAATATTAGAGCCAACACATAAGAACTGGCTTATTTTGCGTGTTTCATCTATTGGAGGTCGGGTGCAACTATTGGCTTTTGCGTGTTTGGCGCTTATAGTCCATAGCCTGAAGCCAAAAGATATAATCGTGGATATAAAATAGTTGTATGAGACTAGAAGAAGGCAACGATATAGCTTCACGCTAAAGTTTTATTAAAAAACCACATATAGAGTAGGAAAAAATGTATAGTAAAAAATCATATCAATAATATTAGAACCAACACGTTAGAACTGGCTCATTTTGCGGTTTCATCTATTGGCAGTCGGGTGCATCTATAGCCTTTTTACGTGTTATGTGCTAATAGTCTGAAAGCATCTAGGCCCCGAGGTTTGGTTTCGGCAATTGATGACAACGCTTTATTACCATGACTAACGTGTGTTTTGCAGAAACTTTGGTAAGTTAGGTCATGGAGGTTTTAACTGCTTTGGGCACCATGGTATTCATGCCCCTTGATGGAAATCGTTTCGGTTTTCAAAAGAGTGACGTCAAGATTAAGGACGATTAGTTCCGGATGTCGAGGTGTTGAGAGACATTTGGAATAGTCGTTAGGATCTTCGTTTTTCTCTTTTGGCCGTACTATAAAGGGGGGCATGAGCGGGTAGCTTGACCTAGGCGAGTCCTATGTTTAGGTGTGGTGCACACTTGTTAAACTTGGCGCTAGGCAGCTCAAGAATAGCTCAAAGTTCAGTTGGAAGCAACTTGGTTCAAGTTGTGACGCGTTTTGGAGAGTTTCGGGTTGTTTTCCCATGACCGGACGCGGTCCTCGGCATGACCGGACGCGTCCGGTCAGTTCAGTTCCGCGGCTAGGGTTTTAGCTCTGAACACCGGACGCGGTCCTCGCGAGGATCGGACGCGGTGGTCAGAAGTCAACACGTGTCACCTGAGGGAAACACCCGATCGGACGCGACCTGGGTGTGATCGGCGCGTCCGGTCACAGTCCAGTAAGGTCCAGTGACGACCGGACGTGTCCGGTCATCACCGATCGGACGCGGTCGCGCGTCCGGTGCGAGTACAGTATGCTCCCTGCACGATCGGACGCGTCCGGTCACCCCTGACCGGTGCGTCCGGTCACTTAGTTGTTTTTCGGTTTTCGATCGTTACGAGCGACCGGCGCGTCCGGTCAGTACGACCGGCGCGTCCGGTCAGCTCGAGTTTTGCTGAGTCAGCAGGTAACGGTTCGTTTTGTCTGTGGGGTGTATAAATACATCCCCACCACCTCTTTTAGAGGTCTCTTGCTCATTTGATCAGCTGATAAACACCTTTGGAGTGCAAGGGAGTGCAAGAGCACTAGTGAGGATAGAGATTTGAGAATCAAAGCTTGAGAGTTCCTCACTAGCGATTAGAGAGTAGCAAGTGTGCATCCACTTTCTCATTTGGGCTCGTAGTGGTCAAGTGAGAGTTCTAGCTTGTTACTCTTGGTGATCGCCATCACCTAGACGGCTTGGTAGTGATTGGGAGTTCGGTGATCATCCGACGGAGCTTGTGGATGACCCAACTCATCTTGTGAGCGGTTGTGGGTGATTCACCGCGATGGAGTGTCAAAGAATCAACCCGTAGAGAGCACTTGATCCTTGCACGGATCAAGGGGGAGCTACACCCTTGCGCGGGTGCTCCAACGAGGACTAGTGGGGAGTGGCGACTCTCCGATACCTCAGAAAAACATCGCCGTGTTCCTTGCCCCTTTACATTCAGGCATTTACATTCTCGTATTTACTTTCATTGCTTGTTTACATTCCTAGACTTGCCATGCTAGACTAGGATTGGAAACTAGGGTGCAAAACTTTGTATCGGTAGACTCTCTAGGAACACAAGTAGACACTAGGGGTGAATTCCGGCTTGGAGGATTTATTTCTTGCATCTAATTTTTAGAAAAGCCCAATTCACCCCCCTCTTGGGCATCTTGATCCTTTCAATTGGTATCGAAGCCGTGTTGCTCTATTTTTAGGCTTTACCGCCTAGAGCAAGATGTCTAATGGGGAAGGATCACCTCCCACTTTTGAGGGAGACGATTTTCCATATTAGAAAATTCGTATGGAGGCGTACCTCGAAGCCATAGATGTTGGGTGCCTTAGAGCCGCAACCGAAGGGCTTCCCCCCATAAGGGATCCCGCTAACCCAAGTGGTGACGAGGAGAAGTACGACCGGTGGAATGCAAAGGCCAAAAATGCACTCTACCGGGGCTTAGGCAAAGATATCTTCAATCGCGTGCGTAATGCAAAGAACGCTCATGAATTGTGGGAAAATCTTTGTGCTCTCCATGAGGGAACTAAGAGTGAGCGTGAGGAACGCTATCACATAGCCTTAAAGAAAATTAATTCTTTTGAGATGCTTCCCAAAGAAAGTGCTAATGACATGTACACTCACTTGAATGTTCTTGTAGAGGACCTCAATGCTCTTGGGCTCACCAAAATGAGCCAATCGGATGTTGCAAGGAAGATCTTGAGTGTGCTTCCCGTTGAGAAGTATGGACACATTGTCACCGTGCTTCACCAAAGTGATCTTTCCACCGCAACACCGACTCAAGTTTTAGGGAAAATCAATGCTCATGAGATGTACATGCATATCACTCCGGAAGAGGGCTCATCATCTTCCAAGAAGAAAGACTTGGCCTTCAAAGCTAGTCATGACAAGAAGAAGAAGAAGGGCCAAGCCATGATGGTGCAAGAAAGCTCAAGTGAAAGTGATGTTGATGATGAATCACTTGCACTCATGGTGAGAAAGACCACCAAGATGCTAAAGAAGCTTAACAAGAGTGGCATCAAGTTCGATGGCAAGAAGAAGAAATTCTTCACAAGTAGCAAGAGAAAGCCAATCTCGGAGATGGATTGCTACAATTGTGGTGAACTTGGCCACCTAGCTCATCAATGCCCTAGACCACCAAAAGACAAGTACAAGAACAAGAACAAGGGCAAGAAAAATGATTCAAGTGATGAAGAAGAAGAGAAGAAGAAGAACAAGCCATACAAGAAGAAGGATGGCAAGAACAAGGAGTTCCACAAGAAGAAGAAGGGAGGAAAGGCATACATTGTTGGTGATTGGCTCACCGACATTGAATCATCATGTGAGTCCTCCGAAGATGAGAGCGATGATGAGAAAGAGAAGGTTGCCGCATTTGTGATGGGGCCATCATCTTCACCAACATCTTCATCACCACCTTCACCGCCTCCTTCACCATCATCGTCCACTACTCACCTATGCCTTATGGCCAAAGGTGAATGAAAGGTACAAAACCATGATAGTGATGATGATGATGATAGTGATAGTGATGATGAATATGACTCACCTTCTTATGATGAACTTGTAAAATTGCTAAACAAATACACTAAAATCATAAGAAGAACTAGAAGTGAAAATGATGATCTTCAAAATGAAAATGAATCACTCTCATCGAAGCTTGAAAATATTCAAAAGACTAGTGGTGAGCTTAGAGTTTAAAATGAAGTGATGTCTTCCACTCTCAAGGAGCTCAAAACCTCTTATAAAGAGCTTAAAGATCAACATGACAAACTTGAGAAGAAGCATGATGAGCTCATCACTAGACATAATTCTCTAAAGGACAAATACACCACATTAAAAATTGACTATGATAGTCTTGTGGTTGCAAATGAACTTGCTCTTGAGACATATGATGCTACTAACTATGTTGTTAAGTGTGATATAGCTACATCATGTGATGACTTGATCATTGAAAGCATTGAGCAAGGTTCTAGTAGCAAAGACAAGAGTGTGGTTGAGTCAAGCAACCATAATGATTATGCCAAGATTAAGAGTGAAAATGAGAAGCTTGCAAATGAGAACAAGAAGCTAAAAAGTTTGATGGCTCTTGAGAAGCAACCAACAAATGAGTCACTCATTGAAGAAAACAAAAAGCTCAAGCAAGAAAAAGAGCATCTCAAGACCGGCCTAAGCAAGTTCACAAGAGGCCAACATTTGCAAAGTGAGCTCCTCATGAACACCATAATGAAGATGGATAGAAGTGGTATTGGGTACTTGGCAAATCAAGAGAAGAAAGCAAAAGCTCAACAACAACAAAGCAAGTCAAAGCCCAAGCCAAAGAGATGTGTTGAGTGTGGTCAAGAAGGTCACTTTGCTCATGAATGCAAAACTCCACCACCACAACCCTTGCCCAAGCATGCTAGACCTTTCGCCTTCAATGCTCATTATATGCTAAGAAAAGATTCAAATGGAAAGATAAAAGTCATGTTTTTGGGTCCCCCAAACAAGAATAGGCCAAAGAAAATATGGGTTGCCAAGTCACTAGTTGAGAAAGTCAAGGGCCCCTCTCAAGTTTGGGTCCCTAAACAAAAAGCTTGATCTTTTGTGTGTAGGTGAACTACAAGACCGGTGGATCTCATTGGGTTATTGATAGTGGTTGCACTCAACATATGACCGGTGATCCTCGTATGTTCACCACCATTGAAGAGAATGGAATATGTCAAGAGAAGATCACATTTGGGGATAATTCAAAGAGCAAAGTCAAGGGTATAGGCAAGATTGCAATATCACATGATCACTCACTCTCAAATGTGCTCTATGTTGCTTCATTGAGTTTCAACTTGTTATCCGTTGGGCAACTTTGTGACCTTGGCTTCCAATGCTTGTTCACACCAAATGAAGTGGAAGTTTCAAAGATAGATGACAAGCAAGTGATATTCAAAGGCTTTAGATACAACAATCTTTATCTTATTGACTTCACCTCCGAAGATGCAAATTTGATGACATGTTTGTTCACCAAGACCTCACTTGGTTGGCTTTGGCATAGGAGGCTTGCTCATGTTGGAATGAACACTCTCAACAAGCTATTGAAGAAAGAACTAGTGAGAGGATTGAAGGATGTGAAGTTTGAAAAGGACAAACCTTGTAGTGCATGTCAAGCGGGCAAACAAGTTGCAAACACTCATCCAACCAAAGCTTTCATGTCAACTTCAAGAGTGCTAGAACTTCTACACATGGATTTGTTTGGGCCTACAATATACAAGAGCTTGGGTGGTAATCTCTATTGTCTTGTGATAGTGGATGACTACTCAAGGTATACATGGACTTTCTTCCTTCATGACAAATCCGAAGTGGCAAATTGCTTCAAGAAGTATGCAAAGAGAGCTCCAAATGAATTTGAAGTCAAGATAAAGAAGATTAGAAGTGACAATGGGAAAGAGTTTGACAACACCAACATTGAAGCTTATTGTGATGAAATTGGAATCAAGCATGAGGTCTCTTCAACCTACACTCCTCAACAAAATGGTGTAGTTGAGAGAAAGAACCGAACATTGATCACCCTTGCAAGAACAATGCTAGATGAGTACAACACTCCGGAGAAGTTGTGGGCCGAGGCAATCAACACCGCGTGCTATGCTTCAAATCGCCTCTTCCTACAAAAGTTTCTTGGCAAGACCCCCTATGAGTTGCTTAATGGGAAGAAGCCGGACGTCTCTTTCTTCCGGGTGTTTGGTTGCAAATGTTACATCTACAAGAAGCGTCAACACCTAGGGAAGTTTCAAAGACGTTGTGATATTGGTTTTCTTGTTGGTTACTCATCAAAGTCCAAAGCATATAGAGTATTTAACCATGCCACCGGTTTGGTTGAAGAAACATATGATGTGGAATTTGATGAATCTAACAGCTCCCAAGGAGCAATTGAGAATTGTGATGATGTAGGTGATGAACCCTTGAGGGAGGCCATGAAGAACATGCCGGTGGGAGACATCAAGCCAAAAGATGATGATGACGATGTACAAATTGTTGATCCACCATCTTCATCACGTGTGCCTCAAGATGATGACAAGAATGAGAGAGTTGAAAATGAAGACACTTATGTCTCTCATGAACAAGCCGAGGCACAAGCTCAAGATGTTGATGCTCCCCATCTACCTCCTCAAGTGGTTGATAGAAGAAATTCACCACTACTTCAAGCACATCCACAAGATCTCATCATAGGGAGTCCTACAAAGGGAGTAATGACTCGATCCCAAAAGTTAGCTTCTTTTGTTGAACATCACTCTTTTGTCTCTTGCGTTGAACCTAAGAATGTAGAAGAAGCTCTTCAAGATCCGGATTGGGTGATTGCAATGCATGAAGAATTGAACAACTTCACCCGCAATCAAGTATGGACACTTGAAGAGCATCCCAAAGGTGCAAGAGTCATTGGAACCAAGTGGGTGTTCTGAAACAAGCAAGATGACCAAGGCATTGTGGTGAGGAACAAGGCAAGACTAGTTGCAAAGGGGTTCTCTCAAGTTGAAGGTCTTGATTTTGGAGAGACTTTTGCACCCGTTGCAAGACTTGAAGCCATTCGTATCCTCCTTGCATATGCATCACATCATGATATGAAACTATATCAAATGGATGTGAAAAGTGCATTCTTAAATGGCTTTATAAATGAACTAGTCTATGTCAATCAACCTCCCGGGTTTGAAGACCCTAGATATCCTAATCATGTTTATAGGTTGTCCAAGGCGTTATATGGGCTCAAGCAAGCTCCTAGAGCGTGGTATGAGCGCCTCCGGGACTTCCTTATTGAGAAGGGCTTCACCATTGGGAAGGTCGACACCACACTATTCACCAAGAAGTTTAATGGGGAGATCTTTATTTGTCAAGTATATGTTGATGATATCATCTTCGGATCAACAAATGAAGATTATTGCAAGGAATTTGGTGAATTGATGTCGAAGGAATTCGAGATGTCAATGATTGGTGAGCTCACATTCTTCCTTGGTTTTCAAGTAAAGCAAATGAGAGAAGGGATTTTCATCTCTCAAGAAAAGTATACCAAGGATCTTCTCAAAAGATTCAAGATGGAAGAATGCAAACCAATCAAGACCCCAATGCCATCAAATGGACATCTCGACCTAGATGAGGGAGGTAAACCGGTTGATCAAACTCTCTACCGTTCTATGATTGGTAGCTTGTTATACCTTACCGCATCGAGGCCCGATATCATGTTTAGTGTGTGCATGTGTGCCCGCTTTCAAGCGTGCCCTAAAGAACCTCACCTAAGTGTCGTAAAAAGAATCCTAAGATATCTTAAGCTCACCCCAAGCATTGGTCTTTGGTATCCCAAAGGAGCTAGATTCCAACTAGTTGGCTATTCCGATTCGGACTATGCCGGTTGCAAAATTGATAGAAAAAGCACATCCGGAGGGTGCCATTTGCTTGGAAGATCTTTAGTATCTTGGTCATCTAAAAAGCAAAATAGTGTGGCTTTGTCCACCGCCGAGGCGGAATACATTGCCGCGGGGGCTTGTTGTGCACAAATCTTATATATGAAACAAACCCTCCTAGACTATGGAATTGTTCTTGAAAAGGTGCCACTTTTATGTGATAATGAAAGTGCCGTTAAAATTGCTAACAATCCGGTACAACACTCTCGCACCAAGCACATTGATATCCGCCATCACTTTCTAAGAGATCACGTTGCTAAAAATGACATATCACTAGAAGGTGTAAGAAGTGAAAATCAATTAGCGGATATCTTCACTAAACCTTTGGATGAGGCAACCTTTTGTAGGTTAAGAAGTGAACTCAATGTGCTTGATTCTAGTAACTTTAAAAAATGAGCGTGTGTTGTCCCTTGCATTGCATTGTATAATATGCCATGTTTATTTTTATCGCAATGTTTTTAGGGCTTGGCTAACACGGTTACGATAACCCTTCTTTGGAGGAGTGAAAAAGCCTAACCGTGGATCAAACTTGACAAGCATTCTAGTTTTACCTACTTATATTGCATTGCATATGCATGGTTGTTGTTCTTGTCGTTTCTTTCCGGTTAAGCTTTGAGCAACCTCTGTGTTCGTCCATGGATAGAGAGAGCATTTTGACGCTCCTAAAGGTTCAAAAACTCTATTGCATGGCCATACGTTGCTCCTTGGGTGTTTATTGCCTATTTTCTTAAAAATAATACTAGCCTAAGGCAATCTATATTAAAAAATTTGAGGGTTTGAGTGAGGTCACTCATATCGTGTTCCAATTGGTGTTTATTTGTGTCTTTTTGAATTGGAACCTGATTGGGAGAAGTCGCGTCGTTGTTCGGAACGAAGAAGGGTGAAGAACAGTGACCGGACGCTGGACCGGACGCTGCACCGGACGCAGTGATGCTTCACCACCGCGTCCGGTCCCGACGTCCACCAGCGCGTCCGGTCATCCAGAAGACCATCTCCAGATCTACTGATCGGACGCTGCACCGGACGCGCCTCTGTTTGACCACCGCGTCCGGTCCCGGTTACCACCACCGCGTCCGGTCATTCGCGATATTTTCCCGAGCTCCCCTCGACCGGACTCTGACCGCGTCCGGTCAGTCCTCACCGGACGCGTCCGGTCACTCCAGGAACTTACTGGAGTGTGACCGGACGCTACACCACCGCGTCCGGTCATAACGACCACCGCGTCCGGTCATCACGCGTCGAGCGGATCTGACCCTTCATATACCGCTTCGTCCTTGGCCGTTTTTCTTTTCTCCGCCCGAGCCTCCTTGCGCCGCCGCTGGTTTCTTTCGCCACCGCCGCACTTCGCGCCACCGCCGCACCGCCTGCCGCCGGTGAGCCACCGCTTCGCCGTCTTCCTCGCCTCCGGCAAGGCCAGCGTTGCTCGCCCGCGCGCCAGCCGCCCTTGCGCGCCTCCTGCCCGTACCGGCCTTCGCTCGCAGCCGCGCCGCCACCATCCTCGCGCCACCGCCGCGCCGCCGTCGCCCGAACGCGCCACCACCGCCGGTGAGCCGCGCTCCTGCAAGCCAGCTTCATCTCCGACATTGGAACGACTCGTGCTTGCCTCCGATCGTTGTTCGTCGATCTGCCCTAACCCTAACCCTAGGGTTCGTCGGTCGATCGTTCGTCGACGAGATTCGTCGCGCGTCGTCTTCTTCGCGAGAGCTCGTCCTGCGATTTCGGGAATCTCGCGATCTAGGTCACCTCATCTTGTCACCTTCGTCTCGTCAATCCGAGGTAGCTTCATGTTTCGATTCACATCTTATCTCATATGCTTGCTATCTCTAAGGATTCGTACCTTCTAGTTATATGTGTTTATAGTAGATCTCTCTATTCCGTCTTTGCAGCGAGTCTGTCGTGTGTCAGGGTGAGATCAGTTTGCTGAATCCGAGGCCAAGCCTGCGGATACGGATTGAGGCCAAGCCTCTTGAGTGACAGTTCATCATCTTTCAGAGGTTTTCAGTCAGTTTGTCAGCATGGTGCGTTGCAAGAACACCGGTGGTGCTCCTGGTGACGGGGACGACAGTCCTCCTCGTCGGTCTGAGATTGCACGTGGGAAGCGTGTCAAGATCTTGGCCAGAAAGAAGAAGAAGACACTCACAGAGGCAGAGATTGCTCAGGCCGTGGCAGATGCAGCAGAGCAGGCAGAGAGAGGTGGCAGGAGCAGTGGCATACGCATAGGCGAGCGTCGCTTTCATCTTGAAGGTCGACAGCTCGGCACAGAGGCCACTGAGGGTACTGAGGATACTGGAGCTACAGAGAGTATGTCAGTTGATCCACCTCCAGAGGCTCCAGAGGCTACAGAGGACACAGAGGAGCAGCCAGCTCAGTCTCCACCACGTCGCCGCTCCACACGCGCCCGTACTCAGGTGTCTCCTAGGCCAGAGGGCCAGCGTCGTGGAGCACGTCCTCCTCCCAGAGCTAGAGGTTCACCCCCGGTCGAGCACTTTGACTTGAGGGGTGCTACAGCACGTCAGGTGCAGGGGTTGAGGTTCGTGGAGGTCAGTCGGTGGTTTCCACCTGTGAGGGATCCCAGAGCTTCAGAAGGTTTTTATACCCAACTTTAGGAGGATTTCTACAGAGCTCTAGTTGACAGCGGTATTGCTTTCCGACCACAGAGGGTCTGTCGACTTGAGTCACTAGTTGAGGTTGTGGGAGAGCAGCTACGTCCGCACCTGTCCTTTCTGCCAGGCTTGTCAGATCTTCTTGGACGGACAGGTGCATACTGCGGCACATGGGTCAGAGAGTTTTATGCTTCACTATGGATTGATCCTGCCCATGATTTCATTCACTTTGCATTCCGAGGCCGCGATCACCGCCTATACAGCACCAGAGTGCGGGAGATTCTCAGACTCCCAGCTTCCAACACGAAGATACATCAGCTGTGGTTTGGTCAGACTCCTCCACCGAGACGCCCTCATGGCGGTGCAGTGCCACCTACAGACCTGGTTCAACCCTGCTTCCGTGAGCCTTTTGGCGAAGGGTCTCGACGCACGCCTGCCAGTTTGACACCACTTGCCAGAGTTTTGGATGCTATAGTCAGACGCACTCTACTTCCTAAACTTGGCTACAGAGAGGGACTGACTCGGATGCAGCTATGGGTTGTTCACCACCTCCTCTCACAGACTCAGTTTGACATTTGGGATCTCATACTTAGTGAGATGGAGGACACCATAGCTGAGGGCTTCAAGGGTAATCGTCAGCTGCCCTATGCACACTGGATCTGCTTCATTATTAGATCATCCATTCAGTTACCAGCAGAGATCCGAGCTGAGATATCAGATACTACCACTGCTTTTCCTGAGTATGATATCCGTTAGCTTTGGGCTTCAGTCACCAGAGATCAGGCCCCAGTGCCAGGACAGCGTGTGCGACCTGAGGTTCCTGAGACAGCAGCTGAGCAGGACGCCACAGTTGATGAGCTTGCAGAGGCAGAGCTTGCAGATCTTGACGCTCAGCCTGCTGATCTTCCTGAGGATGTGACATCTGACAGCACTGATGAGGACTACCAGCCCATCCCCAGGTACCGGTCTCCTCGGTCTCACGACCACGAGGCCGGTGGCTCTGGTTCAGCCTCCCGCACAGACCCAGCCATGGTGGCAATACTTGAGAGGTTGACCCAGGCACAGGAGCAGCAGCAACAGCAAATACAGCGACAGGCTCAGGACACAGCTGCAGCACTTGCACAGATTCAGGCTCGTCAGGACGAGTTTCAGCGTCAGCAGCTTGAGATCTAGAGGCAGCAGGTCGAAATGCAGCGACAGCAGTATGAGACTCAGCGACAGACTACAGCTAGTCAGCAGCAGTACTTGGACCTTCTGCGCCACCTAGTCACTGTTGGGGTTCCTCCGCCTGCTTCCGTCCTGACTTCAGCTTTACAATCTAGTGATCCATCGAGTCAGGGATAGCCGGGTTTCCAGTTCACATCTCCACAGCAGCAGGTTTCCTAGTCTTTCCAGTCCCCGAGCTTCACGCCTATTCACACGGGGTTTACACCATCAGACCAGCCTCGCCCTCACCTCCTGACAGGCACACCCTTCGGTGATTTCAGTGCTACCTACAGCGAGTTGACTGGTCAGCCGATGCCCTCGCACACTACCTTTGCTACTTCTTCAGGGTTGTTAGCTTCAGAGGCAGGTTTTCCTCCAGTAACAGGGACTGGTACTACAGAGACTCTACCTTCGTCAGTTGCCTCGACAGATCCTCCGGCTATTGGCTCGCTATAGGCTCAGGTCACTCAGACGGATCCTATTATTGCTACTACGACAGTACCTGTTCCTGCCGTTCAGACCCAGACAGTTACACAGCCACATGCTTCTTCAGAGGGTCAGCCAGATAGTTTAGATTCCGAGGGCGATTCTCTACACTTCATGATTACTCCGCGCACCTCGGCACCCGACACGACTCCGTCTGTCCCCCCATCAGATCCTTAGATTAGCTTTTTTGGCGCTTGATGCCAAAGGGGGAGAGAGAGTAATTTCAGGGGGAGTTTTGAGAGAGGGTTTTCGTTTTTTCCTGTGTGCTACATTCATGCATCATGTTTACTTTTCAGTCATTGCATTCGTGTGACATGTCGTTGTGAGATAAACCTTGAGTCTTAATATTCTGTCACTTTGTTATCTCTTGTCACCGTTGTTAATTATAGCTCTAAGGTTGTGCTTCCGTGCCTTACTCCGATTTCTTATGAGCTATATCTGTTTGTGTACTAATGCTTTTTGTCTTATCTTATGAGTACACTCTTTTGGCTTGGGACACATAAGCAATTCCTAACCCTTCTATGCTTATTGCTCTTTGCTTATGAGAACCTTGCATGCTCGAAATCCTCAACTCAAATCTTTTATATCTTAGTGTTGTCATCAATCACCAAAAAGGGGGAGATTGAAAGCATCTAGGCCCCGAGGTTTGGTTTCGGCAATTGATGACAACGCTTTATTACCATGACTAACGTGTGTTTTGCAGAAACTTTGGTAAGTTAGGTCATGGAGGTTTTAACTGCTTTGGGCACCATGGTATTCATGCCCCTTGATGGAAATCGTTTCGGTTTTCAAAAGAGTGACGTCAAGATTAAGGACGGTTAGTTCCGGATGTCGAGGTGTTGAGAGACATTTGGAATAGTCGTTAGGATCTTCGTTTTTCTCTTTTGGCCGTACTATAAAGGGGGGCATGAGTGGGTAGCTTGACCTAGGCGAGTCCTATGTTTAGGTGTGGTGCACACTTGTTAAACTTGGCGCTAGGCAGCTCAAGAATAGCTCAAAGTTCAGTTGGAAGCAACTTGGTTCAAGTTGTGACGCGTTTCGGAGAGTTTCGGGTTGTTTTCCCATGACCGGACGCGGTCCTCGGCATGACCGGACGCGTCCGGTCAGTTCAGTTCCGCGGCTAGGGTTTCAGCTCTGAACACCGGACGCGGTCCTCGCGAGGACCGGACGCGGTGGTCAGAAGTCAACACGTGTCACTTGAGGGAAACACCCGATCGGACGCGACCTGGGTGTGATCGGCGCATCCGGTCACAGTCCAGTAAGGTCCAGTGACGACCGGACGCGTCCGGTCATCACCGATCGGACACGGTCGCGCGTCCGGTGCGAGTACAGTATGCTCCCTGCACGATCGGACGCGTCCGGTCACCCCTGACCGGTGCGTCCGGTCACTTAGTTGTTTTTCGGTTTTCGACCGTTACGAGCGACCGGCGCGTCCGGTCAGTACGACCGGCGCGTCCGGTCAGCTCGAGTTTTGCTGAGTCAGCAGGTAACGGTTCGTTTTGTCTGTGGGGTGTATAAATACATCCCCACCACCTCTTTTAGAGGTCTCTTGCTCATTTGATCAGCTGATAAACACCTTTGGAGTGCAAGGGAGTGAAAGAGCACTAGTGAGGATAGAGATTTGAGAATCAAAGCTTGAGAGTTCCTCACTAGCGATTAGAGAGTAGCAAGTGTGCATCCACTTTCTTATTTGGGCTCGTAGTGGTCAAGTGAGAGTTCTAGCTTGTTACTCTTGGTGATCGCCATCACCTAGACGGCTTGGTGGTGATTGGGAGTTCGGTGATCATCCGGCGGAGCTTGTGGATGACCCAACTCATCTTGTGAGCGGTTGTGGGTGATTCACCGTGATGGAGTGTCAAAGAATCAACCCGTAGAGAGCACTTGATCCTTGCGCGGATCAAGGGAGAGCTACACCCTTGCGCGGGTGCTCCAACGAGGACTAGTGGGGAGTGGCGACTCTCCGATACCTCGGAAAAACATCGCCGTGTTCCTTGCCCCTTTACATTCAAGCATTTACATTCTCGTATTTACTTTCATTGCTTGTTTACATTCCTAGACTTGCCATGCTAGACTAGGATTGGAAACTAGGGTGCAAAACTTTGTATCGGTAGACTCTCTAGGAACACAAGTAGACACTAGGGGTGAATTCCGGCTTGGAGGATTTATTTCTTGCATCTAATTTTTAGAAAAGCCCAATTCACCCCCCCTCTTGGGCATCTTGATCCTTTCATAGTCCATAGCCTGATGCCAAAAGATATGATCGTGGATATAAAATAGTTGTACGAGACTAGAAGAAGGTAACCGTATAGCTTCACGCTAAATTTTGATTAAAAAACCCACATTTAGAGTAGGGAAAAGCGATATAATAAAAAAATCATATCCATAATATTAGAACCAACACGTAAGAACTGGCTTATTTTGCATGTTTCATCTATTGGTGGTCAGGTGCGGCTATTGGCTTTTGCGCGTTTTGCGCTTATAGTCCGTAACCTGAAGCCAAAAGATATAATCACGGATATACAATAGTTGTATGAGACTAGAAGAAGGTAACCGTATAGCTTCACACTAAAGTTTGATTAAAAAAACCACATATAGAGTAGGGAAAACGATATAGTAAAAAAATCATATCCATAATATCAGAACCAACACGTAAGAACTGGCTTATTTTGCATGTTTCATCTATTGGCGGTCGGGTGCGGCTATTGGTTTTTGCGCATTTTGCACTTATAGTCCGTAGCCTGAAGCCAAAAGATAGCCGTATAGCTTCACGCTAAAGTTTTATTAAAAACCACATATAGAGTAGAAAAAAAACGTATAGTAAAAAATCATATTAATAATATTAGAACCAACACCTAAGAACTGGTTTGTTTTGCGGTTTCATCTATTATATTGGTGGTTAGATGCATCTATTGGTTTTTTGCGTGTTTTGTGCTTATAGTTCATAGCCTAAAGCTAAAATATATACTCGTGAATATAAAATAGTTGTATAAGACTCGAAGAAGATACCCGTTTAGCTTCACGCCTACAAAAAAACACATAGAGAGTAGGAAAAAAAGATATAGTAAAAATTTATATCAATAACATTGTAACCAACACATAAGAACTGGCTCGTTTTGCGTGTTTCATTTTTTTGGCGGTTGGGTGCGAATATTGGCTTTTGCCTATGTTGCGCTTATAGTCCATAGCCTGAAGCCAAAAGATATAATCGTGGATATAAAATAGTTGTATGAGACTATAAGAAGGTAACCGTATAGCTTCACACTGAAGTTTGATTAAAAAAACACATATAGAGTAGGAAAAATATATAGTAAAAAATCATATCAATAATATTAAAACCAACACGGAAGAACTTGCTCGTTTTATGGTTTCATCTACTGGCGGTCGGGTGCATCTATTGGCTTCTGCGTGTTTTACGCTTATAGTCTGTAGCCTGAAGCCAAAATATATAATTGTGGATATAAAATAGTTGTATGAGACTAGAAGAAGCTAACCGTATAGCTTCACGCTAAAGTTTGATTAAAAAAACCACATATAGAGTAGGCAAAAAGATATAGCAAAAAAATCATATCAATATATTAGAGCCAACACGTAAGAATTGACTCGTTTTGCGGTTTCGTCTATTGGGGGTCGGGTGCACCTATCGGTTGCCATGTGTTATGCGTGATAGTCCATAGCCTGAAGCTAAAAGATATGATCGTGGATATAAAGTACTTGTATGAGACTAGAAGAATATTACCGTTTAGCTTCACGCTATAGTTTGATTAAAAAGAAAACCATATATAGAGTAGGTAAAATGGCGTGGTAAAAAATCATATCAGTAATATTAGGTTTCTCGAGGTCTCGTCTTCTTATGTTTACTTATTTTCTTGTGAGTTTCGAGGTTTTTAGGTGGTTTGATCGAGCAAAGTTTTAAACCCTCACAAAAAGAGAATTTAGATGGGCGACAACCGTAAAATGATGATGGAAGCTATTCAAATGTGATGTTAGACTCGAGTCTGTGACAAACTTGTTAATAACTCAAATGGTCGGTGAAGGGTAACAAAGTCACATTTTATTCATTCGTCTCAATGGCAAAAGGGAAAAAATTGATTCACCACGTAGACTTTCACGTCTACGATGACTAGTAACTTGTGAATCTGTCATGTTACCATACATGCTATCTTAATACTAATATTAATCCTAATCACTACATACTATCTCTATTGAAACATTACAATTGACACTAATGAACACAGTGCAAATTTCACGTGTGTACCACATTTCTGTTCTTTATTAGAAAATAGAAACGACCTCAGCCCACTTTTTTTTGACAGAACGTACCTGTATTAAAGATAAGGAAACATACACAGACCAGTACAAGTACAAGTACGCCGTACATGGATACAGAGGCCAGCTATGCCACCAAACATTGCAGAAAGGGCCACAAGAAAAATAGAAATTACAAACAGGTCCCTAGACCCTTTCCCAACTGAAGACTTCCATCGCCGGGGATCACCGGCTCCGGCCGTCGTTGCTGCCATCCAGATCCGAGGAAACTCCATCGCGCAAAGGCTTTGGAAGAGGCCGCAGAAGACACTTGTCCCGTAGGACGAGATGTAATTGTCGATGAACGCCCATCGGCCGGGGACACGCCCCGAGCTCCTTGGATCTTGGACCGGAGCTCACCGACGATGACGACTGCCGCCGCGGGAAGCATGAGCTCGATCCAACCACTAATCTTCCAGCGAACCCACAGCAGCATCTGTACCCACGAAGCAAAAAACCAGCGACCTCGACGCACCGAGACGACGAGGCACCGCCGGGAAGACTCCTAAACCGGAGCCAACGGGATCTGGAACTCCAACTTGGTCTCCAGATCCGGAGAGCCCCGACCTCACAGGCTCGTCGTCGGCGCCGGAGAAAGCGACGATGTGGTGGAAGAGAGCAGGAGTACCTTATTCCACCATGGCGACGCCGCGTCCACCTCGCAACCGCCGCCGGAAAACCTAACCCTAAGACGGGTACCTAATCTACACCGCCGGTCAAGGATCCACCATTCCCCCACACATCCGAAGGGCCAGAGGCCGCCGGAGGCGAGGGGAGCGGCGACCTCGCCGACGGGAGCACGAAACGCCTCTTTTTCGCCCCTCTCAAACAGTAGCAAGGAGAGAGTTCGAGAAAGAGAACCTCAGCCCACTTTTGATCAGCAGCGAATTTGGGAGTCGGCTGTCCACCAATCAAGACGCAACCAAAGTGGGAATGTGAAAACGAGAGGAGACGCCACTCAATATCTGCTCAGGACTGGAGAATTGCCGAAAAGACGGCAGCATAAACGAGAGTACTCCAGCAAAGGCCCGCGCCGCAGCAGCCCCACCCGGCCACCCTGCGCTGTCTGTCCCTCTCTCTCTCTCTCCATCCGCCCCCGCTCCCCCCCCCTGGTTCCTCCCTCCCTCTCTTCCTTCCCAACCCCACCCGCGCCCCACCCAACCCCGCGCCGCCTCTCCTCCCTCCCCCACCGTGCGTGCCCCGCACGTGCTCCCTCCTCCCCCCTCCCTCCCTCCTCCGCGCTACCACCTCCGGCCGCCGCCGCCGCCACACCGCGTGCGGAAGCAGCGAAAGGCGCCGCTCGCCTTTCCATCCGGCTTCCTTCCTCCCTGTAAAGGAAGGCTCTTTGGCGCTTCCTTCGTGTGCCGAGCCCGGGAGGCGGGCGTCTCGGGGGAGGGAGCATGGACCACGGCGGCGGGGGAGGAGGAGGGGGCGGGGCGCCGTCGAGCAGCAACAGCGGCGGGGCAGCCGCGAGCGGCGGCCGCGGGGGCGACCACCACCACCCGTTCTACTACACCGGCCCGGGAGCGTCCAACTCCGGAGTGCCGCAGCCCCAGCAGCAGCAGCAGCAGCAGGCGTCGGCGTTCGCGGGCGCGCTCGCTATCACGCCCGTCCCGGAGCAGCCGCAGCCGTCGTCGGCCGCGGGCGGCGCCGACAAGAAGGCGCTGGTGCCGGTGGCGGCCCCCGGAGCGGCGGCGGGGCCCGTGGTGGCGGCCAAGCGTCCGTCCAAGGACCGGCACACCAAGGTGGACGGGCGGGGGCGGCGGATTCGGATGCCGGCGCTGTGCGCGGCGCGGGTGTTCCAGCTCACCCGCGAGCTCGGCCACAAGTCGGACGGCGAGACCATCGAGTGGCTGCTGCAGCAGGCGGAGCCGGCCATCCTGGCGGCGACCGGCACCGGAACAATCCCTGCCAACTACTCCTCGCTCAACATCTCCATCCGCTCCGGCGCCGCCAACCCCGCCGCCGCCCGCGCCGCGCCGTTCCCGGCGCTCGCGCTCCACCCGCACCACCACCACCAGGGCCCCGCGCAGCACGACATATCCGCCATGATGGCCGGGTACCACCACCACCTCCTCCCGCCGCCGCCGCAGCAGCAGCAGGACCCAAACGCCGCCGGCGACGCCTACATGCGGAAGCGCTACCGCGAGGACCTGTTCAAGGAGGACGACGACCGCCAACATCCGAGCGCGCCCAAGGCACGCGAGCAGCAGCAGGCCGCGGCGACGCCGCCTTCCACCGCAATGTGGGCCGTGGCTCCCAACGCCGCGGCCCCGTCTGGCGGGTTCTGGATGCTGCCCGTGTCCGCGAGCTCGGCCGCCGCGGCTCGGCCCGCCGAGCAGCCCATGTGGTCCTTCAGCAGCGGCGGCGGCGGCGGCGGCTCGGGCACCGTGCAGGCACCACTCCAGTTCATGTCCAGGGCCAGCTACCCCAGCGGCGCTGCAGGCGGCGGCAGCGGCGGAGGAGGAGCCATGTCTGACACCAACCTTGGCATGCTCGCCGCACTGAATGCGTACAACCGCGGCGGCAGCGAGGAGCAGCACCAGCAGCCCGAGGGGGAGCAGCAGCACGGCGGCGACGGCGGCGGGGGCAACGACGACGAGGACGGCGACGACAGCGCCGAAGAGAACAACGGCAACAACAGCTCACAGTAAGCTCGCTGGCGATGACGATGAGCAGGGAATCCGCCCGCCCGCCACCATGATCGCATCTTTCTGGTAGCAAAAAAAGCATCCGCATCGGATAGGTGTGTAGCGCTAAGAATTTTGGTGTCTTGTTCGCGGGAGGATCGCCCTGAGCTGTCGCCGGAGTGTGGTTTGGATGATTGGACGGAGGAGGAAACCAACCGTGGGATCCAATCATGGAGGAAGAAAAAAAAATGGTGCGCTAGCTTTTGTGCAGGAAGCAAGCAAAGCAAGCCAAGCCAATGCAGGAGCAAAGCTTCTTGCTAGTTCATTAGTTTTTTCCCTCTCTTTGATGAATTTGTTTCTGTTGAATTTTTTTTGGATTGTTCTATGAATGATTGCGTTGTTGAGATGGGTGTGATGGTGATGATGATTAGTGGGTCCGAATTAGGAGGGCCAGCCAAGGACAGGAGTCTGAGTCTGAGTTTGAGAGGTATCTGTATATACAACTGATCGATCATCTTGATTTTTGCTGCGTTGTTAATTCGATTCTAGTTGTTTCTGGCGAATTATTAGTACAAGAATGAATGTTCATTGGTAGTCGTTGGTTTGCTCATTGTTATGTCACCATGAATTGTGACTCGCGTTGTTTTATCCTGCTGTTCTTGTGTCCTGTGCTGTTCCATTTCATTGCTGGGCACGTAATACTCTGGTAAGCAATGATCTTGTTGGGCTCACCTCTTATCATTGGGATCTAGTGCTACTAATGTTCTGTACTTTAGCTCTAAATTTTTTTTTTGCCTTCACCCATCATATCGAATGTTTGGACACATGCATGGAGTACTAAACGTAGACGAAAAAAACTAATTGCACAGTTCTCGGGGAAATCGCGAGACGAATCTTTTAAGTCTAGTTAGTACATGAAAAGTCTTAAGTGCTACAGTAACCAACATGTGCTAATGATGGATTAATTAGTATTATTAGATTCGTCTCGCAGTTTCTTGACGGGTTCTATAATTTGTTTTTTTATTAGTATCCGAAACCCATCCCGATATCTTTCTGACATATCCGATGTGACATCTAAAAATTTTCTTTTCGCAAACTAAACGCAGCCTTATCCGCTATGGTACAATGTTTTCTCTTACACCAAATCAGCTAACAGCGACTTATCAGCAAGGGAACGTGCATAGGGCCGTGCATAGGCCTGTAGTAGCTGCAAATACTAGCAACTAGTGCATTTTTTTTACCTTGTCAAGTTGTCATGCAGTGCAGTGCATAGGGCCAAAACTGCATATGGAGAGGTCACCACATATGCAAAGCTGCATTTTTTTTGTCCTTAGGCACAACACAAGGACAAAACTGTTTCTCAGTTTATCTCCCTTTTCACATGTGGGTACGTCAAAATTAGTTCACAAAGGGTTGTTTAGTTGGTGAAAAAGTTTGGGTTCGGCTACTGTAGCACTTTTCGTTTTTATTTGGCAATTTGTGTCCAATCATGGACTAATTAGGCTCAAAAGATTTGTCTCGTGATTTACAACTAAACTGTGTAATTAGTTTTTTCTTTTGTCTACATTTAGTACTCCATGCATGTGCTGCAAGATTTGATGTGACAGGTACTGTAGCACTTTTTGGGTTTGCTTTTTGGGTTGGTGACCCAACTAAACAGGCTCAAAGTACATTTTCAGTAGGGCCTCGTTTAGATGCTGAAAAAATTTCAAACCGATGAATAGTATCACTTTCGTCTTATTTGATAAATATTGTCCAATCGTGGACTAACTAGGCTCAAAAGATTCATCTCGTGATTTCCAACTAAACTGTGTAATTAGTTATTATTTTTACCTACATTTACTACTTCATGTATGGGTCCAAAGATTGATGTGATGGAGAGAGAGTGAAAAAATTCTAACTTTTCATGTGCATCTAAACAAGGCGTAGAATCATCCTTAACGGATTTCATTTTGGCCATCATGTTCCTTTTGCGCCTGAAAAACCATCAGCTTATTTGTGCTATGATGAAGCTGAGCATGGACATTTCTGGTAGGCTGGAAAGAAACCCGGGAGGCCAAAACAGAGTGAAGCAAGCAAGGGCACTGAATAGAGTGGACAGTGGAGGTCATCAGCGTATCAGGGAGGATAATTGCATCGCATTTGCATCGCCGCTGGTGCTGATGAAGGGACGGAGAGCGACCGCGACGGGATGAATTTGAGTTAACAAAACCAAACGCAGGCAGGCGTCGTTATCCTCGACGGGTGGTGAAACAAGTCGGGATTATCCCTTTAATAATTGCCCGTCGCGTCAGCGCTCAACAGCGAGGAGGCATGAGGCGCTCCGGCCGCTGCCCGCACGGATCTCGGCGCGCATCCGACGGCCGGCCTCTCCCCGCGCGCGCCGGTCTGGTCCAGATATTTTTTGTCCCGGGCGTCACTGCGCTCCGGTCTGGATTCTGATTTCTCAACAAGGCTGGCTGCCCTATGTGGTCTTGTTCAGTTACCCAAATTCACTCTAAATTTCACTATGCAAAAAGAAGATTTCCCATCACATTAAAATGTCGGCACATGTATGGAGTACTAAATGTAGATGAAATCAAAAACTAATTGCACAGTTTTGTTATACTTTGCGAGATGAACATTTTGATCCTAATTAATCAATATTTGGACAATTATTACTAAATAAAAACAAAAAAGGAACAATGATTTAGCACAGTGTTTTGTTCACCGAATCGGTGAACTAAACAAGGCCTATGGCCCTGTTCATCTGGCTTATAATCCGTCCTATTCAGCTTGATTTTTCAGCCGAAACAGTATTTTTCTCTCACAAAAAATCAGCCAACAGTGTTTTTCAGCCGGCTTATAATTCCAGCTGAACGGCTCCTATGATCACGTCCGCGTTGTCGATAGGAACCAACTGAGAAATGAAATGCGGAAAATGTCTCTCTCAGATCACACGATTTTCGCGTCTTTTAGACGGAGTGCGAAGGAAGGAACGGTGTGCTTGTTCTGTGTATATATAAATATCCTGTTTGGATCGTTTATGCGGCTGACGTTGATGCTGATGCCGTGCGTTATCCACCCTACTATTGGAGCATGTACTGTACACATGTACACATGTACTACGAGCCTGTTTAGTTGCTAAAAAAAAGCCCAAAAAAGTTTGCACAGTAACTGTCACATCGAATCTTTGGACGCATGTATGGAGCATTAAATATAGGTAAAAAAATAACTAATTGCATAGTTTGTCTGTAAATGTCGAGATGAATCTTTTGAGCCTAGTTAGTCTATGATTGGATAAATTTTGCCAAATAACAACGAAATGTGCTACAGAAACTTTACCCAAAGTTTTTCACCATCTAAACGGGCCCTACGACGAGCAGTAGACGTCGCTGCTGTCAGCGAAAGAAGACAGCGGGAAAGTGACGGCAGCACTCCACGGGCGATGATTTTCTCGGAAAATAATAGTAGGGTCGCTGTACTTGACTCTGGGCACAAAACCCGATACCCGAACTCCGAACCTGAAATACCCGGACTCGGATCTGAAGTACCCGAACCCGTACTACCCGATCTCTTGTTCGGATAGTAAATCTTATTACCCGAATTTATATCGGGTAATTCGGGCAGTTACACCCGGTACCCGAAAAACCCGAATAGAAATACGTATCAGGCTGCCAGCGATTAAGTGCAATAGCAAACTAGTCAAATTTCCTGTGGCCCTCCTTGGCTTTGCTTCCCAATTAACTCACCTCTTTACTTCCGTCTTCGTCTCCTTGACTCCCCGAGACTTCGAGTTCCTGTGTGAAGCACAAGCACTATTGTGATGGCAGACAGCAGGCTTGAACTTTGCTCTTGTATCTTGTCAGTAGTAATAAAGTAGCCAGTACCTCAATACCTGTGTCGTGGTTTGGACCTGCGGTTAAAAACTTGAATGCGTCGTTTATCTGTTATGTTAATGAGTTATCATCTATTCTGTGCAAAATTCTATGATGTTATCACTTTTGCTATGATTTTATATATTTCGGGTATATTGGGTATACCCGAACCCGAACCCGAATTTACGGGTACCCGAACCTACAGGTAGTGGTTTTTTGGGGCTGTTATCGGGTAACAATTCTCATTACCCGAACTTTTGAAAACCCGAACTACCCGACCCGAACTTTACGGGTTACCCGAACGCCAAGAGTGAGCTGTACTGTACCATACTGTCACTGTGTGGGACGTTGAGTGCGCAGCAAATATGTACTGTAATGCTGGTCTTAAAAATATATATTTTTAAGGTCTTCAAAAGAAGGATTCCTCCACTCATCAGTAGCGAATTCCTCTCACTCGAAAACAACCACTGTACTAATAATTCAGACATCTCGGAGACGCACGGAGAACTGACGATTCGCGCTTGGCTTCGCTCGCACATGTTTTTCAAATGTTTCCCTGAAAAAGGCTGAAACCCATGCCGTGCCAATCCAAACAATCAGAAATTCAGAAGAGTACGTAGCTAGTACTACGTGCAGTACTCCATTGCTCCTAGAGAATGCATGCGAGGTTCATCCAAAAATATATGGTTGGAAAAGGCACTCACCCTGTTCTGTGGGAAATGCTGCTGATGTGTGTTTACTTTACGAAAAGTAGGTGAAAAGTTACTGTAGCATCTTTCGTTGTTATTTGGCAAAATTTGTCCAATCATGTACTAACTAGGCTCAAAGATTCGTCTCGACATTTACAGACAAACTATACAATTAGTTATCTTTTTTACCTACATTTAATGCTCCATACATGCGTCGAAAGATTTGATGTGATGGATGGAAGAAAAAATATTTTGGGTCGAGACGGGGAAGTGAACAAGGCCTGAGACTGCGGCCGTGTCCGTGTGGACGCGGTCGAACCATCACCATTCACCGCGGAAAAGTTATTTGATTCCAGGGCAGGGCGTGGCCCCCAGCCCCAGATGGTGGATTTCACTCGTGGCCCTGCCGCCCTGCTTGCTCTCGTTGCTGTGTCCATGTCCATCCGACCATCCCCATCTCCCCGTCTCCACGGGAGCAGTAACCGCCACCACAACGCGCAGCAAAGGGGGCAGCAGAAACTCTTGGCGTCCATTTCAACACGGCACGCCAAAAGCTTTGAGACGGCAAGCAAGATCGTCTGGTCCATTGACCGCCGCGGCGCCGCGCCGGCAACCGTGCCCCACCCCCATGCCATGCATGCATCAATGTACAACGCCAGGCGATATGGGATAGGGATAGACGTGTGTAGTGTGGTGTACTCCGTAGCGTCTAGGAAAGTTCCTCCTAGCTCCAACTCCACGCTAGAGCAACGGGAGGAGATGGAGCTAAACAAGCCATAAAACGTGGCTTCTTCGGCCTAATTTTGATTCGAAAGAAGTTGTAGAAAAACTGCTTCCCTATAGTGCTCGTGTTGCAAACGGGAGCGGGAGCTGTGAACACCTTCCTCAAATGGGGCCTTTCATCATCTTTACTCTCTTTCCATATTTGTATTTGTGCTTATGACTTCATGGTAGACATCTATACCATGTTAGATACCTGTATTAATATTATATTTATAGATCAATAATTTCTTTCTTTTGCCTCTCACTCTCTCCCCTGTTTGTCCATCCCTCACTTCTCTTCTATCTCTCGGTCCGTCGTCCCTCGTTCTCACCCTTCTTGCTTTGAGTTTGGAGCTGCAAAATCTACGTTGGTGAAGCATCACTCGTACCATTGTTTAAACATCAAGACATAAAAATTATCTAAAAAGAAGACCAACTAATATGTATAGCTTCTGCCATAACTCATATATTAACGTTTTGCAATGTTTATTTAAGTAATTAAATTTAGAGCACTCTCAAAATTCCTTAAACGGCCATAATTCATATGTATGCATCACATGCCATATTGTGCGTTATCTTTAATGCCTACAAAAAATTTAGCTTATTTTGAGTGCCTTAAAATTTCTTTCAAGTTAAAACCTAACTTTTAGCATGTTCTTCATTAAGGAACTCTAGACTTTACTTAAGCACGTAAACTCATAATTTACATGATAAAATATTAATTTCCATACAAACAATTTAGATGTCCTTTTTAGATTTGTGGAAATCATTTTGAGGCTCAACAGCTTGATCGAATACTTAAAATATCGTTCTAAGAAGAATTTTAATTTCAAAAACTACAAAAGCTGTGACGCAGGATCTAATCAAAATGACCACACTTGCTGAAATCATGTGTTGGTTTTTCAAACCCTTATCAAATTTGCCTCTTTAGTCCCATATCAAATGTGCATAGACAGAAGAACAACAGCAATGTATTTTAGTCCCACATGATGCATGACTCACTGGACTGACAAATACTTGCCCTGTTTCTTTTTTTTTTTCAGCGCCGTATGGTCCTATGCGCTACACAGACGGACCACTAGTGCTGCCAACCTCTGCTGGGCCTTGCGACACTATGGAGGTCTACTTCGTCAAGGTGACTGAGATCAAAGGTGGCCTCCAATGGCCATTGGATGTCTATGGTGATGTCGCCGTGCGCGATTCCCTGGATCACAAACGCAACTACCTCTTCCGTCGAGGAAGGAACCAGTGTGCCAGACCCTCACCTCGTCTCAGGCACGTGCAAACATCTCACTCAGCTCTTCTACTATAATGCACCTCTGCAGATGAATGAAATAAGTACTGTAATAATAGCAAAAAGGAATGGTGGTGATCCTAAAGGCACTTGAAATTCACTGACCTTTAATTCGTGCGTGCGTGCATGCAGGATTCACTCTTGGAACTCACAGGCCCTAGCCGCGCGATCCTGCTGTGGGACGAGCCTGTTTTCGAGATTGACCTCAAGGTGAAGCAGCAGGGCAAAGGGAGCTCATCCTCATCTGAAGATGATGATATTTTGTGCTTGGAAGTCACTGGATACCGAAACCTTTCTTACAGAGGCAAAGTTAGCTATGCCCTGACAGAGGTGCTGTCAAGCAAGCGCAGCACGGTGGAGGTCAGGTTCGCGCACCTCAAGCGCTCCATCGAGGCCACCGTCACCGCCCGGATCACCAAGGGGCCAGGCGACTTCAGCGCGCGCCTCACCGCCTTCACCGCGAGCATCGGCGGCGGGGAAGACGACGTCGCCGTGCTGCTCGACTCACGAGGCCAGAGGGTGTTTGTCTCCGAGGACGGGACGGTTGAATTGCGGCGCCGCGTCGTTGTTGTGGAGGAGCAGGGAGCCAGGGACAGCTGAACTTTCGCTTTAAGGCCGTGCAGCTGGGGGAGGGGGGACACGGACGCTCCCGAGAGCAGCAGCAGCACTCGTTTTGAGAACGAGATGAAGTTTCCAGCCAGGTCGGCCCACAGAAGCGAACGTTACCTTCAGATTGGGTCGTCCAGGCTGCACTTGTTGGTCGCCTGGTCATATCTTTCATGATCGATCAGCTTGTTGTCAGATCATCAGATCATAACACCATGGTATTCCTTTGGATGGAATGGATTGAACCGTTCTGGCACTATGCATGTTCTTCATCGTAATAACTTACAATCAATGTGCTTGTGACATGATATATGGGCTGCATTTACTTCCTCAAAAAAAAAAAGTACTGTGCAAACAAAAGATTCTCGTCACATCAAACTTGAGATACATGCATGGAGTACTAAATGTAGATGAAATAAAAAACTAATTGTACAGCTTGGTTATACTTTGCGAGACGAACGTTTTTGAACCTAATTAGTCAACGATTGGACACTATTTACCAAATAAAGCCAAAACGTGCTACAATACTTTTTTTTACACCTTTTTACACCTTTTTACACAACTAAACACAGCCATGCATGGTGTGTGGTAGTGCTTTTGGCTTTGAATAGTGTTCATGCTGATTTGTCCCATGCATATTTTACTAAATCGCAGTGCTTGATTTGAGAAAGATCTATGCCTAATTATATAGGGTCTGGTAGTGTAAAGCTCATATGTCACTTCGATCTATATGCCGTCTTATATCCTTCGTTAAACGCATAAATAAAGAGATGAAAGAGCTCGAAATAAATCTTGTGTTTACATATTTCATTGGACCCAACCAAAACTGGAGTGAAATATGGTAGCAGCCTAGCAGGCCCTTCGTCCAGACGTCCAGTTCAATTCAGATTTTAGAATACAAGTGGGACTAGGGAGTATACCTTTCCCCTCTTGTTCAATATTCGATCTTGATTTATCTCTTTGATATGTAGTATTGCTATTTTTAAAACAAAAACGACAATCGTATTGTATTAATAAAAAATATAACAGACTTGCAGCGCCCGGACTTCTGTTCCAGAGCGTTAGAGTCGGACAGTGCCGCGCGCGTAAGAAGCGGAGACACCTGTTTTTGTGTGCTCCACCGCATGGACCCCACGCTATTGCGCTCGCTCTGCTTCGCCTGACCGCCGCGCGCCCGCACCTACGTGGGTCCTAGTCACATGCCCCACTTGTGGATGCGCATTGCGAATGCGTCTGCTGGCCTCAGGCACCCGTACGGTGAGCCACGGCGGTGCCCCAGCAACTGAGGCGGGCGGCTGCAGCAGGTGGGTCTCATTGTAACATATACAACACCAGATCTACTTTCCCAGCATCCATATAAAAACACTTGCAATATACGTCCGAAACAACTGAAACGTTTGCAACATACATCTAAAACACTTGCAAAACACTAGAAAAAACTTAAAAACACGTGTGTAGCCATTGCAAACATATGCAACGTCCACATAAAACACTTGCAACATATATATAAAACACCTGAAACACTTGAAACATACGCTGGCAACATGCTTATATATGCAACATATAGATCTACTTTTGCAACATCCAGATAAGACAATTGCAACATACGTCTAAAATAGATGAAAAAATTTGAACAAACTCTTGCAACATACGTGTATAGCGATTGCAACATGTGCAACATCCAAATCTATTTTTGCAACATCCATTTGAAACACTTGTAACATACCTCTGAAACATTTGAAACACTTGAAACATACTTTTGCAACATGTACTTTCAGCGCAACATCTTCTTGTTGCGTGGGAGAATCGAGGCTCCTCAGCACGTGGAGTTCACCGGTGCAGAGCTCGCTGGTGGCGCAGAGTTTGTTGCTCCGGTAGAGAATGCCATGGTAGATTTGGCACGAGATGTCACCACTCCGATGGAGAAAGTGGTCCACGCGCTGGAGAAGGTCGCGGCGGGCAGGAGGCGCGATGGAGATGGAGCGCGGTGGAGATGCTGGCCGGCGGGCCCAAGGACGTCATGAAGAACAACTAGGCGGCACGGCAGAGCGCGGTCGTGGTGGAGCACAGTTGCGGCACTGCGGTGGAGAGTCTTTTGGAGAATAGAGGAAACAGACTATGGTTAGAGACGAGTGGACAAGTGGATACCACTGTTGAGATAGTGTCTCGGCTTGCGAATGGGAACACGAATGGGAATGTCCGGACGATCAAACGCCCTGTCCATAGAATTTCCGAAAATATAAATGCCTAAGATAGCCTCGTTTGTTCATATAATGCCAACTTTCTAAAAACACTAGTTAATCTCTCTTGAGACCACATTTGACCATTCCGTTTAAACACAATTCCATGACACGGAGGTCCGATTGGGATTCATCGGATTACCATACACCTGGGATAATCGGCAAGATGAACATCACAATATTAAGGTGAGATTGGATAGGGGCCTGGCGACTGATTCCTTTCTGGACCTTTTCAGGGAAGTGAAGATTTGGCATGTCCAAACAACAATATCAGATCACTGTTGTCTGGTTGCTGAGTGCATTGAGAATTCCACAAGGAACAGACGGAGGAAGAAGAATTTTCGCTATGAAAATATGTGGCAGCGTGACCCATCCTATTTGGCACTCATCCGCGATGCTTGGGGACCGAACTCAGGAAATGAGGGGCTTGGGGAGATGCAGTGCAAACTGAAAGAAATTCAGAGCACCCTCCAGGACTGGGATCGGGATGTCTTCGGCTCGGTCAGGAAGTCATTGGCCTCCTTGCGCGCTGAGTTGGAGGATGAGCGGGGGCGGTCGATCGGCTCTGGTCCGTCCCGGAAGGAAAAACAGCTCATGTCAAGAATCTCTAAAATATTATCACGGGAAGAGGTGATGGAGAAACAGAGATCTAGGATGGATTGGCTCAAAGATGGTGATCGGAATACATCACTTTTCCAGGCCAAATCGAGAGCGAGAGCTAAGCGAAACGCTATCAAGTCACTTCGGCGTGATGAGGGTACTGTTGCTGTAACACAGGAAGACATGGAAGCAGTGGCGACTGACTTCTATACAGATCTTTTCTCAGCTCAGGAAGATCTTAATCCAGAGCTGATTTTGGAACATGTTCCTATGAAAGTTACTGAAGCAATGAACGAGAGACTCACTAGGCCTTATACAGCAGTGGAGGTGGAGCGTGCTCTCTCGATGATGGGTGCAAGGCCCCTGGACCGGACAGGTTCACAGCCGGGTTTTATCAGCTGCACTGGGACCTCATGGGAGCGGGTATCACCTCAGTGGTGCTTCGCTTTCTCAATGGAGGGGTGCTACCGGCTGAGGTAAATCACACAACTATTGTGCTGATCCCCAAGACTAGAAACCCTCAAACGATGAAGGAATTTAGACCAATAACGTTGTGCAATGTCCTTTACAAGATCTGCTCAAAGGTTTTAGCACTGAGATTGAGGGAGTTCCTGGACGAAATTGTTGCGGAGGAACAAAGCGCCTTTGTGCCGGGCCGTCTTATCACTGATAACGTGCTCATCGCTTATGAATGTATTTACTATCTAAAGAGAAAGAAGGGGAAGACCGGCGCTTGTGCTATCAAGCTGGACATGGCAAAAGTCTATGATCGAGTGGAGTGGGCATATTTGAAAGGCATCATGCTGAGGTTGGGATTCCACTCGGACTTTGTGAACTTGGTCATGAGGCGTGTTAGTTCAGTTTCCTTTTCCATCAGAGTTAACGGGACACTGACAAATTCCTTCAGGCCTTCTCGGGGTATTAGGCAAGGTGATCCCATCTCACCATACCTTTTTCTCCTTTGCTCAGAAGGTTTATCCCATCTCACCATACGTCTGTTCCGGAGCGCTAGAGTTGGACGGTGCCACGTGCGTAAGAAGTGGAGATGCCTGTTTTCGTGCGCCCCATCACATGGACCCCACGCTGCTTCCCGCCCTATCATCGCGCTCGCTCTGCTTCGCCTGACCGCCCTCACCCGCGCCTGTGTGGGTCCCAGTCACCTGCCCTGCTTGTGGATGCGCATCGCGGATGCGTCTGCTGGCCTCAGGCGCCCGTACGGTAACCCACAGTGGCGCCCTAGCAGCTGAGACGGACGGCTGTGGCAGGTGGATCCCATTGAAACATGTGTAACACCAGATCTATTTTTGCAACATCCATATAAAACACTTGCAACATACATCTGAAACAACTGAAACACTTGCAACATACGTCTAAAATACTTGTAAAACACCAGAAAAAACTTGAAGACACGTGTGTAGCCATTACAAACATATGCAACGTGCAGATAAAACACTAGCAACATACGTATGAGACACCTAAAATATTTGAAAAATACGCTTGCAACATGCATATATATGCAACATCCAGATCTACTTTTGCAACAACCAGATAAGACACTTGCAACATACGTCTGAAACAATGAAACATTTTGAACAAACTCTTGCAACATACGTGTACAATGGTTGCAACATGTGCAACATCTTAATCTATTTTTGTAACATCCAAATGAAACACTTGAAACATACTTTTGCAACATGCAATTTCAGCGCAACATCTCCTTGCTGCGTGGGAGAATCGTGGCTCGTCAGCATGTGGAGTTTACTGGTGTAGAGCTCGCCACTCCGGAGGAGAAGGCCGTGACAGATATGGCACGAGCTGTCACCGCTCTGGTGGAGAAGACGGTTCGCGCGCTGGAGAAGGTTACGATGGACAAGAGGCTCGATGGAGATGGAGGAAGGCGGGTGGCCGCGCTCTGGCGGTGGAGATGCCGGCCGGCGGGCCTAAGGACGCCGTGGAGAACAACGAGGAGGCGCCGCGGAGCGCGGTCGTGATGGAGCACGGTTGCGGCACTGCAGTGGAGAGCCTTTTGGAGAATGGAGACAACAGGCTACGATTAGAGGCGAGTGGACGAGAGGATATGACTGTTGAGCCACTGGACTGGTGTCGCGGCTCACGAACGGGACGTCCGGACGCCCTGACCACAATATTTCCGAAAAGATAAATGCCTAAGATAGCCTCGTCTGTTCATATAATGCCAACTTTCTGAAAACACTAGTTATTCTCTCTTGAGACCACATTTGACCAATCCGTTTAAACACAATTCCATAACACAGAGCTGAGGTCTGATCCAAATAACAACTCACAATTTATTTTGCCATATCGGACACAATTCATCTTGTCATCACACACAAATTAGACTAGAATATAATTGAAGGACTCGGCTAAAGCACGAATGCTTTGCATTTAACTCATCGCACACAAATTCAACAATATGTTCGTGAGGCGTCATGACAGACGTGTTTTGCCTATACGCGTCTGTGATGGGGGGTTCATCACGATGAATTGAAAAAAAAATCTCAATGCCATGGTCTTATATACATAATACATGCACATCAAATTAATTAGCAACTGCTAATTAACAATTGCGTGTACATGAAGTAATTTCAAAAGCCATTACAGGTCCCTTCAACATACTGCAAGTAATATCAAGCTGCAGGGAAGGGCATATATACATGAAGTAACTAGCCAGTCCCTCCGCGCAATGCGCGGGGCGAGAATACCATAGAAAATAAGAATAGTTTTGTTCCATTATTTTCAAAGTGATGTCTATGTGATCGCAAATAGTAAGTAAACATGACAAATAATTTAGCATGCATAGTTGCTGCTTCATAAATCGACAAATTAAGGTCCTTTAGCTCCCATGCTTTTATATAAAAGAGAGGCAAAGAACAAAGACATGAGAGGTGTTGAACATCTGAATTAGAAAGAACAGTAAAACATAGCATAAGGAGTCCATTCAGTAGTTCTTGCAGATATAGGAAGTCGAAGCAAGGAACATGTACCATTTCAAATGTATTTATGTTATGAACGGCAGCAAGTATCTATGGAGGAAGCGGAGCCGCCGTGGCTGACGGGTGAGCCACAACAGACTCGACCATGCGTGATCACCAGGAGCTACCAGCGACTTTCAGTTGCTAGGATCCTATTGTTTAGGAGCTTTTGTTATTCTTTTTAATTAGCAGTCATTTTGTTAGGATTCAACTATAAGTATTGAACGCTAAAGCTAATAAAGAATCAGCTGGAGATTGAGATCAATCTCTCCCGCTCCCCTGTTCGGGGGCGACGCCGAGCACGGCGTCGCTGCCTCGCCGCCGCTTCTCTCTTGCTCGCCAGTCTCTCTCTCTCTCTCTCTCGATTCTCCTAGCCCTAGCCCGCCACAACATCTGGTATCGGCTATGCCAGGACTTGAGCTTGCTCCTGCTCCCCCTGCCGCCGCCTCCACCATTCCGCCCTCCACCGTCGTTCCGGCGTCCGTCATCGACGCCCTCTGGAACGCCATCTGCAACCTTTAGTACCAAATGGCTGATCTGGCTAATCGACTCGACCAGGTGGAGCACCGGCAGCCACCGCCGGCGATCTTTCTACCACTGCCCCCGGTCGGTCTTCCTGACTACAGCAGCGGTTCCCTGATGTTGACGACTGCACCAGTGGTTGTATCCACGGCGTGCAGCAGTCCAGTGCCGCTTCCCAACTCTTCGCCGATCCCGTCGTTCGCCGCCCCTAGCCCTGTGCCACCCTAGCAGCACTACGACCACATAATGCCCAACACCGTTGGTGTTCCGCGCGGACTCTCGGATTCCACCCGGGTCGACATCGAGCCGCCCGAACAGGAGGACCTCCAGCGCGCCCTTGGCTTGGCGTGCGACCTTGTGCGCCGCGGCCAGGCTGGGTGCCCCAACAGGCCCGTGGTTCTGCCTCCTCCACCATCCACCACTCCTGCCGGCGCAGCGCATCCGCCCATGGTGATCGCGTCAACTTCGCCGCCACCACCGCGCCCGCTCCGTGGTCTGTCCTCAATGGAGCTCACCGGCGCCTACAGCGAGAACCTGCCCATGGTGTGCATCGTGGGCGGGCCCAACTCCAACGACTACAGCACCAACCACATCCTGCACCACACCATCAGCCTCCCGGACTTCTCGCCGGAGCTCCGGTGCTTCCCGCCCGTCTCCTGCCACCAGGCCGTCGTCAACGATCTGGAGGACGCGCACGAGCAGATCGACAGGGCCATCTCCACAGCGCTCAGGGAGAGCAAGCCCGTCTACACCAGCGTCAGCTGCAACCTGCTGGGACTGCCACACCCAACCTTCACCACAGACCCAGTGCCACACTTCCTAGCGCCAAGGCCGAGCAACCTGATAGGTCTCGAGGCCGCCGTGGAGGCCACCGTCATGTTCGACCCCAAGATGCGCGTGGCCAAAGCCGGCGACGCCTTCGTGGAGCTGGCGGAGGCCAGCGGGTCCGCGGTGGCGACCATGCCGTCGGCCACGGGCCTGGTGCTGGAGACGCTGCCGCGGTTCCTGGGCACCTATTGGGGCGCCATGAGCACTGCCTTCTGCGCTGAGATCGTCGAGTCCGTCGACGCCTACCTCTTCGTGGGCCCGTGGGCTACTCGTTCTTGCTCAAGAAGGACAAGGCGGTGGTGGTACAGCCGGACCGCGTCACCGTCGACAACAGCCCCACCTTCGGCTGCGTCATGATGAAGGACTTTCTGTCGGTGCTGGCCAAGCGTCAGCTGGGGCCTGGGTATGCAAGGCAGGACCACACCTTGCCATGCATGGACGCAGTGGCCTACCACTTCCAGCTCCTTGCAGGTGCCATCATCAACGGTGATATCCAAGTGGGCGTTCTGCAGCCGTTCCGAGCACCTTTGCCGTTCCAAGTGATGGCCCCGTGGGCGAGTATGTCCGAGGCTGACACACTATGGGAGCCCGTTGAGACGTTCTGCGCAGCGCACCCTTGCTTCCGGCTCGACGATGAGCTGTTTGTCAAGGGGGGAGGGGGCGCGACCAATTCATCGCTGCCCATGGTGAGCCGCCGCGCGTCGTGGATGGACACGTCCACTACAACGCCCGAGTGTTCGTCCCTGCCTCTTCAGCGGCGTTGGCCACGCTCTTGCAGCTCGCCCACGCGACCGGCCACGACGGTCCACAGCAGGCACTGCCGAGCCTCCGCTCGGCGTTCTTCGTCGACGAAGAGGAGCTGCTCTTCCGTGCGCTCTTCCATTACTGTGCTTCGACAGCCACAGACACCGCGGCCTTCGGTGTCCCCAACTCTGTTGTCAGTGCTCCTGATCTCAACACATCCATCACGGACTACGATAGCTCTGGTTTCGGCGCAACAGTCCAGCAATGGTGGCCAGACCTCAGAGAACAGCGCTTCCTCGTCCCGACAGCCGACTACGCCCTCGCATTCATGTTTAGCTTTGTTTTCAAGGTAGCTTACCAGACCGGACGCCTCAACACGGTGCCAGATGGTTTGTCTCGCCGTGGCAGCATGCCGGATGGTTTGTCTCACCGTAGCAGCGACGAGCTGTTAGCGGCCACTCTCTCGAGACCCTTCGTTCATATGTACGTCGAGCTGTGCCGCACGTCTGCTGACACCGCCGACCTCTGCGAACTCCGCGACGTCATCAGCGCCGGCCGTCCTGGCGCACCGTTGCACGTCAATGACGGCCTCATCTTCTACGCCGACAGTGTCTCCGTGCCGAACTCCTCAGCCTTTGTTCCTAAGGTCCTCAAGCGGGCACACACGGCAACCCCCAAGGGCGCCCGCGTACGGCTTCGTCTGTTTCATCGCCTTGCCCAGTCCTTGGTGGCTGGCTCCCGTGGAGCGGTGAGACATACGTACGCAGGGCAAGACACCGTTCTGGAACACATGGGCACCGTGTTCTACTACCTCCAGCCCACTGTCAGCGCCTATCTCTACAATGTTTTCCACGAGGGTGTTCTAAGCCCGTTGCGAGGCTCGCCGCAGCCTGAGCCTCATGCTGGCCCCGATGGTGGGTCTGTCCGCCGCGGTAGCAACGTGGGTGCCAGTCGACGCGTTCCACGTGGCGCACCCTTCCCTTCAGCTCGAGGACGAGCTGATCGTCGAGGGGGGGAGAAGTGTTATGAACGGCAGCAAGTATCTATGGAGGAAGCGGAGCCGCCGTGGCTGAGGGGTGAGCCACAACATACGCGACCATGCGTGATCACCAGGAGCTACCAGCGACTTTCAGTTGTTAGGATCCTATTGTTTAGGAGCTTTTGTTATTCTTTTTAATTAGCAGTCAGTTTGTTAGGATTCAACTATAAGTATTGAACGCTACGAGTGAGCCACAACAGAAGCGACCATGCGTGATCACCAGGAGCTAGCAGCGACTTTCAGTTGTTAGGATCCTATTGTTTAGGAGCTTTTGTTATTCTTTTTAATTAGCAGTCAGTTTGTTAGGATTCAACTATAAGTATTGAACGCTAAAGCTAATAAAGAATCAGCTGGAGATTGAGATCAATCTCTCCCGCTCCCCTGTTCGGGGGCGACGCCGAGCACGGCGTCGCTGCCTCGCCGCCGCTTCTCTCTTGCTCGCCAGTCTCTCTCTCTCGATTCTCCTAGCCCTAGCCCGCCACAACAATTTAACTACAACAACCAAAACTGAATTCATAGTAATATTTTGCTGGCAGCGTCGTGGCCAGAATTATGAAGCCAATATGTCTTAATTGGAGCTAATGAATATTACGTCTTCTCGGTATTCTGGTCATCACAAATTCTATAAATAGAAAGTTGTGTGCTTCCCTAGCTGAATATGTCAATGAATGAATGAGATTAGCAGGCAGAGTCAGAAAATCTGTAGCTGGCTATGTACATCAGAAATAGTGTAAATCTAAGTAAGCAGGAATGGATGCATATTTTGATTTTTGAAGCAGCATCGTAGGAATACAACATTATAATAATCAGCAGTTGGCAAATGATGCATTAGATCTATTAAGTTTTGTTGCAGCCAGAAAGAAATTAGTGTAAACGAATCAGTAATCCCTAGTAGGCCTTATAGAAGAGCTGTACACATATATGTTGCAAGCATTAGATTAGGAATAAAAAAAGAAAGTATGCATGGGTCAATGTTAGGAAATCAGGACTAATTTGTGCATTCACCGTGAAAGAACGAACACATATACACCTATACTTATATTGGCCGTGGCTCTACTGTGCTGAACCCCTCATGTAGACCAATGAAAAAAAATGCATAGATTATCAGCAGTGTGGCTGCTCTGCACCCAAAATATTTACATGACCACCGACCCACTAAATGATGCCTGAAGGTGAGTACTACAATAAGAAAATCACATAACACAGAATGTGAGCCTACTTTAGCCTGTTTTCACGACCACATTGGATAATGTTCTGCAATTTGTGCAAATAGAATTGACCCAAAATCCACAGTAATTAATATGGAGTCATGGCAACTAATCAGACCTAAATTAAAATGCTATGTTAAGATTCATAGTGAGGTACCGGGGTGGCTGTGGCGGCACTGCCCTTTTTCTGCAGCAGCGAGACGAACGGATTACGAAGATTCATCCACAGGAGATATCATAAATAGAATCGACGCCCACAGGGGCAGGCCAGGCCCAAAACGAAGGGTGTCCTTACCTACCGCCCCCGATGCAGGCGTCCGCCGTGAAGCCAACAATGGACCGGTGGCTCGGCGAGGCGACAGTGTAGCCGGCGTGGGTGTGATGGTGCCGGGCTGCGCCGCTAGGGTTTGGCCGCGCTAGAGGTCCCGTGGTGGCACGGCCAGATCCGGGAAGAGGGAGGGGTGGAGCGCACGTCTCTGGGAGAGGCGGAGCTCGTCGCGAAGCCGAGCCCGAGAGGGCGGAGCTGTGGCATCGCGGCATCACGACGTTGGGGAGGGGGAAGGGGGCGAGGTGGCCGCTCTGTAGGGCGGCCTCGTGAGGGGCGGCGCGGGGCACGTAGGGCAGGTGGGGGCGGCGTAGAGGGCCGGCGCGTCGCGCAAAGGTCGTAGAAGGTGCGGGTGGAGACTGGAGAGTTCGGGAAGTTGCGGCCTCGTGGGTGACGGATGGGTAGGAATAAGGGCGGACTGGGGAAGGAAGTGAAGGGGAAAAAAGGGAAAACCGAGCACTCACTACTACACAAAATCTTTTGGACAGCGTTTGACATTTGGGCTCCGAGGCGGGCGGCCTGGTTGCCCGCCTCAGTTATTCAAGGTTGGCAGCCAACCGATGCGGGCGCGGTAAAGAAACCGTCTCGGTTAATACATATTAACCAAGGTGGTTATCCTAACGCAACCACCTCGGTTAGTACATTAACGGAGGCGGTTTTTATAAGGAACCGCCTCGGTTAATCGTCATTAACCGAGGTGTTTGCTGTAAAGCAACCGCCTCGGTTAACTGGGGATTAACCGTGGTGGTTTCGTTACAATGACCGCCTCGGTTAAGTTTAGGCTATAAATGCAACGGCACCCACCCTTCTTCCCGTGGCCCCTCCTCCATTTTTAGGGTTTTGACCTCAAAACCCTAAAAGTGGCCATTTTCTAGGGGGAAAGGTTTCGCCCTTGGATTTGTTGAAGGGGGGCACCGCAAGAGGTTGATTCTCGCTCTCAAACCCTCAATCCTCTCTCTTTTTCATGATTGGTTACTTTTCTCTAGATCTAGATCTAGATCCATATGGAGGAGAGAGAAAATTAGATCTAGAGCTACCCTGCTGCTTTTTTCTATACTGCTCTGCTTATATGCGCCATTTTTGCTGTTTGTGTGTGCAAGGTTTCACGGTCATGGACAGGGAATGGATGTACAAGACATCAAGGTTGCATCCTTCGTACTTGGAACATGTGACAAAGTTTATTGCCATTGTGAAAAGGCATCGTCTGGGTCTGAAGCGGGAACACACTGTCTGTCCGTGTAAGAGCTGCAAGAACCTTCTACTGCACGAAGATAACGTGGGGAAATCTCACTTGGTCCGGTATGGTTTTGTCAAGGATTACACCATCTGGAAGTTTCATGGGAAGTAGAGGATCCAAGTGTCGGTGCATTTGGAGGAAACTCGCCGACAACAACGACGGCAACGGTGAATGTAGAACAACAAACCTCATCAGCAGTGGCCGACGGGCATGGCAATGCTGCTACTGGTGACAATAATAATGTAGATCGTGATTAAATCACGATGGATGATGTGCTCCAAGACATGGCTAACGACGATGATGGTGGGGGCGGTGATGATGGGGATGGCAGTGAGCCTATGAGGGATCCCGAGACCACAGACCTTTTTGAGTCAATCGCTAACTGTCTTGACCACGATGATGTTCTGTTTGGTAGTCCGAGTTGGCTGGAGAATTTCAGAGAGATGAAGCAGGCGATAATTGATTCCCTCTATAAGGACTGTTTGAAGCACTGGATGGTGCTGTGTTTTAACCTCCAGATGCTGATGCTGAAGGCTCGCCATGGCTGGTCCAACACTAGGTTCAATGACCTGTTACGTATCCTTACTGACACATACCTAGAGGGTTACAAGGTGCTCGCCAATACCTACCGAGCGAAGAAGCTGATTTGGCCAATGACGATGAAGCTTAAAAAGTTCCACGCCTGCCCTAACTACTGTATCCTATATCAGGGCAAGTATGAGAACTTGCAGAGCTGTCCGCACTGTGGCACGAGTTGGTACAAGAGGAATGCCAGTGTCATGTGGATGCGGATGACGAGAGAGGGCCGAAGAAGAACAAGACGGCTAAGAAGAGTACCGCAAAGAAGCAGATCCTGTCTCCTGAGGATGAGGAAGAAGAGGGTTACACGCAGAGGAAAAGTCCGACCATGTCGATGTCGTACCTGGTCGTGATCGATTGCCTGCGTGCTATATTTAGGAACCTCGAGGATGCCAAGCTGATGTCCTAGCATGCATCTGATGAGCGCATGAAGGATGATGGCAAGCTACGGTACCCTTCCAATGGCAAGCAGTGGAAGTGCTTCAACGCCAAGTTCCCGTTGTTTGGCGACGAGGCGAGAAACATAAGGTTTGCGCTGAGTACTGATGGGATGAATTCGTTCGGTGACCTCAATAGCTCACACAGCACTTGGCCAATCATCCTCACCATCTACAACCTACCTCCCTGGCTATGTCAGAAGCACAGGTATCTTTTACTAACCATGATTATTTTTGGACCTAGGCAGCCAGGCAATGATATAGATGTGTTCCTGGAGCCACTTCATGGAGGACATGAAGATACTATGGGAAGATGGGGTCAAGATGATGGATGCGTTCCTAAAGGAGTTCACTCTAGAAGCCATCATCTTTATCACCATCACCGATTACCTTGGTCTTTTTTCATTGTCGGGGCAGATCAAAGGTAAGTCAGGTTGCGTAGTTTGCATTGACGATACCTGCTACACTTGCCTTTGTGCATCCAAGAAGATGGTGTACATGATGTTGGCATAGAAATTTGGTCCGAGACAGGGGTTCCCTAAAGACAAGAAATTATCAAGAAAAGTCGAGTTCTCTAATCAAATCGGCTAAACAGGTTGCCAGACCAGCTAGCGAAATGGCGACATCAGGGAAATAAGCCCTATCGACAGGATCAACGAGGCATAGAGCGAAAAGACACGACGGACTCCATAGAAGGGAAAGATTTGAGTCCAAGTTTCTTAGATTAAGAAGCTTTGTTCGCCTTTCCTTGTTTTGTGAGCGGTCTTGTTTGACCAGGGCTCATAGTTAAGCCTTGGGTATAAATATTAAACCCCGACTATTGTAATAGATATCTCACATTGATTAAACAAATCTAGTACCTTTACTTTTTTGGCTCTGGCCATCCCTTAGGAGTAGGAGTAGAGTAGATTTCGGCGAGTTCTTCGGGCAAGCAGGGCTACTTCGGACGACCTGACCTCTGGCTTATTTGTGAGTATCCGTCATGACTTATATTGTTACTTGCAAGGCTGAAACAGACGACTGATCTCTTGCAAGTCACGGTATAATTTAGTTATCGATCTATATTGTTATTTGTAAGGCTGCAACAGACAACTGATCTCTTAAAAATCGCGGTATAGATTAGTTATCGATTCATACCAACTTTTACAAGGCTACAACAGACGACCGATCTCTTGTAAATATTGGTATTAATCAAAGTTGTCGATATTGTGTTAAGTAGTTTATTATTTAATATAATATCACCAACTACATGATCTAGATTGAGGTTCATTGGACCTATCTGTTTTGATCTATCGTCTACTGGTTACTATCACGGCTGAATTCAATTCATGACGTTAGATCCCGTTTTAATGACCAATCTATCTTAGTCCTAATCGTACATGGCGGATGTCTGAAGTCATGTTCTGTTAGGAGATAGACCCATTGACCACCAGTATCTGGTGTGATTCCGCTGTCAATGCTGCATCAAACAACTCGACCTATTGATAGCGTGTTAGATCGGACATTGGCGTTTAGTAGATCTATCTGCTAAGAAGAGCATAGCGTCAGCCACCTGCTATGTTTCCATCGGCTATTTAGCCGATGGCTTGAGGTTTAACGCATATGACATGCTTCCATGATTTCGTTGCAACGTAAGTAGATCTATGGATTACAGGTTTTTGGTCTAGGGTCCTACCGTCAATGCTGCATCAGATGACTCGACCTATTGGCGGTACAATAGATTGAGTCTAGTCATTTGTAGATTTACTTATATCCAATGGATGAGTGATCGTATGCTGTACGACACGATCACTGGAATCGATTGGTTTAGCCGATAGCCCGTTTTGTTAACGATGTATTGGCTGTTTACATGATTTTACTTGTTCTTATCTTAGTTAAAAGCTAGTATGTCTCTCACATGTAAGCTTACATGTTCATCTTTACATCTTTCACATGTTTTCATGATCATCGACTAAGTTAGGTCCATGCAACTGAGTAAATAATAATTGCTGATATGCCTGCTTTACTTACATTACATCATGAACATGCTGGATATCGACTCTCTAGTCGATAGTCATATATTGCTGGCCACTTGGCTATATATTTAGAACTGTCTGGACCAACACCGGCATATTCCACTTTAAATTACTGATCAACTTTCTCTCCTTATCAATTGCAGGGTCAAATTGACTAGCACACCCTCAGTCACAACCATCCAGTCCGACGCTCACCCCTTAAGTCCGGAGAGAGCTCAGGATCAGCTCCACGTGGTTTCTCTCAGCTTGCTTCGTGTGCCCTCGACGGTGGAGAATGACCCGGTGACTTTTCATCGTCCACACATGAGGCATAGGCGATTCCTCGTCAAAAAGCACAGGTACCGGGAAGCTACGATGAATAAGTACTTCAACAACTAGGAGGAGCCTCAACTTGACAAGCCAAAAAGGACAAGGTACAGGCAAAAGGTGTTTGACATGGTGAAGGGCATAGACGTTGAGTTCGGGAAGAAGAAGAAAGAGGAAGATGGGACCATGACAAGGAAGAAGAGGAAGCGGGATAAGATGGAGGAACCACCAGTCATGCCCGTTCCTTTCAAGAAGCAGTCATGTTTCTTTAAGTACCTGTGGTACTGGAAGGAGCTAGATACGTTGTTGGTATTTCTTAACGCATACAGAAATAATCCGCAAGCGCACGAAATTACTGTCACAACATTTCACCCGGACATATTTGGGGTATCGTATTTCCATGAGGAACGGATGTGTAGCAGCCTCTTAACTAGTTCACCTAAGGTAACAAGAAGGAAGATAGATCGGGTAGCGAGGTTTTCAAAGGATAGAGATCCTAAGCTAAGATAGCTTTGTCACTAAAGACTTACTTTGGGAACCAGATAACACTTGGTCTGCCAAGCATTACCGACCTACGTCTCTACGCTAAACCCACACTTGGGGGATTACAAGGGACGGCTAGGGCTATCACCACCTACCACCTACCCTTCAACCGGAGGGAACGAGGCAAACGAAGGTAGCCTCTAGCCTAGACACCATGTCTATGCTATCGACTACTACTCTAGTGCCATACAAGGTTATCCATCTTTATCTGGAGCCCTCTACTAGAGTATCTGAGCTTACCGCCATAGAAGAACAGGAACTTTGTACTCCAAGTAGTACTAGATCCGTCAAGGTACAAGTGAAGAGGGAGCCGCCATTCCCGACATTCCTTCCGCTACAAATGGAGGTAGCCGACAACCCCGGTACTTCTCCATCTCTTTCTCTTCCTCACTCGCTCACTAAACTAGACTAACTAGAGAGCTAAGACATGAAAGGAGCACTTCTCTCTTCTTGCTACATTGTATCACTCTTGTGTCTACTCTTCCAAATGTTGTGGTGTGTGTGGTGTGTTTGAGAGAGGGGTACCCCTCTATTTATACAGGGCAAGAGGCGGTGCTTGAAGCTATATTTGGTGCGAAGCATGCACTCCACCGCCTCTGCATGTCGAGGAGGCACCGACCGACGAAGGGGTGGCTGAGCAGCACCGGCAAGGGGGCGGCCGCCCCTAGGGAGCAGCCAGTCCCTGACCGAGCCTCCTCACCACCGCCTTCGCATGGCAGCCCAAGGGCTAGACATGGGTTGCTCCCCCAGGGTGCTTTGCCCATTTTGAGTTGATTTGGTGGGCGTCTCCCTTATTCTTTTATGTAAATCAGCGTTGGAAAGCGCCTTTCAGTGAAATCTTCCATGTATTTGTGTTTGTGACCTGCAAAATAATGTTCTCCAAATACATATGGAACTTGGTTAATAGTAAATGCATATATGATTAAGATTATTAATTTCTCCTCTTTTATACTTAATTGGCAGTTAGAAATTGGAGTTAAGGACCACCAACAATCTCCCCCGCACTTAGCCCTTTGCTCGTCCTCGAGTAAAGTTCAAGGGACTAAGATGGGTCATCTCCTTGATATATAGTCTGCATACAAGTTATTCTAAGCTTCACCTGCACTTGTGAACCTTTTAAGTGTCTACCACATTATCTTGGGTAATTGAATAATGGAACAATTTGGATTTAAATCCCCTTACTACACTTTGCTTAGAAACTTGGGTTTTGTTTGATTTTGAAAATATGAAATTTAGCTTTGCTCCTCAAAATGATTCACTCGATCGCTCAATGTGTATAGTCCTCACCAATGGCTTTTGATATTTGCATTCTTTTCATCCTACTTCTAAAGGCTTTTTGTGGAGTTTTGGGTAGGTATGAAAGAGAGACATACATGCATCACATAATATTGCTAAGTCAAAAATTGGATCCAAGGAGATGCAAGTCATACACTTTGATCAAGATTGTGCAAGTGTGTGGAATTTTAAATTTTTTTCTAATTCTAAATATTTTTGTACTCCTTTGATCATGACTCTCTCTCTCTCTTTGATGATTGCCTTTTATTTGAAAGTATGGGCTATCTTTCTTGTTTCTCTTTTTTTTGCTTCTTAGCATGGGATTATTCATGCTCTTTAGCATGGATGTTTTTTTTCTCTCATGCTTTTAGCATGGATATATATTTTTTAGCATAGCCCATACTTTTCTTTTGGCATATGAAAACTTTAGAGTGAGACTCATGAAAAATGAATGAAGTATTTATTTTTGTGGACGAAAAAACATGTTTTTGCGTAACTCTCAGTGTAAGGGTCAACATTTTTTTTATGAGTGTACGTGAATCTTGATCATGGGTGCATGATGAGAATCTCAACAAGGGTCACAACAGTTTGACAAAGCTCAATGTAAATACAAGCAATATATGACTAAGGTTTTGTATCATGGAATATTATCATATGGTCTTGGTAGGAATTATAATCATTTGAGGAGCATGCTAATCAAGATTTTGATTTTATAAATATATCCCAAGTACTTTGCAAAAGTGAGCAAGTTTCATTTCCATCATACCATATCTCGTGTTCCAATTACCTAGATAAAATGGGGTCCCTATGATAAGTTGTTCACAAGTTTAGGAATATTGGCGAGGAATAAATAGTATGCAAACTTCTCATCAAAGGATAGCATGGAGATGCAGCATCATTTGTTTTATATTTTAAATTTGTTTAATTTTATACTTTCTTAATGTAGGGAGTGAGGGTAGTGTTGCACAAACCATCGTTTTGGAGAGTAAGGAGTTTAAGGGATTCAGATGTGGTTTGATTTAGCCAATCCTCTCTGAAGCTATTTGTCCTTTCCTTCTGCATGATGATTGCTTGATGTTATGCAACATGTGGGGGAAGATCTCGAATGTGTGGTTGTTCTGCTTGAGAGATCTCCTCCACACTTATTCTTGTACCTACTTTATTGAATAAAAGAAAAGAAAAGAAACCAACAAGGGCTCTTCCAGCTAAACACCAGACAACCTAAATTTTTATTTATTACTTATGACTATTATATTTTTTTGCATTTAAAAAATCATTTATTATTTATTTTATTTTATTTGTTCACCCAACTTTTTATCTTTTTAACATAACTTTATACAAGGCTAAGGTAAAGTTTACAGAATAAACATAGCCTTGATTTATCTTCATTGTAAATTACTTCCATTGTTTATGAAAATAATGTTCAAAGTTCATTAATCGAACTTCAACACCATGTCAAATTTTGATTAGATAAGACTGTTTTGACCTAGGCACCATGCTTAATTCAAAAGTCCTATGGGTATATCTATATAAAATACACCCAAACCAGAGCATATGACATAAGCACCGGAAGTATGAATTTTAATGATCAAGTTTTATTCTAATGGAGATAACTATGAGCGATGGAGTTGGTGAACTTATTTACCTTTGCATACCTGAGTATTCTTACCGACCGCATTCATGGATGGAAGCTTTGGAGATGCTGCAACGGCGGCTTGATTGTAGAAGGTCCATCTCAGGTTAGCACCAAGGCTAGGGCACACACACACACAACAAGTATGTATGTGCCTTGGTGGTAAATAGCAATGGTATAGAAGAGGAGAATTCTTGATAGAGTCAGGTGGCTCTTTGGTGTGTTTTTTTGTGGTGGCCATGTGGGGCTAGCCTGCTCCTTCTTCTCTTCTCTTTTTTTTTTCTTTTTTTGTATATCCTTTTCTCTCTGTTTTTTTAGCCCCCTTCTTTTTTCTCTTCTTTTTTTATAGCTCTCTTTTTTCTTTTTCTTTTTTATAGCAAGGTAGAGCTGACATCATTCATTTTTTATTTTTAACCAAGATAACCTTTGGTGTGTATGGAACTTTGTGGTGAGACTCTCACAATTCTCCCAAGTCCAAGAGTGTAGTTTTGGGGGTCTCCTTTTGAGTGTGTCGTATCACCAAAGATCACCAAGGTATGTAGTCGATGTAGCTCCCATGATTTCAGACATCGTTTGTCTCCTGTTCTTCTTGATCTTAACCTGTCATGGTTAGCAAACAAGAATACCCAAAGGTGTATACTAACTTGAAAACATGATCTTGCTGTTATTGATAAGAAAAGTTGTATTTTTTATGATAATCTGGGGTATCTTCCGACAGTGCTTAGTTTATGGTCATAAGCTTGACCGCCAAAGCCATGATGGAGTTTATAGCCAGAAGCTATGATTGGCTTTGTTGGTGGTGGCTCTAAGAACTCGTCCTAAGGAGCATAAAGATATAAATATTTTTTTGACTGGTAGGGCTTCATGGTGAAAAAGAATAAAAGGAACAACTTTTTTCTTTTTGAAAGGAAAGATAAGACACAATGATATACGGGTGAACTAGGTTTGGAGATAATTACAACAACCATACCCTGGTAACGGCGCCAGAAATGCTTGTTGGTATTTCTTAACGCATACAGAAATAATCCGCAAGCGCACGAAATTACCATTGTAGCATTTCACCCGAAAGTATTCAGGGTATCATATTTCCACGAGAAAGATGTGTAACAGCCTCTTAACTAGTTCACCTAAGGTAACAAGAAGGAAGATTCCTTGGGTAGCGAGGTTTTCTAAGGATAGAGATCCTAAGCTAAGATAGCTTTGCCACTAAAGACTTACTTTGGTCACCGGATAACACTTGGTCTGCCAAGCATTGCTAGCCTACGGCTCTACGCCAAACCCACACATGGGGGATTACAAGGGACGGCCAGGGCTGTCACCACCTGTCGCCTATCCCTCAACCATAGGGAACGAGGCAAACGAAGGTAGCCTCTAGCTTAGACACCACGTCTATGCTATCGACTACTACTCTAGCGCCATACAGGGTTATCCATCTTTATCGGGAGCGCTCTACTAGAGTATTCGCCACAGGGACGGACAACAAACCCGCAAGTAAACAATTAACAAGACTAACTTAAAGTAAGAGCTCACCACCGTAGAAGAACATGAACTTTGTACTCCAAGTAGTACTAGGTTTATCGAGGTACAAGTGAAGAGGGAGCCGACATTCCCAGCATTCCTTTCGCTACAAATGGAGGTAGCCGACAACCCTGGTACTTCTCCATCTCTTTCTCTTCCTCACTCATTCCCTAAACTAGACTAGCTAGAGAGCTAAGATATGAATAGAGCACTTCTCTCTTCTTGCTACATTGTGTCACTCTTGTGTCTACTCTTCCAAATGTTGTGGTGTGTGTGGTGTGTTTGAGAGAGGGGGTACCCCTCTATTTATACAGGGCAAGTGGCGGTGCTTGAAGCTACATTTGGTGCGAAGCATGTACTCCACCGCCTCTACTTGTCGAGGAGGCACTGACCCACGAAGGGGTGGCTGAGCAACGTCGGCAGGGGGCGGCCGCCCCTGACCGAGCCTCCTTGTAACAGAACCGACCAAATTATAAGAGTACAAGTACAAAAACAAGCACCGAAGTGCTCAAATTTTCGCACTTGAGCCCATATAATCCCGGTAGTCAATCGAAACCACGAAGGATTTCAAACCAACTTGCTTACAACCAGGATCGCATCATTCAACATACAACATCATACGTTACATTTCACAAGTAGTTCTGAAATAAGTTTACACACACGGAGTTGCAATTATTACAAACCAAGTTTATAAAGTAGCGGAAGCAAACACACGCCAGTTGTTTAACTATTGCCAGTCTTGTTGATCAACATCCCACAAAAGCATCAGGAAAGTACATAAAAGATGATCACGCCCAAGTGATCTAGTCTTCGTCACCCGCAGGGTGGAGACAATTTTTGCAGAAGCCTTGGTAGAGCATATCATCTGCAACAGGAGGGAATAAACCCTGAGTACTGGAATGTACTCAGCTAGACTTACCCGTCGAAAACCAGAAATAAGATGACACCAAGGATCATGCAAGGCTTACACAAGAGGCTAGCTGACATCACATTTTGCATAAAGGCATAAGTAATTGAGACTCTTATAACCTGTACTAGCAGTTATTTTTAGCATTTACCTGTCATCTATCTTAGCACCTGTACTAAACATGCACTTGATTAAAATCAAACAATTATCGTTATTATATCCAGAGCAGGTATGAATTTTGGCAACATTGTATCATTCACTTAACCATCTGTTCATTTAATGAGATCTACGTTGCCGCTGCTCAAGTCAAGTGCTCACTAACCGGGAGCGACGGCGATTCGAATCGAATTCCTATCCAGCTGGAGGGGTATTTCTAACACTCACCGCGCAGGCCCCTGCCAGGGTCGCACAAGCCACCTTTTCATATGATTCAGGAATCGCGGGTCCGAATGATGTCGCGACCCCAAGGGCGACACTCTGCCAGGTGATAGGGACTCTAACCCCCCTTGGTCTCACGCCAATGTCCCCAAGCACATCCTTTCTCTCCTCCAAGAAGCAACCTACCATTCGATTCCCGGCCTGAACCACATTACTCGGCTTCGCGGTCGGAACGGCTTATCCGGCCAACTAAGTGTTAGACTGCGTTCAACATGACTCAAGGACGTACAGCGAATCGGTCCTTAAACGACTCAGATGGGCATAGCTCCACACCCAAGACGTGAAGTGTCTTGCGGCTGTACTATCGAACTCCCGTCCGGTCTCAATTTCATTTTTAAGGCATGGTTCCATCCACGATAGCCATAAGCCACTCGTGACTCCTTCCTACATCTCACGGATGACCAGAAATCACCCGACTTCTACCGTACTAAGCAGGGCTAAGCATTGACACGTGCCTAAACCTAATATAGGATTAAGTACGATATCTGGACAAGGACAGGTATAATGCAACAAGTGTTTTCATATAACTCCTATAACTTAATGCAGTAAACAATTAAAAGTACTCAAGATTAATTTATAAAACCGTAGGTTCAGCATGCACCGGGGCTTGCCTTTCAAAAAGGTCAAAGGCCGGTGGTCAGGACACTCAGGAAGGTCGTCTGCGGGCACTCCTTCGCCTGCCGGATCCTCGGGCTCCTGCTGCTCCTGGTCCTCCTCCGGAATTACAGGCTCGAATTCGAGGAGAGTTACCCCCTCCGGTACACCTATTGCATGAATGCACAATAAATATCATGGATGCATAAAGGTGCAACATGCTCGGAATGAAATGCATTTCAGAAATAAAATAATAATCTAATCAAGTTACTTTATTAGTACGTGCAAATCTCTTCTCCGGTGGAGAAGTACTTACCTAATCTACCCAACCTAAGATATAGTTGTTCCTCTTCGGTTAAGGCCCTAACACCTAACAACACACAAGAGTAATATTACTTAGGTTACCACAGTAAGACATTCTGGACAGCAGTTCAAAGATTCTAACATAACTGGAGAATCCCAACTCCAAAAGATATGATCTAAGACAATCTGGAAAGCTTATGAAATGAACCACAAAATGTTTTCAGACCACAGCACTTAATTCCAAAGTTTACCTAGTCGAAATTCCAAAGTTCCAGAATCTGCTCTCTCTAAACAGAGAGCAGTCAATTCTGGACTGTCACTTAAAACAGCAATAACTCCTAAACTACTAAGACAAATGCTTCCAAATTTTGACACAAGCTAGTTTAACCAGTTTACTACCACTTTGGTATTCACAAGTTTTCTAGCCAATACTTTTATTAAGGGTCAAACCTAGAAATGCTATCAGCTGTCCAGAAAACCTAGAATTACAAAGATTAAATATTTATTTATGTGGCAAATATCCCATAAGACCAAACTACTGTTACCACAAGTTCACAAAGGTCACAAGAACACCATAAGTAAGGTGTGCCCACCTAGAATATTTATTTACACCCCCTTTCTTAATTTACTTAAGTAATTAAGTGGAATTTTAAACATATATGTAAACTACTTCTAAAATTCTACAAAAATTACAGGGAACTCTATGACCCAAAAAGAGACTACTGTAAAAATTGGAACTCAATTTATTCACAGAAACTCTCTGAAAAAAATTCACAAGCCCAAAAGGCTGATTTTTGTATAAATAACAAAGCATAGTAAAAAGTGTCAAACAACAGATTTCTTAATTTTCTTGGACACACTAGGGTACCAAGACATTCTCCAAAAATTTATATGAACATTGGACATGTAAAAAATTTACTAAAATTCATTTAAGTATTTCCTAGAATAACAAGATAGCATTATAACTTGAAAAGTACTTAAGCACTACTGCCCAAATTTTTACCAAAGCTAGAGCAAGTATAAATTAGCCTACTCACCAAATTTCATAATTTTTGGAACACTAAAACTCAAGATATAATTTAAACAAGTTTGCATGTGATTTAAAACACATTTCAAAGATCTATTTAAATATCCCAGACAACAAACATCACATAACAAATTCATTTTTTTTCTAAAATACTACACACCCTGTAGATCCCAACAAAATTTATCTCATAATTTTTGGGCAAGTAAAACCCTAGATCTACTTTTTCTAAACATTATCTAAAACTGTGACAGAATAAAAGAAATGAAATAAATCGGATTTGTTACTGGGCCGGACCGGGAAAGACGCGGCCCAAAACTCACGGCGTGGCCTGTTCCGCGCGCGCGGCCTGCTCGGGCTCCCGCCCGCGCGCATGTGACTGACCAGGTGGCCCCACCTATCAGCGAGAGAGAGGCGGAGGGGAGGAGCTGCGGTCGCCGGAGCTCGCCGTCGGTGAGCCAACCGACGAAATTGGACGGACTAGCATGACCACGTCATCGAACTACAACGATTGGTGGCAAGAACGGGGCGGCGGAGCAACGGAAAGGTGCTCGTCGTCGGGCATGGCGGCACGGTGGAGGTGCGCGGCGGTACGCCGGCGACGGTGAGCCCCGACCGCCTCAACCAAGCCCGCCCCAAGTTTCCCGGGGTCACTGGAAAGCTAACTAAGGAAAAAGGAAGGGATGAGAAGGGTGGAGCTGCTCTGCCCACGGCGGCCTCGAACTCCGGCGAGGTCCCGAACACGGCCGTGGTGGCGGAAGCGAGCAATGTGGCCTCACCTTCGCTCAAACACTCCCAGAAAGGGGTGGAGGTGGTAGAGGAAGATGCTGCGGGGTCGCTGGCGGGAGGAATTGAGCCGAGGCTCGATGACGGCGGCGCACGAGCGCGAGGAAGCCCGCGGCGGCAATGGCGCCTCGGTGCTCCGCTCTGGCTCGGAGAGGCGAGAGAGAGAGGGCAGGGCGTGAGTGAGGGTGAGTGGTGGCTCCGTGGCACCTCTTGAAGACGTCGTGACCCGTCCGGTGGGGCCAAGGCCAGCGTACGGCTGCCACCGCGTGGCCACGCGTCGACGACGGCCTGCGGCCGATCGGCCACGACAGTCATGACCGAAGTCTGACTTAACTGAATCGCGTCTGAAACGGTGACTGACAGAGCGATTTTGAGTTCATTTTACTCCTAATCCAGCGAGAACCAGGTATGGGTGTTGTTGGCAATGTTGTAGAGCTACATGAGGACTACAAGTTTGTCAATTGGAGTTTGGACTGGTTCGGCCTAGATTTGAAACTACAGAGCTCCAAAGTGGTGCCCCTTGAAACTGAAATACAGTTTCAGAGATAAACGTCGACTGAAACCCTAACTTCTTGACGCTATATCTCCTAAACTATTTAGAACTAGGTGATGGTGATATTGACAATGTTGTAGAGCTATGTGTGGACAACAACTTTGTCAATTGGCTCAAGGACTGGTTTGGCCTAGTTTGTGAGTTACAAGTTGCTAAAGGGAGGTACAGTGAAACGGTTTTCAGCACCACACTTAGCCAAAATGGCTAAGTCCCAAAACAGCCTCTAATACTGACTTGTGGGCCATTTTTGAGCATGCTCTGATCATTTTCATGAGATGGCCATATTAGAACTTTTGTTCCTTATGAAATTCTCTACAACCTTGCTTAAGGTTGCTCCTCCATGCAAGATCTCTAAACTGGACTTTTTAATTGGTCAAACCAGATCACTCCAGAGGTCCAACTTAGTCAACAACATTTGGAAGGGCAATTTGGTAATTTTGGTCAACATGAACATTGCTCCACTACTTACCCTAAATGTAATTAAGGTGTTATAAGACCTAATTAGCCACTCTACACATTGGTTGCACAAAATTCCTAGTGTCACATACTTTGGCACAAGTAATTCAATACTTTCACCCAAATGTTGCAAGCTCATGTTGCACATGTTGCATGAGTGTGTTGCACAACACTTGCTAATTATGTTACCCTAAAGTGGTTGACATATCTCACAAAGGAAATTGCACATAAGGTACTTGTGTGTTGCACACTACTCACTTCTTACTTCACATGAAATATAAACATATTATAAGCTTATGCATGAAATGAATGATGCTTGCTTATGCTCATGCAAATGCAATGCAATTAAGGAGCTAAACACCTGAGGTGTTACACTCCTCGCCATCGCCTTTGCGTGGTAGGCCATATGCTAGACATGGGTTGTGTAACACCCCAGGTGTTAGGCTTGCATTTTGGCACTTACATTGCATGGGCCTAAGCATCATTCATTCATATATGAGCATGGAACATATGTAACGCACTAGTGAAACATATAGAACACACCAGTGCAACATGTAAAACATGTATATATGGAATGTGCTTGAAATATCTCCTTGAAACATATGTAACATACCCTTGTTATTCTATGTTTCAATGTGTGTATGTTTGATGCTCATGCTTGGTAATGCAAGCGAGTGTTGATGTCACTTTTTTCAAGTGTCTCACATCACTCTTTATCTATAGTGATCCCTAGAAAAGTTTCATGAAGTTTAGAATAAAAAAGTCACATGAAATGATAAGTTCTATTCTTGTTGGAATGACCTTACTAAGTGAATGGAAACATCGGTCGTCAACCAAACCTTGCAACCTTGCCCAAATGACTTTAGATGAACTCTACAACAAAAGTCATGAAAAGTTGATGTTTAGCAAATGCCCTGAAAATGCTCCAATAGGTCACAAAGGATAATCTAAGCTTTATTGTGATGTTACTTTGGTCAAAGTGGAACTACAGGTTCTATACAAGTTTTGATGTTGGACCTTAAATAAAAGTTGTAGTTCATGTTATGTAGAATGAACTTTGTTTAAAGGTCAAGACCTAGTTAGGCCTCTAACTTAGTGTAACCGAGCCCCCAAGTTGGAATCCAGTGCTGCTTTGGGAGCTCGAAATTTTGCTAAGTCCTCAATGGACTGAATGGCTGTTTTAGTTTCCATGTAGGCATGTTGGTGAGTTTGTAACTTGAAAACCATGGCGATCTGGACCGAACTCATATAAGCAAAGTTGGAGCTGACATGTAGCTCTACAACTTATATTACTGAAGTTTTCGCAAATACCGACCGGATTAGGAGATGGAGGGGAATGAAAATGGAGTTTCAGTTGTACATTTGAGGTAGTATTAACAACACATCAGGTTGTTGATTCAGCATAGCAACAATGGCCGACCGACTCTGCACCCTCGCACCACGTGGCTCCCACACGCCTCACCTGTGCGCCACCTCGCCTAAGCCGAGCACTGCGTGGAGAAGGGGAAGACCGAGCCCGAGCGCCCTCCCTTCCCTCGTTCTCCCATTCTCTCGGTCTCTCCTCTCTGTCTCTCGACCTTGTTACCGCCATGGCTGAGCAAGAGCAGAGCATCATCGCTGGCCGACCTCCTTCCTCACCGCCACTCCTACTATCCTCCCCACCCCTCGCTCCGCCCTCGGGCCGCCACTACGCTAGCCGTGCGCCGGCCGAGCTGGGCCGGTAGCCGTAGCCACGCATGCGGGCGCTGGCGCGTGACCCGCCGCAGGCCGCAGCCGGCCGAGCCCAGGGCCACGGCTGGCCATGGCTGGTCACGACCAGGCCTGGCTGGCCTTTCCCACCACCGCCACCGCCGGCGACCAGCCGGCCGGATTTTGGCCGGCCTCCTCCGTCCCTGGCCGTGCTTTGCTCGTAAAGAAGAAGAAGAGGGAGTAAACTGCGAATAGAAACTCTTTGTTCAGTTCACTTTGCAAAAGTGCTAGAGACAAAGGATTTACATATATGGGCTTATTTAATTAGAAGAAAGTTTTGTGTTCACTCTGCTTAATGTTTTCTTTTTTTTTTCAGAATTATTATTATTACATTTAAATGGCTGAACTTTGGAAAATCATAATAAGCCGTAGAAAAGTCATAAAATAGCAAATGAGGACTTTTTGGAATCCTTGTGAAATTGTCTATGCAGTGGAACTATAATATGACATATTTTAGTTTAAAGTTTTCTCTATAAAAATAGATTTATGCAGTTAGGTTTTAATGCTAGTTGAATTTGTCTTTTTCATAACTGCAGTTGTAGGGCTCCAAGTAAAGTGAAATTTTGGTGGCATGCTACTCATATGATATTTAATGTATGGTAAAAATTTTATGAATTTTGGTTGCTGTATGAGTGAGTTATTAGTGTATCTTGCTCTCACATGATTTCTTGCAATAGCCATTTGTCTTTTTCATAGAGGTTGCTATGCTTACTCAAATGGTATGAAATTTATATAGTAGACTATTGGGAGGATATGTAGGCCGCTGTAATGTTAGTAGAATTTATTGTACACTTTTGATATGTGTTCATAATTCCACCTAATTATCTAAATAAATTAAGAAAATACATTAAAAGAAATTATTTAGGAATGAACACTATGTTTTGTGGTGTTCATAAGTAATGTGTGACATGTTGGTAAAGTTGGTTTTGTGCATTTATATGTTTGCAACATAAGTTATTATTTATTTCTTGCAAATAAGGTTTTTGGACAGATCTGAGAACTTAGCAAGTTCTTTATGATAATATGCTTTGTTGTGAAACTTGTGTATACAAAATTTGTAGATAATTTATTTATATAGATACTATTAAAATTTGGTGGCATTTGGCTAAGTAGTTTAGGAGTTATAGCTGTTTAAAGTTGGGTTACAGAATTGCTTGCTCTCTGTCTTGTTAGACCAGTTTTTGTGTTTGTGTAAATTCAATATGTTAAACTTTGGAATTATGCTATAATGATTATAAATTAAATGTAGAAAATTTCATAAGATTTCCAGAATGTCTTGTCACATGTCTTTTGGAGTTGTAGATCTCCAGTTATGATTAAATTACTTAGCTGTTGTTCTGATGTCCAAAAAGTGGCAGATTCTAGTTTTAGTGCTTTGATTCACTTTGCCATATTTGTGTGGTGCTAAGTGTAACTCATAGCTTTGATGAAACTAAGTTGGTACACCTGAGATCATGTGTGACTTGGTCATGATTGATTTCCTTATTATCTCCTATGTTGTACTTTAATGATGATTAAGTTACATAGTTCTAGGTGCTTATATTGAACTTGGTGTGCTTGCATAACTGGTTGTTTATGATATTTCTATGTATTAATACATATGCATTGTTGCACCTCATTTAGGTACGCTAGCTGAAACGTGTGAAGGATGTGGTGTTGGAGCCAAACTCGAAGACGGTGTTTGGTGGAACTACCCCGAAGATAGAAATACTCGGCGAGTGGTGTCTGACAAACACTGACTTAGTGTCAGATCCCAAGCAGGCCCCAGAGCATTATAGGCCTCCTAATTTCTAAAAATACAATTGAGTATATATGTTATATGTATTGTTGCTTTACGTGATAGGTGTTAGATGAAAACACTTGCTGCATATATATCTCATCCTTGTCTAGAAAGTATACCTTGAATCCTATTTAGGTTCAGGTTCGAGTAATTGCTTAGCCCTACTTTAATCGGTAGAAGTCAGGTGATCCCCTGTCACCTGCGAGCTTTAGGGATATATTTGGCATAGTTGGCTATATTTGCTATCGTGGAATAAAACCTTATGTTAATGAAATAAAATGAGATCGAGCGGGATGATGATAGTGAAGCAACAAGGCATGGAAATCTTGGGTGTGGATCTATCCCTGTCTGTGTCGATTAAGGACCGATTCTTGGAGCCTTTCCATGTTCATGTTGAATGCATGCCTAACACTTAGTTGGTCGGGTTTGGTGACTGAACATGAAGCCGAGTAGCTCAACTCAGGCCGGAAGTCAATAAGTATAAAGTGTGCCTCAGAAGGGAGCCGTAGGCGTGAGTCCAAGGGCAGGTGATTTAAAAGTCCTGAATATCATGACAGAAGGGTAATCCCTGAGAGTGCTGGCGCTGATCGAACTCACGAATTTGGTTCCTGAGTTGTACCAAAGGTGATCTACGGCTGCCTTTAGCGGGGTTTGCCAGGTGAGTGTTAGGAATACCCCCTCAGCTGAGTTGTAATTTGATTTGAGTCACCGTCTCTCCCGGATAGTGAGAACTTAACGAGATTATCTCCTACGTAGATCTCACTAAATAACTTGATGGTTCAAGAATGATGATGATGATATGGCCTTATTATACCTGCTATGGTTAATATTGTTTGCTCCTAATAAAGTGATTGCTGTAGTACAGGTGCTAATCTAGATGACAGGTTCATGATGATTAACTTGATGCTTAAGCCTTAAATGATTACTTATCTGCACTAAGCTTTTATGCAAAATGTTATCAAGCTAGCCCCACTGATATCAGCCTTGCATACTCCTTAGTGTCACTTTATTTCTGGTTTATGACAGGTAAGTCTAGCTGAGTACATTCTCATACTTAGGGTTTTATTCCCACTTGTTGCAGGTTGTGATGTATCATGGCTACTGCAAGAATTGGATGGCTCCTGCCATCGTGGTAGAGTGTGATCATGGGCATGATCCTTCTTGGTTATCTTGTCTCCAATGCTTTTGTTGGAAGTTGACCTTGGTACTGTCATGTATTTGAAATAAGAGTAATGTTAGTTTCAAATTACTTTGCTTCCGCTACTTTTCAACTTAAGTTGTAATAACTATGTTGAACTCCAATGTATATTGAATTACTTGTGAAATGGATGTAACATGTGACTTGTTATGTTGAATCACTACGATCTTGGCTTGTATGTTGGTTGGTTTGAAATCCCTCGTGATTTCATTGGACTACCGGAGTTATATGGGCTCAAGTGTGAGAATTTGATCACTTCGGTGATTATTTTTTGTACTTGTGCTCTTATAATTTTGATGGTTCCATGACAGGTTGCTCGCCCAGGGTGCTTTGCCCATTTTGAGTTGATTTGGTGGGCGTCTCCCTTATTCTTTTGTGCAAATCTGCGTTAGAAAGAACCTTTCGGTGAAATCTTCCATGTATTTATGTTTGTGACCTGTAAATTAATGTTCTCCAAATACATGTGGAACTTGGTTAATAGTAAATGCATATGTGATTAAGATTTTTAATTTCTCCTCTTTTTATATCTTAATTGGTGGTTAGAAATTAGAGTTAAGGACTGCCAACATATGCACCATGCCATCGACTGCATGCACCTCGAGAAGAATGTCTTCGAAAGCACTATTAGCATATTGCTAGACATCAAAACTAAGATGAAGGATGGTATGAAGTCATGGATGGATCTTGTCAACTAGGACATCAGGACCTAAATTTACCCGACACCGGTGACGCAGAGCGGGAAAGTCGACCTTCCGGGTGCGAGCTACAACCTGACGAGAGATGAGAAGAGGGCCATGTGCCAGTGGCTTAGGGGTGTCATGGTGCTGACCGGTTTCTCTTCCAACATCAAGAGCCTAGTGTCGATGAAGGACCTCACACTAACTAGCTTTAACGCACATGACTGTCACGTCATGCTCACGGTGTTCCTTCCAATTGTGATAAGTTCTATTAGTCCAGAGTACGTGAAGATGGTCATCACACGCATGTCCTACTTCTTCAACTACATCACACAGAAGGTCATCGATGAAGCTAAGCTGCCTAGCCTAAAATAGTTCATCGTGGAGACTCTTTGCTAGCTAGAGATGTGCTTCCCGCCATCATTTTTTGATATTATGCCACACCTCATGATGCACATGGTTGATCAGATACAGGAACTAGGCCCCATGTTCCTGCACCAAATGTGGACGTACAAGCGGTTCATGTTGACCCTCAACAGATACGTCTTTAACCGTGCCAACCCAGAGGGTTCTATGATCAGGGCATACACAACCGAGGAGGCTGTTAACTGCTGCACTAGGTACATCTAGGATGGAAGGGCGATTGGCCTACCCATCCCTCGGCACAAAGGTAGAACCTCAAGAATGGGTTGCATGGGGAGGAAGTACGCACTGATGTACAATACGAAATGGTGCAAGAAGCTCATCACAACGTTCTCAATCAGCTAGTGGTTATGGAACCATATGTTGACAAGCACCTGGAGGAGATCCGTATCACTCATGATGGACAACACAAGGAGGCATGGGTCCAAAAATAGCACAAGATCTATTTCACGACATGGATTAAAGAGCTGCAGGACATACCCCATGGAGAGTCCGATGAAGCGAGGCTTGCGTCTGTCCCATCCACCCAAATCACCACATGGCAAGGGTATGACATCAATGGATACAAGTTCCACACAAAGGAGAAGGACAAGAAGAGCGTGGCATAGAATAGTGGTGTTCGATATGAGGGCATCGACGAGTCAACGGGGCAGACCAAGACATACTTTGGGCAGATTGAAGAGATATGGGAACTTGACTACGGCGATGACCTACAGTTAGCTGTCTTCTGGTGCTAGTGGGTCAAACCAAAGGTGGTTGTCATGGACGACTATGGGCTAACCACTATGGAGCTCCAAAGTGTCGGCTACAAAGAAGATCAGTGGGTACGAGCAAGCCGCTGCACGCAAGCAGCCTACTGGCCGATGCCCAAAGAAAGCAAAAAGCACGTGGTTGTGTTCGGAAAGCAGAGGATTGTGGGAGTTGATGGAGTCCAGAGCCCCAAAGAATACAACAACTATGCTGAGCTCTCACTCTTTATCGATCATCCAAAGAAGATCAAGTTGGTTGTGACCCGCATCAATGTTGACGGTACTTATCATTCATCATGAACCATCAACTTAACTTGAATAAATGCATGAAAATAATCACCAACATAGACTTAGGGGTTTAAACTAATAATTTCCATAAGTTTTGGTGAATTTGTGTTTTCAGCAGGGTTTATCAAGAAAACCGTGAAGGGGGATCAAATCGTCAAATAAAATCACGCTTATCTGTGGTGAAACAGACACCAAAGTTTCTAGAAGATTTGAAAGGACTCCACACCGAAGTGGGGGCCAAACCACTGCTAGGTGGGGATGGCTGGCCCCACCTAGAGGCCACCCAGCCCTTAGAGGACCCACCTATCAGCCTCCTTCATATGTCGGTTCCCCACCGCCTCCAAGGATGCATCTATGCTGTCCTTTAAGTTGGTTTGATTCAATGGCTCACATTGGATGCTCCGGTTATATATATAGCCCTTGCCCCCCTCCCTCATCATCAAGTCATAAGTCAAGAGTAGACTAGAAATTAGGGTTTTTAGACCGAAGAGAATAGAGCTCTAATTCTTCAAGGTTCTAGTATAGGCTAGCTAGCAAGGTTCAAGTAGAGTTTGGGCTATCGCTCAGGATTCCGAATTTGCCATCTGAAGACTGGTATAGCCATTGTATCTCTTATATTTATGACTTTGTGCTACTTCAATATTATGTTGCTATTTATTATGTTCCTAGTTTGCTCTAGTTGTATGCTTGATATAGTTATAATTGATGATGAATATATGCATATAGTTCTCGAGAGAGTTATGTGGTCAACATATATGTAAGCATGGTGCTTAGATATTGTTTGCCTGCGAATGCATTCTGCACTCTAGGTCATATGGTAGATCACGAATGTGACTCCCGTTGAGTCCTTTGTAGTCCACTCCCCGTTTGTAGAGCACATAGAAAGTTATTGCGATGGGACACAAGCTATGTTCTTGATCTTCCTTCGTAATGTTCCTTATACATAGATCCAAAGTTAGTTATACTATAGATGAGAGTGTGTATACTTGGGTGTACAAAAGACTTAGTAAATATGGAATGACTTAGAAATCTTTTGCTCTTAACGAATCTCCTGCATAGCCATACTACATTTATGAGTCTCAATTTCTATCTCTGGAATGCCATTATTACCTTACATTTATTATTTATTTATCCCTTGACTTACCCCTGCTAAAGCATAAGAGTGGTTTTTATCATAAGTATACATATTTGTCAATATCTCTATGCTGACTCAACTCCATTGCTATTTCCTAAGGATTAAATATAAATAACGATACCTGGCATACTCCCGGGTGAAATGCCACAATGGTATATTATATGTGCGCTTGCGGATACTTTACTTTTAATTTTATTATCTCTGAGTTTACAAGTGTCAACAATAATTACCAACAACTCATTTCTAGCATCATGCTAGGGATGACAACTTAGTAAAGAGTGATGCTAAGAAATGACAACAAGCATTTCTGACACCGTTGCTGGGGAATGGCACATAGCTAAAGAGAATTGATCAAATAAATACTTATTGATAAAATCATAACCTTTGCTTTAGCAGGCTTACCCTTGTTTGTCTTTGTTCATATTTTATACTGGGTATTGCAGGATTGGTTGTGATTCAACAAATTCCATCAATCAGAATCAACCACATCAAGAGGAAGCTCAACACTAGTTTCTGAAGTTGTGGCTAACAAGACTCTACGTGAGTTCTCTGCTCCAAGCACTGAGAATATTCGCACTAACCAACGCTCAGAACGACAATCTTGAGTTTGAGCTCAAGCCAAGCCTCATCACATGGTGCAAGCTACCGCATTCAGTGGAAAGGCACATGAAGATGCTAGTGCTCATCGTCAGAATTTCCTGGAGATATGTAGCACAGTCGTCATCAAGGACATTGCCCAAGACATCATACTACTTCTCTTATTTCCATTCTCACTTGTGGGAAGAGCGAAGCAGTGGTTCTACACCAACAAAGATCACATCAATACATGGGCAAAATGTTCAAAAGCCTTCCTAGAAAAGTTCTTCCCTATAGGCAAGACCAATGCCTTAAGAGGAAAGATTTCAAATTTCCAACAGCAGAAAGGAGAGACCATTCTAGAAACATGGGAACATTTTCAAGAATATGTTTTAGATTGTCCCTACCATGGAATAGAAGATTGGTTGCTAATGCAAAGTTTCTACCATGGATTAACTCAGAAATCTCATGAACAACTCAATGCCACTGCTAGAGGATCATTCATGTCACTCACCCTTGAAAAAGTTGAAACTCTTATGGAAAAGATAGCCTCTAATCAAGGCTGGTCATCATGCAACATTCAATTATGCAATAAGAGTGAAGAAGTACTAGAAGAGGTGTGTGCATTGTCAACCAAGATGGATGTACTATTGAATTGGCTCTAACAGCGAGACAATTACAAGAAAGATCGTCAGACCATTCAAGATGCATTCAATGCTCAAAATACATGTGGAGAATACTTAGGGGTTGAATTCCCTGAATATCTGCAGGATGCAAACATCATCATCAACAATTCTGCCCCACAACAACAGAGACAAAGATGGAATCAATAACAATAGTTGACTTACCATGGTAAGTACCCAGGTAATTATTATAATTCTTCCAACTCCAAGCAACCAACCTTGAGGGACTTAATCTTAGAACTAGCCAGGATTAATGAGAGTATTTCCAAAAGGCTTGCTTTTAATGATAAGGTCCTAGAAAACATAAATACAAAAATAGATAGTTTTTCTTCTGCCATAAAAGAACAACTTAGCTATAATAAAAAGATAGAATCACAATTAGCCCAGTTGGCTACTGCTCTGCCTTTTGCTACTAACCTTGAGAAGGTCAACACCATAACCATAAGAGGAGGCAAGTCTACTCATGATCCGTCATATCCGAGAAGAACAGGAAGGACATCAGTGGTAGTGCAAGAAGAGGAGAAGAAGGAGGACAAAGTTGAGCAAGTTGGCCCACAAGAGTGAGAGTTACAACAAGATTTTCATGACACTACTTTCCTAATGTTTCCATGCAGAAATTAGAAAGCCAAAATGGATAAGTAGTATGGTAAGTTTGTGGAGGTAATTCAAAAGTTATATATCAATATTCTGTTGCTAGATGCCATACAGGTACCTACCTATGCGAAGTATCTTCGAAACATCCTCAACAACAAAAGACCATTACCCTCCACTGAGGTAATTAAGCTAACAGAGGAGTGTAGTGCGGCCATCCTAAATACTTCACCTGTTAAGAAGAAAGACCTAGGATGTCCCACTATTGATTGTTCGGTTGGAAGCTAGAACTTTAAGAATGCATTATGCGATCTTGGAGCAAGTGTCAGTGTCATGCCCGAGAAAGTCTCTGACAAACTCAACTACTCAGCACTCACACCAACATCAATGTGCTTACAACTAGCCAATCAATCGGTTCGCTACCCTGCAGGAATCATCGAAAATATTTTGGTAAAAATACGAGACTTTTTCGTTCCTATGGATTTTGTAGTACTTGATATGCAGGAGGACATGAAGACATCCCTCGTTCTTGGGAGACCCTTCCTGAGCACTACAAATGCGCACATTGATGTCAAAGCTGGAGAAATTAAATTCCATATTAATGGAAAGGAAGAGCGATTCGCTTTCAAACCAAGATCGGAATAATGCTCCAATTTAGAATGTCTTGAGAAACAAGTATCAAGGTCTCCATCTCCGGGACCGAAGGATACACCCAAAGAATAAACCCGAATGGAGAAGTCCTATTCGGCGGACTCAAAATTCCGAACCCTCGCCGGGAGGTAACTCGGTTGTTATCCATATTTACTTCTTACATTATATTTTTACTTTGGCATATTTTCAAAACTTGCATTAGAAAAATGAAATAAAAATTCTCATCATGGCATACTAAAAATTCAAGCCCCATGTAAATAATTTTTACGAAGCATAAAAACCCCATAAGAAATATTTACTATGGAGACATAAAAATACAAAAATTCCATCATTCATCTTCTTATATATATTTCATAGTTTCACAAAAGTAATTTTGTATTGCATTTTTATACATGTACAAGGTAGAAATATGGGGGACCCACAGACATGTGGGACCCACCACCATCACCTCCATCTTCACTTACCCATCACCATCACCTCTATATCTTCTCTTTTCACCAACATATCTTCACCTTCCTTCACTCTGCACCGTCCAGAGCATATCTCCACCAAAAGAGCGTGACTATTTACTTAACCATGAAGCAAAGGAGGCACCAGGAAATGGAGAGGCCATTTGGCCAACCTGTGGGGCCGGTCAGCCCCACCACTAGGCCGCCTGGCCTCTCCCTGTGCCCTCTATAAATGTTGCTTCTCCTGGCTACTCTTGGCCTCACTCGCAACTGCATTTCACCATTCCAAGCTCGAAAATCCAGTCCCATGTTTCATAGTTGAAATTCTCTTGAGTTGAGTAGTATTGGAGTGAGTAGAAGTGTGAGAAAGTTTGAGTGTGGTAGTTCTGAAATCTTGAGAGAAAGTTGGAGAGGTGCTGCAAAAATTTGAGCAAAGGAAATAGAATTTAAGAGTGTTAGTGCTGTCCAAATTGAGAGAGGAAATTAAAAAGAACTAGGGTGAAGTCATGCCAACATATTTATTAAAATATTCATTAAGATACCTTGGATGACTAACCCCCTAGATGACTCACTTTTGGACAGATAACCACTAACATTTTGATTTCCTAATCCTATTCCACGAGTGGTGTTTTTGTCTCATTTTGCAGGAAGATGGGCAAGCATGTCGGCAAGATCAGGCGTGCGGTGTCATTTCGATCCACAAGAAGCTCTTCATCATGGGCAGCCTCTGACATGAAGGTTGATCCTCCATCTCCCACTGCTGGTGGATCATCGTCTTGATCAACCCTCACGGGAGAGGCACGTTCTTCTGCAAGATAAGCAGCTCAAGCTCTGGGATGATAGGGAGAAGGAGATCCACAAGAAGCTGAAGGCTCAGGATTTCATCCTCACTCCTTTCTTCGATCCAGCTCTACTCTAGGCCATAGGTATGGACTCTAAATTTGATCTCATTTTTAAGGCCATAAGATGGGAGGATGCATGGGAGATTAATGAGCAGGGGTGCAAGCTTTTGACTATTGAATATTTATGCACTTTAAAAACCACTGACTCAGAAGTTTCATTTAGGCTTTTCGAGAAAGAATTTTCTATTCCCTGGAAGAACTTTAGTGGACTCCTAGGGTTCCCTGCCCAATGCACAGTTGATGTAGACTCGGTCATAAAAAACTTTGATATGAATAAATTTTGGATGGAGATTTCAAAAGAAATTGTTTGCCACCACCCTTTCACTAATGACATTCACCACCCTACTTTGTGGTTCATGCACAAATGGCTAGGATTTTCTTTTTTTCTAGAAATGATTTCCGCACGGTTAGGACTGATGAATTAAAATTGCTCTATGCTATGGTCAAGAGAAAGAAGGTTTCCCTTGTGAAATTTATGATGACACAATGGACGGAAATTCCTAAACTTAAGGGAGATGTTGGGTGTACTTCTTTGGTCACCTACATAGCCAAGAATTTGGGCTTGCTAGAAAACGCTTCTGTTACATACATTAACACCTCCTGTTGTATTATTGATTATGGATATTTTAATCATGCACACATGCTAAAGAAGGGCAAGAATGGGAAAATAGTCATGATGTATATGGACTACATGAACGAGTTCCCGTTACCAGACCAGAACCTTAGTCTATATGCGGTAGATTCTTTTGTTTTTGACTTGTAGAGGAAGGAGGAAGCACCTCACAGGAGTGCCTCTATGAGGATCACTCGCAACCCATAGCCTCGGTACCGTGGAAAAGACCCTATTCTAGAAGGCCCTGCCTTCACCAGCTACATAGGATTTGATTAAGCAAGACTTTCCCAGGTGCACCATCCTCAGCATGCAGGCTGGGACCAGCCGGGATCTTCCCGTATGCACCAACTTGGACATGCTAGGCGGGAGCAACCTTCTCCGCATCATTCGGAGAGTTCTTGGTAGCAGGGCTCAAGCAGGCAATGGCAGGACGGTAATTTTGACTACTATGAGCGGTAGTATTATGAGGAGGTCTCAGTGGCTTCTAGGGAGGACATATGTCCTTCTCCGCTCATGGATTCCACGACCACCCCATAGGCTTGCATGATCAAGGCATGGGCCATCATCCACCATCCATGGGATATCATGAGCAGCAAATAGAGCATGCTCGTTTTGACACCAGGCTCACCACCATAAAGGAAGGACAATAGGAGATTCAGAACACACTTCACCAACACTGCCAGTTGTTGACGGTCATTATTGACACATCTATACCACCAACATAATTCCAAAAAAGAGAAAAATATACATTCATACACACATATACCTGTGCTACTGACATGTTTCCACTTGTACCAGTAGAAATGATATAAGTGTAGAAACAAAAGCTGGAAACACTTGAAACATAACAGAAAGGTGCCATTTGGGAAATCGCATTTGTAAGAAGGGAAAGAAGGCCAAAGAAACGAGCACAACCGGGCTAGCCCACCATGTCACCGAATTGGAGGCCCAGAGGACAACTGACCAATTGAAGACAGGGCCAGGCCAGGCCACCCTGGGCGCGGGCGCACCCCGCTCTCTGTCACTTGGCCCCATCTTGCTCGTGTCGGCACATTTATGATAGAGGAGGACAGTGTGGGGGCGCGCTGGTGAATATTCGCTCTAGAACCGATGAATATTCGCTCTAGAACTGACTTCATCTAGCCCTATATAAGAAGGGGAGACCCCTACACACACAACACAATACACAACACTTAGCTCAAGGAGCTCCACCTTCCTCCACCTCTCTTCTTTAGCTTAGGATTAGAGTAGGAAAGTAGAAGAGAGGAGTAGAGAAGCTACAAGGAGAGCTTGGCTCCTTGGAGGATTTGCTGAGAATAAAGTGTTCCACTTTTCATCAACTCTTCCATATAGTCATGCTCTTATTCAATTCATATAGTTGTTGCTATGAACTAGAGTGTAGTCATTTTGACATGTTCTTGATATGTGTGCTAGTCTATAGTCCATATATCATGTTCATTTCATGCTTGGCTATGTGTAGTCTACTTAGCTTATATGTGTATTTAGACTAATCTATAGTTTACATATCATGTATATGCTAAGTTGGCTTAGAGCTTTCGTAGAACTATTTGTGTGAGGGGGTGGTGGTTCATCATGCCTTAGGGTACGCCCAAGTCTCTTACATGTCGATCCGTAGGGTCGGGGACCCAGGGGGATTTGGGTGGTCATTATATATGCGGGTGGGGTGCTCGGGTGTATAGTGGCAGGTGGATGCATTTCATGTCCCACGGTTGAGGGGTAGGCGGTAGGTGGTGACAGCCCTGTCCGTCCCTTGAAATCTCCCATGTTCGGCCACGGTGTAGGAGTACGTAAATTGTCACATGAGGTTGTTAGACCAGTACTCAGTGGCCTCCCGATCCATCTCACACATACCTAGATCTATTTTGTGTACATGTATGATAACTTAGCTCATAGCAATCTAATTGTATTAGAACCATCCACTCCTGACTAGGATATTCTTTTATTCTTTATCCTTGAGTGTGGAGTCTCTTACTGGAAGTACGTGTGTATCCACTATCTATACTACAACTGTTTTTATCCCTATATGATCATTTAGATAGTATGCATGCATGTCTGCTTTGCTCATACTCATGACAGAATATTTGTTACCATTGCCTTCCTTTGGGAAAAATATAAATAACGATAACCTGAATACTTTCGGGTGAAATGCTACAATGATAGATTCGTGCGCTTGCGAATAACATCTGTAAATGTAATGACCTATCGAGTTGGCGTTCCTTGGTGTTGTCATTCGAATCCTTCAGGTCCTAGCGGTGGTGCTAGGGAATGCCAACTCCCTAGCATTTCTGGTGCCGCTGCTGAGGGTAGACCCCGTCCCTACTCTTGGTGGTGACGCTAAGAAATGCCAACAAGCATTTATGGCGCCGCTGCCGAGGAAGGAAAATGATAACAAATATCTAGCATGATATGTTCAAAGTAAGCATGCATGTATGGTAGCCATGTGGTCATACAGGCTAATCTTCTATGTTTTCTCCCTGTTGTGGATGAAAATAGGGTAGTGTATGAGTGGATTCGATTTGCCGGACAACTTTGTTCCAAATCTGGAGGCACTCCTACGGAAGAAGGGGACTCGTGCCTCTGCTTCTTCTGCCACGTCACCGACAACCGAACCACTCACGTATGTACCAACTGCTACCACTACCATGGCCTAAAAGTCACTTCGTGAGTTCTCGATTCTGGCCATTGCCAACGTGCCCACTGGGCCTGCTGTCAACCTCGGGGACAAGAACTTCGAACTCCGAACCGAGCTTCAATGGTACAGGCGAGTCCATTCTGTGGACTGCCAAGTGAGGATGCCAATGCTCACTTACAACAGTTCCTTGAACTGCTCGACACCATCGTCATTAAGGACGTCACACCCGAGGCTATCAAGCTCCGTCTGTTTACCTTTTCCCTTGTGGGAAAGGCAAAATAGTGGTTCTATAAGGACAAGGAAGCTGTTGATACGTGGAGCAAATGCGCCCCTGTGTTCCTCACCAATTTCTTCCCTATGGGCAAAACCAATGCCCTGCGGGGAAGAATCTCCAATTTCCAGTAAACTCAGATGGAACCCATCCCGGAGGCATGGGAGAGGCTGTAAGAGTACATCCAAGCTTGCCCTCACCACGGGATGGAGAACTAGCTGGTGCTTCAAAACTTCTACAATGGGTTAACACCCATGTCGAAGGGGCACCTCGATGCCACTGCTGGAGGCATGTTCTTATTGCTCACTATCGATGAGGCTACAACCTTAATCGAGAAGATGGTGATCAACTAGGGCTAGGGGGAGGACAAAACCCTAGCTAAAGCACAAAAAAGCATGCATACCATGAAGGAGACAGATATGCTTGCCGCAAAAATAGATTTACTCCTCAAGAAGTTTGACGAGCGTGCCACTGACGTCAACACCGTCATCATCAAAGCCCTAGACTCACAAATGACGTGCGAGATCTGTGGAAATGTTGGCCACTCGGGCAATGATTGCCTCGAGACCCGAGAAGACGCTGCTTACATCAACAACAGGTATTGCCAACAAGGAAGAGGCAACAACAATGACTGTAGTAACCAACCTCATCCACCATTCTGAGGTAATTCGAACCACAACTCCAATTATAATTTCAATTTCAATTCGAATCATCCTTCACTTAAGGATTTGGTACTAGGCCAAGTTAAAATAAATGAAAATTTCACCAAAAATATGACTAATAATGATAAATTTTTGGAAAATATAAATACAAAACTTGAAAGTTTATCTGCTACTGTCCAAACACAGTTGAGCTTTAATAAAAAACCTAGAAAAACAAATAGCTCAACTGGCGGCTACTATTCCTATACCTGATTCGGAGAAGACTTTGGGGAAACCTGAAGTCCAATTCAAATCAGTTAACATGGTCTCCACAACCAAAGCAAAGCGCAGGTACCAGAAAAGGCAGGGCTACTTTGTAGATCCACCTTTCATCACCAAGAAGGGAGACCTAGGCCGCCCGACAATCACATGTGCCATCGGCCCACATGTCATCACCAACGCCTACCGCGACCTTGGGGCAAGCATCAATGTGATGACCAAGGTAACGTATGATGCAATTCTAGGAGGTCCTCTCGACCCCACATATTTTAAAATGCAGATGGTGGATCAATCATCGTGGAAGCTGGTAGGGATAGCAAAAGACATACTGGTAAGGGTACAAGACCAATATGTCCCCACCGACTTCGCCATCTTGGACATGGGCCAAAATAGGAAAGTTCCTCTCCTACTTGGGAGACTATTCCTTAATACTACTCATGCTAAACTACATGTGGGAATAGGGTTTGCTCGCTTTTATATTTAGGGAAGAATATTAACCTGGCCATTCACCGGGTATAATTTGTATAAACAAGATAAAATCAAGCAACCCAAGAAACATGCAAAAACCCTGTTAAATAGATATGTTAGGTAAAAGAGGAGCAATGCTCCATGGTTTGGATCAAATACGGTCTGAATCAATAGGGCATCACGGAGGTTGAAATCCAACCTCACATGGTGGAGGGCCTCAAGAAGAAGAACATGAAGAGGCCAGAGCAGAAGAAGAAGAACAACCACAAGCCTAAGAAGGAATCACTAAGGGTTGTTCCCGCACCTTCTGAAAAGAAGGTGTGGAAACCTCAAGCAGAAGTTCTGAAGTCCATCACCACACCGATGAAGAAGAACAAAAAGGTATGGAGGCCCAAAAATAAGGAGACACATGTACCCACTCCCCCGGGTATGGACATCCCTTCATCAAGCAAGCAATGAAGGGGGGAGACAGTCCTGTTCATTGGACTATAAACTATGGACCCTCGCCATAGGTAAACGGTAGTTATCCTTTAATAAATAAACATTGCAAAAATAGGTAATAATAAAATGAAAACAACAAAAATATTTTGTTTTCAAAACTAAAAACTTCATTTCTGTACAAACCGTCTTAGCTTGGGGGAATGATGCTTGATCCATCATCACCCCATGGGCTCTATAATGCAAACATGGTGCTTGGGTTATATAGCCTACTATGATCAAACTAAGATTCTTAGTTAGGTCATTAAGCTAAAATTGTTTGTATATGAAGTGAAAAGAAAAATATTCCATAATATCATAAAAATTTGGTTAAACTTCATAGTTTATTATGAAGCATGTTTTAGTTTGAAGCATGATTAGCAACCATGTCTTCATAGGCATTTTAAACTAGCATGATGCTATGGTTAATTTGCCTACCTTGATTAAATATCATATTTGATCATTGTCCTAAAACTTGCCAAATATAAACTTTGAATGATAAACCAAACCAAAAATATTTATCTTTCAAATAAACTCTTATTTATACTAGTATGCTTTGGTTTAAAAATATGGTTCTGTGTATGATCATGTTTTCATAGATTTTTCAAATTAAGCATGGTGCTTAGGTTGACTAGTTTACCTTGATCAAATTGAACAATTTGCTTAATTTGATCATTGTTCCAAAAATTGCTAAGTATAAAACAAGGATAAAAATATAAAAATACAAAAACAAATAAAGTACCTGCCTCGAAGTCTTCATCAAGCAACCTCAAACCTCTGGCCTCGAGCTAGCTTGGGGGAGGGCCCCGCACAGGTATAATGCACTGCATATTTATTTCCATGCATTTGTTGTCTTTTGCATATTTACTTTACCCTGCATAGAAAACTAAAAATAAATAATAATAAATAGTAATAATAATAAAATAAATAAAATTAATAACAAAATTCCACTCCATACAAATGTATTGTAGAAATGTTGATTCTATCCTTGTTGATATGATGAATAGTTGCTCTGTTTTATGTTTCGACTATACCTAGCTTATCGCTTAGTTTTCTCCAATGTTTGAGTTTATTGGCTTAAAATTGTCTTACCCTGAAAAACTTGAAACTTGTGGGTAGCAAAATGCTCAATCTAGTCTAAAAGGATCAAGATACCCAAGAGGGGGTGAATTGGGATAATTCTAAATTTCTTGCAATCATTAAGTCCTACACTTAGCCCATTTCACCCCCTTGTGCCTAAGAGTGATTCTATGGTTCTACCGCACAAAAGTTTTGCACCCTAGGTTCCAATCCTACTCTAGCATGGCAATTCTAGGAATGTAAAGACATGAATTGAATTTCTCAAATGTAAATGCTTAAAGTAAAAAGAGGGAGAGGAATGCAGCGATATTTTTCCAAGATATTGGAGAGTCGCCACTCCCCACTAGTCCTCGTTGGAGCACCCGTGCAAGGGTATAGCTCCCCCTTGATCCGTGCAAAGATCAAGTGCTCTCTACGGGATGATTCTTTGACACTCCGTTGTAGTGAATCGCCCACAACCGCTCATAAGATGACTTGGGTCATCTACAAGCTCCGCTAGATGATCACCAAGCTTTCAATAACCACCGAGCCATCTAGGTGATGGCGATCACCAAGAGTAATAAGCACAAAATCTCACTTGACCATGACAAGCCTAATGAGAAAGCTGGATGCACACTTGCTACTCCCTATACACTAATGTGGTCATTAATCTTGGATTATCAAATCTCAATCATCCCACTAGGCTCCTGCACTCCCTTACACTCCAAAGGTGTTTCTCAGCTGAACAAATAAGCAAGAGACCTGAAATGGATGAGTAGAAGATGTATTTATACACCCCAACCGAAATCCAACCGTTACTATCCATGTCAGCAAATTTTGATGCCACCAGACACGCAGGTCTTCACCACCGGACGTGCCAGTCAGTACAAAGTGACTACTCAGAGAGAATACCCGTTACGATCACACCAGACACTGGGCAGCATCTGGTCCACCCCCACCGGACGCGTCTGGTGCAAGAAAACCCTTTGTGGTAGCTTACTGGACTCGACCGGACGAAAGACAACCTATGTCAGGTGCTGCACGGTGCAGTGTCCGGTCAACACATCACTGGTCAACCTCAGTCCATGCTGCTACAGTGCGAGTACCGGTGCGTCCGGTGACAAGCACTATGCAGCGTCCGGTGGATGCTGCTCCTCTGCTGCACACGCCGATAACTGACCGGACGCAACCCTTGCATCCGGTGCCTTCGTCTCCAGCGTTTGGTGCATGCAAATCAACCCCATTCACTTCTAATTCAAGTAACTTTGTGAATGGCTTTGATTCCTTTCGATCTTAGAGCCAACCCTGAGCTATCTAGTGCTAAGTTTGACAAGTGTGCACCACACCTAAACTATTAGACTCACCTAGGTCAAACTACTGGTTCATACCCCCCTTAATAGTATGGCCAAAGAAAAAAAAACAAAGTCCTAAACTATTCTAAGTGCCTCTTCAACGCCTAACGGCACTTAGAACTAGTTCGTCCTTAACCTTGTTGTTCATCCTTTGAAAGCCGAAACGATTTCCATAGATTGGGGCATGAAAACCATAGTTGCCTAATAGATCTCCATTACCATGACCTAACTTAAAATGCCTTTGCAAAACATACATTAGTTATAGTAATCTCATGTCATCATCTATCACCAAAACCCAACTAGGGGCCTAGATGCTTTCAATCTCCCCCTTTTTGGTGATTGATGACAACACCACCTCGAGTATGTGTATAATAGAGAGTGAGGTTTTCAACATGCTTGGTTCATATTAGCATTAGACAATAAAAACAAATGGGTTAGGAATGCTTATATGACCCAAGCCAACAAGATGTACTCATAAGATATGTAATAAGCACAAGTACAAAAAGTAAAGCTCATTTGAATCAGAGTAAAACGCGGAAGCAAAGCAGATGAGCAGAACCAAGTAACATGACACACACACACACACATATCAAAATAGAGAGCACACATGTCACATAAGTCTCACAAACAAATGTATATCACAAGAGGCACAATGCATGAAAGTAAACATGATATGCATGAAGTATCACACACAAAATAATTGAGTCCATCTCACACGCTCCCCCTAAGTCTAACATACTCGTTCCCTCTCCCCCTTTGGTGTCAAGCACCAAAATCTAAGGGTCTGAAGGTGGGGCAGGAGCAGACGAGTCAGGCCCAGAGCATGACGAGAGATATGGAACTATGAAGTGTCATCCTCAGACTCTGGACTCGGGTCTGTAGGACGTGTCAAAGCTAGCTGCAGCTGACCCTCAGTCTCTGAAGCTGTAGGTGGAGCGATCTCTGTCTGCACCACGGTCTCTGTAACTAGGCCGACTGGCTGAGAAGTGGAATCTGAAACTATAGCCATAGCCTGACCCTGTGGCCCTAAAGGTGTGCTTGTAGGTAGAGTATCCACTAGTGCCTCTATTCGTGTTGCTAGAGCCTCTAGTGTTGCAATCTGTGGTGGCTCAGAGGAAGCGACAGACGACGAGATCATCTCAGTGGTGTCTGTCACTGGTGCAGCTGTAGCCTCTGTCACTAGAACAGTCAAAGTAGTAGCTAAAGACCAAAACTCTGGTGGTGTAGGCTGGCCGGTGAGCTCACTCAAGGTGGCATCGAGACTCCGAGAGACAGGCGGTTCTGTCACAAGCACAAAAGCTGACTGAGTCTGAGGTGTGAAGCTTGTGACAATTGGAGTGAAGCCCGGCGAGGCAAACATCTAAAAAACCTGCTGTGGAGGAGAGGCAAACTGAGCAGCTGTCTGACCCTGACTCTGAAACCCACTAGGCGGTAACGTTGAAGTCAACTGGGTAGAAGGAGCTGAGAGTCCAAGCTGCTGCTGCTGTGGCTGATAGGGAGGAATCCCTGTAGCTGTCAGTACATGCTGCATGAATCCCATGAAGTGCTACTAGACCTCTAGCTGCTTCCTTTGAATGGCCTGCAGCTATAGTTGAAACTCATCCTGATGAGCCCGTACCTATGCAAGTGTAGCCTCTATAGCCTATGCCTATCATGCCTACTCTTCATGCATCCTGATGAGTATAGCAATCAAGGCAGGGTCAGTCTGTGGTGGAGGAACTGAGTGGGAACCACCGGCCTCACTGTCGTGTGCACGTGGAGGAGGCCTCTGAGGAATTGGGTGGTAGTCCTCATCTAAACTGTCAGTAGGATCTATCTCTATCTCAGCCTCCTCACCTTGAGCCTCTAACTGCTCAAGCTCTATCTCTGCTAGTGCCTAGACTGTCTCGTCCTGCTGTGCAGCTGTCTCTGGCTCCTCTGGCCTGTGGCTTGGCTGACTAGGAGTCCTCCCACGATTGTGTTGAAGCAACTGGCTCAAGTCGTACCTCGGGAACTCTATGGTGGCACCACTCCACTCTGCAATTGTCTCAGCTGACATCAGTGACACTGCCTTCCAAATCAAGTAAGTGATCCAGTGAGCATACGGCAGCTGTCGAGAACCCTTAAATCCCTCAGCTATGGTGTCCTCCATCTCTGATAGAATCAAATCCTAGATATCAAAAGCTGTGTGAGGGAGCAAGTGCTGGAGAAGCCAAAGTTGTAATCTTGTCAAACCCTCTCTATAGCCACCCCTCGAAAGTATGGTTCGCCTCACGACTGCGTCGAGGACTCGAGCTATGTCAGTGAGGTCACATGGAGTTTGGCTCGAGCCCTCGCCAAACAGCTCTCTGAAACAGGGATGGACCAAGTCGGTCGGTGGCACATGACCGCCGTGAGGGCATCTAGGTGGCTCTATGTCTCCATAGCAGAGCTGGTGAAGTCGAGTGCACTAGAAAGGAATCCTCAGAATATCACGAGCCTCTACACTCTGGATCTGGTAGTCTCGGCCTCTGAAAGCAAAGTGTAAGTAGCGGTGGGCAGGGTCGACCCACAGTGAGGCATAGAACTCTCGGACCCAAGACGGGACATACTTCCCACTGCATTCTAACAAGTCTGCCAGGCCCTCCAAGTAGGTAAGGTGTGGACAAATCTCCTCGCCTGCGACCTAAACTATAGCCTCCAAGGAATAGACTCTCTGTGACCTAAAAACAACGCCATTGTCCTGGTAGGCTCTATAGAAGTCCTCCTACAGTGGTGTGAAGAACCCATCTGCTGCTCTCTCGTCCCTCTGATCTGGGAACCACTCCTCAAGAGAAACCATCTGAAGTGTTAGCCCTGACATGCTGTAGCTGCCCTGAGGTCCAAGTGCTGAACTAGAGGTGGACCCTACTGTCTAGGAGGTGCACGGGCACCTCGCCTCTGCCCCTCAGGCCTGGGGGACACCTGAGTGCGAGTACGGCTAGAGCGTCGAAGTTGAGGCTGAGGTGACTACTCTGCCTGCTCCTCTGTCTGCTCTGTCTAAGTAGGCTCATCAGTGCCTAACTCTTGACCCTCTAAGTGAAAGCGAAGCTCGCCTATCTGTATGCCACTACCTCTACCACCTCTCTCTACACGCTCAGCTACTGCTGCCATCTCTGTATCTCTATCAACTCTCTTTCTCTTCCTCTTTGCTAACACCTTTCTCTTACCCTGAGCCTTCTCTATCAAGCGAGGAGGGTCCCTTTCCTCATCACCTCATCTAGAAGGTCTAGACACATTCTTGCAATGTGCCACAGCTACCAAGTCAAGAGAGTCAACTGTCACTGAGAGCACAACTATCACTAGAATAGAACGACTGTCAAAGCAAACTCCCCTGACTCAGAGAATCACTTTCAACAATAACTGCAAGATCCACTGACTAGAGAACCACTATCGCTGACAAGAATAATTGCCACTAACTATGCCAACACTATCCCAACTGATACTCGTGAGGCTTGGCCTCAATCCATGCTCGCGATCTTGGCCCCGTGTGAATCTATCACTGAAAACTGCCAAGAGATCTCACTGCCCAAACTCGTTGCATAGAAATAGATTGATGGATGTACATGTAAGAACCATATGTATCTAGAGAGATGAGAGCCTATTGGAAGCAAGCAATTATTTAAGAAGTGAAAGAGTGGCTTGCTACCTTAGATAGTAACCAGGACCTATGAAAAGGTAAGGCACTAAGCACGCGAGGGCACCACGATGTCAAGACATAGCCACTGCACGCAAAAACAGTGACACAAAGAATCAAGCAGGGCTTTAGTGCTTGGTACAGGCAAGGAACCAAACACAAAACGAACAAGGTGGAGGCTCACCCAAAAAAACTGCTATGGCTAGGGAAACGCCAGAGCACAGACACAGTACGTCAAACCAAGGCACTGCAACAGAGTCGGCAAGGAAAGAGATCAAGACAGTGCACTGGATTTGGTTCAGGCATTGTACTGAGCACCTTGCGGGCGTGGTGATCACTCACCATGGGAGGAAGTGGCGTCGGCCAATGGAACACTGAAGAAATGGTGCTGATGGCAGGGTGTAAGGTCCTAGATGGCTAGAGGGGGGGTGAATAGCCTATAAAAAATTCTACAAGAACAACTAAGCAAACTTGTTAGAATAACAAATGGCGTAAATCAAGTTTTGCTTAGCTTACAGTTGTGATGCAAGCCTCCTATCCACAAGTCTAGTAGATTATGATCTCTAGTTCACACAAGGGCTATGTCACTAAACTTATACTAGTGAGCAAGCTAACAACTACTAGGAAATGCTACCAGTAGAGCTACACAAGATAATCTAGTAAAGTAAAGTAAAAGCGAGAGAGAGGATTGTGAATCTTATACCGACGGTGGAGTGAAGATGTTGCCAATCACCAAGATGATATACAATCAATCAATATTGACAACAACACAATATGAAGACCAATCACCGGGAGACAAGAGACACAATATTTTTGTTCACCCGGTGTTCACTTGTGCACCGACAAGCTACGTCACCGGTTGTGTCGACCAACACTTAGATGGTTCCTCGGTGTGACCCTCAAGTCACTTACCCCTCAAGGCACGCCCCGCAAGGCACCACAAGACACCACTCTCAAGTGAGGTAACTCAATGACACGCGTAATCCACTAGAGTTGCATTTGGCGCTTCGTCGAGGAAAGCACACGAACCTCTTACAATCAACCGGAGGTGGCCAAGAACAATCTCCTTCTCTTGCCAACGCCTCCAACAATCTCCAAGCCGGCTAGGAGCGGTACTCTCCAAGAGTAACAAGAAATCCATCGGCTAAACCACCCACAAGTGCCACTAGATGCCCTCAAGCTATGCAATGCACTTTGGGATCACTCAATCTCACTTATGATTTGCAATCAAGCAAGAGAGATGAGTGGGAGGAGAAGCTCTAGCTCAAAGGATGCACAAGAGTATTAGAAATCATGAGTTAACTCCCCAAGGGCCGGCCAACAAGTATTTATAAGCATCCCAATGAATAGAGCCGTTGTACCCCTTCACTAGGTCATTTTCGAGATGACCGGACGCGCCGGTCGAAACTGACCGGACGCGCTCAACCGCGTTCGATCCTCCAACGGTCACTGAGCCCCAACGGTCAAACCAACGACCGGACATGCCCTAGGCAACGACCGGACGTGCCCCTCAACCGACCGGATGCGCCGCTCAAACGACCGGACGCGCCGATCGCACAGTACCGCGTGCCCGCGAAGCAACGAACGGACGTGCTCCAGGCAATGACTGGATGCGACAGTGCTAGCGTCCGGTTAGAGTCCAGTAAGCTCCCTCAATGACCGGATGCGTCCGATCGCGTGTGATCGGACGCGCCGCATGTTTGATCGACCTTGTGAATCTATAGTTCCCTCTAGGCGACTGACCAGACGCGCCGGTCCCGCGAGTGACCGGGCACACCGGTTGCAAACCCTAGCACCCGCGCGCCTGACTGCTGCGTTGAACTGACCGGACGCGTCCGGTCATACCATGACCGCGTCTGGTGCAGCGTCCGGTCACCTCTGTGACCTCCGTTCGCCTCCATTTCTTTTCCGACTTCCGGCGTTGTGGAAAATAGGCATTTCAACTCCTCAAAAACGCCTGAATCCCGCGCTCGCAAGCTCGGCGGGAGGAAGAGAGAGACCCAAACCCTCTCTACCGCTCAAACTCCAACGCCTTCGTAAATGTGCCAACACCAACAAGTGATCACCACCTTGTGCACGTGTGTTAGAATTTTCATAATCATTTTCGAAGGTTTTCCAGTTAGCTCACTAGGCCCTACATGCAATGCACTTCATGAATTCACCTAGTGGCACCCGTGCGTCGAATAACCGATAAGACTTCCCCTCTTAATAGTTTGGCTATCGATCCTAAACCACTCACACCCTCTGTGGTGTCTTGAGTGCAAAACAAAATAGCCCTATGGTTATACCTTTTCCTTGAGCCCATTTTGTTTTTCCAAAAGATATGATCCACTTCATATCATCACATGACCGTCTCGATCCATCGACCTTGACTTCACTTGCTCTTCACCGTTGCATCGGTCCGTCAGGGCCAAGTCTTGCTCAAGCTTCACCATCGCATGGTCCTTCGCTTCGAAGCCTCGACTTGCCCTTCACCTTCACAACCGGTCCATCGAGCCAAGCATCATCTTGGTCTTCATCATCTTGGTCACATGAGTCAATGTCATGTCTCATATTCAATGACCACCTTTATCTAAATCATCCACTTAGATACAAATGTTAGTCCTAGGTTTCATCAATTAGCCAAAACCAAACTAGGGACTTTCAATCTCCCCCTTTTTGGTAATTGATGACAACCCTCACAAAGATGATTTTGATAATAAAAGTTTTGAACTTGTCATACTTGTCCAATCATTTTTCTCATAAGTAAAGTTTGGACAATTATCATAAGCTCGATTTTGGTAGCATTAGCTCTCCCTACATATGTGCATAGAGTTTAGATTGAAAGCTTTGCACATATGCATGGATAGAAGTGTTGAGAGAGTAATTCTACCAAAATGATGCTAAGGTGTAAGAAATAGACCTTTGAAGCGTGATACCAATCGGAGTTGCCTTTTACACCATCCTTAGCATCATGAAGTAACTAGACATCCATCACAACTCAAGAACCCCGTGAGATCAACATTATAGTAAAGGTTCTTGGACCACTTGTAAAGTTTAAGGCACGTCTAGATACCACATGTAAACTATTCATATGCATGCTAGTAGATCATTTCATCATTCAAGTTCTATACTAGCATTGCACCACACAAGCATGTATATTGAATTTAAATACATGTGCAGTGAGCAAGTCATATGAGAATGCACAAACAAATGCAACAACTTTGTTTATGAGCTTGCTCCCCCTACTTGTGTGCATCAAAATTTTATTTACCCCTTTATCATGTTGAATCATCTTTTTCTCTCCCCCTTTGTCAACAACTTACCCAAAAATGGGATCAAATTGTGGAGAGAAAAACAATGTTTGATGGAGTAGGTTAGAATTTATCAAATTTGATTCAACCTAGAACACTTGCCAAAGATATTTAATTCGTTTTGAACCAAAGTCAAGCTTCTTCACACCTCATAACAAGGGTTATCTTGCCTATGTTGAATTAAACACTTATAGCAAATCTTCTAGATTCAACACTAGGCTTGCAAGCTCACAAACATGTCATATGCCACCACTAGATCAAAATAAGCATAGAAGCAATAGTGGTAACATATATCCATCAAATTTATTTGATTTATCACGAATGCTCATGCGTACCACTTATTATGTCTACATGCTCTAGCAAGTCCTTAGCATAGGATGAATGACATGTCAATCAACTTTACCTTGCAATGTCGAAGGAGAGGCATGTCAATAAGTGGGTGCGGTGCATTCAACTCATGTTTGAGAAATCAAGAATGTTCAACTCATTTCTTAGCTTGCAAAACCTCTTTTCATCAAGTGGCTTGGTGAGAATATCGGCAAGTTGATCATCGGTGCCAACACTTTCAATGGCAATATCTCCCTTTTGTTGATGATCTCTAATGAAATGATGCCTTATGTCAATATGCTTAGTCCTTCCATGTTGAACCGGGTTTTGTATCATCTTGATTGCACTTTCATTATCACATAGCAATGGCACATTCTTGAAGTTGAGGCCATAATCCTTCAAAGTTGATTTTATCCATAGTAATTGTGCACAACAACTCCTCAAAAACGCCTGAATCCCACGCTCGCAAGCTCGGCGGGAGGGAGAGAGAGACCCAAACCCTCTCTACCACTCAAAACTCCAACACCTTCGTAAATGTGCCAACACCAACAAGTGATCGCCACCTTGTGCACGTGTGTTAGCATTTTCATAATCATTTTCGAAGGTTTTCCAGTTAGCACACTAGGCCCTACATGCAATGCACTTCATGAATTCACCTAGTGGCACCCGTGCGTCGAATAACCGATAAGACTTCCCCTCTTAATAGTTCGGCTATTGATCCTAAACAACTCACACCCTCTATGGTGTCTTGAGTGCAAAACAAAATGGCCCTATGGTTATACCTTTGCCTTGAGCCCATTTTGTTTTTTCCAAAAGATATGATCCACTTCATATCATCACATGACCGTCTCGATCCATCGACCTTGAATTCACTTGCTCTTCACCGTTGCATCGGTCCGTCGGGGCCAAGTCTTGCTCAAGCTTCACCATCGCATGGTCCTTCGCTTCGAAGCCTCGACTTGCCCTTCACCTTCAAAACCGGTCCATCGAGCCAAGCATCATCTTGGTCTTCATCATCTTGGTCACATGAGTCAATGTCATGTCTCATATTCAATGACCACCTTTATCTAAATCATCCACTTAGATACAAAGGTTAGTCCTAGGTTTTATCAATTAGCCAAAACCAAACTAGGGACTTTCACAGGGGAGGTGCGCTAGCGATCGCCTGAGCGGAGGAGAATGATGGCGAGGTCGGTGCGGCGGCCTCCAATAATGGCAACGGCGAGCTCGACATCGGCGTGATGCGGTCGTGGGCATGGTGAGCACAGGTGTGGCGAGGGAGTGCGCACGCGGTGGCGGAGAGGTAGCATGGGGGCGAGGCACGACTACGGTGAGGGTGGCAATGGTGCAACAGCCTGAGGGGATGGTGCGGCGGTGGCTAGGGTTTACGTGGCGGCACGGCGTACGGAGGAAGGCATGGGCACGAGTGGTTGCCAAATGAGGAGAGGAAAGGAAGCGGGCCTGGGTGGTCAGACAAAAGAGAGCAGACACATGCAGTTGCCAAAAACAGAGATGGGCCCTACGCGTCAGATAGAGAAGAGAGAAAATCACTGTGCCTTCACTGTTTCGACCGGACGCACCTGACGCTACTGCTTGGCGTCCGGTGTGGAACAGAGAGGTCCAAGGATGCTCTCGACGCAACCAGACATGTCCAATGCTAGCTGGTCGGACGTAGCTCGAAGTCTGGTGCATTCATTGTTCGCCATCTTGTACTGATCGGATGCGTTGGTGCAATGTTGCAAGTCATACACCAGACGCACCTAGAACACTGTTCATCGTCAGGTGTACACTCTGCACTTGTTCCTTCATCCAGTACTGACCGGACGCGCTGGTGAGTCTAGCTCAGCGTGCGGTGCTCATTCAACAACGGTTCCTCCTCTAAACTTCACGACGCTTTCTCCCAATCAAGTCCTAACTTCAATAAGACCCAAATAAGCACCAATTGGGACAGATATGAGAGACCCCTCTCAAACCCTCAAAATTTTTAAAATATTTTGCCTTAGGCTATAGATCTTTTTAAGAAAATAGGCGATGAAATGGGCGAGGAGCAACATGTGGCCACACAATAGGGTTTATAACCAGTAGGAGCTTCAAATGTTGCCCCTATTTGTGGATGAACATAGTGGATGCTCAAGCGATAACCGAAAAGAAACAACAAAGCAACACACATACATATGCAATGCAATACAAGAAGGTAAACTAGTTTCTTGTCAAGTTTGATCCAAGGTTAAGCTTTTTCACACCTTGTTCCAAGGGTTATCTTAACCATGTTAGACAAGCCCTAAGTGCATTACTAAAAATTAAACATGTTTTATATTACAATGCAATGCAAGGGTCAACACAAGCTCATTTTTTAGTGAAGTTACTTAGGTCAAGCACATTGAGCTCATTCCTCAACTGACAAAACATAGCCTCATCCAACGGTTTTGTGAAGATATTCGCTAATTGATCTTCCTTCCTTACACCTTCTAGTGAAATATCATTCTTAGCAACATGATCTCTTAGGAAGTGATGACGTATATCAATGTGTTTGGTGCGAGAGTGTTGAACCAGGTTATTAGCAATTTTTACCGCATTCTCGTTGTCACATAAAAGAGGTACCTTTTCTAGAACTACACCATAGTCTAGAAGAGTTTGCTTCATATAAAGGATTTGTGCACAACAAGCACCCACGGCAATGTACTCTGCCTCGACGGTGGACAAGGCCACACTATTTTACTTCTTAAAGGTCCAAGACAGTAGTGATCTACCAAGCAAGTGGCACCCTCCAAATGTGCTTTTTCTATCAATTTTACAACCAGCATAATCCGAATCAGAATAGCCAACTAGTTGAAATCTAGCTCCTTTGGGATACTAAAGACCAATGCTTGGTGTGAGCTTAAGGTACCTAAGAATTCTCTTAACGACAACTAAGTGAGCTTCCTTAGGATTAGCTTGAAATCTAGCACACATACACACACTAAACATGATATCGGGCCTAGATGCGGTCAAGTATAACAAGCTACCAATCATAGAACGGTAGAGAGTTTGATCAACCGATTTACCTCCCTCATCTAGGTCGAGATGTCCATTTGATGGCATAGACGTCTTGATTGGCTTACATTCATCTATTTTGAAACTGTTGAGAAGATCCTTGGTATACTTTTCTTGAGAAATAAAAATTCCTTCTCTCATTTGCTTGACTTGAAAACCAAGAAAGAATGTAAGCTCTCCAGTCATGGACATCTTGAACTCCTTCGACACCAAACTCTTTGCAATAGTCTTCATTTGTTGAGCCAAATATGATATCAACAATATATACTTGACAAATGAAGATATCTCCATTAAGCTTCTTGGTAAATAGTGTGGTGTCGACCTTATCAATGGTGAAGCCCTTCTCAATGAGGAAATCCTGAAGGCGCTCATACCAAGCTCTTGGGCTTGCTTTAGCCTATATAGCGCATTGGACAACCTATAAATATGATTAGGATATCTAGGGTCTTCAAACCTGGGAGGTTGATCAACATAGACTAGTTTATTTATGAAGCCATTTAAAAATGCACTTTTAACATCCATTTGGTATAATTTCATTTCATGATGTGATGCATATGCAAGGAGGATACGAATGGCTTCAAGTCTTTTAATTGGTGCAAAGGTCCCTTCAAAATCCAAGCCTTCAACTTGAGAGAACCCCTTTGCAACTAGCCTTGCCTTGTTCCTCACAAAGATGCCTTGATCATTTTGCTTGTTGCAGAACACCCACTTTGTTCCAATGATTCTTGAATCTTGTGGTCACTCTTGAAGTGTCCAAACTTCATTACGAGTGAAGTTGTTCAACACCTGATGCATGGCATTCACCCAATCCGGATCTTGAAGAGTTTCTTCTACATTCTTAGGATCAATGCAAGAAACAAACGAGTGATGTTCAACAAACGAAGCAAGTTTTTGAGAGCGAGTCATTACACCCTTTGACGGACTCCCTATGATGAGATCTTGTGGATGTGCTTGAAGTAAAGACGAATTTCTTCTATCAACCACTTGGGGAGGAGGTTGTGGAGCCTCAACATCCTGAGCTTGTGTAAGGTCCAAATGGCTAGAGGGGGGTGAATAGCCTATTTAAAAATCTACAAGCTTCACTAAACAACCACATTAGTATAAAAGATGGCTAAGCTAATTCTAGCACTAGCTCAACTACACTATGCAAGCCACCTATACAATTCTAGTGAAGCAAGGCTAAGATCTCTAATATACACCAACAAGACTAAGTCACTAAACTACTTACTCCTATGTGATAAAAGCTACACTAAGCAAACTACACTAGGACTAGTACAAGAAAGTAAAAAGCAAGTGACTTGATTCTTATACCAAAGATGTAGAGAAGTAATGCACTCAAAGAATCAATCACAATGATCAACCACAAGAGAAATCCTCAGCAAAGAGATGACACACGATTTTTTACCGAGGTTCACTTGCTTCTCGGCAAGCTACTCCTCGTTGTGGCGATGCACCCACTTGTCGGTTCACGAGCTAATCGACTATCAAGAGTCGAGACCTCAGCGGGCGCCGTGCAACCGCACACAAGTTGGGGATTCTCCAAGCCACGAGCTCCACTAGAGTATCCAATTTGTGAACTCCCGCGGGAAAGGATCAAGAACCCCTTACAACACTTGGTAAGGGCTCCAACAATCTCCAATTGTGAGCTCAATAACCTCCGCTGCTCCATGTCATCTACCGTGTTGGGAAACATGGAAGAGTAACAAGAAATCCGCAGCAACTCGAAGATCAAGTGCCTCTAGAATGCAACTCTCAAGCAATGCACTTGAATCTCACTCAATCTCACTCAAGATGTACAACTATGCAAAGAGATGAGTGGAGGAGTTGTTCTCTAGCTCAAAGGATGTCTCTAGGTCTCAAAATGTGCAAGAGTTACCCTCAAACCCTAGACAACTTCAATTTATAGCGAAGGGGTATGCAGCTAGCCGTTATCGGACGACGCAGTTAAAAACGAGCTGACCGGACGCTCCGGTCAGGGTCACTAGACGCGTCCGGTCACTATAGGACGAGCATGAACAATGCGTGTCAAAAGTTACCATTGTCGTGACCGGACACGTTCTAGCGTTTGACCGGACACGCTGCACCTGGCATCCGGTCAGAGTCCAGTAAGCTCCCGCCGCAACCGGACGCGTCCGATCGCACGTGACCGGACGTGCTGTGCGTCCGATCAACACTCCGCTATGCTCTGCCCCTTTGGACGCCTGACCGAAGCGCTCTGGTTCCATGAGGGACCGGACGCGCCGGTCGCGCGCTCTTCTTCTGCGCACAGGTGAACTGACTGGCTGCGCTAGTCAGGCCAGACCAGTGTCTGGTCAGAAACCCTAGCAACACCGAGTTGAACTGACCGGACGCGTCTGGTCAAACCGTGACCGTGTCCGGTGCAGCATCCGGTCACCACAGTCACCGCCGTTCGCCTCCGTTTCTTTTCCAACTTCCGGCGTAGTGGAAAATAGGCGTTTCACTTCCCCAAAAAGCGCCGAATCCCGCCTCGCAAGCTCAGCTAGAGGGAGAGAGGAACCCAAACCCCTCTTTACCGCTTAAACTCCACCGCCTTCGCAAACTGTGCTAACACCACCAAGTGTACACCACCATGTGCATGTGTGTTAGCATTTCACAAACATTTTCAAGGCGTTATGTTAGCTCTCTACTAGATCCTAATGCATATGCTCAAGACATTGATCTAGTGGCACTTGATTCCCGAGCTAACCGTGATTGCCCCTCTTGATAGTCGGCTATGTATCCTAAATCCGGTCAGTCACTTCTCTACTCATCTTAGACCGACAAAAGGAAAACCCTATGGTTATACCTTTGCCTTGCGCTCTTAGATCATTTCCTCCACTTGATCATCAAGTCCATCATTTTATGTGCATCTTCACCATGATCATCATTTCGTGTCCATGCACCATCTCTTTGCGATCTTGTGGCCACCACTCCTTGCCACATACACCTTCATCACATGTGTTGCTTATGCCTAACTCAAAACACTGAACGCATGACATTAGCAACTTGGTGTGATTAATTACAAAAACCAAACTTGGGCTTTCAATCTCCCCCTTTTTGGTAATTGATGACAACCATCACAAAGATATGAAATGAAATCAATTTTCAATTTCAATAGTATTAGCTCCCCCTACATATGTGCTTCCATGAGTTTGGTTCAATTGTGCACATATGTATGGATTTGAATTTTGGGAGAGTTACTACTATCAAATTGATGCTAAGGTATATAGAATGGACCTTTGAAGCGTGATACCAATCGGAGTTGCCTTTATATACCACCCTTAGCATCGATGTAGCTAGACACCACTTGTAATACATCACTTGTAAAGATCACAAACACTAAAGTACCCCGTGAGACCAACATTATAAGCAAAGGTGTCTAGATACCGCTTGTAAAGCTACTCTCAACAAATCATCATTCAAGTTCTATTTCTAGCAATCACCATACAATCATGAATATGAATTTAAGCTTTGCAATGCAACAATTCATCATGTTAATGCACATACAAATGCAACAAATAATTCATGAGCTTGCTCCTCCTACTTGTGTGCTCAATTTTAATTAATCCCTTGATTTCTCTCCCCCTTATTATATCTTTCTCCCTCTTTGCAATATCTTTGTGACTTTTCTCTTCCCCTTTGTCAACAATCACCAAAAAGTTGCCAGTTTTAGTGAGAGATAAGTCAATCAATATGAGGGAGTCCAAATTATGGTTCAATCTAGATCACTTGCCTAGAATATGTAATTTGGTTTGATCCAAGCACAAGCTTCTTCACACCTCATAAAGTATAAGGGTTATCTTGAGCATGTTAAATTACACATCATGAGCTCATTTTCTAGATTCAACACTAGGTTTGCAAGCCCACAAACATGTCATATGCTACCACTAGATCAAACAAACATAGAAGCAATAGTGGTACCATATATACATCGAAATTATTTGATTTTCACGAATGAGCCTATTTGTCATGCAAATATGTCTATATGTTCTAATCATGTCCTTAGCAAAGTATGAATGATATGCCAAACAACTTTACCTTGCAATGTTGAAGGAGAGGCATGTCATATAAGAATGTTGGGGGTGCACTCATTTCAAGTTGGAGAAGTCAAGTATGTTCAATTCATTTTTCAACTTGTAAAATCTCTTTTCATCAAGTGGCTTTGTGAATATGTCGGCTAGTTGATTTTCGGTGCCAATGCTCTCAATGCTAATATCACCCTTTTATTGATGGTCTCTTATGAAGTGATGCCTTATATCAATGTGCTTCGTTCTTGAATATTGAACCGGATTTTGAGTCATCTTGATAGCACTTTCATTGTCATAAAATAATGGCACATTCTTGAATTTAATTCCAAAGTCATTCAAAGTTGTCTTCATCCAAAGCAATTGTGCACAACAACTACCGGCACTAATGTATTCGGCCTCGGCGGTAGATAGTGCAACACTATTTTGTTTCTTTGATGACCATGAAACAAGAGACCTTCCAAGAAATTGACAAGTGCCACTTGTGCTCATTCTATCAATCTTGCAACCACCATAGTCGGAATTCGAATATCCAATCAACTCAAAATTAGACCCCTTTGGAAACCATAATCCAAGATCATGAGTGCCCTTAAGATATCTCAATATCCTCTTGGTTACTTTCAAGTGACTTTCTCTAGGTGAAGCTTGATATCTTGCACACTTGCACACACTAAACATCACATCCGGCCTAGAAGCGGTGACATAGAGCAAACTTCCAATCATAGACCGGTATAGATTTTGATCTACCATGTTTCCACTATCATCAATACCTAATTGATCATTAGTGCCCATTGGTGTACTTATTTGCTTAGCATCTTGCAATCCAAACTTCTTGATCATGTCCATGATGTACTTGCCTTGACTTACAAAAGTGTCATTCTTCATTTGCTTGATTTGAAGTCCAAGGAACTAAGCTCTCCAAGCATAGACATCTCAAACTCATTAGCCATCATATTTCCAAACTCTTCACAAAAGTCTTGGTTAGTTGATCTAAAGATAATGTCATCCACATAGATTTGCAACACAAACAAGTCATTTCCAAGCTTCTTGGTGAAAAGAGTGGTGTCAACCTTTCTCATCTTGAACACTTTAGAGAGGAGAAAGTCCTTCAACCTCTCATACCATGCTCTAGGTGCTTGCTTCAAACCATACAATGCCTTCTTTAGCTTATAAACATGGTCGAGCTTCTTATCATCTTCAAAACCAGGAGGTTGCTCAACATAGACTTCTTCATTGATGTAGCCATTGAGAAATGCACTCTTGACATCCATTTAATAGAGCTTGATGTTGTGTGCACAAGCATATGCTAATAAGATTCTAATAGCCTCCAATCTAGCAACGGGTGCATATGTCTCTCCAAAGTCAAGACCCTCAACTTGAGTGTATCCTTGTGCTACTAATCTTGCTTTGTTCCTCACAACCATGCCATCTTGATCTTGTTTGTTTCTAAAGACCCACTTAGTACCAATCACATTGTAGTTCTTTGGCCTCTCAACAAGTTTCTAAACTTGATTTCTAGCAAAGTTGTTTAGTTCTTCATGCATGGCATTTATCCAATCAGAATCCTTCAAAGCATCTTCTAATTTCTTAGGTTCTTCAAGTGACACAAATGAGTAATGCTCACAAAACGATGCTAGCCTTGATCTAGTTTGAACACCACTTTGAATTCCACCAATGATTTGGTCCAATGGATGATCTCTTGCAATGCTAGTAGGTTGGAGTATTAGGAGTTGATTGCTTCCACTTGTTTGACCTTGAACTTTAGCTTTATCATGAGTACCACTAGAGCTTGCTTGATTTGTATCAATTTGCACACTTTGGTTGATCCCATGAATATCATCATCAACATCAACTTTCCTTGGCCTAACATCACCAATGTCCATGTTCTTTATTGCATTTGACAATTGATCTCCTCTCACATCATCAAGGTTTTGAGCTTTATTTTGAGACCCTTGGGTTTCATCAAACTCAACATCATGAACTTCTTCCAAGGTGCCATTTGTGAGATTCCAAACTCTATATGCTTTACTTGTGGTAGAATAACCAAGTAAGAATCCTTCATCATATTTCTTTTCAAACTTGCTCAATCTAGTGCCTTTCTTGAGAATATAGCATTTGCAACCAAACACTCTAAAGTATACAATGTTGGGCTTTCTTCCATTTAATTGCTCATATGGTGTCTTCCCAAGCTTCCCATGGCAATAGAAATGGTTGCTACAATAGCAAGCCGTGTTGATGGCTTCACTCTAAAATGAATGACTAACATTGTATTCACTAAGCATTGATCTAGCCATATCAATCAAGGTTCTATTTTTCCTTTCAACTACACCATTGGATTGAGGAGTGTATGTTGGTGAGAATTGATGTCCAATACCAAGATCATCACACAAATCTTCAATTCTTGTGTTCTTAAACTCACTACCATTGTCACTTCTAATCTTCTTGATGGTAGTCTCAAACTCATTTTGCACCCTCTTGACAAAAGATTTGAATAGATCATAAACATCACTCTTGTCATAGAGAAAGAACACCCAAGTATATCTAGTGTAGTCATCAACAATCACAAAACCATACTTGTTGCCACCAATGCTAGTGTATGTTGTTGGCCAAAACAAGTCCATGTGTAATAGCTCAAATGCCTTTGATGTGCTCATTTCACTCTTACTAGGATGTGCATTTACAACTTGTTTGCCGGCTTGACAAGCACTACAAGGTTTATCCTTCTCAAAGGTGACATCTTTCAAGCCTCTAACTAAGACATGCTTTAAAAGTTTGTTCAATTGTTTCATTCCAACATGACCAAGCCTTCTATGCCACAACCAACCCATACTAGATTTGCTAAGAAAGCATGAAGTCAATTGTGTCTCACTATCATTGAAGTCAACCAAGTATAAGCTACCATGTCTAAATCTTTTGAATATCATGTTTGTACCATCAACACTAATAACTACAACATCATCACTACCAAATATGCATTTGAAACCGAGATCACAAAGTTGTGCTATTGACAATAAGTTGAAGTCCAAGCTCTCAACTAGCAACACATTGGATATGCTTATGTCATTGGAGATTGCAATTTTACTAAGCCCCTTGACTTTGCCTTTCTTGTTGTTGCCAAAGGTGATAGCATCAAAACCACCATTTTGACTTGTATCAATTGATTACAAGAATCCCCAGTCATATGTTGAGTGCACCCACTATCAAGCACCCAATGCCTTCCTCTGGCTTTGTAATTGACCTACAAGACAAGATCAATTCTTTTTAGGTACCCAAATTTGTTTGGGTCCTCCAAGGTTAGTGACCAAGTTCTTTGGTACCCAAATGGCTTTATTCTTTGAGCCCATCCATGGTGCACCAATGAACTTAGCATGAACACCATTTGTACCCTTGGTAAGTATATAGAAGGAATCAAACTTAATTGAGGATACGTTAGCATTGGATTTCTTGTTCATGCATTGTTGCTCTATGTGACCAACTTGCTTGCACATTTTGCAATAGCTACCATTGTTCTTCACAAAACGAGTCTTGTGAGGAGCAAAAGCGGTCTTGTCTTTCTTGGGGTTATAGCCCAATCTCTCTTTGTAGAGAGAAGCTCTTTGGCTACCCAAGCACATAAGCAAGCTATCCTCACCACCATAAGCCTTAGCTAAGGTGTGATTGAGCTCTTTTACCTCCTTCTTGAGATTTTCATTCTCAACTATAAGTGTGGAGTGACAAGTGAAACCATCACTATAGATGAGGATGATGTAGATGAGAAACATGAAGGGTTAGTGGGAGCAACAACAATAGGCTTATGAAAGGATTCATTAATTATATCACATGGTATGCCTATGTTGCAAGTTTTAACTTTCTCAACATTAGTTGGCATGTTTTCATATTTTTCAACTAGAGAGGAATGAGCTTCTTCAAGCTTGGTGTGAGACTTTTGAAGCTTCTTATGGTCTACCTTTAGACTCTCATAAGATGCCCTAAGCTCATCAAGTTCTTGCATAAGGTTTTTCTTTTCCTTAAGCAAGCCCTTGCACTCCTTTCTAGATTCCTTAAAATGTTGAGTGCAATCTTCTAGCATAGTGATTAGTTCATCTTTAGTGAATTCTTATTCATCACTATCACTATCACTAGCATTATCATGATCACTCTCATCGTCGAATGATACCTTAGCGGCCTTAGCTATGAAGCACGATGGAGTGTCAAAGAGGGAGACCTCTTGGATGGCAATGCTAGCATGTCCCTTCTTCTTGCTCTTGTTGTCATCCTCATCATCACTTGAGGAATCATCACTATCCCATGTAGAAACATGAGAATCATTCTTCTTCTTATGAGAGCTCTCCTTCTTGATAGCATCTTCATCATCACTATCAAAAGGACACTTTTGCAATGAGATGGTCCTTGCTATGGCATCTAAAGCATCTCATGGTATGCTTATTCCTCTTGGATGAGTTCTTCCTCCTTCTTGCACGATAGCCTTTCTTCTTCATAAATTTGCCAAATTGCTTGACAAAAAGAGCCATCTTCTCATCAATGTCATCACTATCACAAGAGCTTGAGTCTTCATCACTTAATGATTCAATCTTGGACTTGCCCTTGGATATGGTGGATTTGAATGCCATACTCTTCTTCTTTTCATCATCTTTCTTCTTATTTTCCTTCTTCTTCTTGACCAACTCATCCTTCTCATCATCTTCTCTATATGAATCATCGGTCATCACTTCTTGGAAAACTTGTTGAGGAGTTGATTCTTTCAAAGTTGTCCTCACAAGCATGGTGATCAACGTGTCAAATCTCTTAGGTAGGCTTCTTAAGAACTTCATAGAGAATTGATTGTCCTTGATTTCCTCACCAAGTGCCTTGAGCTCATTGACAATGACTTGCAACCTATAAAACATCTCCCGTACACTCTCATCATCTTGCATCTTGAAGCTTGAAAATTTTTCTTGCAAGATATATGCTTTAGCGGTCTTTATGCCTTCGGTGCCCTCAAATGTTTCTTCTAGCTTGGCCCAAGCATCATGAGCAATCTCAATGTTCTTCACTTGCTCAAAGGTCTTGTCATCTAATGCCTCATGAAGAGCACTAATGGCAATGTCATTACATTGGAGCTTCTTCTCTTCCATCGGTGTATGTGCTTCCGGATTAGCAACCTCAAATTTTGTTTCGGTGACCTTACACACTTCTCTATTGATTGACTTGAGGTGTGTGGTCATCTTAACCTTCCAATAGGCATAATTTATGCCATCAAAGTGAGGTGTATTCTTGGTGTTATTGATGTGCAAGCTTAATTGAGCCATTTCTTTTTCACCGTAGGTTGTTAAGCCTCAAATAAATGGTGCCTCGGCTCCGATACCACTTGTAAGGTCCAAATGGCTAGAGGGGGGTGAATAGCCTATTTAAAAATCTACAAGCTTCACTAAACAACCACATTAGTATAAAAGATGGCTAAGCTAATTCTAGCACTAGCTCAACTACACTATGCAAGCCACCTATACAATTCTAGTGAAGCAAGGCTAAGATCTCTAATATACACCAACAAGACTAAGTCACTAAACTACTTACTCCTATGTGATAAAAGCTACACTAAGCAAACTACACTAGGACTAGTACAAGAAAGTAAAGAGCAAATGACTTGATTCTTATACCAACGATGTAGAGAAGTAATGCACTCGAAGAATCAATCACAATGATTAACCACAAGAGAAATCATCGGCAAAGAGATGACACAAGATTTTTACCGAGGTTCACTTGCTTCCTGGTAAGCTACTCCTCATTGTGGCGATGCACCCACTTGTCGGTTCACGAGCTAATCGACTATCAAGAGTCGAGACCTCGGCGGGCGCCGCACAACCGCACACAAGTTGGGGATCCTCCAAGCCATGAGCTCCACTAGAGTATCCAATTTGCGAACTCCCACGGGGAAGGATCAAGAACCCCTTACAACACTTGGTGAGGGCTCCAACAATCTCCAATTGTGAGCTCAATCACCTCCGCTGCTCCAAGCCGTCTACCGTGTTGGGAAACACGGAAGAGTAACAAGAAATCCGCAGCAACTCGAAGATCAAGTGCCTCTAGCTTACAACTCTAAAGCAATGCACTTGAATCTCACTCAATCTCACTCAAGATGTGCAACTATGCAAAGAGATGAGTGGAGGAGTTGTTCTCTAGCTCAAAGGATGTCTCTAGGTCTCAAAATGTGCAAGAGTTACCCTCAAACCCCGGACAACTTCTATTTATAGCGAAGGGGTACGTAGCTAGCCGTTACCGGATGACGCAGTTAAAAACGAGCTGACCGGACGCTCAGGTCAGGGTCACCGGACACGTCCGGTCACCATAGGACGAGCATGAACAGTGCGCGTCAGAAGTTACCGTTGTCGTGACCGGACGCGTTCTAGCATTTGACCGGACACACTGCACCTGGTGTTCGGTCAGAGTCCAATAAGCTACTGCCGTGACCGGACGCGTCCGATCGCACGTGACCGGACGTGCCATGCGTCCGATCAGCACTCCGCTGCGCTCTGCCCCTCTGGATGTCTGACCGGACACTCTGGTTCCATGAGGGACCGGACGCGCCGGTCGCGCGCTCTTCTTCTACGCACAGGTGAACTGACCGGACGCGCTGGTTAGGCCAGACCAGTGTCCGGTCAGAAACCCTAACAGCACCGAGTTGCACTGACCGGACGCGTCTGGTCAAACCGTGACCATGTTTGGTGCAGCGTCCGGTCACCACAGTGACCGCCATTCGCCTCCGTTTCTTTTCTGACTTCCGGCGTAGTGGAAAATAGGCGTTTCACTTCCCCAAAAAGCGCCGAATCCCGCCTCGCAAGCTCGGCCGGAGGGAGAGAGGAACCCCAACCCCTCTTTACCGCTTAAACTCCACCGCCTTCGCAAACTGTGCTAACACCACCAAGTGTACACCACCATGTGCATGTGTGTTAGCATTTCAAAAACATTTTCAAGGCGTTATGTTAGCTCTCTACTAGATCCTAATGCATATGCTCAAGACATTGATCTAGTGGCACTTGATTCCCGAGCTAACCGTGATTGCCCCTCTTGATAGTCCGCTATGTATCCTAAATCCGGTCAATCACTTCTCTACTCATCTTAGACCGGCAAAAGGAAAACCCTATGGTTATACCTTTACCTTGCGCTCTTAGATCATTTCCTCCACTTGATCATCAAGTCTATCATTTTATGTGCATCTTCACCATGATCATCATTTCGTGTCCATGCACCATCTCTTTGTGATCTTGTGGCCACCACTCCTTACCACATACACCTTCATCACATGTGTTGCTTATGCCTAACTCAAAACACTAAACGCATGGCATTAACAACTTGGTGTCATTAATTATCGAAACCAAACTTGGGCTTTCAACTTGTGCCACCATTTGATCATGGGAGACATGAGTATCTTCATTTTTACTCTCCCATCTTTACCATCATCTTGTGGCACACTTGATGAAGAGGGTGGATCAATCACATGCACTTCATCGTCGTCATCTTTAGGCTTGATGTCTCCAACCGGAATATTCTTCATGATCTTCCTCAATGGTTCATCACCTACATCATCAAGATTCTCATGTACTCCTTGGGAGCTGTTAGATTCATCAAACTCCACATCATATGTTTCTTCAATCAAGCCGGTGGCATGATTAAATACTCAATATTCTTTAGACTTTGATGAGTAACCAACAAGAAAACCAATATCATAACATCTTTGAAACTTCCCTAGGTGTTGCCGCTTCTTGTAGATATAGCATTTGTACCCAAACACCCAAAAGAATTTGACATCCGACTTCTTCCCATTGAGCAACTCATAAGGAGTCTTGCCAAGAAACTTTTGAAGAAATAGGTGGTTGGATGCATAGCATGCGGTGTTGATAGTTTTTGCCCATAGAGTTTCGGGTGTATTATACTCATCAAGCATTGTTCTAGCAAGGGTGATTAGTGTTTGGTTCTTTCTCTCTACTACACTATTTTGTTGAGGAGTGTAGGTTATGGAGACCTCATGCTTGATCCCAACTTCATCACAATATGCTTCAATGTTTGTGTTGTCGAATTCTTTCCCATTGTCACTTCTTATCTTCTTGAGCTTTACTTCAAATTTATTTTATGCTCTTTTAGCAAACTTCTTGAAACATGCGGCCACTTTGGTCTTGTCATGAAGGAAGAACACCCAAGTGTATCTAGAGTAGTCATCAACTATCACAAGACAATAGAGATTGCCTCCCAAACTCTTGTAAGTTGTTGGTCCAAATAGATCCATGTGGAGAAGCTCTAGCACTCTTGTTGTTGACATGTAAGCTTTGGTTGGATGAGTGTTTGCAACTTGCTTGCCGGCTTGACATGCACTACAAAGCTTATCCTTCTCAAATTTCACATCCTTCAAACCTCTCACCAATTCATTCTTCATTAGCTTTTTGAGCGAGATCATCCCAACATGTGCAAGTCTTCTATGCCATAGCCACCCAAGTGATGTTTTGCTGAATAAGCATGTCTTCAAATTTGCATCTTCGGAGGTGAAATCCACTAGATATAGGTTGTTGTATCTAATGCCCTTGAATATAACTTGATCATCATCTTTCTTTGACACAACCACTTCCTTCTCGGTGAACAAACATTGAAAGCCAAGATCACACAATTGACCAACGGATAGCAAGTTGAAGCTCAATGAAGTAACATATAGCACATTTGAAATTGAGTGGTCATTTGATGTTGCAACTTTGCCCAACCCTTGTACTTTGCCCTTTGAATTATCACTAAATGTAATTCTTTCTTGACCATCCACTTCTTCATCTAGTGAGGTGAACATACGAGGATCACCAGTCATATGTTGAGTGCAACCACTATCAATAACCCAATGACTTCCACCGGTCTTGTAGTTCACCTACACACATAAGAGATCAAGCTTATTGTTTAGGGACCCAAACTTGATGAGGGCCCTTGACTTTCTCAACTAGTGACTTAGCAACCTAAATTTGCTTAGGCCTATTCTTGTTTGATGGACCTAAGAACATGACTTTCATCTTTCCACTAGAATCCTTTCTAAGTATGTAGTGAGCATTGAAAGCAAAGGGTCTAGTATGCTTGGGCAAGGGTTATGGTGGCGGGGTTTCACACTCATGAGCAAAGTGACCTTCTTGTCCACACTCAAAGCATATATTTGGCTTAGGCTTTGACTTGTATTGTTGTTGATGTTGAGTTTGAGCTTTCTTTTCTTGATGTGCCAAGTATCCAATACCACTTATATCCATCTTCATCATGGTGTTCATTAGTAGCTCACTTTGAAGATATTGGCTTCTTGTGAACTTGCTCAAACTGGTCTTGAGATGTTCCTTCTCCAACTTTGTTTTCTTCAATGAGTAACTCTTTGTTGTTTGCTTCTTAAGACCCATCTCCATCTTGAGTCTTTTATTCTCTTCTTTAAGTATCTCATTTTCAAGAGCCATATCATGATCATTGTAAAGATTCTCAATGACAACGGTTTTGGTGGTTGATGCCTTTTCAAGATCCTTCTTGAGCTTCTCATTCTCATTCTTGAGCTTGATGTAATCATCATAGTTATCAGACTCAACACTTCCTTGCCTTTGCTACTAGAACCTTGCTCAATGCTCTCAACAATCAAGTCATCACATGATATAGCTATATCAATCTTAACAACATTGTTAGTAGCATCATGCGGCTCATTGGATAAAACCTCATGAGAAAGAACAAGATTGTCATGATTGATCTTGAGATTGGTGTACTCATCTTTTAGCAACTTGTAACTAGTGGTGAGCTCATTATGCATCTTCTCAAGCTTATCATGTTTTTCTCTAAGCTCCTTTTTAGAGGTTTTGAGCTCCTTGAGTTTAGATGACACAATTTTATTCTCTTCTCTAAGCTCATCACTAGCCTTTTAGGCTGTCATACTTTGCTAAAAGTGAATCATTCTTAAGTTCTAGTTTCTCATTTTAGCTCGTCTTTCTTATGATTTTAGTGTATTGGTTTAGCAATTTTACAAGATCATCATAAGAAGGTGATTCAAATTCTTCATCACTATCACTACCATTTTCCTCATCACTAGCATTGTCATCACCACTACTATCATAATCATTTTGTACCTTTCATTCACCCTTGGCCTTGAGGCATAGGTGTGTAGAGGATGATGGTGACGGTGGCAGTGGAGATAGTGAAGAACTAATCACAAGAGCGGCCACCTTCTCCTTCTCATCATTACTTTCATCGTCGGATGAGCCACTAGATGATTCAATGTTCGTGAGCCAATCACCAACAATATAAGCCTTTCCATTCTTCTTCTTCTTATGAAATTCTTTCTTCTTGCCATCCTTCTTCTTGAATGACTTGTTCTTCTTCTTCTCATCATCATCATAACTTGAGTAATCTTTCTTGCCCTTGTACTTCTTCTTGTACTTGTCTTTCTTGGGTTTGGGCATTGATGAGCTAGATGACTAAGTTCTCCACAATTGTAGCAATCTATTTCAGAGATGGGCTTCCTTCTACTACTTGTGAAGAATTTCTTCTTCTTGCTATCAAACTTGACACCATTCTTGTTTAGCTTTTTGAGCATCTTGGCAGTTTTTCTCACCATGAGAGCTAGACTTGCATCATCAACTTCATCATCACTTGAGCTATTATGAGCAATCTCTTCTTTGCTTCTCTTCTTGTGGCTAGCCTTGAATGCCAAATCTTTCTTCTTTGAGGATGAAGAGGCCTCTTGAGGAGTGATGTGCATGTACATCTCATGTGCGTTGATCTTTCCCAATATTTGAGTTGGCGTAGCGGTGGAGGGATCACCTTGATGAAGAACGGTCACAATATGCCCATACTTGTCAACGGGAAGGACACTCAAGATCTTTCTCACAACATTGGATGGTTGAATTTGAGTAAGTCCAAGCCCATTGACCTCCTCTACAAGAACATTCAAGTGAGAATGCATTTCATTAGCACTTTTATTAGGAAGCATCTCAAATGAATTAATCTTCTTCATCATAAGGTGATAGCGTTCCTCATGCTCACTCTTGGTTCCCTCATGGAGTGCACAAATGTCCGACCATAGTGCATGGGCGTCTTTGTGGTTTTGCACACGATTATAGACGTCCTTGCAAAGGCCTCTAAAGATGGTGTTTCTAGCCTTTGCATTCCACTTCTCATAGTGAACCTCATCACCGACAAGGTTGGCAAGATCCTTAGGTTTTGTGAAGCCTTGGGAGGCGGCTCTATACACTCCAACATCTATGGCCTCTAGGTACGCCTCCATGCAAATTTTCCAATAAGAAAAATCATCTCCCTCAAACATGGAAGAGAGTCCGTCCCCATGGGACATCTTGCTCTAGGCGGTTAAGCCTAATTCAAGGAGCACGAGGCTCCGATGCCAATTAAAAGGATCAAGATGCCCAAGAGGAGGGTGAATTGGGCTAATTCTAAATTTCTTGCAATTATTAAGTTCTACACTTAGCCCATTTCACCCCCTTGTGCCTAAGAGTGATTCTTTGGTTCTACCATACAAAAGTTTTGCACCCTAGGTTCTAATCCTACTCTAGCATGGCAATTCTAGGAATGTAAAGATATAAATTGAATTGCTCAAATGTAAATGCTTAAAGTAAAGAGAGGGAGAGGAATGCGGCGATGTTTTTTTGAGGTATCGGAGAGTCGCTACTCCCCACTAGTCCTCATTGGAGCACCCACGCAAGGGTGTAGCTCCCTCTTGATTTGCGCAAGGATCAAGTGCTCTCTACGGGCTGATTCTTTGACACTCCGTAGCAGTGAATCGCCCACAACTGCCCACAAGACGACTTGGGTCATCTACAAGCTCCGTCGGATGATCACCAAGCTTCTAATCACCACCGAGCCATCTAGGTGATGGCAATCATCAAGAGTAACAAGCACAAACTCTCACTTGACCATGACAAGCCTAATGAGAAAGGTGGATGCACACTTGCTACTTCCTATGAACTAATGAGGTCCTTAATATTAGATTATCAAATCTCAATCACCCCACTAGGCTCTTGCACTCCCTTGTACTCCAAAGGGGTTTCTCAGCTGAACAAATGAGCAAGAGACCTGAAATGGATGAGTACAAGATGTATTTATACACCCCAACCGAAATCCAACAGTTACTGTCCATGTCAGCAAATTTTGATACCATCGGACACGTAGGTCTTCTCCATCGGACACGTCGGTCAGTACAAAGTGACTACTCAAAGAGAATAGCTGTTATGGTCACATCGAACACTGGGCAGTGTCCGGTCCACCCCCATCAGATGCGTCCGATGCAAGAAAACCCTCTCTGGTAGCCTACTAGACTCGACCAAACGCACGATGACCTGTGTCAGGTGCTGCATGGTGCAGCGTCTGGTCAACATGTCACAGTGCAAGTACCGGTGCGTCCGGTGACAAGCACTATGCAGCGTCCGGTGGATGTTGTTCCTCTGCTACACACGTCGATAACTGACCGTATGCACCCCCTACATCTGGTGCCTTCGTCTCTAGTGTCCGGTGCATGCAAATCAGCTCCATTCACTTCCAATTCAAGTAACTTTGTGAATGGCTTTGATTCCTTTCGATCTTAGAGCCAACCCTGAGCTATCTAGTGCTAAGTTTGACAAGTGTACACCACACCTAAACTATTAGACTCACCTAGGTCAAACTACTGGTTCATACCCCCCTTAATAGTATGGCCAAAGAAAAAAAAACAAAGTCCTAAACTACTCTAAGTGCCTCTCCAACGCCAAACAACACTTAGAACTAGTCCGTCCTTAACCTTGTCGTTCATCTTTTGAAAACCGAAATGATTTCCATAGATAGGGGCATGAAAACCATAGTTGCCCAATAGATCTCCATTACCATGACCTAACTTACAATGTCTCTGCAAAACACACGTTAGTCATAGTAATCTCGTGTCGTCATCAATCACGTTAGTCTAAGTAGTTGCTTGACATGATATAGAGAAATAGACCTAGCTATGAATTTGTTCTAAGAAAGACTTGACATCCGGAGATTTCATTTTCAAAATGCTAAAATCAAAAAGTTCCTCAATGATTCAAAATTCCTACCAAAGCCATATGACACATTCATATCCAAAACCTTAGTCATATGCTGCTTGCATTCATGGTGAGCTTTGTCAAATTGTTGTGACCAATGTTGAGATTCTTTTCATGCACCTATGATCAAGATTCACGTACACTTTTTATTAATCAGAATAAAACTCTATGTCAAATATTTCTCTCCAAAAGTTGTCTAGAAAGTATGGGCTATGAAAAAAATGAAAATAAAAGATGCCATGCTAAAAAGGGATGAGCCAAAAAAAAGAAAAGAAAAGAAAAAAAAGAGAGAAAACAATAGGTACCCTGATGCTCCCCAAAAAGAGAGAAAACAATGGGTGCAAAGACACCCACCAAAGAGAATAAAAGATAGCCCATATTTTCAAAGATTTCTAAAAAAAAGAGAGAGGTATGACATTTGAGTTCATAAAAAACACAAAAATATTTCGCACACTTTCACAATTTTGATCAAAGTGTACGATTCGTCTCTCCTATGGTCTGGTTTTTGACTTAGCAACATGACATGATGCAAGTAGGCCACTTTTATCCCTACCAAGCTCCACGAAAAGCCTTATTAGATGGTAGGATGAAACAAAGGCAAAGTCAAAAGCCTTTGGTGAGGAATATACATACACTTTTGAGCGATCGAGTGTATCATTTGAGGAACTACGTTTATCTTACAAAACCTTCAAAACCTCTAGAAATATAGTCAATCAAAGAACAAATGATAAGCAGGTCTGTTCATCTGTTCTGTCTTGCAACCACCCAAGACTTGGAGAAGGCCAAAAAGCTCCATAAGCAACAAGGTAACAACGGGTGAGCAAACATGGCAATTCATTCAAATTGTGGTAGAAAACTTTGTTATAATCCTAGCATTTTTGAAATGTAATCGGCATTATAGCAACTCCTAATCAACAACCAACATCTTAGCTTTTGCCCGAGGACGAGGAAAGGGTAAGCTTGGGAGAGTTTGTTGGCGATCGTTATCGACACATCTATACCACCAACATAATTCCAAAAAAGAGGAAAATATACATTCATACACACATATACATGTGCTACTGACATGTTTCCACTTGTACCAGTAGAAATGATATAAGTGCAGAAATAGAAGCTGGAAACCGGTGAAACATAACAGAAAGGCGCTATTCGGGAAAGCGCATTTGTAAGAAGGGAAAGAAACCCATAGAAACAAGCACTACCGGGCTAGCCCACCATGTCACCGAATTGGAGGCCCAGAGGACAATAGACCAAGCGAAGACGGGGCCAGGCCAGGCCACCCTGGGCGCGGGCGCGCCCCACTCTCTGTCGCCTGGCCCTATCTTGCTCGTGTCGGCACATTTATGAAAGAGATAGCCACCAGCCAGACTTTTTTGCCCTCAGGCGCTTTCGGACTCTGGGCGATGGCCCGGGTAGACGTCGTACCTATATATGGGCCTCGATGGGCCTTTGAAATGAGAAAGTAGTTATGCGTATGAATCTAGGCCTCCAAAAATCTTCGCCCGTGCGTCGATCCGGTCAGGAGGCCTAATGCATGCCCCTCGCGCTTCTTCTCTGCAAAGGAGGGGTTGGACAGCGGCACGTCATCCCTCTTGCCTAGGGTCAAAACGTGGTGCCTATTTCAGTTGCTAATGGGTTTTTCAGTTCGAGTGGGGCTCCGGTTCCCATTCGATAGGGATCCAACGGAGGTAGCTAGTGACCGACCCCGAACTCTTGACGACTGGTTCAGTAGGGTAACTAGGGTCGTTCGACCGTCCCCGGCAGCTCGTTGCCTTTTTTTGATAAAATACCCTAGACCAGTGTTCATCAAGACTCGAACATGGATCAAAGAGTCCCATATGGTGCTCGGTGCAACCGGGTACTGGCCACTAGTGTGCCACTCCTCATTCCATCCCTCACTCTGTTGGCTTGGAGCGACTGTCAAAACCCCTCCGCAGGGCCAGCCTACGAACTCCAAAGCCGGATTCGGACCGTGTGCAAATGATGCAGCATGATGCATGTATGACCATGATGCATATGATGACTTTGTATATACATCATTGCAAGGGATATGAAGAGCAACTTAAAGGAAGATTTTTAGGAGCAGCTAAATAGCAGTATTAATAATGAAAACAACGGGAGGTGGGCTCGACGATTGTTTTACCAACTTCTGTCTAGGGACCTAGTTGTTCCCTTTATGGCCATGAAAGATCATGGCCGTCGAAGCGATCAACGAAGTCATCATTGCATGGCTCATCGTCGAGGAGGTAGTTGCTGATGCACAAAAAGTGTTGCATCTCTTGAAGCCTAGTGAAGTCGGTGCCGCCTGTGTCGTCGTAGTCATTGTCGGAGTCAAGCAAGTCGGAGTTGGAGCTTGTCTCGGCCGACGCCAGGACATTGGCGATGGAGCTCATGAGCTGTTGGGGTAGATCCTCTGGTACCTCTCCTGCCTCTAGATTGAGATGATAGATGTTTGTTGATGATTTACGAACCTTCTTGTCATGGTAGGGCTGGCTGACTCGTGGTACGCTAGGGTAGCTGAACTAGTCAGGCCATGTGCCCTTCAATTTGTCGGAGCGGAGTCGTAGGTTGGCCGCTGGCTCGGAGAAGCTGGTGGGCTCGTCGGTCGGTGGAAGGAGGTCGAGGTCATAGCCCTCCCCGACGACGACAAACTCAAGGCTCCCAAACCAGATGTGGGACCTAGAGCAAAGTTGATGTGTAGAGCTCCCCTACCTGGCGCGCCAACTGTCAGTATTCTAGAACAGGGGGGTGTCTAGAGACGAGATAAGTGAATGATGTTATACGTCGGAGCCTCCGATGGTGTGCAAGGCGGACACAAGATTTATACTGGTTCGGGCTGAACGTCCCTACTTCTAGTGCTTGTTGTTGTTCATGTTGCTTTGCACCGAAGTGCTTGTAGTAGGGGGATACAAGCTGGTCGAGAAAGGGATAGCTCCCAGGTCTCTATGTGTGGGTGTGTTCGAGTGTTTGAGTGTATGCTTAGTACATTGCCATTGCTGGGCGTTGTCCAACATGTCTTGTCGAGGGTCCCTCCCTCCCCTTTTATAGTATGCAAAGGGAGGGGTCGGGTTACAGTATCTAGATGTACAAAAATAGAAAGAAAAGGCCCTTAGGTGCTCCCTATTCCTAGCTTTCCTCTCAATTCGTGCATCCGCACAATCATCATCGTGGTGGTGGCATGCCATGGTTGTAGATGTATCACACTTGACGCGACGAGGCCATACCCTGACACGGTGTCATGAAGAAGAAGATTTCATGGCCCTAAAGCTATGTCGGTGAAAAGATGGGGGCTTGGACGACCGTTGCTACCCGTCCCATTGAGGTGGACATGGTAGGGTGCAACGTAGCGTAGCTTCTCCCTGTTACTACCGTGGGCGGATTATGAATCAAGTGTTACAAGCTCCTAGGCAATCTTGCATGACACGACGAGCTTCTGTTCCTTAGCAGGAAAAGGTAGGGGACTGTGCTGGTAGTGGCAGTGTGTTACAGTAGGGGGTCGAGCGAAGCAGTAGCTGTGCAAAGGGGTCGAGCGCCTTGATGACATCACAGGGCTCGGGCGCCTGTATGACGTCCCGGGGGTCAGACGAGAATGAGAGGGGTCAGACGAAGCGGAGGAGCATTGGGGGGCTCGGGCGCTTGTCCTTTGGCTTTGGTTTTGAGTAGAGCAAGGCCTGGGCCAATTGTGATGGGTCGTGGGCCGTAATATTTGTCTTGGTGTGTGGTTTTGTGATGAAAATAGGGTACCCTGTTTTGCTAGTACCCGACAGCTGGCATCCCATAATACCACCGTTAGGACCCAGAGGACCCTAACGACAGAACTATGGAACGCCAACCCCTGATAGGTCTTTACGTTTACAGACGGAATCCGCAAGCACACGGATCTATCGTTGTAACATTTCACCCAGAAGTATTCAGGGTATCGTTATTTATATTTTCCCAAGGGAAGGCAGAGATAACAAATGGTCTGACATGAGTATGAGCAAAGCAAACATATGTGCATAATATCCAAATGATCATAACAGGGGTAAACAGTTGTAATTCAAGATAGCGGACACACACACTTATACTAGCCAAGAGATTCCTACACTCAAGAATAAAGAATAGAATGACCTAGTCAGGAGTAGAGGGTTCTATATAATTAGATTGCTATGAGCTAAGTTATCATACATGTACACAAAATAGTGCTAGGTATGTGTGAGGTGGATCGGGAGGCCACCGAGTACTGGTATGCCAGCAACCTCATGTGACAATTTACGTACTCCTACACCATGGCCGAACGTGGGGGAATTCAAGGGACAGATTGGGCTATCACCACCTGCCGCCTACACCTCGACCATGGGGCATGAAATGCATTCACCCGCCACTATATACCTGGGCACCTCGCCCACATATATAATGACCACCCAAGTCCCTCCGGGTCCTTGACCCTACGGATCAACAAGTAAGAGACTTGGGCGTACCCAAAAGCATGATGAACCACCCCCTCAACACACAAATAGCTCTACTCATGAACATGATATGAGAGTGAAGCTCTTAAGCCAACTTAGCATATACATGATATGTAAACTATAGACTAGTCTAAATATCACATATAGACTAAGTAGACTATATATGGTCAAGTATGAAATGAGCATAACATATGAACTATATACTAGCACACATATCATGAACATGTCAACATGACTATACTCTATTTCATAGCATCTACTATATGAATATAAGAACAAAGCTAATTGGAAGAACATAATGAATATAAGAATGAAATGATTCATCTTTATTCTCACCAAATCCTACCAAGGAGCCAAGCTCTACTTGTAGCTTCTCTTCTCCTCTTCTACTATTTCCTAATCTAACCTAAGCTAAAGAAGAGGTGGAGAGGGAGGGAGGAGCTCTCTTCAGCTAGTGAAGTGTGGTATGTGTTGTGTCTATTTTGTGTGTGTGTGTGTTAGGAGGAGCCCCCCCTTCTTATATTGGGTGGAGACAGGCGGTTGCGGAGGAAATATTCCCGAGCGCACCGCCGCACCGTCTCCTCTCCATCAATGCTATCGACATGAGCAAGACAGGCCAAGGAGGTGCCACGGGGGGGCGCACCTAGGCTGGCCCCCATCGGGCCCGTCTTCGCGTGGCCGCCTCTCCTCTACTCCTGGAGCGTCGTGGCATGGTGGGCTCGGTCTGGTTTTGCATGAAGTTGGCCTGTTGCTCCACCTTGCCCCTCTACGCCTTCCAGAAAGCGTCTTTCTAACTCTGTTTCATTGTTTCCAGCCCTTGTTTCTGCAATTGTGATTATTCTACTGGTATACATGGAAACAGGTCAGTTGCACATGTATATGTGTGTATAGATGTATATTTTCCTCCTTTTTGGGCTTATGTTGGCGGTATAAATCTATCGATAAGGACCACCAACACTCATGATAGAATATTTGTTACCATTGCCTTTCTTTGGGAAAAATATAAATAACGATACCCTAAATAGTTTAGGGTGAAATACTACAACACGCTTGTAGATAACATCTGTAAATGTAAAGACCTATTGGGTTGGTGTTCCATGGTGCTGTCATTAGTATCCTCTGGGTCCTACCGACGGTGCTAGCGAATGCTAACTCCCTAGCATTTATGGTGCCGCTGCTGAGGGTAGACCCCGTGCCTACTCTTGGTGGTGACGTTAAGAAATGCCAACACCAGTGACAAGAAGAAGCAGGACAACGCCTCACCTCCATCCAGCAGCAGCAGCAACAGGAGAACGACATTGGCCACCCGCCTTGCTGAAGAATCATAGCAACACCTAGCTTGGGGGAGGAGCCCCCATTATCCAAGGTAAGTTTTCTTTCTTGCATTTTAATTTTAGTTATTTATTTTTGAGTTTGTTATATATTAGCTCTAAAAAAATGCATAACCAAAAACAAAAATAAAAATTTATCCTCTATACATTAGTGTGTGCTTATCTTTTATATTAGTTTGTGCTTTAAAAAATGAAAAAAAATGTGTATGTACATAGTTTGCTTTAAGTATGATTTGTCTAAGATGTGCTTTAGTTTGTTATCTTGTTTTTTAAGAGTCAATAAATAAATAGAACTTGAAGAGTATTCTCAAATAATGGAAATGATGAATAATTGCTCTATTATAGTTCCTTTTGAGTACCTAGTTTTTAGTCTTAAATTCTCTCGAGTTTTGGATGAAATTGATTTGACATGAGAATTTGCTCTGAACTTGAAACTCGTGGGTAGCATATGCTTGATCTAAGTCTAGATAATTGACGGATATGATATGAGAAGGTCTGAGCTACTATTTATCTTGTTCTAAGTGACACTTGAATTCTGAAGATTTCTTTTGAAGAACATAAAATCCACATGATGAGATCCTGTATGACAAAGCTTGAATTCCTACTAGAGCCAAATATGTTTATTTAGGCTAAGAAAACTTTAACTTATATGCTACTTGCTTTGCATTGAGTTTGGTCAAACTTTGTTGATGCCTTATGAGAGGTTTGTCATGCTCTTAAAATCAAGATCACGTACACACCACACACATATGCACTACACCTACACTGGGGGTAGGCGCAAAAACATGCATTCCATCTAGATCCACCCAAAAATGTTTTACTCCTACATCGGGAGTAAGCACCAAAAATATGTTTGATAGGTTATTTCCACCAAATAAATGCTCCAAGTTCTTGTTGCTATCTCTCAAAAGTTTGTTCTAGAAAAGAAGCATGGGCTATGCAAGAGTTATTCACAAAAAAAAAGAAAAAGAATGGGTACTTAGATGCCTACCTAAAAAAATGAGATGAATAAGATAGCCCATGTTTTCTTGCAAAGTTATTTCCAAAGTTCAAATGAGAGACATATTTTAAGGAGCATAGTAGAATTAAGCTAACCACCATATATATATCCACCATATTCCACACACATGCACATCTTGATTTGATTGTATGACTCAACTCTCTTTGGATCTGAGGTTTGAATTTATAATATATGTATTGTAAGTATGATTTCTCATACAATTACCACTCCTATAAGCTCCACATAAGCCATAGTGTAAGAAGAGAAATGCATGACATTATATTTATATCACATATATGAGAGACTTGAGAGTGTCATACAATGAAATCTCTGAGTTTTATTTTGAAAACTTATAAAAACTCCAGAATGATGGTTGAATAAAGAATTTGAGACATAGTGCTTTACTTGATTGTTCTGTCTTTCAATTGCTCAAGATCCAAGTGAAAGCTCAAAAGCACCATGGTTGAAGGTAATATGGGTAAGTTTGAAAGTTAGATCGGTAAATTTCAATCCATAGGAGAATTCTTGATTGAACGCATGTGTACTTTTGAGGAGTTGCATCAATGTCTTCAGAAACTCTAAAAACTCCTGATCCATTGTTAAGATTAGCTTTACTCAAGGATAGGCAAAGATTTAGCTTGGGGGAGTTTGTTGATGGTAGTTATCATCCATCATAAACTGTCAACTTAACTTGAATAAATGCATGAAAATAATCACCAATATAGACTTAGGGGTTTAAACTAACAATTTCCATAAGTTTTGGTGAATTTGTGTTTTCAGCAGGGTTTATCCAGGAAACCGTCAAGGGGGATCAAATCGTCAAATAAAATCACGCTTATCAGCAGCGAAACGAACACCAAAAGGTTCCAGAAAACTCAAGAGGACTCCACACCGAAGTGGTTGGCCCCACCTAGAAGCCACCCGGCCCCTAGGGGACCCACCTGTCAGCCTCCTTCGTATGTCGGTTCCCCACCATCTCCTAGGATGCATCTACTCCGTCCTTTAAGTCGGTTTGATCCAAGGGCTCATGTTGGACGCTCCGGCCTATATATACCAACCCCTACCCGCCTCCCTTATCATCAAGTCATAAGTCAAGAGTAGACTAGAAATTAGGGTTTCTAGAGAAAAGAAAATAGTGCTCTGATTCTCAAGGTTCTAGTATAGGCTAGCTAGCAAGGTTCAAGTTGAGTTTGGGCTATCACTCAAGATTCCGAATCTGCCGTCTGGAGACTGGTATAGCCATTGTATCTCTTATATTTATGACTTTGTGCTACTTCAATATTATGTTGCCATTTATTATATTCCTAGTTTGCTCTAGTTGTATGCTTGATATAGTTATGATTGATGATGAATATATGCATATGTTCGCAAATCATTTAGCTCAGTTCTCAAGAGAGTTAAGTGGTCAACATTATGTAATCATGGTGCTTAGATATTATTTGCCTACAGATGCATTCTGCACTCTAGGTCATGTGGTAGATCACGGATGTGACACTCTCAGTGAGTCCTTTGTAGTCCACTCCCTGTTTGTAGAGCACGTAGAACAATATTATGATGGGAGACAAGTTCTGTTCTTGATCTTCCTTAGTAATGTTCCTTATGCAGAGATCCAAAGTTAGTTATACTATAGATGAGAGTGTATATACTTGGGTGTACAAAAGACTTAGTAAATATGGGATGACTTAGAAATCTTTTGCTCTTAACGAATCTCCTGCTTAGCCATACTACATTTATGAGTCTCTATTTCTATCACTGGAATGCCATTATTACCTTACATTTATTATTTATTTATCCCTTGACTTACCCCTTCTAAAGCATAAGAGTGGTTTTTATCATAAGTATATATATTTATCAATATCTCTATGCCGACTCAACTCCTTTGCTCTTCCCTGAGGATTAAATATAAATAATGATACCTAGCATACTCCTGGGTGAAATGCTACAATGGTATATTATCTGTGCGCTTGCAGATACTTTACTTTTAATATTATTATCTCTGAGTTTATAAGTGTCAACAATAATTACCAACAACACATTTCTAGCATCATGCTAGGGATGACAACTTAGTAAAGAGTGATGCTAAGAAATGTCAACAGTCAACAAGACCAAGATGATGCCCTAGTTCTGCCCTGACGGTGAGAAGAAGACCATCGTGGGAACACTTGTCACAAAAAGATGTGTGCCACACATATATGTAATAATGTAGTCACTTATTGATTACCAAGAACTTTTATGTAACTGATTATTATTGTAATAGAATCATATATATATATATATGACCATGGGAGATCGTAATCTGTACGTGTTAAGTGTTTGATTTTTAAAAATAATTTGATATTTGTTGAAAGAAATGAAACAAGTATTTCATTAACAAGTCCTACTCTAATTCTCCTACAACACTACTACTCCACCTACTACTCCTCCTCCTCCTAGTACTACTCCTACTGCTACATACTCATACAACTTTACTACTACTACTACTCCTACTACTATTACAACTACAACTCTACTACTACTACTACTCATACAACTACAACTCTACTACTACTAGTACTCCTTCAACACTACTACTACTACAAATATACTACTCTACTACTACTCCTACACTACGACCACTTCCTACACTACTACCACTACTCTATTACTCCTACACTACTACTACTATAAATTTTAAAAAGCATTGTAAACTAAATATCAATTTTAAAACGTTGTAAAATGGAAATAACCAAGGCATATTGAATATATAAAAATGGAAAATCTTAACCGAGGCGAGCACCGTAAGCCGCCCGCCTCGGTTAATATTTACCGTGGCGGACAATATAAGCCGCCCGCCTCGGTTAATATTAACCGAGGCGGGCACCCTATATACTCCCTCCCCTCCCTAAATTATTCTAAGCTCTTTGGTGCGTTCAATTTGACCCCGAAGGGCTACCAAAATTTTCGCTCGCACCGCTGCCGCCGCCGCCGCCATCATTGCTGGTGCCGAGCTCCTCCGCCCCCGCCCTCGACCTCGCGCGCTTGGAGCTCTGCCCTGGCATATTCCCCACCCGTCCCCTAACATCATGCCTTCTTTCCTTAGTGCGAGAACCCTAGCGCTCATCATCTTTCCTCCCTGACTCCGTTCGTCGTCGAACCCTGTTGTGGGACCCTTGCTGGGCAAGGAGATCCGTTGCCGCCACCGCCTTCGCCGGTGCGGAGTTCCTCCGCCCCTGCCCCCACCCCTAACCTTCGCGCTCCATCCGCCGTATGCTAGGAACCCTAGCGGCCATCTTCCCCGACTCCGTACGTCTTCCCCGGCTTCGTCCCTCTTTCCTGGCTCCATCCGTCTCCCCGGCTCCGTCCGTCGTACCGTGGGAACCCTAGCGTGGCTGTCTTCACCGACTCCGTCCGGTGCCTGTTGGTGGTCCTTATTGCATAATTTTAACCGCCAACTCTTATATAAAATAAGAACCAAACTTAGATATAGGGCTTATAACTAACAAAGTTCTACAAGTTTTGGTGATTCATCAGTTGCACGAAGACATGTCGGGATAATACAAGAAATGTGCCGAAAAGATACAAAAGATACTATAATATAACACCCGGCATGAGCCCAGAGGGAAGGCCCACAACCAGGCCAATCAGGGCCTAGCCAAGAGGGGAGAAAAGGCCAAAGCCCAAATCCAAACACCACCAATCAGCGCATTACCTACATAGACCCACTCTAGAAGATCAAAGAGGCCCACAAGACGAAACTAGAGTCAAGGAGACCCAGCCCAGGGGCGGCCACGCCCTAGGCACGCCCGCACCCCTGCTGGCTCTGCTCGGGCCCAACCTTCTCCAGATGGCCCGTGCCGACATCCTAAAGTCGGTTGAGGGGTGGATTGCCTGATACAATGAACCAAGACACTGGTTTAAGGTCGATTTGGGGGTTAATGAAGGGAATATGTCATGGAATCATCCCCCTCTCCCACCTATAAATAGAGGACCTCACTCTCTCACTTAAAAAAACAACATTCCAAGGAAAGAGCACCACTTGAGCTTCACTCCAAGGGCTATGCCCTAGTAGCTAGCTAGAGTTGAGAAAGCGAGATGTGAGGGAGAGTTTGGGGAAGCGCCGGGTTTATCGGTGACTCCCCAAAGCTTGTACCTCGACGAACACGTGCTTGGCTCCTTAACGGAATCTTGGCTAAGTAAGTGTTAGTGGTTCTTATAGTCTTTTGTCTTTTGTTTAGTTGAGCTTTACCTATACTTGTTTGCAGGTTCATCGTCCATCCCCGTGGCGGGTGCTCTAGTTAGAGGGTCCCTGATAAAGACGGATCATCCTGCGTAACGCTAGAGTAGTAGTCGATAGCGTAGACGTGGTGTCTAGGCTAGAGGCTACCTTCGTTTGCCTCGTACTCCACAGTGGAGGGGTAGGTGGCAGGTGGTGACAACCCTGTCCGTCCTCTGCAATCCCCCACGTTCGGGTACGGCGTAGAGCTACAGGCTGGCATCGCTTGGCAGACCAAGTGATCTCTAATGCCCGAAGTAAGCAACTAATAGTGGAGTTTAGCTATCCTAAAGACCCAAAAGCTATAGGAGTCCATCTCTACCCCCATTCCATCTCTACCCTTGAGTTATCCTTGGACGAACTAGCTGGAAGAAAGTATACCTCCGTTCCCTATGGAAACTACGATACCCTGAATACTTCTGGGTGAAAGCTACAACGGTAATTCCGTACGCTTGCGGATTCTTCTGCATTCGTTAAGAAATACCAACAGCGCCATCCGAGGTTCATCGATCCCCTTTGCTACCTATGATGCCTGGGCCATCTATGATGCCAAATTATGTGTTTTGCCTGTGATGCCTATCAATTTTCATTATTATGCTGCTTGTGATGCCAAAATATTTTTGCTGAGCAAATGCCACTGCCTGTGATGCCAAATTATTTTGAATTGATATTATGCTGCCTATTTTTGTTGCTTACTGTTGGCTTATTATCTAAGCACATGCCTGTTTTTGAATTGAGCACATTATTTGTTGGCAAATAATGTTGCTTGGCTGCTCTGTTGCTGAATTGAGCACATTATTTGAATTGAACACATTATTTGGTGGCTTTGATCCTTATTACTATTGCTACTTTGGTGGCAAATTATCTCCTATCCTATTTTGAATGCCAAATTACTTGTTGGCCTTCTTCCGCGGCTACTTTGGTGGCACATTACTTGCAGCAGTCCTCTACTACTCCTATACTCTGTTGCTGAATTTAGCACATTATTTGAATTGAGCACATTATCTGGCTGCTCCTACTGCTACTAATGTCCTCTACTCTCTACTGTCCTCCTCTTCTCCTACTACTCTACTCTGCTTTACTTAACTAGTGGCTGGTACACTTCTCTACTACTCCTACTACTCTCTTTTGTGGCTGTTGGCGGTGGCGGCGAAAAAATTGGGTAGCCCTTCGGGGTCGATTTGAAATGGCCGAAGGACTTAGCACAGGGCAAGGCTGGTGCTTGTTGTGCTTGCTCTCTCTCTCTGGTGCTGTCTGGTGCTTGTTGTGCCTGCTCTTTCCCTCTCTGGTGCTGCTGGTGCTATCTGGTGCTTGTTGTGCTTCCTCTATACTCCTGTTGTACTCTATGCATGATGTGAATCTGGTGTGATCACGGTTCGGGCTGAGAAATAAAATCGTTTCCAAAAGCAATTCATTTCCCAGCCGGACCGTGATTGCACTGGATTTACTCTGCTCTCCTATATCTGCTGCTACTCCTATACTACTAGGCGGGCAACCAGGCCAACGCCTCCGAGCCCCAAATGGAAATGTTGTGCAAAAGATTTTTTGTAGTGGTGCCAATTGGCACCGGATTTCACTGGCTTCTACTCTTACAGCTGCTAGCTGCTGCTCCTCCTACTACTCCTACTTCTACTCACTACTAATTTTTGACCCTGTTTCAAGTCCGAAAAGTGTTGCAATAGGCCCTGCAAATATCAGAAATAGCAACACTTTTTTCGTTGGGAGGCGTTGCAGGCGCTTGCGTGGGTAAAGCTTTAGACAACGCTTTTCTGCTTAGTGTTGCAGATTGCGTTTTGGATTTGCAACACCTAGACATTGCAACATAAGGTTTTGCTACGGTTGTTGGTGTGGTAACATCAAATAGTGCAATGCCTTAGACGTTGCTAGACCTTGCAATGGCAACTTGCCCATGTCGTAGCAAATGGTGTACTCGCAACGACGAATGTGTGCTGCAAGACAATGTATTGCCACGTATAACGCATGTGGCAATAAGGATTATGTCGCAACACCAAGAAGTGGTGGCAACATGTGCAATTGCCACGCCCAAGGTTTGGTTGCTATAAGATGCAGCCTCTATTGCATCGCATAACGCGTGTGGCAATAAGACCTATATGGCAACACTAAAAAGTGGTGGAAACATGTGCAATTGCCACATTCGCATTGTCGTTGCTACAAGGTGCAGCCACTATTACTACGCGGATTGTTCGTTACTATAGGATATATTGCCACAGAAAATGTGGTTGCTAATAAACACTTTTATAACGCTTTTGGTTTGGTGCCAGCGGACAATATTACAGCGCTATTAATTAATTAGAAACTCAATAGACATCAACAAACCATTTGAATAAAGCCACTAAACCAAAATATTAACTTGTTTAATTTGTTCACATCTGGAATTAAATGATCCAAAATTTCAAACTCAGGCTACACACACATTATTGAAATAAAGATATCCAACATATTTATTCCTAAACCAAAACATCTAAGATGCATAGACACCAGTCCACCACTGCAGCTTCGCTTGGCTTGGCTTGGCTTGGCCTGATTTGGACCATCCCATCACTCGTGCGCTCCACTCAAACTCTACATTCGTCCTGAAATAAAGAACATTGACATTTGGCATGGGCGTTAGTTTTTCAGTACAGTGACATTGCAAATCACATTTTCATAAGGATATGTAATTGTCATAGGAAATGAAGCTACAAAAATCACCGCTATATTTATCCGTCTGTACATTCCTTTTGCTTGATTGTCTCTTAGCCAAAACATCACTCTATTGTTTTGAAGAAATATAATTCGTTGTAGAATTCCATTCTTTGTTTTGGGAAAGATTTCAGTTAAGACTACTTCTAGTGTGTCGCTTAGATGTACTATAGGTTACAGGCATTCATTACACATAACAGTGCTCAGATAGTCAACAAGTAAGATTTCCAATGATAACATGTACCAAACTGTGTGATAAGGAGAAAGATCAAGTTTACCAAGAACAAGAGGCAAGGTTGAGGTAGCCAACTAAGAAAAACATGTGCAATGAGCATACCAGTAGCCTAAGCAGAATGGAACTTTTGGGCCTGGGATATTAGCATACATGGTTCCCCTGAAAACACAATTGATTTAAAAGATGTGTTAGAGAAGAAATATGAGTACACAGGGATACACTTGTAAATGGATCAGATCTGAACACAAATAACATTCTGTTCTTTCCCTTTCCAGTTTCACTTCCTCCATAAAGCTATTGCGCTCAGCGACCTGCAGGACGGAACGACAGCCGCCTCAGGAATTTCATAAAGCTATTTCACTGAAATAATGCTACTAAGAATATTGCATGATCTCTGTACGTAAGCCTTGATTAGGCAAATGCTTGCATACTTCTTATATTAAATGGAGGTACAAATTGTAAAACAATGACCTTTCTATTTTGTTGCTTGTTGTAGCAATAGCTAGTGTCCAACCACCTTAAATTTCAGAAAAAAAAAAGGCTGGAATATTGTACAGTCACTTGGAAAAAGGCAAGGAATTTAGGGACAAACACAGACATAAAGAATATTTAGCACAAGGCTCGTAGTAATTCATAGCATTTTTATATCAGCTAGCAAACATTACTTAAAACAAAATATCAACTATTATCCTATGATACGCATCTATTTTACATTTGAGCTTATGCTGGCTAACAATATCAAACAATGGAAAGCGATAAAATTTAACTGATGGTAAGAAAATAGAATTTCAGTGCTGCTACTAATAATAGATATTATCAATCATTGGAGCTGAAAAGTACATGGGCGCTTCCTCTTTTCTGTTGATATGCTCGTTAGACCGCTGCTGCATCCAAGTAGATTCTGTATCTCATCAGAAGATTCAGAGTGCTTCTCATTTTTGTAAAATAGGAGTCAAGATCTTTCATGTCATTTTAAGGAAAAGCAGTGTCACTATAGAATTTTGGGAATTTTATAAGTAGAATAAAAAGAATAAAACAGTTTTAATGTAGGGAAAATATACATGTCACTTCACTACCTTAAAAATCTTATTAACAGGGTAGACAACCTCAATTTCTGGAGTTGCATCAATAATCTGGCAAAGAACATTTCCAGAACTCTCGATTTAACTCGTGCCCTTGATTAGATTTCCTGTAGCAGCTATATAAAATCAAATAAACATGGATTCATATGGACAAATGAACCTCAATTATTTTTCTAGTGTGCAAAAAATCCACTTTTAGACACCATGGGAACTTATAGTAAAGATTGTGGGCTTTGTGATATTGGACCTTCTCGGCATATCAAGCTGGCCTTGGAACTAAATTTGCAACCAATATCCTGGCTATGGCAATTTGTTCTTTGTCAAAAATTTTATATTGTGTCATTGAGATTGAGTAAGTTTGTAGCATCATACGCACATGCATAATCACCTTATGTACATGAGGCGTCATGATTTGCTTTGATGTATCAGCTGTGTCAGCATCCCAGGATTGCAACGACGGAGGCAGCAGTGGCGTCCCTGCCCATCCCCTGATACGGCCAGTGCAACGCACACAAATCAGGGAAAGTGGAAGACATAAAACAAACAATTAGATTGCAGATATCTGGGCCGGCAAACCCAGGGTGTGTGGGATCGAAAGGATGCAATCACCGATCGTTAGGAAGTAGAGTCGGAAGCTTTCGACGACGAAGCCATAGCGGGCGAGCAGCGGTCCCATGTTGCCAAAGCCTCGCTCGCATCTTACTGGTGCTGTTGGGGCTGTCTCCGTCCATCGCGAGGCCCCATGCGCGCCGCCGCGCGCCGCTGGATGCCCCCACAGGCACCGCGCGTAAGAGCCGCCGCCGCCGCCGCGCATCGGGACCACACGCCGTCGTCTTCAGGATCCACCAACAGGGCACCACGGTGACCTCCATACAGAGGGAGAGGGCTCAGATGGGTAAGCCGCATGTGTCGGGCTTTCTCATCACGGCGCCATACATCCGGTCCGTGCACCGCCTTCTCGCCTTCAGTACCTTCGAGGACGACCTCGTCGTGCTGTCACCGCCGCCATTCGCCTCCACCGAGGATGGCGACCGAAGATTGGAGCGGCTGGGTCGAGTTGCAGGCAGATGGGGAGGGAGGCACGAATTGCGGCGCGCGGTGGCCAGCATGGTTAGGGCTTGCGGGAGCGGACGGACATGGCGGCGAGGGAACAGCCCAGCGGCGGGGCGGCGGCGACTGGGTTGCAGTATGCCCTGACTGAGCAAAATTCCTTTTGACGAGAAATAGAGTTCGCCAGGGTGTAGGAGCAGATGGAGCGCGGAGATGCGTTTTGGGCCGGGCCAGCGGGAGTAAAAGGCGGGAGGGGAAATTTGACCCAAATTTTTGAAAGGGTACAGTTTATCTTTACCCTCTTAATGTTTTAAGATAAAAACGTCATTACTTTTGAAAATTTTATAAAACATTCAGAACATCATAAATTTGCCATTTAAAATTACAAACTCAAACTAGAAACAATCATACAAAAATGACAAATATGAGGTTCATGTCCACTAAAAGGCAAAATTCATGTTTACAACTCTTCCGTATGAATCTTTTGTACTAGACTTAAAATTTGTCGTTTCAGTATGAACTTTTCAAAAATGAGTTTTAATTCCAACTCTATATGTGAGTACATATTTATATAGACTATGGATGTGCTAAATTTAAAAGAATTGAATGACTAAAATATGTTTTTTGATTTAGTTTCCATGTCTCCACTTATTAGATGGTTTCCACACTACATTTTTGCCTTCTTGTTTTGAGCAAATGGTGGACACAGGTCACACACGAGCATGGGCATTGACACTAACACACATAAGCTTATTAGGCACATACACCTAAATTTATATCTTGCTAATAAAGCCTTTTAAATGTGTTATAATGATGTACTTGGTCCCTTACCAAGTTTTATAATTTTATAAAAATATTAGGGTATTATTAAATTTACAAAATTGTTGAGCAACTAAGAAAATTATATTCTAAACTATACTTCCTGAAAATATTTGGTGTTGTTAAGAGTTAAGTCTTGCTAAGTTCATTGCACACATGAAGCCTAATAAATTTATTAACAATGTCACTTAGGAAAATATTACACTTACAAATATATGACACATATAAAAATATATTACATTTAATAGCATGACTTATTCATTTTGAAACTCCCTATTGAGCAAAGAGAAGACTAGCCCACCCATAACAAATATGTTAAAGTGAACTAAACACATTTAAGTGTCACACATGTTTGAGTGTCGCATATGCTAGTCATATATCATTTACTCCCTCCATTCTAAATTATAAGACATTTTGGTTTTCTTAAATACATTCTAAAGCCAAAACGAAAGAAAATATTCTTTGGAATACTCCACCTGCTCAAGGCATGATGAGGACATAGCCTCCATGCATCCAACCATGCTTGGAGAGTCAAATAGAGGCCAAGGACATCAGCAAGGGTGTCCAAAACATGAAGGAGACCCAAAGCTTTCTGGATTCCGAGGTGGACTCAAACTTGATTTGGGCCTCCACCTTGGTGACTCGAATCGGATAAGCTTTGGGTCTCCTTCATGTTTTGGACACCCTTGCTGATGTCCTTGGCCTCCATTTGACTCTCCAAGCATGGTTGGATGCATGGAGGTCATGTCCTCATCAAGGCACCCCCTCTCATTTAACACACAAGACACAAGAAGAATCAAGAGCTCCACTCAAAAGGCATAGTCTTACTTGTAGTTCTAGTGTAGGATCAGAAGAGAGAGAGGGAGAGTTTTGCAGGAGTGTCAGGTCTATCAGCGTCCCATGATTTGCCTAAGAATAGGCCCTCGACCAAGCAAGGAAAACTACATATAAATATTCTAGTCATATGATGATCACGGGGACACTTGGTTTCCTAATGTGATAGGCGAGCTTGGTATCCTAACGAGGTAGCCTCACCTACCCTAGCTAGTCAAGCCAAACCTTGCTAACCAACATCACCTAAAACATTTGTTTTGACTTTTAGCTCAACAAGGTAACATAGTGCCTGACAAAAGATTCGAAACATACCCTAAACCACATACTTCATATCATCCAACCTCCATCTCCATCATCTTCCGTATGATGAACAATGGTCATCTTAAGTATAGCCAACCTTGCCAAAACCTTTGCTCAATGGTCATATTCTAGATGAATGATATGGTACTCTTCATAGCTTCATATGAATGATATGGTACCCTTCATAGCTTCACATGGCCTTCATAGTCCATCGACCCTAGCCTTACTTCCTCTTCTCTGTTGTCTTAGTCCATAGGTGTCAAACCCTTTGCTCACACTTCAATGTCTCGACGATTCATGGTGTTCCAGGTAGTATGCAGATATACCTGTTGGTAGGTACCCATAATCCATATTCATACCCTTACCCACCTCATTTGGGTAGGGTATAGTTAAAAAAATTTTATCCACTACAAATGGGTAGGGGAGGGTATGGGGAGTGGATTATCCATGGATAAGCCTTTAGCTCAATTAATCATTTATTAGTATAACCGGTGGATCGAATAATATAAAGTATACGGGACCCACATGTTGATTTTACTATAACAATCTGCACAGAGTTGCTGCCTGTTATAATAAGTCATCTCTAGCGCCTTGACGTTCAGGAATTAGAAAAAATAGAGAAAAAGGAAACAAGTTTGAAATTTTGTACTTAGATTCAAATGTGAAAAATAAACTACTCTGGTGAGTTTCAATTGTTCTAGCATTTTTATAATTTTACCAAAAATAAAAATGTGCATAAATAATTTGATAAAGTTTTGAATATTCCTGTGGACAATATTTCAAATTTTTATCTATTGTTAGGACATATGAACGGGCATGAGATATATATGTCCTTAAATATATTTGTATGAAAAAATTTAATCTTAGATCAGAAAATGACCTAAAGAAAAAGTGAATTTTTTCAGGTGTCTTATAAGGGCATCTCCAAGAGTACCTAAATTTTTTTCCAAAACCACTGAGTTTTTCAAGTGGCCAAAAAAATATTAGGAGCACTGAAGAAAGGTTTCTCCAATAGTTTAATTTTACATCAGAAATTCTAAAATATTTCTAAATCACCCCCAACCACTTTTGTATTTTTCTTTCTCTCTTTATATTTGCATCAAGAACTCTTATTATTTCTCACATCCTTCCACCTTAGATCGGCGCAATGGATACACGTGTGTACCTTTGTCTGTTCTCATGTTAGGACATAATATGTTCGTTTGGAACGTGTGTGGCCTCAATTCACGGGCGCGCCGTGATGTCGTGCACGAATTCTTGCTGCAAGAACGCGCCTTTGTCGCTTGTCTCGTCGAGAGGAAGTCCTCTGATGTGGCTGTTCCTGCTTGGTCGCTGTGCGCAGTCTACGGTCTGGTTGATGACAGCCTGCGGACGGCATCTGGCAGGACCTGTATCTGCAGGTGGTACGCGAGGCCGAGGACTGGGTGCAGGCAGGGTTCAAGACGCTCTCGGCTCTCCGCAGTCTGCCCGTTTTGGTCGCAAAACTATGCAGCCATGTAATTCTAATGTCTGTATCCAGTAGCTAGGAGAAAGTTCGTTGGTCAACCTTGATGGCCACTCGCCATCGAGTATGCCCCAAGTTGTTTTGAAACTTTTCTTTTAATAAAATACGGGTGAGTGGCCCAATCGTAAAAAAAAGAAACATGGCCGAGCTAGCTATCATATTGGAGATATTGAATGCTCTGAAAAAAAAGTAACTGAATACATAATTATATTTACTAAAAATGCTGCTGTATAGATTAGATCAATGGTCACGTTATTGCAGTTGGCATGCATTTTTATCTCTGGGTTATGTATCAGCAGCCGGCAGGGAGTTTTTGGCGTGATCTGCCCATACGCTGCTCAGTTGGAGGCGATTCGGGGCCTGTTTAGTTTTCATTCGAAAACTTTTCATCTTGTCCCATCGAATGTTTGAATACATGTATGAAACATTAAATATAGATAAAAATAATGAATTGCACAATTTGCATGAATTTTGTGAGAAGAATCTTTTAAAACTAATTAGTCCATAATTAGCCATAATTGCTACAGTACACACATGTGCTAACGATGGATTAATTAGGCTTAATAAATTCGTCTCGCGGTTTCCAGACGAGTTATATAATTAGTTTTTTTATTAATATGCGAACACACCTTCCGATATCCTATAAAATATTCGATGTGACATCAAAAACTTTAGGAATTCAGGTTTAGATTTAAGTTGAGCCGATGCATCGTAGTAACTTAAAAAAGAAGTCCTGCATTAAACAGCTACAGTGCAGATATATTCTTTTGCTAAGGTATTTCTTTGTTATAGGACTTTCTAGATTCGTGCTTTCATTTTCAGTTGGAGCATCTAAGGGGGTGTTTAGTTACTGGGGGTGAAAAATTTTAGGGTGTCACATCGGATATTTCATGTGATGTCACAAGGGGTGTTCGAATACTAATAAAAAAACTAATTACATAACTTGCCTGGAAACCGCGAGAGGAATTTATTAAGCCTAATTAATCCGTCATTAGCACATGTTTACTATAGCACAACATTGTCAAATCATAGATTAATTAGGCTCAAAAAATTCGTCTCACAAATTTATCGCAATCTGTGTAATTAGTTATTTTTTCGTCTACATTTAATACTCCATACATGTATCAAACATCCGATGTGATGAGGTGAAAAATTTTGGGGAGAAACTAAACACTCCCTAAGCATGCAAGCACAAGTTCAGTTTCATACACATTTCATTGCTCAAATTTCTTTTTTGAGGGAACAGCAGGGGAGGCCCCTACTTAAATTTTTGTATATATATGCCTGTACAAGTTACAAGGCTTGAAAAGCCCAAAAGGAAAAAAGGGAAAATACATTAGGGGATATTCTCCAGCCAAGATTCTAAGAGCAGCTTTACACTAGGCTTGGCCTTGATACAGACCAGGCCAAGTTCAGACTTGAAATCATGCAGCCACTTGGCTAGTGTAAAGCTTTCACCATCAAAAATAGCTCTGTTTTTGGTTGTCCAGATGATCCAGCATGAGGTGATGACTATTTCTCTGAAAATGCAGGTTCCAAATGAGTTTCTGGCTTCAATGACCATGTCTAGAGGAGGCAGTTGCAGATTCCAGTCGATGGCTAGAGATTGCCACCAGCTCTTGCTAAAGGGACATTCGAAGAAAAGGTGAAAGCTGGTTTCCTCACAGTTGCTGGTACAAAGAGCACAGTTATAGTCATCAAGATGCATCTTCTTTCTTTTAAGAATATTTCTGGTGCTTAGACGATCACGAAGAAGGAGCCAAAAAAAGAATTTGTGCTTGCCAAGATTACTGGAGGACCAAAGCCAGCTGAACAGAGGGGAGGCGTCCACAGACGCTTGAAGAAAAGAATAGCCTTTTTTGCTTGTATATTTGCTTGGCCCCCAATTGTAAACCCAACAGTCACATGTATTTTTATCCCAATCTCTTTCTTGTAAAAGTTCCTGAAGTTCAGTTAACTGACTGGATGCCTGCAAGGAGAGTGCAAGGGAGAATAACATGTTGATGTCTTTGTCAAGGAAGAACCTAATTGAGCATTTTGGCTTTTTTTGTGTAAGAGTACAGTTGAGGGAACTTGTTCTCTAGAGGTAAATCTGACCAAATGTCAGACCAAAACATTGCTAAGTTGCCTTTGCTAGGTTGACATTGTGCCATCTGTAAGAATTTGTTCATCAGCTTAGCTATATCTTTCCACCAAAAGGATCCTATAGATCGCTTGGCATGTGGGGGGGCATTGTTGTTACTGTAAAGTTTGTCCCAAGTGAGCTTGACCCAGGGAATCTTGGCTTGGTTGTAGAATTTGTCCAGAAACTTAAGAAGCAAAGCTGAGTTCTGGCTTCTCATGTTAATAATGCCCAAACCACCCTCTTTCTTACTTCTGCAAGCTACTTCCCATGCAGCAAGGCAGCCTCCTTTTCTGTTGATGTCGCCCCTATTCCACAAACAATTTTTCCTGTACTTATCAATTTGATCAAGGATAGAAGGACGTATTTGAAGGGTGCACATATAAAAGGTGGGGAGGGCAGAAAAAACTGAGTTTACCAATATTAGTCTTCCCTGATAGGACAGAAACCTACTAACACTATTTAATCTTCTTTCAACTTTGGAAACCAAAGGAGAGAAATCCTGTACACCGGGTTTGGTTGTCCCAAGGGGCAAACCAAGATAAGTAAAAGGAATTTTACCCACCTCACAAGCAAAGGTGTTAGCTAAATGCTTGCTTTTCTCTTTTGTCACATTGATGGGAACAAGGAAGGACTTGCTGAAATTAACATGAAGGCCACTAGAATCAGAGAAGCTTCTGAGCAGTCCTTTGAGGTTGAAAAGTATACTAGCAGTAGCAGGCAAGATAAGCAAGGTGTCATCTGCATATTGGACAATTGAAAAATCCCCTACAAAGTCCTCACTTATAGGGTGTTTCAGGATACCCATGTGCCAAGCCTTGTTAACAATGCTCTGTAGGAAATCTGCTGCTAATACAAACAGCAAAGGTGAGAGGGGGGTCACCTAGTCTTACTCCTCTCTTGCAAGTAAAGCTTTTACCTGGTATGCCATTCAATAGTACAGAGGAAGTGCAGGTCTTGAGGAGATTATCAATCCACCCAACCCATTTAGAGCTGAAGCCTTTGTGCTTGAGGATCTCCAAAATAAACTGGTGCTCAATTTTGTCAAAAGCTTTCTGATAGTCCAATTTTAAAATCACTATCTCCTTTTTGGAAGTGTGGCAGATATGCAGGAATTGAAAGGCCCAACTGAGGCAGTCTTGAATTGTTCTCCCTTTTGACGAAACCATATTGGTTTTCATGAATGAGTTGGGTTATCACTGGCTGCAGCCTGTTGGCAAGTAGCTTGGTTATAATTTTTAGGGAGTAGTTCAAGAGGGAGATGGGCCTGTAGTCATCCGCATTCTCAGGACTTTGCTTTTTAGGTATCAATGCAATCAGAGAGGAGTTGATGCTCTTATGTCCACACTATTGGTACAGAAGCACTGTATTAGCCTTTCAAAGTCTTGCTTGATGATATTCCAACATTTCTTGATGAAAAACCCATTAAATCCATCAGGCCCTGGTGCATTGTTGTTTGGGAGATTCTTCACTACAAAAAAATTTCATCAAAGCTAAAATCATCATCCAAGTTAGGCAAATCTTGTGCTTGGAGAGAAGATGAAAGATTGTATGAGATCCCAGAAAATTTACTGACTCCAAGTCTTTTTTTGCATTCTTCCCATAAAATGCCTGCTTTCTGATCATGAGCTGTAACAAGAACACCATCAGACAGAGAAATGGTGCTAATGAAATTTTATTGTGGCAGTGTGTGGCCATGGCATGAAAAAAACTTTTATTCTCATCTCCTAGGTCACCCATCTCACCGTACTTCTTTGCTTCCAATACTTTCTTTTTGATTCTAGCAAGGATGAGAGATGGTTCTTTACAAGAGCTCTGAATGACAATTCCAAGGGAGACAAGGGCCTTTGATCTTCAAGGCCATCTAGAAGGAGAAGGACCCAGTTGCTACTGTGTATGAGTCTGCTGATGTTGGAGATCATTTTCCTCCAGTTTCTAAGACCATGTCTGACCTGCTTGAATTTGACACTAAGAGTTTTAGCAGCATTAGCAAAGTACTCAGTACTGTTCCAGTGTAGTTCAACTGTTTTCAAGAAATCACTGTGCTCTACCCAAAAGTTTTCAATTTTGAACCTAGACCCCTTAGGTATGCTACTGCCAATGTTAATCACAAAGGGACAATGATCAGACAATGGTTTTGAGAGGATTGTACCAGGGTTGTAGGGAAGGTGAGCCCCCCAAGAGTGAGAGGTGAGGACCTAGTCCAATTTGACAAACAGTGGATCCACTTGCGTGTTGCTCCAAGTGAAGCTTCTTCCACTAAAGGGAATTTCCAGGAGGTCCAAATCTAAAATCAAGCTATTGAACATAGCCATTTCATTAACATCACCCCCAGGCCTGTTTCTGTTTTCTGGAGACCTAAAAAGATTAAAGTCACCTGCAAGGAGCCAATTTTCAAAAGCATTTGTGTCAAAGTTGATTAACCAAGTGACAAAAGCCAGCTTTTCAGGTGAGCGAGAGGGGCCATAAATGTTGGACAAAGGAACGGCTTATTATCATAAAGACTGCAGAAGTTGACAGAAATAGCATAACTATTGGCCTGAACCAGAGTGCCATCAAAAAAGCTGCCATTCCAGATGGTGATAAGCCCACCAGAAGAACCAGTAGAAGGAAAGAAAACAAATTTGTCTAAGTTTCTTGGACAAAATTTCTTTAGATAAAAGAGATCAAAGTGTTCTCTTTTGGTTTCTTGCAAACATAGGATCTGACAGTCACTTTCAGCAATTTTGGCCCTCAAGGCGTCCCACTTTTCCTGAGAGTTCAGGCCTCTGATGTTCCACACTAAAATCTTTGTTAACCTGTTGTTACTCATTTGGAACAAAAACAAATTCTGTAAAACCAGGGTGAAATACCAGAGATCACCCCAATACTTTGTAGACACTCGGTGAGCATATGCAATAAAAGGGGGGCTTTGAACCAGCCAAACAGTTAAGTGCTCACAAAAAAAGATAGCAGACATAGGATAAAGCAGGAACAAACTGTTCCAAAAACACAAGGAGTAGGGAAAAGATAAACTGATTAACTTGGCAAGCTTAAGAAGTTCATTACACCCACACATCTGATAGACAAAATTATTCCAGCACGCAGGCTGTTTACTATTGCGACAACGACTGAAGATGAACTTAAGCAAAAGAGGCTCCATGGTGAGGCAAGGAGGATGCTGATCAACTTGACTACTCCTGTCCATCAGTGTCTTTCTTGAGAATGGCGGCTGACACAACCTCAGGCTGTATCTGGAGAAAGCCGGTGGCAATGCCCTCAACAATGGCACTGGACAGATGTGGTGCAGGAGCAGTGTGTCCAGCCAGGATTATAGCAAGAGGCTGGAACTCCATGACAGCCTTGGAAGCCTTCTTGGCGCTGCTTTCATCCTTGAAACCACTCAGCTTTTCTGCAGTACGCTTGCTGCGCCTGAGGAACTACACATCCGGAGGCTCCAACAGCTGCCTTGCCCTCCTCTTCTTTGGAGTGAAGTTGGCCGGCTTTGGGATTTCCACAAGATCCTCTCCCATCTCTTGAGTCTGCTCAACTCCCACACCCATGGCCTGCAGAGCTTCTTCAGGAGTGACCTCAGTGATCTAGGGGGCATAAGACAGGCCAAATGGACCATGGTGAGAGGGTCATGAAAAAACATGGGAATTTCAGTGTCAGGATCTATATCAAGAGCAGATAGGAAGTGGTAAGTACTGAAAGTAGTAGGGATGAAAACGGAACAGAAATATTTCGAATTGACCGTTTTCGTTTTCTATATTATGAACCATTTTTTAACATGAAAAATTGTCAATTTCAATTGGTTTCATAACCATTTTCAACCATTTTTTGTACTCTTTAATTGCTAAATGTAAAAATATTCCGAACCGACCGTTTTCGTTTTTCTATATCGTAAGTCCGTTTCCGACCGTTTCCGACCGTTTTCATCCTCAGAAAGTAGGGCCTTTGGAAAGAAAGGATAATACCTTGTTTAAGTCTAGGTTGAGACCCTGAGCAGGGCAGACCACAATGGATTTGAGCTTGGGCTTTGGAACCAAGGTCAGAGCAGGAGGACCCAACTGTCTGATGATCAACGGGGTTGCCAAACTGGGTGTTCACATAGCCAACTAGCACTTCTTCACATAGCCCCGGGTACACGGTCACCACGCCATCCATCTTGTTCCCGGCGCCGCTCCGAACGGCGACCGGCGTGCCCCGCCCGAAGTCATTTCCGTAGACGTCGAACCGCGGCGAGGCCGCAACCACGATATCTGCAGGATCGCCATCGCCGGACGCCTCCAGGTACAGGATGTGTGGCTTCTGATGCCAGGACGCGAGCGCGTCCCTAGTCTTGGCCTCGTCGAAGGACGCCACGGCCTGGTTGAGCAGCCACGCCGTGCAGCCCAACCCTTTGTCCACGACATGGGCGACGGTGCATTTGGCCACGCCGAGCGCCACGGCGTTGCCCATGTAGTGCTGCGGCACGCCCTGCACCCTTCCTCGGCATCCTACGGGCAGCAGGCAGATCGTCTCACGGTCAGGCGGGAGGCGCCGGGCTCGGCACGCACCGCGCCAGAGGTGCGCAAGCACGGCCTGCAATGAGGAGATGGGGTCTGCTTGTGACTGTGCCGTGCCGGTCATCTCGGCGTTTGCCTTTGCCTTGAGGTTCCTTACGCTCGCCGTCGAGAGGTGGAAGAAACACTCGCGTACCGGTGGGAACTCGACGCGCTGGATGATGTCCTCCACCTTCATGAACGGTAGGGTGACCGGCACAGGGCATGCGTCAGGGAACCATCTGCTGAGCACCGGCAGCGGCGTGGACAGCTCGCAGCGGCGGGCACCACTGCGGTGGATCTCCGACCAGGTGTTGAATAAGTGCCAGAACGTGGTCCCGTCGGCGACAGCGTGATTGAGCGACAAGGCAACGAACACGCCGTCGGCGAGCTCGGTGACCTGCGCGCCTAGCAGTGGACGGGGCTCCAGCATCGCGTCGCCACACAGCATCCCGTTCGACGGGAAGAAGGACCGCAGCACCGGCGGGAAGTAGCGTGGGGAGATGATGTCGCTCATCGAAACCCCCGGCGCCACCGCGTGGACGAACTCAGCCCCGTCGTTGCTGCAGCTGAGCGACACGGTGAGACACGCACCGGAACCTGATGCGCCGCCGCTGATCTCCGTGACGACGAAACGGCCGGCCAGCGGGTAGAAGCGGCCCAGGGCACGCGCGAACGACAAGGCGAGGTCGTCGGCGAGTGCGCTTCCTGTTATCTGGGTCCTGTGCAGAAGGACGCCCTTCTGGATGTAGTGGACCTGTATTGGAGATTCCACGGCGCCAGCTCCATGATCTGGGGCTCCGACGGCGAGACGTCCGGCGAGCTTGCCGGCTCTGGCCGGACCGCACGTCCGGACACGATACGGAAGCCGCCGGTGGAGTCTTCCATTTGCTCTAGGCCGCTAGCAGTCCAAGTCTCCAGCTAGTCGACACGGAGTCGGAGCTACATAATGGCCATGTTTAGTTTTTAAAGTTTTTTTTTAAAATCACCGCAGCACTTTTCATTTGTATTTAACAAACTTTGTGCAATCATGGATTAACTAGGCTTAAAAAAATTCGTTTCAACATTTACAGATAAACTATGCAATTAGTTATTTTTTTACCTACATTTAACTAGGAATCTTAAAAACTTTTTGCATTTTAAAGTGAACTAAATATAGATTAGAAAAATAACTAATTGTACAAATTACATCTAATTTACGAGACGAATCTTTTAAGCCTAATTAATCCAGTAAAGCTACGGTAAACATATGCTATTGACGGATTAATTAGGCTTAATAAATTCATCTCGCGGAGTACTGAGAACTTCTGTAATTTATTTTATTATTACTATCCGAACACTCTCATATAATATCTGATATAACAGTCAATGTGACATTTCAAGGCTTTAAACCCTAAATTTAAACATGGCCCTTAAAAAGTTGCTATCTCAAATAATAGGCGTGGACTTGTATAGTGGCACCTAGTATTTGTCACACAACATTCCGTATTGCGACCCGTCTTTTTTGTTTTTTAGCACTTTTTTCGAAAGATTCTCTCAAATATGCCCCTTGCGGAAAGATTTCAAAAAATGGACCTTTTTTTGGGTGCCATAGTCGACGACGCCAAGAGATAACGGCATGGCGCCAGACTCCCTGGCGCCGAGACCCTGCCGACGTGGCGGTGCTGGCGTTGACGTGGCAGTATATGGCGCCATGGATCTTGGCGCCATGTAGGCTGTAAAAAACATCGCCCTCTTCTTTCTTCTTCCTCTCTCATCTTTCTCTCTTTCTTCTCCGGCGCTTGATGCCTGCCCGCCTGCACGCCGCCGCCGCCCCGCCTCGGCCTTCCCCGCCCGCGTCCGGCCGCCCGCCCGCCGCCGCCGCCGCCGCCCCCGGCCGGCCGCGCCCACCGCCGCCGCCCCCGACCGGCCGCGCCTGGCCCGGCCGCCCGCCCGCCCCCGGCCGACCGTCGCCGGCCTCCACGGCCGCCCGGCCGTCCTCCGCCGTCGCCCGGCCTCCCTCCATTGCCAAGCATCGACATCTCCGTTTCTCCTATAAGGTAAAATATTTTTTTTGTTCTTACTTATCAATAGTTAGTTAGTAGTTAGTTAGTTAGTAGTTAGTTAGTAGTTAGTTAGTCAGTCAGTTAGTTAGTTAGTTAGTAGTTCTGTGCAGTTAGTAGTAGTTATTAGTTAGGAATACTTAGTAGTTAGTAGTACTTAGTATGTACTTTTTATTTATTAGAGACCTATTACTTAGTATGTTTCAATTATATTGGAGTAAAGCAATTGTGCTTCGTTATGTTTTGAAACTAGATGGACAACCTAGTGAGCATATATTATGGAGGAACTATGGAACGAGATCGCTATGGATATGTTGAGTTTGTTGACATGCAAAGTGTGTCTGTGCTATTCAATGAGAAGCCATCATTTAGTGAGTTGACTGCAAGAGCTCGTGAGGAGGTACATTGCCATGGAGATAATGGCATCATAGTTGAGGGTGTACTTCACCTAGGTTACCCACCCAACATGCTAAGGAAGATGATCCCAATAGGGTGTGCAGATCAGTGGGACAACTATGTGAGATCGACTATGAAAAGCCAGTTCCAAAGTTTGGACGTGGTTGTGCAGCGGGTGCTCGTTGATCCCATCCCTCTTGGGTTGTCCCCGCCAATGGGTGAGCAGACATACTTTGAACCTCCCGTCCTGGAACGTGATGTGGATGCGGAGGTCCCGTCTACCGTTCCCGATGCGCAATCTGCCCCCAATGATGTGGCACATCCTCCTCAGGAGATTCCTTTGACACAGAATCATCCGAGTAAGTGTCAATTAGGTATCATTTTATCTTTGTAACTTAAGTCTCTTCTTTTCATCCACTCTTCTTATCATCTCCTCTTATTTGTGGCTATGTTGCAGGAGACATTCCCGATAATGAGGGTGCTCCTCCTGCTGATGCTCAAATCCAGATTGGAGATGGAATCCGCGCCTTCAATAGTGTTAAAATTATGAATGATTCAGAGCCATATGAGATTACAAGGGTTGTTGATTCTGACGATGATCGTCCCGTTGGAGAGCTCACGGAGAGTGACGTTGAGATGCTTAGGCGTATTTTTCCTGTCCATCGTGATCCTATGGTTCATGAGTTCAGTGATCTTACTCATTCAGATTAGGCGTTTGTAGAAGGACGTGATGATGAGCTGCAGGAAGCTCCAGAGGCTGGTCCTAGTATGGAGATAGAGAAGGGGAGGGTTTTCAATGACCTCCCAGCATTGAAGAGGTGGTTGCAGGCGTTTGCAGTGTTACGCAAGAGACCGTACAAGGTCCTGCATTCCTATGTGGAGCGGCGTTACACGGTTGTGTGTGACAAGGAACGCTGTCCATGGAGGGTTTGTGCAAGGAAGCAAAAGGTCTCCAAAAAGTGGAAGATCACAAGAGTTGTCGGGCCACATACTTGTTCTTCACATGACCTCAGCACAAAGCATCGGCAGTTGACATCTACCCTCATTGCCAAGCGGTTGATGAAAGTATTACAGGGAGAGCCGAACATGAAGGTCAGGACAATTATCAAAATAGTTAATGAGGTCTATGGAGGATATGACATAACTTATGGCAAAGCCTGGAGGGCAAAGCAGCAGGCGTGGAAGATGATATATGGAGACTGGGAGGATGGCTACGAGCAGCTTCCAGTACTTCTCAATACAATCAAAGCAGTGAATCCAGGCATGCATTATGAGTACATCTCTAGGCCAGACGCATGGAAGGATGGGAAACAGATATTCTTTCGTGCTTTCTGGTGCTTTCCTCAGTGTGTCGAGGCCTTTAGGCATTGCCGTCCAGTCTTCTCCATTGTTGGTACATTCTTGATTGGCAAGTACCGTGGCACACTTCTCATAGCCATATTGTGTGACGCAAACAACAAGCTTGTTCCTTTGGCATTTGCTTTGGTTGAGAGGGAGAATAATGATAGCTGGGGATGGTTCTTGAGGCTAGTCCGGATACATGTGGTTGGGTCTGGTAGGGAGGTGGGCATCATATCTGATAGGCATCAGGGCATACTTAATGCTGTGCGAGAGGAGATAGAGGGGTATGCACATTTGCACCATCGTTGGTGTACTCGGCACCTTGCTGAGAATCTACTCCGGAAGGATGGTGTGAAGGATAATTTTGATTTTTTCCAGGAGGCTGCTCGACAGCTTGAGGATAGATATTTTTGGAGGAAGTTAGAGGAGGTCAGAACCGCATCTAATACAGAAGGTAGACAATGGCTGACAGGTTTGATGAGAGATGTGGAGAAATGGACAAAAGCTCACGACGCAGGTGGTTGGAGGTACGAGTTTCAGTGCAGCAACATGGCTGAATCTTTTAATAAGCTACTGCTAGAGATTCGTGGTATGCCCGTGAACGCTATCATTCAATTCACATTCTATAAGCTTGTTGCCTGGTTCAACGATTGGCACGCCCATGCATTGCAGTTGCAGAGTGAAGGTAAGATTTGGGCTCCAACACCACAGGCACATTTAGACAAGGCGAAAGAAAGGGCTGGCACACATGAGGTCACATGTTTTGATCATGCCACAGGAAGATATGAGGTGAAGCATACCGGTGATACTACATCTGATGGCGAGGTCCGAGAGTCGAGGATTCATGTGGTAGTCCTCTAAGATTTCTCATGCACTTGTGGGAAACCAAGGCAGTATCACTTTGTATGTTCTCACCTTGTAGTAGCTGCTAGGCATCGCAACTATGATATTGAGGCTAGGATACCTCGCGAGTTCAGTGTTGACACGCTTGTCCAAACATGGAGGCCCCGCTTCGTGCCTTTCCGGGACCCTGGAGAGTGGCCTCCATACGACGGTCCAATGTACGTTGCAGATCCAGCTTACCGTTGGGACAAGCGGGGCTCTCGAAAGAGGACGAGGCACAGGATGGTTATGGATCAGATACCTAGGAGAACGCGACGTGGGAGAGCGACGCCATTTCTTAATGACTCAGAGCAGTACGAGTGTGGCAAGTGCGGTAGACTTGGCCACAATTCCCGCACTTGCCATTGGCAAATTAGTGAGGTGCGACTTGTAATTGTTTCTATTATTTAATACCTATCGTATTGATTGTAAAATTCTTGCTTTATGTATAAATGCATATTTATTTTATAACTTACTGACTATATTTTTTTAGGATGGCACAATTCCACCTTCTGGACCCAGTGTACGAGGAGACCCACCGAGGACGTCTCGTAGCGTCGGGGCAGGTAAGATTTTACACTCCCATATCACATACTTCGAATTATAAGTGCATATGTGTATGTCAAGTAACATTTGTATTTCGTTTAAATGCAGGACCTTCCGCTCCTTCGTTCTAGAGTACATGGAGGGTTCTTGGAAATGCAGTACGACGACAGGTACACACCGTACCTATCGAGAGCTGGCCTAGACGTCATATCTTTCCATGTTCGTCGTGGCCTGCCTTTGTTCAACTCAGCGGGCTTGACTTCGTTGGTTGACAGGTATTTAATGAACACATAGGTTGTATTAATATTCATTTGTTTAGGCGGTTATGTTTTTAGGACTATTTTTTTTGCTAAAATTATAGGTGGCGACCTGAGACTCGCAGCTTTCACATGGCGTTTGGGGAGATGACAGTCATACTATAGGACTGTCAGAAGATGCTAGGTCTGAGTATTCGTGGGAGGGCAGTGGGAGGGCAGTGTAGGTCAGAGGGTTGGAGAGCTCGGGTGGAGGCCTTCCTTGGACGTGAGGTGGGTGAGCAAGGAGAGCGCACTTCTGGTATCTTTCTCTCCTGGCTTCGGGCTGAGTTCGCACAGTGTCCTCCAGAGGCAAACGAGCAGACAGTTCAGTACTACTATAGGGCGTGGATCCTACACTTGTTTGGCTCTGTTCTCTTCCCCGACGGAACAGACGACACTGCGTCGTGGATGTGAATCCACTGCCTCACAGACTGGGACCAGACGGGTCACTACAGCTGGGGCTCTGCGGTGTTGACTTTCCTTTACCGTCAGCTTTGTAAGGCGTGCCGGCGGTCTTCACCGTCAGCCTCACTTGGTGGGTGTGTGTACCTACTCCAGCTGTGGATGTGGTCGCGGCTGCCAGTTGCTCGTCCCGTGGTGTTGGCTCCTCGCGACTGGTTCCCAGTGCATAACACACGTCTATAGCCGACATGGGCATACTTGTGGGACCAGGTGACAATCCCTCACGCGAGGATGGAGCGGGCGTACAAAGAGTACACGGACGAGCTAGATAGGCTAATGGCCTCTAGTGTAAGTACAAATTATTATACTTGTTGGTTCGAAAGAAATTATTTATTAAGCTATCTAACTTCTTGTTTGGACATGTTGCTGGTGACTTAGGAGCCATACGCAGATGAGGCCGTACTTCCTTTTGTGGTGATCAACGTGTGTGACAGCGATAGCGAGCTCTACAGGGTGAGGTGTCCTCTTATCTGCTTCTATGCTGTCGAGTACTACCTTCCACATCGAGTTGCACACCAGTTTAGAGCAAGGCAACGTTGTCCACCATCTCCAGTGTCGACCGGTGTTGACTTGCACAAGTAAGTGTTCTCTTCTTTGTAATCGGACCTTTTTCCTGAAGTTGCACTTGCCCATACCACATGATATATGTCGAATAAGATGGATGAAATAATTGTTGGTATGTTTATATGTCTATGGAATGCATATATGTGTGGTTTGCTTCAACATACAAAGGAAACTCTGCCGAAATTTTTAACTTTGCCATACATGCATGCTATAGCCACTGGATGTTGACTAACTTCTATACATGTTTTGCAGGCTCGATCGTAAGAAAAACAGGAAAATCTTTGATTGGGCCCATCACCACCGAGACTACATCGAAGTGTGGGAGATGTTCGACGAGAACGTGGACGACAACAACGAGCCGCACACAAACATAGACTACAGGGTCGTTCGAGGCTTAAGCTACAGTGGACACACGATGACTACGCTGACATTGAGTCATCAGAGGATGAGGACACGGTGTACGACCACTCTACTCGTGTAGATCGCCAGGTGGGAGCAGGACCGATCTTGGACAGAGTGGTATGTCATTTGCTCTACTTTTATATATCGATTTGCGTAACAATGAATTACAACTTAAAACTTTGTTGTAGGGCAACTCCCTCAGGATGTCGGTCCAAGAAATAGAACGCTTTCGTCCGAGGGTGAGGGACGACGACATACGTAGCTTCCTTGACATAAGTATCTATAAATATGCAAATATTATATTACTAACACGTTCAATACATTCAGTTGACATGATTTTGTGCACCAGAGACTGGCACGTCGGCTACGTCGTACCGCTGCGCGCTGTGGTTGCAGGACAGGCACGACGCAGGACGTGCACGTGCCTTCTGCACCCAGAGGTGGCGTAGGTTCGTCTAGCCACCCACCTACAGGGTCGCGAGGCATTTGCACCGAGGACGACGACGACGACCACGAGGACGAGGACCAGGGGCACGAGGAGATTGGACCGTCTCAGCTAGACGATGCTCCCAGGACTCAGCCTATGTAGCCAGTCGGTACCAGGTGACGTCGACCACCTGACCCTTACACTCTATGCACATATGCTCTTGGACACAAGGGCAAGGGTAGGTCTAGGATACAGTGAGAGACTGTAGCCGACTTGTGGACTGTATGGACTGTATGGACTATTATTATGAATTGTTATATCTTATTACTATGTACTGTATGAACTACTATGGAGTTTATGGCATATGCACTATGAATGTCATATATAATTGTTGATGACATATGTTTATGTGATATCTGTGTTTGGATTGAATCAAAAACAGGAAAAACTCTGCCAAAATTTTGTGCAACATGTCAAGTCGTGCAGTACGCCGATAGCATGTAGCCTTTTCAGTGATTTATCATATCACTATCCTATCGTACATCCTCTTTTACAAATGAATTGATTGATCAAGGAATCTAGCCTTTACAGATGAGTTTTCAAATAGGCTTTTCAGTAATTCAAATAGGCTTTTCAGGGATGGCATCTAGACTTTTCAGGAGCATTAAAGTCACAATACAACGGCTCTCCACTCCACTGCTGGCTATATATACACCTTCCTCCATACAATGCTAGTCACTTGAAACCAGAAGTTGGTTATCTACGAGTAGTAATGTCTGGAGGGTCATCTAGAGGGAAGGGAACGGGGGAGTAAGGGTACTCCCATTGTGTGGGAGGGGTCTCTGGGTCCGGAAGACTTTGATGAACCAGTGTATCATTTTCCTGTCGAGACCAAGAGAGATTTCATCAAAGAGTGTCCACTCCGAGGATATGATAACTGGAAAGAAGATTGGCCAAAATGTAGGCATGGTGAGGACTGCTTAGTGCAGATGTCCGTGGAGGGTTTGGATGGAGGTCGCCGATTCTTCAAATGTCCGCGAGCAGAGGTAATTGATTTTAAAATTTATTACTCAACTTTTTTCTCAATTATTTTGCATCTCATAGGCGAAACTAACTGCATGTTCACTGAAATCTTTGAAATGCAGTGTTCAGAGTCCAAAGAAAACTGTGGCTTCACTAGATGGGTCGATCTTAGACCAATCTATCCGCATGCATAGTACATCTACTACTTGCAAGACCGTATCTTCGAACTAGAAAGGGAAGTTAGCAACGATTATAAGGACGACGAAGCAGACGATACCAGTAGTGGTGCCGTTTCACAGGACGGACCATGCCATGATCCATATTGCACCTGCCCTAATCACAAGAACAACGGGCCTCCGCCACCACCCCCGCCACCTCCACCATCAACAATGGGAGGGTACTGTGGAGAAGGGGCTACGCAGTTTGCTATGTGGCCGCACTACTAGATAGAACAAATCTATCGTGTGCACATGTCATGTAATGTGCTTGTTGTTCGCTTTTAATTACCTAAGGTATGTTAGGTTTAGTCCAGGACATATGTGCCCTTGTTTGGTACAAGTTCTGACATGCCATGTCCTATGTTATGCGTGTTGAATTGTAAAATCCAGTACTTCCTTATGTTTTATGTGCAACTCGAGAACTAGTTTCAGTAACTCAGTAACATTAAACCTGATATTGTGAAATCCAGTAATCCAGTGCATATGAAGTACATGACGACGAAATAAATAACACAGAACATGCCCTAGGTATATGATTTACCTAAAGTACATTAGATTAAACACTTTGCAAACTACATCGACCACATTGTTTATAATTAAACCATACAACTAGCATACTACTGAGTACAACGAGGCCACTTTCCCTTGTTCTGGGCCAGCGACGTTGTTGAATTTACTTTTACAATAAATTTATTTAAAGATATAAATATCATTAATATTTTTATAAATCTAATTAACTTAAGTAAGTTCAATAGGAAGGAATATCATAAAGATATTTATTTTGGACCGAGGGAGTGCTTAAAAATCAAATTGGCCTCTTCTTTACCACCCTTCCTACTCTACTCTACTACACCCTGCTGACTCCATTACTCTACTGCTACAATAGTGACAGTGAAGTTTTCAAAAAAAAAAAGTACACCAAGGGGTGTTTAGTTGGTAGGTGAATTTTTTTTTGAAAAAGTCTAATTAACCCCCAACTATTGGGGATGATCTACTTTACCCCCAAACTATGAAACGATCTAATTTACCCCTTGAACTTTGTAAAACCGGCCAAATCACCCCTCGAGCGGTTTTGGGCGGTGGTTTGCTACAGTAACAGCGGTCTTGCTACAGTAACAGCGGTTTTGTCTTTTCCTATTTTATTTATTTCGTCTGAATCTTTGAAAAATCATAGTAAATCACAGAAAAATCATAAAATGGAAAAATCCAGTTTTGTTGGGCTCCACATGAGTAGATCTACACAGTGAACTTATAATATAGTATGTTTTAGTACAAAGTTTTTGTTGTATGAATTATTCAAATTAATTAAGGAAAAAATAGATCAAAATTTACAGCAAAAACTTTGTACTAAAGCATGCTATATTATAAGTTCACTGTGTAGATCTACTCATGTGGAGTCTAACAAAATTAGATTTTTCATTTTATGATTTTTCTGTGATTTACTATGTTTTTTCAAAGATTCAGACGAAATAAATAAAAAAGACAAAACAACTGTTACATAGTTTGGGGGTGAAGTAGACACCCCCAATAGTTGGGGGTCAAGTATAATTTTTCTAAATTTTTTTTGTCATATCAGATGTTTCATGGGACGTCGAAAGGGGTTTTTGGATACTACTAAAACAAATAATTACATAACTCGCCTGAAAACTGCGAGATGAATTTATTAAGCCTATTCAAGTCATCATTAGCACATGTGTGTACTGTAGCACTTACGATTAATCATGGACTAATTAGGCTTAAACGATTCGTCTCGTGGTTTTCAACTAAATTGTGCAATTAGTTTTTTTTTCGTCTACATTTAGTACTCTATGCATGTGTCCAAATATTCGATAGGATAGGGTGAAATTTTTTGGGTTGGAACTTTTTAAATACAGAGACTAAAGTTTAGTCCTTGTCACATCGGATGTTCAGATGCTAATTGAAATGACTAAATATAAAATAATTATAAAACTAATTGCATAATAATTACATAGATGAGACTAATTTACGAGATACTTCTATTGAACGTAATTAATCCATCGTTAGCCATGTTTATTGTAGTGCCACGTAGTTAAATCATAAAATAATTAAGCTTCATTGATTCTTCTCGAAAATTAGTGTCTTGGACGTGTACTGATGCATGCACCTGAGCGGTCAAATCAAGTTGCCTTGTCGCTACAACAATTGTTTAGTTCCTTTCAAATTCTAAGTTTTTTAAGTTTCTCTATCACATCAATTTTGGACGCATGCATAGAGTATTAAATATTGATAAAAAAATAACTAATTGCACAGTTTGGTAGTAAATCACGAGACGAATCTTTTGAGCCTAATTAATCCATAATTAGATGCTAATTGCTAAATGTAAATAAATACTACAGTAGCTAAAGTTAAAAAATTTGTAATCTAAACCAGACCTAGGAAAAAAAAGACTGGAATTTTCAACCCGGCGCACCAGCGGCGCTGCACGTTAACTCCGTCGATCACATCATCATGCTGTGATGCTGTCAAACCGTCGGGTCCAACAGTGTTGTTTGTATCCATCGGCGTCCTGTCCAATCTCGGGCGCTCCAAGGTCTTGTTTAGTTATCTGATTCGGGGTGGCCGAATTTGCACAGTACCACCCCAAACACTGTAGCATTTTTGTTTTTTATATAAAAAATTATCTAAAAATTGATTAATTAGATTAAAAATGTTCGTCTCGCAAAGTACAACAAAGTTGTGTAATTAGTTTATGATTTCATCTACATTTAGTACTTCATGTATTTGCCAGCATTTTGATGTGATGGGGAATCTCCTTTTTGCATAGTGGAATTTGGAGTGAATTCTGGAATGTCCAAGACCGTGTTTAGATGCCGAAAGTCGAGGCCCGAATTCGGGTCTGTTACTACAGTGTTCCTGGCAGCTTTTGTTTTTTAGTGCAAAAAAATATCCAAAAAATGATTAATTAGACTCAAAATATTCGTCTCGTAAAGTACAACAAAACTGTACAATTAGTTTTTGATTTCATCTACATTTAGTACTCCATGCATTTGCCGGCATTTTGATGTGACGAAGAATCTTCTTTTTGCATAGTAGAATTTGGGAGAGAATTTGAGATCTAAACAAGGCCCATGTCCAACGCGTTCTTACGAGGGCAACGCAGATGCAGGGTACTACTGTACTTGATCACGTTTACTTGGGGCCGGTTTAGTTACAAATTTTTTTACGAAACGACACTGTAGCACGTTTCGTTGTTATTTGGTAATTAGTATCTAATCATGGTCTAATTAGGCTTAAAAGATTCGTCTCGTCCATTTCATCTAAACTGTGTAATTAATTTTATTTTTTATCTATATTTAATGCTTCATGCATGTGTCTAATTAGCGTTTTCTTTTTCAAGCTAATACTAATTGGCGACGTGGTGATTAATATCTTTATTGTTACGTCATGCTCACTACGTCGATAAGTCTTCATCTTATTAACCATATTAAACGCATGTTTAGTTGGTGAAAATGTTTGGGTTAACACTTTTCGTTTTATTTAGCAATTTATGTCCAATCATGGACTAATTAGACTCAAAAGATTTGTCTCGTGATTTTACAACTAAACTATGTAATTAGTTTTTTCTTTCGTCTACGTTTAGTACTACACGCATGCGTCATAAGATTCGATGTGACAGGTACTGTAACACTTTTTATGTTTCCTTTTTAGAAACTAAACAGGCTCTAACTTTCGACATAATGATTAAGGAATAATAAACAATGCTGATTTACATTTAAGACAGAGAACAGTCAAGGAGTCAGTAACCTAGGAGCTATAAATATAGACAAGGAGCCCCCAATAAACACCTAATATGCAGCACGTACGAGAAACCAAACACGAGAAGCCAAACACGTGAGAAAAAGTTTTTTTTCTTAGACGATGCAGAAACCACTTAGTTTTTATATTACAGGACTCCGTGTGAAGAAACTATCTTCTGCAATGCATTTTTTTTATCCTTGGGTCTTCCAATCATCCAGGCAAGTTGATCCTCTGCTCCTCCTTTCTTCATCCCCGCTCATCACCACACGCGCAAGTGACTGCTCCACCTTTGCATTTCTCCTTCCGCGTCCATGGCAACACGACAAGTGCATGCCATATGAAAGTGAAGAAAAGCAAACAAGTGCATGCGACGGTGCGACCTGAAAGGGAAGATAGGGAAAAGCACGGACAACGGACAAGTGCTGGTGGCGACGTGCTCCTCCGCCGCGGCTAACTGAGATGCCGCAGCAGCTACGAATGGCGTCCAGAGATGCAGCGGCAGCCTTGGATCCGCGCCGCGTCGCCGTGGGGCGGCGACCTGCTCAGCCCGCGTATCTGTTTGGGCGTCGTGCTTGCCGGGTGGGACGAGGAGTCCGTCCTCGCCGCGACTTCCGTCGCGCTTGCCGGGTAGGACGAGGAGTCCGTCCTCCTCGCCGCGATGGGGTCGTCGAGGTCGCGTGTCCCGTCGCTAGAGGCAGGCCTCCACCTCCTCCGCCGACGGCAACACCGGATCCAGTCCCCGGCGAAGATCCTACCGGTGCTTCTCGCGTTCGACGATGACGACAAGACGGAAACCTACGCGGCGACGGCGAGACCCCAGGTGCACGGGATCTGGAGCGAGGGGATAGAAACGATGGTGCCGTCCCCAAGTTCCGATCGTTTCTTCCGCTGTCGATACTCGTGAAGACGTCGTTTCTTCGTAGCCTTGTTTAGGGTGTTTAGTTATCCATTTTACCAAAAAAAAAAAATTTAGATTTTGACCTATTATTTTATAAAATGGAATTAAACACTATGTAAAAATTTTGACATAAAGGTATCCATTCTTTATTTTGGATTTTGGTCTCAAGAGACCAAAAAAGAGCTAAATGGCTAAAAAGCTTTCACCCACCTCATGAAAAATTTGACATTTTGGATGGAACTAAACACACGTATGAAAATTTTGGCATTTTACATTTCATCATTCCAAAGTAGTTGTCATTTTGTATTTTGCATTCCATGGCGAACTAAACACATCCTTAGTTCTCCTCCAAAATGCAAAAAGTGCCAAGATTCCCTATCACATCATCATCACATTAAATTTTTGGATATATACATGGAGTATTAAATGTAGGTAAAAAAATAACTAATTACACAGTTTGCTTGTACTTTGCGAGACGAATCTTTTGAGCCTAATTAGTCAATGTTTGAATAATAATTGACAAATACAAATGAAATGCTACAGTATTTCTGGCACCTCCCAACTTTAAAACTAAACAAGACCATATTTTTATCTTTCCTCAGTCAGGCCTTGTTTAGATTGCCCTCAAATTTCAAGTTTATTCACTCTCTCTCTATTACATCAATTTTTGGACGCATGCATGGAGCATTAAATATTGGTAAAAAAAATAACTAAATGCATAGTTTAGTAGTAAATCACGAGACGAATCTTTTGAGTCTAATTAGTCTATGATTGAACACTAATTATCAAATACAAACGGAAGTGCTACGGTAACTGGAGTTGAAAAAAATTTGCAATCTAAACGAGGCCTCAATCAGTCGTCACATCAAATTTTTCTTACCTGCCAGATTCATATGAAACTGCATACAGCGCGTAGGATCCGCGCCTTCCTCTGCTACTGTTTGAGTTACTGTTTACGTACGGCTGGCCAATCGCGACTTGCCGCGACCCATAGCGCTCAGCGCTGCCCTCTCCCTCCAAATCGCGTGGCTTTTCTAGGCCCATCGTTGCAGGCCGTCCGCCGCACCATAAGAGAGGTCGTGCGTGTGCTAAAAAAAGCGGCCACACCTGAGGTCTCCACGTCATCTCCCAATTCTCGACCCCTCCGTCGCCTCCATCCTCCGCTCCCGCACCGCCCTCCAGTCCTCCACACCGTCGGCCCGACGCGGCTCCTCCATCCCATGCCTCCAATCCTTGGTTCATGCAACGCTGCGCCCTCCGCTCTGTCGAGCCGCAGCGCGCCTGCTCCTCCTCCACCCCTGTTTCCTTGCCCCTCCATCTCCGCCGCCTCCTAGATCTGGACATGGGCATGCTCGGGTCTGCCATGGCTAACCTTCAGGACGACCTTGCGCCTCTTCTGGTTGGCCGGCAGTTCGGCACCGCCTGGGTTGTACGGCGGGACCTCCGGTCTCCGGATTCCTGGTTGGTGCCGGTCAGGCGCCTGCTCCCAGGGATTCCGCGCTTCCCCGTCTAATGGAAGCGGGCGGAGGAGCCGAGGTCACCCACCCTTATCCAGTCTGCGTGTAAAGCACGCCGTCTCCCTATGCTTCCTCGCCTCCAATCGATATCCGCTGCCACGACGACGAGAAGAACCGCAGCGGCGGGGCCACGACATGCCATGCCATGTCGGTCTCAACCCCGGCCCCACCCACGCCCCCGCGTCACTCGCCGGCGGCATTGTCCTGTCCCCACACCCTTGCACTGTTGATGGTGAACCAGCGACGCCGGCACCGTACCTGCGAGACTGCGACATTGTCGGTGGCATGTGTTGGACCTATTGCCATGTCCTTGCCCCTCCGTCACCTCCGCTGCCGCGGCTCTTAGCCACAAAGTAGCCCGCTGGATCCACCGTCTTCTCCACCAGGTACGACTTTGTGACTGCTCAGATGATGTTATCTCATTTGATTCATGTGCCGCTGCCGGCTTCTGGTGTCCCGTCTCTGGCGTCACCTCTACCTTCCAGTCTCCATTTTCTGTATGTTCAGTCTCCATTGGTTGCTAATCTGCACCTACTCTCCAGGATTCCTGATTCCAGTATTGAGGCGGATTGGGCAGCCTCTGTCTTTTATTCACGCAGAAATGAACTCAGATCAAAATCATAGGCCTCTCTTCCCGAAATGGAGACCCTATTTTTATTGCACGACATGTATGCAGAAGTCAGGTTAGGTAGTTCTCTCTATTAGTTGATGCAGCAAGAGATTCAGATTTACATGGTTCCCTTCTCCCCCCTTTTACTTTAGCAAACAACAACAACATAGCCATAGCCTTTTGTCCCAAGCAAGTTGGGTAGGCTAGAGATGAAACCCAAAAGAGACGAGAAACAGGGAGGCACAAGACAAAAAGATGTCACGGTTCAGGCACGTTGATTGCCAATCTATTTTGCTATGTTGTATCTGGACAGGTTTTGAGGATCCCAACTACCGTATTTTATGAGTTATGACCCAATTCCATGTCCTCTTTAGTTGACACATCAACAGGTATGTAATTCTATAATTTAAGTACTGCAGTTCTGTTGCTTAGCCTCAAAGTTCAAACCTCACAGTATTACTGTCCAGTCTATGCGAGTAAGAGGTTAATATGAGGCAATGTGTATTAATGGTTAGCTTATATGATTTAGTACGTGCGCTAAATAACCTTTGCTGAGCCTATTAGTGCCGGAAGAGATTGTGATTTGCCTCAGCCTTACTTTACATCTTTCTGATAGCATTGTGATTATCTTGAATTTTAATTAACCATAGGTAACATGTTGAATCATGTCTGATTTGATGAACAAGACAAGTTTATGACACACGTTGATCTTATGAAAGACAATACAGTCTCAGTCGTTCCTAATTTCCTCAAAAGTCAAACATCAATGAATCTGTATTTTGGTGGTAAAAAAATCATAGCTCTATCCTTTGCGTGCTTTTTAGAATCCTTCATGGCTTCTTGTGTGCTCTGCTCTACTATATAACACATTTTGGCTTTTTTATTATTCACAAATAAATACTCTGGTCCACATCAATATCTAATGTCTTCTCATCAATACAGAATGAATCATACACCTCTGAAAGAGATCACGTCTCATTTGCATCAATGGACTATAGGAGTTAGGGCAGTCAGGCTTTGTGAATGCAAAAACAAAGAGCAGACACCTAGACTTAGAATAGATTTTATCCTCATTGATGAACAGGTACTCCATTTCTATGTTTGTTTAGTTGTTCAATCACCGTCATTTTTGCTCATGCTCTGTATTAGTCTGGGAAAATGAGCATGTTACAATTAAAAAAAGGGGAAAAGTAAAAAAGGAAGACAATTTTCATAGTGTTTCGCCCTTGGTGTCTTCGCCTTACATCCCTATGCCACTCTTCAAACTGGTTTCAGCCATGTGTGTATTCAGTTAAAACACACCAAATCACACCCAACACAACTTATTATATTATGTCCCTGCTCTCCTCACCCTGCACCTAATTCTTTCTTTAATTCTGCAACTTTTTATTTCATATATCTATTTTCTTTTCGTTAGCTTCCATATAAACTTAACTCATGTTTCAACTTCGTATCATGAAATTTAAATGCTTTGCTTTTGCAGGTTACCAGGTTAAAGATGGATTTTTGCTTAGATTACAACATTATTTGGATTTTCTTAACGGATCTTGGATGATTTAGGCTTTGATGCTGCCTTCCTTATTGATTTCCCACTCTTGTGTGTGCCCTATGCAAGCGGCACACCCAACTGGAATTAGTAATGGTGCATTCTAAAACATTTCCTGTAGAAAAATATTATTGACATGGTAGCGAGATGTACGCTTTGTTTTCTTCTGTATTTCCACCCAACAAATTCATTTCAACATTACTGTGCACCACTATTGTAGCCTTTGCATTAGCAGGTCTGTGTCCTTAGTCCACATGTGGTTTTCACCCTATTTAAGATATGCAGACATATATGACCTGAACACCAACATAGTAGAGGGCCTACCTTCCTCATCTATATTCTGTAGACTCTAGCCATCTTTTTCCTATAGTTTTACTCAAAAAAAATTTGAACTACAGTGCTTTTGCTTGGTGCTGACTCTCCGTTTTGTAGGACAACCACCATTACATGATCAGTTCAGTCTCCAGAGTGATGGTTCCCCAATACTCGAGTGGCCACCCTTATTCAGCCACCTTTTGAATGAGTATATTTAGGTTTAGTAAACCATTTATGTTCTTCAAGTTACAACTGTTCTTACTTCCTAATTTGAACACTGGGGTTCTTAGTCATGTGCACTACCTTTTGCTATAACGTGATCGATGGGCTAAAAGAGTTACCTTGGTAATTTCAGTTGCAATGTTTTCTTCAAACTGATTTGGCATGTGGGGTATTTTTCACAAGCCTGTTTAGAGAGAGAAACTTTTCAATGATGTACCCTTCACATTGAAGTACATGTAGTACTTTAGAGTAATCAGTTTGACGACCTGCCGTTCTAAAGCATGTTAGTTTTCTCACAGCTCATGGATTTATGCTGGTTACATGAATACATTTTTGGACAACATGTAGAGTTCAATGGACAGAAGTCACATAACGACGTTTATGATCTCTCTGACCATTGTTTTGTTTCATAATTTGCTTAATAGTATCAGTTGATATCTAACAAACTTGCATGTATGCTGTGCTCTGTTTATGTCGCATTTGTTACCAACTCTGCTGGGTGAGCAACCTACACTACAATCAACAAACTGCAAGGATGATTCCCATGCATGTCAAACCACTCCAATGTAAAATGCTTCCTCTATTAGCCTCTGGAACAGCTAATGTTTGCTCTGCCTACATTATTTAGGCATGTCATATTAGTTGCCACTTGAGACCGGTGTAGCGATAATGCCCTACTATGCTGTTGTCAAAATACTTTTGCTGCACAACTAATCTTCTTATTTAGTTGAATAAGTTTGCTTTGGTGGCGGTTATTGCCATCTCCTTAATGGATTATCTTTATGTATAGAAATCACATGAATTAAAGTGTGTTGTATATGACGCTGGCACGCTGGCTTCCTTTGTCTCCAACATTTTTTGAGGAAGATTTGTCTCCAACATTTGAAGTTGCTCTTTGGACAAAAATTATTTTGTATTCTCAAACACATGAAGATGACGTCCTTCAACTTTGAAAGTTGCGTAGCCGTCCTTTTTTTCCCGATATATTGGCACATGCAACAAAGTGTTTCTGTCTCGCTCTACCAGTGTGTCTGCCCTGCGGGCGCGGCGAAGCGCGCCTGTCTTCCTAGTTAATTCCTATAGAAACTACTTTGGGAGTGCCTTTACGAACGGAGGGAGTATATGCTCGTAATCTTTATTTAGGCCGGGTTTTGTTCTAAAAAATTTTTACTTTCACTATCACATCGAATATTTAGACACATACATGGAGTGACGAAAAAAAACTAATTATACAGTTCTCGGGAAAATCGCGAGACGAATCTTTTAAGCCTAATTAGTCCATGAAAAACCTTAAGTGCTACAGTAACCATCATGTGCTAATGACAGATTAATTAGTATCATTAGATTGGTCTTGCAGTTTCCTGACGGGTTCTGTAATTTATTTTTTTTATTAGTATCCAAAAATCTCTCCTGACATTCTTCCGACATATCCGACGTGACATTCAAAAATTTTCTTTTCACGAACTAAGCACACCCTTACAATCCATACCTTTTGCAAGAAAAATGATACGAAAGAAGCAAAGCTAAGAGATTCGACTTGGGTTTCACTTCTCGCATCTTTTTTCATACCATGTTGTATTTTTTCCGAGGCATCTGGTACCATTACGATTTATGATAACTTAGCCGCTAAGATACCGGCAGAAATTTTACTGTAGGCGACTTTGCTTGACCCATGAGACTTTGATCGTTCCACAGCCTTTGATGGTGTTTTGTTGCTATTTTTTTTCGTCGTTTGGCCATTGTAGTTTGTTCTTTCTACTTTTAAGGGGGTGTTTAGATAATCCCTGTCAAATTAAATGTTTTGATGTCAATTAGAGGACTAAACATGAGGTGATTATAAAACTAATTTGCATAAGGTATCCATTCTCTATTTTGGATTTTGGTCTCAAGAGGCAAAAAAAAAAGCCAAAAAGCCAAAAAAAACTCTCACTCACCCCATAAAAAATTTGGCATTTTGAATGAAACTAAACACATCATGAAAATTTTGGTATTTTGCATTTCATCATTCCAAAGTATTGACATTTTGCATTTTGCATTTCATGGGGAACTAAACACAGTCTTAGTTCCCCTCCAAAATATAAAAAGTGCAAAGATTTCTCATCACATTAAATTTTTCGACATATACATGGAGTATTAAATGTAGGTAAAAAAATAACTAATTACACAGTTTGCTTGTAATTTGCGAGACGAATCTTTTAAGCCTAATTAATCAATGTTTGGACAATAATTGATAAATACAAACAAAACGCTATAGTAATTCTGGCACCTCCCAACTCTAAAACTAAATAAGACCATATTTTCATCTTTCCACATCAAATTTTTCTTACCTGCCAGATTCATTAATTCCTATAGAAACTACTTACTACTCTGTCCCATAAAAATAGTCGCCGTGGGAAGCGTGCTGGTCAAACTTTTTCAACTTTGACTACGTTTGTAGAAAATACGTGCAACATTTATATCTTTAAATAAGTTTATTATGAAAGTATATTCAAAGATCTACCTAATGATACTAATTATGTACCATAAATATTAATATTTTGTTAAATATATTTGGTCAAAGTTAAAAGCTGTTGATTTTTTTAGGAAGTGAGAATGACTCTTTTTATGGGACGGAGGGAGTAGGTTCAGCGTTGGGAGTGCCTTTACGAACGGAGGGAGTATATGCTCGTAATCTTTATTTAGGCCTGGTTTCATTCTAAAAATTTTTTGTTTTTACCTATCACATCGAATATTTAGATATATACATGGAGTACTAAACGTAGATGAAAAAAACTAATTGTACAGTTCTTGGGAAAATCGCGAGACGAATCTTTTAAGCCTAATTAGTCCATGAAAAGCCTTAAGTGCTACAGTAACCAACATGTGCTAATGATGGATTAATTAGTATCATTAGATTCGTCTTGCAGTTTCCTGACTGGTTCTGTAATTTGTTTTTTTATTAGTATCAAAACCCCTTCCGACATTCTTCCGACATATCCGATGTGACATTAAAAAAAATTTCACGAACTAAGCACACCCTTACAATCCATACCTTTTGCAAGAAAAATGATATGAAAGAAGCAAAGCCAAGAGATTCGACTTGGGTTCCACTTCTCGCATCTTTTTTCATACCATGTTGTATTTTTTCCGAGGCATCTGGTACCATTACGATTTATGATAACTTAGCCGCTAATATACCGGCAGAAATTTTACTGTAGGCGACTTTGCTTGACCCATGACACTTTGATCGTTCCGCAGCCTTTGATGGTGTTTTGTTGCTATTTTTTTTCGTCGTTTGGCCATTGTAGTTTGTTCTTTCTACTTTTAAGGGGGTGTTTAGATAATCCCTGTCAAATTAAATGTTTTGATGTCAATTAGAGGACTAAACATGAGGTGATTATAAAATTAATTTGCATAAGGTATTCATTCTCCATTTTGGATTTTGGTCTCAAGAGGCAAAAAAAAAAAGCCAAAAAGCCAAAAAAAAAAACTCTCACCCACCCCGTACAAAATTTGGCATTTTGGATGAAACTAAACATATCATGAAAATTTTGGCATTTTGCATTTCATCATTCCAAAGTAATTGGCATTTTGCATTTTGCATTCCATGGGGAACTAAACATAGTCTTAGTTCCCCTCCAAAATATAAAAAGTGCAAAGATTTTCCATCACATTAAATTTTTGGACATATACATGGAGTATTAAATGTAGATAAAAAAATAATTAATTACACAGTTTGCTTGTAATTTGCGAGACGAATCTTTTAAGCCTAATTAATCAATGTTTGGACAATAATTGACAAATACAAACAAAACGCTATAGTATTTCTGGCACCACCCAACTCTAAAACTAAACAAGACCATATTTTCATCTTTCCTCAGTCAATCAGTTGTCACATCAAAGTTTTCTTACCTGCCAGATTCATTAATTCCTATATAAACTACTTAGGTTGGGAGTGCCTTTACGAACGGAGGGAGTATATGCTCCTAATCTTTATTTAGGCCTGATTTCGTTCTAAAAAAATTTTGTTTTCACCTATCACATTGAATATTTAAATATATATATGGAGTACTAAACGTAGACGAAAAAACTAATTGTACAGTTATCGGAGAAATCGTGAGACGAATCTTTTAAGCCTAATTAGTCCATGAAAAACCTTAGGTGCTACAGTAACTAACATGTGCTAATGACGGATTAATTAGTATCATTAGATTTGTCTTACAGTTTCCTGACGGGTTCTGTAATTTGTTTTTTTTATTAGTATCAAAAACCCCTTCCGACATATCCGATGTGACATTAAAAAAAAATTCACGAACTAAGCACACCCTTACAATCCATACCTTTTGCAAGAAAAATGATATGAAAGAAGCAAAGCCAAGAGATTCGACTTGGGTTCCACTTCTCGCATCTTTTTTCATACCATGTTGTATTTTTTCCGAGGCATCTAGTACCATTACGATTTATGATAACTTAGCCGCTAAGATACCGGCAGAAATTTTACTGTAGGCGACTTTGCTTGACCCATGTGACTTTGATCGTTCCGCAGCCTTTGATGGTGTTTTGTTGCTATTTTTTTTTTGTCGTTTGGCCATTGTAGTTTGTTCTTTCTACTTTTAAGGGGGTGTTTAGATAATCCCTGTCAAATTAAATGTTTTGATGTCAATTAGAGGACTAAACATGAGGTGATTATAAAACTAATTTGCATAAGGTGTGAGGAATTAGTCACAGCTTATGAAATTAGTTTTGTAATTAATCTATATTTAATACTCCTAATTAGCATCTAACATCCGATGTAACAGGGACTAAAGTTTAATTACTGGTATCAAACACCCTTGCGACACTGGTACTGGCTTTCTCCATCCCAAAAATACATATCACTTTTTCGAGTCGACTATTTTTATATTTAACTAAATACATAAAAATAATATTTATATATGTAATACTCTTATAGTAAACTTATTGAGGGATTAAATATTAATACTTTATTTTATATAAAACTAATAGCTTAGGGGTCGTTTGGATCCTTTCATTTTGGTATAATTAAAATCTACTTAATGGATTAGCCTATTTAACTCGGAATTTGACATTTCACATCTTTTCTAAGTTCACGTATAAGTCTATCTCAAATTGGGAGATGAAAATTGATTCCATAAATTACCATATTATATTTCTACTCTCTTCAACTTACAGCACGTTTTTCAACTCGCTTCCCTACACTAAAAATGGAATATATAAGTATTTCCCTTGTATTGCTAACAATAATATACAAATACATTCCATATAGAACCATGATAGCTTAATGAATTTGTGTCTAAATTATAATTATTAGAATGAATTCAATTTAAAGGATTCAAACGTGCCCAATGAATTTGACGTTTTAAGGAACGAGATTGTATTTCCTTTCTAGCCGTGTGTCCATTTCCGTATAAGAAAACACATTTTCTTTTTCCCGAAAGACCAGGAAAAACACATTTTCACCGCAATCGTACGCCGTGGTAAGCGGCGGAACAGTCTTGGAAACCCAAGTCGGTGACGGTCAGCTCAGACCATCAGAGCATGAGTACTAGTGGAGGCAACCGGCGAACCCTCCGAAGACGCCCGCCCCATTTCGCTTTTGCGTGCCTTTCCTCCCTGCTTTGCTTTCCTCTAGGTCCAGGCCCCTCTTCTTTTCATTCGCTCATTAACACAACGGACACGGAGAGGACGGGCGTGTTGGCCCGCCGCGTTGCGACGGCGCCGCGCGTTAGAGATGATCAGACGGGGTGGCGGTGGCCGCGGCCGCGGCGCGCGGAGAGAGGGCGCGGGTGTGGAGTGGCCGAACCTCGTGGACGTGGTACTGTCCTGGAGGCTCGAGGATGTCATGAACGAGGGCCTCTTCATGGACAAGGTTTGTAAGAATCTATTGATATCCTCGACCAGTTCTTTGCGGGGCGGTGCTTGTGTGCTGTTCTCGTAATGTATCTTGCTCAATCTAGGAGTACTCCCTCGATCCCCAAAAGAAAGTCGCCTAGGATTTTTGTACGAAGTGATCTTTCTTTAAGTTTGATTACGTTATAGAAAATATTAACAACGTTTGTATCTTCAAATAAGCTTATTATGAAAATGTCGAATATTAATAATTTCTTGCCTATATTTGGTCAAAGTTGAAAATGTTTGATTTCTCGGGAGCCGGGAAGTAAGAATGACACTCTTAGCATGACGGAGGAAGTACTTAGTAATGTATCTTGTTCTGTGCTAGTATGGAGTATCACGGACTTTCCTATTATCCCGAGCATTCATTGTGGAAAGTTGCCTATTTTGAGCGTTGCGTTCACCAAATCGCCAAATGCACAATGGTAAAAGGACCTGGGAAAGTGTGGCCGCTTTTTTGGCCTATGTATTCCTTGAGAGTGTATTACAATGGTGTTGTAGATGAGTATTGACGTGGGGTGTAGATATATTTTCTTGAGCTTTTAGTTGAACAAATTCATGGTCTGAGGGCAAAATAGCAACTTTCTTGAAATGTTAAGCAAATTATAATATGGAGCTGCAGATCACAATATGTGGTTTGCCTAGGATGTAGCGCATTGTCATGCTTCTTTTTGAAACGAACATTGTCATGCTTCCTGTTTCTGTTACAGTGTGTTTCTTTAACATGGCATTTTAGTTGTTTCAAACACATAAACTTTAACTATACGTCCTAAACTACAGTGAATTTTCACTTGTCCTAAGTCAAACCATCATAAGTTTGATCAAGTTTATAGAAAAGAATAATAGTACTTACGGCATCAAAAAGTTTCATTAGATACATTACGAAATATTTTTTTACTTCTTTGATGTGCTAGATGTTAATATTCTTCTCCACAAACTTGGTCAAACATAGAATGGGTTAACTTAGGACAACTTAGTTTCTTAGGTTCAATATCCAGCTGTTTGCTTAATATAGTGAGGCTTGTAATGCAGGTGAAAAGGATACCGTTCACTTTCAGTTCCCTCAAGAGCTACCTGGAGTCATATGCCTCTCCATTGCTGGAGGAGTTGAGAGCTGAGATGTCATCCGGACTGGAATCCATATCAACCATGCCCTTTGTCAGGATATCGTCTATTGAAGAAAAGAAAGGCAGCAAAATTTATGAAATTTCTGTTGTGTCTGATTCTCAGGCTGCTAAGTCATGTAATCAGCCTGAATGTTATGCTCCAAGTGTCGGTGATATCATTATTTTGTCTGATGTGAAGCCGGGTCATATTTCTGATATTGCTCTCAATGGGAAGCCGTGCCATATTGCCTTTGTAACAGAAGGAGGGGATGAAGATGATGACACACCGCCATCTAAGTATGTGATCATAGCATCGGGCAAAATTGATGCTGCTGATGGCAAGCGTCAACATGGGAAAAGGAGCTCACTCTTTGCTGCTTATTTGCTCAACATTGTGACATACATCCGAATATGGCGTTGCCTTGACTATGAAACATCAGTCAAAAGAAATAGAGGCCTCATACAGAAGATGGTGCAATATCCTCTGGTATGCTTATTCTGAATCATCCTTATATGAAGAAGTCATTGTGCTAGTTGGATGACAAACATGCAGAGGACAGAAATTAAAGAACAGAGAAATTAGTGTTGAATTATCATCCATGTTTTGTGTTTATTAGAATATTTCTCTGCAAAAGAAAATATCCAACATAATGGAAAATGAAGGATCCAGCAACATTCACATCATAATCAAAGTAGTCATTGATAGATTTGCGACTTCTGTGATGAATGAATAATTTAATTAGTACCATTTTCTGATTTCATCAGGTCCAAGATATTCTTCAGACATTCAGAAAGGATGTTGGTTCAATTGACAGCATGGAAATATGGACCAAGCTGTCTACGATGGACCTTAACAATTCTCAGAATGATGCCGTCTTGAATTGTATTTCAGAAATGAATTGCAACAGCAACAGCAGCAGTTTTAGCCTTATCTGGGGTCCTCCTGGCACAGGAAAGACAAAAACAATCAGTGTGTTACTGTGGTTAATGAGAGAAATGAAACATGGTACACTCACATGTGCACCAACAAACCTTGCTGTTATACAAGTTGCTTCACGTTTCTTGAGGTTGATCAAACAGCATTCTTTTGATAAAAGGTGCTTGGGAGATGTTCTATTGCTTGGCAATAAGGAGCACATGTGTGTTGATGGTGATCTCAAAGAGATATATGTACATGACCGTGTAAGGAAGCTTCTTGGCTGCTTTGCACCACTGACTGGATGGAGACACTGCCTATCTTCTCTTTCTGATCTTTTTGAGAATGGTTACACCCAGTACCTCCAATATCTACAAGACCAAGAGGAAGGTGATAAACCTTCTTTCTTCTCTTATAGCAGAAAAAGGTTCTCTATTATTTATACGAATTCTAGAAGATGTTTCAAAGAATTATTATCTCATGTCCCGAGATCTAGTATTTTGGAACCGAATCACAACAATATCCTTTCAATTCTTGAAATGCTTGAAGACTTCAACAACATGTTTCAGCGGGGGTATATTGGGGATGAAGTTAAGGAAGTTTTCTTGTACAATAATGGTGCATCCGATTCTAGAAACTCTAGTGTGATGAAACATTGGAAAACCATAATCACTCTTGGCAGAGCGAGGCTGAAATGCCTTGAGAAACTGAACACTCTGTTAAGTTGCTTGAAGCTTCCTGTAACTTCCTCAAAGCGTATCATTCGCGATTTCTGCATTGAAAGTGCTTCCATAATTTTCTGTACTGTATCTCACTCATCAAAAGTCTCAAGTCAGAAACTAGAGTTGCTTGTCATTGATGAGGCTGCCCAGTTGAAAGAATGTGAAACACTGGTCCCTCTGCAGTTGCGGACCTTAAAGCATGCTGTTCTAATTGGTGATGAGTGCCAATTGCCAGCGACTGTCAAAAGCAAGGTTGGTTCTTGATATACTTTTATGCTTTTGTTAAACTATTATCTAGCAAGCAACAAATTTGCCACTTGTTTTGTAAAATTTCTAATTTTCACGATCATTTCAGGTTTGTGTGGATGCATTATTTCGAAGAAGCCTTTTCGAAAGGTTGAGTTCACTTGGGCACAAAAAGCATCTACTTAATATGCAATACAGAATGCATCCTTCCATTAGTAGTTTTCCCAACATCAGCTTTTATGATGGGAAAATCTCAGATGCTCCTAATGTTATGCAAAGAGAACACCAAAAGAAGTATCTTCCAGGTTTTATGTTTGGTCCATACTCATTTGTAAATATTAAAGAAGGGATGGAGGAATTCGATGAACTTGGCCGTAGCAGGAAAAACTTGGTTGAAGTAGTCGTCGTTGAAGAAATATTGCGCAATCTCCAAAAAGGTATGTGTTGTCTATCGACGCTTCATTTACTTATGCATATGATTCTTTTTTAAATCTTATCTACCTTAATTTTCTTTTGTTGAGGAACTTGAAACATCATACCAAAACAGCTTTTCAGCGAAACATGCATCAATTTTGAAGCATAATTTTTTTTAGAAAAATGTGACTGGGATGAGGAATGAAGACTGTATATTAGAGTCATGTTTGATGATATGATTAACCTTATTATATTCTTGTTGTCAAGGTTCACATCTATACTTGTATTCTACTTGTAATTGAAGTTTCTTTAGGTTGGAGGAGCAAAAATATTTTTATTTCTAATTTATATGAGAAATTGCTTTTGCAATGTTCGTACTTTTTCTTTTAGAAAAATCCTGCTACCCAATTTACGTCGCTCTCATGGGTTATCGTAAGGTTAAATGTTTAAAACACATGCATCGAAATTGGAACCTATATTATTTGGTTTATATGGTATGAGTGTGTATGCTTCTTCTAAATATTTCTCTTTTGGCAGCTTGCTCAAAAAATAAAGCGAAAGTTACAGTCGGTGTCATCTGTCCTTACATTGCTCAAGTTCTGGCAATTCAAGAAAAAATAGGGAAAATGAAGTCTGATCAAATAGAAGTAAAAGTTAATTCTGTTGATGGCTTTCAAGGTGGTGAGGAAGACATAATTATTTTATCAACTGTGAGGTCTAACTCAGATGGGATGGTAGGTTTTCTTTCAAACAGACAACGCACAAACGTGGCATTGACCCGAGCAAGGTATCCAATTCTACAGATTTGCTAATTAATGTTGAGTATCTTCTGTGATCCTTACCCAATCTTGTTTTTTCTCTTTCATCTGCCTCAGAAAGTAACTTCTGATTGAATTATAAATTACAGGTATTGCCTGTGGATCCTGGGAAATGCAACAACTTTATCAAACAGTGGCTCAATCTGGGCTGATTTAGTTCGCAATGCAAAGGATCGGAGGTGTTTCTTTAATGCCAGTAGTGACAAGACTATCTCTCATGTGATTGCTAAGCAAAAGAGTGATCTTTGTAGAGCTGAAGCTAAAAAGAGCACACCTCTCGCAAGTTCCAGAAACAACAGGGTTTGGGTATTGTCTTGCAGGACCTTTTCCACTGCTGCCTCTGATCTATCTAAATTAGCTGTTTACATTGACATCCTCATGCTCTTTTTGTTCATGTTTTTAGTTTGATGCATTGTTGTATTGTGCGTACCTAATATTTTAGTGGAAAAGATACATGTGATATTTGCACTGGAAATATGTTAATTATGTTAAACTCCACGGTTTCTTGGGGAATCATGGAAATTGACACCTTTCAAAGAACAACAAAAGAATGGTAGTAGGATTAATACATCCAACTATCCCACTGCTGCTAGTCTGCTAATGTTACAACCAGAACCAGTAATGTGCTTGAGGTAACTAATTGTTTTTTGAGCAAAGCTGTAACCTAAATAGACCATTTACTCATTTTAGTAATGAGTGTGAAAAATTCTAACCAGCGACTGCATTACTATTTTAGTAAAAAAAAAACTCTGAAAGTTTGCAGATTTTTTATTTTTTATTTACTTTGGTTCAGGTGCGATCCCAAAGTGAACTGAATGAACAAGGCTCTTCTTCGGCAAATGTTTCACCTGATGCTGGGGATATCAATTACATCACTGCCTGCATAAGGAATCTCAAACTGAACTGAAGATTCCCCTGTCTTTGGCTAAGAAAGTGACTATGTGATCAGACTCTTCCTGAAACTGTAACACACATTGTCAGCAGAGCTATTCATCCAGCGCAAATTTCAAAGTCTAAACTGTATCGTGCTGTATGGAATGGTACACACATGTTCAGCATAATTTTATTTCGATCCAGGTTGTCAGGAGACACCTTAGTTTTGGGCATATGCTGATCCTGGAAGCATGGCCCAATTTGAATTCTGACCAGTTTAATCTGAAACAGTCGTATTAAGTTACTGAGACTATGGCTATGGATATTTTTGCTAAAAAAATAGATGTGCCTTTTAATAAGCTTTGTGCTTAGTCTGCCGCGCAAGTTTTATTTAGGCCCTGTTCGGCAGGCTGTTTTTTTTTTTTTTGCTTATAAGCCGGCTGTGGCTAATTTGCTGTGAGAGAAAAACACTGTTCCACAACTGATAAGCCGTGCTGATAAGCTCAGCCGAACAGGGGGTTAGTCTATCTACTTTCGTGTTTTTTGAAAGCTTCTCTTTATAAGCCAGACGCTAAGACTTTACAAATAACAAATGGTTAGAGTGCAAAACTCTCGCAGAGTCTGAAATAAAAGATTTCATAAAAAAAATGCCCAGAAGGCGGAAGTCGGAGCGGTACATCCCTTGGACCCAAGTCGCTTTTGCGTGCCTTTCCTTCCCTGTGCCTGAGCGCTTTAGCTTCGACCTGTTAGGGTTTGTTTTTGATCTCTCCTCCTATTGGACCCAACGGCCCATTAGGGACCTTGATCCGCTCCTTGATCGGGGGAGCCCAACCCACCTATGGTTGGAGGGCCCCTGTCACGTGCGGTACATAAATAGAGGTGGGAGGCCGGGGCACGGATCACCAAGTTCGACCGGCCGCCACTACTCCCACCGACAAACCCTAGACCCTACTCCGATCAAAGGGACCGCACAAAGTGACGGGAAGCCCTTCTCTGCCGCCACTGCGTCCCCTTCTCCGCCATGGCGGACTCCAGCTCCTCAGCGCCGAAGACCGATGGTCGCTACTCACCCCTTAACTCTTTTACTTTCATGTATCACTAGATTATATATTAGGTCATGTCATGCAAGGATGAAATTGATCTCTTCAATTAGTATGGTCTCGATTAGTCACACTGTTAGTGATCCTAACTGGGATCTATTCAATGGTATCGGAGCCACCTAGCAGTGGATTAGATCGGGAGCAGATAAGTGATAAGAAACCCTAATCTAGGGTTAGCCGTCGAGCGACATGTCACGAGCATCGTCCCGAGCTACATAGAAATTAGAAGAAGGGGATTTTTCAGTGCTCAAACCCTAACCCGTGCGACTCAGTGATAACAATCAAATCTGGATCGAAAAGGGAGGGGAAGAACAACCTCACCGGAGCAGTAACCGCCGCCGGCGGTAAGAAATCCGGTCGGCGAACCTTCGGTCGCCGCCGGCTTAGTTGAGCTGCGCGCGGGTACTTGGCACCGCCCGTGAAGCCGCTCGACGGCGGCGTGCTCTGCCGAGGGCGAGCACGCCCGCCGGCGAGGGGGCTCACGGCGGCGCCACCCTTCTCCGCCATGGCGTCGCCATCGCGTGCTTTTCGGCTGCTGCGGTTGCGCGTGAGAAAGGGAAAGGGGAAAGGAACTAGGGTTTACGGTGTGGCCGGCTCCGTTGATTTTATTGAAGCGAAAACGGCGGCCAGCCGTTAGATCCAAGCCGACGGTCGAGATCGGCCGAACCGCTGGACGGGCCGGCGGAGGCATGCGGTCCGCGGCCGCTTTCCCGGCCCAGGCCCACGTTGCGGCCTGGGGCGTGGGAGGCAGCACGTGCCGCTTTGATGGGCCAAGCAGGCCGTGTCAAGCCGGTTTGTTAGCCCACATCAATTAGCAAAATTTTTTTTTCCAGAAATACATTTAGCATGTGTATTTTTTTTATGATTTCGAATTTAGACATTTTTTTGATCAAATGTGATAAAATTTTTTAGTGGCAATATTAGACATATTTCTGGAATTGAAAATTAGTTCACATTAGTCACGTTTTCCGCTGCTCAGTAAGTATATTTTGCTCCTTAATTATATTCGAACCAACGAGAGATTTAGTTATGGGGCAAATTTAAGAAATTAGAAAATTTTATAATATTGTTATTTTTTGACCAGCGTCGATTATATTAATATTATAATTGCTTAGTCCATCAGTTATTGTGCATTATTTCTAAATCTTGCCCAACGGTGATATAGATTTAATGTACAAAGGATTGTATGTATTAATACTGACCAACGTTGTATTAATACATGCAATTTCAAATTTAGTTATTTCCTTTTACTAAGTTTACTCACTATTTTTTTTATATGAATTTCAGGACTCACCAACTGGGTGCAGATGGTCCCGAAGCTTAACGGGACCAACTATAAGACGTGGCGTGAGCATTATGAATTAGCCCTTGTCATGACTGACAATGACTTAGCTCTCAATTAACCGTGCCCTCAGGAACCTGAGGAACCGGTCATTGCACAAAATGAGACTGATGAAGCGTTTGCTACACGCAAGCGTGAGCATGCGTCAGTGAGGATGTCCTATGATCTTGCTAAGAAAAAATGGGACAACTCCAATAAGAAATGTCTGACATTGGCTAAAGCAACTATTTCAGAGCCCATCAGAGGATCACTGCCTGAGTGCACCACCATCACTGAGTATTTAGAAAAAGTCAAAACTCAGTTTCATGGTACAACTAAGACTCAAGCCAGTGTGCTTATTAGAGAGTTTATCAATAAGAAATACACTGGTGGTGGTGTTAGAGAGCACATACTGAGGATGAACACCTTGGCATCTAAGCTCGCATCAATGAAGATGGTTCTTCCAGATCCATTTGTCGTTCATGTGATCATAGCTTCTTTGCCAAAGGAGTTTGAAGCCTTTGTTGTGCATTACAACATGGCACCTGAGGATTGGAACATTGAGAAGCTCCTTGGGCAAGCCACTCAGGAGGAGGAAAGACTTAAGGAATCACGGGGAGACTCTGCTCTCTTCGTGAAGCATAACAACAATAAGAAGTTCTACCATAAGAATGCCAAACCACAAGGGAAACCAAAATGGGATGGTGGCTCTTTCTCTAATGCTCAGGCATCAAACTCTCAGGGCAAAGCCCCTCAGAACCCTCAGACTGCTCAGAACAACAATGGGGCTCAGGACCAAAACAGGCCACAGAACCCACTCCGCAAGAAGCCTTGGCTAGCACCAAATCAGTGCATGTTCTATGAGAAAACAGGACACATGCAAAAGGATTGTCTTGGTTTCTTGAAGTACCTCAACAAGCATGGTGAGGATTTAGTTACATTTGTAGATGAATCCTTGTATATTAGTTATGCTAAATCTACTTGGTGGATTGACTCAGGTGCAATAATTCATGTTGCCAATTCTTTACAGGGATTCCATACGAGGAGAACCCTGCAAAGAGGCGAAAGAACAATTAAGGTGGCAAATGGAGTACAAGCCGACGTCGAAGCCACTGGCGATTTGACTTTAGCATTATTAGATGGTTTTGTACTTAGGCTTTCTGATGTACTCTATATTCCTTCTTTGCATCGAAACTTAATAAGTGTTAGTAAGTTAGATGATGATGGATTGTCTTGCCATTTTGGAAATGGCAGATGTAAGATACTTTTTAATGATAAGTGTGTTGGTCTTGCCTTTCGACAAGACAAACTTTATTTGTTATCAGTTTCTGAGAATATTAATGCTATATCCGTTGAGAATGAAAAAGTTCCATCGACTACGAATGTAAATAGAAAGCGTAAGAAAATTCAGATTGACTCTTTAAAATTGTGGCATTGTAGATTAGGTCACATTTCGAGGGGGAGAATTGATAGATTAGTCAAGGCTGAAATTCTTCCGCCATTACAACTCTCAGAATTAGATCAGTGTGTAGATTGTATTAAGGGTAAGTATGTTAAGAAAGTTAAGAAAGATGCCAAACGAAGTGCAGGAAACTTAAAAATAATTCACACAGATATTTGTGGTCCATTTCCTGTTAAGAGTGTGGATGGTTATGATTCATTCATAACTTTCACTGATGATTATTCACGTTTTGGCTATATTTATCCAATAAAAGAAAGATCAGAGGCATTAGATAAGTTTAAGATATTCAAGGCAGAAGTAGAAAATCAGCATAATAAGAAGATTAAAATAGTAAGATCAGACCGTGGTGGGGAATATTATGGGCGACATACCCTGTATGGCCAAGTTCCAGGACCTTTTGCAAAGTTCCTTCAGGAAAATGGCATAGTTGCCTAGTATTCCATGTCAGGAGATCCTCAGCAGAATGGAGTGGCTGAGAGAAGAAACCGTACCTTAATGGATATGGTAAGAAGTATGATTAGCTACTCCATCCTACCGGTAAGCTTGTGGATGGAGGCGTTGAAAACCGTCATTCACATTCTTAATCGTGTTCCAAGTAAGTCGGTGCCTAAAACACCGTATGAGCTATGGACCGGCAGAGTACCCTCACTTAAGCACTTAAGGGTGTGGGGCTATCCTGCTGAGGCTAAGATATTTAACCCAAATTTAGGGAAATTAGATCCTAAGACAGTTAGTTGCTATTTTATTGGCTACCCAGATAGGTCAAAAGGTTACCGCTTTTACTGCCCTGACAGGCATACTAAGTTTGTGGAAACCAGACATGCTGAGTTCTTAGAAGATGATTTGATAAGGGGGAGCAAGGTAGCACAAGAGATTAGTTTAGAGGAGAAAAGGGTTTATGCCCCTACTCCAATGCTTCAGGAACAATTCTTTGTGCTACCCATAGCTGTTGCACTAACAGTGTTAGACACTGTAGTGCCAGCACCGGTTGTTAGTTCTCCGTTGCCGACATCCAATGAAAATCTGGAACCTGTCCTTCAGGATCCATTAGAACCACACGTCGAGCATCAGGAAGAACAACAACAACAACCCCAAATAGCGCCAAATAATCAGAATCTTAGAAGATCAGAAAGAGTTAGAAGATCAGCTATTTCAGATGATTATGAGGTTTATGAAACCGAAGAATTTCATATGGAGGATGATCCCACTACATATGAACAAGCCATGAGAAGCGAACACTGTGAGAGGTGGTTAGAAGCCATGAGAGATGAAATAAGGTCCATGGATTCCAATAAAGTTTGGGAACTGATGGAAATTCCTAAGGGAGCTAAGAAGGTTGGTTGTAAATGGGTTTATAAAACTAAGTATGACTCCCAGGGGAATGTTGAAAGACATAAGGCGTGATTCATGGCAAAAGGCTTTACTCAGAGAGAAGGAATTGATTACAATGAGACTTTCTCTCCGGTCTCATGTAAAGATTCTTTTAGAATAATAATGGCACTAGTAGCATATTTTGATTTAGAATTACATCAGATGGATGTTAAGACGGCATTCCTAAATGGGGATCTTGAGGAAGATGTCTACATGGCACAACCGAAAGGTTTTGTCATGGAAGGAAAAGAGAACATGGGGTGCCGCCTAAGGAAGTCCATTTATGGACTAAAACAAGCTTCAAGACAGTGGTATTTGAAGTTTGATAATACAATAAGAAAGTTTGGGTTTAAGGCAAATGTAGAGGACAATTGCGTTTATGTAAAGTTTAAGAATTCTAAGTTCATTTTCTTAGTTCTATATGTGGATGATATTTTGCTAGCAAGCAACGATGTCAACCTACTAATGGAGACTAAGAAGTTCTTGTCCTCGCATTTTGACATGAAAGACCTCGGTGAAGCTTCTTTCGTTCTGGGGATTGAAATTCACCATGATAGAAATAGAGGGATATTAGGGCTGTCACAAAAGGCATACATAGAAAAGATTTTTAAGAAATATAGTATGCATAAGTGCAGTCCATCACCTGCACCCATAGTCAAGGGCGATAAGTATGGAGAACACCAGTGTCCCAAGAATCAGATCGAGCTCGAGCAAATGAGATCAGTACCTTATGCTTCAGCCATCGGAAGCTTACAATATGCTCAAATTTGTACTCGCCCTGACATAGCGTTTGTTACCGGGTTACTTGGCAGATATCAGAAAAATCCAGGTGCGGAACACTGGAAGTTAGTTAAGAAAGTCTTGCGTTACTTGCAGGGCACTAAAGGCTTCATGCTAAGTTATAATAAGACGGACTCCCTTGAGATAGTGGGGTTCTCAGATTCAGATTATGCGGGGGATGAAAGGAAATCCACGTCAGGCTATATATTCACCCTCGCAGGTGGAGCCATATCGTGGAAAAGCTCCAAACAGACTCTCGTCACGTCATCGACGATGTACGCTGAGTTTGTAGCATGTTATGAGGCCTCGGGGCAGGTGAGTTGGCTTAAGAAGTTTTTGTCCGGATTAAGAGTGGTAGATAGCATTGAGAGACCACTTAAGTTATACTGCGATAATAATCCCACAGTTGAATATGCTCACAACAATAGGTTAAGTGGTGCTGCCAAACACATTGACATCAAGTACTATGTTGTGAAAGAGAAAGTTCAGGATCATGTTATAAGTCTTGAGTATATTAAGACGGATAATATGTTAGCGGATCCGCTCACAAAAGGCCTACCACCCAACGTGTTTAGAAAACACCTAGCCGGCATGGGGTTAAGGGAAAGCCTATGATTCCTAAACACTTAGGGCCCTTTAGTTAGAACTCTGTCTCAAATTAGAGAGATGTACTGTAGCCGTCAAGTCCAATAGAAATTGTTTCTGTGACGATGAGATGCGCTCTACGCATTTCTTTATAATGAGACGGAGTTAAGTGCTAAGCATTTAAGTTAGGTATTTAAATTAAGAATAAGACAAGGATGAGATAAGTTATTAGAAGAGATAAGGGGGAGAATGTTAGGGTTTGTTTTTTATCTCTCCTCCTATTGGACCCAACGGCCCATTAGGGACCTTGATCCGCTCCTTGATCGGGGGAGCCCAACCCACCTATGGTTGGAGGGCCCCTGTCACGTGCGGTACATAAATAGAGGTGGGAGGCCGGGGCACGGATCACCAAGTTCGACCGGCCGCCACTACTCCCACCGACAAACCCTAGACCCTACTTCGATCAAAGGGACCGCACAAGTGACGGGAAGCCCTTCTCCGCCGCCACTGCGTCCCCTTCTCCGCCATGGCGGACTCCAGCTCCTCAGCGCCGAAGACCGATGGTCGCTACTCACCCCTTAACTCTTTTACTTTCATGTATCACTAGATTATATATTAGGTCATGTTATGCAAGGATGAAATTGATCTCTTCAATTAGCATGGTCTCGATTAGTCACACTGTTAGTGATCCTAACTGGGATCTATTCACGACCTCCCTCCTCTTTTGAGTCATCAGTAGGGATGAAAACGGATCGGATACGGACGGATATCACTGATATCGTATTTGTTTTCATATTTATGTCCGGATTCAGATTCGAATACGGATAGTATAAAAAATGCCGGATATGATATAATTGGATATCGACATCATAAATATGTGATTTAAATATTCGGATACGAATACAGTATCGGATGTTAAATATCCGGACTCGGATACGGACGGATTAAAACCCCTCTAAACGAATTCGATCTCGAATACGATCAGAAAATATCCGTACCGTTTTTATCCGTAGTCATCAGCACTACGTAGCGGGCCAACCCACTGCCGCCTCTGCATCTTTCAGTTTCTCCACCTCTGCTAAGCAAACTTAACGAAGCTGCATGCCACTGCCAGTGCATGCTCAGTGCGCTCGAGTACTGCGCGACGCATATCCAACGGCTGAGATCCAACCGTTGTAGCGCTGGAGAATACGAAAGGCCGTGTGCTCATTGTGTTAAGTAGCTGGGTCTGCGTCTCTGCGACTGCGAGCCACTTAGCTAGAGCTCGTCACGGATGAGCCCAATGCTACCAGCCTGGTGACGACGGCGACGACGAGTTCCACAGCGTGGTGGACACGATGGAGGCCGTGGCGAGCTACTGGTCCAGGGAGAGGAACAGGTTCGTGCCGTCTTTTTTGTTTTTTGGCCCTTTTTTTGAAAGATTCTCTCAAATAGGCCCCTGACGGAAAGATTTCAAAAAATGGACCCTCAGCTTGGCGCCATGGTCCATGGCGCCAAGCTACAACGTCATGGCGCCATGTATCCTGGCGCCAAGAGGCATCCGACGTGGCTCCACGGGAATCTACGTGGCGTAGCTTGGTGCCATGGAGCATGGCGCCAAGCCTTGGCGCCAAGATCCATGGCGCCAAGCTTTGGAGCCATGCTGCATGGCGCCAAGCACCCATAATATAGCCTGCCCCCTTCCTATCCCCGGTCATTCCCGTTTTCTTACTCATTCTCTTCGGGTTTTTCATTTAGACACTTTTCCGTTGCTCTATAATCGAGCAATTGGACCGTGAGAAGTTGGATTTTATCCGTGGATCTTCGAGAGGTAGGTATCCTGTCACCCTTCCTTAATTTATTCGAATCGATTTGGTAAAATGAAGGCATATTTTTTACCTATGAACTTCAAAATTTTGAAATACATATGTATTGTTGAACCGTAGGATGCCTAGGCGTGGGAAAGCTAGAAAACAAAGGTATGTGTACATTCGTTTCATCGTATAATAAACCTTTATTTTTAAGATTTATTGTTAATTGTTTTGTTATATTGACCGTATTTATTGAATTATAGCTATGGACGGATGACCGAAAGTCCATACGTCCTAAAGCCGCTCCCTAGCGGTGTCCCAATACCAATGTGTTTTTGTGGTGATCCTTGCAAGGTTGAAATTTCCGAAGATGAGGCAACATATAAGCAGAGATATTGGATGTGTTCTAATTTTGCATGGGAACCAACAGAGCGTCAGCGCCGCAGTACATTTATTGTGAGAAACTGCTTTTGTTTATTAATTAATTTGTGTCATATGAAGTTCTGCTTAATAATTGGATTTCAAACAATTGAATTTGCTGCAGACCCCTCCACCGCTATGTGATTTTGAACAGTGGATTGACACTGAGATCAAGGAGGCTGACATGCGGCTTCTACAAGGCTTGAAGGAGTGGGATGCGGAGCGCCTGGAGATCTTAGAGAAGAGACGTAGAGAGGAGGCAGCAGCGAAGGAGCACAAGGAAGAGGAGGAAATGAGGCGTGTTGCTGCTTGTAGGGAGGAGAGGGAGAGGAAGCTTGAGCGCGTGCGCCGAGCGAAGGCAGCGATGGAGGAGAATCCCGATGCTCAGAACAAGGGAAAGTGGCCTCGTTGTACTCAGTAGTATGCTACTTGTATGCCCAGAACATGGTCGATGTACTTTAGGTAAATCATGTGCCTAGGACATGTTCTTTGTTATTTAATTCGTCGTCATGTACGTCATGTGCACTTTAAGTTTTTGGACCGTGCTTGGTGTTGTGATATGTAATGTTTAATGTTCCTGAGTTACTGAAACTAGTTATGGAGTTGCACATATAACATAAGGAAGTATTGGATTTCATAATTCACCACGCATAACATAGGACATGGCATGTCAGAACTTGTACATTTGAAGAATCGGCGACCTCCATAGTTATGGAGTTGGACATTTGAAGAATCGGCGACCTCCATCCAAACCCTCCACGAACATTTGCACTAAGCAGTCCTCACCATGCCTACATTTTGGCCATTCTTCTTTCCGGTTATCATATCCTCGGAGTGGACACTCTTTGGTGAAATCTCTCTTGGTCTCGACAGGAAAATGATACACTGGCTCATCAAAGTCTTCCGGACCCAGAGACCCCTCCCACACAATGGGAGTACCCTTACTCCCCCCCGCTCCCTTCCCTCTAGATGACCCTCCAGACATTGCTACTCGTAGATAACAAACTTCTCGTTTCAAGTGACTAGCATTGTATGGAGGAAGGTGTATATATAGCCAGAAGTGTAGTGGAGAGCCGCTGTATTGTGACTTTAACGCTCCTGAAAAGCCTACACGCTATCCCTCAAAAGCCTATTTGAATTACTGAAAAGCCTATTTGAAAACTCATCTGTAAAGGCTAGATTCCTTGATCAATCAATTCATCTGTAAAAGAGGATGTACCATACGATAGTGACATGATAAATCACTGAAAAGGCTATATGCTATCGGTGTACCGCACGACTTGACATGTTTCATACAATTTTGGCAGAGTTTTCCCTGTTTTTGATTCAATCCAAACACAGATATCACATAAACATGTCATCAACCATTATTTATGACATTCACCTTAAACAAATATATGATCATCATCAGCACCCACGTTTAAAGTACACCATCAACTATGATGCCATCATCCGTCCGGCTATGTACCTCCTCACGAGCTCTTGCAGTCAACTCACTGAATGATGGCCTCTCATTGAATAGCACAGGCACACTTTGCATGTCCACAAGCTCAACATATCCATAGCGATCTCGTTCTACAGTTCCTCCATAATAAATGCTCACTAGGTTGTCCATCTAGTTCGAAAACATAACTAAGCGTACTAAGTATAATTATTTTACTCCAGTATATTTAAAACATAATAAGTAATAGGTCTCTAATAAATATGAATTAACTACTAACTACTAATTATTCACTACTAACTAACTAATTAATTAACTAAAAAAAGATATTAACTACTACTAACTACTAAAAATTACATACTATAACTAAAAATGACGAATTTAGTATACTACTTACTTACTTACTAAATAACTAAATCGAAATAAAATAATAACTAAAAAAAAACTAACTAACACTAAAAAAATAATTAGCTAACTAAATAACTAACTAATGAATATATAATTAGCTAACTAAATAATTATCTAACTACTTAGCTAACTAAATAACTAACTAAATTATATAATCAATCTAAACAATATTAACATATATATTTAAACTAAATTTCACTAATCCTAACTAAATTTCATACTAAATTAAATAATAAATAATAACTTCAAAAATATATTAAATTTCAATAATCCTAACTTAATTTAAAAAAAAAAACTTACTTGTGGCCGGCGGCGGCCGCCGCCGGTGCCCGGCGGCGGGTGATGCGGCGCCGGCGGAGGGGGCGGCGGCGGCCGGCGGGGGCCGCGCCGGGCCTAGTGGCGGCGGCCGGCGGTGGCGGCGCCGGCCGGCGGCGGCGCGGGCGCTACGGCCGGCGGGGGCGGCGGTGGCCGCGCGCGGCACGGGCGGCTCCGGCGGCGGCGGGAGCCGGCAGAGGGCGCGGCGGCCGGCGTGGTACGGGCGGCGGCGGGCGGAGCGACGACCGGCGGCGGCGACGGCGAGTGGCGGCGGGGTCGGGCGCGAGGAAGAGGAAGAAGAAATGAGGAAGAAAGGAAAGAGAAGGAAGAAGAAAAGGAAGGGCCGACAGTTATTAAGGGGCTTGGCGCCAAGATCCGTGGCGCCAAGGCTTGGCGCCAGGATATTACGGATCTTGGCGCCAAGCCTACGCGCCACGTAGATCCCCGTGTAGCCACGTCGGATGCCTCTTGGCGCCAGGATACATGGCGCCATGACGTTGTAGCTTGGCGCCATGGTCCATGGCGCCAAGCTGAGGGTCCATTTTTTGAAATCTTTCCGTCAGAGGCCTATTTGAGAGAATCTTTCAAAAAAAGGGCCAAAAAACAAAAAAGACGGCAGGTTCGTGCTCTGCCATCTGGAGCGCAAGGTGTTCTCGTGGTCCATCCGGGATATCTTCAACAGGGACCTGCTCAGGCACCAGGTCACGTCGATCAAACACCGCTTCATCGTTATTTTTTTGCCTTCTCACTGCCAAAATGATGGAATTCTCTTAGTGTTTTTAAATAGTAATAAAACACTACTACTGGTCATAGCACATGATAATTTCGCTATGAGGTATTTAGTAGAGAAAATTTATACTAAATTTTGAATGTCAAAACACTAGGAGAACCCCACCTCACTAGGAGAAATTTAATAATCTGGTTTTGTCTGTTACAAGTATTTTTATGCTAGCTCTGGCTGGCATGTTTCTTATTCGAAAGGTTGTTGTTGTTGGCATGTCTTGCTGCTTTTTTATTTCATTCCCGTGCGATCTACTTTCTTGCAGGCCACATATATCCCATTTCGAGGACTCACAGAAATACCTTGGATTGTACCACAATCTCTTCTGCGCACAATAATACGTTGAACTACTTTAATAAGTCTACGTGTAAAGTAGCCAACGTCCACTGTTCATATGCTATATCTACAACCCTTTTCGTGATTGGTAGTGCTGTAGTCGTACATCTACTACATCTTGCAGAACAATGCTGCCATTTTGTCATGTGTAACAGGTAATGCTGTAGTCCTACATCTACACCGTACCAGATCCAAGGACTAAAGTTTAGTAGATGTCACATCGGGTATTTAGGTACTAATTAGAAAGATTAAACATGAGTCTAATAGATTCGTCTCGTAAATTAGTCTCAATCTGTGCAATTAATTTTGTAATTAGTCTACTTTTAATACTCCATACATATGTCCAAAGTCTAAATATTCGATGTGACGGGGACTAATTTTTAGTAGGTGGAACCAAACACCCCCGGTGCTCAATCATACTACCCCTGGAACCACAATTTTATAGTATATCGCGGTTGCTTCTGGAGTTCTGGGTTTATATTGGCCTTATTTAGATTCTAGAATTCACCCCAAATTTCACTATGCAAAAATAAGATTTCTCATCATATCAAAATGTCGGCATATATATGGAGTACTAAATGTAGATGAAATAAAAAACTAATTGCACAGTTTTGTTGTACTTTGCGAGACGAACATTTAGAGCCTAATTAATCAAGATTTAGACAATTGTTACCAAATAAAAACAAAATTGCTACAGTGTGACGTGACGCTTACTATGCAAACTTTGTCTCTCAATTTTGGCATCTAAACAAGGCCATTGTTTTGAAGTCTACTCACTCCGTTCCAAAAAGATGCCATTTTAGGTTTGGATTAAGTCAAACATTCTTAAATTTAACTGAGTTTATGAAATATAGTACCAACATTGTATCTCCAAAGATGTTTATTATAAAAATATATTTTATTATCCATTTAATGATAGTTATTACGCATCATAAATGTTAGTATTTTTATATACTAATTGGTTAAAATTGGGATAGACTGACTTCTCGAAAAACAAGAATGACATTTTCTTTTGATGTAGGGAGTAAAATTGTTTATGTGGATTCTCATTTCCCCCTTTTTGTTATCCTTGTTCTTTTCTTTTTTTGCTTCTCATTCATATGTGAAAATCTGGTACCTATTGTACGTGAGCCGGAGCTCAGCTGGAGATTGAAATGCTGGCAAGCCAAAGATTTTGCCTCTGCGCTTCACAATAAGCTGCTAATACAAGGCAGTAGCCGTTAGAACACAAGTGCTGTGAACAAGCGACCAATTAGCTAAAAGAAAAAAATCTACTTTTCATCCCTCAACTATTGCAAAAATCTGATTTCCCTCCCTCCGTTACAAAACCGGATATCTAGCGCCCCCAACTATGCAAACCGTTTGGTTTACCCCCTCGGCTATTTTTTTGCGAGTGGTTTGAGTGACGTGGCAACATGGTCCCATAGAGGAGCAGAGAGAGAGAGCATCGGTGGGCGTGGGGGCTCACTGCCGCAGTGCCGCTGCCGCTGCTGTTGCAAGCTGGGCTGTGGGCACGGCCGGGTCGCCGCCGCCCCCGCGGAAGAGCAGGGCGTGGCTGTCGCCGCGGTTGGCCACCACCACGCGGCGCTCCTCCACAACGGCCACCACGGCGGTGGAGCCCACATCCACGTGGTCGCACTTGTGCGTGTCGCAGCGGCAGGTGCCGTTGGCGGCGGCGACAGCGCGCCCGCCGGCCAACATCAGCTCGGCGTCCATCCGCGTGAAGCTGCACTCCATCGCCGCGGTTCAGGCCACAGCGGAGGCGGAGCCGGAGGTGTCGGCGGCGAGCAGCTCGTGCATCCGGTCCCGGCATGCCTCGGCCACGTGCGAGCAGCCGTGGTCGTCGAACACCCCGTAGAAGTCGCGCCTCCCGCCGTCGTTGGCCTTGCCCTCCGCGGCGAACGCCTTGTGCACGGACAGGGCGTCCTCCATCTCCCTCCTGCGCGCGGGGAGGGCGGGTGGTGGGGGTGCGGGTCCGGCACTCTGGCGCTTGGCAGGACGCGGCGGCGCGCAAGGTGACCCTCGCGCGGAACAGTGAATGGACGCGGCGCGGCTAGCTCACGGCGGCAGCGTGGCCCTGCCCGTGGTGGCATGGCCCAGCTCGCGGCGGTGACGGCGAGGGGCGAGCTCCCGCGCCTAGCTCGCGGCGACGCGAGTGCGGCAGCCTGGGCACGCCCACGACGGCGCAGTCCAGCTCCTGGCGGCGGCGGCGGCAAGCCACATCGCCTAGTCGGTGTTGGTAGCCCGGCCCCGCATGTGGCGGCGCGGCCTAGCTCGCGGCGGCGGCGGCGGGGGCGAGCTCCTGCACCGGCGCGACCTAGCTCGCGGCGGCGGCGGCGGGGGCGAGCTCCTGCACTGTGGCGGGGGCGAGCTCCCGCGCCTAGCTCGCGGCAACGCACTCTAGCTCGTGGCGGCGATCCGGCCGTGCCCGCGGCCCAGCTCGCAACGACAGTGAGCCCCAGAGCCCACCAGTGCTCTCTCTCTCCGTGGGGTCGTGCGCGCATTCTTGTATGCACACAAGAGAAGAAAAGAATAGGCACATCTCAGCTACGTACGTTTCGATGGAGACGGAACTAGTCTCTTTCTTGGGCGGCGTCGTGCTTGCCACTGCTCTTCTCATCGTCACCGTCCTCCACCGCAAGCGCAGCTCGAGCTCCACCCGTGAGTACAGACTCCCACCCGGCCCTCGCCCATGGCCGGTGATCGTCAACCTCAACCTCATCGGCTCTGCCACTGGCTGCGAGCACGAGCGCCGGCCGTGGCTCCGCCTGTCGCGTGCTCTGTTGGCCGCAGCTCCGCTGGCCGCGAGCGTGAGCGCGAGCGCCGGCCGCGGCTCCGCCGATCACGAGCTCCGCCACGCGGGCTCAGCCACATCTATCAGTGTGCCCCCGCGCCCACCGGTGCTCTCTCTTTTTCTCGGCTCCTCTGTGGGGCCCACATTGCCATGTCACTCAAACCACTCGTAAAACAACCGAGGGAGGTAAACCAAACGGTTTGCATAGTTGGGGGAGTCTCGATATTCGGTTTTGCAATTGAGGGAGGGAAATCGAATTTTTGCAATAATTGAGGGATGAAAAGTAGATTTTTTCTTTAACCAAAATCCTAATCTTAGGGCCCAGGCCCATTCAGAGCCTACAGATGGCGGCCCAACCTCAAGGAAGCCGGCCCATCTCAACATTTTTTTGACGCTCCCTGTGACCCTGTCCTTGCGCACTGCGAGTCCTTGACTCCGCCGCTGCTACCGGCCGCGGCCGGCAACCGTAATGGAGGCGGCGCCGCCTTCGTGCCTGCTGGGGAACGAGCTTCAGACCGTTTACTCCATCCTCATGCAGAAGGTAATAAAATGATAGATAAGACATAAAGCCATTTTACTCCATCCTCATGCAGAAGGTAATAAAATGTGATTCTCATTGGCTTATTCATGAACTTGCGGGTAATCTCAAGGGCCTCAGGAGGCATGGTAGCAGAGAAAAGACTCCCACCTGAATCTTGGTTGGGCCAGCTGGAAGATATCATCCATCTGTATTTCAACAAAGCATAAATCAATCAGACGAAGACATAAACACAGAAACACACAGAGAGAGATACATAGACAGTATAAACGTCACCCCTGAAAACACATGCACCTACCCACCCACACACCCACAAACACAGAAACACACACCGAGACACACAGAGACAAACTCAAAAGGCAAAGGACAAAATACACAGAGAGATAGCAGCTAGATATACACTCAGCTCAACTAAAATAGACAAATCAAAACTCTAAAAAAAAGAACAAAAGAAAAAAAAACAAATAAATAGACAATCACAACTAAGAAAAATAGAGCTAATGGGAAAAGAAAAAAACACACTCAGTCACACGCACACCACAACTATAACTGAACAAGACACACACACAAAGACTAGAGAGACACACAGCAACAGTGCCACAAAAAAAGGCAACCACACACACAAACAACCCACACGCACACACACTCAGTAACTCAACTCTGAAAAATACAACTAATGGCAAAAGAAAAAGAAAAAAAAGAAAAATAAAAAAAGTAAAAAAGGAAAAACACACAAAAAACGAACACACAAAGACACACACAAATAGAGGGAGAGAGAGAGGGAAGATATACACACAAACACAAAAAAAACTAATGAACTACTTATAACCACTGACAAATACAACTCAACCAAATCAACTAGTACAAAGAAAGACAGAGAGAGACACACAGAGAGAAAAACAGACACAAAGAGAGATAAAAAACAGCTAATGCCAAAAGAAAAAGAAAAAAAAAGAAAACACACCCAAAAAAAAACCGACACAGACAGACACACACATAGGGAGAGAGAGAGCAAGGCACACACAAAGACACACATGCACCCACACACAGACACAGTCAGATGGTAGCAGCAGCTCCAAAATGCAGAAAAAATAGGCAGCAGCAGCTCAAACAGCAGAAATGCAGATATACTAAAACAAAAAAAAACATCCGCAAAAAAGGCCCCCCCAAAAAAGACCACAGCTAGAAAATAGAATATTAAAAAAAAGGCCCATAAAAACTAATAATACGCATCCTCCTTACTCTTCTGTCCCAGAAAAGAAAAAAAACAGCCAAAAAAAATAAAGAAATGACATTGGAGCCACAACCGTATTATTCAAGCAAGCAGCAACCACAACTGAAGCAGCAGACAAAGCATTTCCAGAAAAAATTAACTCACCAAACCAAGACAAAAATATAAGATGGAATGACACAAAAAAAAACTTGTGTATTTTTCAGGACCTGGTGTTTTCTACTAATGTGCAAACCAGCTATGCAGATCTCTAAAGACAAATAAATTGAATTCACAATTTCAGCAACACACCGACAGCCACACGAAAAATGAGATTAAAACCACAGGTACATAGCACAGATGACAACCATTTAAGCAAATTAGTAAGCAACAAAAAAGATACTGCAAGAATATATCACATCTATAGGGAGAGAAAATCGAAGCCAAACAACAAATCAAGCTATGAAATGTAGCACAAAGGAATCCATCTTCCGAAGAAAACATTTCCAGAAAAAACATTAACTCACGAAACCAAGTAAGAAAATAAGATGGAATGACACCAAAAAAATATGCGTATTTTCAGGACCTGATGTTTCTACTTTTGTGCAGACCAGCTATGTAGATCTACAAAAATCAGTAGTTCAGTTCAGAGATGTCATCAACGTGAATGCCCCTCGGGTCCTTCTTACCAGACCAAGCATTGACAATTTACCACCATTCATATGCACGTGCACGCACAATCCAAGCAACAAACTAGTAGAGCACCTATCAGATGAAGACAAGGATGGCATAGCAGCTTCAACTAAGCTAGCTGGGTTGCATCTCATTTGCCCAATTAGAACAAGCCAGTTCCATATCTAACCGGTACAACTGCTAGTCTGTTGCATATGCAACAATGAATTAATCTTCACACAACTGGTTGCTGATTGCTGAATAATCTCATTCTCATCTCAAGTAAAATTAAACACACACACACACAAACACACACAGAGGGGCTGTAGACGCGCAAGACGTACAATGTAGAAAAGGTGCTGAGGTCGCGCGGGGAAGTACAAACACACAGCAGGCTCGCAGGAGTAGGAGGCCGACGAGCTCAGACACCACCAGCAATTCACGAAACAGCACTTTGACTAGCATCTAGGGATCTGAATCTGAAAACAAAGGAAAAAGTCTAGATCACCACTTCAACTATGGGGTGGTCTACTTAACCCCAAACTATAAAACAGTCTAATTTATTCTCTGAGCTTTCCAAAACCGTCTACTTTACTTTCTGGAGCAGTTTTGGACGGCGGTTTGATACAGTAACCATTGTTTTTGGTACAGTAACCGAATCTTTAAAAAATCATAATAAATCACAGAAAAATCGTAAAATGAAAAATCCAATTTTGTTGGACTCCACGTGAGTAGATCTACACAATGAACATATAATATGGTGTGCTTTAATACAAAGTTTTTAATGTATCTTTAAATTTATTAGGATTTTCTAATAAATTTAAAGTTAATGAGAGAAATGAAACATGGTACACTCACATGTGCACCAACAAACCTTGCTGTTATACAAGTTGCTTCACGTTTCTTGAGGTTGATCAAACAACATTCTTTTGATAAAAGGTGCTTGGGAGATGTTCTATTGCTTGGCAATAAGGAGCGCATGTGTGTTGATGGTGATCTCAAAGAGATATATGTACATGACCGTGTAAGGAAGCTTCTTGGCTGCTTTGCACCACTGACTGCCTGGAGACACTGCCTATCTTCTCTTTCTGATCTTTTTGAGAATGGTTACACCCAGTACCTCCAATATCTACAAGACCAAGAGGAAGGTGATAAACCTTCTTTCTTCTCTTATAGCAGAAAAAGGTTCTCTATTATTTATATGAATTCTAGAAGATGTTTCAAAGAATTATTATCTCATGTCCCGAGATCTAGTATTTTGGAACCGAATCACAACAATATCCTTTCAATTCTTGAAATGCTTGAAGACTTCAACAACATGTTTCAGCGGGGGTATATTGGGGATGAAGTTAAGGAAGTTTTCTTGTACAATAATGGTGCATCCGATTCTAGAAACTCTAGTGTGATGAAACATTGGAAAACCATAATCACTCTTGGCAGAGCGAGGCTGAAATGCCTTGAGAAACTGAACACTCTGTTAAGTTGCTTGAAGCTTCCTGTAACTTCCTCAAAGCGTATCATTCACGATTTCTGCATTGAAAGTGCTTCCATAATTTTCTGTACTGTATCTCACTCATCAAAAGTCTCAAGTCAGAAACTAGAGTTGCTTGTCATTGATGAGGCTGCCCAGTTGAAAGAATGTGAAACACTGGTCCCTCTGCAGTTGCGGACCTTAAAGCATGCTGTTCTAATTGGTGATGAGTGACAATTGCCAGCGACTGTCAAAAGCAAGGTTGGTTCTTGATATACTTTTATGCTTTTGTTAAAATATTATCTAGCAAGCAACAGATTTGCCACTTGTTTTGTAAAATTTCTAATTTTCACGGTCATTTCAGGTTTGTGTGGATGCATTATTTGGAAGAAGCCATTTCGAAAGGTTGAGTTCACTTGGGCACAAAAAACATCTACTTAATATGCAAATACAGAATGCATCCTTCCATTAGTAGTTTTCCCAACATCAGCTTTTATGATGGGAAAATCTCAGATGCTCCTAATGTTATGCAAAGAGAACACCTAAAGAAGTATCTTCCAGGTTTTATGTTTGGTCCATACTCATCTGTAAATATTAAAGAAGGGAGGGAGGAATTCGATGAACTTGGCCATAGCAGGAAAAATTTGGTTGAAGTAGTCGTCGTTGAAGAAATATTGCGCAATCTCCAAAAAGGTATGTGTTGTCTATCGACGCTTCATTTACTTATGCATATGATTCTTTTTTAAATCTTATCTACCTTAATTTTCTTTTGTTGAGGAACTTGAAACATCATACCAAAACAGCTTTTCAGCGAAACATGCATCAATTTTGAAGCATAATTTTTTTTAGAAAAATGTGACTGGGATGAGGAATGAAGACTGTATATTAGAGTCATGTTTGATGATATGATTAACCTTATTATATTCTTTGTCGGTACCAACAGTACGGGGGTACCACAGCTATCGCCAAAACACTGACAAAAACCGAGACCAGTAGAAAAGATAGCCTGCTCGACGGGGTGCCTCGACCGCGTCCCGGCTCCGACTCGTACGAAGCCCGCTCGACGGGATGCCTCGACCGCGTCCCGGCTCCGACTCGTACGAGGCCCGCTCGACGGGGTGCCTCGACCACACCCCGGCTCCGACTCGTACGAGGCCCGCTCGACGGGGTGCCTCGACCGCACCCCGGCTCCGACTCGTACGAGGCCCGCTCGACGGGGTGCCTCGACCGCACCCTGGCTCCGACTCGTACGAGGCCCGCTCGACGGGGTGCCTCGACCGCACCCTGGCTCCGACTCGTACGAGGCCCGCCCGACGGGGCGCCTCGACCGCGCTCCGGCCCCTCGACGCCCTTTCTTTACCTACCCGGGACAAAAGCCATAGCATTCAATGCGGTTACCTACTACCACCGACCGGCATGGCTACGGCATGGGTCAACGCGGGAACAATACCCACATCAAGTCTCATTGTTTTACCGCCCATCCCGTGATGGGAGGTGAAAGCCGTCACTGTATCCACCCTACCGCGCACTATTCACAATCGGTCGCCCTCGAGGGAGGATAAGACAAGGTCCGTCCCCCGCGATACCGGGGATTCGGCCTTATCCATCCGACCTCGACCCAGCCTCGACCCGGCCCCAACGCTCGACTTAGCTCGAAGGACAGTATGGCCTGGCACTCTGGGTCATTTCACCCTCTTGTCCCATACTGCGTCAGGATATCCAGGGATGGCCGGCCATCCCGAAGCCACGTCGCTGCAGTCAACTCAACAGGAATCGACGACTCAAGCCTCCCCTCGACTTGGCCACCTTTAGCCCTATAAAAAGGCAGGCCGGGGCGAACCGGAGGAGGCAGAGGACGAACAAGAAACATCACGGGCAGACGAAACAACCATCCACCCAACCGAGCAACGAAAGCAAGAGATCAACATCTCAAGCAACCACCTTTCTCCTTTTTCTCTTTGAGACTTGGGCTCGACACCCTCTCTCGCCTGCTTGTAACCCCTACACGAGCACCCCGGTGCAAGGAAATACAAACCTCTCTTCCCCGCTGGACGTAGGGCCCCCTTTTGCCCGAACCAGGATAGACCCCCGTGTGTTCTCCTTGCATCACCATCCAGGAAAGAGTCACGCAGCATTTACTCGTTGGTTTAGGACCCCCTTGGTCCGAACACCGACAGTTGGCGCGCCAGATAGGGGTACGCTGCGTGCAAACCTCGCTTTGTCGCCGTTCTTCCTGGATGGCTAACCCCGAACGCCCGATCCCGTTGGGTACGGTGATCTGGTTTGGGAGTCTGGAGTTCATGTCGCTCGGCTCTGGCTACGACATGGTCCTACTCCCGCCCAGGCACCCAACCGACGAAGATTACGAGCTCTCCCAGCCCGGGGGAGCAGTCAACCGGCACCGTCGCTCCAGGCGGTCGCGGGCCGCCCGGCGACGGCGAGCCCAGCACAACTACCGTCTCTACCTGACGGAGGGCGATGGGATCCCCCGGTCCAGCACCCCCCAGACAGGCGCCAGCCCAGATCTCCCCTTGGAAGATTTGGGAAGGATGAGCCTGGCCGAGGGTCGCGTGCCGACGAGGAATCCCGCCGCTCCCCCGTCCGGTGAGACACCACTGTCCGTAGCATCTATCTCGCCACGGGCAGTGACCTCCCCATCACCATTCCCGTTTGGACTAGACTCGGTCGCCCGGGTGTATGCATCCTCCGTGAGCACTCGCATGAGCGCTTATGAGGAGCTCCCCGGACACCATCTACGCTCCACTCTGGACCTCGTTGCGTCCACGCCGGTTTCTGACTATCGGGACTCTACGGAGGCACCGGAAACAGAACCCCGTGTGACTGCTTCTCCACGTCACCACCTCGGTGATGGTTGGCATCGGCCACACATTCCCCCATCATATTACTACTTTGGCGCACCTGACTCCGACTCGGCCGACGACACCTATGATCCGACTCGTGAGTGCTTCAACATCGACGTTGAAAGCACCTCGGAATCAGAGGACGAAGAGCCGGTCGAGGAAAGGCACACGCCCCCCCATGTCGAGCTTCCTGCCGAGCGAAACGAGCCTCGATTCCTTGCGGATCAAGGAGCGCAGCTCGAACAGTTTCGCGTGTTGCAGGACCAGCTTGACGAGGAACGCGAAAACCTGGATCTCCTCCAGCAAACCCTCGAGCGTGAGCGTGCGGAACACGCATTTGGCGGCAGAGCTCGTGAGAGGGCTCGCGACGTCAACCGTCGCATCGACGAGGACCGGGCGGTCGACCCCCCGGTTTTCGCTCGAGCCAGCCAAAACGTTGTTGCCGCTGCCATGCTCCTGCGCAACATGCCCGAGCCGTCTAACCCTGACGCCCGTCGGGCTCGAGATGAAATCCGAGGGCTCCTCGAGACTGCCGCCATGCAGCAGGCCGAGAGCTCTGCCTCGAGGCGGCGCGAAGCAGCCTCGGAGCAGACCCTCGAGCCTTCCCGACAGGAGAGAGAAGCCTCGGTTCATCCCGAGCCTGCCCGGCGAAACCGGGCAGCACCTGCCCCTGAGCCCATCGCCAACGACCGCGAGCCTCGAGACACCCGTGGCAACATCGTCGAGCGTCGCACACGCAAACACGGTGACGGAGTAGCTCGAGGCTACCACGTCCACAGGGGCGGACGCTACGACAGCTCGGAAGACCGTAGCCCTTCACCCGAACCTCCAGGCCCTCGGGTGTTCAGTAGGGCTATCCGTGAGACGGTGCCCCCGGCTCGGTTCCGCCCCCCCACGACTCTCACCAAGTATAACGGCGAGACCAAACCCGAACTTTGGCTCGCCGATTTCCGCTTGGCGTGTCAGTTGGGCGGGGCCACCGATGACCGGGCCATCATTCGGCAACTCCCCCTGTTCCTCTCCGACACCGCCCGAGCCTGGCTCGAGGATCTCCCACCTTGGCAGATCCACGACTGGGACGATCTCGTGAGGGTGTTCGAGGGAAATTTCAAGGGGACCTACATGCGCCCCGGCAACTCGTGGGACCTCCGGAGCTGCAAGCAGAAACCAGATGAGTCCCTCCGGGACTACATCCGGCGCTTCTCCCGTCAGCGCACCGAGCTCCCCAACATCACCGACTCCGACGTGATTACGGCCTTCCTCTCCGGTACCACCTGTAAGGAGTTGGTCCGGGAGTTGGGCCGTAACACCCCGCTCACTGCCAACGGATTGATGGACATCGTCACCAACTTCGCCTCCGGCGAGGAGGCGGTTGGCGCGATCTTTGGCGGCGAGCCGGCAAGCGAGGAGCAGAAGGTCGACGACCCCGCGAGTTCCACCCGAGGCCCCAAGAGAAACAACCGCAAGAAGAAGAAAGGCCAGCAGGGCAAGCTCGAGGCCCCGGCCGACGAGCTCGTCGCTGCTACCGAGCACAAGAAACCTCGAGGCCCCCCCGGTGGGGGCGTCTTCGACAAAATGCTCAAAGAGCCGTGTCCCTACCACAAGGGACTCACTAACCATAACCTCGAGGATTGTCACATGCTGCGCAGGTACTTCGGGGGTGCCGGCGCCAAGAAGGACGACAAGGGGGAGGACCCTAAGGGTGACGACAAGGACGGGGAATTTCCCGAGATCCGCGACTGCTATATGATCTACGGAGGACCCTCGACCTGCCTCTCTGCGCGTCAGCGCAAGCGAGAACGGCGCGAGGTCTTCTCCGTACAGTCGGCAGTACCCCGTTTCCTTGATTGGTCTGCGGTAGCCATCACTTTCGACCGTGATGACCACCCAGACTACGTCCCCAACCCGGGGGTCTACCCACTCGTTGTTGATCCCGTCATCGCCAACACACGCCTCACCAAAGTGCTCATGGACGGCGGAAGCAGCCTCAACATCATCTATTCTCAGACCCTCGACCTCTTGGGGGTCGACAGAGCGCGCCTCCAGCCTAGCGTCGGGGGCTTCCACGGAGTCGTGCCAGGGAAACGGGCGGAACCCCTCGGGCGGGTCGATCTGCCTGTTTGCTTTGGCACCCCGGCAAACTTCCGAAAGGAAACTCTCACTTTCGAAGTGGTCGGATTCCGTGGAACATACCACGCTATCCTGGGACGCCCATGCTACGCCAAGTTCATGGCGATCCCGAACTACACCTACCTCAAGCTCAAAATGCCTGGCCCAAACGGTGTCATCACTGTAGGGCCCTCGTTTGAACATGCTTACGAGTGCGACGTCGAATGCGTCGAACACGGCGAGGCTGTTTTTGGGTCAGCGATCTTGGCCGCAGACCTCGACGGTCTAGCCAATGCGATCCCCGACCCAAAACGCCATGCCGGCAGCTTCGAGTCCGCCGAGGACGTCAAGCTCGTACCCCTCGACCCCGCTGATCCCAAGGGGAGGGCGCTGAGCGTCAGCGCCACCCTCGATCCTAAATAGGAAGCAGTGCTCGTCGACTTTCTCCGCGCAAACGTCGACATCTTTGCGTGGAGTCCCTCGGATATGCCGGGCATACCCAGGGAAGTCGCCGAGCACGCCTTGGAGATCCGGGACGGGGCCAAACCGGTGAAGCAACGCCTGCGCCGCTTCGACGAGGAGAAGCGCAGGATCATCGGCGAGGAGATACACAAACTGTTGGAGGCCGGGTTCATCAAGGAGGTTCATCATCCCGAGTGGCTAGCTAATCCTGTCTTAGTTAGAAAAAAGAGTGGGAAATGGAGGATGTGCGTAGACTATACTGGTTTAAATAAAGCATGTCCGAAAGTTCCCTTTCCTTTGCCACGTATTGATCAAATCGTTGATTCCACCGCGGGATGTGAAACTCTCTCATTCTTAGATGCATATTCCGGTTACCACCAAATCAAAATGAAGGAGTCCGACCAGCTCGCGACTTCGTTCGTCACCCCATTCGGCATGTATTGCTACGTTACGATGCCCTTCGGTCTCCGGAACGCGGGGGCAACGTACCAGCGATGCATGCAACATGTTTTTGGGGAGCACATTGGGTCGACCGTCGAGGCTTACGTCGACGACATCGTGGTCAAAACCCAACATGCCGGCGACCTGGTCAGCGACCTCGACGTTGCATTCAAGTGCCTCAGAGCAAAAAACATCAAACTTAATCCAGAGAAATGTGTCTTCGGCGTCCCACGAGGTATGCTTTTAGGGTTTATCGTATCTAAACGTGGCATCGAGGCCAACCCTGAAAAAATCTCTGCAATCACCAAAATGGGCCCCATCCGAGATCTCAAGGGCGTACAGAGAGTCACAGGTTGCTTGGCGGCACTCAGCCGTTTCATTTCGCGCCTCGGCGAAAAAGCACTCCCTCTGTACCGTCTCTTGAGGAAATCGGACCATTTTTCCTGGAACCTCGAGGCTGAGGAGGCTCTCACAAAACTGAAAGCCACCCTCTCTAGCTCACCGATCCTCGTCCCTCCGACCCCAGGGGAACCACTCCTACTCTATGTCGCAGCGACATCACAGGTTGTCAGTGCTGCCCTGGTTGTTGAAAGGGCCGAGGAGGCACGCACCTTGCTCGTCCAGAGGCCGGTCTATTTCGTTAGCGAGGTGCTCTCAGAAACAAAGTGTCGATACCCACAGATCCAGAAACTGCTGTATGCTGTCATCTTGACACGGCGCAAGCTCCGACACTACTTCGAGGGTCACCCGGTTACTGTGGTTTCTTCTTTCCCCTTGGGAGAGATAGCCCAGAACCGGGAAGCCTCGGGTAGGATTGCCAAGTGGGCGGTCGAGCTTATGGGCGAGGCATTGTCCTATGCGCCGCGAAAAGCTATCAAGTCACAGGCGTTAGCAGAGTTTCTGGCCGAGTGGACTGACACACAACTCCCTCCTGCACAGCTCCAGGCAGAGCTGTGGACCATGTACTTCGACGGGTCATTAACGAAAATGGGAGCAGGCGCGGGCTTGCTCTTCATCTCACCCCTCGGGGTTCACATGCGCTACGTCATCCGGCTTCATTTCCCTGCGTCTAACAATGTCGCCGAATACGAGGCACTCGTCACGGGGTTGAGAATCGCCGTCGAGCTCGGGGTCCGACACCTCGACGTCCGAAGCGACTCTCAACTCGTGATCGACCAGGTGATGAAGAACTCGAGCTGCCGCGACCCCAAGATGGAGGCCTACTGCCAGGAAGTACGGCGACTCGAGGACAAGTTTCACGGCCTCGAGCTCAACCACATCGCACGCAGGTATAATGAGGCCGCTGATGAATTGGCAAAAATCGCGTCCGGTCGAGCCACGGTTCCACCGGACGTCTTCGCGAAAGACCTTCGGCGCCCATCCGTCGACCTCAGGCCAGACGGGAGGGTCGACGGGGCGTCAATCGACCTTCCACCTGAGGCAGAAGCCCCCTCGACCGGGGCTGAAGCCATGCAGGTGGAAAACTCGACGTCACCGCCTGACCTCGAGCCTGATTGGCGCGTCCCGTACCTCGACTACCTCATCCGTGGGGACCTCCCCTCGGATAGGACTGAGGCTCGACGGATCGCACGTCGGGCCAAAACTTTTGTGATCATGAGCGACAGCAGGGAGCTCTACCGTCGTAGCCCTACCGGTATCCTCCAACGTTGCATCACGAAAGAGCAAGGCAGAAATCTGCTCGGCGATCTTCACTCGGGGGCTTGCGGTCACCACGCTGCGCCTCGAACCCTTGTCGGAAACGCCTTTCGACAAGGATTCTATTGGCCGACCGCGGTCTCCGACGCTGTCAAGCTAGTACGCTCCTGCGAGGGTTGTCAGTACTATGCGAGACAGACTCATCTTCCGGCACATGCCCTACAGACTATCCCCATCACATGGCCGTTCGCCGTTTGGGGGCTCGACCTTGTCGGACCACTGAAAAGGACGACCGGCGGCTTCACCCACTTGCTCGTCGCAATCGACAAATTCTCCAAGTGGATCGAGGCCCGCCCTATCACCAGCATCAGGTCCGAACAAGCTGTGCTCTTCTTCACTAATATCGTTCATCGCTTCGGGGTCCCCAACTGTATCATCACGGACAACGGCACCCAGTTCACTGGCAAGAAGTTTTTGGATTTCTGCGACAACCACCACATCCGTGTGCTCTGGTCGGCCGTGGCTCATCCAAAAACAAACGGGCAAGTGGAACGTGCCAATGGCATGGTTCTACAAGGCCTTAAGCCCAGAATCTTTGACAAACTAAACAAACATGGCAAAAGATGGGCTGCCGAGCTACCCTCGGTCCTGTGGAGCCTAAGAACAACGCCGAGTCGAGCCACGGGGTTCACTCCGTTCTTCTTAGTCTACGGGTCTGAGGCTATGCTACCAACCGATATAGAATACGGGTCCCCAAGATTGAAGGCATACAACGAAGGACACAACGACGCCACAAGACAGGACGCCCTCGACCAGCTCGAGGAAGCCCGAGATGTGGCTCTGTTGCATTCTGCCAGGTACCAGCAGGGTCTCCGACGCTACCACGACAGATACGTCCGCAAGCGTGACCTCAACGTTGGTGACTTGGTGCTACGGCGGAACCAGAGCACCAAGGGACGGCACAAGCTCACACCACCATGGGAAGGGCCGTACATCATCGTAGAAGTACTAAAGCCGGGCACCTACAAGCTATCCAACGAGAAGGGCGAAATCCTCACCAACGCTTGGAACATCGAACAGCTACGTCGCTTCTTTCCTTAAAAAGCCTCGAGGCTCTGTATTTCCTTTTTCGTCAATAAAGAATACAGCGATGTTTAAAATTTCTCGTTTCGTAATAAGGAAGGATCGACCCTGCACTCCTAGTGTCGACCCTCCCTCGGGGGCTGGCAAGGGGGGAACCCCCGGTCCCCGAAAAACCGAAAAAGCTACGCTCTTTTTTAAATTTAAGAACCGTTTCTTAGATCGACTTCGCTGAAAGAGCACCCTAAGGTTCGAAAGGGCTCTCGAGCCTGGAGCATCACCTACGCCTCCGAGGCTACGGTACCTCCACTCGACCCTTGCGCCTTTTAGAGGTACGCCTTCACGCTGAGAAGATCTAAACAACGGTTCCTAAAATTAAAAAAGAACATACCCCCTGTCGCTTAGATCAGGCTCTCGCACGATTTACTAGGCCGCAACATCACCCTGAAGCTCGAGGGCAGTCGAGCCGCGAGATCACTTACGCCCCCGGGCTACGGTACCTCCACTCGCTCCCTTACGCCGAAGGATGCAGCTGCGCGCTAAGTAAATCACACGAGAACGCGATCTGAGCGATAAAGGGAAGAAAAGCTCGAGTAAAACTAATCAACCGCGAACCGGTTTATGTTTTGAGTCTTTAGGCCTCCGCGGCCACCGCGATCAAAATTCAAAATACTAACTTATTACATGGGCCTTCATGCCCAGATTTGGCTCACAGGCCTTCGTCATCGGCAGGAGGAACCACCTCGGCTTCAAAAAGCGAGGCCAGACGACTCCCAGGCTCTTCGGCGGCTTCGATCAGCTCCACGCAGGCGTCCTCGTTCTCCTCGTCCGTCCGGTCGGGGTCTGTGATGAAGCCCTCGGCAACGAGCCTCATATCAAACACAAACCCCGAACGGACGACGGCCAGCGCCCTCTTCACGCCGTGATGGAGGCCGTCCCGTATCTTCTCCCGGGCAAGGCGGCCCAGCGCCACCATCCGTCGGACGAAGGAGTTCCCCGGAACATCTTCCCCGGTGTCGGTGTCGGGCTCGACCCCCAGGCCATCACACACAGTGGTGATTGCGCCCTGGAGAAGTTGGGTCCTCCGGACCTCGGCTTCGAAGAGGCTCTGGAAGGAGTTGGCGCACGATTGAGCCTCTCGGCTCTCTCTCTCCAGCTCTGAAACACGACAAACAAATTAGTGCCCAACGCGGGGCCTTCAACGTCGTGACTATAACAACCACACTTACCCTCGACGTGGGTCTGCAGGCCCACGACCTCGTCGCGGAGTCCCCCACATGTTCGCTCGAGCCCCAGGAAGGCGCTGTCCTTGTTACGGATGGCCGCCTTTAGCGCCTCGACCTCCTGCCGAGCAGACTCGAGAGCTGCGTCCTTCTTTTGGACGGCTCCCTGCAGCGTCGTGACCTCGGCATGGAAGGCGTCGCGCTGAAGACTAACCTGGGAGACATCCTCCTCGAGCTCCTTCACCCGCGCAGACAGGGGCTCGAGGTCCCTGCGCGCCTGGGTAGCCTCCTCCCGAGCCTTGTCCAGGCTTGTGCGCATCACGGCCTCGGCCGCCCATGCCTGCGCCGCCTCTTCCTTCAATGTGGCGTATGCGACGCGCAGATCAGCCATCTCGGCGTTCCGATCGGATAGCCGCTTCTGGGTCTCCTCGACCAGAGCCCGTTGCTGGGACAGCGCGCCCCACACGCCACTCTCGTCCCGGATGAAGAGTGACTTGCGGCGGGAGTACTCCTTCAGCTCCTGAACGCAATTCGAAAAGGTCACAAATCCGAAGAAAAAACAGCCTGTCAAGCAAGCCGACGGGTCGATCATACCTCGGTGGCATCCCCCATACTCCGCACAGCGCCAGACGCCACTCGAAGCAAACGGTCGAGGTGCTGGCGGACGCCCTCGAGGTACTCCCATCGGTGCACTTCGTCTTTGTCGCTAAGGACAAAGACGGGCTCGGCGTCGGGGTTCGAAGCGTCCCTGAACTCAAGGGACGGCCCCCCCCACTTCGGCAGCTCCGCCTCGACCCGCGCTATCGCCAACGCGGCGATGTCGGGCCACGAGGAGGACGACCCGGCCGGGGCGTCTCCCGGTCCCGCAGAAGGACCGGCCTCGCCCGCGGTATCCGCCTCTCCAACGGCCGTCGTGACACCGGCCTGGTCCGCGACCTCACCCCCCTCGACCCCTAGCGTTTGTTTTCCCTTGTCAAGGGAGATGTTGTCGAGGGGAGCGTGGGAGCGGGCACTTACGACCGCCGGCGCCACCGGAGCCGGCACCTCGACCGACGACGGCTCCGGTACCCTCGCCTCGACCGTCGGCACCGCCGGAGCCGGCATCTCTTCTTCGGGTGCTCCGGACGGGGGCTCGACCGCCCCAATCGCCACCACGCCCGCTGGCTCTCCCGACGGGCCTTGCCCCGGCACCGACGCGACCTCCTCCTTGGTCACGTCAGCACCGTCGCGGACGGGTGCCTCGCCCGTCGCGACCGCAACGGCAGCCTCGGCCGTCCCCGACGGCCGGGGCCCCGCCTCGACCACGTCAAGCGCCGCCGCCTTTGCCGGTTCGGCCCCCTCGACGGCGAGCTCCGGGCCGGCAACCGCCGCGGCGTCGGCCGACCCTTGCTGGTGTCGAAGGCGCCCTTTCGCTGCCTCGACCTGACGGACCCAGGCCGCGTCCTGCTCCGCCGTCCGGTTGAGGACAACGGCGCTGGCTCGCAGCGACTTCACAGGGGTAGGCCCTATTGGCTCCGCCTTCCGCTTCAGCCTGCGAAGTAAGAAGAAATATCAGCCGACGGACTTTGGGAAAGCCAGGACAACCAAGTCGAGATACTTACCCGGAAATCGGCACCAAGTACCTCGACCCCGCGCGGCTCGAGCCTCCCGGGACGGCCGCTGGTAGCCCCGCGGCGGCCTCACCAGCAGGCCGAGCGCTCCTGGGAGCCCCGGCCAACGCGCCGCCCTGCGCCCTTTGTGCTCCCGAGGCCAGCTGGCCTCGGGTCCTTACTCCTACCGACGCCGCCGCTGATGACGACGCCGGTACCACCATCTCCGCCCCTGCCGGAGCTTGCGAGGCCCCGGCTGGTGCGGACGTCCCCGACGACCCCTCTCGCCGGGTCCGGGGCAAAATGGCCCCTCCCCTCGAGGAGCCAGATCCCTTCTCCACCTTCTTCCCCTCGACCTCCTCGACCACGACGACCGAGGAGGGCCTCCCCCCGATGGGCTCCAGCAGGGGGCGAATGTCGGGGAGATCCCCGAGCCTGGTCGCGATCTCATATCGCGACAGGGCATCTTCATCTTCATCGCTGCTGCCGTCGTCCTCCCCCGAGACTGTCTCGGAAGGCGACGGTGACAGGGGCACTCCGTCGATGGCTTGCTGGCGTCGGCGCTTCTTCAACGCCTCCGCCTTTTTGGCCTTGCGGATCGCCCGCTTCTTGGCCGTCTCCTTCGCCTGCTTCTTCTGGGAGGCATGCAGGCGTCGAGCCTCCCGGGCGGGCCGGTCCTCCGGGACTGGGGGGCGCGTCTCCCGCAACGCCGACAAATCCTACACACCGACCTCGACCACATCAGCGAAATCCACAGAAAAACAAGAAAGGCAACACCTCAGCCCCGGGATACGTACCACGGATTCGCACCCCTCGGTAGGCCTCATGGGAACCTGATTGGCTTCCTCCGCCTTGAAGTTCCCGACCATCCGGCGAGCCCGCCGGAGAACCTCCTCAAGGGTGAGGGATTCGTGGGACATCCGGGTGCCCTCCAGGTTTGCCTCCGGAGTCATCTGGTCCAGGCGGAGACGACGCTGGCACAACGGCATCACTCTACGGCGATGGAAACCCGCAGCCACCGCCGCAGCCGTCAGGCCCCGAAGGCGAAGCTGCTGCAGCGCCGCCAGCAGTGGATCCAAGCGCGTCTTCTCGGCCTCGGGCACTCCGTACGACCAATGCTCTTCTCGAGCAGTCAGCACGCGGCCGGTGTACCTCGGCAACTGATTTTCATCGTTGCGGAGGTAGAACCAACCCTCGTGCCAGCCACTGTTCGAGGAGATGAGTCGGGCCGGGATGTATAGATCCGTCCGACCCGATCTCACCTGCAGCACGCAGCTCCCCACTCGGGCCGCGGACAGGACGCCTTTCTCCCCTGCCCTCTTGGCGAAGAGCTCGGCCTTGAAAAGGTGAAGCCACAAGTTCCACTGTGGCTCCACCCCGAGGTAGCCCTCGCAGACCGCCGCAAAGATGGCGGCCTGCGCCACGGCATTAGGGGAAAGGTGGTGAAGCTCCACCCGGTAGTAGTGGAGGAGCGCGCGCATGAAGACCGACGCCGGCACGCCGAACCCCCGCTCATGAAAGCTGACGAAGCTCACCACGTACCCTTCGGGAGGCACCGGCTCCTGGTGGGCGGGGGGCGGTGCCACCCACTCCGGCCGCGCCGAGTTCGTCCTCGGCCGCAATAGCCCGTCCTCGACCAACTCCTCCAACCTCCTCTCCGTCACCGAGGAGGCGGCCCAGTCGTCGGCGGGAAGGATCTGGCTTTTTCCGGCCATCGATGTCGTCGGAAGGGGATGGGAGAAAAGGATGCGGTGGCTACGGCAGGACGGGCGGAGAGCGCGATGTGGCAGGGGATGGCTAGGGCAAAAGATTGCAGGGATGCAAGTAACCGGTGGGGGACGGAGACCCCAAGGCCTTCGCTTTATATGCTCGGACGGAAGCCCAACGGTCGCGCGAAAAGTAAGGAGCAGTTTCTCGCGATAAAACCGCTCGCCTAACCGTTTCCTTATATCTCGCAGGAACTGAGCACGTGGCCGCTCCCCACGTCGTAACCGTACGCCGATAACGCGCCGGTCTCGCCTCCCGAGAAAACGCGCCCGGACAACGAAATATCTCCAGGTATGTCTCAAATGGGTGCGAAACCCGCAATAAGTCTCGAGGGAGCGAAAGCTGGCCCTCGAACAGGGTTCGACAGCTGCCCTCGAGCAACAGAGTTAGGGACGACCCAGGGTGTGCCCGTACATGGCCAAGGGCTCGAGCCACGCTCTCGAGGCACCCCAGGACGTATTCGAGGCCGAAGGAGAAGGTTGTGGTAGGAATCCCTCCGGGGGAGGCATCGAGCCCTCGAATCCTGTCGAAGGGAATCGAGATCCACACGACCACTTCTTGGCATTTTTGAGGGCGCCTCCGGGCCACTAGCCGACCCCTAACGAACGGGGCACGGGTTCTCACTCGAATTCCCCCGTTAGCAGCTCACCGGAGATCGTCGTAACTCGGGCCCAAACGAGGGTAGTGCGACATTCTCCACCCCTCCTCCTTTTTTCGAAAAAGGAGCGTGAGGGTCGCGAAAGACGGCCGGGACTCTGATCGACCTCGTGCGTGCGAGGCTCGGGGTCCCGACCGCAAAAATGGGTGCGAAGCCCGCAATAAGTCTCGAGGGAGCGAAAGCTGGCCCTCGAACGGGGTTCGACAGCTGCCCTCGAGCAACAGAGTTAGGGACGACCCAGGGTGCGCCCGTACATGGCCAAGGGCTCGAGCCACGATCTCGAGGCACCCCAGGACGTATTCGAGGCCGAAGGAGAAGGTTGTGGTAGGAATCCCTCCGGGGGAGGCATCGAGCCCTCGAATCCTGTCGAAGGGAATCGAGATCCACACGACCACTTCTTGGCATTTTTGAGGGCGCCTCCGGGCCACTAGCCGACCCCTAACGAACGGGGCACGGGTTCTCACTCGAATTCCCCCGCTAGCAGCTCACCGGAGATCGTCGTAACTCGGGCCCAAACGAGGGTAGTGCGACATTCTCCACCCCTCCTCCTTTTTTCGAAAAAGGAGCGTGAGGGTCGCGAAAGACGGCCGGGACTCTGATCGACCTCGTGCGTGCGAGGCTCGGGGTCCCGACCGCAAAAATGGGTGCGAAGCCCGCAATAAGTCTCGAGGGAGCGAAAGCTGGCCCTCGAACAGGGTTCGACAGCTGCCCTCGAGCAACAGAGTTAGGGACGACCCAGGGTGCGCCCGTACATGGCCAAGGGCTCGAGCCACGCTCTCGAGGCACCCCAGGACGTATTCGAGGCCGAAGGAGAAGGTTGTGGTAGGAATCCCTCCGGGGGAGGCATCGAGCCCTCGAATCCTGTCGAAGGGAATCGAGATCCACACGACCACTTCTTGGCATTTTTGAGGGCGCCTCCGGGCCACTAGCCGACCCCTAACGAACGGGGCACGGGTTCTCACTCGAATTCCCCCGCTAGCAGCTCACCGGAGATCGTCGTAACTCGGGCCCAAACGAGGGTAGTGCGACATTCTCCACCCCTCCTCCTTTTTTCGAAAAAGGAGCGTGAGGGTCGCGAAAGACGGCCGGGACTCTGATCGACCTCGTGCGTGCGAGGCTCGGGGTCCCGACCGCAAAAATGGGTGCGAAGCCCGCAATAAGTCTCGAGGGAGCGAAAGCTGGCCCTCGAACAGGGTTCGACAGCTGCCCTCGAGCAACAGAGTTAGGGACGACCCAGGGTGCGCCCGTACATGGCCAAGGGCTCGAGCCACGCTCTCGAGGCACCCCAGGACGTATTCGAGGCCGAAGGAGAAGGTGTGGTAGGAATCCCTCCGGGGGAGGCATCGAGCCCTCGAATCCTGTCGAAGGGAATCGAGATCCACACGACCACTTCTTGGCATTTTTGAGGGCGCCTCCGGGCCACTAGCCGACCCCTAACGAACGGGGCACGGGTTCTCACTCGAAATCCCCCGCTAGCAGCTCGCCAGAGATCGTCGTAACTCGGGCCCAAACGAGGGTAGTACGACATTCTACACCCCTCCTCCTTTTTTCGAAAAAGGAGCGCGAGGGTCGCACAGCAAAAGACGGCCGGGACCCTGATCGACCTCGCGCGCACGAGGCTCGGGGGCCTGACCGCAACGAAGTGTCCCCCAATCAAACGCAAACAAGACCTCGGAGGAGTCTCCATACTCCACCGAGGCCTCGGGGGCTACACCCGGCGGGTGCGCTCGCGCGCCCCCACCGGAAAAATCACGACGCTACGACTCCAGTTCTGGCTAACCTCTGGGAGAGTGATCACACACTCACCCAAAGGCTCGGGGGCTACTGTCGGTACCAACAGTACGGGGGTACCACAGCTATCGCCAAAACACTAACAAAAACCGAGACCAGTAGAAAAGATAGCCTGCTCGACGGGGTGCCTCGACCGCGTCCCGGCTCCGACTCGTACGAAGCCCGCTCGACGGGATGCCTCGACCGCGTCCCGGCTCCGACTCGTACGAGGCCCGCTCGACGGGGTGCCTCGACCATACCCCGGCTCCGACTCGTACGAGGCCCGCTCGACGGGGTGCCTCGACCGCACCCCGGCTCCGACTCGTACGAGGCCCGCTCGACGGGGTGCCTCGACCGCACCCCGGCTCCGACTCGTACGAGGCCCGCTCGACGGGGTGCCTCGACCGCACCCTGGCTCCGACTCGTACGAGGCCCGCTCGACGGGGTGCCTCGACCGCACCCTGGCTCCGACTCGTACGAGGCCCGCCCGACGGGGCACCTCGACCGCGCTCCGGCCCCTCGACGCCCTTTCTTTACCTACCCGGGACAAAAGCCATAGCATTCAATGCGGTTACCTACTACCACCGACCGGCATGGCTACGGCATGGGTCAACGCGGGAACAATACCCACATCAAGTCTCACTGTTTTACCGCCCATCCCGTGATGGGAGGTGAAAGCCGTCACTGTATCCACCCTACCGCGCACTATTCACAATCGGTCGCCCTCGAGGGAGGATAAGACAAGGTCCGTCCCCCGCGATACCGGGGATTCGGCCTTATCCATCCGACCTCGACCCAGCCTCGACCCGGCCCCAACGCTCGACTTAGCTCGAAGGACAGTATGGCCTGGCACTCTGGGTCATTTCACCCTCTTGTCCCATACTGCGTCAGGATATCCAGGGATGGCCGGCCATCCCGAAGCCACGTCGCTGCAGTCAACTCAACAGGAATCGACGACTCAAGCCTCCCCTCGACTTGGCCACCTTTAGCCCTATAAAAAGGCAGGCCGGGGCGAACCGGAGGAGGCAGAGGACGAACAAGAAACATCACGGGCAGACGAAACAACCATCCACCCAACCGAGCAACGAAAGCAAGAGATCAACATCTCAAGCAACCACCTTTCTCCTTTTTCTCTTTGAGACTTGGGCTCGACACCCTCTCTCGCCTGCTTGTAACCCCTACACGAGCACCCCGGTGCAAGGAAATACAAACCTCTCTTCCCCGCTGGACGTAGGGCCCCCTTTTGCCCGAACCAGGATAGACCCCCGTGTGTTCTCCTTGCATCACCATCCAGGAAAGAGTCACGCAGCATTTACTCGTTGGTTTAGGACCCCCTTGGTCCGAACACCGACATTCTTGTTGTCAAGGTTCACATCTATACTTGTATTCTACTTGTAATTGAAGTTTCTTTAGGTTGGAGGAGCAAAAATATTCTTATTTCTAATTTATATGAGAAATTGCTTTTGCAATCTTCGTACTTTTTCTTTTAGAAAAAATCCTGCTACCCAATTTACGTCGCTCTCATGGGTTATCGTAAGGTTAAATGTTTAAAACACATGCATCGAAATTGGAACCTATATTATTTGGTTTATATGGTATGAGTGTGTATGCTTCTTCTAAATATTTCTCTTTTGGCAGCTTGCTCAAAAAATAAAGCGAAAGTTACAGTCGGTGTCATCTGTCCTTACACTGCTCAAGTTCTGGCAATTCAAGAAAAATAGGGAAAATGAAGTCTGATCAAATAGAAGTAAAAGTTAATTCTGTTGATGGCTTTCAAGGTGGTGAGGAAGACATAATTATTTTATCAACTGTGAGGTCTAACTCAGATGGGATGATAGGTTTTCTTTCAAACGGACAACGCACAAACGTGGCATTGACCCGAGCAAGGTATCCAATTCTACAGATTTGCTAATTAATGTTGAGTATCTTCTGTGATCCTTACCCAATCTTGTTTTTTCTCTTTCATCTGCCTCAGCAAGTAACTTCTGATTGAATTATAAATTACAGGTATTGCCTGTGGATCCTGGGAAATGCAACAACTTTATCAAACAGTGGCTCAATCTGGGCTGATTTAGTTCGCAATGCAAAAGATCGGAGGTGTTTCTTTAATGCCAGTAGTGACAAAGACTATCTCTCATGTGATTGCTAAGCAAAAGAGTGATCTTTGTAGAGCTGAAGCTAAAAAGAGCACACCTCTCGCAAGTTCCAGAAACAACAGGGTTTGGGTATTGTCTTGCAGGACCTTTTCCACTGCTGCCTCTGATCTATCTAAATTAGCTGTTTACATTGACATCCTCGTGCTCTTTTTGTTCATGTTTTTAGTTTGATGCATTGTTGTATTGTGCGTACCTAATATTTTAGTGGAAAAGATACATGTGGTATTTGCATTGGAAATATGTTAATTATGTTAAACTCCACGGTTTCTTGGGGAATCATGGAAATTGACACCTTTCAAAGAACAACAAAAGAATGGTAGTAGGATTAATACATCCAACTATCCCACTGCTGCTAGTCTGCTAATGTTACAACCAGAACCAGTAATGTGCTTGAGGTAACTAATTGTTTTTTGAGCAAGGAGTTGGTATGTGTAAGCTGTAACCTAAATAGACCATTTACTCGTTTTAGTAATGAGTGTGAAAAATTCTAACCAGCGACTGCATTACTATTTTAGTAAAAAAAACTCTGAAAGTTTGCAGATTTTTTATTTTTTATTTACTTTGGTTCAGGTGCGATCTCAAAGTGAACTGAATGAACAAGGCTCTTCTTCGGCAAATGTTTCACCTGATCCTGGGGATATCGATTACATCACTGCCAGCATAAGGAATCTCAAACTGAACTGAAGATTCCCCTGTCTTTGGCTAAGAAGGTGACTATGTGATCAGACTCTTCCTGAAACTGTAACACACATTGTCAGTGGAGCTATTCATCCAGCCAAATCTCAAAGGCTAAACTGTATCGTGCCGTATGGAATGGTACACACATGTTGAGCATAATTTTATTTCGATCCAGGTTGTCAGGAGACACCTTAGTTTTGGGCATATGCTGATCCTGGAAGCGTGGCCCAATTTGAATTCTGACCAGTTTAATTTGAAACAGTCGTATTAAGTTACTGAGACTATGGCTATGGATATTTTTGCTAAAAAAAATAGATGTGCCTTTTAATAAGCTTTGTGATTAGTCTGCCGCGCAAGTTTTATTTAGTCTATCTACTTTCGTGTTTTTTGAAAGCTTCTCTTTATAAGCCAGACACTAAGACTTTACAAATAACAAATGGTTGGAGTGCAAAACTCTCGCAGAGTCTGAAATAAAAGATTTCATAAAAAAAAATGCTCAGAAGGCGGAAGTCGGAGCGGTACATCCCTTGGACCCAAGTCGCTTTTGCGTGCCTTTCCTTCCCTGTGCCTGAGCGCTCTAGCTTCGACCTCCCTCCTCTTTTGAGTCATCAGCACTACGTAGCGCAAGGTGTTCTCGTGGAACAGGTTCGTGCTCTGCCATCTGGAGCGCAAGGTGTTCTCGTGGTCCATCCGGGATATCTTCAACAGGGACCTGCTCAGGCACCAGGTCACGTCGATCAAACACCGCTTCATCGTTTTTTTTGCCTTCTCACTACCAAAATGATGGAATTCTCCTAGTATTTTTAAATAGTAATAAAACACTACTATTAGTCATAGCACATGAGAATTTCACTAGGAGGTATTTAGTAGAAAAAATTTATACTAAATTTTGAATGCCAAAACACTAGGAGAACCCCACCTCACTGGGAGAAATTTAATAATCTGGTTTTGTCTGTTACAAGCATTTTTATGCTAGCTCTGGCTGGCATGTTTCTTATTCGAAAGGTTGTTGTTGTCGGCATGTCTTGCTGCTTTTTGATTTCATTCCCGTGCGATCTGCTTTCTTGCAAGCCACATATATCCCATTTTGAGGACTCACAGAAATACCTTGGATTGTACCACAATCTCTTCTGCGCACAGTAATATGTTGAACTACTTTAACAAGTCTGTGTAAGGCAGCCAACATCCGCTGTTCGTATGCTGTTTCTACAACCCCTTTTCGGGCTCCGTAGCAGCTATCAGTGCTGTCATGACTGGTAGTGCTGTACGTCATGCAGAACAATGCTGGCATGTTGTCATGTGTAACTGGTAATGCTGTAGTGCTACATCTACACCGTATCAGATTCAGGGATTAAAGTTTAGTAGATGTCACATCGGGTATTTAGATACTAATTAGAAAGACTAAACATGAGTCTAATTAGGCTTAATAGATTCGTCTCGTAAATTAGTCTCAATCTGTGCAATTAGTCTACTTTTAATACTCTATGCAGGTGTCCAAACATTCGATGTGACGGGGACTAAATTTTAGTAGGTGGAACCAAACACCCCAGTGCTCAATCATACTACCCCTGAAACCACAATTCGTTACAGTATATCACGGTTGCTTCTGGAGTTATGGGTTTATATTGTTTTGAAGTCTACTCACTCTGTTAAAAAAGAATGCCATTTTAGGTTTGAATTAAGTCAAACATTCTTAAGTTTAACTGAGTTTATGAAATATAGTATCAACATTGTATATCCAAAGATGTTTATTATAAAAATATATTTTATTATCCATTTAATGATAGTTATTACACATCATAAATGTTAGTATTTTTATATACTAATTAGTTAAAATTGGGATAGATTGACTTCTCGAAAAACAAGAATGACATTTTCTTTTGATGTAGGGAGTAAAATTGTTTATGTGGATTCCCATTTTCCCCTTTTTGTTATCCTTGTTCTTTTCTTTTTTGCTTCTCATTCATATGTGAAAATCTGGTACCTATTGTACGTGAGCCGGAGCTCAGCTGGAGATTGAAATGCTGGCAAGTGGCAAGCCAAAGATTTTGCCTCTGCGCTTCACAATAAGCTGCTAATACGCGGCAGTAGCCGTTAGAACACAAGTGCTGTGAACAAGCGACCAATTAGTCAAAATCCTAATCTCAGGGGCCCAGGCCCATTCAGAGCCTACAGATGGCGGCCCAACCCCAAGGAAGCCGGCCCATCTCAACATTTTTTTACGCTCATTGTGACCCTGTCCTTGCGCACTGCGAGTCCTTGACTCCGCCGCTGCTAGGCCGGCAACCGTAATGGAGGCGGCACCGCCTTCGTGCCTGCTGGGGAACGAGCTTCAGACCGTTTACTGCTCCCATGGCTCTTCTCATCCGAAACCCTCCCTCTCTGGCTACTCCCTTCTCCTCTTCATTTCTTCAGATATGTTTTGGTTACGTGTGTTGTTGAGGTTCTAGTAAACATGAAGAACATCTCCAAGAGTTAGCCATATAGGTTTGACATCCTAAATTTTTTGGTAAAATAAGAAAAATAATTCTTCAATAGTTTGGTATTTGGGTTTGGCATCTTTGGCAAGTTGGCAAATCTCAGTCGATTGCGCGCATATATGCGCGGCCCCGCATTGTAGTTTCCTCGTGCTTAGCGGGGCTCTTCGTTCGCTTAACAGGGCTCTTCGTTCGCTTAACGGGTCTTTTCGTTTCGTTAGCGGGTTTTTGGGTTTTTGAAACAAAATTTGCCAAACTGCTGGAGATGAGATTTTTTCCTCCCCATATCATTTTGGGAGTTGACAAACAACGAGATTTGGAAAAAAAAAATTTGCCAAACTGTTGGAGATGCTCTTAGGAACAGCTTCGGATCGAGTCTAGTGTGGTCAAGACCCTTTTTGGAAATTTTATCTTGTGCTTCCTATGTGTTGTGTGTGATTGGTAATTAAAAAAATTCTGTTGCTGAATATCTTTTGTTTCTCCGTTCATTGGGGTGCTGGATTATGATCTGTTAGCGAAGCTTTAGTTTCTGCTATTATTTAGATATGTTTTCATATAACCTGTCTCATTTTTCTAACACAAACTATCTATAGAAATATGCAATCTGTTATTTATGATAAGGATGTTATTGCCATCTACATTTCTTTCCTGTTTCAGTTCTAATAAAAGTTTAAATATATAAAGTGTTATACCCTAGCGTGCTAATGCTTCATCTATTCTCAGCTGGAGTAACAATTTATTTTGTCTTACTTACCTGCTCGCTGATGCATGTTCTATTAATTATAGGCTATAGCATATACCTTTGAAGTTTGCTGAGTTTTACCTGCACTGCATTGCTACCTTCTAATTAGATGTTGGCTGTACTTAATTTTACTTGTACTGAAGTGTTGGAGAAAAAAAATACTTGTACTGAAGAAATCTGATAATAACTGCAGGTCAAGAGGATACCAGATACTTTTGAGTCTTTTGCGAGTTACTTGAACTCCTTTGCCTACCCATTGATTGAAGTGCATACTGATATCTTCTCTTCATTGGATGGCTATGCTCATTCCAGCTTCATAGAAGTAATCCAAATGGAAAAGCTTGACAACTCAGAGTGGGCGCTCGGTTTAAACCGACCAATCGGTTCGGTCTGTTCGGTTTGAAAGAAAATCGGTTTCCAGACTATGCCAACAGATCGGTTTGTGGCAGAAATGCAAACCGACGAATTTGGCTTCGGGTTTTCGGCTCGGTTTTTCGGTTCAACCGAACTAACCTGCACACCATGTACGCTGGTCGCCGCCGCTCCAGGTCCTGGCCGCGCCACGCCTTGCCCTGGCCTCGCAATCGCTCCTAGTCCGCTGCTCTTTGGGCGCCGCCGCTGCTAGCCGGACGAAGAGACGACGACGCTCGCTGCTCGCCGCCGCAGCTTGGTGGATGCGCCGCTCCCTGCTGGCCGTCCCTGAGCAGATGCGCCGCTCCCCGCCCCCGTGCTGCCGTGCAGAGGAGCCGCTCCGCGCTCCCCATCGCCACAGACCATGGCGCTGCGCTGCCACCGCCACCGCTAGGGTTAGGAGCCGCCGCATGCAGGTGCTGGGTGCGGCCGTGCGGGAGGGTGCAGGCGCACCGCTGCCCCATGCGTAGGGATTGGAAGGGGCCGATTGGGGATAGAGTTTAGTGGGCTGTGGGCCAAAGGTCTTGGAATGGGCTACGTACATGAGGAAATGCCAGGGAGCGCTACTAATTCGGTTTATACGGTGTTTCGGTTTCACGTGGCCTACAAACCGACTACGGCACTGAACACCGATCTTCGTAGAATCGGAATCCGAAGCCGAACCGAGAAACCGAAAAACCGATATTTCGGTTCGGTTTCGGTTCGGTTCAGTCCGGTTTTCGGTTTTCGGTAAAATTGTGCCCAGGCTGATTGACAACGAGGGGCCAATATTTGGTCTTGAGGTTGTAGAACCAGTGAAGGATGAAAAGTCAAGGGAGGTTTATGAACCCATAGAGGGTGATATAATAGTCATCAGCCTGTTCGATTGGGCTGATCTGGCTGGCTAAAAGTACTGCTGACTGTTTTTTAGAGAAAAACACTGCTAGCTGGCTGGCTGATTTGGCTGATAATCTCAAGCGAACAAGTTGCATGTCCTCACAGAAACCGAAGCATATGTCTGACTTAACACAAAATAGGGTGTCATATGTATTAGGTTCGGTTCTGAAAAGTGGAGGAGACGACAAAATTCCACCTAATTGCTGCATTGTGCAATTGTCATCTGCTGTACCTATCCGCGCGACCGGATTTGATTTTTCCAAGTGCCAACAAATTTGGGAGGTGAGATTGGAAATTGTTGGAGACATATTTTTCAATTTTATCAAAACTCATGAATTGGAAGATTGTTTTGGAATTTTCGGCCGCGACTGATATTTTGACCTCGTTCGGCTGGCTGGTGGCTGGTGGCTGAGGCTGATTTATTGTGAGAGAAAAATACTGCTGGCTGGCTGGCAACCAGCCAGCCGAACAAGGCCTCTCTCCCGCCATGCTGCGCGCGTCTCCACCCATCGGCGCGCTCAACTTGTGTAACGAAAAATTCTCCACCGCGCGTGCCCCAAATCCACCTCTTTCGTCCGTTGGCATCTCGCAGGACCCATCCACTGCTGCAAAAACCACACCGCCGCCGACCCAGCCCCAGCTCCTTCCGCTGCCGCAGCCCTCCCCCCAGCCCCTTCCGCGCTATCCGCGCCTGAGGCCGACGTCGGGGCACCGGATCCGGCGAGATGAGGTGCAGTTCCAGGACGAACACCCCCTTCGTGGGGGAGTTTATCGACCATCTGCACAGCGTGCTGCCAGGGAGCCGCTGGTGGCGCCTCGAGGACGGCGATGAGGCTGGGGACCATCGTGCCCGCCGCAGCCGTCGTTCCGGCCCTCGACGGCGCCGCCGCCGTCGCGCTGTACGTAGCCCCACGAGGACGAGGACGTCAATTATAAAATATCAGCTTGATCAGCAGAGACGTTGTAGCTTTGGTTGCTGCAAGCAAGCATTAGCTACAGTGCTAAGATTATCGTGCAGAAGCTTATTGTAGTGGGATTATGAGCTTTGACATGTGGGCCCATGTGCCATTAGTAATATCCAGTGTCAAAAATATACCCATTTATGGATCTTGATTTGTTCATCACAATCAGAGGAATTCTATGGTTTGAACAAAATGTTTATCCGTCAAATGGATTATGGCACTCCCAATGCAAAAACCATCATAATTTCTATGGACATTAATTATACTGCCACCTAAGCGTTTTGCTGATGTGGCAAGGTAGTTATTAAAGAGAGAGAGCAAAAATAATAGAAACCGGATATAAGTTAGAAACCATGTCTACACGAGAACCAATGCATGAAAGGATGTGATTGGTAGAGAACGGAGAGAGAATGTATGTGATTGGATAGAAAATTATTTTGTAGAAACTATACATTGGGACCATGGTTTTTTATATGCAGTGTCTATAGAAATTAATACGTATAGAAACTATATATAGCTTATAGCATTAAGACCGCCCTTATGAAATATCCATGTTTGGAACTTGCTAACCAGACCATTAAAGCATTTATTGCAAGCCAACCAGTGGCTGCCACGTCACTCGAAAAGTGCGGCCCACTTCAGGCGCCACCAGAGTTGCGGATGAACGGCAGCCATCCGATTGAGAAAGGAGGGAGATGACTTGCACTGGCTGAATTTTTTATATATATAATTTGAATCTCATTTTGGATTTTGTGCATGGTTACGATACATTTCATTTTACTCCCTTGACTTGTCCCCCGTCTCATTTTACTCCTGGCAAACATGTAGTAGGAGTACATACATCCCGCAGTTGGGATTGCAGCAGTCCGTTGGACCATATGGATATCAAGAAGCAATGCTTGCTCTCAAGTCTCAAAGAAAGTGGATTAAATTCCCCAATGAGATTATCGGCATGATTTGCTCCTTTTGTGGTATTTATCAGGACAGGACGTTTGTATTTGAAATTTGGCCTTTACATTCTTGTCTGAAGTCAAGTTGTTTTCAATCAATGTGAGAGCGGTAGCATTTTGAACATTAGATTGGTATGGGTGTTTTGCTGCGCTGTTTAAGCCTTTGGTGCTTAATAGAGTGAGCTACTTGTTTGGTAGTTTTGCGAGAAGTTGAACACTTTTGTTTACTGATTAATTTTGTTGCCTTCATAATGAAATTCGGATTAAGCAAAAAAATATGCCAAATACCATACCGTGCTTTTTTTTTTGACCGGAACGGCAGGGGAGCCCCCTACCTATATTTTTTTGCTTTTCAATTAAATGAAAGAAATGTTATGTACATATTACTGTTACTAACCTTAGAAATGACAGAAGATATCTCAATTAGTGGAGATGGCCATATATATATATATATATATATATATAGCCACATGGGCTATATGGGCCTATAGGATGGGCCTTGATATACACTTAACACCCCCCTTCAAACTCAAGGTGGAAGCGGAGGATCTGAAGCATTGAGTTTGATCAAATGAAGCCGATGTTGCTCTCAAGTTTGGGCTTTCGTGAAAAAATCAGCCAGTTGCAGCTCAGAGGGTACATACTGAAGATCAATTGTCTTCTGATGACAGTGAGAACGAGTGAAAAAGGCATCAACACCAATATGCTTAGTAAGCTCATGTTTGACAGGGTCATTAGCAATTTGTATGGCTCCGGTGTTATCGCACAAAAGAGGTGTGGGTGCATCACAAGAGATACCAAAATCAGCGAGTAACCATCGAAGCCATACAATCTCTGCAGTGGTAGTAGCCAGTGCTCGAAGTTCTGCTTCGGTACTAGAGCGAGAGACAGCAGCTTGTTTCTTGGACTTCCATGCAAGAGAAAAACCAAGAAGAATGCAATAGCCTGTGATAGAGCGGCGATCCATGGGGTCACTTGCCCAAGTGGAGTCTGAATAAGCATGAAGCTAAAGTGGACTATCGCAAGCATAAAACAAGCATCGAGATGATGTCCCCCTTAAATAACGTAGCACACGCAGCAAATGGCCAAAATGAACAGAAGTAGGAGCACTCACAAACTGACTTAGAATGTGAACAACATGAGCAATGTCAGGTCAAGTAATAGTAAGATAAACAAGGCTGCCCACAAGATGCCGATAGCGAGAAGGATCCTGAAGAGGCGTTCCATCAGTAGCACGAAGTTGCAAGTGCATATCCATAGGTGTGGCAGCCGTGCGATTATCAGTAATGCCCGAACGAACAATAAGGTCATGTATGTATTTTGACTGAGAGAGGTAATAGCCATTGGCAGAATGTGAAATCTCAATGCCCAAGAAATAACTAAGAGGACCCAAATCAGACATTTGAAATTGCACACCAAGTTGCTTCTTGACATGGGAAATATGTTCCACATCATCTCCAGTAATTAAAATGTCATCAACATATAGAAGGAGCAAAGTACGCCCACGTGGAGAGAGGTGAATAAATAGAGCAGGATCATGAGCACTAGCTGAAAAACCAGCAGCTTGTATCACAGAAACAAATCTCTCAAACCAAGCACGAGGAGCCTGTTTGAGACCATATAGGGCACGACGAAGACGACATACATATCCTAAGGGAGCATCAACACCTGGAGGTGGCTGCATGTAAACTTCTTCATTCAAGTCACCATGAAGAAAAGCATTCTTAACATCCATCTGCGAGATAGCCCAGTTTGAAGTGGCAGCCACTGCAATCAGAGTACGAACGGTAGTCATATGAGCAACGGGTGCAAATGTCTCATCATAATCACGGCCTTGAGCCTGCTGAAAACCTCTTGCAACAAGTCTAGCTTTATATCTCTCTATAGAACCATCAGATTTTCTCTTAATCTTGAATACCCACTTAGATGTGATTGGCACTGCATGTGATGGTAATGGAACAAGATCCCAGGTCCCTTGACGATCAAGGGCAACAAGATCCTCACACATTGCAAGCTGCCATTCAGGGATGTTGGAAGCTTCTTGATACTTGGAGGGTTCATCAACAACAGCATTCACAGATGGAAAACCATACTTGTCAGCAGGCCCAATAGTACTGCGGTCCCGAAGATTATATCTTGGACCAACCTGTAACTCATCAGATAAAGCTTGTGACTCATTAGCAACATTAGAAACATCAGCAATAGGATCATTAGGACTGGCCAGGGTGGTAGAGGTAGATGAAGGAGTAGTGGGACCTTTGGGACGACGAGTGAAGACATGTTTAATGGGTGGTTTAGATGGAGGTGGAGGACTCTCATCTGTAGATATCACATGAGGTGGAATGGAGGATGGTGCAGGAACATCACCTCCAGATGAATTAGTAGGAAAACAAAGAAAGGAGGTGGACTCAGTGGGGGAATATGAAGGTTTAGTAGATGGGTTGTAAAAGAAAGGGCGATCCTCAACAAAATTCACATCATGGGAGATACGTATACGACGAGAGGTAGGATCATAACACCGATAACCCTTATGCTCAGGACTATACCCTAGAAAGACACACTCAACAAATTGAGCGGTCAACTTGGTCCACTCACGAGGGGGAAGCAAAACATAGCATGTACATCCGAAGACTCGAAGATGATCATAGTTTGGAGGAGTACCAAAAAGTAGTTCACCAGGACATTTGCCAAACAGTTTGGATGAGGGCTGTCTATTGATGAGATAGACAGCAGTAAAAATAGCTTCGCCCCATAAATGTGATGGAACAAATGAGGAAATAAGAAGTGTTCTGGCAGTTTCTATGAGATGGCGGTGTTTGCGTTCATCAACACCATTTTGAGCATGTGCGCCAGGACAAGAGAGCTGAGCAAGGGTGCCCTCAGAGGTAAAAAAACGGCGGAAAATATCAGATAAATACTCACCACCAGAGTCAGAGCGAAAAACTCTGATAGGAGTAGAGAACTGAGTGTGAACCATGCGCGCAAAAGATTGATAAATAGAGCACAGTTGAGAGCGATGTTTCATGAAATAAATCCAAGTATAACGGGAATGATCATCAATGAAAATAACATAATATTTATGACCATCCTTTGTAGCAAAAGGTGCGGGACCCCATACATCTGAATGAATAAGATCAAAAGGCCTAGCAGAATGTGAAACACTAGATGAATATAGAAGCTGTATTTGCTTTCCAAGCTTGCAACCTTTACAATGGAAACTAGACTCGACAGATGCATGACCTAGACAACCTTTATTTATTAATGTTGACAAACAGGACCCACATAAATGACCAAGATGGTGATGCCACTTGGCGAAGGACGAGGTGGATGAAGATGCAACAGATGACACACGAGACGTGGATGTGACTGAAGAAGGAAGGCGCAAGGTGTCCAAAACGTAGAGGCTAGGAGCACCTTTACGGCGATGGCCAGTCCCAATCACAATCCCGCTTCGACGATCCTGAATGAAACAAGATGAGTCATCAAATCCAACAAAGCAATTTTGATCAGTAATTTGGCCTACTGATAGAAGATTCATGTTCAACTGAGGTACAAGAGAAACATCAGGTATAGAAAAATGAGAATTGCAAAGAGAACCCTGGTGAGTGATGTGACAGGATGTACCATTGGCAGTCTAAACAGAAGCACCATCCGTGACTGACTTGCAAGCAACCAAGTGGGACTGATCAGATGTCACATGGAAAGAAGTTCCTGAATCAAGAACCCAAGACATCGAGGGAGCACTGACAGGTGAGGCTGCAGCAATAGAGACTAAACCTCTAGAAGTGGAGCCCGTACCACGACCACGGGCAGCACGACGGGCACGAAACTCAGCCAATTTCTGTGGGTGCTAGACAAAACAATTTTCTGGAGGATGACCAGTCCTGTCACAATGCTTGCAAGGCTCTGAAGAGGTGCCTTTTGGTGCACCAGACCTCTGCGAGGCTGCCAACACACTATGAGGCACAGACACAGAAGAAGCAGACAGGGACTGAAGACGTGTTTCTTCTGCAAGTAAATCAGCCAAGGCCTGTGCCATAGTGAGATTAGAGGAATTGTGAAGCAATCTAGTGTGAATGGAATCATATTCTGCCCGAACTCCCATAACAAATCTGTATGTAAGGAACTGCTCAATGAAAGTAAGTGTTGTACAATTCTCTGTAGCTGTGCATTGAGGTACCATGGAGATCAAAGAACCCATCAAACGATCAAAAGCGGAGTAGTACTCATCAATGGACATATCTTTCTGTTCAATGACATGAAGTTGTTGCATAAGAGTATGTTGAAGAGCACCACTATCTTGAACATATTGTTGCTTCAAATAAGACCACATGGGCTTCGCTCTTTTAAACTTACGAAGACTCATGATCATAGTTTGCTTAACACTATTGACTATGGCTGCCATCACTTTTCCATCATTGATTTCCCAGGTTTTAATAGCAGCAACATTACTACCATCAGGGTTACGAGCAGGCGGATCATCAGTCAGATGAAAATAAAAACCAACACCCCTTAATGCAGTCTCAACACAAAAAGCTCACTCTGGATAGTTCTGACCATCTAAAGTGATGTTGATAACAATGGCATTGATCTGTGATGTTGACATGGTTGGAAAGGATACAGACCGCTAACCAATAGGGAGACTGACAGTGGACCAACAGGCAGACTAAAGCAGGGATTAGTTACCACCGTTGCAGAAGCAGAAGTCCTCTATTTCCTCTGCTGTGCGATCCGGAGGAGATCGGATGATGTGCAGCAGCAGGCAGGCCGAGGAAGAGCCGTGCAGATGTGCAGGCCCGGACGTTGATTCCACAGAGACGAAGCGGACAACGTGATGCACGCAGACGGCGCGTCGGATGGGACGCAGACGAGTGCACTGAAGAGGCGGACGACCGTGTGGACCGCGCAGACTTCGCGGGCAAATGGCCGCGGGACTTCACGGGCGCACCACGCACGGGCGCGAACGTCGCAGGTGGACGGGCGCGCAGGTAGGGCCGCACGGACGGCGTGGAGCGATAGACCGCGACGATGAAAGACGACCGCGACGGCGGCCTGACAGGAGACGACCGCGATGGGGGAGACAACCGCGACGGTGGCCTGATAGGGATTGGATCGTGGGGGGATTAAAAAATTTGATTAGCTCTAATCCCAGCCCTAATCCATGGCTTTGGTACCATGTTACTAACCTTAGAAATGACAGAAGATATCTCAATTAGTGGAGATGGCCATATATATATATATATATATATATATATATATATATATATATATATATATATATATATATATATATATATATATATATATATATATATATATATATATATATATATATATATATATATATATATATATATATAGAGAGAGAGAGAGAGAGAGAGAGAGAGAGAGAGAGAGAGAGAGAGAGCCACATGGGCTATATGGGCCTATAGGATGGGCCTTGATATACACTTAACAATTACAAGGCAACAATGCCCAAGAAAAAAAGAGAAAAGAAAGTCACATAAAGCTATCTCTCCACTGTTTAAGTTGTAGCTGCGTAGCTGGTTTGGCCTTTGTGCAAACAAGGCCAAACTCTTCTCTGAAATGCATCTTCCATGCATTGATGTCAATCTTTCCATTGTCGAAGACGACTGCAGTTCTTGTTAGCCAGATGATCCAGCAGGCTGTAATGAGGATTTCTCTGAATATGTTATTGCTAAATGAAGTTCTTGCTTCTATTATCATAGCCAGAGGTTGTAGGGACATGCTCCAAATAATGGGAATTGTATTCCAACAGGCTTGGCTAAATGTGCACTCAAAAAAAGATGGAAACTTGTTTCTTCCTGCCCTGAATTGCAGAGAACACAGCTATAATCTTCTAGCACCATATTCTTTCTCCTCAACAGGTTTCTAGTATTTAACCTGTCTCTAATCAACAGCCAAAAAAAGAATTTGCGACTGCCCAGATTGCTAGAAGCCCACATCCATTTGAAAAGTGGGGAAGCCTCAGATTGGACTATCATTCGAATCTAAGCTTTTCTATTGCTGAATTTTGATGAGCCCGATGTATAGCTCAACTATCTTTCTGATCTGAATCACCCACAAAAGTATCTATCAAGTTTTCTACTTCATCTAGTTGGTTAGAGGCTTGTTGAGATAAAGGCAAGGTGAACACTCGATTGACTTCTTGGTCAATAAAAAACCTGACAGAGCATTTCTGTTTCCTGGCAAAAGAGTATAGCTGTGGGAAAAGATCCTTCAGAGGTAGGTCCTGATTTGTCCACTTACCAGACCTGAATAGGATGCTATCACCTTTGCCTGGCCTGCAGACAGTAAGGGACTGATAATTCTCAAAGAGATTGATGACCTCTTTCCACCAAAATGAGCCAACAGGGCTTCTTGCTTGAGGTGGGGTTTGGGTGTTTGCATATAGCTTAGACCAAGTTAGGTGCACCCAGGGTATCTCAGCTTTGTTATAAAATTTGTCAAGAAATTTCATAAGAAGTGCATTATTCTGACTTTTGATATCAATAATACCCAAACCACCTTGATCTTTGGGTTTACAGGCTATTTCCCAAGCAACCAAATAAGAGCCTCTTCTATTTATATCTCCCTTGCTCCATAGGCAGTGTTTTCTATATATATCAATTTGTTTGATCACCTGAGGGGGGATTTTCAGGCTACACATGTAAAAAGTAGGGAGGGCAGAGAAGACTGAGTTTACCAAGATGGGTCTTCCATTGTATGACAGATACCTTCTTACCCTAGATAGCCTCTTTTCAATCTTATTCAGCAAGGGTGCAAATTCCTGAAGGGTAGGTTTAGTTGTTCCCAGTGGCAAACCCAAGTAAGTGAAAGGCATGGATCCAATATTGCATCCAAAAGTTCTAGCAAGATGAATGGTTCTACTTTCAGAGATGTTTATAGGGACCAAGAAAGATTTTTCAAAGTTAACATGTAACCCAGTTGAGTCAGAAAATGACCTCAATAGCCCTTTTAAATTCAACAAAACTCTTGTGTCACCTAAAAGTATTAAGAGGGTGTCATCTGCATATTGTAGTATTGGGAATTCTCCCCCAAAATCATCACTAAGAGGGTGCTTGAGAACTCCATTCTGCCAGGCACTATTGATGATTGACTGTAGTAAGTCAGCTGCTAGGACAAATTGGAGTGGTGATAACGGGTCCCCCTGTCTTACACCCCTTTTGCAGTTAAAAGATTTACCAGGGACACCATTCAGCAAGACTGAAGAGCTGGCAGTACTTAGGATATTGTCAACCCATGCAATCCATTTTTTTTGAAAATCCTTTGCTTCTAAGAACCTGTATAATAACCTGATGTTCCAGTTTATCAAATGCCTTTTCAAAATCTAGTTTGAGAATAATGATCTCCCTCTTGGATTTGTGACATAGATGTAGGAATTGAAATGCCCAGGCAAGGCAGTCTTGTATGGTTCTACCCTTAATAAAATTATATTGATTATTATGCACCAGCTGCAGGATTACTGATTGTAGTCTAGTTGACAAAATTTTAGTAATGCATTTCAGACTGTAGTTCAATAGGGAAATTGGCCTAAAATCATCAACTTTTTTAGGATTGGTCTTCTTTGGAATTAGGGCAATTATAGAAGAGTTGATGCTTCTGAGGCTAGTATTGGAAGTACTGAAATCATTAAATAATCTGACAAAATCACCTTTGACAATGTTCCATGATTTTTTTATGAAGGTTCCATTGAAGCCATCAGGGCCTGAGGCATGATTATTGGGCATACTTTTGATGACATCCTCAATTTCCTGCTCACTGAAGTCAGCATCAAGGTGCTCCAAATTGTGGGCAGTTAGCAAAGAGCTAAGATTATAGGCCAAATTTGTGAATTCACTTTTCCCAAGTCTCTCCTTAAAGGCAGTCCAAAGGAGACTAGCCTTCTGTTAATGATCGGTAACAATAGTGCCATCATAATTTATAAGAGAAACAATAAAGTTTCTCTTATGTGCAATTGTTGCCATGGTATGGAAAAAATGTATTTTCATCTCCTAAGTTGACACATCTAAAGGTGTTTCTTTGTTTCCAATATACTCTTTTGGATTCCATTAGATAAGCTAGATGGACTTTGACAAGTTTTCTGAAAGTTGATTCAAGTCTTGAGAGAGTTCTTTGCTCCTCTAGGCCATCTATCAAAGAAAGAACCCAGTTACTATTATAGATGAGCTTATTCAGATTGGAAAGCCCTTTACTCCAGGTCTTGAGCCTAGCTCTAACATGTTTCAGTTTTGAATTCAGATTCATGGCTGCATTTGCATAAACTGGGGAGTTGTTCCAGTGCAATGCCACAGTATCTAGAAAGCCAACATGATGAACCCAATAATTCTCAAATCTGAAATTTTTTGACTTAGGGATGCTACTACCAATATGCACCACATATGGAATATGATCAGATATGGGCCTTGACAAAGGTTGTACAAAAGTGGCAGGGTAGGATAGAGTCCAGGCAGAAGATGTGAAGACCCAGTCCAATTTGACCAGTAGAGGGTCATCTTGCATATTATTCCAAGTAAAATCTCTACCACTGAAAGGAATTTCCACTAAGTCTAGATTTGAAACAGCTTCATTGAACATATACATTTCTGAGTAATCCCCACCTGGCTTATTTCTATTGTCAGGATGCTTGATCAAATTGAAATCCCCACCAATGATCCAGTCATCAAACTCAGTGGTGTCAAAATTCTTGAGCCAAGTAATGAAACCATGTTTCTGAGGGGCACTTGAGGGGCATAAATGTTACTGACATGAAAAGTCTTGCTGCCTAGTCTAGAGAACATTTTAACAGTAATATCATAAGAATTGACATGGACAACAGAGCCATCAAACATACTGCTATTCCAGGCAGTTAAAAAGACCTCTAGAGGCACCAATTGATGGAGAGTAAGAAAAATTGTCAATATTTCTAGGACAAAAACGTTTGATGTAAAAGCTGTAAAAACCTCTCTTTTACTCTCTTGTAAACAGATAATGTGGCAAGCACTTTCTGAGATTTTGTCCCTGATGGCATCCCATTTCTCCTAGGAGTTGATGCCCCTTACATTCCAGAACATGATTTTCATGTCTATTGTTATCCATGAGTAGAAAAATTAGCAAGATTAGATATCTGACAATCCAAGTGCCAGACAAAAGATATCTTATAGCAGATAACAAAAAAAGAGGTAGACAACAAAGAGAGGATAATAAACAGTGACTCAGGTAAAATATAAACCAAAAAACTGATAGCTTGATTGATAGGATAAACTAAAACATCATCATTGTTTAACCAAAGGCTCCTGGTAGTGCCTATGCATCAGCTGTTACAATTCACATTCTTATTCAAAAACATCCAGCTCGCAGGCTAGGAACAGGAGCAAACCAACAAGCTAAAAAGATGATATTGTAAATCCACAAAAGCTATGAGATGCACACCCCACAATGCATCTGATCCTGAGTTCTTGATCTTAATCATCTAGATTATCTTCATTCAGGAGGGCAGCAGAGACAACCTCAGGCTGAATCTGGAAGAAACCTGTTGTTATACCTTCTAGAATTTCTTTGGAGAGGTGAGGTGCAGCATCCTAGGATAGCGGGATGATGGCCAGGGGCATGGGTTTAACAGGATCATCAACAGTTGGCTGCTTGGCCTTCTTGGCGCTCTTAGCGTCCTTGAAACCACCGCACAGGTTTGAAATCCTCTTGCTACGCCTCAGAAACCCATCATCTAACTGTTCCTTCACTTTCACTGTCTTCTTCTTCTTGCTTGGAGTCTGAAAGACAGGAGGGGAGCATCAAGGATCTCCACGTCAACATCTTCATTTTCCTCATCCAGATACTACAAGGTAATCTTCTCCAAAGAGTGTCCTCCAATCTGAGGGAACAAGATAAAAGCCAAGTGGACAAGGAGACGTCGGTCATTAACATAATCAGGGATGATGGTGTCATGATTCAGATACAAAGAAGATAGACAGTTAAGAAAGACATGGGAGGGACTGGTAGTGAAGAAATTCAGTACCTCACGAAGCAGGGAGGGTACCACAGCGATGAAGGGATCTTTAGGAGGCTAGGGGCCATATATCACTGATATGATCTTAGGAGCAGGTGGCAGATCTGCATTCTGAATTGCAGCCATGTTCATTGAGCAAGCATTAGGACTGTTGTTTGGGGCATTCAGAACAAACTCTGCCTGAATTGTCTTGTCCTAATTCATCTCTGTGCATGTCACATTCTTCATGAGCTGACGATCAACAGCAAAAACCTCATCCCTAGGAGCCAACTGCTCTTGCCAGCAACTGGGCCCTGCACCGTCCACATGCATATCAGATCCCACATTGGATCCATCCGCTGTCTCCTCTAAATCCGCAGGTGGTTCAGGCCCAAACCAGCGAGGTGGTTGTGGAGGTACTGGGTGAAGAGGGCCTTGAGTAACAAATGCTTCTTCATCTTGTGGTTCAGTGATGTTCTTCTTCTTCTTCTTCAGCACATAGCATGGCACTATCATTCAGATACACCTTAACTACAACTCTAGCGAGGTTCTCAATCTCATGCCAGTCCACCATGATACCAAATCCTAAAACATCTCTAGTAATCATAGAAGCACTCTTGACATCTTCAGGAAAAGCAACAAGCATCCCATGCTTCACGGTCCAAATCAAAAACCCTAGCATTGCTAGCTTCATCATGCTTGACCACGGTCATAGAATAGTTGCCAAAGGTGAAAATAGGACCTAGATACCTCTCTCTCTAACGCACTTCCAAAATGGACAAAAGCTTCACCAAGCAGACACGGTAGAATTTTAGTAGCTCGAACCTGATGTGTCTCCTGGAAGAAGACCCGAAGAGCAGAGGCCAGGCTTCCAAAATCCTCCTTGCTGATATGCGGCTCAAGCCTAACGATCGCTAGATCCTCGTTGCAGAGCGTGTAACAACCAGTCACATACACCTCTTGGCGGAGAGGAGGGCGTGGCATTGGTTCTTCCAACGTGAAGCCCTTGGGCACGAATGGGCGAGGATCAACCGCCCAGTTCGCCATAGCTGCGGTGCAGGTGGGGTTTTCTACTGTTGGTGAACTGGGATGGGGCGAAGCAGTGTAGGCAAAAGCGACGAGGGGAGAGTATATAGGCAACGAGCGAGATGGCCCTTCGTTTTTCGGGTAGGAAACCGACCTAAATTGCCGATGAATGCGGGCCTTGGAAAGGCAAGTCCTAGACGTGTGACCATAATTATAGCACTCTCTGCATCTTACTGAATTGGGACAAAACTTCCTTAGATGGCCTAGGCCCAAGCATTTGAAACAACGCTAATGTACCTGGGCCGGGCTTGCATCCATGTGGGTCACCGGTTTGGGAAGGAGGGGATTTGAATTCGTATTCAGCTTTTCTCCTGACGCGCTAGACGCAGGTGATTGCTCTGAGTTAAGGTCTGGACGCTTTTGAATCCAATGAAGAACACGCCTGGATTTATTCCCTTGAGAAGAATTGAAGTTCAAATTTGAATTTGAAATACCGTTGGGAAAAGACCCTGAATCAGGACGATCCTTGGGGGGAATGTTCTGACAGCAGAAGATATCATCCGAGAAGTTACAGGGATAGTTCTCAAGATAGTTCAAACGAAGAAAAACTAATCTTTTGGAGGCCTATCTCTTTGGCACAGCATGGTGACGAGCACCAGAGGAGCGAACAACCTCTGCATAACTTTTTTTGGATTTGGAACCAACAGTGGTCCATTCGGCCTCTTGCTCCATGCACCAGAGATCATATTCTTTACGCCAATTAGGGCCACCACCACTCCAGAGGTGGAAGAAGATAGCAAAATATTTGCAAGAGAAGCACTTAAGCTTATAGACCATGATTCCAACGTCTTTGCAAGAGACAGAAAAGCTGAATATCCATCCTGACAAATGAAAAACGTTGAAATCCTTAGCAATACCACCAAGGCATGCTTGAAGGATGAGACCCACCAAATCTTCATTGAGACGAACGACAGAGCAACCAAAGCTCACAACTAGAAGAAAAGCCGACTCAGAGAAGGGGATGGTGGGACTCACCAAGCGGCCGAAGCGTTGAGAGACCAGCTTGGCGAACTCAATTCCGGGATCGAAGCATAGATTCGAGAGTCCAGCCATGGTTGGAGGAGATCAGTAGAGGGCACCATTGGGGAGGACAGAGGGGGAGGTGGGAGGGGAGGGCGCCATTCCTCTGTTGCTGCACCATACCGTGCTTTGTTCAGGTCTATACCAATTGACTAGGCACACTTCATTTATGCTGCACAAATAAATCAACATGTGTGTGCATCGCCAAGTGTCAAAATGCTCGGGTTTATGTTTATAAGACTAAAAATTTTAACAAGTTTCTTTGAGTTATTCGTATGATAACTACAACGATAAAAGAAAATGTTGGCATCAACTCTTTTGGCGCATTAATTAAACAGGAAAACTTGGATCTTTCTCTTAACTCGAGCACCGCTAAGAGTATCCGGTAGATACACTTCAGCTAGTATATTATACAAGGGTCTTTGTTGTAAATGGAATATTGGAACCAATGCATGACTGCAAGGACCAAAGCGTAAAAACATACACCAAAGCGTGAAAACATACGCTTTGAGGCACCAAAGCGTAAAAACCTCACTAGATGTCTCCCACTTCATCTTCGTCTAAAGGTTGTGGTCCCTTTCCCCCACCAAATTCTCCCTGTCCATCGGAGCGTGAAAACATACACTTTGAGACACCAAAGCGTAAAAACCCACTCGATGTCTCCCACTTGAACTTCGTCTAAAGGCTGTGGTCCCTTTCCCCACCAAATTCTCCCTGTTCATCGGCACCACCGCATCCAGAGTTTGACACCTAGTGGCTTCACCGCCGCCATCGGCCGATCGAGATGGCCCAACCAGAGGATCATATCCGCTCGTGCTGCGTTCCCCACCGTCCCCATGTCCGCACCCTCAGTGGCCTCGTTTCATATTTCCACGGCATCCACGCTAGCATGAATGCACTTTTCCTTTTTTTTCTTTTTTTAATCACAAAGTTCTAGCGTCTATTCTGGGAAAGCTCAGGTCTAGTTCCTGTTTAGAAATAATTATTTGTTTGTTAGGAAAATAAAATGAATCATGCTAGCTATTTATTGCACGCAATGCACAGGTTCTGTGGGGTTCCAATTTACAATGTTTTTATATTTTATTTGGATCCATGTGACCTAGCATTAGTGGTAATTAATTAAAACATATATTTTCATGTACTGGGTTCCTTCCGTAGATATCAACGCCGATAATCCCACTATCCACGGGTACCAGACCACAATTAACGGGCTGTGGGATTGTGATTTGGGGTGCATTGTTTCGTGGTATTCCTATCACTTCACTTCAGAGACGGCTGGGTGGCGCCGTGTCAATTTTCTATCCTCATCCACCACAAACAATCTTCCACATAAATAGCATAAATTTGAGGCATGTTACTACTGATAATAAAAAAACAACTTATGAATTAGAAATGTAGACCTCAATCCTAAACTTATAGTTGTTTCTTCTGTATTTCTCCTCTTCCAAGGTTAATAGCTAGTGGAGGTTAGCAAAGTTTTTTACATAACTCCCTAAGTATAAATAAGTTCACATGAATACAAGGGTAGTAGCCACCGGAGGTTAGAAAATTTCTTTTACACAACTCTGTAAGTCTGAATAAGTTCACATCAATGTCAGTGTCACAATGCACATTACACTCACTTTATATCCTCAGAAATATTTGTTGGGGGTTGTAATCCACTATTAATTAGAAATAGCAATGGATAGTTGGAAGCTTATATAGAAGGATGTGCATATTCTTAGAAAGGAGATATTTGCAATGGGAGATTCTAGAGTTATCTTCTTGGTAAACAAAGAACATACTAACCATGCTTTGTTAAAGTATAGAATATTCAAGAATTAGATATTTTTGGCATTACAAAATATCTAGAAACTAGATAATGATGAGTAAAATTTAGAAGAGTGTGGAAGAGGTCATGTATAACACTATAAAAGAGGCGTCCTTCACCAATTAGGGACAATGCCACCAGTGGCACAAAATACAGTGGGGTCAATTTTCAAAACTTGAACCAACATGTACTCAAAGCAGCAATTCCTGATTTCCCTGCCTTCTTTCTCCAATTTGTAGTCCAATTAGCAGCAACACTTAGTCATGGTAGCAAGCATTAGATCACCAACAACAGTAGCTTAGCGACTGCTCTCAGCATGGTCAACCGTCTAATTCATAATCCTAGCTTCTCTTCTCAAGAACATGCAGCTCAATCCCCTCCTCTTTGTTCTTTTCTCCTCCTTATTAAACAAATGGTAACATGCTATCTCCATGGCATGCCCCTCCACCAATCCACCAAGCAGCAAGCACTATACTAGCCCCCCTATTTTATCTCCATGGCTACATGCCTATATAAAAGTAGATAACTAGACTTGACTGCTGGAGAGCGTGGGGCTGTGGTTAGATAGCACGGAGAACGTAGGCCTGCAGATGCCGAAGAGCACGGATGCCATAGCCTTCGCTAGTGGTGATGGCGAGATCACGAGGCAACAGTAAAGAATGCCAAGAGCTTCGCTGATGGCGAAGCCTTGGATCTCGCCACCGCAGTGAGAAGATGGTGCTGGAGTGGGTGGAGGCGGCACTGGGAAGGTGGTCCTAGAGAGGGCAGAGGTGGCATAGGATGGGGCGGAGGTGGTAAATGTGGTAGGGGTAAAGGCGGTGGAGATGATGCTAGAGGTGGTCCTAGAAGGGGCTGAGTCGGCGCGGGAGGGGACATGAGCGATAGTGGGACCATAGGAGCGGCGGTGGAAGAGAAGGTGCCGCGGCCTTCGGGGAGAGAGAGAGAGAGAGATGAAGAAACAATTGGTCTATTTGGTTTCCTGGCTATCCACTAGGCAGGCTTCCTAGAGCCAACTTAGACCTGTTTGGTTGGCTAAACAAGCTCCTAGCCAGGCCCTAGCAAGCCAGGGAAGGGCTCTTAGCCTGGCTAGTTGGAAATGCAAGGGTTGGGCGCGTAGACAGGCTCTGGCCAGCCGACGCACAAGTCGCCTCACCTCCCTATGGCAACACCTCGCTTCACCGTCTTCGTCCTTAGCCTCCATCTCGTCCGGTGAACTCACGTCGCAGCGGTGTCTGATGCGGTGGTGTCGTGCTGCTGCCAGGGTCGCAACTTGTGAGGATGTCATGCTGGGTCACGAGGATGTCGTGCTCGCGAGGATGCCATGGTGGGTCTCGAGGATGCTCACGAGGTGTAGTGTTATTATCATCCTGCTGCTACCGTGCTTGCGAGGATGCCAGCGGGGTAGTGTGGGAGGGGGCCTGTGATGCAGTGGTGGGCGTCGCGCGGTAGGGTGCGTGTGACGCCGGCGACGAGCTCGTCCACCGCACCGGGACAACCCTTCTCTGAGCATGCAAACCAGATGTTTGACAAAATGTCTGAGAGGGTAACCTTACCAGAACAGAGAAGAGGTAATTCTATTCAATGCAAACCAGACAACCAAACACACCAGATGCTAGCCAGGCTTAGACAATGCATACAACCAAACAACTAAAGATTGGCTTGCTAGAAGCAAGCTTGGGTTGTCCAGGCTTAGATGCTAGCCAGGCTAGAAGTAAGCTAGGCAACCAAACACACCCAATGAGTGGTTGAGAACAAGAAGTTACAAAATATTGGACATATTTTGTTTCAAATCGTGGGACACACCCTAGAGCATGTACTGACCTTAAGCGTAAGAAGCATGACCCTTTCTTGATGCATGCCTCACCTTAAGGCCCTTGCCGGCTTTTACCACTCTTGATGCCCTAAGAAAAGGGCGAAAAATTGTGGTTAGGATAGGAGTCAATTGTGAAAAATTGGAGCTAGAGTTGTCGCTCGGATTAGATGTGTGATGAACCAAAAATTATTTTTTTAACATTATTAGTGGGGTTTGCCTTATGAAGTGTTGAGGTTGCTATGTACTAGTAGAATTCTCAAACACAAGTTACCATAGGTATGTTCTGGCCGAGCAGAGAGCCTTGTAATTTCAAGAAGAGGCATGTTTGGTAGCCTATACGTCCTGAGTGGGCTTCACTCCGCTCGTGCAAAATACGTTCGGACCCTGGCTTGGCGGAGCAGCTCAAATTGGTTGTATCTCCTCAACCTAGCCTAGCCCGGCGGATGCATCACTCTAGGCACTGGCCCACACACCACCCTCAGGTATAGACTATGTATCCACTTATACAACCAACCAAACATCTTCATAGGAAACACTGTATGCACAATACAACCAACCAAACACTTTTCTTTTTAGGGGCATCCACTCAGCCTATTTTCAGTCATCTAGGCGAGTCTACGAAATTTGATTCAAGCAACCAAACACATCCTTAGGGCCCCTTAAAACGCATTGTGGGTATATATGATTTGGCCCCTCCAATTTATAGCTTCTCGTGCATAAGTTTTATTAGTATTTTTTTGATAAGTTTTACTGGTATTTATAAGTTTTACTAGTATTTATACACCATAAGTTTCTAGTTACTTGAAACAGCCTTAAAACATGAATGTTTAATATATGTATCGTTTTATAGGTCTCCTGGAAATAAAACATAACGGTACAAACATATTCTCTCCATTTTAAATTATAGGACATCTTTTACTTTCCTATATACATCGTTTTTACTATACAACGCATGTAAAAAGTAAAAACATCTTTTAATTTGAAATGGACAAAGTTTTTCAAAACAAATGTAAGATAAAACAGTATTGGTCGCTTAAAATGTTTCAGTTTCAAATAAATAGATACGCTTGCATCGTCATGATTCACGGTTTTCATACGATTTTTGCTCTCGACAGTCCATATCAATTATCATAAAAGATTTTGTCGATTTGTGATTAGAATTTGTGGTCTGCCTCAGGTACTCTCCCACGTGCACTATCGCATTATACACTACACCAGCAGCTGAAGCCTGGAGGGGTCGCATGATCGTGCATTTGATTCGTATCAGACATCCATTTTGCCGCAAATTGACCCTCCGAAAGAAAGCAAGCCGCTAAATATAAATATAAATATAAATATAAATATAAATATAAATATAAATATAAATATAAATATAAATATAAATATAAATATAAATATAAATATAAATATAAATATAAATATAAAACCCTAACCTTCTGCCTTGTGGACGACGACGCGGAAGATGGAGGAGCCGCTGGATGTCGAGGCGAAGCGGGGCGAGAGCGACCACACAGCCACAAGGGATCGGGTCTGGAGAAGGCAGCCGACCGTGAAGGGGTTAGCGGCGGCGATGCCACAAGACGCCTCGCGAGGGAAACAACGACCACCACGCCTTGGAGATGGAAGGCGAGGATGAGGAGGAGGAGATGGGGCCATACGGATCTTTGAGATCCACCGCAAGGAGTGGGTCGTTAGTTATGGCAAGAACGACGACGCCGCCTTCTACAAACCGAGTACGTATTTTCTTTGTGGTGTCGATCTGTTGCTGTTTCTCCTCTGAATCTTCGCCTTCTTGTTGTCTGATTTCTTTATCTATATATATGTTTTCTTGATTATTGAAATATGGCTAGATGGAAAAATCATTAGAGAACCATGGCTAAATAAAAAAATCATTAGAAAACCAATCGAGCAATGATATTACTCTCAGGACTTGACTGGTAGATCGAAAAAATTGCCATCTATTTTAGTATTTTACAGGAATTAAATTATGATTATGATTACTGATTGCAACAGATAAAATGAAAAGAAAAATCGTCAGTGTTGACCCTTTTTATTACTAGCAAAACTGAATTACGATATACGAATTATTTTGCAGCCGAGCTGCTTCCCATGCGTCACACGGATGGGCCGGTGCTACCCATCTACGTGAAGCCTATGGACACCATGGAGGTTTTCTTCGTCAAGGTGGCTCATCTCACCGTCACTGGTGGCCTCTGGACGTCTATGGCGATGTTGCTGTGCGTGATTCCTTGGACTGGAAGCGCAACTACCTCTTCCGTCGAGACAGGAACAATTGCCAGACCTCGCTTCAGCGCAGGCACGTCCAGTGCTTCATCCTTTTTTCTCACTCTCGTTTCATTTGATCCACTACCTGCACCTAAGGATGAAAATGGAACGGAAATATCCCGAACCGAACCACATCGTTTTCTGTATTTTATCTGACCAAATTCGCATTTTTGTGTCCGACTTTACCGTTTTCGCTTTCGTTTTCGTATTTCAAATGTAAAAGTAGAAAACGGTTTAGACATTTTCCGACTATTTCCGACCGTTTTCTACTTTTAATTCGGAATATCCCGAATTCAAAATTCGGTTTAAACCGAATTTGATTGCCAATTATTACTGTCCAGGCAACTAGGTAAAGACAAGTGTGGAGCATTGATGCCCATTGACTGCATTATATAGGCAGCTCACCCCGTCGCGTCTCCCTGAGTCGTCGAGGTAGGACTAATCACTTCGCACGGTGTTGTATGCCTGCATGGCTGCATCTAGCTTCACGCGGCGCTGTTGTTGCATTGTATGTGATTGGGCCGACCAAAAGAGAGAGCTAGATGGGCTATGCGTTGTTGCTATCCTTTCTATTCTAATACCGATGGCATCTCAAAATTTTCTCTTCTTTCTTTTTCTTTCTTTTTTTCTCTCTGGTCAATAAAACCAAATTGATAAGTCTGCCCTCTTGTACTCGAAATTTGCCACTATGGCACTTGTTAATGGTTATGCATTGTGAATCAATATTCCGTATTGAATTTTCGTATACCGACCGTGTTCGACATAATTTCGCTCGAATTGATTCGTTTTCGAAATTCTCAATATTCCGTAAGTTCACGTTTGTTTTTGTGTCCAGCTTTACCGTTTTCGTTTTCGTTTTCGTATTCAAATGTAAAAGTAGAAGATGGCCGAGGAGTTTTCTAACCGTTTCCGACCGTTTTCATCCTTACCTGCACGTACACTACACACTGTAGTACATACAAGAGTACGTACTGTATGTACTATTCATGGCTAATAATCTGCTTTCACTCGCTATATTTGTTTTCTTTGCTCTGTTTTTTAGAAAACGGAAAAATTCTGGCCTCTGTGACCGCATACAGCCAAGTATTACAATGTTGTCAGCTTATTTGCTGCCAAAGATAAAGATATTTTCTTTGCTCTTATTACCTCTTAGTTTGTTGCTTATTAGAATCTGAAATGGAGCTGAACAATTTGAAGAAAATATTTCTATATGGGTGCTCATGAATGAAACCATTCTAAGTAACTATACTGAATACTTCACTCGTCTAATGCGGTTGGAGAGATGTCTTGGTAATTCAGTGAGTGCTGTTTTTTTTCTTTGAAATGTTAGAATATATTTGTTTGTCGAATGAAACTCTGATAATTAATTAGTATGTGACATTTATCCCCTGTTCAGTAATTCTGCTTTATACTAAAAGCCGCTACTCTATTTCTTTTATCTCACAGGATCTGAACTCATTTGTATCTGACATATGCAGGACGACTCACTCTTGGAACTTACAGGCCCTAGCCGTACAGTCATGCTTCTGGACGATCCCATCTTCGAGATCGACCTCAAAGTGAAGGGCAGAGGCAGCTCACCATCATCGTCCTCGGATGACGACAAGGTTCTATGCCTGGATTACTTCGGATACAACTGCGTCGCCTACTGTGGATCCTCCGGCTACGCCATAACAGAGAAGAGCTGCGCGATGGAGCTTAGGTTCGTGCGTCATGCAGCTTCAGCGCCCGTTTCAGCGCCCGCACCACGAGCATAGGCGAGGACAGGGACAGATCAACGGTGGGGCAGGGGGCTCAAGCCCCCCCCCCCCCCCCCCCCCCCACCCACCACACACACAGCCACCAAGGCCTGCTTTAGATGCCTTTCAAATTTCAAATTTTTACACTCTCTCTCCATCACATCGAATATTTAAACATATTCATGGAATATTAAATATAGATAAAAAAACTAATTACATAGTTTGGTTGTAAATCACGAGACGAATCTTTCGAGCCAAATTAGTCCATGATTGGACACTAATTGCCAAATACAAACGAAAGTGCTACAGTAGCCAAATTCTAAATTTTTTTGCATCTAAACACCCCCAAGTCCATGGAGCCCCCTTAAGCCCCTCTAAAATTTTTCTATCATGGCTGTGTTGAGAACGTTGAGATATGATGATATATGAGCATGTTCTTCATTTGATTATTTCTCTAAAAAGTACGACCTTATTTTATTTGGCTAAAGTTAGTCGTTGTTTGTATCTAAGCACACCATTTTGACCTTCATTTGCTGTAGCACCTTTCAAATCTTGCTCCTAGTAGCAGCAAAAAAAAAACCTTGAGTTTAATTTATGCTTAATCTACCAGCTACCGTCTTTTAAATTCTTTGGGACATGTTAAACATAGCTATTTTATTTATGCATATATACAAATGGATATTGGTTGTTGCTACAGTATAAACATAGATGCTTTAAGCACATGGATGCTTGCTTCAGAATTGTAACAAGCACAGTTTCGTGCATTCGTTAAATGTTGAACTCCCCCAAACATCCATCCTAGATGCGTCCCTGGGCGAGGACGTGGTGCTGCTGGACTCTCGTGGACAGAAGGTGGTGCCCGTCGAGGACGGGGAGATCGCGCTGCGGCTCCGTGTTGTTGTCGTCGAGGACCAGGGGAAGCTGATCCTTGGCCTGGATGCGTGTTTGGTGGTGGTGGTGGTGGTACTTGTGGGAGTGAGAGCACTCCTGTTTCGCAGAAGCTCACTTATCGTCCCAGGTCGGCCTTGAGAAGCGTAGCTTACTTTGATGTTGGTCCGGTTAGGATCCAAATGTGCGTTGCCTGGTAACTGCTTCCTTGAGTGTAGGGTGGGTACTCGACTACTCGTGGGTTATATGGCCACTGCTTTGCATTGCTTAGATAAGTCATGGCACTTCGCTACTGTATGTACTGAATTATATGCGTCAGATAATAAGGATGCCTATTGACAGTAGAGCTTCTTCTTTTTTTGTTGTTGTTGTTGACAGTAGAGAGTTGAAGTTATTGAATGTAGGAAACTGCTTTGTCAAATGGAATGCACACTTGAGTCTGCTTTATGGTCTACACCCGTACACAAAAATGTAACGTTTAGCCAAAACCTATTTTTTACAAGATTTTTCTCAAAACTAATTTGGGCCATAGTTCTTCCACATGTCCACCAGCCGGCTAGCTCTTTCATTAGATCTTTTGCGACTTGCGCTTGGCAGCTCCATAAGATTAACTATTTTCAGAAACTGGAATTAAAATAAAATCCCTCTCATAGCTCGACACTGGGCATCCAGAATAAGAAAACAATTCAGCTACCAGATTTCATGCAGGGTCTTTCCAACAATAATAACTCATAACGTTCACTAATTACTCCCTGTGTCCTGTAATATAGTGTATTCTAAAAATTTGTTAATCAGATGATATCATCAACTTGATTAATGGTGATTGGTTGATGAATCTAAAGTATTTAATGTAAAATTGGTTTTTATTCTCTAGAATGCATTATATTTGAAGACAAATTTTGAGAATCAAGCAGGTGTTTGTAACACGACGTTTTTTACGTTTGACACCGGTCTCACAGCAGGGCCGGGGTTTCAGTGCATGTGTAACGTGTTCAGTCAGGCGGCACGCAAACTGTTGCAAGGGTCAATTGGTAACCTATCTCAAGACTGCCTCTATGGTACGGCCTATGCTCAAAATGCCAATATCAGGTGCTGGATTCTACTTTTTGTCGTTTCGATTGTGACTGCTTCATCCATCCGATGCACTCATCCACGGTTCCGTTGGGATGCGCAAGCTGCCACTTCAGTACACGTTGTTGCTGCAACAAGAAACATGTTTTTTGTCATGTTTTTTCAGGCCTGGTTTAGTTCCAAAGTTGGGAGGTGCCAGAAATATTGTAGCATTTCGTTTGTATTTGTTAATTATTGTCCAAACATTGACTAATTAGGCTTAAAAGATTCGTCTCGCAAAGTATAAGCAAACTGTGTAATTAGTTATTTTTTACCTACATTTAATACTCCATGTATATGTCTAAAGATTTGATGTGATGGTGATGTGATAGAGAATGTTTGCACTTTTTATATTTTGGAGAACTAAACGAGAGCTCACTCTCAAGAATTAGCCTGGTCTGGGGAAGGGGGCAGAGTCATAGCGTACCCATTTTCCTATCAGTGGACCTCCTTTGACCTGCATAACTCCCATAATAGACTTCCCGTCGAGTACCGGCTTCAGCTTCCACACCCCATCAAGATCTGGAGAAGAGAACCAATAAACCAGGACAGTTAACCAATCATATGAACAAGTAAATCCCCACGCTTGCAGTTATTGGAAAACCACAGATTCCACAACCAGCATTTACTACTTTACCTAGGTCAGTTATGGAACGCTCAACTCTGGTGTATTTCTCTCTTCTCCGTTGCAGCTCATCCTGTTTGTTGAAGGTCTCAGCAGCATTTTCAGCTTCTGGGTAGGAGAGAATGGATAAAAGCAGTGCCACCCGCCAAAAGTCCTTTATTTCTCGGAGTATAAGTCCTGAAATGTTGATAGTGGAACATGTTTCCCAAATGTTACTTAAAACCAAAAAGAATATATGAATCTTGTGACAATGAAAGAATCAGATTCAGTCATCACCAAATATGCAACAACTGTAACAAATAAAATGCATATCATGACATTGAATAATCAAATGAAGAAACATCAAATAATAGAAACCAGTACTGAAGACCTGACAAATTAAAGAAACTAGCATGTCGAATACTGACCTGCAAAAACACGCTTCACACTGTCTCCTGGTATCTCAAGATATTCATCTTCCAGTTTCTCTTTGAGAGTACACACATCAGCATTTGACTCGAGTAGAGGAATTAATTCAGCAAATTTTTCACTAGCAGCATGTATGTTGACAACCTTTAGGAGAACACGACATTATTACAAGTTAATCTGTGTCACGGTACACAAAACTGACCAGAATCACAAAAAATGCTGTTGGGAGCAACTCAAGAGAACATACCGTTTCAGCATCACTGGTTTTCAACTTTAGTGAGTCCTTGATAATAAAGGTAGAAACAGGAACCTGCTGATGATGCAACAGACTCTTAAGCAAACAATTGAAAGAAATAATGCAACGAACATAAAAATGGATATTTGACAGCAGCTTCATTTGTTGAAATGGTCAAATGGATTTTATTATCCAAATTTATTTGCTCCTTAAGCTGGGCACAACTTTAGCAGCCAAAGCAAGCACAAAAATATTTATGCTGCAACATGCTATCTAGTCACCAACCTCCAATCAAGGTCTGGTTATTGTACATCAGAAGCCATACAAAACTATAAATTGTCCCTCCACAGGACAGAAGCTATGCATGTGAGCTTCTCTGAGCATACAGTTGTAAACAAGATACAACAATTTTCATGAAGAAGGTAATAAGGGTCTGCTTGGTTCCCTTGCCCATTCCAGTTTTGCCTCACTCAGCTAGGATACCTGTTTGGCAGCGGAGTTAAAAACTGGCTTTGCCCAGCAAGCTAGCTTGACTCAACAAGGTTTTCCTTGACCACGTTCGCCAAATCCACTCTCCCAAGCGGACAAGATTTGCTTGCTCTGTCCAGCGGTTCGGCCAAATCAGTGGAAAGGGAAAAGAGAGAACATGACAAGACAGAAACCAAACAGGTAGCTTTGCTTGCTTTGCCTATTCTTGCCTGGCGAGGAGGGCGGAGCAAGGCCAGGAGAGCTTGGTAACTGATCCAAGCAGACCTTATAACCAAAGGGAGTTAACGCTCCAAAAGGTGCATTGGACAAATACACCAAAGAAAGGAGATGCTCTTTATCTGAACTCCAATTAGCAAGGAGTAACAAAATTGTGACTGCTTCGGTCAAAAGTGGCATTATTTGCAAACTGAGCTAGAGAGGCCAGAGGGTACACATTTCTACGTTTTTTAGATCAGTGAAGGGTTCACTCAAACCAAGTAGATTGTAAACAACAAATTTGTCGGCTTAAACAGTTGAAGCATGTTCTGATTAAGAAGCATCAAGAGGCACATAATATTCAGCATGCTGGGAAAAAAAATAGTCATGGCACAGCAAACTTGCCTCTCAAAATAGTATCCACCCAGACGCCGCGCGAGGGAAACAACAACGACCACCATGCCGTGGAGATGAAAGAGGAGGAGGAGGAGGAGGAGGGGGAGGAGATGGGGCCATACGAGATCTTTGAGATCCACCGCAAGGAGTGGGTCGTTAGTTATGGCAAGATAGGATGGATGTTTAGGGGGGCTCAAGTTCAACGTTTAACGAATGCACAAAACTGTGCTTGTTACAATTCTGAAGCAAGCATCCATGTGCTTAAAGCATCCTGTGTTTATACTGTAGCAACAACCGATTCCTGGAGAATTTTCAAGGCGCTAAGCGGTAGATTAAGCATAAATTAAACTCAGTTTTTTTAGCTGCTACTAGGAGCAAGATTTGAAAGGTACTACAGCAAATGAAGGTCAAAATGGTGTGCTTAGATACAAACAAAGACAGCTTTAGCCAAATAAAATAAGGTCGTACTTTTTAGAGAAATAATCAAATGAAGAACATGCTCATATATCATCATATGTGATAACTGAATATAATAAATCAGAATATGTGATTACTGCTACTCAGAATTTTGTTCTTAATTTCACGTAAATTGGATACTTGGGAATTGGCTTCTTGCATAGACATCGGATGGATGAGTTGCTGCCGCCACCTCGTGAGCCTTCTTCCGATAGACATTTAGATGGTTGCCATGAGTTTGTGACCTGTTGGGCCTTGGAAAAAAGGTCGAATCTTATTAGGCTGGAATATAGGTCGATTGAGGGAGTAGAGAAAGGGTTGGCCCATGGCCCAAGTCGCAGCTGCTAGCTGAAGCGCCGCCATCTTCAACCTCCCGACGAGATTCAGAGCCCTCCTTGACTGCTTCTCAACGTTCTCAACACAGCCATGACAGAAAACATTTAGGAGAGCCATTCTAGTATTGACAAGCTAAAGGCGTGTAGTAGCTATAAAGGCATCAAATGGAAATCAAATGTCATAAAAGGATAAGTAAAGATTTAAACGAATATGAGAAATTACTTACTAGGTAGGTTGCCCTCCTCGGTAGAAGATGGGGAGGAGACCAGGGCTCCTCCGATGCTGCTTGGTACTCTATTTTTGAGCCACGATGGTGATCTTCTTCGAGATCCCATGAACGATGATCAAGTGGAGGAAGTGTGTGAGGGCCTCGGCTAGCAGTTTTGGGCAGGCCGTGTCCTTACTTACGGCCAGTAGGCTCCTGTAGGAGCCACACAGCCACAAGTGCCACACTCGCCACTGCGTTGTGTAACTCGCCATAAGCTCCATGGAGAGCCCCTCCCGCCCCACTGCTAGATCCGTCAACGGACACCATGGAGGTTTCTTCGTCAAGCTGGCTCATCTCACCGTCACTGGTGGCCTCCGATCCAGTGGCCTCTGGACGTCTATGGCGACGTTGCCGTGCGCGATTCCCTGGACTGGAGCGCAACTACCTCTTCCGTGGAGACAGGAACAATCGCCAGACGCTCACCTCAGCGCACAGGCACGTCCAGTGCTTCTTCATCTTTTTACTCTCATTTCATCTGATCCACTAGCTGGACGTACACTACCCATTGTAGTACAAACAGGAGTACTATTCATGGTTAATAATCTGCTAATGAATTGAAACCATTCTAACTATTAGTATGTTTATTTCAATGGGCATTTATCCTCTGCTCAGTAATTCTGTATGTGTTCTACTACTGAAAGCTACTCTATTTCTTTCATCTCACAACAGGATAACTAAACCCATTTGAACATATATCTGACATACGTAGGACGACTCACTCTTGGAACTTACAGGCCCTAGCCGTGCAGTCATGCTCCTGGACGAACCTATCTTCGAGATCGACCTCCTAGACTCCTAGTGAAGGGCAGAGGTAGCTCGTCGTCGTCGTCCGAGGACGACGACAAGGTTCTATGCCTGCACTACTTCGGATACAACTGCATCGCCTAGTGGCAGGCTCAGGATTTTTCCCTTGGGTATTCAAAATATGAAGTGATGTAAATTTTTTTTGAAAACATGAATTCCCAAATCCTAATATTTGGCATATATAACACCACGTAGTTTTAATTATACAATATATAGCAAATCACATCTCTTTGCAAGAAAGTCTTTAAATTTGTAGTACTACTCTTTTTTCTCTTCGTATTTGAGACCTAAAATATTTAATCAGGAGACTAAGTAATTTGGAAAAAAAATCCGGCAAACTGATTCATGAATTGCTCACTGTTGCCTGTCGCCGCCCTGCCAGATGCGGGATGCGGGGCCCGGGCACAGCCGCAGTGCCGCACAAGGACAGGGCACACCACCATGGCGTCTGCCGACGCATCGTGCCCGCTAGCCCGGTGCGCTCATGCCGCCACCGGCTCCGGCCGCTACTAGCAAATCGCAGCTAGTGTTTGGGGAAAAGAATTTGCCCTCGTGCGAGACGGGGACGGGAAACAGGAGTCCGAAGACACCGTCGGTCACTCACACTGGTGGGTGCTGAAAGGATCAAGATGCCCAAGAGGGAGGTGAATTGGGCTTTTCTAAAAATTAATTGCAAGAATTAAATCCTACAAGCCAAACTTCACCCCTAGTGCCTACTAGTGTTCCTTGTGATTCTACCGATAAAAGTTTTGCACCCTAAGTTCCAATCCTATACTAGCATGGCAAATTTAGGAAAGTAAACAAGCAATTAAAGTAATGCACAAAAGTAAATGCTTGAAAGTAAGGGTTAGGAACACGGCGATGTTTTACCGAGGTATCGGAGAGTCGCCACTCCCCACTAGTCCTCGTTGGAGCACCCGCGCAAGGGTGTAGCTCCCCCTTGATCCGCGTAAGGATCAAGTGCTCTCTACGGGTTGATTTTTCGACACTCCGCCGCGGCGAATCACCCAAAACCACTCACAACTTGAGTTGGGTCACCCACAATCTCATCGGATGATCACCAAACTCTCAATCACCACCAAACCGTCTAGGTGATGGCGATCACCAAGAGTAACAAGCTAGAACTCTCACTTGACCACAACAAGCCTAATAAGAAGATGGATGCACACTTGCTATACTCTTGTCACTAGAGAGGATTCTCAAACTTTGATTCGCAAATCTCTATCCTCACTAGGGCTCTTGCACTCCCTTGCACTCTAAAGGTGTTTCTCAGCTGAACAAATGAGCAAGAGACTTCTAAAAGAGGTGGAGGGGATGTATTTATACACCCCTCAGACAAATTCAACCGTTACCTTTCGAATCAGCAAAACGCGCACTGACCGGACGCGCCTATCGACATGACCGGACGCGCCGGTCAGGTGTAACGGTCGAAAACCGAAAGCTACGCTGAGTGACCGGACGCGCCGATCTGTGATGACCGGACGCGCTGGTCTAAGATAACAGGACGCGTCGATCAGGGATGATCGGACGCGTCCGATCATGCAAGAGCTTACTGGAAAAATGACCTGACGCACGACCGCGTCCGATCATAGGTGACCGGACGCGTCAGGTCACCACAGGACCTTACTGGAACGTGACCGGACGCGCCGATCACTTCACAGTCGCGTCCGATTACGCTGTTTACCCTCTGGAACACGTGTCCGACTGACCACCGCGTCCGGTCCTCTCAAGGACCGCGTCCGGTCGATCAGTTGAACCCGCAGTGAAGAGTTAGTACTGACCGGACGCGTCCGGTCATAGGTAAACGGCTCAAACGTCTTCTAAACGCGACGCAACTTGAACCAAGTTGCTTCCAACTGAACTCTGAGCTTTTCTAGAGCTACCTAGTGCTAAGTTTGACAAGTGTGCACCACACCTAAACACAAGACTCACCTAAGTCAAGCTACTCGCTCATGCCCCCCTTTATAGTACGGTCAAAGGAAGAAACAAAGATCCTAACGACTATTCCAGATGTAACTCAACATCTTGACATCCGGAACTAACCGTCCTTAATCTTGTCGTTGATCCTTTAAAAACCGAAACGATTTCCATCAAGGGACATGAATACCATATTGCCCAAAGCAGTTATCATCTCCATGACCTAACTTACCAACGTTTCTATAAAACACATGTTAGTCATGGTAATTATGCGTTGTCATCAATTGCCGAAACCAACACCGGGACTTAGATGCTTTTAATCTCTCCCTTTTTGGTGATTAATGACAACACTTAGATTTAGAAGATATGAGTTGAGGTTTTCGATCATGCTTGGTTCACATAAGCATAAAGCTGTAAGCACAAGGGGTTATCATTGCTTATGTGTTCCAAGCCAACTGAGTGTACTCATAAGATAAAACATGAAGAGTTAGTACACATAAAACATAGCTCATATGAAATTGGAGTAAGGCACGGAAGCACAACCTTATGAGCTAAACACCATTAAGTGATATAAAACATTAAGACATAGTCTCACAAGTGACATAAAACATTAAGACATAGTCTCACAAACTCAAAGTCACACAATGCAGGGCGAGAAAAGTAAACATGATGCATGAAAGTAGCACACACGAAAAACAAAACCATCTATCACCACTCCCCCTGAATCTATGCTCTCTCTCCCCCTTTGGCATCAACTGCCAAAAACTAATCTAGGGACCTGACGGGGGAACAGAAGCTGTCGTGTCTGGTGCCGAGGAGCGCGGAGTGATCACGAACTGTGAAGTATCCTCCTCAGACTCTGAACTGTCAGGCTAACCCTCTGAAGCTGAAGCTGGCAGTGAAGTAATCTGGGTCTGTAGAGGAGGTGCAGTGACTGAAGGTGTAGAAGCAACTATCGGATCGGTCACTGTCGCCTAAGCCTGAAAGACACCTAGAGTGGGAGGATCTTTAGATGCAACTGAGGAAGGCAGAGTGTCTATAGTGGCAGCCCCTGTCACTAGAAACGCAGCAGTCTCTGAAACCGACATGTCTGAGGTAGTCACAAAAGTAGAGTGCGACGGTGTCGGCTGTCCAGTCAGCTCGCTGTATGTAGCACTGAAATCAGGGAATGCCGGGCCTAAGAGGAGGTGTGGTTCCGGCTGAGCTGGTGAAGTAAATCCTGTCTGGATAGGCGTGTAGCTCGGAGACTGAAACGTCTGCGGTACCTGCTGCTGAGGAGAGGTGTACTGAAAGCTCGGCTGCCCCTGACTCTGAAGTCCACTGGACTATAAGGCTGGAGTCAGGACAAACGGTGGTGGCGGTACTCCCACAGTGACAAGGTGGCGCAGGAGCTCTAAGTACTGCTGCTGAGTGGCTGCCTGCTGCCTCTGCATCTCAAACTGCTGTCGCTGAAACTCGAGCTGCTGCCTCTGGAGCTCGTCCTGGCGAGCCTGAATCTGTGCAAACGCTGTAGCTGAGTCCTGTGCCTGTCGCTGCATCTGTATCTCCTGTCTCTCCTAGGCCTGGGTCAACCTCTCAAGGATAGCCACCATGGCTGGATCTGAGCGGGAGGCTGAGCCAGAGCCACCGGCCTCATGGTCGTGAGGCCGAGGAGAGTGGTACCGAGGGATGGGCTAATAGTCTTCATCTGTGCTGTCAGTGGCCACATCCTCGGCTTGATCAGCCGGCTGAGCATCTAAATCTGCAAGCTCTACCTCGGCAAGACCCTCAACGGTCTCGTCCTGCTCAGCGGCTGTCTCTGGTACCTCTGGCCTCTGTCGCTGTCCTGGGCCAGGCGCCTGCCCTCTAGTCACTGATGCCCACAGCTAGCGGATATCATACTCTGGGAAGGTTGTGGTAGTATCAGAGATTTCAGCTCTAATCTCTGCAGGCAACTCACAAGCAGTCCTGATGATGAAGCAGATCCAGTGTGCATATGGTAGCTGCCTGTGTCCCTTGAATCCCTCTGTCAAGATATCCTCCATCTCACAAAGTATCAGATCCCAAAGGTCAAACGGGGTCTGTGAGACGAGGTGATGTACCACCCATAGCTGCATGCGAGTGAGACCCTCTCTGTATCCAAGCCTCGGAAGAAGTGTCCTCCTCACTATAGCATCTAGTACTCTCGCTATGGGTGTCAAGCTGGCTGGTGTGCATCGAGACCCTTCGCCAAAAGGCTCACGGAAGCAGGGTCGAATCAAGTCAGTAGGAGGAACTGTCCCGCCGTGAGGGCATCTCAGAGGAGCAGTCTGTCCGAAGCACAACTGATGGATCTTGGTCTCTGAAGCGGGGAGTCTGAGAATCTCCCGTACCCTGGTGCTGTATAACCTGCGGTCACGACCTCAAAAAGCAAAGTGGATGAACTGATGTGCAGAGTCGATCCATCGTGACGAGTAAAACTCTCTGACCTAGGTTCCGCAGTATGCTCCAGTCCGTCCAAGTAGATCTGATAGTCCAGACAGAAAAGACAGATGTGGACGAAGCTGCTCACCAACCACCTCAACTAGTGCCTCTAGTCGATAGACTCTCTGGGGTCTGAAAGCTATTCCACTGTCGACATAGGCCCTGTAGAAATCCTCGTGCAGAGGTGTGTAGAAGCCCTCTGACGCCCGGGGATCTCGCTGGGGTGGGAACCACCGAGTGACCTCAACAAACCTGAGGGCCTGGACCTGTCTGGCTGTAGCACCCCTGAGGTCAAAGTGCTCAACTGGGGGGTGACCTCTAGCCCTGGGAGGTGGACGACCTCCACGACGTTGACCCTCTGGCCTAGGAGTGACCTGAGCTCGCGTACGTCCTGAGCGACGACGCTGTGGAGTCTGTACTGTCTGCTCCTCAGTCTCCTGTGGATCCTCTGTAGGCTGCTCTGCAGGGGCATCCACTATCTCCTCTGTAGCCTCTACTGTCTCCTCTGTAGCCTCTGTGCCGAGTTGTCGACCTTCAAGATGAAAGCGACTCTCGCCAATGCGAATACCACTGCTCCTGCCTCCCCTCTCTGCTGCATCTGCTGCATCTGCCACTGCCTGAGCTATCTCTGCCTCTGTAAGAGTTCTCTTCCTTTTCTTGGCAGCAATCTTAACTCGCTTCCCGCGAGCTACCTCTGTCCTCCTGGGGGGACTGTCATCCCCGTCACTAGGTGCCCCACCAGCGTTCTTGCAACAAACCATACTGACAAGAGGATGTACTGAGAGAAACTGAAAATGCAGATGATGTACTGAACCTTGTGAGGCTTGGCCTCAATCCGTATCCATAGGCTTGGCCTCGGATTCACAACTGATCACCTGAACCACTCAGCACTGACAGGACAAACTGAAACGATAGAATAGATGGATCTACTATAAGCAACATATATATCTAAAAGATAAGCGAGATCCTAGTAAGAGCAAGCAGGAGAGGTAAGATATGAGATGACCGCGATAGCTACCTCGACGAGTGATGATCCGGTGATCGGAAGACGATCTCGACGCGTTAGGGTTACCCGAAGATGGCGACCGAAACCCTAGAATACAATCGACGATCGATCGATAATTGAATTAGTAATTCACCGGAAAATCGACGGTAAACCCTAATCCAAGGAGAAGATGTCACCTTGCGGAGACGAAAACGATCGTGAAGACGGAGATGATTTCGAAGACGAAAAACTCGCGACCTAGGGTTAGGGTTTTTGGTGGGAAAAACGAGAACCTCGGCGATGGGCGCGCGCGGCAAAGGGAGAGCTCCGAGGAGAAGCTAGGGCGCGGGGGATCTTCGGCGGCGTGGCTGCGGCGGCGCAGCTCCGGCGAGGTGCACGCAAGCGCGGGCGCGGCGGCTCAGTGCGGGCGCTGGTGCGAGCGCGGGCGCGGCGGCGGCGGTGGTGCTGCTCGGTGCTGGGCGTGAGGAGCTAGGGCGCTGTGGCAGCGGTGGCGCGGATGCAGGCATGAGGAGGAGCTTGCGGCGGTGATGGCGCGGCGGCGGAAACACGGCGAGTCGGCGAAACGGTGAAAACGGCAACAGATGAAAGACGAGATTGAGATCCAATCGTACGGTTAAAAAGGGTGAGATCCGCTTTTTGCGTGATGACCGGACGCGGTGGTCGGATGACCAGATGCGGTGGAGGCAGCGTCCGGTCACATTCTAGTAAGCTCCTGTAATGACCGGACGTGTCCGATTATCCATGATCGGACGCTGACAGCGTCCGGTTTGACATAGCCCGGAAAGATGGAACGGATGACCGGACGCGGTGGTGGTTGCCGGGACTGGACGTGGTGGTCGACAGAGGCGCGTCCGGTGCAGCGTCCGGTTAGAGGTTTCGAAGAAAAACTTCAGGAATGACCGGACGCGCTGGTGGACGCAAGGACCAGATGCGGTGGTGAAACTGAACCGCGTCCGATGCAGCGTCCGGTCCAGCGTCCGGTCGCTATAAAAAGCTCTTTTTCAAACCGTTTTTCGACGCGACTTCTCCTAATTAAGTTCTAATTCAAAGAGACTCAAATAAACACCAATTGGAACCTGATATGAGTGACCTCACTCAAACTCTCAAAATTTTCAAAATATTTTGCCTTAGGCTAGTATTATTTTTAAGAAAATATTCAATAAACACCCGAGGAGCAACGTATGGCTATGCAATAGAGTTTATGAACCCTTGGGAGCTTCAAATGCTCTCTCTATTCATGGACGAACACAGAGGTTACTCAAGGCTAAACCGAAAAGAAACGACAAAGCAACAACCATGCATATGCAATGCAAAACAAGAAAGGAGAGCTAGGTTGCTTGTCAAGTTTGATCCATGGTTAGGCTTTTTCACTCCTCCAAAGGAGGGTTATCGTAACCGTGTTAGACAAGTCCTAGAAGCATTGCGGGAAAATAAACATGGCATAAAGTACAATGCAATGCAAGGGACAACACAAGCTCATCTTTTAAAGTTACTAGAATCAAGCACATTTAGTTCACTTCTCAATCTACAAAAGGTAGCCTCATCTAAAGGTTTAGTGAAGATATCCGATAATTGATTTTCACTTCTTACACCTTCTAGTGATATATCATTTTTAGCAACATGATCTCTTAGAAAGTGGTGGCGGATATTAATGTGCTTGGTGCGAGAGTGTTGTACCGGATTATTAGCAATTTTAACCGCACTTTCATTGTCACATAAAAGTGGCACCTTTTCAAGAACAACTCCATAGTCTAGAAGGGTTTGTTTCATGTATAGGATTTGTGCACAACAAGCCCCCGCGGTAATGTATTTCACCTCGGCGGTGGATAAAGCCACACTATTTTGTTTTTTAGATGACCAAGATACTGAGGATCTCCCAAGCAAATGGCATCCTCCGGATGTGCTTTTTCTATCAATTTTGCAACCAGCATAGTCCGAATCGGAGTAGCCAACTAGTTGGAATCTACCTCCTTTGGGGTACCAAAGTCCGATGCTTAGGGTATACTTAAGATATTTTAGGATTCTTTTTACGGCACTTATGTGAGGTTCTTTAGGGCACGCTTGAAAGCGGGCACACATGCACACACTAAACATGATGTCGGGCCTAGATGCGGTAAGGTACAACAAGCTACCAATCATAGAACGGTAAAGAGTTTGATCGATTGGTTTACCTCCCTCATCTAGGACGAAATGTCCATTAGTTGGCATTGGGGTCTTGATTGGCTTGCATTCTTCCATCTTGAATCTTTTGAGAAGATCCTTGGTATACTTTTCTTGAGAGATAAAAATCCCTTCTCTCATTTGCTTGACTTGAAACCCAAGGAAGAATATTAGCTCACCAATCATTGACATCTCAAACTCTTTTGACATCAATTCACCAAATTCTTTGCAATAATCTTCATTTGTTGACCCGAAGATAATATCATCAACATAGACTTGACAAATGAAGATCTCTTCATTAAACTTCTTGGTAAATAGTGTGGTGTCAACCTTCCCAATAATGAAGCCCTTCTCAATGAGGAAGTCCTAGAGGCGCTCATACCACGCTCTAGGGGCTTGCTTGAGCCTATATAGTGCCTTGGACAACCTATAAACATGATTAGGATATCTAGGGTCTTCAAACCCGGGAGGTTGTTCAACATAGACTAGTTCATTTATGAAGCCATTTAAAAATGCACTTTTCACATCCATTTGATATAGTTTCATATCATGATGTGATGCATATGCAAGAAGGATACGAATGGCTTCAAGTCTTGCAACGGGTGCAAAAGTCTCTCCAAAATCAAGACCTTCAACTTGAGAGAACCCTTTTGCCACTAGTCTTGCCTTGTTTCTTACTACTACACCTTGATCATCTTGTTTATTGCGGAACACCCACTTGGTTTCAATGACTCTTGCACCTTTTAGATGCTCTTCAAGTGTCCAAACTTGATTGCGGGCGAAGTTGTTCAATTCTTCATGCATGGCATTCACCAAATCTGGATCTTGAAGAGCTTCTTCTACATTCTTAGGTTCAAGACAAGAGACAAAAGAGTGATGTTCAACAAAAGAATTAAACTTTTGAGATCGAGTCATTACACCCTTTGTAGGACTCCCTATGATGAGATCTTGTGGATGTGCTTGAAGTAGGGGTGAGTTTCTTCGATCAACCATTTGAGGAGTAGGATGGGGAGCATCAACATCTTGTGCTTGTGCCTCGGCTTGATGATGAGACACATGGGTGTCTTCATTTTCAACTCTCTCATTCTTGTCATCATCTTGAGGCACATATGATGAAGATGGTGGATTGACAATTTGTACATCGTCTTCATCATCTTTAGGCTTGATGTCTCCCACCGACATGTTCTTCATGGCCTCCCTCAATGGTTCATCACCTACATCATCACAATTCTCAATTGCTCCTTGGGAGCCATTAGATTCATCAAATTCCACATCATATGTTTCTTCAACCAACCCGGTGGCATGGTTAAATACTCTATATGCTTTGGACTTTGATGAGTAACTAACAAGAAAACTAATATCACAACGTCTTTGGAACTTCCCTAGGTGTTAACGCTTCTTGTAGATGTAGCATTTGCAACCAAACACCCGGAAGAATGAGACGTCCGGCTTTTTCTCATTTAGCAACTCATAAGGGGTCTTGCAAAGGAACTTTTGTAGGAAGAGATGATTTAATGCATAGCATGCGGTGTTGATTGCCTCGGCCCACAATTTCTCCAGTGTGTTGTACTCATCTAGCATTGTTCTTGCAAGAGTGATCAAGGTCCGGTTCTTTCTCTCAACTACACCATTTTGTTGAGGATTGTAGGTTGATGAAACTTCATGCTTGATTCCAATTTCATCATAATAGGCTTCAATGTTGGTGTTGTCAAACTCTTTGCCATTATCACTTCTAATTTTCTTTATCTTGACTTCAAATTCATTTTGAGCCCTCTTTGCAAACTTTTTGAAGCAATTTGCCACTTCGGATTTGTCATGAAGAAAGAAGGTCCAAGTGTATCTTGAGTAATCATCCACAATTACTAGGCAATAGAGATTTTCACCCAAACTTTTGTAAGTTGTAGGACCAAACAAATCCATGTGTAGAAGTTCTAGTACTCTTGATGTTGACATGTAGGCTTTGGTTGGATGAGTGTTTGCAACTTGTTTGCCGGCTTGACATGCACTACAAGGTTTGTCCTTCTCAAACTTTACATGCTTCAAACCTCTCACTAATTCTTTCTTCAATAGCTTGTTGAGAGTGTTCATTCCAACATGAGCAAGCCTCCTATGCCAAAGCCATCCAAGTGTAGTTTTGGTGAATAAACATGTCATCAAGTTTGCATCTTCGGAGGTGAAGTCAACTAGATAGAGATTATTGTATCTAAAGCCCTTGAAAATCACTTGCTTGTCATCTATCTTTGTAACAACCACTTCATTTGGACTAAACAAGTATTGGTAGCCAAGATCACAAAGTTGCCCAACGGATAGTAAGTTGAAACTCAATGAAGCAACATAGAGCACATTTGAGAGAGAATGATCATTTGATATTACAACCTTGCCTATACCCTTAACTTTGCTCTTTGAATTGTCCCCAAATGTGATCTTGTCTTGACATACCCCATCCTCTTCAAGTGAGGTGAACATACGAGGATCACCGGTCATATGTTGTGTGCAACCACTATCAATCACCCAATGAGATCCACCGGTCTTGTAGTTCACCTACACACAAGAGATCAAGCCTTTTGTTTAGGGACCCAAACTTGAGAGGGACCCTTAACTTTCTCAACTAGTGACTTGGCAACCCATATTTTCTTAGGCCTACTCTTGTTAGGGGGACCTAGGAATATGACTTTCATCTTTCCACTTGAGTCCTTTCTAAGCATGTAATGAGCATTGAAAGCAAAGGGTCTAGCATGCTTAGGCAAGGGTTGTGGTGGTGGAGTTTTGCACTCATGAGCAAAGTGGCCTTCTTGTCCACACTCAACACATCTCTTTGGTTTGGGCTTTGACTTGCTTTGAAGTTGTTGAGCCTTGACCTTCTTCTCTTGATTTGTCCAATAACCAATGCCACTCCTATCCAACTTTATGACGGTGTTCATGAGTAGCTCACTTTACAAATGTTGGCCTCTTGTGAACTTGCTTAGGCCGGTCTTGAGATGCTCTTTCTCTTGCTTGAGCTTCTTGTTTTCTTCAATAAGTGACTCATTTGAAGCTTGCTTTTCAAGAGCCATCAACTTCTTGTTCTCATCTTTAAGCATCTCATTCTCACTCTTGAGCTTGACATACTCATCATAGTCATTGACCTCAACCACACTCTTGCCTTTGCCGCTAGAGCCTTGCTCAAAGTTCTCAATAATCAAATCATCACATGATGTAGCTATATCAATCTTAATAATTTGGTTAGTAACATCATGTGTCTCAAGAGCAAGCTCATTGGCAACAATAAGAGTATCATAATTGATTTTTAATGCGGTGTATTCATCTTTTAGCAAGTTTAGCCTAGTGATGAGTTCACCATGCTTCTTCTCAATTTTATCATGTTTATCTCTAAGCTCCTTGTTAGAAGTTTTGAGCTCCTTGAGAGAAGAAGACATAGTTTTATTTTGATCTATGAGCTCATCCCTAGTCTTATGTGCACTTTCAAGCTTAGATGAGAGTGATTCATTTTCATGTTGAAGCTCATCATTTTCATTTCTAGTTCTTCTTATGATTTTAGAGTATTTATTCAATAATTTTACAAGTTCATCATAAGAAGGTGCATCATATTCATCATCACTATCACTATCATCATCATCACTATCACTATTTTGTACCTTTCGATCACCCTTAGCCATAAGGCATAGATGAGTAGTGGAAGATGATGGTGAAGGTGGCGGTGAAGGTGGTGATGAAGATGTCGGTGAAGATGATGACGGCACAATCATAAGTGCGGCGATCTTCTCTTTTTCATTGTCACTTTCATCACCGGAGGACTCACATGATGATTCAATGTCGGTGAGCCAATCACTAACAATATAAGCTTTGCCTCCCTTCTTCTTCTTGTAGAACTCTCTTTTCTTGCCATCTTTCTTTTTGTATGGCTTGTTCTTTCTTTTCTCATCTTCTTCATCACTTGAATCATCTTTCTTGCCCTTGTACTTGTTCTTGTACTTGTATTTTGGAGGCTTAGGGCATTGGTGAGCTAGGTGGCCAAGTTCTCCACAATTGAAGCAATTCATTTCGGAGATTGGCTTCCTTTTGCTACTTGTGAAGAATTTCTTCTTCTTGCCATCGAACTTGATGCCACTCTTGTTGAGCTTCTTTAGCATCTTGGTGGTCTTCCTCACCATGAGTGTAAGTGATGCATCATCAATGTCACTTTCACTTGAGCTTTCTTGCACTATCATGGCTTGGCCCTTCTTCTTTTTCTTTTCATGGCTAGCTTTGAAGGCCAAGTCTTTCTTCTTGGAAGATGATGAGCCCTCTTCCGGAGTGATGTGCATGTACATCTCATGTGCGTTGATCTTTCCCAATACTTGCGTCGGTGTTGCGGCGGAGAGATCACTTTGGTGAAGTACGGTGACAATGTGTTCATACTTCTCAACGGGAAGAACACTCAAGATCCTCCTTGCAATATCCGATTGACTCATTTGATTGAGTCCAAGAGCATTGAGATCTTCTACAAGAACATTCAAACGAGTGTACATCTCATTAGCACTTTCTTTGGAAAGCATCTCAAAAGAATTAATTTTCTTTAAGGCAATATGATAGTGTTTCTCATGCTCACTCTTAGTTCCCTCATGGAGAGCACAAAGATTTTCCCACAATTCATGAGCGTTTTTGGCATTATGCACACGATTGAAGATATCTTTGTCTAAGCCCCGGTAGAGTGCATTTTTTACCTTTGCATTCCACCGGTCGTACTTCTCCTCGTCACCACTTGGGTTGGCGGGATCCCTTATAGGAGGAAGCCCTTCGGTTGCGGCTCTAAGGCACCCAACATCTATGGCTTCGAGGTACGCCTCCATACGAATTTTCCAATATGGAAAATCGTCTCCCTCAAAAGTGGGAGGTGATCCTTCCCCATTAGACATCTTGCTCTAGGCAGTAAAGCCTAAATTAAGAGCAACACGGCTCTGATACCAATTGAAAGGATCAAGATGCCCAAGAGGGGGGTGAATTGGGCTTTTCTAAAAATTAATTGTAAAAATTAAATCCTACAAACCAAACTTCACCCCTAGTGCCTACTAGTGTTCCTTGTGATTCTACCGATAAAAGTTTTGCACCCTAAGTTCCAATCCTAGACTAGCACGGTAAATATAGGAAAGTAAACAAGCAATAAAAGTAATACACGAAAGTAAATGCTTAAAAGTAAGGGTTAGGAACACGGCGATGTTTTGCTGAGGTATCGGAGAGTCGCCACTCCCCACTAGTCCTCGTTGGAGCACCCGCGCAAGGGTGTAGCTCTCCCTTGATCCGCGCAAGGATCAAGTGCTCTCTACGGGTTGATTTTTTGACACTCCATCACGGCGAATCACCCAAAACCACTCACAACTTGAGTTGGGTCACCCACAATCTCATCGGATGATCACCAAACTCCCAATCACCACCAAATCGTCTAGGTGATGGCGATCACCAAGAGTAACAAGCTAGAACTCTTACTTGACCACAACAAGCCTAATGAGAAGATGGATGCACACTCGCTACACTCTTGTCACTAGAGAGGATTCTCAAACTTTGATTCGCAAATCTCTATCCTCATTAGGGCTCTTGCACTCCTTTGCACTCTAAAGGTGTTTCTCAGCTGAACAAATGAGCAAGAGACTTCTAAAAGAGGTGGAGGGGATATATTTATACACCCCTCAGACAAATCCAACCGTTACCTTTCGAATCAGCAAAACGCGCACTGATCGAACGCGCCTGTCGACATGACCGGACGCGCCGGTCAGGTGTAACGGTCGAAAACCGAAAGCTACGCTGAGTGACCAGACGTGCCGATCTGTGATGACCGGACGCGCTGGTCTGAGATAACTAGACGCGTCCGATGATGCAAGAGCTTACTGGAAAAATGACCTGACGCACGACCGCGTCCGATCATAGGTGACTGGATGCGTCAGGTCACCACGGGACCTTACTGGAACATGACCGGACGCGCCGATCACTTCACAGTCGCGTCCGATTACGCTGTTTACCCTTTGAAGACGTGTCAGACTGACCACCGCGTCTGGTCCTCTCAAGGACCGCGTCCGGTCGATCAGTTGAACCCGCAGTGAAGAGTTAGTACTGACCGGACGCGTCCGGTCATGACCAGGACCGCGTCCGGTCATAGGTAAACGGCTCAAACGTCTTCTAAACGCGACGCAACTTGAACCAAGTTGCTTCCAACTGAACTCTGAGCTTTTCTAGAGCTACCTAGTGCTAAGTTTGACAAGTGTACACCACACCTAAACACAAGACTCACCTAGGTCAAGCTACTCGCTCATGTCCCCCTTTATAGTACGGTCAAAGGAAGAAACAAAGATCCTAACGACTATTCCAGATGTAACTCAACATCTTGACATCCGGAACTAACCGTCCTTAATATTGTCGTTGATCCTTTGAAAACCGAAACGATTTCCATCGAGGGACATGAATATCATATTGCCCAAAGCAGTTATCATCTCCATGACCTAATTTACCAACGTTTCTGCAAAACACACGTTAGTCATGGTAATTATGCGTTGTCATCAATTGCCGAAACCAACACCGGGGCTTAGATGCTTTCAGATGCGGTAGAGAATTTGGGCCATTGGGCCTTTGGGTTGGGGAGGAAAAAGAGTAGGAGCTGTGATTTTAGGCTAATTTGCTATACATGTGTTCGTTTAGGCTGTATTTTTGTTTTTTCAAAATACATATATGTATATATATGCTATATGTATGATTTTTTTGTCAAAAATTTTTGGGCATTCAACTGAATACCCTTAATCATGCTAGGCCCGCCCCTGGCATCGCCTACGGCGGATCCTCCAGCTACGCCATGGCAGAGAAGGTATCAAGCGTGAGCTGCGCGACGGAGTTCAGGTTCGCGCACATCGTAAACTCCGTGGAGGCGACCATCACCGCCCGCATCATCCATGCGTCATGCAGCTTGAGCGCCCGTTTCAGCGCCCACACCACGAGCATAGGCGAGGACGTGGTGCTGCTGGACTCCCGTGGACAGGCGGTGGTTCCCGTCGCCGGCTCCGAGGACGAGGGGAGGTCACGCTGCGTCGCCGCGTTGTTGTCGTCGAGGGGGAAGCTGATCCTCAGCTTGGATGCAGCGCTGTTTGGTGGTGGTACTAGTGAGACCACTGCTGTTTCGCAGAAGCTCACTTATCGTCCCAGGTCGGCCTTGAGAAGCAAAGCTTATTTTGATGTTTGTCCGGTTAGGATCGAAATGTGCGTCGCCTGGTCACTGCTTTCTTAAGAGTAGGGTGGGTACTCGTGGGTTATGGCCACTGACAAACCTGTAAGCATATATAACCTTTGGCCACTGCTTGCATTGCTTAGATAAGTCATGGCACTTAATAGCTACTGATGTGTATTACCTGCAATATATGCGTCAGATATGATTGTACAGTTGTACTCTTGACTACCTGTAATGGGCCTACTGAATTGATGTGCATTGTGTTTGGTGGTGTGAGACTCTTGAGTATTGATTGACACTAGAGAGCTGAATTATTTTGTGTAGGAATAAGGATGTGACGACGTTAAGGCGCGACCAAGCGCCTTCCTCCTCGCGTCCACGCACCTGCCTACCCTACCCCTGCCGCCCCCAGCCAGGAGGCCTCACCGCCAGCCACGCCATCTACCTCCTGCCCCTTGACCCCACCATCCTCCTTGTCCCCACCGCTACACACAGCCCCGTGAACCTGCTTCTAAGCCCACTGGAGATAGAGAAGAAGAGAGGGGATCAATGTCACTACCCAGTTCTGCATCATTTCCTGAAATGATGAGTCAGCGAGGTTGTCATCTCCAGCGCTGGCGACCTCCTCGCCGGAACCCTAGACGCCTTCTTCTTCTTCCTCTCCAGGTGCAGGCACGTCGGAGCGGGTCACGTCGTCATGCTCCAACGCGACGGTCGCATGTTACCTTTTGCGATAATGATGTCTATTGACAGTAGAGTTGAAGTTATTTAATGTAGGAAACTGCTTTGTCAAATGGAATACATACTTGAGTCGGCTTTATGGTGTACACCCGTACAGAAAAATGTAACGTTTAGCCGAATGGAAGGGCAAGCGCCCGGACGCTACTCCAGAGCCTGCATCACGCTCATCCGTAGCCTCATGCCTCTTTCCCTCCAAAAAAAAAAGCCTCGTGCCTCGCTAGCTGATGTGACCTATCCGCATCTGCAGGCCAACACTGGCCCCTTGCTTCTCCACCGCTGCCCTACGCCCAACTTGAGCACCTGGAAGGGGAAGAATCTAGACAGCCATGCTGGACCTCGCTGGCGGCACTGGAGGCAAAGGAGACATCAAGGCGAGGCAACAGAAGGTGAGGAGAAATATGCAACACCCGATCTACTTTTGAAACATCCAAATGCAACACTTGCAATATGTCTTAAGACTGATAAACCACTTGAAACATGCGTCTGAAACACTTGCAAAAACACCGAAAAACACTTGAAACCATTGTAAACATAAGCAACATCCAAATAAAACACTTACAATATATGCGCGAAACATATGCAACATCCAGATAATCACACTTGCAACATATGCCTGAAAACACAGATAAAACATTGGGAACAAAAGATTACAACATACACGTACAACCATTGCAACACATGCCACATTCCGATCTACTTTTGTTATATCCATATAAAACACTTGCAACATATCTATGAAACATCTGAAACACATGAAACATGTGTTTTGCAACATGGGGAGGCCAGGGCCGGTCAAATCTAGCCGTTGGGGTCAGAGCTAGAGACGAGCGACAACGCGTGAGCACGACCACCGCTAGCGCCACCAGCACCGGGCTTGGCTTGGCCAGGCATGCAGCGCGCGCGACGGGAGAGAGCTGACGACACGTGCGACAGGCAGAGCGAGCACCACTAGCATTAGCGCCAACTGCGGCGCGCAAGCACCACTGGTGGAGAGGTAGTACGGTGGCAGGCGGGTGGCCATCGTGACGGAGAAGTCGTGGCACGCGGCAGAGTAGTCACAACACATGGCGGCAGTGCTAGTGGAGGATGAGGTTTCTGTTCTGGAGAGCGGACAACGACCGAACAATTTCCCAATAAAAAAATGTGAGCATAATGGAATTAGACCGTTCAGACTAGCATCACCGCCCACGACAATATCAAGATCGGACGCTCGCCCCTAAGCATGTCTGTTAGCCAAAGCTTATTTTTTTACTAGTTTTTTCTCAAAAATAATTTGGGCCATAATTCTTCCACATGTCCACTTTCATTAGATTTTTTGACCTGCGCTTGGCAGCTCCATAAGATTAACTATTTTCAGAAACTGGAATTAAAAAAATCCCTCATAGCTCCCAACTGTGCATCCAGAATAAGAAAAGAAAAAACAACTCAGCTACCAGATTTCATGCAGGGTCTTTCTAACAATAATAATAACTCATAACGTTAATTATAAGTGAAAGCATCCGAGGATCAAGCAGGTGTTCGTAACATGACGTTTTTTTTACATCTGCCACCGGTCACAGGCTCACAGCAGGCGTTTCAGTGCATGTGTAATGTGTTCACACAGTCGGCGGCACGCAAACTGTTGCAAGGGTCAATTGGTAACCTATCTCAAGACTGCCTATGGCCTATTGCTCAAAATGCCAATGACTATCAGGTGCTGGATTCTACTTTTTGTCGTTTCGATTGTGACTGCTTCATCCACTCGATGCACTCATCCACGGTTCCGTTTGGATGCGCAAGCTGCCACTTCAGTACACGTTGTTGCTGCAACAAGAAACAGGTCTTTTATCATGGTTTTTCAGGGTCAAGAATTAGCCTGATCTGGGGAAAGGGGCAGAGTCATAGCGTACCCATTTTCCTATCAGTGGACCTCCTGACTTGACCTGCATAACTCCCATAATAGATTTCCCGTCGAGTACCGGCTTCAACTTCCACACCCCATCAAGATCTGGAGACGAGAAACAATAAACCAGGACAGTTAACTAATCATATGAACTAGTAAATCTACGCGCTTGAAAGTATGGGAAAACCACAGATTCCACAACCATCAATTACCTAGGTCAGTTATGAAACGCTCGACTCTAATGTATTTCTCTTTCCTCCCCTGCAGCTCATCCTGCTTGTTGAGGATGTCAGCAGCATTTTCAGCATCTGGGTAGGACAGAATGGATAAAAGTAGTGCCACCCGCCAAAAGTCCTTTATTTCTCGGAGTATAAGTCCTGAAAACATGTTTCCCAACAAGTTACTTAAAACAAAAAAGAATATATGAATCTTGTGACAATGAAAAAATCTGATTCAGTCGTTACCAAATATGCAACAGTAAAAAAATCAAATGCATATCATGACATTTAATAATCAAATGAAAAAAAAACACCAGACTGTTAGATGTATAGATGCATATAGCTGCACTCTTTGTTTTCCCTTCACTTGGAGGGTTTATTTGCATATGTACACACATGTATATCTTTCCTCTTTGGTCTGGAATGGAAACTTGTTGGTTATATTCTTCTAACATGGTATCGAGCTAGGGTTCCAGGCTTCCTTCCACCTGCCGATCCGTCCAACCCCGCCGCCGCCGAGTCCGCCGCCGCCGCATCGGCCTCCCGCCCTGCGCCCGCGCGGCCTACGTGCGGGCCCGCCCGGGCATCGCGGTCGCCCGCGCGCCCGCCCGCCGTCGCGCGGCTCCCGCGCGGCCATCCCCTCCCGCTTCGCGCGCGCCTCGCGCGGCCCCGCGCCCGCCGTTGGCGCAGCTCGCCTGGACCCGTGTGGCCGTCCCCGCGCGCGCCTCGCGCGGCCCCGTGCTCGCTCGCGCAGCCCTGCGTCCGCGTCCGCGCTGCCCGCGCTCGCCCCGCGCTCGCGCGGCCGCCCCGTCTTCCGAGCTCGAGGGCCCCGCGTGCGCCACCTCTGCTCCCTCGCGTGGCCAGGTTTGCGCCTTCCGCTCCCTCACGCGGCTGCTCGCTCGGCCTTCCGCTCCCTCGCGCGGCTGCTCGCTCGGTGACTCCTCTGTTTCCTCTTCGAGACTTCCTTTATTTCCTCTGTTTGCCTTCTTCTAAAAAAAGACAGTGAGAGCAGTAACAGAGTTGCTGGTTCCTTCTTCATGGCGTCCCCCAGTCGCACTCGTCCTGGTGCTATTCCTGTCCCCAAGTGTCCGGTCATCTTCAACGACACAAATTGGGGCGATTTTGTTTTCCATATGGAGGTCCACATGGACGGCCAGCTGCTGTGGGGGTACCTTACAGGGGATCGGGTGTGTCCTGCATGTCCTGCTCTTCCGACGCAGCCCACATATCCTCCTGATGCTGATGATGCCACCAAGCATGCTCTTCTGGATGCTTTTGAGGCTCAGATGGAGACCTATCAATCTGATCTTGGTCTCTATGAGACTTGGCTGCGTGAGGAAAAATCTGCCAAGGCCATCTTACTTGCGAGCATGGAGATTGATCTCGCCCGGTCTCTCAGAGGCCTTGCCACCTCCCACCTCATGTGGGATCACCTCTGTCGTAGTTATGAGATCCACAATGAGGCTACGTACCTTGCTGTTGTTGAGGAGGCTCAGTCACTTCGCCAGCTCGACTCTACAGTTGAGGACTTTCACTGCAAGATGACTGATGTCTGGCATTGCCTGGACAACTTGGGTGCCGAGTTTTGTGGTGGTGGTACTTGTCAGTGTTGCGACCGCCACCGGGCCTAGCGGGACACACTTCGCCTTCACGAGTTTCTTTCTCGGCTGTGTCCAGAGTTCGAGACTATTCGGGCACAGCTACTGACTCGTCGTCCGCGCCCCTCGCTCACAGAGGCGATGCCTGAGCTACGAGCTGAGGAGACTCGACTTCGGACTGGGGGTGTAAGTCGTGCTCAGCCACAGCCCTCTGTCCTAGCGGCCTCACCTTCACCGGTCTCTCCGCCTCCGTCCCAGTCTCCGGTGGTGGCGGGGGTTCCTTCTGGTGTGCAATGTGGCTACTGCAAGCTCTATGGTCACGAGGAGAAGGACTGTCGCAAGAAGCAGCGCAACCGCTACGGCCGTCGTGAAAGGCGCTCCTCTCAGGGCTCTGGTGCCTCTTCTACTCCGCAAGGTACTCGCTCTGTGTCCGTAGCGAAGCAGGAGGTTCTCGCCATGTTCCGTCGTCTCACTACCGCAGCTCAGGCCTCTCCTCATGGGACTACAGCTCAGGCTTCTAGTTCCACACCACCTCCTCCTCCTTCGTCAGGTATATCATCCCCGTGGTTCCTTGATTCGGGTGCCTCTTTTCACATGACACCAAATACCACACACCTATCTTCTCTATCCTCGCCTGATCTGCCTGTTGTTGTTCACACTGCCGATGGCACCTCCCTTCCTGTTGCTGGGAGAGGTGTTCTTTCCACTTCTTCTTTTGAGGTTCCTTCTGTTTCGCATGTTCCTCAACTCACCATGCAACTTTTATCTGCGGGTCAAATCAATGATCATGGTTGTCGCATAATCCTTGAATCTAATTCTTGTTGTGTTCAGGACCTTCGTACGGGCCTTTTGGTGGGAACTGGGCCTAGGCGTCGGGACTCACAACGCCTATGGGAGCTTGATTGGTTGCGTCTTCCTTCACCCGCTTTGACTCCCCCATCGCCTGGTTCTTCAGCATCTGCATCAGCTGCTTCATCCACCGCCTCTTTTGCGGAGTGGCATCGTCGTCTTGGCCACCTTTCTGGTTCTCGATTGTCCAGTCTTGTTGGTAGTGGTGTCTTAGGTCCTGTTTCTGGTGACACTGCTCTACATTGTACGGGTTGCAAACTTGGCAAACAGTTGCAACTCCCCTATCCCTCTAGTGAGTCTAAATCCCAGAAACCGTTTGATCTTGTTCACTCTGATGTATGGGGCCCTGCCCCCGTAGTTTCAAAAGGAGGGCGATCATATTATGTTCTGTTCATTGATGACTATTCGAGATTTACTTGGATTTATCTGATGTCCTCTCGAGGCCAATTTCTGTCTATTTATCAACAATTTGCTACCATAGTCCGTACACAATATAATTCTCCCATTCGTGTTTTTCGTGCGGACTCTGCTGGTGAGTACATTTCCACTGCCCATCGCTCCTACCTTGCTGAGCAGGGTACCCTTGCCCAATTTTCATGTCCTGGTGCTCATGCTCAAAATGGTGTTGCGGAGCGCAAACATCGCCACATTCTTGAGACTGCTCGTGCTCTCTTGATCTCCTCTGCCCTTGCTCCTCATTTCTGGGTTGAGGCGGTCTCCACGGCAGTTTTCCTCATAAACCGCCAACCCTCCACCTCTCTTAAGGGTAGCACTCCCTATGAGCGTCTTTTTGGTAGCCCTCCTTCCTATAGTCATCACCGTTGTTTTGGGTGTGTTTGTTATGTTCTACTTCCACCTCGAGAGCGCACCAAACTCACTGCTCAGTCTGTTGAGTGTGTTTTTCTTGGGTACAGTACCGAACACAGGGGCTATCGCTGCTATGACCCTGTTGCTCGGCAGATGAGGATTTCTCGGGATGTAACCTTTGATGAGTCCCGACCCTACTATCCTCGTTCTCCCTCTGGTCTTTCGGACCCTGCCGAGTCTCTCGTTTCTCACTTTACCATAGTGGTATCTTCCACTGTCATCTCCATCTTCGCCACCTCCTACTCCTTCGCCTTCGCCACTTCCTTCAACCTCCTCCACTATACCACCGCCTTCCCCTTCGCCTTCCCCATCACCGCCTAACTCTCAACCACCGGTCTCCCCTTCCCCACCGTTGCGTCCATCCCGTGAGATCACTCACTACTACACTCGTCGTCCATGCCCTGCTCCACCACAGATCACTCACTACTACACTCGTCGTCCACGCCCTGCTCCACCACTTGACTCTTCCCCGTCCGTCCTTGGACCTCTTCCTCAGCCTCCTCGCTATGACCTTCGTGACCGCAGCTCCCTTCATCCCCCGGATTGCTTTGGCTTCACTGCTACCGTCTTAGCCGAGCCTGCGACCTATCGGGAAGCTGCTTCTCACCCGGAGTGGCAGCATGCTATGGCTGAGGAGATTGCTGCTCTTGAGCGTACCAGCACCTGGGATCTTGTTCCCACACCACCTCATATCACTCCTATCACTTGCAAGTGGGTCTACAAGGTCAAGACTCACTCGGATGGCTCTCTTGAGCGCTACAAGGCTCGTCTTGTGGCTCGTGGCTTTGAACAGGAGTATGGTATTGACTACGAGGAGACGTTTGCTCCTGTTGCTCACATGACCACTGTTCGGACGCTTCTTGCTGTTGCCTCCATTCGCCAGTGGTCCATCTCATAGTTGGATGTCAAGAATGCCTTCCTTAATGGTGAGCTTCGTGAGGAAGTCTATATGCAGCCACCTCCGGGGTACTCCGTTCCTGATGGGATGGTTTGTCGCCTGCGTCGTTCCCTATATGGTCTTAAGCAAGCTCCTCGTGCTTGGTTTGAGCGTTTCTCCTCTGTTCTTATTGATGCTGGCTTCCAACCTAGTGATCATAATCCTGCTCTTTTTGTTCACACTTCTCCCCGTGGTCGCACCCTTCTTCTTCTCTATGTCGATGACATGATCATCACGGGTGACAACTCTCAGTTTATTGCCTTTGTGAAGCAGCGTCTCAGTGAGACATTCCTCATGTCGGATTTGGGTCCTCTTCGTTACTTCCTTGGTCTTGAGGTCACCTCCACGTCTGATGGTATTTTTCTCTCTCAGGAGAAGTACACTCAGGATCTCCTCTCTCGTGTTGCTCTCACAGATCACCGCACTGTTGATACTCCTATAGAGCTCAATGTTCACCTCCGACCCACTGATGGTGCTCCACTTGCTGATCCTACTCGCTATCGGCAGATTGTTGGAAGCCTTGTTTACCTTGGGATCACCCGTCCTGATATCACTCACTCTGTTCATATCTTGAGTCAATTTGTCTCGGCTCCTACCCAGCTCCACTATTCTCACCTCCTTCGTGTTCTGCGGTACCTTCGTGGAACCATCACCCGCCGTCTTTTCTTTCCTCGCTCTAGTTCTCTCCAGCTTCAGGCGTACTCTGACGTGACATGGGCGAGTGATCCCACTGATCGCTACTCCCTCTCGGCTTATTGCGTTTTCCTTGGCTCCTCCTTGATTGCCTGGAAAACCAAGAAGCAAACTGTGACTGCCACTGCACCCACTTCTCTCTCTACTGACAGCACTGGTGCGATCAGTATTGCTCGTGATCCGGTCAAGCATGAGCTCACAAAACACATTGGGGTTGATGCTTCCTACATGAGATCGCAGGTGCATGATCAGGTTGTGTCTCTTCACCATGTGCCTTCAGAGGTTCAACTAGCTGATTTCTTCACCAAGGCACAGACACGGGCCCAGCATAGATTCTTGCTCTCCAAACTCAGTGTTGTAGATCCACCATGAGTTTGAGGGGGGTGTTAGATGTATAGATGCATATAGCTGCACTCTTTGTTTTCCCTTCACTTGGAGGGTTTATTTGCATATGTACACACACATGTATATCTTTCCTCTTTGGTCTGGAATGGAAACTTGTTGGCCATATTCTTCTAACACAGACAACAGAAGCATCAAGTTACAGAGGATAAACCAGTACTGAAGATCTGACAAATTAAGAAACTAGCATGTCAACTACTGACCTGCAAAAACACGCTTAACACTGTCTTCTGGTATCTCAAGATATTCATCTTCCAATTTCTCTTTCAGAGTACACACATCAGGATTTGACTCAAGGAGAGGAATTAGTTCAGCAAATTTTTCGCTAGCAGCATGTATGTTGACAACCTTTAGGAGAACACATTATAGCAAGTTAATTTGTTGTCACGGTACACAAAACCAACCAGAATCACAAACGATGCTGTTGGAGCAACTCAAGAGAACATACCATTTCAGCATCGCTGTTTTTCAACTTTAGGGAGTCCTTGATAATAAAGCTAGAAACAGGAACCTGCTGATGATGCAACAGACTCTTAAACAAACAATTGAAAGAAATAACAACGTCATGAAAATGGATATTTGAGAGCAGCTTCATTTGTTGGAGTTGGTTTTAATATCCAAATTTAATTGCTGCTTAAAGGTGGGAACAACTTTAGCAGCCAAAGCAAGGAAGCAAGCAAGAAAAAAATGTTTATGGTGCAACATGCTTAGTCACCAACCTCAATCAAGGTCTGGTTAATGGACATCAGAAGCCATATAAAACTATAAATTGTCCCTCCACAGGATAGAAGCTATGCTGAGCATACAGTTGTATGAGTAACAAGATACAATAATTTTCACGAAGAAGGTAAGTAATCAAAGGGAAGGTAATGATCCAATACACCAACTCTTTATCTGAAGTCCAATTAGCAAGCAGTAACAAAATTGTGACTGCTTTGGTCAAAAGTGGCATTATTTGCAAACTGAGCTAGAGAGGGTTGTTTTTTAAAGCAGTTAAGGGTTCACTCAAACCAAGTAGATTGTAAACAAATAAATTTGCCTGCTTAAACAGTTAAAGCGTGTTCTGATAAAGAAAAAGCATCAAGAGCACTGCACATAATGTTGCATGCTGAAAAAAAAAAACAATAGTCATGGCACAGCAAACTTGTCTCTCCAGTCAATATAGCAAAATAGTATCAAGTAAATGTACCTGTTGATACAGTTGATTTTAAGTGACTACTTAGTCAACACAAATGCACAAATTGAGCCAGTGCAAAATTTTCAAAGCCTTGCATCAGAAAAAGAAAATCAGATGATGCACAACTTTGTTGTTACCTTCTTAGATCTTTTGTCCAAGTAGAACATATTTCGGAGGGGATTGAATAATGAACTATACAAGCAAAGCCTTCGTCGCTCATCCTAAACATCACAACATATCTTAATGTTAAGGGAAGCCAAGAGAGAACAAATTATAATCAAATAATTCCTGCTAGCCATAATACACAACTTAGTAAATTTCATAACATAGGAAATTTATTAAACATAGGTAAGATGAAACTGGAGATATAAGCTTGTTATCACATTACAATTGAAAGCTTTATTTATGATTCACTTCGTAGTTCAATCAGTGCACATTTTCTGTAAATGACTCAAGTAACTGATTAGTTCCAACGAATCTAACAAAATGTTACATTTTAAAGTTGCATTAGTTTGTGTTTCTCACTTGCAGTGGAGTAACAAAGTATCACTCTTTAAATAATTTTAATCAGAGCAAAGAACACACAAATCATGAGAGAGCGAGGGGGTTTCGTCCTTTCCAGGTGCTCATATATCAAGAAGAATGATAAAATTTCAGACCTGTGACTTGGGGTCAGAACCACTGCTGAACACAGAGCTGCCAATAGAATATGCAAGATCCCAAGCTGCTTCAATATGTGAAACACACTGCCTGTATACCCATAGGAGATAAAAGATGAGACTGAACTAAAGTAGAGATGATAATGGACATAAATAGAAAGTGCACGTAGTGTCAATACTTCCATAATTCTACAACCACAAAATCTCGAATTATAATTCAATGACACAGTTGTCTGAATCCAAAATATGAAGAATACGGGATGTTAGAACAAGGACATACCAATCACACTTGTCAAAAACTGGAGGGTTGGATTTTTCAGGAAAAGAAAATACAACATAAAATAGTCCCAAATCACGAATGTCACACATTGCTCTAACAGGGTGTTTGTCTGACATCATGAGATCAATCTGCAAATATAAAAACAAGGAAAATTGATGAGCAAAGGTTTTGCATGCTATTTTACTAAGTTTGTCAAAAAAAAAAGGCTTGGTTATACACTAAAGCAGCAAAGAAATGAACAAAGAGTAGTTAGCTGTAAGTGTGTATGCATCCAACCTCGTGACCAATACGTTCTCTACTAATCTTGCTACCAAGCTCTGACTTCACCTTTTCATCAGATGCAGCTTCCTTCAAATCTTTATCTAATGTAAAGTTGAATCTAGCAGCTGAGAGAGGCAAGCAGCATTAGCCTGTGCAAGGAAAATATGATGTTCCAATTCAAAGTTATATTCTCTATTATGATACACAATATTCATTTCTTGATGAGGAATTACATAAGCAGCTATGGACTAAAAAAGGCTATGAATTGACCATACATCAAAATATCTATGTAACAGAAGCAATAATTAAGTTCTCAACTTGAATTACCTCAGTGACATGAATTAATTGTAACGCCATTATCAACTTACTAAGAAGTTTTAATAACTTATCATTAATACTTTCTCGACATAACAAATTAAAAAATCTTAGAGATCAACTGGGAGATGTTTTGAATTACCAAATCTTATTGCTCGAAGAACTCTAAGTGGGTCATCAAGGAAGGTAGCTTTGGCAGGCAAAGGAGTAACAATAAGGCCCTTTTTGAGATCCTCAATACCTTCATAATGGCATAGCAGCATGAATATTGTAAAACATTACTTGAACTTGTACCATTGAAGTACTACAAACTCACCTCTACCAGTTAAATCTTCCACTGAGTTATTGTTGATATTAAAGAACAAACTGTCAAAGTTAGAAAAGGAACAAAATAAATATAGGGCTTATGAAGAATAGGCCTGCCTTCAAACAAATTAGAATCAAATTTGCAACGATGAAAGGATGGCTTTGGAGACACAACAAACCCATCTGAAAATAAAATATACCTATTAATTGTCAAGTCCCTGCGGTATGCATCTTCCTTGGCAGTACCAATCTCCTGCAAACGTGACATAGCCATATACAGGATGTAAAAGGCTATCTATAAAGACTTAGATTGGAAGAAGGATAAGCTAAAGAAATGAAGAAGAAAACAAGAAGTTTACAAACATTGAGCTGCCAAAAATGTTAACGACGGCTACCTGTTGCACTTGAGTCAACATATGGTTTAATTGTAATAATAATTCTTCATAACAAATTAACAAAGTAATCCACACCAAATGGAGACATGTCAATACAAAGGGAAATGTTCAAGTTCAACTAAGCATATAGGAATGTGGTTAATATCTCTCAGTAACAAATAAATATGCAACTTGCAAACAGATAATATGTCATGTAAACAAGGTCACCAAATAACCATGCAAAGGGATGGATATAAGTACACACCATTGTAGGGATACGACTGTTTTCAGCATATTGTTCAGACCTCAAGTTAACAAAATCAATCCAGATGTCGAGAATAAGCATCCTAGCAGTTTCCAAGTGCTTGGATTGATCAGGATTACTGCAAAAAACTAATAAAAGTTACGATTCAAGCTGATGGATAAGCAAATAGTCACACTATATCAAACAGTGCAGTTGCTTTCGGCCAAACAAGTGCAAAATGGTATAAAAAGCAACATTTTTTTTATTGAACATGCAGGAGAACTGCACAACATTTCACTAAGAAGATAGAAGAAACTGTACAAAGGAGAGGGAAAGGAGTACAAAAACTCTTAGCACCTAAACCCAGAAAAACACACACACCTCACCTGGTTACTTACAAGAAGAAATAGACTGTGATAGGAAATAGAAACAACTAAAGACAACTTAAAGCAAAGGATCACCCAGCCCCATGAGCAAGCAGCAACAGTAATAAGCTACTCATTACGATTACCATAGTAAGAATCACATACCACTGGATAACACTGATTCCTTTCTGCTGCTCCCCTATCAACTTTGAGTATTCATTTACTTTCTCACAGAAATTCTGGCCCGTCATATTGTCAAGGGCAATGTCAATGTCAGCAGAGTCTTTCCCTAATAGCTGCCAAGGAAACAGTTATAAAATTAGACAACAATCATTCTATACCATAAGCCCAAAAAATATGAAGAAATAACCTGATAACTTTTTCCACCACGGTAAAATCGAATTTCATCACCTCAGCAACAAAATTACAAAGTTCACAAGTGCACAGAAAGAACCTCCTGCCGCCAACTTTCCAATGCCTATGCATCTGATCACTAAGGGCGATCAGCTAGCATTGGCCCTACCAAAACCCTCAAGCAAGATAGCAAAACAAGTAAAGTTTGCCAGCAAAAACCCAACTAAGACTACTATATATCCTGATAACTAGATGTTTTGAGGATTATCCACAAGTTATCCTATGCCAAATGGTGCTGCACTGTTGCATCCAAAATTTCCAAGTCAAATGCAGTAGAAAACATAGCTTTTCCCATGCATGTAAAGTTGTAAACTACAACCTTGAAAAACCTATAGGATAGAGAAACCACCAAAAATAATTATCATACAACTAGTCCGAAAATACAGTAAACCTTGTAAAATCCGACCAAATGGAGGAATCATCCCTGGCTATACATGCATAACACGCTACATTTACCTGGCATTTGCCTAGTGGGGGACAAAATAACACCGTTTTACCTACTAAATCACAAAACATTTTATACCAAAACCCTCAGCAAGAACCACAAAGAATCTAGAGGACTCAATTCAGTGGCATTCAACGTAACAACAGAAAATCCCCCTCTTTGTATCAACAGAGAGCAATCACAACCTAAAACCCCAGTATATATTACTTTAATCACAAAACATTTAATACCAAAACCCTCAGCAAGAACCATAAAGAATCTAGAGGACTCAATTCAGTGGCATTCAACGTAACAACAGAAAATCCCCCTCTTTGTATCAACAGCGAGCAATCACACCCTAAAACCCCAGTATATTAATTTAAACCCTAATTACAGCCGATTTCTGATACTCTACGAGTCTACGTCCAACCGGGCAAGAGGGACTTTTCTTTTTGTAGAAGACAAAAAAAAAGAATAAAATGAAGAAAAGCGCACCTTGTCCCGGACCCATCCACCGGCAACGCGGAGCTGCGTGCCGAGGCCGAAGTGGCGAACAACCTCGAGAAGGCGGTTGAAGATGCGCTCCTCCGTCTCCGTGAGCTCCACGGTATCCCTGACCACAACGCTCCGCTGCTGCTGCTCCGGCGAACCAGCCGCCATGCCGGAGTAGCCGGAGACGGCGCGGACGGGGGCGAAGAAGGCTCCTGGGCGCTTATGCGAGGGGCTGCTTCGGGGAGTAGGACAAAGCGAAGGCAAGTGGCGGCGGAGATGGGGGAGGATGAGGAGGAGGCCGCCGCGAGGGAGGAGGAGGCCAGGAGGCATGTGGCGGCGGTCTCGCTCCCCTTTTGCTGCCACCGCCGCCCGGTTCCAGGAAGGAAATTAATTCGCAGGATTAATATAGGGTGGACACGTGGCTAAAACGAATCTCAAAGCAAGTAGTCGTCGTACTCCTTTCCCTTTTCGGCCTGGACAGCCCTGTCCAGACGCCGACACGCTTGCGGTCATTTTTCCGCGCCGTTTCGCGCACCCACGTGGGGCTATGCCGTCTTGAACGTCATCAGCATCGAGAAGAGAGGGAGAGACTGCGGATGCTCAGCCGATGCCAGAAGGAGGAGACACCAAGGCGAGGTAGTAGAAGGTGAGGAGGGAGATGCAACACCCGATTTATTTTTAAAACATTCAGATGTAACACTTGCAACATAAGTCTGAAGGCAGATGAAACACTTAAAACATGCATCTGAAACATTTACAAAAACACTTAAAACTATTGCAAAAACATACATAACATCCAGATAAAAACATTTGAAAATATGTGTCGAACATATGCAACCTCCAGATAAACACACTTGCAACACATGCGTCTGGAAAAACTGATGAAACATTGGAAACAAAAGCTTACAACATACGTGTACAACCATTGCAACATATGCAACATCACGATCAACTTTTGCAACGTCCATATAAAACACTTGCAACATACCTCTGAAACAACTTAAACACTTGAAACAGACGCTTGCAACATGCGCTTTCAAGTGAACATTTACTTGCTGCTTGGACGAAAATAAAGGCTCGTTGACATGGAGCTCGACGTCGGCATGAAGCTCAATGCTACGGAGTGACGCGAAGGTCGCCAGTGTGGAGCTCGTCGATGCACAGACCTTGGTAGGGTTCGTGGTAGGCAGATGGCGCACGACCACAATGGGAGGCGTGAGTAGGGCGGCGACGGTGCGGGGGACGGCGAGATCCGTCCCGCGAGTAGGGGCGCGCGGCGCGAGCGGGGTCGGTACGGGGGAGGGCACGATCCGTCCCGCGAGCAGGGGCACGCAGCAGGGGTGGCGTAGGGGAGGACGGGATTCCGCGAGCAGGCAACACCGGCGGGGTCTGCACTACTACATGATTGATTTTGCGTGGCATTGCACTTTAATTAACGAAGGTGGTCATAAAATCTAACCGCCTCAAAAAAAATGTTGGGCGATTAACAGAGGCGGACATTTTTATTTACGAAGGTCGTCCTTTTGTCCACCTCCAAAAATAGACTATTTTCGTAAATCCATTTTCAGAGGCGGGCGCCTCCTAAAAAGGCCGAGGCCCAATAGGCCCAAGCGAGGCCCGATAACTGTCTTGGTATATATACATCAACTTAGGGCTCGGCAGCTTCCTCCTCAGCCAATTAGTCAAGCGGCGTCCTCCCTCCCTTGTGTAGAACTCTCTCCCTCTCCCTCTCACTCCCTTCCTCTCTCTGCTCAGATCTGGCGTCCTCCCTCCCTCTCTCTGCTCAGATCCGGCTTCCTCTCTCCCTCCCTCTCTCTGCTCAAATCCGGCGGCTTCCCTCCCTTCCTCTCTCTGCTTAGATCCGGCTTCCTCCCTCCCTCCCTCTCTCTACTCAAATCCGGCGGCTTCTGTAACAGAACCGTCCAATTATACGAGATTAAGTAGGAAAATCATCCAACGGGAGGACAATTTAACAAACTTAAGCCCATATAACCCGGTAGTCCGTGAAATCTCGACGGATTTCAAACCATTTCACATAACAGCCAAGATCGTACTAAGTTTAGCGGTCACCATCATAAGTTACATAAAAGTTCGTGGCATAAAATACATCGGAGTTTAAACATAGTTATTACAAACCAGGTTCGAATAAAAGTAGCGGAAGCAGTAGTTCAAATCACGCACACACACAGCGTTTTGAAAATAAAGTGCCAGCTTGTGATCATCTCTAGCAAAAGCATCAGACGAGAAGTAGCGAATGACCACTGCCCATGGTCCTAAGCTTCGTCCATCGCAGGATAGAGGCAGTTGATACAGTAGCCGTAATACATCTGCCCATCTGCAACAAGTGGGAACGAAGCCCTGAGTACGAGAAGGTACTCAGCTAGACTTACCCGATAGAACCAAAATAAAATGACACCAAGGATCATGATAGGCTTTCTAGTGGGGTAGCTGACTCATTTACAAGAAAAGCATTTTCATCTTAACAATTCTTTTCTAAAAGTATGTAGTAATTTAATCTTTATTACCCTGTCAACTATGTTTGCATCTGTGCTAGAGTAATATATAATTAAGCAAGTAAGGATTACCAATGCTTATTAACAATAATTACCATGTCATCTTTCACCTAACTATCCAAGTGTTTCATCAATATTACTACGATGAAGTAGCTCAAGTCAAGTATTCACTATACAGTGAACGATGGCGATTCGAATCGATTATTAATCAGTTGGTGATTTATTCCTCACACAAACCTCACTCACCCGCTAAAGTGAGGTATTGGTCACCGAGTCAACCATTCAGGTAAAGTCTCGAGCTTGCCAGGAACCACATGTACCCGGGGGCCGCGCCGACTGCTCTTTGGCCTTATCATCGTGCCCCCGTATCCTGCCACTATTGCTCCGGTACAGTGCGTTGCGGGCAATCCACTCGGCCCGAATAATCTCCCAGCTTCGTGGTCGAAAGGTACATTATTCGGCTAGCTAAATGTGAGGCATGCGTTCAACATGACTCGAGACCCAACAACGGTCGGTCCTTAATCAACACAGACGGAAAACACTATAATCCGAAACCTTGCAAGTTTCCGTCCGGTCTCAGGTTCATTTCGACACTTAGTTATTCTCATATGACATACTTTCACATAAATCCAGGTAATCCCCTATAACTCGCGGATGACAGGTAATCACCCGACTTCTACCGGTCTAAGCAAACTAAGCAATTATTGACCGCAGACACCAGGGTGACAAGGATCGGTAAAGCAAGGTGAAACAAGGTATAATGGAGCAACGGTTGCACACAACTCCTAAACTTAATGCAGCAGTTTAAGTAAAGCATTAATAAAATATTTACAAACCGGGGGAGAGAAATGCTCCGGGGCTTGCCTCTCTTAAAAGAGCTCGGACGGTGGTCGGGGCACTCTGGAAGATCTTCACCGACCTCCTCTTCGGCTTCGGTCGCCTCCTGCTCTTGCACCTCGGACTGCTCCTCCGGGTCCTCAGGAACTGCTACCGGGGTCACTTCCTGCGATCCTGTATGATGCAGAAATATAAGTGCTCATGCTTAGGTGCATTGCAGGGATGACATGAGATGTAATGAGCATGTTACTTTATTTAGATTACGTGGAACTTACGACTCTTCTACAAGGTAGTCTACGCCATTCAAGAACATGTACTCAAAAACTACCACCACTAATCTCTACCATGCAAAGGCACACTGACACTTAAGATGCTTTAAAGATACACCAAAGCATAGTTTACTAACTAATCTTGCATTAAAGGTTGAGGGTAAACCCTAATTAGCACTATGCTTGAACAGCAACACATATTTTGGTAGCACAGAAAAATCTTAGAAAATTACAGCGGATTACTAACATCAATTCTAGCATGCCACAAAATTTTCATTGCATTTGGATTATTGGAACCGTCTATACAAAAATAACAAGCTAAGACCTAAAAACGAGCATGAAAATACTTTGCATTATGAAAAGTATCAAACAACAGATTTAGTAATTTTCCTACTTTCTACACAGTAAATAATCACTGTAGAAAAATTATTACTTGCATGTTTTATTTACATTTATTTAATTAACAAAAATAGAAAATACTAGTGATAGAAAGCATTTGAACTACACCTACATATTTTTCTACAGAACAGGCATGATATATAATTTTTCTAGCAAGTACATGGCACAAAAAGATTAACAAACTTGGAATCACATTTTTCTGATTTTTCTATAATTTATTATCAAATTTTCAAGAAAACACCAATTCCAAGGATTAAATAAAACACTACAGAAAAGTAATGCAATATTGACATGCAATATTTTTATATTGTAGATCTGGTTCCAATGAGTCTATAGAAATTTATTTCACAATTTTTGGAGCTGAAAGGACTACAAAACATTTTTCAAAGTATTTTTCATCATGAAATAATAAAAGAAAACAGAAATTGATTTTTCAATATTGGTACTGGGCCGGCCCGTGGGAGTTAACCGGCCCGTGGCCGTTCTCGGCCTGGTTCGCGCGCACGGGGAAAGGCGAGCCGGCCCGCTCGGAGGCGCGGCCCACAGGCGCGGCGGCCCAGCGGAACCCAAGGGGTAAACAGAGGGCGGCCTCGCCGGCGCTCTGGACCACGGCAGTGCGGCGGTTGCCAGCGGCCAACGGCCATCTCCGGCCATGAGCTGACCAGCGGGCGTGCGCACGGTGTTCACGAGTAGATGGCGAACTCAGGAGAGGGGTTCATTGGGATAGAGAGGGAGCGAGGGTGCCAGCGGGCGGAGCGCGAGCTCGGCGGCCCGGCTCGGTGGCGCGTGCGGGACGAGCTCGATTGAGCCTTACCGTAGGCGAGCAAGGCACACGGTGGCCCGTTCGGAGGAGAGGAGAAGGTGGCGGAACATGGAGCGCAAGCAATCGGATGGTGGTGGTTCACCGGCGTCGGAACGCGACGGCGGAGACGGCGGCAAGCAGTGGCGAGCGGGGTGAGCACGGCTCCCGTTCGGGTTTTCCAAAGGGAATGAGAGGGGAGAGCGAGTGAGGAGGGGAAAGAAGGCAGGGGCGCGGGCGTGGCGTCAAGAAGCCGGGCGCGCGGGGGCCACGGATGGCCACGCGGAGGGCGTCGCCGGCATGCGGTCGCCACGCGGCGAGCGCATTCTGTCGCGGGCGCCAGCGAGCCGCGCGCGCGGGCGGGAAGAGGAAGGGGGCTGGCTTGGGCCGGGCCGAGGCGGGGGAGCGGGCGCGGGCGTGCGCGGGAGTGGCGCGGGCCGTTTCGACTAGCGGGCCGAAACCGAGGCGGCGGCCTGCTTAGGTTAGGTTTTGATTTTTCAAATTTCTAAATTCAAACCAATTTCAAATACAGTTTTCAAACCCTATTTTGAACAAGAAAAAGACCTTTTTCTGGAAATGACCCAAAAATAAAAGTTACTTAAAATTTAATTCTCTACAACTTTGATTAAGGGGCCAACTAAAATTTCTCAACAGATTTTGAATTGGAGAATGAAAGCTAAAATAGGGAGTATTTTTGAATATTTTCAGAATACATTTTTGAAACCAGTTTTTGACAAAACTTTGAGTAATTTAGTTGCTCCAAAAATTTGACCTATAATTCTAAGTGATATAAAATTTGTAGTTGCACAATTTTGATGAAAGGTAATTAGCACATTAACATTTTACATCATGAATACTATTTTCCAAGCTTTTATTTCATTCAAGTTATAATATTACCATATATGATTATGGATGATATGAAATGTCATGCTTATGATTGCCATGCAAAAGCTTACGTAACACCGGGGTGTTACAGCCCTCCCCCCTTATAAAAATCTCGTCCCGAGATTTGGGTTACGAACCATTTATTATAAAAATCTTCGTACGCTTTTTGTAGGTATTCACCCGTTTCCCAAGATGCATCCCCTTCATCATGATGACTCCATTGTATCTTATATGTTTTCACCACATTGTTTTGAGTAGCCCTTTCTTTGGAATCCAAAACTCGAATTGGTTGTTCACGATACACCAGATCTAACTTAAGTTTTATGCCTCGAGGTTCAATTCTTTACTCTGGAACGCACAAACATTTCTTGAGATGTGATACGTGAAAAACTGGGAATATAGCACCCATTGCTTCTGGTAATTCCAATTTATAAGCCACTGGACCCTTTCTTTCCAAGATTTTGTAGGGTTCTACAAATCTGGCGGCAAGCTTTCTGCGTATTCTAAACCGCTTCTTCTTTATTGGCGTGACTTTTAGATAAACATAGTCACCCACTTCGAACACAAGCGGTCTCCTTCTCTTATCCGCATAACTTTTCTGACGTGACTGAGCTGTTCTCATATTTTGCTGAATGATACGAACTTTCTTTTCGGCTTCTTCTACGAAGTCAATACCATAATACCTTCTTTCCCCTGGCTCAATTCAGTTTAAAGGTGTTCTACACTTTCAGCCATACAGAGCCTCAAAAGGTGCCATCTTGATACTTTCTTGATAACTATTATTATACGTGAATTCTGCTAAAGGTAACCATGACTCCCATAAACCTTTGGAAGACAACACACAAGCTCTTAACATATCTTCTAAAACAGCATTAACTCTTTCAGTCTGACCATCTGTTTGAGGATGATAGGCAGTGCTACGAATCAGAATAGTTCCCAAACCTTTATGCAAGTGCTACCAAAAGTGAGCAGTGAACTGTGACCCTCTATCAGACACTATCGTCTTCGGTATGTCATGCAATCTCACAATCTCCGCCATATACTTCTCGGCATATTGAGGTGGTCTATAATCTGTCTTGACAGGCAAAAAGTGGGCTGTCTTGGTAAGACGATCCACGATTACCCAAATTGAATCATGGCCTTTCTGAGTAGTGGGCAAACCTGTGATGAAATCCATACTTATATCATCCCACTTCTAACTAGGTACTGACAAAGGTTGCAACAATCCGGCAGGTTTCATGTGAATAGCTTTCACTCGACAACATGTGTCACATCATGCTACATAAGCTGCAATTTCCTTCTTCATCTTTGTTCACCAATAGCGAGGTCTTAGTTCTTGATACATTTTACTACTGCCAGGATGAATGGACAACTTAGAGAGATGAGCTTTATCCATAATTTTATTCTTAAGCTCTCTATCCTTCGGAACAACAAGACGGTTGTCGAACCACAACACGTCCTGCTCATCTACTCTGAAGTGTTTTGAGGGTTCTTCTCTAATTTTCTTTTTGATGTGGAATACCCCTTTTGTCTGCTTTCTGACCTTCTATTATCTTACTCTACAAGGTGCAACTGATCTGAATACTAGTAACACGGCAGGGTGCATTAGATTAAAACCATCTTCGAGTAAGGGTTGCATATTCAAACAATGCGACTTTCTACTCAAAGCATCGACTACCACATTGGCTTTCCTAGGGTGATACTGTACATTCAAGTTGTAATCTTTGATTAGTTCTAACCATCTTCGCTGTCTCATGTTCAATTCTGGTTGGGTGAAAATGTACTTGAGACTCTTATGATCGGTGAAAATATTGCACAGATTACCAAGTAAATAGTGTCTCCAAATCTTTAAGGCATGCACTACGGTGGCAAGCTCAAGATCATGTGTCGGATAATTGATTTCATGTTTTCTCAACTGACGGGAGGCATAAGCAATGACTCTGCCTTCTTGCATCAGAACACAACCTAATCCTGTTTTTGATGCGTCACAGAACACATCAAAAGGTTTCTCGATGTCTGGCTGTGCAAGAACTGGAGCAGTGGTCAACAGTTTCCGCAAGGTGTGGAAAGCTGTCTCACACTCCTCTGTCCACACATACTTATGATCTTTCTATAACAGACTCGTCATCAGCTTGGCAATCTTCGAGAAGTCTGGGATAAAGCGACGATAGTAACCAGCTAACCCTAGGAAACTCCTGACTTCTGCCACTGTGGTTGGAGTTTTCCAATCCATAACCTCTTGCACTTTGCTCGGATCTACCGAAACTCCATTCTCAGATAGAATATGACTAAGGAAAGGAACTCTCTTCAACCAAAATTCACATTTGCTGAACTTAGCATACAACTTATGATCTCTCAGTCAGGTCAAGACAATTTTCAGATGCTCTTCATGATCTTTCTCATTTTTAGAGTATACTAGAATGTCATCAATGAAGACAACTACAAACTTGTCCAACTCTGGCATGAAAACCGTATTCATCAGATACATAAAATATGCAGGAGCATTTGTTAAGCCAAAAGACATAACAAGATACTCGTACAACCCGTATCTGGTAGAAAAGGTGGTTTTCGGGATATCTTGCGGCCTAATCTTTATCTGATGATACCCTGATCTTAGGTCTATCTTGGAGAACACTCTAGCTTTAGCCAGCTGATCAAACAAAACGTCGATATGAGGCAAAGGATATTTATTCTTGATAGTTACAGCATTAAGAGATCGATAATCCACACACATTCTTAGAGTACCCTCTTTCTTTTTCTTCAGTAACAAGGCAGGACATCCCCATTCCGACTTACTCGGTCGGATAAACCCCTTCTTTAACAGTTCTTCTAGTTGCTTCTTCAGCTCAGCTAACTCATCCGGAGGCATCCGATAAGGTCTCCTCGAAATAGGAGCTGTTCCGGGAATCAACTCGATTCCAAACTCAACATCTCTATCTGGAGGAAGGCCAGGTAACTCGTCTGGAAACACATCCAGGAACTCACACACTACCGGGATCTGGTGGATAGGAACAACTTCTATAGCACAGGTCACACTAACAAGGTCTGTTCTTCTAGGCAATGGTACCAGGAAAGTACCCTCTGCCTGGGGATTCTTAAGGGTAAGCATCCGACTGCTTGTATCTATGACTATCCTCCAGTTCTTCATCCAGTTCATTCCTATTATTATATCTAAAACTAGTCCAGGCATAACTATCAGGTTCACTCGAAACTTCCGACTACCTAACTCAAGGGTTGCCCCTCTAACCATCTTATTGGTTAACACATCAGCCCCTACTGAACTTATACGATAACCATAACTCAATTCTGTGCATAGTTGTTCATGCTTCCGTGCAAATGCTTGACTCATAAAAGAATGCGAGGATCCAGAATCAAATAGAATAACTGCAGGGTAATGGTTAACAAGAAACTTACCGGCAGTTACAGGCTCTCCCTCAAGAATCTCATCAACGGTGGTATGGTGTACACGGGCAGTGTAAGTCTGTTGCTTCTTTTTAGGCAGATAAGGGAAGAACTTTGAAAAGTGGCCTGGCTGACCACAATTGTAGCAGGGCCCCTTCACTATACCAGCAAATCCTATAGCTCCCTTAGAGTTGCTTTGTTCTGTAGCTGCGGTGATCTTTGCTGGCGGCACGACCATCTTGTACGACTTCTGTGGTCCCTTGTAGTTCTGGGTCTTATGCTGTGGAGGCCTGAACCTTGCACCAGGTGCGGACGGACGATAAGAAGGACGATTTGTAGTAACAACTCTGGACTGTGATGGTCCTGACTCAAACACTCTCTTACGATTCTTGGATGCAGTGTAGGCGTTGTTGTTCTTTTCTTGTTTCAAACAATCACTGACAAAGTCATTGAATCTAGCACGGATATTGGTACCCACATGCTTCATCATCTTCGGACTTAACCCTCTCTTGAAACTAGCAATTCTCTTTGCATCTGTGTCGACCATGTCTGGAGCATAACAGCACAAGTTGTTAAAGGCATGCAGATACTGTGTCACAGTCTTGGTACCCTGATTCAAGGCCAAGAACTCTCCGAGCTTCATTTCAACCAACCCTGTGGGAATATAAACTCCCCTAAATGCTTCAGTGAATTCTCTTCAAGTAATCTGGGCATTGGGAGGAAAGGTGGTGCGGTGATGCTTCCACCACATCCCTGCCGGTCCCTGTAGCTGATGTGCAGCATATTCTATTTTCAGAACTTCTGTCAGCCTCAACACACGGAACTTATCTTCCATAGTGTTGATCCATTCTTCAGCGTCGAGTGGCTCTGTTGCTTCCTTAAAAATAGGTGGCCTAGTATCCATGAAATCCTTGAAATTGCTGTACTGGTTCACCCCATGACCACCACCTTGATTATTACCTCTCTGAACATTCTCGGTGATGGTACGTAGAAAATCTTCCATATTCCTTTGTGATTGCTCGGCATTGCGCTGGCTTCCAAGGAACTATGTGAAGAATACCTCTACAGTGAGCAGTGGAGGAGGGGGCAAATGTGGCTCTGGCTGTGGCTCCTGGTGGTTGACGTTGTTTGCACCACCCCCACCAGCCCCTGCACCGTTGCCACCAGTTTCAGCGGCCTCATACGTGGCACGGCGAGTGTTTGCCATCTGCATATTTCAGCAACAAGTAATAATTGAGCGAAGTTGTAGTAATTGTATTCGAATGAACAATCATGCCATACTGAATTCATTGGAGAGAACAAGTCATACAATAAAACAGAGGCACAAGAATCACATTCTAATTAAAACAACATCACTAATCAAATTACTTCGAAAGCAACATCACGTTCCATACAACCACGTTGCCAGCATACATACACTGGACTTTTATGCGTTCGGGCATCGCATACACAACCAGGTTCCAAAAGATCGTCAGTCTCAAGATCGAACATGATACAACACGATACATAGAAACCAAAAGAAGGCCATCATGACAGAGCCTAGCTACTAACGCAGGGCACTATCCTACTCTTCGGGGCCATCGTCGAGGTCGGAGGCGTCACCATTGCTACCATCAGTAGCAGCGTCGTCGTCGACATCCATCTAGGTGGCGTCCGGAGGAGCATACGGGCCCATCCCGTTGTAGAGGGCATGAAACTCTTCATGCAAGTTGGCATTATACTCTTCTAGCTCCTTGACCCTCTGCCTCAGAAGGTCCCTCTCGTTCCAGGCTTCATTCCTTTCCTGCACTAGCTATCCCATCATGCGGTCTGCATTTCTGTTGGCCTGAGTCAACGTCTGCACCCGCTGCATGGCACTCTCACCTCTCTCGAGAGCCCGGTCTCGCTGCAAGCTCATGTCGGCCAACTGCTCCTGCAAGCTAGTTATAGCATGTGCTTGCTTCTTCTTCTGCTTCCTTGCTTTAAGCCGGTCATCGCCACGCAGTCCAGTCAAGGTCCAATAGGTGCTCTCAAGACCCTGGTATGCTCTGATGGTTGCATACATAGCACTCATTGCGTGGTTGTCGCTAGCCCGTCCTTCACTTGGGTCTCTAACCAGGGTACTTCCTTGCGGTTGCACCCAAATAGCATCACGAGGATCATCTCTCGGAAAAGTACCGGCCAAAGCGGCTGCCAACTCATTGGGAAACCTACTCATTATGTCTCGGATGACGTGAAAGGCTATGCCCTCTACACCCTCAACCGGAGTGCGTCCTTCAAACTCCAAATGCCAACCATCCCATTCTGGCGCATCACCAAGAGCAGGGATGGTGATTTCCACTACTGCAAGTCCATCCTCAGCTAGCTGGCTCTGACTCCAAGAGTACACCGGCTCTTGACCCTCCGGGTACCCCACATCATGGAGCACTCTCCAAAGCAAGGTGGGCATGCCAAACTCGCTTAGAAAAGTGTCCGTGCTGCGGCGCTCCCGCGGGGCCATCTGGTGATGGGGTGCTCTTCCGCCAGTGGACTTACGGGCAGTCTGCTTCGTGCGGGCTATCTGTAGCACAAGTTTTAAATTACCCGGTGAGAACATATTTTAAGTTGATGTCACTTTTATCAAACTGGGATAATCCTTTTATAAGGGAAGGAATGCATGTTATGAATGAAATGCACAGGCAGTATGATGCATGCACGAGTCTTACGTTCTCATAAACTTAGAAAATAAAGACATCTAACGATGAATTCGATGGCATACAAACGATCCCTCATATACGTAACTAATTCGATCTACACGATAAACGCTGTTATGTACCTGCAGAAAATTCATTTCAGTCCATTCCCCATGAATGCATGAAAGCAGTAAATCTACCTACACGCTCTACACGAATGCTCAGATGCGTGTACAACGGTAGTAACTACCCAAACACATCGTCCTATTGACGGCATCGCCTCAACGGACAGAACAACCACACATGCGACACTTTTGTAAAAACATGCGTAAAACATGTAAGTACTCCAGTATCATATAAGCAGTCTCCCTAAATCTGCGGTGTATCCGATCATGCTCTCACAGCTCACACTTACCAAAGCGTAGAGGTAACTGATCCATACATTACCACTCAATTAAGTGGCACTCATACAATAGCACGCCGTATGAGCAACGAAAGAGAAATATGGTGCAAGAACCCCAAGTTAGTACTTAAATAGTCACCTAGAGTCCTTAACTGGGCATACAGGATATGACCACTGGCACACCTTTAGTTTTAAAATCACAATTTTTAAACAGAATTTTGTTTTAAATAAACTTATGAACAATAATCACGTTAAACCATGCTTCGATGCCAGCTGTAATAGAACCACCCAATTATACGAGATTAAGTAGGAAAATCATCCAACGGGAGGACAATTTAACAAACTTAAGCCCGTATAACCCGGTAGTCCGTGAAATCTCGACGGATTTTAAACCATTTCACATAACAGCCAAGATCGTACTAAGTTTAGCGGTCACCATCATAAGTTACATAAAAGTTCGCGGCATAAAATACATCGGAGTTTAAACATAGTTATTACAAACCAGGTTCGAATAAAAGTAGCGGAAGCAGTAGTTCAAATCACACACACACACAGCGTTTTGAAATAAAGTGCCAGCTTGTGATCATCTCCAGCAAAAGCATCAGACGAGAAGTAGCGAATGACCATTGCCCATGGTCCTAAGCTTCGCCCATCGTAGGATAGAGGCAGTTGATACAGTAGCCGTAATACATCTGCCCATCTGCAACAAGTTGGAACGAAGCCCTGAGTACGAGAAGGTACTCAGATAGACTTACCCGACAGAACCAAAATAAAATGACACCAAGGATCATGATAGGCTTTCTGGTGGGGTAGCTGACTCATTTGCAAGAAAAGCATTTTCATCTTAACAATTCTTTTCTAAAAGTATGCAGTAATTTAATCTTTATTACCCTGTCAACTATGTTTGCATCTGTGCTAGAGTAATATATAATTAAGCAAGTAAGGATTACCAATGCTTATTAACAATAATTACCATGTCATCTTCCACCTAACTATCCAAGTGTTTTATCAATATTACTACGATGAAGTAGCTCAAGTCAAGTATTCACTATCTAGTGAACGATGGCGATTCGAATCGATTATTAATTAGCTGGTGATTTATTCCTCACACAAACCTCACTCACCCGCTAAAGTGAGGTATTGGTCACCGAGTCAACCATTTAGGTAAAGTCTCGAGCTTGCTAGGAACCACATGTACCCAGGGGCCGCCCGACTGCTCTTTGGCCTTATCATCGCGCCCTCGTATCCTGCCACTACTGCTCCGGTACAGTGCGTTGCGGGCAATCCACTTGGACCGAATAATCTCCCAGCTTCACGGTCGAAAGGTACATTATTCGGCCAGCTAAATGTGAGGCATGCATTCAACATGACTCGAGGCCCAACAACGGTCGGTCCTTAATCAACACAGACGGAAAACACTATAATCCGAAACCTTGCAAGTTTCCGTCCGGTCTCAGGTTCATTTCGACACTTAGTTATTCTCATATGACATACTTTCACATAAATCCAGGTAATCCCCTATAGCTCGCGGATGACAGGCAATTACCCGACTTCTATCGGTCTAAGCAAACTAAGCAATTATTGACCGCGGATACCAGGGTGACAAGGATCGGTAAAGCAAGGTGAAACAAGGTATAATGCAGCAACGGTTGCACACAACTCCTAAACTTAATGCAGCAGTTTAAGTAAAGCATTAATAAAATATTTACAAACCGGGGGAGAGAAATGCTCCGGGGCTTGCCTCTCTCAAAAGAGCTCGGACGGTGGTCGGGGCACTCTGGAAGATCTTCACCGACCTCCTCTTCGGCTTCGGTCGCCTCCTGCTCTTGCACCTCGGACTGCTCCTCCGGGTCCTCGGGAACTGCTACCGGGGTTACTTCCTGCGATCCTGTATGATGCAGAAATATAAGTGCTCATGCCTAGGTGCATTGCAGGGATGACATGAGATGTAATGAGCATGTTACTTTATTTGGATTACGTGTAACTTACGACTCTTCTACAAGGTAGTCTACGCCATTCAAGAACATGTACTCAAAAACTACCACCACTAATCTCTACCATGCAAAGGCACACTGACACTTAAGATGCTTCAAAGATACACCAAAGCATAGTTTACTAACTAATCTTGCATTAAAGGTTGAGTGTAAACCCTAATTAGCACTATGCTTGAACAGCAACACATATTTTGGTAGCACAGAAAAATCTTAGAAAATTACAGCGGATTACTAGCATCAATTCTAGCATGCCACAAATTTTTCATTGCATTTGGATTATTAGAACTGTCTATACAAAAATAACAAGCTAAGACCTAAAAACGAGCATGAAAATACTTTGCATTATGAAAAGTATCAAACAACAGATTTAGTAATTTTCCTACTTTCTACATAGTAAATAATCACTGTAGAAAAATTATTACTTGCATGTTTTATTCACATTTATTTAATTAACAAAAATAGCAAATACTAGTGATAGAAAGCATTTGAACTACACATACACAATTTTCTACAGAACAGGCATGATATATAATTTTCCTAGCAAGTACATGGCACAAAAAGATTAACAAACTTAGAATCACATTTTTCTGATTTTTCTATAATTTATTATCAATTTTTCAAGAAAACACCAATTCCAAGGATTAAATAAAACACTACAGAAAAGTAATGCAATATTGACATGCAATATTTTTATATTGTAGATCTAGTTCCAATGAGTCTATAGAAATTTATTTCACAATTTTTGAAGCTGAAAGGACTACAAAACATTTTCCAATGTATTTTTCATCATGAAATAATAAAAGAAAACATAAATTGATTTTTCAATATTGGTACTGGGCCGGCCCGTGGGAGTTAACCGGCCCGTGGCCGTTCTCGGCCTGGTTCGCGCGCATGGGAAAGGCGAGCCGGCCCGCTCGGAGGCGCGGCCCACAGGCGCGGCGGCCCAGCGGAACCCGAGGCGAAAACAGAGGGCGGCCTCGCCGGCGCTCTGGACCGCGGCAGTGCGGCGGTTGCCGGCGGCCAACGGCCATCTCCGGCCATGAGCTGACCAGCGGGCGTGCGCACGGTGTTCACGAGTAGATGGCGAACTCAGGAGAGGGGTTCATCGGGATGGAGAGGGAGCGAGGGTGCCGGTGGGCAGAGCGCGAGCTCGACGACCCGGCTCGGTGGCGCGTGCGGGAAGAGCTCGATTGAGCCTTACCGTAGGCGAGCAAGGCACACGGTGGCCCGTTCGGAGGAGAGGAGAAGGTGGCAGAACGTGGAGCGCAAGCAATCGGGCGGTGGCGGTTCACCGGCGTCGAAACGCGACGGCGGAGACGGCGGCAAGCAGTGGCGAGCGGGGTGAGCACGGCTCCCGTTCGGGTTTTCCAAAGGGAATGAGAGGGAGAGCGAGTGAGGAGGGGAAAGGAGGCAGGGGCGCGGGCGTGGCGTCAAGAAGCCGGGCGCGCGGGGGCCACGGACGGCCACGCGGAGGGCGTCGCCGGCATGCGGTCGCCACGCGGCGAGCGCAGTTTGCCGCGGGCGCCAGCGAGCCGCGCGCGGGGGCGGGAAGAGGAAGGGGGCTGGCTTGGGCCGGGCCGAGGCGGGGGAGCGGGCGCGGGCATGCGCGGGAGTGGCGCGGGCCATTTCGGCTAGCGGGCCGAAACCGAGGCGGCGGCCTGCTTAGGTTAGGTTTTGATTTTTCAAATTTCTAAATTCAAACCAATTTCAAATACAGTTTTCAAACCCTATTTTGAACAAGAAAAAGACCTTTTCTGGAAATGACCCAAAAATAAAAGTTGCTTAGAATTTAATTCTCTACAACTTTGATTAAGGGGCCAACTAAAATTTCTCAACAGATTTTGAATTGGAGAATGAAAGCTAAAATAGGGAGTATTTTTGAATATTTTCAGAATACATTTTTGAAACCAGTTTTTGACAAAACTTTGAGTAATTTAGTTGCTCCAAAAATTTGACCTATAATTCTAAGTGATATAAAATTTGTAGTTGCACAATTTTGATGAAAGATAATTAGCACATTAACATTTTACATCATGAATACCATTTTCCAAGCTTTTATTTCATTCAAGTTATAATATTACCATATATGATTATGGATGATATGAAATGTCATGCTTATGATTGCCATGCAAAAGCTTGCGTAACACCGGGGTGTTACAGCTTCCCTCCCTTCCTCTCCCTTGGTGGGCTCCCTCCCTCCCTCTCCGTTGGTGGCGGGCTCCCCCTCGACGTGGGCTCTCCACGCCTCCTCCGCTTAGATCCGTCTCAGGTATGGCTCCCTCCCTCTCCCTCGGCAGCGTGTGGGCGGCAGATCTGGTGGCTCCCTCCCTCGTTTTCTCCTCTCCATCTCGCTCACCCTCTCTTCATGTCAGGGCGGCGCGTCTAGCAGGAGCAGCGGTGGCGTGTTCGCAGGAGGAGCAGCGACGGCGGCGCGCAGGAGCTCGGTGTTGATCGGAGGAGCTCGTTCGCTGGAGGACCGACGGCGCCGCGGCATGGTGTGGATGCTAGCGGCCCAGACTCACCGGGTCTAGGCTTTTTATTTTATTTTATTTTTTTATTTTTTATTTTTTATTTTGATTAACCGAGGCGAGCAATATTCAATAGCCTGTGAAAATCATAATTAACCGTGACATTTGATCGGAGGCGGTTGAGTGCCCGCCTCAGAAATTGTTTTTGTCTTCCTCCATTAAATTTTCTATAGTAGTGCCGTCCGGATGAACGATCGAATAGGAGTATTACCGTTCCTTGTTTGCCTTGTTCGGTTTTCCTTTCCCCCTTCACTGGCCTTGCTCATGAGTCTCTTCTTCGTCCTAGCAGGCATGCAGGCATTGGGATTGCAAGGCAGATTGCACACGCTGCATGCACACGATTGGCAATTTGGCATACAAATCCAAAGCATGGGCACTTGTAATGGGGGGATTGGGACATTGGATCACTTGGATGCTTGGGGAATGGGGATAAGATGGATGTTGCACTACAACAGCGGACGCTGACCAACTGAAATGTAGCTATGGACAGAAACGGTCGGGTGTGGTGCAGGTGGACTAAAATACTCGCTCGTGACAACATCTATAAAATATTATCACAAAACCGGTCCTGCATCATATGGGTGTAATCTTGCATCCGCGCCCGAGGGTCGTCCTCGGGTTTCGGACGCCCATCGGATGTGTTAATTTCACAAGTAAAATATCACCATGGTTGCATTAATCTATATCTATATATCTATACCTAATAATAAATCTATATCTATATCTATATCTATACCTAATAATAAAGAAGTAAAATTTCAGTCCATTTTTTTAGTCCATCTATTTTTTGGTCCGTCTCCCTCTAACTACCGGACAATGGAGAATTTTGTTCTATCCAGACTTATATATATAACCCGCGCTTATTCAAGTTAGAATACCTCTTGTCTAGCGTGATAGGAGTCCGAATCCAAAATATATTTGGTCGTGTATATTGACATTTAAATTTGAAAATAGGCAAGCACGAGAATACAGAGGTGCTACTGTGTTTCAAATTCAAGGAAATATAAGCAATAGAATTATTTTGGACATTTGGAGGGGCTACGTGGAAGGAAATAACAGAATCTTCGTATCGATCTCTGCGACAAGACGTGACCAAATAGGAATTTGGTATGGTCAAGGAAACAGCTGCTGGACAAAGTCCGTTTACTATTAATTTTGGACAGCGGTGATTTGACCATATATTGGTATAACGTGCACAAGAACACGTCATCAAGTACACATACGTGATATCCATGTAAGGAGTTTGATCAAGTTTGAATATAATTATGAAAATCTAGGTTTAATGAGGTCGAGCTGCAGACGTCTATCGAGCTAATACGATGAAACAACGTGCTTTGATCCATAGGATAAGGAAGAAGGAACATGCTAGCTTCACAGCGAGGGGCCGTCGGCGACAGCGTGGTACACGCTGACCACGAGGGCCATCCCGCCTCCCGCGAGACGCGTTTCCAGCATGGTGAGCAGCGGCACCGGTAGCAGGCTCATGTTGAGCTCCGGAACGAGGTGCATGAACGTGAGCACATCATGATCCTCGTCGCCTGCGAGGTGGTGCACGTTAGCGTCGCACTCCGCGGCGACGAACCAGACGCCGTCGTCATCGCCGCCGCCGCCGGTGGAGCAACAGATGGTGACATCGCCGGTATCCGCGAGGTAGTGGAGCTTGCCGCCGAGCAGGACGTGGGTGGAGAGGGTCATCGCCAGGGAGGATCAGAGGGACTGAAGGATGGCGTCGAAGGGTGGCAGATGGTTGCCCCTCGAAGAGCAGGAGGTGTTACAGCAACGGATCCAGAACCCACTGTGCCTCCGTGGTGTTGTGCTTGATGCTAGGCTCGGACGGCAACGCGCCAGCCATCGCAGCGATGTAGGTGACGTCGGCGATTGTCAAAACCGTTGCCATGGGTTCTGGGCGGTGCCTGACTGCCTGAGCAAGAACTGTGCCAGATTAGAACCTTGTGTAGCTTAGATGCTTAGCGTCGTTGTTGGTGTTTGCTTGCCCTCGAGCCTGAAGTGTGTGGGAGCTGTAGAAGAACCTGTAGCTGAACCAGAAGGCAATCAATGACCGAGTCATGTCACGTTCGGTCACATCTCGCTAGCGGGTGGTGGCTGGGGACCGTAAGGTGTGTTTGCATCCCTGTCTCATCTCCATGAGTGCGAATGGATCAATCAACGGTCAGATTCATCAAATCAAATAATTAAAAAATATAAAAATTAAAGTTATATATATTTATAAGTAAATATTTCTTTATTTTGGAATGGGAGAATTTTTTATCAATGTGTATTTTATTTTGATACAGCTAAGTAGGACATTATCATATGCATGGTATTATAAATATGTGACCGAGTCAAACAAGCGCAGCCTAATAAAGAAAGAAGCGGCCAGAATATCTAGACATACTATAGAGTGAGTCCACATGAGCTACGATCATCCACAAGCTAATAAGGAAAGCAAATTGTTTACTAAGTTGGAGTCGGATATGGCAACGTGTGTAGCGTGCAAGAGCAAGGCAAGACCACGGTCACGGACGTCGTTTGTTTCAGGCTTTGAGCGTCAGCACGAGCAAACTTTGTTGTTTATCTCTGTCTCTTCTCTACACCTAAAAAATATCTAATGTCATCATCATGTGCTAATCAATCGCCTCACTCCTGCTGCCTATCGGCCGACTTCGACACCATGTCGAACACACCGCGTGCAGTGTTATCGTCATGTGCCTTGCTAAGTGTCCGCGTCGGAATAGAGTCCGCAAGAGGCAGCCACCTCGCCCAAAGCAATCACGTACAAGCCCAAAACAAAGCAATCACGGTACGGGCTAAGTGTTAATTAATTAAAAAACAAAGCAATCACATACAGACCCAAAACAAAGCAATCGCGTTGTGCAGCTTGACAACTCTAAGACGTAAGGGTTCTCTCGGTTAGTCGGTTTCAAATCGAGATCTTCACCATGGCCGGCCTAGCGCCGCCGCAGGGAGCTACACGCTAGCAGCTCCAGCAACCTCCTGAACCCGGCCAGGCGAGTTCCGCAGCCCCTGCGTTGACTCCGCGCGTGCGCGTGCGCGCAGCGGCGAAACGCTGAACGCCAGCCGAACGGGACAGCGCAGCGGCGACACGCCGAACGCCAGCCGAACGGGGCCGTGCTCTCCGCTCTGCTCCGGCAACGTGATTTCATCATGCTGAAGTCAATACATCCTTCTCCCTTGGAAAATAAAAAAAATACACTAGAGATACTAGAAAGAAATGCACACGAGCCGTTCATCTCTGGATCAGCAGCCAAGATGAACAGGGGCGTTGTACGCGAAGCAGGGCGGCCCCTGTACATGTCCGTGTTCAGCCAGCTAATGCAGCTGTAATGCTGCTACCACGATACAGGAACTAAAAGCAGTATGGGTGCTTTATTTTTGGTTAGAGTAAAATACACCGCTTAGTCCATCAACTTGTTCGTCTGGTTACTTTGGTCCATCAACTTTGAAAGCATATTTTTGGATTCAAAATCTTGTTAAGTGGTGCATAAATAGTCTGTACCCTTTCGTTTGGTGAATAGATTTGACGTGGCAGGCCATGTCATCGCCTTGCTTAGCGGCGAACATCCTGGTGGCCGCGGCGAAGGAGTTCGTGATAGGCGCGAAGGCATCGAGACCGGAGGCAGCCGCGAAGGCGTGGACCTACAGCACGCGCAGCCGCAGCCGTCAACAAGCGACCACGTGCTGGACAGGCACCACCCGTCGAGACTCTACCGTCAGGCTAGGGCCAGGGCTCATGCTCGCTGCACGTCGACGCGGTGGCACGGAGCCAGCTGGCGACCGGTTCTTTGACCGGGACCGGTGAGACCGGCTGAGCCGCGCCGCGCTCCCTGCACGCGCGCAACGCCGTGCCACACCCCACACCTATAAACGTGCACCACCCATGCCGCACCCTCCCTTCGCTCTCTCCCCGTGTGTGCTCTGATCCAGACCGAGGCGCGCCACCGATGCAAATCCGCCGCCGTCGTGCCCGTTCCCGGCCGTCCTGAGCTAGCCTGAGCAGCGCCGCAGCTTCCTGTTCCCCCTCTGCCCCTCCTTGCACCGTTTCCTTGCCGGATCAGGCTGGAATCGCCGCCGCCCCAGCTGCCTCCTTTGGCTCCGGCGAGCTTCCCGCCGCGCCCTGCCATCCGCTGCTTCCCGTCATTTTCCCGTGAGCCACCGAGAGCTGCGCCACTGCCTGCGGTCGGCAACGATTCTAGTTCCAATTATAAATCTATCCGCAGATTCCTATACTTGTACAGAAAGGCCAGCCACCCTATAAATGTAAAGGGTGATGGCCGATTGAGAACATCCAACAATCTAATTCTTTGGTGGTTTGCTCGTAAACCTCTCCGTTTTTCACCATATAAGAGTGATCCTCGCTGTGTTCTTCGGTCCGTGGTAGTCCGGATGACCTAGACCCAGCAGGTGTGTGATCCGGGATCAATCCGGCATCAACATACTGTTAAAAAAGTCAATCTACCTCAGCAGATTGAGTTTACCTATGGTGAATGCCTGGTGCTGTTTTTTGTGGCTTTCCGTGCGTGCTCGATTGTTTCTCAACTGTTGGTATTTCTTAACGCATATAGAAATAATTCGTAAGCGCACAGAATTACCGTTGTAGCATTTTACCCGGAAGTATTCAGGATATCATATTTGTCATAGGGAACGGAGGTACAATTCTGGCTAGTTCGTCTAAGGACAACACAAGGGTAAAGATGGCAGAGATTGAGATGCGTTCCTATGGTTTTAGTCTATGGATAGATAAACTCTACTTCAACTTACTTACTTCGGGCACCGGTGAACACTTGGTCTGCTAAGCGTTGCCGGCCTGTAGCTCTACGCCGAACCCGAACGTGGGGGATTACAAGGGACGAACAGGGCTGTCACCACCTGCCGTCTATCCCTCAACCGTGGGTCATGAGGCAAACGAAGGTAGCCTCTAGCCTAGACAATATGTCTACACTATCGACTACTACTCTAGCGTCGTACATGGTTATCCATCTCTATCAGGAGCCCTCTACTAGAGTATCCGCTATAAGAGCGGACGACGATCTCACAAACAAGTAAGAGTAAACTTAATTATTCAAAGCACTTATAACCATAAGAACCACGAACATTCACTTAGCGGAGAGATCTGTTGAGATATAAGCGTTCGTCGAGGTACAAGCTAGGGAGACACTGATAGGTCCAGTATTTCCCCGAACTCTCCCTCACATCTCTCCCGACTACTCAACTCTAGCTAATAACTAGGGCTCTTGCTCTTGTGTGTTGTTTCAAATGAGGAGGAGGGAGCCTCCTTTTATAGGTGGAGAGGAAGGGTGTATTCCTTAGAATATTCCCTTAATTCCCTCAAACCGCCATCATGAGCATTTATTTTACCGCCAAACCACTTGAACTGACCATGGGAAGGCGGTAATAGGTAGCCTGCCAAAAATGGAGCCATTTGGGTCTAGTAGGGGTGCAGTAGCACTACTGGTGCGGCTGCACCACTAGTGAAACCAAATAAGCCCATCTCCGGTAGGTGAGCTCTTTTGGTCCTCTTGAGTGGGCCTATGTGGGTTTGGTGGAGAGATGAGGTGATTTGGTCTGGGTTTGTCCTTGTTCTTCCTCTCTTTTGGGCCTTGTTTTGCCTGGTTGTGTGCCTCCTCCCCCTTGGGCTCATGTCGGGTGTTTGTACTGTTGTATTTCTTATACACTTTAGGTACATTTTCTATGTTATTCTGACATGTCCTCCTGCAAATGATGAATCACCAAAACTTATGAAACTTTGTTAGTTATAAACCCTAATTCTAAGTTTGGTGTTCATTTGAGCAGATTTCATGTGAGAGTTGGTGGTTAGAAATAGGAGTTAAGGACTGCCAACACTAACCTTGAGATTGCCTATCCTATTATGAGTCAAGAACAGGAAATACTAATTAAAAACAGTCCACTTTGGGTGTAATACCCCTAACGTGAACCCAAACTTCAACCAAACTTGCAACGTGTTCTATGTTTTCATTCCACACCTTCAGAGAAGCCATGATAGCACCATGTTGTAGATAGAAGTATGATACATACCTTATTAATGACAAACCTCGACCATTTCTCACGTGGAAACCTCACCAGATAGCTATAATAATCCAACTTTACCATCCCCATTCTTTATCAAAGAGCTCTTTGAGCTTCTTGACGATCTGATGCTACATCTCACCCTCCTCTATTGTAAATATCCCACAGGCATCAAAACCTATCCAAAGTTTGAACCTATCCTCCTCTTCTTCCACATCAACATGAAAAAGGCCTAGGCCCTTGTTTGCACTACCTGACGAGACTCAAACATAGGGATATGTTAAGTCCCAGGGTAAGAAGTTCCCGATAGAAGGATGCCCTGACTGATCCATCCAAAATCACTTGGGGGCTCTACCCATCAGGTATGCTCACACGTACCTTCTGACTAAGGATCGGGTGAAACCTGAGCATGCCCTCGGCCTCTGCTCAGGGCTCGGGGGCTCACCCGAGCTCCTAGCTCTCGATCGACGGTAGCCCCAGCCTGATCCTCAGCTTTGCCTCCAGTACAAGCCAAAGGCTAGGTTGGGACCTAGCGCCCCAAGTGTCTGAGGCTCGGGGGCTCCTCGATGCCGCCCCGGCCAACGGGTGTGGCACCATTGCCCACTCCTTCAACAAGGTCACGCATGCGGCGTGACACAAAGGGACAAAACCTCCCATTAGCTCCAGGGGCTCGGGGGCTCCCGAGCTCACTCGTTCACCCCCAAGACGGATTCCTTCACCGCCAAGGAAGCATCCATAAGGTGCACCTGGTTTTTACCTGTCCAAGCCAACAACCCTTGATGGTCAGAGCGCTAGAACAGAGCAGCCGGACGGTGCCCAAGGCTCGTCCGACTCCACGACAATGCCTAGGTCCATCCATGCCGTAGCAGTGCCCTCTGGACTCTTGCGCATGTAGACCATAGACTAAACACCTGAACCACCTTGTACCTAACCTACCTCGGTATATAAGGGGAGGTCAAATCTTATAGAGGGGGAGGCCAAAACAGAACCAAAACAGAGTCCTTTGGACAACTCCAAGCTCTACACTGAGAGCAGAGCCACCCAGAGAGGAGCACCAAGCGCTCCTCCCCTTTGTCTTTCTTCTCCACCACTGGGGAAGCAACCTCAACACTGATGAGCCATAGGACATCACAAGCGATCCCCTTCCAAATCACTTACACACTCTGTTGTAACCCCCCGATTTGGGTGCTCTTGAATACAAGGAACTACTATTGTTGGACGTAGCGCCCCGATAGCCCAAACCAGGATACATCGCTGTGTCTACTCTATGTTCTTGAGTCCACTTGAGCCACCGGAGACCCATACTTAGTGATATCCGACGAACAACAATGCTTGCCATGGTTTCTACCCCACGACACTATCCATGTACTGCACTACTACCTCAGGTTCCTTCCACCTAGGACATCTATCTGTCGTATGATCTTTCCTAAATCACACAAAACACACCCTGGGTTTTGGTACAAGAGGAATTGAAGTGCCTAGGCTCACCACAACTGTAGCAGATAATATGTAAGAACTTTTCATCAAGAGTTTTACCCCCATCTGCTGCCAACTTCTCAGTTCCCTAACCTTGTATATTCTGATTGAGTTGGGATCCCTTAGCCTGATCTTGCAAGGCTAGTAGCTACTATTGATTTGCCCCCCTCTGCTGTTGATGTTGTTGAGGCTGCCTTCCTCTATTTCCCTACTGTCCACCTCTAGGACGACCCCTTTGCCCTCTCTGATGGCTCGATGCATTGAACTAATGCTACCTAGGAGGATGATTCAGAGGTGGCAGTTGAGGATACATATGCTGAGGATTGGTGGCGATTGAGGATACATATGCTGAGGATTGTTGAAGTATCCATACTGACCTAGAGGAGGTGATGGTGCTGGTGGATGACACATCGGATGTGGGTAGAATGGATGTGTTGGTGGATGCATCCAAACTCTACTTCCCTATGGATGCTAGTCTTCCTCCGGGTTGCACATCCTAGGCAGACCAAGACCTCCTCTCCCACGTTTGCCCTAAATTGCTTAAACTTAGAGATAAATGATTCCTTCACCCTCATCCCCCGCACATCCATTGCGAACAAAAGCTTGATCGACAAGACCTAGCGATCTCCCTCCGCGACTAGGTAGCAATCCTTGAACCTAAAACTCTGTGACTCCCATAGATCTTGTCAGATCCAGACCAAGTCCTTCACACTTGGCTCCCATCTCGATCCCTAGGTCTCTTCCCCCTCGAGCTAGTGGAATGATGAATTCCAGGAACAAACGAGTGTTGTCCATAGAATTCCTGAATTGCCCCTCCTTCAGACACCTCGGCAAGCAGACCTCGAGCATTGATCCAACTACCAGGGGCCTCCGAGTGATATCTCCACCTGCCACCTGGAAGGGCGAGGGAGGGCAATGCCCTCAGTCGCGCCACCCTTTGGACCCCCTTGGTCAACCATCGTTCTAGTTTTGTATAAGTCAAACTTCTACTAAGGTGGTAAGGGGCCACGAGCCCCCTCCCCTTATTGTTTTCACCATGGGAAGCAGAGGCAGAGCTACGGCAGGTGCTGCCCTCATTGCAGCACCCCTGAGCTAATGAATGTTTAAGGAGTACATGTATTTTGAGAAAAGCTAAGTCATTTGTAAAGCCAAATATAAATGTTTTAGAATTAATCTAGCTACAATATGTATAAATCACCTTCCGGTAGTCTTGGCTCCATCCCTAATGGGAATGGAGCTTTGGGTAATGGGCTTTTCTTCCTCCTTCTGAATCTAGCCTAAAGACTCTTTCCAAGCCACTCCCTTTGAATTCACTACTATAGAAAACTTAATGGAGGCAGGGAAAAGTGCTTAAATGAGGCTGGCATCCCAACTGCCTCCAATCAAAGGACTCCGCAAATCACTTTTTACTGAGGCAGTTGTAGTGCCTGCCTCTGTAAATCATTTTAAAAAATAAAAAACAAAAAGCCCACTGGTGAGCCCGCCTACTTTGCGCGCCCCCACCACCGCTGCCACCACCTCCCCACTTGCCGCCGCCACCGGATATGGGGTCCCCGCACCATGCCACCATTAGAGGGAGGATAGAGGGGCTCCTCGCACACCGCCATTGCTAGATCTGATGTCTCTGCATCGTGCTGCCGCCATATCCGGCGTCCCCGCACTATGCCGCTGTAGGAGGAGGAGAGAGGGGCTCCCCGTGCACTGTCGTCGCTGGATTCGGCATCCTCACGCCATGCCACGGCCAAAGCCTGCTGTAGGGAGGAGGACAGAGGAGGAGGACGAGGGAGAGGGAGAGGGAGGAGCCACCGCCGTAGCTTGAGGGTGAGGGAGGAGCTGCCGACACAGCAGCTTGAGGAGAGGGAGGGGCGCCGCGCCCTGCCTGCTGTGGGGGAGAGGGAGAGGGAGAGGGAGAGGGAGAGGGAGAGGGAGAGGAAGGAGCGCGGTCTGAGGGAGAGGTCTCACGCCGCGCATTGTGAGAGAGAGAGAGGGAGTGAATGGATACAGAAACCCTATGTGTGTGTATTTATATAAGCCCGATAGAAGTCAAATATAGGCTTTTGCTGGGCCTCGGATTTTCCCAGGCGAGTCTTATAGTGTGCCTGCCTTTGAAAATAGATTTACAGAGGCGTTTGCCTTAAGACAACTGTTGGTGCTTCTTAGCAAAAGCATAAAAGTCCACAAGCGCACGGAAGTACCATTGTAGCACTTCACTCGGAAGTATTCAGGATATTGTATTTTTCCAAAGGAACGATATTGTAAGTAGCCTCTTAGCTAGTTTAGTTAGACAAAAGGATGAAGGGTAACTTGGGTAGTGATGTTCGTCCAGGGGCAGAAACCTTAAGCGAAGATACCTTTGGTACTACAAACTCACTTCGGGCACGGGCTTACGCTTGGTCTGCCAACCGATACCGGCATGTAGCTCTATGCCGTACCTGAATGTGGGGGATTACGAAGGGCGGATAGGGTTGTCACCACCTACCGCCTACCCCTCAACCATGGGATACGAGGCAAATGAAGGTAACGTGTAGCTTAGACACCACGTCTACGCTAACCATTACTATTCTAGCATTGGCCAGGAACTTCCGTCTTTATCAAGAGTCCTCTACTAGAGCACCCATCACGAGGACGAACGACAAACCCGCAAGTAAGTTGTAACAACAATAACTTAACTTAGTGAATCAAACTGAAATATGAACACAAACTTCTTATTTCAAGTAGTAAGACGGACGTAGAGGTAAAAACGTAGAGGGAGATGACAAGTCCAGCACTCCGTCCACCCGAGATACAAGGCTCGCCGGGTACACGAGTAGGGGCACCACTACTCCGCTATTCCTCTAACTCTTTTCCCTCTCTCACTTCCTACCCTAGTCTAGCTAGAAGCTAAAGGAAATATGTGTAGCCCTTCTTCTTCTTCTTCTTCTTCTTCTTCTTCTTCTTCTTCTTCTCCAAAATGTGTATCTCCCCATGAATGTGAGGAGGGGGCTCCTTTTATAGCTTGAGAGAGGTCGGTTGCTCATGGATTTTTGGAAGGCACCACATGCAACCACCTCCCCTGGCATTGAATACGCCGCTAGAGCAAGGTGGGCCCAGGCGGCGCTAGGGGCGGTGCGCCCGCACCATGGGTGCGGTCGCACCCTGGGCCAGCCCAATGGCCACCGCCTAGCTCTGGTGGGCTACTGGCTAAGCCTAGAGTCCTCCCATGCTGGTGTCTCAGTCCAGTTTTGAGTTTGAATGGGCTTTTGCATTTGTTTTGCTCAAATATGCCTTCTGGAAAGTGCATTTTGGTGAATTTCTATATTTGTGCCTGCAAAACATATTCATACCAAAACTCATGGAAATGTTAGTTGTAAAGCTCCTATTCTATGTTTTGGTATTCATATTTCCTTTATTATGTTCAAATGTTGGCAGTATAAATGTGCGTTAAGGACCGCCAATAAGCTCCCCCACACTTAGTCCTTTGCTCGTCCTCGAGTAAATTCCAAGGACTAAGTGGGTTCATCTCCTTAATTTGAAAAGGTCCGCATACAGGTTATTCCAAGCTTCACCTCTACCTATGAACTTCCACGTGTCTAAAAGTATCAAGGGTAATTGAAAAATGGAATAGCTTGGATTCAAGTTTTCTCACTACAATGATGCTCAGTAACTTGGGTTTTGATTGTTTTGAAAACAAAGATAGCATTTGTTCCTTGAATGATTCTCTCAGGTCACTCAGAAATTTGTAAGTGGTTCCTTACCAAGGCATATTTGAGAATTTTTTCCTTCTTTTGATCATCCTACCTCTAAAAGCTTATCTGGAGTTTTGGGTATGGATGAAACTGGTGAAGCACACTTACCTTGTATATGTTGTCAAGCCAAATCTCTGACCACACCGGAGGGAAGCGTCATACCCTTAGATCAAAATAGTGCAAGTGTGTGGAATATTTTTAGGTGGAATTCATACTCCTTTGCTGGATAGGATCTCTTTTTCTAGCTTTTGAATTTGAGACATGGCTATCTTATTCTTTTCATGAGCCTTCATGTGCTCATAATTTTTTAATGCATCTTGAGACCTTCATTGTGTCCCTTTTTTCTATACCTTGGGACTTTCATGTGTCCCATTCTTTTTCTTTTTGTATAGCTTTGATGTCTCTTTCTGGAAATATACTAGAGAGATCGTATTTGTAAGACATGGAGTATTTATTTTCCGGATGGAAATGCATGTTGTAGCGTATTCCCAGTGTAGGAATAGCTGATTATTTGTGGCGTGTACGTGAGTTTTGATCTTGGGAGCATGAAACAACTCTCGACAGGGGTCACAAAACTTGACAAGACTCAACACAAGAGTAAGAGGCATATGTGGAAGGTTTTGTCATGAACAATCATTATGGCCTTGGTAGGTGTTTGAATTTCATTGAAGGGACATGCTATTTGTATTTTGATTTTGTAGAATAAATCCCAAGTACTTTGCAATGAATTGAGCAAGAGTCATGTCATCCTACTATATCTCATTCGCCAATTACTTAGATGCAATGGGTTCCCTACTAGTAAGTGTTCACAAGTTTTTAGGAATATTAGCAAGGAATAAAAAGTATACAAACTTTTTAATCATAGGAAGACATGGAGATAGAGCATGTTCATTTTTTAAGTTATTTATTCCATTTTAAAGCTTCTTTATTAAAGTATGGAGCGAGAGAGGATAGTTGCACAAACTGAATTTTGAATTTGTCCATCTTTTGTGCAACTGAGTCGGAGGTGAGTGTGGTTCCTCCCCCACACTTGTTTTCTTACCAGCTTTTATTTGACACAAAAGAAAAGAAAACAAGTGCAATAGGTATTTCTAATAACAAAAACTTTATTCAATGATAAATGATAGGAAAATAAATTTGGAAAGGTAAATATTGCGCCTATTTTATTTGTGCAGCGGGAGTGGTCTAAAGGGGTTGGTTAAGTGCATGCTCTACTCCCGCCGCTTTTGCCACCCTAGCAACTTTTGTCCAAAGCCGCAGCGAAGCTCATTAATCTCATCGCCGAGTTCTTTGATTTTCAGAACACTCTTGGTGATACAATCATTGGCCTTCCTAATACTTGCACGTAGGCTTTTGTTGCTAGTACTAAGTGAGGTGAGCGTAGGACCCTTGGATGGCTGTCGTCCTCACTTTGGCTAAGAAATCCAGTGGGCTGCCCTCTAATTTGAAGCTTAATCATCCTCTTGATCCTAAGGGACACACCCGAGGATTCCGATCCCTTCCCAGAGGGAGCTGGCTCACTTACCGACTTCTTAGCCGGCTTGCGCATGAGCGCCTTCCCATTCCCGCCATCGTGTTTGCGCATGCCAACTACGGTATAGGAAGGGCTAGGCCTAGCGGAGGGTATGGACAAACTAGCGTGAGAAACGGATTTGCCTAGAGGCATTACATTGGTGCGCTTGCTAGTTTTGCTACTAATGGGTGCCTTCCGCTTGAGGCCGATGGCGCCGGTGGAAGGTTGTACGGGCGCCTTCTTCTCCTTGGCGCCACCTTTGGGCACGTTTGAACGTGTTGTCGACTTGATGCTTGAGCCACCACTCATGTGGCTTGGAGGTGGCATGATGGTGAGCGGCATCTCTGTGGTGAGCCTTGCCTCCTCCAGTACATAGGAGCTCTCGGGAGTGTAGTCATCCGACAAAGGAGCTACATCTAAGTCATAGATCGAGCTTGAAGCCTTGTAAAGCGAGAGCGCATAGCTAGCCATTGCTGCGCTAAGCACTTGAGAGCTGGGGCGCTTGTATGAGGGAGAAGAGAAAGCTTGAAGCTTGGTGTCAGGAGAGGAGAGGTTAGGGGGTAGTTTTATAGCTGCTCAGGCCTCTACTGAGATGGAAATGAACCGGACACCGCCATGGATGTGATACACATAGAATCAGGAAGATACAGGAGAAGATAGAGGGCTAGCGGAGCCAATTGGGGTGCGGCCGCACCTACGGTGCACCCGCACCCCCAGCTCCTCCCCTCGGTACGAACTTTCACCCATGTTCATTTGTATGCCAGGGGATCCTAGTCATGCTGGTGTCAGTTTGTGATTCAATAGGATCAACGAGTGATAGAGTAAGATATGTGTGTGATCATGGTGAATCAAAGGAATATTCACATTTCAAATTCAAATTTCATGATCTTGCATTTAATGAGTGAATAAACATGTGTCTAGCAAGAATCAAGCGAAGATAGGCAAAGATCATGGTATGTCTAGTGAGGGTATATTGGTCATTTTACCCTGATGACTTGCTTAAAAGAAAACAAATATTTATATTTTATATTTTCATGTAAATAAAAGAATATGTTAGCATCGTCATATTTTTATATTTTCATAAGTTTTGAACAAACTTATCAAAAGCTATTAAATCTATTTTATCTATTTCTAAGTTAAAGTCAAAGTTATGAGAAGGCTCAAGGAAAATTTTTAAATGTTGACCATTGACTTTGAAAATGTTACCATCATCATTTTGGATGGTGATTGCGCTGTGTGGTGAAGTGTTGATGACGGTGTACGGTCCTTGCCATTTGCTACGTAATTTTTCTTCACTGAATAGCTTGACCTTTGAGTTGAAGAGCAAGACCTTGTCACCCTGCTTGAACTCTTCGAGCTTGATTCGGTGATCATGCCATCTTTTGGTTCTTTCCTTATATAACTTGGCACTGTGGTACGCCTTCTCTCGCCATTCTTCTAGCTCGACAATTTGTTTTTGTCTGTTTTTGCCAGCTAGCTTCACATCCATATTCTAGCTTTTGATTGCCCAATGAGCTCGGTGTTCAAGCTCAACAGGCAAGTGGCAACACTTTCCATAGACTAGCTAGTATGGTGACATGCTGATGGGGGTCTTGTAAGCTGTCCTATATGCCCAGAGTGCATTAGAAAGCTTGTTCTTCTATCCTTTTAACATCTCATTGACCGTCTTCTGTAAAATGTTCTTACTTTGCTTATTCGAGGTCTAGGCTTGGCCACTGGTCTGGGGATGGTATGGAGTGGCAATATTGTGCTTGGCTCCTAACTCTCTTAGGAATACTCTGAATGTCTTGTCAATAAAGTGGGATCCTCCATCGCTTATCACCATCCCTGGTGTTCCAAAGCGAGGAAAGGTTACTTCATGAAACATCTTCCTTGCATGCCTGGCGTCAACAGCTCGGCAGTGTAATGCTTCCACCCATTTTGACACATAGTCAATAGCGACGAGGATGTACTCGCAATCTTGGGATTTTTGAAACAGCCCCATGAAGTCAATGCCCCATACATCAAATATTTCTATTTTAAGGTTAAAGTGTAGGGGCATCGCATTGCAAGAGTTAATGCTTCCATGGAACTTGCACTTCCGACACCTTTGGATGAATTCCTTTGTGTCCTCGTACATCGTCGGCCAGAAGAACCCACACTGCTAGATTTTAGCTTCTGTGTGGAATACTCCGTAATGGCCTCCGTACGGTGCTGCATGGCATCTTTCAAAGATTTGCCGTTCCTCAGCTGTTGGCACACATCTCCTCAGCAGGCCATCCGAACAGACCCGGTATAGATACAGATCATCCCAAAGGTGACATTGGCTTTCAAATTGTAGCTTTCTCCTATTTTTGCTCGGTGGTATATAGCCTGAAACCATGTAGTTTACAATGTTTGCATACCACGGGTCGGAGTCCATCACCTTGAGCAGCATGTCATCGCGTAGGAAGTCATTTATTGGAAGTTCCTACATGTTAGTGACTTGCATACGCGAAAGATGATCGGCGACAGTATTCTCTACTCCATTTTAATCTTTAATTTCAAGGTCAAATTCTTGGATTAAGAGAATCCATCTTATTAAATGAGGTTTAGCGTCTTTCTTAGTGAGCAAATATTTTAATGCAGCATGATCAGTGTAAATGATAACTTTTGCGCCCACTAAGTAAGACCTAAACTTGTCAATGGCAAAAACGACTGCTAGGAGCTCTTTTTCTGTGGCAGCATAGTTGAGCTGTGCTCCCATCAGTGTTTTGCTAGCGTACACGATCGCATGATGCTTCTTATCTTTGGTTTGGCCAAGGGCCGCACCAACAGCATAGTCACTAGCATCACACATGATCTCGAAAGGCAGCGACCAATCCGGTGGTTGGATGATTGGCGCTGAGATGAGTACTTTCTTAAGGGTGTGAAAAGAAGCTAAGCACTCATCTGTGAACTCAAAAAGTGCATCCTTAGCTAATCGGTTCGTGAGGGGTCTAGCGATTTGTAAAAAATCCTTGATAAACCACCTATAGAAACCTACATGACATAGAAAGCTACGGATTCCTTTTACGTTCACGAGGGTGGTAGTTGCTCAATGACCTTGATCTTGGCCTTATCTACCTCTGTCCCCCTCTCGGACACAAGGTGCCCAAGAACGATCCCTTCACGGACCATGAAATGGCACTTTTCCCAATTAAGTATCAGGTCCTTCTCTTGGTATCTCTACAAGACCTTGTCTAAATTCTCCAGACAGTAGTCAAAGGTTTTTCCATAGACTGAAAAATCGTCCATGAACACCTCCATGATTTCTTCTATCATGTCTGAGAAAATAGACATCATGCATCGTTGGAACGAAGCGGGTGCATTGCACAACCTGAATGACATTCAACGATAGACGTATGTTCCATACGGGCATGTAAATGTTGTCTTGCTCTGATCAACGGGGTAGATAGGAATTTGATGATATCCTGAATACCCATCAAGGAAACAGAAAAAAGAATGCTTCACCAGCCACTCTAACATTTCATCAATGAAAGGTAGTGGGAAGAGGTCTTTCTTTATTGCTGTGTTGAGCTTTCGGTAATCAATGCATATTCTCCACCCTATGACAGTGCGTTGTGGAATTAACTCATTTTTTTTTGTTTTCAACGACCATCATTCCTCCTTGCTTAGGAACCACTTGGACGAGACTAACCTAGTCGCTATGTGGTATGGGATAAATAATCCTGGTGTGAAGAAGTTTGAGGACTTCCTTCTTCATGACTTCCTGCATCGCATTATTGAGCCTGCGTTGGGGTTCATGTGATGGTGTGCTTGCAAAGTCAATAGGAATGTGATGGGTACAGAGTGTTGGGCTAATTTCCTTGAGATCTTGCAAAGAATACCCGAAGACTGACCTATGCTTCTCTGAAATGGCGATGAGTTTGGACGTCTCCTCATCAGAAAGCTTATTGCTAATGATTACAGGAGTGTTCTTGTCACCATTTAGAAAAGCATAGCGCAGACCTACGGGCAAAGGTTCTAGCTCAACCGGAGGTGGTGTCGGTACTTCCTCGGAGGTAAGATCTATGGTTTCTCCTAAGTCATCCTCTTCTTCTATGAAGAGTGACTGGGGGAATCAAAGGGTAAAACCGACATGACCTCCTTGGGCAGGTAAGGATAGGGGCGAGAATCTACCACAGAGTTTTTGACTCGAGTAATAGGAATGGTAAAAGTGTCCCTCCCCAGCTTTACATCTAGATCCCCTGTTTTTGGTGGGTCAACAAGGAGTTTTTCTAGGGGATACCCTATCAAGATGTCAAAATCTTGAATATTGAAGACATGGAAATCGAGGACTATCTTGGTATTATCATGATGAATTGTAGTATTGTGCAAGATTCCGTGTCCTTTCAGGATCTACCATGGCTTATTTGTAAAGAATCTATTTGTCGGAGCAAGGGGTTCATTACCAAAATAGGCAGACACAAAAGATATAGACATCAAATGCTGCGATAGTGGGTGAAAAAGTACATCCACCATTGTTCTGAGAATTTTGCAACGGATGGTTGATGGAGGGGCACGAATCTGAATTTCTTCAAAAGAGTGCTCTCCCTCTTCCACCCATTACTGCTCATGACCACTATCAACTCATTGATGGACCCTTTAAGGAAAGGTTCATCTAATGGGTCCGAAAGAGTGATAGGAACTAGTGGCTTCTTTTGGCACTCGTAATTTGAGGTATTTCCAAAAACTTCAAAAAACTCATCCTCGAAATACGGAAGATCCGAAGGTTGGAAACCTTCCTCTGGGTCTTCTGGTTCGGGTGAGGGTCTCTCTATGGATAGTACAGGTTCGGCCACGTCCAAAGAGACTTCCTGGCAACGGCGCCAAAATTGCTTGTTGGTGCTTCTTAGCGAAAGCAGAAAAGTTCACAAGCGCACGGAAGTACCGTTATAGCACTTCACCCAGAAGTATCAGGGTATCGTATTTTTCCAAAGGAATGGTATTGTAAGTAGCCTCTTAGATAGTTTACCTAGAGAAAAGGATGATGGGTAACTTGGGTAGTGAGGTTCATCTAGGGGCAGAAACCTTAAGCGAAGATACCACTTCGGCCACCGGGCTTACGCTTGGTCTACCAAGCGATACCGGCATGTAGCTCTACGCCATACCCGAACATGGCGGATTACGAAGGGCGGACAGGGCTGTCACCACCTGCCGCCTACCCCTTAATCGTGGGATAGGAGGGAAACGAAGGTAACATGTAGCTTAGACACCATGTCTACGCTAACCATTACTACTCTAGCGTTGGCTAGGAACTTTCGTCTTTATTAGGAGTCCTCTACTAGAGCACCCATCACAAGGACGGACGACGAACCCGCAAGTAAGTAGTAACAACGATAACTTGACTTAGTGAATCAAACCGAAAGATGAACACGAACTTCTTACTTCAAGTAGTAAGACGAACGTAGAGGTAAAAGCGCAGAGGGAGCCAACAAGGCGAGCACTCTGTCCACCCGAGATACAAGGCTCACCGTGTACACGAGTAGAGGCACCGCTACTCCGCTATTCCTCTAACTCTTTTCCCTCTTTCACTCCCTACGCTAGTCTAGCTAGAAGCTAAAGGAAATATGTGTAGCCCTTCTTCTTCTCCTCCAAAATGTGTATCTCCTCATGAATGTGAGGAGGGGGCTCCTTTTATAGCTTGAGAGAGGTCGGTCACTCATGTATTTTTGGAAGGCACCACATGCAACCGCCTCCCCTAGCATTGAATGCACCGCTAGAGCAAGGTGGGCCCGGGCGACGATGGTGGCGGTGCGCCCACACCCTAGGTCGGCCCAGTGGCCACCGCCTTGCTCTGGTGGGCTGCTGGCTGAGCCTGGAGTCCTCCCCGCCGGTGTCTCAGTCCAGTTTTGAGTTTGAATGGGCTTTTGCATTTGTTTTGCTCAAATACGCTTTCTGGAAAGCGCATTTTGGTGAATTTCTGTATTTGTGCCAGCAAAACATATTCATACCAAAACTCATGGAAATGTTAGTTGCAAAACTCCTATTCTATGTTTTGGTATTCATATTTCCTTTATTATGTTCAAATTTTGATGGTATAAATGTACGTTAAAGACTGCCAACAACAACCGCCTCTGAAAATAGACTTGGAAGATGAGCACCTCCGTAAATCAATTTAAGGAGGTGGGCATTCTCTCACCGCCTCCGTTAATCGATTTTGCAAGCTAGTTATTTTTTTTGTGCCTTGGTAAATAAATCAACTACCTCCGTTAATCTCTGGCATTTTCCGAGGCGGTTGGGTTTGGTAACCGCCTTGGTTAATGTTTTGGCACCGCCTCGCAAAATCATTTTTGTGGTAGTGATTGGAGCTTTCGAATCAGTTAACCTCAAGAAAAGTATGTAGTTGTTGAAATCTAAATCTAGAAAATCTTTATATGAGATCCATAGTTTGCACACGACGTAAACAAGGACTAGAAACTTCTTGAATTGGCATAAAACTGTTGCATCATGAAATACATAGGCGATGCATGCCTTGTAAATTGTAGTAGAACTGTCACTCCAACACTACAGGACTGCATAGGTCTGCTCCGGATATAGGAACCAAAAGTACCAGTGTCGAAGGAAGATGGTGCAGACCAAATTCTGTCCATGGGCTGCAATCGGACTTGTTAATAGTTTTTTGTTGTTTCATTTTTTCCCCCTATGTAGGCCTACTAAATACTGCTGCGAGGAGAAAGGGTTAGAAGAAAAGAGTTGTCTTCTTCACGTAGGCGCACTGCCAGAGGGTTGTGGAGGCCAATCTGGTCGCTTGCGCACACCCCCTGGTCGTGTACGCTATGTAAAACTATCAGAGTTCTAACTTAATTGGCCTTACTTAAGAGCATCTCTATGGGTCTTTCTAAATCTCACTATTTAAATCATCATTTGGAGTGTCATTTACATAAAAGTCGCTTTCTATATATTCTCACTCTCCAACAGTTTTTTCATATCTTATGCGTACTCTAGAGAGCCATTCTTGTCTTCTATCTTTGGGTAGCAAAAAAAAATCCGGAATAGAAGATGGCTATTTTTAGATGAACATTTAGAAAAGATGTTGGAAGGTAACTTTTTGGCAAAATATCTACTTCTAGCATTTAGGAAGGATATAAAGAGTCTCCTGGAGATGCTCTAAGTGACCCCTCCTTTATTTGGCACCATGCTCTGCCGTTGCATAGGCCACATGTGCACTATGTAGGCCTATAAGGGCACCTGCAGTGGCCGAATTGTTTTTAATTTAGCCTTTTTTCATTAAAATTTTATATTTATACCTCTAGATGTCAAAAATCCCTTTTGGACCCTGAGCTCGGCGCCGAGGTAACACATCTCGGCGCCATGAGTTGGTTAGAAATGGCATGGCAAGACGACGTGGTGCTGATTGTAACACCCTGGTGTTAAGCTTGCATTTCATGAGCATAAACATCATTTATGCATTTGCATTCATAAAAGTGAAGTATGATTTCATGTGTCTGTTTAAATTGCTTGAATCATGCTTGATATGCTTATGATCATGATAAAGTAGTACAAGTGATTGATGTTTGGCCACTAAAACAACTTAGATATATTTAAAATGTAAAATGAAGCCATGTTTGTATTGGTAGTTTCATCAAATTCAAATTTGAAATAAAGTTAACCTTGTTGACTTTTAGAGTGACTTTGTTTGACTAGAGTTGAATGTTGGTTTAGAGTCTTTTAATAGAAATGGCACCTGAACAGAAGTTGTAGATAATTTTATAAGGGACAAATTTTGTTTTGGATCCAAGTCATGAAAATGCTTTTAAAATGCTCAAAATGGTGATTTTTGGGGCTGTTTTATTTAAAAGAAGAAGAAAAAAAGAAAAGGGCAGCGCACCAGCTAGCGGCCCAGTGGGCCGACGGCCCACTCCACCCGCGCCCGGCTGCGCTCGCCCGCCTCGCCCCAGCGCGCGCTCGCCGCATGGTGCACGGCCACCGGCGGCCGTGGGCGGTGGCCGTCCTGACCGTGCCCATAGGGCTATGCAGACGCGCCTGCTGCCCCCTCCACTCCACCTCCTTCCTCCTCTCTCGTCCTCGCTCGCAGCAGCCGCCACAGCAGAAGCAGCAGCGCCGCCGCGCCATTGGCACCGCCGCAGAGCTCCGCCACCGCAGCGCCTTCACCGCTCCAACTCGCCTCCCTCCACTCCACCACAACAGCGCCTTCACCGCTCCAGCTCGCCACCACAGAGCAGGTAATGGCCGCGGGCCTTTCTTCTTCCCACGTGGGCCGCCATGGCCGGAGCTCGCGGTCCACGCCGCCGGCTCGCTCCGCTCCCTCTCCTTCCTTCTTCTTGCGCGCATCGGGTCCGCCTCAACCTCGCGATGCTCGCGCGCCTCGCCGTGGCCGGAGACGGCATGGCCGTCGCATGACAGCGCTGTCGCACACCACGGTCGTCGGCGTGCTCACTCCGGTGGGCCGCCCGGCCAATCCGTGGCACCACTCGACGCGGCTCAGCGTGCTGAGCATGCTGGTGCCCACCGCGCCATCGGAGGGCTCGCCGCCGACGAGATCAAGTCGGCGGAGCTCCTCCCTTGCCTCGGTGCGGCTGATGGGTGGGGCCGGCTTGACTGTGGGTCCCTGCCGTCAGCGCCTGTGGGTGCACTGCACCGGGTGCACCTAGCATTTTTAGGGTTCGGTTTTTAAAGAAAATGAATTTCTAGATTTTGTGAAAAAGCTTCCAAAATTCATATCTTGAGATCTAGAGCTCCAAATTTGGTGAAACAAATTTTGTTATGCTTGTCTTGAGTAGATCTACCTGTTAAAAATATTACATGTCACTTTTCTTATAATTTTATATAGAGCTTTATTTAATTTGTTAAATGCTTGTAATCTTGGAAAATGCATAAGTAATTGTAGGAGTATCAGAAAAATGTGATTCTTGTTTTGTTGGTCTTGTTATGTCATTTAGATTCTGGAAAAAAATATGTCTTGTGCTATGACTGTGTAAAAAATGGCTTGATGCATTAAGTGGATTAAATGCTTGCTTCTTGTGAAATTTGTAGTAAATAAAATAGGTATGGTGTATGCTTGGTAATTTTTCTACACTGCTCTTGTGCTAAGAAGTAAGTAAGAAAAATATGAAATATATTGTTTGATACTTTTGATAGTACAAGGTATTTTCATGTGCATTTATGCCCTGCTGTTTGTCATTTTTATGTAGGCTAAAATCTTATCATTTTGATCTGAATATTTTATGGTAGACTCCAGTAAGCATGTCTAAGCTTTAATAATTTTCCTAGAATTTTCTGGACGCTGAAAATATATGTCTCTATTCGTCCTTTTAAAAATAGATGCTAAATAAAAGCTTAATTAAATTATTGTATGTCATCCATGGTACTTTTACATGTTTTGGAGATATTTATGACTTGATGGTGTGATTGGTTAAGCTTAGTTTAAAGTTTACATATGTAGCAAGTATATTTGATTGATTCACTTGTGTGTATGTATGCATGTCTTGTTTTTTTGTGTGAATAGTAACTAAAGAGGAGATATGCACCTACTCGGTAAAATAAAAGTAAAAGTGTTCATTCATATGTAAGCACTCGTGTTCACCATATGTCATTTTCATACCATGTGCATTCCTCGTACTCACATATGCATATACATCATACAAGATCGCAGGAGGAAAAAACCCGTGGTGGAACTCGAGGATCCAGAAGGGGGAATCGCACAGGAGGTGCCCGGAGACGAGGAGCAGGACGTGGAGTTGCCGGAGTGCCCAGATCACCAGCCTAGCTCGTTCGAGAAAGGCAAGCCCCGGAGCATTATAAGTCTCATAATTTCTGAAATCAATTGAGTATATATATGGTTATAGGAGTTGTTTGGAACCATTACTGCGTATCTATATACTCCTTGTCTTCTTTGGTACATATATCCTTTTCACCCTGCTGGGTCTAGGATCGAGTTAAATGCTTAGCCCTGCTTAGACTGGTAGAAGTCGGGTGATTTTCTATCACCTGTGAGATATAGATGGTTACCTGGTCACTTTTAACTATGTGTTGTTATCATGGAAATAACCAAGTATTGATGGATAAATGGAGACTGGACGAAATTTTATAGAGTTTTGGACTATAGTAATTTCATCTATGTCGATTAAGGACCGTACCGTTGTACGTCCCTCAGGTCATGTTGAACGGATGCCCCTCATTTAGCTGGTCAGATAAGTCGTTCCAACCACGAAGCTAGTGACTCTATTCAGGCCAGGAATCGACCTACTGAGCGTACCGTATTGGATCTGGATGGGGGACGACAGGGGCGCGAAGAGTGAGCCCAAGGGCAGGATGGACCTGATTCCTAGCAATCGGACGACCCCTGGGTATGGTGGTTCCTGTTGATCCCGCGACTTTACTAGAATAGTGTCAATGGTGACATGTAGCTCACTTTAGTGAGTAAGTGTGGTTTGTGTGGGGAATATTTCACCAACTGGTTAGAAATCGATTCGAATCGCCATCGCTCCTGGATAATGAGCACTTGACTTGAGCTACGTCATCGTAGTAATGTTTATGGAAAACAAGGATGGTTATGTGGATGATGTTGGAAATGCTAAACCTGATATGGTTACTATTGATGTTAATAATTAATCAAGTATTTGTTTTAGTATAGGTGCTCACCTAGTATACTCAGGTTATAATGATAGGCTGTTGTTAAAATACTTAAAGTGGTTCATAGATGATAACTTGTGTTTTTTTGTAAAAATGAGTCAAGCTAGCCCACTAAGACAAAGTCTTTCATACTCCTTGGTGTCAATTTATTTTTAGTTCATGACGGGTAAGTCTAGCTAAGTATCTTCTCGTACTCAGGGCTTTGTTCCCATTTGTTGTTGCATATGGTCAGATGTACTACAGCTATTGTAGCAACTGTCTCTACCCTGCTACAGGAGATAACTAGACCATAGGTGTGGTCTCTCCATATGTCTTACCCACATGTTTTTGTTGGACTTGATCATGAGCTGACACTATATTCGAACTCAGTGTGTGTGGGTGTGGATTTGAAATAATTACTTCCGCTACTTATTTGTGAACTTGGTACTGTAATAATTATGTTTAAACTCCGATGTATTTAAACTATATGCGAACTTTATGTAACATGTCAACTGTGGATGCTGAACTATATACAATCTTGGCTGAGTTGTTGAAAAGTTTGAAATCCTTCGTGATTTCACGGACTACCGGGATTATAGGAGCATAAGTACAGAAATTTGATCACTCCGGTGATTATTTTTGTACTTACATTCTTATAATTTGATCAGTTCTATTACACTAATGTGTCCATAGCTTGGCACCGTGAGTGGTGGCACCGACCTCGGCGCCATAGATCTTGGCGCTAAGGTCTGAACCAGCTAACAAAGATAGTCTGCATGCTTTATTTATGTCTAGCAGCGGCACAAAAACCGAATCATCAAGGAGTCGACTCAATCCTTCTCCAGTGGTGTAGGATCCACACCCGACTCATCCCTTTCATTTTCGTATACTGGCTGCTTCTCTCCCTTTCTTCTACCTTCTTCCGACGGTGCAGCGCATTCGTCTCCACCGGTGAGGCCACAGGCGGGTGTGGCTGGCGTGGTCCAGGGCAAGTGCATCTCCACCGGTGAGGTCCCGAGAGGGTGCAGCTAGCGACATCCCGAGCAGGCGCATCTCCACGGGCAAGGGCCAGGGCGGCGCGCGGCCAGCGAGATCTCGGGCAGGTGCATCTTCCACTGGCGAGGGTGCAGCCGTCTCCACTGGCGAGGGTGTGGCCGTCTCCATCGGATGGCGCAGGGCGTGGCCGTCTCCACTGGCGAGGGCGTGGCCGTCTCCATCGGATGGCGCAGGGCGTGGCCGTCTCCCAAGCAGCGTTGACCGCAAGTCGCGACCGATTCAATTTCTTTAATCTAGAAGAACTGATGCAAGTTATTGCATCGACTCCTCTCTCTCTCTCCTCGACGAGTCGATGCGCTCCAGTGATAAAACCGACTCATCGGTGTGCCAGGTAGGACCATGAGGTGCTTTGTCAACCCCACTGGAGAAGCCCTAATGTACAATGGAAGGAAGTACAGGAATCACTACTACATGATTCTTTACCGTGGCTAGTAAAATCAATTAACTGAGATGGTTTTCGCAACCGCCTCAGTGCAAAGTTCACAGTAAATGAAACCTTAATCGAGGCGGTCCAAATGCCCACCTCGGTAAATCAAATAAAAAACAAAAAACCCATATCTAGCCCTAACCGGGCCTGGATCTGGGCCTCAAGCCGCCACCGCTACCCGACGCTAGATCCGCTGCTAGTGCACTTCTCCCGCCGGATCCACCCTCCTCTTGTCGGATCCGCTGCCGGTGCGCTCCTCCCTGCCGGATCCGCCGTCGAAGGGCTCCACCCCACCGGATCCGTCGCCGGAGGGCACCTCCCCACCGGATCTGCCACCTCCACGCCGCTGCTCTCCGCCGAATCCACTCACCGCCGCCGTGGATCTGATCACCGGTGAGGGAGAGAGTGAGGGAGATGAAGAGAGGAAAAGAGAGGGAGATGGGGAGAGCTGACCTACCTCGGACCCACGCTGGCCGCCGCAACCCCATTGTCGCCGGATTCGAGCCTCGGTAGACGGATCCGACGCATGCCGCCGTCGTGAGGCCCACCCGCCACGGATCCGCCGCCGTGGAGCTCCCCTTGGCCCTCCTCACCAGATCCAACGCCGACCGCCGTCGCGAGGCCCACTCACCGTGGATCCACCGTCGTGGAGCTCCCCTTGGTCTTCCTCGCCAGATCCAATGTCGGTCGCCGTCGCGAGGCCCACCCGCCATGGATCCGCTGTCCTAGAGCTCGCCTTGGTCCTCCTCGCTTCTCTTCCTGCGCCTGCGCCAGCCTGGAGGGAGCCCTGGCCAGGAGGGGGTGCCGCCAGGAGGGGGCCTTGGCTGGGATAGGGAGAGGGAGTGGGAGGGAAGGGAAGGGGAGAGGAAGAGAGTGGGCGCGTCGGGCTGGGAGAGGGAGTGAGAGGGGAGCGTGTCGGGAAGAGGAAGCGCGTCGCGCGGGGAGAGAGGGGCACCGTGCAGGTCGCTGAGAGAGAGAGAGAGCTGGTGTGTGAGTGAAACCCTAAATCTTATATTTATAAGAGCCCGGGATAAGAGGCCCGCCTCCGAAAATGTGGGTATTATAAGGCCCGCCTCGGTTACCGTCTCCGTAAATCGATTTTGCGAAACAGTTGATTGTGACCGTCTCGGTTAATAAAATTGCCGCCCGCCTCCGAGGCTATTTTGGAAAAGCTGCGAAAAAGATTTTGTATAGTAGTGAATGATGATTACATCATCTTCACAATCACGTACACATGCACACATCCGAAACTAATAAGAACGCTAAAGAAACATATATCACCATTAATATTATTTACACATCGATGACAAGAATAACATATGAATATAATCATGCAAAAACCACATATATTCAAAGATAGTATGATAAATACAAGCATGCACTAAACATGCTCAAATGCATAGTACTCCAAGAACACTCAATATAATCACCAAATAGACAATCTGTCGCAAATTTAATAAACCCTGCTGAGCTGCTGGCGCGGCTCTCGAATTATGAAACCATCAATCAGTCATCTTTCCTAAACATCCTGACGTTCTTCCAGCGCGACTCCATGCAGCTGGAGGCGTGTCTCTGCGCGTACACGCCGAACTTGAAGTAGTGCGAGTCGCCGCCGCGTCCCGGCGCCCGCAGCTTCTGGACGCCATCAACGTACACGGTGACCGTGGACGCGCCCACGTCGTGCACCACATTCAGCCGGAACCACCGGTCGTAGATGCCGTCCTCCACCACCTGCCGATCGTAGTACCGCAGCGCGCCGTCGTAGACGTGCAGCATCAGCGTCGTGGCGTGGGCGCCGGCGCCGAACACCTGCATGATGGACACCCCCGTCGTGCCGGAGGGCACGTAGCCGTAGCCCTCGAACTGCCACACCCCAGAAGAGTAGTCGTAGCCCTAGAAAGTAGAAACAGATAAAAACACCCAATCAAAATCTTCTTGTGCTGTGCAGTGCTAATCTACACGACAGAGGTAACTAGTTATCACACAGAGTATAGGTGATTAGAGGTCATCATCATCTTTGAATTTTACCGTCATCCTGATCTCCGTTCTGGGGCTGGTGTGGCTATTGCGATCGTGGGGCTTGTCGGAGGACAGCACCCACAGCTGCCGGACGCCGCCGTGGAAGCTGTACCGGTCGCCGCTCGGCACGTCGTAGGGGTGCTGCAGCTCGAAGTTGCTCTCAGTAAGCTTCACCTCCGTGAACCCCACCGTCGGGTCGCCACCGTGGACAGGGGCCCTTGCGGCACGTGAAGCCGCCGCCGGCGACGGGGGCGCCAACAAGGCTACTGCAACCATGCAGACACAAACACAGCTGGCAAGCCAAGGGAGAGGGAGGAGAGCGTGAGAAGCCATCGGCATATGAAGCTGACGTGACAGTTGCCTCTGCTGCAGCTCTGCTAAGCTGGCCTTTGTGATCTGAGACTCTGATGATCTGCAACTAAGGATCATGTGGCTTAAATACAAGAAGGCCCTGGGGATCTTACTAAACTGGGAGAGAGGTAGATATGGACAGGTTTGTTCCTATAGAAAAATGGAGCTTTGCATGTGCCATGCGGTAGGTGTTTACACAGAGAGGATTGGTTTGGTTTCAGTTGTGGGCCTAATCCACATTTGTCTTGCTCTGTTAAAAATCAATCTACCTCCAGTGGATCGAGTTCACCTATGGTGAATGTCCGGTCTCCGGTGCTGTTTTCCCTGCGTGCTCGTTTCTCTGGCCTCGATATTGCCTATCCTGTTATGAGTCAAGAACAGGCAGTAATAATTTTTTTTTCTCGAATACGCAGGAGATATGCGTATCATTGCATTAAGAGGAGGAAAGAGTTCTCAGTACATCAACGCGCCTCATAATTAAAAACCGTCCAGGCAAAATCCTCAAAATATACTAGCTCAATGATCCAATAGGATTGTTCTAGATGGTCCAGAACTCAGATGGTTTTGGTAACCGCTAGCGCTGCTTTATTTTTCCTCACCAGCCGTTCACTTCCTTCAGACGAAATATCATTTCAATGGTTGGATATAACTTGGGCTAAACAGTAATTATGGGCCCACAATGTACTCATAGTACTATATCTCCATATATATCAGCCACTCCAAAATAATGCTAGGTCACCCTTCTTTCTTCTTTGATGTTTTAGGGGCATGCAATCTTGGAAAAGGGCATGATGTATGGCATCCTCAATGTTCTGATTTACTTGACGGTTCTGATGATAACACCAAAGGTACTAGTGCCTCCTGCAAACACCTACAGTGATCAATATATTTAGCTTGCTACCTTCATTCTAAATTATAAGATGTTTTGGCTTTTCTAGATAATTGTTTTTTTATGCATTTAGATTTTTTTTACTATGTAGGCGGACATAGTGTGTATATCTTAGTACATAGGAAAACTATATATGTAGCTAGAAATACCAAAACGTCCTATAATTTGGAATGGAGAAAGTACTTCCTCCATCCTAAATTATAAGACGTTTGACTTTTTTGACCCTAAGTTTGACCACTCGTCTTATTCAAAAAATTTGTGCAAACATAGTCAAATTTAAGTCATTCCTGAAGAACTTTTATTAATAAAGCAAGCCACGACAAAAGAAGTGATATTTTACATAATTTTTTTAATAAGACGAGTGATCAAACTTGGTGTCAAAAAAAGTCAAACGTCATATAATTTGGGATGGAGAAAGTAGCAATCACTAATGGAGAAGAAAACTTCCCTGTCATCAGTTACCATTGACCAACAGAAATAATTTCCTTAACCGTGAACTGATTGGGAAATATCGACCATACTAGCTCGACTGGGAAAGTGCACCAACAAACTAGTTACCCACTACGGAGTATTAACCAAAGCAACTGCAAACAATATATGACCATATTTGCCTATAACTGCTGAAAAATGTTTAGCCTTGATAACGTATAGAACAAGAAATGTAACATCTCAATATCGGAAACCGAAATAGAGAAAACTATAGCATGTGTTGAATTAATCGGATATACTTGGACAAAAAACTCAAACCTCCAAAAGGGATAGCATCCCGCGTAGTGGAAAACAAAGCACGGAGTATGTACTGCGTGGCCGTGAGGCACTAGGTGATGGAAACAGACAGCAATAATGGAGCCTGAGCCTACGTGGTGGTAGCTAAGGAAAATTATCCTCAGAGCGATGAGCATGAGGGGGTTCAGTTCAGATGCGTACACGTACGGTGATCTGAGCGATCACGATCGAGTTTCCTTTGTGTCCCCTCGTGAACACGGGCAACCCTAGCTAGCCAGCTCGCGTATTCACGGCAATGGTTTTCCTTTTGATTTGGTCATCGAGTTTGTTCGTTTGTGCCGTAGTCTGTTGTTAACAGTCAGTTTACCATTGGCCAAGCTCATATTAACAATTGTCCGGGTGAAAAAAAAGTCCATCCACGTCTGAATTTTGCGAGCATGTTACAATAAAAAAAAATCCGGATGTTTTAGATCAGTTTCACATGTACCCAAATTAGATGTGTGGTAAGAATCAGGTGAAATGTTCCTTTCCTACGCCTAATTTTTTAGTTACACCAATCCCATCTAGAAAGGGGAGAAGATTTTTATCCGGGTACGGAGTAAACAAACCCATGTGAATTCAAATCCAGAATTGCTCAAAAGAAGATGATCTACACCTTATCTATATATCTATCTCCTACTATTAATAAAGTCATTAGACTTTTTTCACCTGTCTTATTTACCTTATCTCTCACATGCAAGCCTGACATATCGAAGCACATTCCTTATATCCACACTATGCTCCGCTGCAGCTAGCCGTTGTTCCGGCACATCCACCGTGTTGGGGGCCATGGTGGAGGGAAAAAAAATGGGTGCGGGAAGACCGCACGTTGTTTCCGTACGAGCCCCCGCTAGAACGATGAATGCGTGTCCAACCAGGTCTGGGCGCCGTGGCTCGTTTCCGCTCCGCTCGGCTCGCCTCGCCTCGCGTACCATCAGCGCAGCTCGGCTCGAGGAGTACCATCAGCGCCATGGCTCGTTTCCTAGCTTTACGGCTTCACGCTCCTGTCAAGCCAAGCACTAAGTACCTAACCGCCGCAATCACAGGACCAGGTTGAACTAGGGAGGGGGTACGATAAGGATCAGCTGCCGGCGGCCGCCGTGGGAGCCAATCGCGGGTTGCATGATGGCGTCTCCCAGCCGCACAGGCGAAGTGGCCCCCACTGTCTGGACTCGATCAAACGCCGACCAAATATCTTCACCATCTACTGCAGTAGCAGCCATCCTTGAGGTTAACAATGCCCTAAGCGATGGTGCTATTGTTCATGTCCCAATTGGTGATGATGTTGTTGACGTCAAATCTTCATATACGAGTGATAGTAATGCAATACAGGTACGTGTGTGGATCACCTTGACGTCTATTTCGATGATATATGATGACATATAGTTTTCTCGCAGGGGAATGTCCATGCTGCCACCGAGTCGACACCCACATTGGCCGTGACTACATCAGTTTCAGAGTTACCACAATCTGTTGTGGTCTCTGATGTTGGTTCAACTATTATGTTTTAAAAAATATCCGGGTGTGGAATATTTATTCCTTGTCAAATAATTTTGATTTCTATCTGATTGTATAGCAGGTGGTTGATAAAGTTGTACAAAAATTGATTATTCCAGAAGTTGGAATGGCTTTTGATTAAGAGGATAAAGCTTATGAGATGTACAATAGCTATGCTGGTAAGGCTGGGTTCAGCATTCGAAAAAGCAGTACAAAGCATCGAACAGATAACACTATATGTCAAAAGCATATAGTTTGCAGTAACCAAGGATTTCGAAAAAATGGATCATCACAGACGGACATCACAAGAACAGGTCGTGATGCTCGTGTTCAATTTAGTGTCAGCAAAGAGGGGATTTGGACAATGCAAAAGGTTGTACTTGATCACAATCACTATCTTGCTAGTCCAAATAAATTGCACAAGCTAAAGTCCCAACGTCGGGTTACAGAAGCAGATAGGCAACTAATTGGCCAAATAATGAAATAAGAGAAGCAAGGATGAAACCGGCCCAAGTGTATGAGTTCACGAAGGAATTTTATGGAGGATCTGACAATGGCGACATATGTTGCGTTGCAGTGCTTGCCGTCGAAAGAACTCCTTAATTATTTGGAGAAAGACATACGAATGCTGGATTTGGAAGCAGATAGTTTTCTAAGCAAGTTGGATGAAAAATCTGAAGAGGTTCCTTCAGTTTCTACTGATTGTGCTACAAACAACTCAAAAGGTACAATATCGTTCAGAGTTCCTCGGGTGGTGAAAGGCCCAAAGAATAAACGACTCCAAAGTGGAGTAAAAAAGAATACAACGAAGAAGAAGAAGAAAAATTCTAAAAAGAAAGGTACTGATCCTACATTTTCTAGACAATTTTAATTCCAGTAGGGCTACTTTTTTGTATAGTGTTTTTATTTTACTATATTTGAAACAGGAAAAGGTCAAGACAATTCAGCAGAGAATATAGATGACGGTGCTGATCCACATGAATCAATTGTAAGAGATCGGCTCGGCTTATTATTCGCTTGCATTTGCATTGTTATTTACTTACATGAAAGAATTATGAACAATTCATATTCTGTGACAGTGCCTTTACGACGGTAGCATTAGAGCACCTGATGAGTTTGGCCAACCTTCTACCATGGATGATCCTTTGATCCAAGGCAGGACTGGAAATGCCACAATGCCAAACACTGCAACAGATGTGTATGCGCAATCTTCAGCAATGTCTGGTCCTCCAATCCAAGGTGGACTTACAAGTCTTTTAGTTGAGCAAGAGGCCAATTGTCCACGAGTGCTAGACAGTTATATTTTGATTAATACATATTGCAGACTGTAATGATTCAGATTTCTGGGGTGAATGCTATGTAAGACATTTGTTCACATTTATATTGACTGCGATCGTTGTTCTGTTATTGCTGATTGTAAATTTATAATTTTCCTCATAACTGGTGGTTCATCTCAAACACTAAAGTCAACATCAAGGTCAACACTGGAAAGGACATGATCATATACTCATTACAGAACATCGAGATATATTTCATCATAGCCTCTGTTTTTAAACAGATACATCCAATTTGATCACAACACTAAACTAGACTAAAATGCTACTGCAAACACAAGGTTGACAAATACCCTTGTATGTTCATTTTGTGATGAGTGATTGTCAATGTGATCCACGAAGTAGGTTGAGTGGTGACTAATCCTACCTTGGCGAAAGCCTTGTATGCGACATGTCTCTTGGCTTGTGTTGTGCAGGTGTGGAGCACGGAGGCGGTAGCCGACGGCGAGGTGAAGGTCAAGGAGGACGTGCCGTGCCGATGGACCGGAGGGGTGAAGGACGGACGTGAGGCTTGGACCGAGGGACCCGGAGGCCGGGTGGCTAGCCGCGGTGGCTGACACTTGGGACATCGACAAGCGCGAGAAGACATGGGAGTGACCGTGTTGACCGTGGAGGTGACACGTGTCGAATGGCGGGGGACGCGTATGGAGTACGCTACTCGCGGAGCGGTTTGATGGTTTGGGTCTCAAAACCATCAGAGGCGGGTTTACGGGTTTGGGCCTCAAAACCTAGGCGGAGGTTCCGAGGAGAAACGGACGACACGTGGCGGCATTGGGGAGTTCGCGTCGAGGCGAAGCTACCGGTGAGGAGCCGCTGTGGCCGTCGGATGAAGATGACACAGGGTTGGACCTTTACGCCCTTGGGCTAAATGGTTTGGCTCTTTTGTATCCAGGGGCAAAACTGAGAATGTGTAATAGCCCTGTTAAATAGGATGAGGGAGCCCCCGTCTTCCTCACCTCCTCCATTTTCATTTTCTCTTTTAGGCTTTCTTCCTCTATGTGCTTGTGAGAGATAGAGGTCCACTAATCCACCGATTAGTGTAAGAACCATGAATCTTTGAGGGAAGGAGGTTCTGAATCCTCCGGTGTTCGGCAGAGAAATCAATTTGTGAGTTCATGATGTGTTCTTCGCGTTCTTCGTTTTCTCCCCTCTAGTTCTTCCTTCGATTCGTCGTTTCTAGACCATTTTGGTTTGTTTTTGTTGTCTTGATTCGTGCTATGACGTGAGTAGAATCTTTCCACCGAAGGAAATCCATCAATTCCTCACGAGCAAGTAGATCGGACGATTTTTTGGTCTAGGTCTCAAGAACCGGTGTTTTTTTGTTCTCCTTCGATTTCCCGTTGATTGGCTTCAAATTGGGCGATGACCTCTTAGAGGTAGCTCCCCTACTGTCTTGTGATCATGCTCACCAAGTTTCGTGGCAGTTGGTGAAGATTTGGCCGCAAATCGGAAGATCAAAGAGAGGAGGCGATTTTCGGAGCTCTCTGTTCCTGCTGTTTCGCGATTCGCAGACAGTCCGCAGTACTATAGTGGACAGTCCGGGAGTTGAGATTTTTTTCTGTGCTTTCATTGCTGCACGGTGTCCGTACTCGCGGACTGTCCGGCCCCTAAGCCCGGACTGTCCGCGGACTGTAGCAGCTATTTTTCAGTCGAGAACAGAACTGCTTCCGCGAAGTTCGTTTTCAGATTTTTGACCTGCGGACTGTCCGCGTTACTGTAGCGGACTGTCCGCGGCTCGCAGTCTGTGCTGTTGCGATCTGTTTCTCGCCCATTCGGTTTCCTTTCGAGTTCCGTCTTTTGCGTTGGGTTTCTAGTAATCTGAGGAATGTCTTTAGGGTCTCTTAACTCTTGGTGGCTCGAGTTTTCGTAGCATTTGTTTGTGTGCCTTTTGAGGTTGATTTTGGGACGACGGTCGAAAGTTTCGAAAGAAATTTGAGGCTTCCATTCACCCCCCTCTGGTCGCCGTTTCGGTCCTTCAGCTACTCTAGATTACATAGTACAATGATCGTGTGCTCCAAATTATCTTTTCTCCTTCTGCAAAAATTGGTCTGTAAAACTACTGCACAGCTGCATTGGCGCTAGCTTTAGCACCAGGTACTGCTTCTGGAACTGGAACTGCTCAGCAAGCCTCCTAAGGCAAGCAACAACAAGAATTATTTCTCAGGAAGCTGAGGCCATTAATCAGAGTGCAATCGACAGAACAATGCATGTGAAAAGAGTCGTACCCAGTTGGTTCAGTTGTCCAGGACATACAATTTGCAGCAAGATACAACATTCTTCTTTCTTCAGTCATCTAGGACTGCAATTTTAGTTCTGTCCAACGTTATGCAAATTGCTGCTGCTGAAACATCGTCCTCTTCCCTTAGCTTCTTTGTTTAACCATTAGAATATCCACTACAGCAGGTTAATTGGTTTTGAAAGTACTGCAGGCTCAGGGAACTCTCCAAAGTTCAAAACAATGTCTTGTGAAACCTGCGCAGCATCTTCTCAGAACGGTTCCTCATTTCTAATTTCTTCAGAACGCTCATGAATGATTCTTCAGAATGAAATAGCAGAGTCAATTAAATCGTCACCTTCTGCATATGAAAAACAACGCTCATCTCCTACACAGACACGACCGTCCAGCGTGAGCCCCCAATGGTTTCGTCGATGTGACCATCTGAATCACCTGGGGTAAAAGCGAGATCGAGGCCGCGACGAGCCATGGTGGAGATAGTGCTATGGGTGAGGAGCAAGGTGGCGGGAGTAGGGGCAAGAGGCGGCATCGCCGGCAGCGGCGCCGTCTGCAGTGGCGATAGGGTACAGCGTCTCGTGGATGTTATAGAGGACACAGCGGTGGTGGTGGCAATGCGGCGGCGGCGGCGATGGATGCAAACACATCGGAGATAAGGATGCAGGCTTCTAAGCCACGGTCCACGGACGTCTCCTCGAGCCGAGATGCGCTGCGATGATGATACGCGAAGCGAGCTGAACCTAGCGGAGGACGAGCCACTGCGCTGCGCTGATGGTACACGAGGCGAGGCGAGCCGAGCGGAGCGGAAACGACCCACGGCGCCCAGACCGGGTTGGACACGCGTCGTCGTTCTAGCAGGGGCTCATACGGAACAGCGTGCGGTATTCCCGCACCCATTTTTTTTCCCGTGGCAGAGGCAGTGAATCTCAACGCCTAAAGCCACTATCTAAATGCCTACATAACCTAGGAGTCTATTTGGCAGAGCTTCGTGAGCTCCAGATCAGACCAGATCCACCTAGATCTACTGCTGATCTAGGATCCTAAAAAGTATTTCGTACAGCTCTAACATCCCCTCTATCTTTTTTTTATGAAATAGGAGGGGATTGAACCCCTACTCGAATCTCATCTATCTCACTACCACCCAGAGCCCATGCATCAGCTCTTCATCTTCTTCCTCCCTTATACGGGTTGGTGCAACACATCCTCTTTCCTCCCCTTCACATCTCACGTACGGAAGGACGTGGAGCGTGGCAGTGACTGCATGGCCAGTATCGGGTCAGCTCCCGTGCGTAGGCCGGAGGGCACCATGACGGGGCAGCTCCTGTGCAAAAGCCGGGGCGCACGACGGCGGGGCGGCGAGCGCATTAGAGGAGCCGTCCGAGCTTCATGGCTGCAGCGGGCTGGACGACACATGCAAGCGGAATCGAGTGAGAAAGAGAAAGAAGAAACAAGGTAGTGGAATTTGGTGAATCTTGGGGCATGGTTTTAGTGGAGCAGATCCATAGTGGAGACGTTGGAGCTTGAAATGTTGGCTAGAAAAATTGAATCTAGATCTATTTTTGTGGATCTGGAGCCAGTGAAGCTCTGCCAAACAAATCCTAAACCCAACCCACATACTAATAGTTCATAAAAGTGAGATAAAATGCGTAATTGAGCACATATCTCATTTCACGCTTATTTTTGTATAATAACAAATTTGGTAAAAAGAATAATACAAAATCACATGAGATGGTGTTAAGAGACGGTGGAGGAGACGTACTCACCGGAACTCTCTAGGGGCACTAGAGCTTAGGCTCTTCAATGGTCGACAACGGTTGTCTAATGGCTATCTACGTGACAAGCACAGGAGCTCTATGTTGCTCGCTGCTTTCATTTTGTGCGATTAGAACTTATATTGAATATTTGGACTTATAAATCATCTCAAATTGAAAAGTTGTCAACTATAAAGTTTTAGATCTCTTTAAAATCTACAATTTAGATATAAAGTTTATCTTAATCTGATATCATATGAAAAGTTATGTTTTTTTTGCAAAACAGCTATCACTGCTGCTGCTGGTTCGTGTCTATCACTGCCGGTTCAAACCATGAACCGACAGTGATAGTTCACCTATCACTGACTCACTGTCGGTTGTGCTTGTGCTATCATTACTGGTTGAAGCCACGAACTGACAATAATACTCTATCGTTGCCAGTTCCAATACAACCAGTGATGATAGGCCGACAGTAAATATTAGTTCAATAGTAGTGTATTTTTAAACTTGCGAAGTCTTTAGGCTACTTTAGACCACAAATAGCACTTGCTCTAAGCTTAGGCTTAATGAGGTTTTGCATACCTCCTTACTACCAGTGCTCGTGTGTACCTCTTATAATTTGAGGGGCCTATAATCTTAAGAGATGACACCAACCATGTTTCCTGAATTTTAGATAGGCTCCACTGCCATTTAAATAGGCTCCAGTACTGACAAGTTGCATTGCATTTCAATTTTCGGCATCAAAGACTCCTCCATCCTGTGTTAACTACTCCCTCCATTCCACGTTACAGGTGTATCTAGACATATATTATATCTAAATGCATAATAAATTCGATGTGCCAAAAAAATTAAAGCGACTTATAATTTAGAATAGATGGAGTAGGTAAAATATATGCTCCATCCTACGTCTTTCTTTTCGAATTGCTCTATCCTTTTTTTAGAAATGTTGTGTGCAGGACGTCCGTCCGTCCGGATGCCTCTTCTTGGGCCTGTGAACTAGCCAATTGACCTCTAGTTTTTTTTTATTATTATGATGCCCGTGTCTGTCCTTCCGTTGCGCCGGTCGGATAAGGAAAGGAGACGAGAGACCATCCCTGCTCTGCTCTACTCTGCCATCGACAGTCACCCCGCCTACTCCTGCTCCTGCTCTGCCGCCCGCCTTGCCTAACAGTGCAAGCCCCGCTGCGCCCACGCATGGTGACCATTCCCTCAGCCGCTAGCTAGCCACTGAGGCCACTGCACGCGTGCTCGCGCCTAACAACGCTGATAGGTGTCGCCAACGCAAGGAGAATCGCTAGGCCCTGGCGCGAAAGCCCTCCGACCTCGCCTCCTGGTACGGCTGTGGCGCCGATGCAGACGGCGGAGGAAGCCGCACCAAGATACGATGGATGTTGCAATAGTACATTTTAAATGTGTCGGATGTTTTAGAGGTATGTTGCGAGTATTTCATATGGATGTTACAAAAGTAGTCAGCATGTTGTATATGTTGCAATGGTTGTACATGCAAGCGTCCATCCCAATGTTTCATCTATTTTTTAGACGCGTGTTGCAATTGTGTTTATCTGGATATTGCATATGTTTCACATGTTGCAAGTGTTTTATCTGGATGTTGTGTATGTCTGCAATGGTTTTTCAAGCGTTTCTTAGGTGTTTTTGCAAGTGTTTCATCTATATTCGGACGTATATTGCAAGTGTTGCATTTTGAGTTTTAAAATTAAATCAGGTGTTGCATATGAGATGCATGTGAAAAGCGGGAGGGGTGCGAGCGCACGGCTCGGGCCCCTGCGTGGGTGCATGAAATGCAAGCGCAGGCGGGGACATGCTGGCATGGGCGCTGAGACCTGAGAGCAGGCAGGGGCGTGCTGGCATGGGCGCTGAGAGCAGGCACGCGCGGGAAACAAATTAGCATGGGCTACATACCGTTCGACAAATCAGTATCTTACGGAAATTCCGATTTTTTTTTCTTTTTTGTTAATTGCTCCATCCTACGCGTTAGATAGAAAATCCAGTAATTAATCTGCCTTTCTTCTGCTCTGCACGTATGACGTATATCACGATGCATATCGAATGGTTGAGCTCACAAGGGCTTGTGCCCTTGAGGGTAAAGTGTATTTTCTCATTAATCTGATAGCGGTACCGGTACTCTGGGCCACTCTTTAATTTTGCGTACTGCTGCTGCTGCTGCGGCTGCAAGCGTGGCAGATCCTATGGAGTTTGTCGGCGACCTCCTTCATGGTTGGCCTCTCATCGGCGACCATGCTGAGGCACCGCATCAGCAGCTCAGTGGCCTCGTCCAGCACCTCCGCTCCGACTTCCTCCATGACCTGCTGGTCCATGAGCTCCCGGTGCCGTCCCGCCTGCGCCGCCGTGATGAAGCAGAACGCGAGGCCGCCCTCCTCTTCCTCGTCCTCGTCCTCCACCGGGACGAACGCCTTCCTCCCGGTGAGGAGCTCCAGCACGACGACCGCGAAGCTGTACACGTCGCTCTTGCTGGTGAGCTGGCTCGTCAGCAGGTACTCCGGGTCCAGGTACCCGAGGGCCGAGGGTGCCCTGGACCAGCGTGGCCACCGCCGCCTCGCCCGCCGGGGCCAGCCTCGACGCGCCGAAGTCGGACACCTTGGCCGCGAGCTCGCCGTCGAGGAGGATGTTTGCGGACTTGACGTCGCGGTGGAGGATTGGCGGCGACGCCGACGAGTGCATGTACGCGAGCGCGTCCGCGGACTCGGCCGCGATGCGGAGGCGCGCGCCGGGTGGCAGCTGCACCTTGGCCTCGCCGCCGCCGTGGATGTACCCGTGGAGGCTGCCGTTGGGAACGTACTCGTAGACCAGCATGGGCACCTCGACCTCGAGGCAGCAGCCGAGCAGCTTGACCACGTTCCGGTGGTTGATCTGGGAGAGGATCAGCATCTCCCTGGCGAACTCCTTCACCTGCTTCGCGTCGACCACCCTCGACTTCTTCACGGCCACGACGGAGCCGTCGGCGAGGACGCCCTTGTACACAACGCCGTGGCCTCCGCGGCCGAGGACCCGCGCCTCCGCGAAGCCGTCGGTGGCCCTGCCGATCTCCTCCTCGGAGAAGATCCTGAACGCCACGCCGGAGCTGGCCAGCGAGCCCAGCTGCTGCTGCAGGAGGACGCCGCCGTTCTGCTCGAAGAACCGCTGCTTCGCCTGGAGCAGCCGCCGCTTCTGAACCCACAGGTGCGACGAGAAGCTCGCCAGCAGCAGCATCAACACGCCCGCACTGACACCGGTCACGATCTTGAGTGGCAAACCGAATCTGTTGTCGTCGTCTCGGCGGCAGCCGTCCTCTACAGTGGCGTTCCCACTGGACCCCTTGGGGCATGTGCAGGTGAAGCTGCCCGGCGTGTTGACGCACACGCCGTAGCACGGGAACTCGTCCCCGTGCCGGCACTCGTCGACGTCCGTGAAGCCGTCGGCCACGTACGGGTTGCCCTGGTACCCGGCGGTGCAGTTGCACTGTTGCAGACGTATCCGGGGCCGTTGCTGGACTCGAGGCAGACGCTGTGCGCGCTGCGGCACGCGTACGTGTCGCCGTCCCGCGCCGCGGCGGCGCAGCTCGGGGCGTCCCTGATGGCCCAGTCCAGGACGACGGGCACGGCGAAGTGCCGGTGCGGTTGAAGTGGGAGCCGGCGTACCAGAACCATCACGCGTCCACCATGAACGCGTAGGAGCAGGCGGTGGAGTTGGCCAAGAACGTCGCCTCCTGCTCCCTCCCCCGGCCGCGGCGTCGGCGGCCGAAGCTGCCGAGGTAGGGGCGGTAGGAGTTGAGGCCGAGCGGGATGTTGCTCTGGCAGCAGCCGTCGTCGCCGCGGCACGACCCCGGCAGCGCGCGCTCCGAGGGCCGGCACACGGACATGCAGCCTGTGACGTAGTACCCGTCGCCGTCGTTGAAGTAGGCGAGGCCGGGGCAGCCGATGGACACGAACTTGCTCTTCATCGACGAGAAGAGGAACGCGCTGCCGTTGAGCGCCATGGGGTGCTCCCTGAGGCTGACGACGCGGCCGTCGGCGTCGCCCGGGCGGTCGTAGCACGCGCGGCTGGCGTTGAGGAGCACGGTGGCCTCGGCCGTCGCCAGCGAGATGGCGGCGACCTCGTGGCCGTAGCCGGCCACGGTGAGCCGCGGCTGGCGTCCGCGGCCACCGCCGGCGTCGTCGCACTGGAGCCGGAAGCCTCCGGTGGTCGAGCCGCGGTGGCAGCCCGCGCCGATGCCGAACGGGTAAGGGACGGTCACGTTCCCGCACTGTTGCCGGCATCCCCCCGCCGGCTGCTGCTGCGACGCCACAGGTGGAGGTGGCAAAAGCACCGCTGCCAGTGCCAGCCATGGTAGCAGCCTCAACACTCCGACTGCGTACACCTCCATTCTTGCTGCAGCTCTCCTGTGGATTGATTGGTTGGCAACGGCAATGAAAGAGGTCAATCCACGGCAATGAAAACGCCGGCGATTACACGGCGGCATCTACTCCTACGCCAGGCCAAATTATGTCGCACCAACGTACGAGCCACGTCGTTGCCCGGACGGTTGACTTGACCTTGAAGCAGTCAGTGTCTTAGCCGCCGGCCGTCGGATCAACGATTGTACATGGCATCGTGTCACCATGCGGCCATGCCCTTCGACAGGGTAGCGGAGCACATGGTGACAGCCTCAGAGGATCCACACTGATAATCTGACACTACTGTATTATTTTAGTATTTGACATCAAAAGAAAAACTTACATAGATTCTCAGGTTCTAGAAATTATCATGTCAAATGAAAGTACCAATTTATATATTGATAGTTTATCCACTATTTTCATTGCCCAAAGGTTAAACTTTAAGATAGGTTTATATACCCCTACATCTCAAATTAAATCAACTTCTAAAGTTATTTTAAGTCAAACTATTAAAAGATTGACCGAATTTATAAGAAAAATTATATATGTTTATAATATCAAATCAGTATCACTAGATACTTCATGAAACATATATTCATAATATATTTATTTAGTGTCACAGATGTTACTACTTTTTTCGATATATAAATTGGTCAAACTTAAGATAGTTTGACTTTTGGGTGATTTTAAACATTGATTTATTTTGTGATGGGGTTAGTATATTCTCTTCTAGCTATTCCTACCATTATTGAAGAAAAGATTTAAATGCACCAAAGATCCATTAACTTAGGGAAAATTTTCACTTATATTTGTCAACTCCAAAATTGATTTTTGGGTACATAAACTTTTTTAGCTACTCACCACCAGTCCATATATATCAATCGACATAGACTATTTTTTGCTGATGCAAGGGAGATGGGATTTGGACATACACGCAAAAGGTGAAAAGAACTTATATTTTTAGGCCTTGCCATATATATTTTAGTTACAATTACTTGAATGCAGATTGGAAGTTGGAACAACATGAGGATGATGACAGCTTGCTAAGCACACCAAATTTGCATGGATTTTTTATAGAAAATTTTCAGAGAATTATTGTAGAAGTACTTCAAGCTCTCTACGTTCCAAACTGTGAAATGATGTAGGGGAGACGAGCCACACGTCAACGACTGTACTATCTTGTGTAAAATGACGTAGGAGAGACGAGCCACAACTTCAGCTTCACGAGCTGTTTTGTGCCAAGAGGTACGATGAAATAGTTTTACATGCGAAACTCGTTAGGCTCTGTTAAGCACAGTTCAGCTTCACTAGTTAAGCTGTCTTTTTGGATTTCAGCTTTCTTGGTGAAGTTAAAGCTGTTTTGGAAACTTGTTTGGCAAAATAGCTTCATATGGTAGACCAAACGACTAAAAAGACAATAATGCCCTTAGATTTTGTTTTCCTCTGTTTTCATCGTCTTCTTCCATCGGGCCGTGCAGGTAGGGCTGGACAAAAAACTCGTTAAGCTGGCTCGGTGGCTCGGTACAAAAGTGCTCCGATTTGACTCATTTATCTTTTAAAATGAAAATGACTTGATTTGTAACGACTTTCAACTTCGGCTCGGCTCGTTAGGCTCGGCTCGTTAGGCTCGTCGTGAAGTTAGGTCTTAAACAATGCAGGAAATAATGATGAATAAGATTATACCAATTTCTAAAAAAGCTCAAAAAAAACTATGGTTGGCTCGATATCCAGCCCTACGTGCAGGCCTCCGTTGTCTTCTTCCATCTGAGTCGTGCAACTCCACCCCTTTGTGAAAGCAAAATAATCTCTTTTGTGCACCGTAGGGCCCACATATGGGAGATAAAGCTGGGGTAAGCTACTTTTTTCAGCTTCATCCCAATTCATCCCTTTGTGAGAGGAGATGATAAACAACTGCACCCATAAAGCTATTTTGGAAAAAGGTGTTTGGTAAAAAAAAACTCACAGCAACTCATGAAGCTGTTATGAGTTGTGTCAAACAGACCCTTAAATCCTACTCTCAGAAGGGGTTAGGTGATGTTTGGATCACTAGTCAAGGACTAAAGTTTTAAACTTTAGTCCTGCTGGGCTGTTTGGATCAATGGGCTAAACTTTAGTCCTCTAATCTACAATGACTGATTTGCCCTCATTTAATTATCCATACACAGCCATGCATGCGAGCGGCAAGGGGTATGGGACGTCCAGCGCCCGCCCTGAGGGAGTTTAGCCCAGTTTATGGCCTCTTTGGGAGTAAAAGATTTTAATTTAGCCCAGTTTTTATCCATTTGCTCACTTTTAACCCCTCTGTTTGGATCCTCGTGGCAAAAAAGAGGCTAAAAGTGTAGGGCTAAAGTTTTACCATGGGATCAAACATGACATTAGTGCAGGACAAAGCTAAAACTAGCGGCTTCAACTTGCACGAGTGGGTCCCAATGCATGTGGAAGTCGGATTTGCCCAAAGGAAGGATGATGGCACACTGACGCGGAGCCGCCAGGCTGGGGCAGTCGGACTCGGCCGTTGGCGCTCGGGTGAGCCCAACTGCTGGGGCACACGTGGGCGTAGCTGTTGTTGGAATTTATATGGGTTTGGCCAATAACCAATTATAAAATTACTAATAAATTTTAAAGGCTTATTTATGTGAGCAAGGGGACGTGGAACTCTTTATTACCACCTTACTCGTTGAAGTGGAGGTAGCCATACTTAAATATGGAAGTCCTCTCCACTTTCTCAAGTCCAGTGTGAGGAGGAGAAAGAGAAGCCCACATGCGCGTGTTTGCTCGCTCGCCTCGTCGGGCCAGTGGGGCGGGGCGGGGCGAAGGGCGCGGGTGCGCGGCACCTGCGTGAATGGTCCGCCAAAATCCGGCTCCTCGCCTTGCGGGAGTGCGGTCTCCTTTTACAGTTTTAGTTTTTGGTTTATTAGCCTTCAAGTTGCAGAGTCCTAAACAGTTACAAATTAAGAGTCCTAAAACGACTTAGATCGTGATCGCGACACGAGGTCAGTTGGACAGGACTATATAAGCAACCTAACGGCCACGTCAAAATGTATCTAATTGAGCTAGAGTTTTTGCCTATTCTCACTGTTGCACTGTCGTCGTAGCTACTCCAGTCCGATCACTTGCGTGCACCAGCAAACAGACGAGCATGTCTCCGGAACCCTCGTCTTTGCGATCCTGCACTGGGAGAAGGCGAATAAGGTTTTTGGGAAGCACTATCCGTGCGACTGCTCCAAACTTTCACAACGGGTCGTCTTCCATCCAAGTCCAGCGGCGCTATGTCCCGGCGTATTCATCGTCAATTGCGTCGAGCTCTCCCTCCACCTCTCATTGACGACTTCGACGACGACTTCAACATCAACGACTTCGACATTGACCTCGTTTCATCATCACCACCATCTGCATCACCAACGACTACAACTACAGTCGACAAGTATAATCCTCGTGATCTAATCTTGACGTTCATACTATCTAATATGCGGATCTGTCATGCTAGCATGCTATACATACTTGATCTAGTTCATCTGTTTTACATGATTTATATTCTAGTTTTAATCTGGAAATTACCTAATTACTTATTAGCTGTCGTCAGGAGGGAGGGAGAAAGAAAGAAGTGAGAGAAATAGGGGGTGAAGGAGAAGAAAAGATAATGGACTTCTTATTATTATTTTTATCTTCTATGAGGAGTTATTTTGTCAAATGATTCACCAAAACAGTTTGAGCTTTACTTGTGAAGTTAGAAACCAAAAAAAAAAATAATTCATCAGTGAAGTGAAGTTGGCCTGTGCCAAACGAGACCTAAGTGAAGTACATAGAAACGTAACTTCATTCTTGTGAGGAATGTCATTATTCGCTCACGCATTAGCTTTCTTGTTTGTAGCCTACGACTACGAGAATGACACATAATCATTTTTGTGAGAAATATCATTATGAGCTCACGCATTAGCCTTCTTTTTTTAGCCTACGAGAAGAGTGCGTGTCCGTATCGTGATTCGGAAAGAAAAATGAATCAACTAAACTGATGCCCATATATATAGCGTTGCTCCATCGGCCGTTGCATGCAAGTCGATCGTCAATGCAACGGCACGCATGGAACCCGGCCAACAAAGCGCACCAGCGATCGATCAGCCAACAGCCATGCCATGTTGGCGTGTTCGTTGCAATCCCCTCAGGGCAGGGCTATAAACGCGACAGCACAGGCACGTCGCAAAAGGCAGCCCATACCGCCGCGCGCAGGGAAGGCGAGCGAGGATCAGCGACGAAGCCAACGGCCGTGCAAGCGGGGCTTCAGCCCTGCCTACCGATGCCAAGTATGTGGAGCCCCTCTAATTCCCACCTTAAATTTTTATGCATAAATATATAAATTAATAGAGTTAAGTCGCCGTAGATTGTTGTTCAGCCCGTCCTAAATTTTTTTCTGGCTTCGTGACTGGCGAGGATGAAGCTCACCACGTAGCTGGATCGACAACGGAGACCAAGTCGCCGCCGTGAAATGTCGTCTGGACCAATTCTGTGGTGGATGTGCAACCGAGAGTGACCTAATAACGCTAGTCGTCGGTGCCATGAAATGTCATATAGCACATATGTACTGAAGGTTCAGCCAGATATTTGTTAAGAAAGACGCTCAGTCACTGCTCCAGAAAAGGGAAACACTGCCGGTTGCTAACGGCCTATTACTGCCGGATTTGCAACCGGCAGTGGGGAAGCGGCAGTGATGGCTCTGACTTACCATTGCCGGTACTTTCACCCGACAGTGATAGGCTTAAAAAAAAGAATACAGCATGCGAGCATGCTCGTTACCGCCGCCGCCACAGGCATGCTCGCTGGCTGATGCCACCGTTCCATGAAGCAATTCATCAAAAACCCAATTCATATATCCACAAATCAACTCATCCAAAAATCGACTCTCCACAGACAAAGGAGGAGGATTGAACACAACACAAATCAACTCATCCACAAATCGGTTCGTACATCACAAAGGAGACACTACTGGACAGGCAGGCTTTGTCGAGTGCCAAACGCACTCAGCAAAGACCTGTATACTCTCGGCAAAGGGCTGCCGGCAAAGCGGCGTCCGGCAAAGGGGCCTTTGCCGAGAGCCTTCTTTCGGGCACTCGGCAAAGCCTTTGCCGAGAGCCATGGCGGCTCTCGGCAAACAAAGTAGTCGTTAGGAGCTTTCCGCCGTTACCGACCCGACAAAGATTTTTTCAAAAAAAATTTTACTTAATTTCTTTGCCGAGAGCCCAGATGCCCGGCTCTCGGCAAAGATTTTTTTCTTTTTTTTACTTAATTTCTTTGCCGAGAGCCTAGGTGCCCGGCTCTCGGCAAAGATTTTTTCTTTTTTTTACTTAATTTCTTTGCTGAGAGCCCAGGTGTTCGGCTCTCGGCAAAGATTTTTTTTCCCTTTTTTTGAAAAAATTCTTGGCCGAGAGCCCCGGTGTAGGCTCTCGGCAAAGATTTTTTTCTTTTTTTTTGAATAATTTCTTTGCCAAGAGCCCCGGCACCTGACCCTCGGCAAAGATTTTGGTTTTTCTTTTTTTTTATTTCTTTGCCGAGAGCCCTCTGGGCTCTCGGCAAAGCTGTTATTTCGTTGTCCATTGTCCAGCTTTGTCTCGTACGAGGGTTAGAAACCTAGAAATCTCCTTTGTTGATAACTGTTATTGCATGTGAGATGTCTAGGTTTATAACCAGCTTAGTTTGCAACATGCGCAAAACGTTTTCAAATTTTTATCCTATCCTCCACATGTGATTTCAAGACGTGCGGTCAAGTTTCTTTATTTTTGGAAGTTGTTTGTATTTTATATAATTAAAATACACTTCATCACAAAGTTTGTCGCCATGTTCCGTGCGCGAGATGTTTGAAATTTTATGAGTGCTCCTGGATTTGGTCTCAAAATACAATCAATATCATCAATATTATTTTTTGAATCGCTAAGTTTCACTATTGTATGCACCTGCAGTTCAAACTTGCATTTTTCGGAGAAATGTAAATAAATGAACTAAACTCAAAATATATAGTAAAAAGCATTAAAAAATGTCAAATTTTAAAATTAAAATATTAGTATTGTAACATGCTATCAAAAAAATGGTTGCGAAAACAAAAAAAATTAAATTCTTTGTCGAGAGCCCAGAATAGGCCTTGGCAAAGAAATTTCTTTGCCGAGAGTGTATTTTTTGCCGAGAGCCAGCGAAGGCCTCTCGGCAAAAAACTCTTTGCCGAGAGCCTAATTGAGGACCCTCGGCAAAGACTGACGGCGATTAGCCTCGTCGGTCCTTTGCCGAGAGTCGGGCCCTCGGCAAAGGACGCCTTTGCCGAGAGTTGACCTTTGCCGAGGGTCTGTCTCTTGGCAAAGAACAAATTTGCCGACGGGCGTTCTTTGCCAAGAGCCCGGCTCTCGGCAAAGAAATCTTTGCCGAGAGCGCCTCTTTGCCGAGAGCCAAAGAGCTCTTTGCCGAGTGTCCGTGTTTTTGCCCTCGGCAAAGATAATCCCTCTCGACAAAGGCTCTATTTCTCGTAGTGAGAAGGGTTCAACACGTCACAAATCAACTATCCACAATTTGATTCATACAATAGAGGGAGGGGAGGGGAGGCCACGAGGGAGAGAGAGTGGAGATGCCGCCGGATTGAGCCCACCCCGCCATGAAATCTGGATGTGTCCACTATGGATCCAACGTAGGCTGCATCCGCCATGGATTTGGCTGCACTCCTGTGGATATGAGAGTTGGAGAACTTTATAGGTATCATGGAGAGATGGATCGAACAAATCAGATGCAGATGCGAGGATACATACTTACCATCGTCGCCTATTGATTCGGTCGCGAACGCCGTCGCCCCCTCCTCCGCGAGCGCCAGTCCACTTCTCGCCTGCCCGCCCACTTCAAGCCCGCCCGCCCACGCCGGTCGCCGAGCTACGCTCGCGCCGGTTGCCTGAGCTACGGGCTCGCGCTGGTCGCCGGCTGACCGCGCCACGTCCTTGTGCCCGTGCCGGTCTGTGAAAGAGAGAGAGAGCGGAGGAAACTTTGAGAAGTCTGCCGAGAGAGAGAGAGAGCTGAGAGAGGTATGGGTGGATGGACGTGAGTAATAAGGGGGTGTTTGGTTTGAGGAGTTAAAGTTTAACAAACTTTCGTCTTATTTGACAAAAAGTTTCCAATCTTGGACTAATTAGGCTTAATAGATTCGTCTCGTAAATTACTCCTAATCTGTGCCGACATGCATGTAATTAGTTTACATTTAGTACTCCATGCATTTGAAGGAACATTGATGTGATGGGAGTTAAACTTTAACGAGTTGCAACCAAACAGGCCCTAAGTTAACTGGGCTGTATAAAAATTTCGGGTCAGGGAAATATGGATCAGTACCGGTTCGTAGTACATGCCCGACATTGATACACCATCATTGTCGGATTATATCAGCAACCAACAGTGATAATTTCTATCACTGTCGGTTGTTAAAAAAATCCGACAATGATAGGCTTTTTCCTTATGAACCGGTAGTGATGTGTTTATTAGTGTCGGTTTTAAAATTCCGACAGTGATAACTTATTCTGTAGCAGTGAGTCCAGTGGTCCGCAAATGTATCCAGGACGTTTATGTCGGCCAGGTTTTGGTTACGCTGCAGTTCAGCAACTGAGTTCGTACGTGCACCGCCGACGACCCAATTGGAAGCTGCATATCGGGAAAATATCTACCAGTTGTTTAGAGTAGTACAGTACTATGTATAGCAATTAAGTACTGTACCACATAACCACGCCTCAATGGTCAAGGAGCTCTCAGCTCTCTTCTGCTTTCTAGAGCTGTACCTTGGGTCATGTTTAGTTCCCAGAAAATTTTGCAAAATTTTTTAGATTCCACGTCACATCGAATTTTTAGACACATGCATGAAGCATTAAATATAGATAAAAAATAAAACTAATTACACAGTTTAGACGAAATGGACGAGACGAATCTTTTAAGCCTAATTAGACCATGATTGGACAATATTTGCCAAATAACAACGAAAAAAGCTACAGTGCCATTTTACAAATTTTTTTGAATCTAAACCGGCCCTTGGTCTATATGGCAAGTGGTCTATGGCATTTATTTGTGGTTTCCGCGAGGACAATCTCGATGAAGTGAAGTACCTTTTTTTTTAAAGAAAGATGAAGTTTTCTTTTATTTTGTTCACAGCTTTCTGTTGTGGTCTGATGCAAATAAAAGTGCTATTCAGTTTTCAAATCCCGGTAGCACTGTATCAGTACTAATGTGGCGTGCGTGAGATATATAGATCTTCTAAAATTAAAGTATACTAGGATGGAACAAATGAAGAGCAGCGGATCATACTTGTTCAACAGGTGTAGACAACATCTACACATATTGGGCCTTGGAAAAAGGCCGGATACAACAAATGAAGGTAAAAAATGGTGTGATTAGATACAAACAAAGATAGCTTTAGCCAAATAAAATAAGGTCATAGTTTTTAGAGAAATAACCAAACGAAGAACATGCCAATGCCAATATATCATCATATGTGATAATTGAATATATTAAATTCAGAATATGTGATTACTACTGCTCAGAATTTTGTTCTTAACTTCACGTAAATTAGATACTTGGGAATTGGTTTCTTGCATAGACATCGGATGGATGAGTTGACGCCGCGGCCGCCTCGTGAGCCTTCCTCCGATAGACACTTAGACGGTTGCAATGAGTTTGTGACCTGTTGGGCCTTGGACAGGGCTGGATATCGAGCCAACCGTAGTTTTTTTCGAGCTTTTTTAGAAATTGGTATAATCTTATTCATCATTATTTCCTGCATTGTTTAAGACTCAACTTCACGACGAGCCGAGCCGAAGTTGAAAGTCATTCCAAATCAAGTCATTTTCATTTTAAAAGATAAATGAGTCCAATCGGAGCACTTTTGTACCGAGCCACCGAGCCAGCTTAACGAGCTTTTTGTCCAGCCCTGGCCTTGGAAAAGGCCGAATCTTATTGGGCTGGAATATAGGTCGATTGAGGGAGTAGAGAAAGGGTTGGCCCATGGGCAGAGTTGCGGCTGTTGGCTGAAGCGCCGTCTTCTTCAACCTCCCGACGGGATTCAGAGCCCCTGCTTGACTGCTTCTCAACGTTCTCAACACAGCCATGACAGGAAAAAAATTTAGGAGGGGCTAAAGGGGGCCTCCATGGGCTTGGCGGCTGTAGGGGGCTTGAGACCCCCCCCCCCCCCCGCCCCACCGCTAGATCGGTCCCTGCTTACATTGCACACATGTCTGAGCCATTCTAGTAGTGACAAGCTAAAGGCGTGCAGTAGCTAAAGACATCAAATAGTAATCAAATCCTAGCTATAATTGGTAAGCTGCTAACTCTCGTAGGAGCCGCACAGCCACAAGCGCCGCACTCGCCGCTGCGTAACTGGGCATGGCTAAAAACACGGCTGGAAAAAACAACTAGGGTAAGATCCCTGAAACGAACGGAAACCAGTGACACTACGAAAGTTTAAGCATGTACCAAGTAAGTCTTGGGTAAGCTGGGATGAGCGAGGGGCTTGGCTAAGATGCCTGCACTCGACGGCTACCATGTCGACGATGAAGATCCCCAACGAAACTACTAAGGTGCAGATGAGGAACACCACCTCTGGAGTCATCAGACCACCTAGGGACAGATCTAGGATGGACTACTTCTCAACGTTCTCAAGGGGGGCTCCATGGACTTGGTGGTTGTAGGGGGGTTTGAGCCCCTCCCGCCCCACCATTAGATCTGTCCCTGCTTCCAGAGGCTCTCCAACGCGTCCTCCCGAGTGGTTTATGTGGCAAGCCCGGTCCCTCTAGCAAGGGGGGTACTCTCCCAACTAAGCAATAAAGGGAAGGGAGCGAAGGCAGCAATGGCAGAGCGGCGACGCTCAGTGGAATGGATATGTTCTGAACCATATCCCCACGCTACTTTAATCCGTCTCCTGCCCCTTGACCAGCCGCACAGCAAGACTGTCAACGCCCGTCCAAAATAAATTGTCTCCCCCACGCCCACTGTTTTCTATTCTAACTTGTGACTACAGCAGCCAATTCACCTACAAATCCTTAGGGATTTTCATGTAATTAGCGCTGCATATTGTGTTAGGGATTGGAATAATGTTCAAATGTAATTAGCGTTTCATATTGTGTTAGGGATTGGAATAATGTTCAAAGTATTTGCGCCAAGACTAATCCAATAGCATTTGTTCCCGTTCTATTTTATTGCAATTATTTAAATTCCTTACATTCTTGCAATACGACACAAATTTAAGCCAACTTTACCTGTGCAAAGTTGAAATACTTAAATATATGTCACAATCAATTCACGTGTATCTTAAAAAAATGAACATTTAAATTTATTTGCATATGCAAATAAAGCAATTCACTTTATAAGGTCCATAAATTATGTCATCACATAATCATTACCTATAAAGTGTTATTCCAATATTTTACTTTCACATTAAATATATCACTATTGATTCAAATTTAATGTGCAAATTTAAGGTTCATGTTTAAGATTTAAAGTTTCTACTTAAATATATTTTTACATCTATTTTACAACGCATCGCATGCCTTACCTTATAAACATTTATACAAATGTAGGCAAAATGTCAAATGTTGGCACCATAAAAGAATTTAAGCCACTTGCTCTTGACGGATATAATTTTCCGACGCGGTCAACAAACGTCAAAGTTAGTCTCTCTTTACGGGGATTTTATGAGGCCATTGTTCCACCGCAAGAGGGTACTGCAGCACCCGATGACAAAACCAAGTATAATGCCTTATACATCATAAGGGCTCATATACATCTAGACCTCAAGTCTGAATATTTGATGAAGGAAGATCCACTGTTTTATGGAACTCTCTCAAACAACGCTATGAACAGCAAAGGCAATTGTCTTGCTAGAAGCTTTGCCTGCGAGGCGCCGCTGAAGACTGCTACTGGGGTCACGAGGGGGAGGGTGTGGGGAGGGAGGGGAGGCGTCGGGACCCAACGCCGGGAGGAGAGCCGCCCAAAGGATGCCGGCAATGAAACCCTAGCCACCGCCATCTGCCCCGTGCTGTGTGTGCTCGAGCGGAAGGGCCGAGTGCCCGAGCCTAGGAGGAAACATTCTAAGGGGTATGCCTGGCTTTTGGTGTAGGTGATTTTTCTTTTTTTTTCTTTTTTCTTTTTTGCTATTTAATTCACCCAGGCTTCACAGTGTTACAAAGCAGGGGTAAACGGCTGCTTCATTTCAAAATAACAAGGGTAAAATCACAAAGTTAAAATAGTAGGGGTAAAATCACCATTCGAGTCTGGAATAGGAGCAGAAACACCAAATTCCCAATTTAAAAATGAACTAAAGTTGTCTAAAATTTAGCGGTTAATAGACATATATGGAGTAATATTTATCCATTCCCACCTAAGAGTTTGATTATATACAAGGGTTAATTGCTAACTAGCTAAAATTTAGTCAAATTATTATTAGCTTATCCAAACAGGAGCTAACAGGTGGACTAATTTTTTAGCCAAGGCACTAAAAATTTAGTCAAAAATTATCACTAGCTCGTCCAAACAGGGAGATAATAGGTGGACAAATTTTTAGCCAAACCTTCAACTAATTGCTAATTCTAGCTTATCCAGACATAATCTAAGTATTGAAATCGTTCGCTTTAATACAAAATCTCAGGCGGTGGGATCAAATCCAAATCGAGCTAGTAGTATATACGAGGTCAAGTTCAGGTAGCGAGCGCCGGCAGTCGCACGGCGGCGAAGGCTAGAGGAAAAGAAAATGATGCACCAACCGGCACATGTGATCGGCTTGACCGAACTGGAAGAGGTCAGTCTTTCACGAAACGGTCAGGTTTCAGGCAGGCAAGGCAAGCCGTCCAATCAATCATTGGCACCAGTGACTCGCACACTCCCTCTGTCTCCACTTTCTTCAGTCCAGAAAATGGCATCGCACCGCAGCTTACACGGTACTACTGCATTATTCTACATTTCTATTAAAATCATCCAGAGAGATTTATCAGCAATTTGCAATCTGGGTAAAGAGATTCATCGGCAACACTACAACACAATTCAAAGACATCAATTCATCATCTGTTCTACTATTATTATTCTAAACAAGCAATGAACGACCCTATCAACTTTTCACCTTATCAGAAGGTGTGCATCTAGCCAGTGAGCAAGGCAACAGGTAGAGAGGATTAGCTGAAACCATGAGATAACATGCAGAGCAATTACATGATTCAACAACCCATTACAACACCAACCACGCACCAGCAGGCACACAATGACACAACTTCATGTTGCAGGCGCTTGATCCATAATACCCCTGCTGCTCCTGACTTACCATCGGCAAGTTGAAGCTTGAATGCCGTTAAAATTTTAGTTGCAGAAGCTCGGTATCATATTCGATAAATATTACACCTCACATCTAGTTACTGCCATTGTAGACCATAGATGGGAAGTGTTCCCATATGGAACACTAACAGAGAAGGCCTATCAAGCTGAAAAGATAGCAACTTCAATCACCATTCTTCCAGCAAGCTACTTTGCATGACAGTTCAATATACAACACATGGTATGAATATTTCTGGAGATTAAGAATAATCACTGCAAAGCACGTAAAAGAAAGATAGAAATAGAAGATGCCATATCATCCAACACAATGAATGCCATGACTGACATCCAATTCGTGAGCGACCCACATGTCAATGTGATGTCAAATCTTGAAAGTCTCATGAATTGGGTGTCAAATATCAAAATCTCTCGATGTTTTAATGCTGAGCTACTCTTCTGTCTATTGTTTTCCTTTGCCATAGTGAAACAAGACAATCAACTTTGTCTAATTTGACCAAGTTTTATCAAAGTTTGACTTATGACAAAACTAAAACGACTTACAATTTAAAACGGAGAGAGTAGTTATATACACAGATTCTATTGAAGTTAAACAGTCCAGTAAGGTTTAGAGTAGCGCATATCATCCTTCAATTTTTTTAAAGATTGCTCTAGTACCGAACACAATAGGTGACTGAGCTAGACAGGACCCAGACAATACACAATAGGTGACTGAGCTAGACAGGACCCAGACAATATTTTAGTTTCAAGCTTCGGTCATAACATGGGAGATTCTTGTAATGGCCTGTTTGTTTCCATGGAATCAAATTTTATTTTAAGAATCAAGAATCACATTCAATTTCAGATGTTAATTGGAGTGTTGCCGCCTGTGAAAGCTTGATGGTAGCAGTGAGGATCCCCTGTAAGCAGTTTTCTTGTGTCCAGACTCGTGCGAGAGAGTAAAGGCGATAGGGTCACGGGGGTCGATGAATCTCACTTTCTGTTGCTTACCATCTCTCTTTCCATTTTTTACCCTCTATAAATTCGACACAGGTCTGTAATTCAAATTTGGAAAGTGGTGGAATATCAAATTCTACGTCAAATAGCCTAGTTCATGAAGTAGATTCCAATTCAACCCAAATGGAAGGAACCAAACGGGCCCTAAGTGCTTGACAAGGGGTTCACACTGTTACAATTTGCATGTCCAGAACTCCAGATTCCAGACTTCATGTTACCTAATTGACTAATAGTTATGGTGCTTATGCAAAATGCAATAAAGCTTACAAAGAACAAATAGACAGCCATGGTATCTACAAAAAATTTAAGTGCAGAGCTCACACATGCAAAAGGACGGGAAACATCTAGAATTTTGAGATAGCATCATTTCTTTGCACCCATTATTTTCCTCAGGGATGTGTATTAATGTATGATAGATGGTTATATGGTCACCAACAACAGGAAAGTCCATTTGTATGCTTTTCTTCTACCTAAAAACATGAACTCTCTAGTCCAAAACTGTACACACCTCTAAATTCAAAAGATAAAAGAGAGATGGTGTCAAAAAGTAAAAAAGAAATAACTGCACTATTTCTTTCGACAATGTGAGTGTTTGATCTCCACATGAATAGCAGTAGGCACTTTTTTCTGAACTGGATAGCATGAGCTCTTCGACATACCATTTACATCTATTATGTCCGGGTCAAGGTATATAAGCCATACAAAATCACCTAGAATCAAGAAAACAAAAGGTTATATCAGACAGTGTTAGCAGTAAAGTACAAGTCGAGGGTCTAAGTCAGGAGTCAGGACACTGACCGATCAATCACAATGCATCTGCGCTCTTACCACCTCTCTTGCTAACTACTTCACAGAGTCGACAAGGCAGTGTGTCGAGGCTCATCTCACGTGCCCTGCCAAAGTTGCCCAATATACCACAACGCCTCCAGGCATGGTATTCAGCATACGCTACAGGGTCATTTGCCAGCATTTTTACATATGACGCCAGTTCTTTGAGTGAGCTGAATTTGGAGGCATCTATGATAGAATTAGGAGGAATAAAATCCCAAACATTGGGTGCCCCAAAGTATATTGGCACTGATCCAGCCTCCAAAGCATAGAACAACTTCTCGGTCACATAGCTTTCGGTCTTGGTGTTCTCAATTGCAAGAACAAACTTGTAATGTGACATTGCACAATGTAGGTGATCCCACCAGTGTGGTGTGCCATTATCATTGGTGGAACAAACTGGATACATGGATAATGCCATGTCAGGACCACCAACATTGTTCAAACATCTTCCAAAGGAATGGTGAGGCACCAATGAGAGGAAGTCTTTTGCAAGCTTATCTCTATGAGGAAGACACCTTGAAGATGACCAGTAAATAAGTGCATCCTGGTACCAGACAGGAAATCACAGCAGTTAAGGTTAAAACAGCACAAGTGAGTATTACTACAGCAGAACTTACTATAGCTGAAACCGTAACATTGATATGGCAGAAGATATGTGCAAATTCATCTCTAAAAGCACAAATATAAATTACACACAAATGAAAAGGTTTAATGTTGTGGACGTTAATCATGGCACGTGACCACTCTTCTTTACATGCAGAACCATTTGAGTACAACTTGAGTTGCCCTCAAAGCATTTCCCTATCTTGTGATCACTCTGGCAAGGATAAATTAAAACTATGTATGCCATGTAAGAATATCCTGCCAGGCTTTTACATTATGTATCAATTCTGTTCCAAATAATGACGGAAAGCAACCATAGAATGATAGAATCATGTGCCATACTCATGTTAAGAGAAACATAGTTGGAGTTAGGTAGTGCACAGATCATCTAATTGATCAGGCATGCAAAATGTTGCCTGATAATATTATGCTATGGAATTTATAATTTGAGATTTTACACTTACATTTCTCTTTTCAGTTGATATATGGTAACTACGGCTGGTATGAAATGATTTTCCAGCATATGTTACTTGCAAGTCATCATTGGCATGGTAACCGATAAAAATGTCCTCAAAACCAGTTGGCTTCCTACTAGCCTCCAGATCCAGATAAACACGAAGAGGTAGACCTTTCATTCTCTGCAAAACATATTACAGAACACTTGAAAGTGAGAATGGAAATAGAGAATATCAATTGAGAATACAATGAAGTAAAAAACATTATTATTGAAAAGAAGGATAGTATTTGATTCGTAGGTAAGTCCAATGAAAGCTGGCAAGGTTTGCAAAGCTGTAGCTATGCCACTAACCAAATGCTTAGCTACCAAAATCAAATGACCAATCAGAACAGCCAAATTAACTGACAGAACATTCAGCACTAGTAGTCTAAGTAAGGTGCAATTGGAAAAGGAGGCAAGCAATCTACAATACAGTAACCTTCAAATGCATAAATTTTATAGACAGGTTAGAGGACCCAACTAACAATTATACTTCTGAATTTTCCATTAATGAACTGAGGCAATGGGAAGCAATTTCTTCAGTGTTGTTTAGGAGAACTTGGATAAAGAATGCATCCCTCATTTCAACAAGAAACAAGAAACCTAATATCCGCTCCACAAAAAATTGGTGAATAGTATTATCAAGCATACATATGATATTTCAAAAACATTTTGTAACCTAACCAAACAGGCTGTTCACCAAAGGAGGTACCATCCACATTCTGTAGATACTCCTACCCCGTTCACCAAACAGAAATGCTCCCCCAACCCACCCACCTTTTCATCATTTTTTTTGGTATACCAATTCTCTGAATCCACCAAACACGCATTACTGCAGAAGGATCTGAATTCATAACCAATTCGATCTCTCTAAGTGTTGAGGTACCCCAAATCTATCTACCAGCTATCAGTTCGTCACAAAGAGTCAGCTCGCAGCTGACGCCTCATTTCAACAACATAACAAATGATGTTCTCATATTGCCAGGATAAGAAAAAGAGGGAAAGAGTTCCGGTACCTGCGGCGGCGGCGTGGCGCCCTCAAAGAGCAGCGCATCGGGGCGATCGACGGCGGCGGCAGACTTGCTCCAGACGCAGCTGACCCCGCACCGGCAGGTGTAGACGCCGTCGAGCGCGTCGGGGACCCACGTCCACCCCTTGACGAGCACGCCGACGTGGCGCGCCGGCAGGTCCTCGCACCGCGCGGTCGCGGCGCCCCGCCACGCGGCGCCGCCGGTGACGGACGCCGCCGCAGGGTCCTCCGCTGCGGTGTCGTTAGCGCCGGCGCCCGGCGGCAGCAGGCCCAGCCCCAGCCCCGCGGTGGCGGTGGCGGTGGCGGCGAGCTTGGCGCGGATGCGGGGGCAGCCGACGGCGGCGTCCCAGGAGTTGAAGGCCTCGAGGAGGGAGGTGAAGGCGTCGCGGTCGCGGGAGCCGACGGAGTCGAGCGCGGTGGGGAAGCGCGCGGCGAGGAGCGGCGCTGGCGTGGAGAGCGAGGTGGAGGAGATGGAAGGGAGCTCGAAGTAGCCCGAGAGGAGGAGCAGCAGGATGGCGACGGACGCGAGCATCGGGGCCACGTAGTTGATGCGCTTCCGGAAGAGCATCCCCGCTTCGCGAACCTTCGAGCGAGGTGCCTCCACCGCGCCCGCTCGCCGGAGCGCGAGATCTCGGAGAGGGGGGAGGGGAGGCTGGCAGTGGGAGTCGATCGGTCGGAGCTCGGAGGAGGCGAGTCGGAAGAAGGGGGGGGGCTTGTTCCGTTTCGTCTTCGGGGGTGCGCCGTTGTTTACCATTTTTCTCGTGACTTCCGTTTCGACAGACTATTCTTCTCAGACTTTGACTTTCCGATAGAAAAATGATCCATGGAGTGATGGAGATTAATTAAAGATGTAGTATACGTAGGGTACAGGTTTTCACGTCCATTTGTCATTTCTTCTAGACAGAGTTTGCAAAGAGCCAAAGTGTCAAACAAACATGTTCACACAAGTTACAAATGTTTTATAAGAAAAGAAAAAGAAAAAAAAGTACTCTCTCCGTGGCCTACACGGTCTTTAACAAAAGCTAATTGACATTGAACTATCAAATCGATTCTAAATAAGGTACTCGCTCCGTTAAATTGTATATGGTTTTTGATTTTTCTAGGAAGCAGTGGCCCTGTTCATCTAGCTTGTAATCCGTCTTATTCAGCTTGTTTTTTCAGCAGGAACAGTATTTTTCTCTCACAAAAAATCAGTCAACAGTGTTTTTCAGCCGGCTTATAATTCCAGCCGAACGGCTCCAGTGTATCTTAAAAAAGTAAGAACGTCTTAGAATTTGAAATGTTTGAAACGGAAGTGTTTTTTTTTCTTGTTCTAGAAGGGGAAAAATATCTAGTTGTTTCTTATCAAAGATAGAATGAACTCAAATGCACCCTGCCATCATCTTTTTCGTCCTCTTAATGTAGAGCCACTCTATAGGCATGGTGGGGCGGCCGCCCTAGCTACCGACATGCTCACTTATAGCCACGTCTTCCTCCTTTGCTCCCTGGCCCTCTGCTTCTGTTGAGTTGAGCGTCGGCCGCCATGGCTTGAAGACAAGAACGAGGTGAGCGCGAGAAGAAGATGGCATGTGTTACCAGTTGGGTGCCTAGGCTAGATGTTGTTGCCTTAGACCACCTAGCAACAACCCATATGTGAAAGGTGTCAAACAGCTAATGAAAATCATTCCCTTATTTCGGGTCCAATTCATTCTCGACTAACAGTGCCCCATTTCTCAATAATCCTAGCAGAGCTGGCGACGTGCCGACGCTAGTGTGTGGGTCTAGTCTAGGCATGCAGTAATGAGGGCAAGAGCACATGGAGTAGGAGCGGCGGCCGGCGACTTGAGTTCATGGAGCAGGAGCGGCGTTCAGCGGCCTAAGCGCATGGAGGCGCAGGAGGGCTAGGAGCAGCAATCGATGGTGTAAGAATGCCTAATGGAAGGAGGATATATATAGCAAGAGCAACCCAACACTAGGTACAAACGAGCAAAGATGGAGCTTGACAAAGCAAATAGGAGGGGCCGGTCTTGCTAAACTAAGATATAATCACCATAAACAGTGCTAAATTACTATTTGGTTAGTGGAGCATTAGTTGGATGAGAGGACCATGGCCCACCTTGGTCTCAACTAAGCTCTATCTGCAAACTGGTGAGCATGCCTAGGGTGATTCTGCGTCTCTGAAGTTTTGTATAGAGTTATATTCGCTCTAGCTAATCTTTGGTTCCGCCCTAGGGTGATTTTGCGTCTCTGAGGTTTTCTATAGAGTTATATTCGCTCTAGCTAATAATATTTTTCGGTTCCGCCACTGCTTAATGTCTTGGAATTGCAAGCTTTTTATATATAAAAAAGAGGGCATAATAGTTTTAAAGTTTGTAATGCAAATTCCACCACAAAAGGAGAGCCGTAAAAAGGGATAGGCTTTAACATTGGTTGCGAAATGTGAATTCAAGCTTTACACGTGTTTTGTGCACAATGCAGGGCATGTCCCTTCCCTGAAAGAGTACAAGGCACTGCAGGTGCGATGAAGTCCTTTTTTTGAACTTGAATGGAAAAAAAGTTTCGTACCCAATCGTTTAACCTTTTGTTTATTCGATGGTCAGTTTGGACCTTGGACGTCGCCATAGGTCGCTTCGACTAAGGGCCGGTTTAGATAAAATTTTTTTTTTGCAAAATGGCACTGTAGCAAGTTTCGTTGTTATTTGGTAATTAGTGTCCAATCATGATCTAATTAGGCTTAAAAGATTCGTCTCGTCCATTTCGTCTAAACTGTGTAATTAGTTTTATTTTTTATCTATATTTAATGCTTCATGCATGTGTCCAAAGATTCAATGTGATGGAGAATCTGAAAAATTTTGCAAAATTTTTGGAACTAAACAGGGCCTAAACACGTGGAGTAGCTGTCCCGCCACAGCCTGCAGGTGAGGGCGACGAGTCAAACTACACTCTTGGTGGCGCGGTGTGGTGAGAGAAACGAACTGTGGAGCGGGCTTTTTTTTAACGTATCTGGTGTAAACCAATCTCTGTGTGTAACCGTGCAAACTTCTAATTTAGACAACATGATGTTGATCCAGGGGACGCAGGGGGAGTGGGAGGGGGGATTTGCAAAAGTGTGATTAGGAGCAGATGGTTAAACGCAAAATTACTCAATCCCCATGCGCCCCTTGGATCAACATCATATGACCCAGATTAGAAGTTTGCACGGTTGTACGGAAAAGTTGGTTTGCACCAGATATGTTGCCTTTTTTTTTAATCGGATACAATTTGGACGCACATAACCCACGTACTCCACACTCATACTACACGTGTGCGCGTCCATACACACGAAAAAAAGATTAGAAGGCTCTCTAGCCTCAGTGCGCGAGAAACACGCAGTACCACCGAACGCACACACGTACGTGTACCTTACAAATTTTAAAAAGATTCTTAAAGAAATGCGACACCAGGATTGAAACCCTGATGAGTAGCATCTCACTGGATAGCCCTACCTCAACTACAGATCCATTCGCCCTGCGGAGCGCCGTATCTCAAAAAAAAACCCAGCCAACGGCATCCATGTCGTCCCACACTTTATTAATGAACCAAATAGAATCTTCGTTGTGCTTGTTTTAAATTTCAATGATATGAATATATGGCATCACGTTAGCTCTAAGATAATAACAACTTTTAAAAGCTGCTCTTTCTAGCAATTCTAGCAATTATCTTGGATGAAAAACAAACACTAAGGTCTTCTTTTGATACACGTATATTCATCTCAATACATGTGTATTGAGTGGGTTAGGTTGGAATTTAAACTAAATTCTATCCCAACCCACTCCGACATATAATTAGGGATTTTAAGATGGATACATGTGTATTCAAATAAGCCATAATGATATGTTTTGATTAGTAGGGCTAGTTATTAGTTGAAGCTAAAAGAATAGCTCATTGGGGCATCTCCAAAAATTTACAAAGCCCACTCCCAATCTTGATTTTTTTTGCAAGATTAAAAGAAGACGCTCTCCAACAACTCCCTATCTCAATTCTTAATCTTGCAGCACTTGGGAAAATCAACCCAATCGCGCGGAAATATACGCGCACATATCCATCGGTCAAACTGGAGGTGGAAGAATAGGGTTTCAAATGTAAATGTACAAGATGAAAATAAAGTATAAAAGTGGTTGGTGGGATTTGAAAATATTTCAGGATTCCTGGTGCAAGAAACTCAACAAATATGCTCCCAAAAACTTTAGCCACTACAAAGCTCATTGATTTACCTATTTATTTTTTTAAGAACTATTTGAGACCCTCTTAGTTAGGATTGACCAACTAGTTGAGGACTTGACTAAAAATTAGCCCACCTAGTAGCTAGATTGGCTAGGATTAAAAATTACTTGTCTAACAATTAGCCATACGCATTTAAACAAGCCAAACTACTTTATTTCCTAGTACGGCATAATAAGTCATAATTAACCTTAGGAAAGTGTGGCAAACTAATAAATGTGTGGCTAGAAAATCCGAATCCACACTTTACCATGTTTAAGCACATATTGTCACACTTTTTTTCTGACATGTGTAGTTAAAAAAATCTTTCTTATATTTAGTGCAAACCAAACACTTATTAACCGTGGTCAAACTAGTACAGTCGAGCAAGCAGAAAGCTTTCAACCATGCATTATCAGCGATCATAACAAAGAGTCACCTGCCATTGACATGCGCTTTGTGCATCTTATTACTTCTACGATTTGCAACGACACAATAATTTTGATAGCTGCTCTTATGCCAGTAAAATTATTTTACCTTTGCGCCCACGTTATTCTAGGGTCGGGCATGATCACCTATTTTTGGGCTGAAAACAAGATGGGCTTTTTTCGGCCTGCTTGGCCCATGCTTCAGATCAAGCAATCTCCTCATGAACAGTTTGATATCGAATTTTGAGAATATGAGCAATTCGTGCCTTTGATTTTAGAGGAAATGCTACGCCTACTTATAACAGTTGATGCTTCTCAGTGTTTTATCCTTGTTCTTACCTAATATTTCCACAACTGAACTTGACAAATCTAGCTTAGGAGATGAGTTTTGTGTTTCTAGTTGTATCTTCAGTGTCAAATGCTATGACTATGATATGAAGAATAATTTCGCCCCAGTTTACTGATTATGGTCTTCAAAGTAGTTGTCATAGATCTCATACTAGCTTCATAGTATTTGTTTTTGCCCCATAAAAGAAGATTTACTTTGGTATGAAGTATGATTATAGCTATAATAAGAGTAAGATTCATTTCAAAACTTCCTCAAGAACCCATGGGCGGCGGCAGGGGTATGCACCTGTATTCCATGGAATACCCAAATTTTTTGAGACAAAAACAAATGCATATTATACGTATATGTAACTTTTTTTAGATAAAGGATAGTATATATCCGGCATCATCTGTCAATCGATAGAATCAAGCCAATTATTACAAAAGGTAACCCAAATGGTAGCACACGAGCTGTAAAAGGTTCCGAGTTTACATCGAGACACATGGATAAAACAAACGAGTAGAGTTTTGACTAAGAAAGGCCAATAAATCTTGTTGATAACCATCCATTGGAACTGAAGAAATACAAAGCTGACGACTCCAGACGTTGGCCAGCTGAGATCAACTAGTCCCGTAGATCATCACGCGCGCTGCAACTTTGCTCACTGTCGGAGCCAATGAGTTCCCCTGAATAGTACCTGCAAAAAAGATTTTGGTCTACATTTGTCAAAAACTACCTCGTTTCTTGTTATCTAAACTGCCCAACAAAGTGCCGATGCTGCAGTCAATAACAATGCATTTTCTTTTTTATTACCCTTCTTTGACCACCCATTAAAAAGGTCATCTATATTCTATGGAGGTGTTAATCCAAACAGTAAATGTACTGCTCGCCACAAAAACTTGGTATACATACAGTCTAGAAAAAGATGTCGGATAGTTTCTGGACAATGACAGAAACAGCACTTCGTGTCGCCGTTCCAATTACGCCTAACTAGGTTATCCTTAGTTAGAGTCACCCCTTCTTAAGCAGTGGCGAATCCAGCCCGAGAAATTACCTAGGACGGACTTATATTATAAATTTTTGGCTAACTAATGAGATACATGTTCAGGGCAAAAATTGTAGAACCAATAAGAATTGAGATGTTACCTTTTAATAGCAAAATTATAAACAATACATGTTTCAATGGACAAATATAACAAAGAATCTGTCAATTTTGAAAATAAGTCAATTAGAAAATGACATTATAATCATAAAAGCCTTAAAGACAAGTCAATTAGCAAATAACAGTATAGAACCTATCAATAATAACGGAATTATCAATGTGGGTTGGCTTGCTGCCGGTTGAGGCAGGCAGCACCGCAGCAGGCTGCAGCAATGCAGCTGCCAACTGCAGGCAGGGAGCGCCTGCGCTAGAGGCCAGAGCGGGAGCTGGGCCGGCCGGCGGCCACCGAGGCGCTGAGAGCCGAGCCGCGGGGTGGCGGGTAGGCTGGTGGCCGGCGGGAGCTCAAAGCGGCCGGGACGGTGGGGAGGCGGGCGAGCCATTGGCGGCCGGCGCGGCCACTGGCAGCGCCGAATCCATGTGCGCTGGGATGGCAAGGGCGAGCGTGAGCGTGGAGGTCGTGGCGGCGCGTGCGCGTGCGCGTTGGTCAGTCGCGTCGCGCAGGAGCTAGAGCGGGCGAAGGTGCCGCCTACGTACCCTAAAGCCGCTTCACCTGGGTTGGGTGACTGTTGGGCCGCAGCCCAGTCTCAGGCAACTAAGCCCATGAACCTCTCCATATCCGCCTCGTACGGGAGCCAAGGTCCTGGACGGGAGCAGCGCCGCTGTCATCTTCAACCTCGGTTCCTCGCCTCCTCGACTTCGCCAGCGCCAACTCCAGCCGCCTCCGGAGGTGGGGAAGGGGTGCCTGGCCACAGGGACCTAGGGCGGCCACCCTAGCTCGCTCTACTGGTGACTCCGCCTCTGTTCTTAAGGTACCATAAAAATATTTTTATTTTTATAGGTACCTTAATTTGTCAAATATCTTGTGACACTCTCACTTAATTGTTAATTAATGCAGCATATATGGATTTGACAGAGAAAATCCCTGATGAATATAACGTCCATACAAAAATATTCCTTTCTTCAGGTAAGTTCACATCTTGTAAAGAGGAAATAATTCTGTGCCAATCCCTTAGGTTTGCGCCCACTAAATTACGACGGAATGAAATATTTAGCGGGGGTGAACTAAGAACCTGTGCCACAGAATCTTGTTTTCTTCTTACGATATTGAACAACGAAGGAAATCTATCTTTTAGTGGTTTGTTTCCCAACCAAGTGTCAAACCAGAATCGTGTTTATGACCCGTCTTTCACTTTGAAGGAACCAAAACCCATAAAGGTGTCTTTTACATTCATCAAGCTTTTTCAAAAATGAGAATCCGTTGGTTTTTTAATGTATCTCCTTAACGTCTTATCTTTTATGTATTTATTCCTCAAAATTTCCTGCCACATATCGTCCTCATTTAACAATTTAAACAACCATTTACTCAACAAGCATTTGTTCTGAATGTCCAAATTTTGTATGCCTAAACCACCTTGAATTTTCGGTTGGCACAACATTTTCTATATGGCTAATCTATATTTTCTCTTGTGTTGGTCGTTTTGCCAATAGAATTTTGATCTAAAACAATCGATTTTTTTCTAACACGCCCCTTGGGATCTCGAAAAAGAAAGCATAAACATCGGTAAACTAGAGAGCACCGAGTTTATTAAGACCAAACGACCCCCAACTGAGAACATTTTACCTTTCCACCCGTTGAGCCTCTTTTTCGATTCTGTTTTCAATCATTTGCAAATCTTTATTATTTAGTTTCCTAGTATGCATTGGTAGACCAAGATAACGGAACCCCTTCCCCACTTTACATCAAAACAACTGTAAATAGTATTATTCATGTTCTTTTGCTTTCCCAAAGCACAAGATCTCGTTGTAAAAGTTGCAATGTTGGCGCATAATCCCATCTAGAAGCCTATGATGTCAAAGGCAGAAACTCCTCCCGAGTCCCGTCCCTGCACTCCGCTTCTCCGGCGACTGATGGCGGACATTACAGCAGCGGCAGCGAACACGCAGCACCCTCCTGGCTCCCGGCCTCACCCCCATCTGTGCTCCGGCGCACGGCGGACACTGCAGCTGCGGTGGGCATGGCGATCGACGCCCCCCAAGCTCCTCTCGGCTAGCGGCACCCTCCTCTCGGCTGGTGCATTGGCGGCACCCTCCCCTGGTAGCCCCAAGCTCTACTCGGCTGGGCAGCTGGCAGCGTTGAAGGCCGGAGCTTGGAAGGTAGCTAGAGGTGAACGCCCCCAAATATATTCTCCTCTAATTTAATATTCTCTCCGTTGCAAAATAAATACATATCCGAGCAGTCAAAACTTTATAAAGTTCGATAAAATTTGTATAAAAATATACTAATATTTATGATGTATAATAAGTATCATTAGATTGAGCATAAAATTGTATTTTTATAATAAACTTATTTAGAGAGATAAATATTGATACTAGTTTTTATATTTTAGTCAAACTTCAAAAGTTTGAGTCCTTGAAAATCAAGATGTGCATTTATCTTCGGATAGATGATTGATGAAAGACTATTGTCATGGACTTATGGTTCAATATATTGCATAATTACATTGTAAAAAAAATATACTTGGAATACCCTGCTGCAAAATCCTGGCTCCGCCGCTACGAGAACCTGATTATAACAAGAACTCTGTTGGTATACAGCAGTGTGTTTTTTGAATTAGAGGACCCGGAAAATATTTTCCAATTATGAAAATGTGTTAGTGGTACCATTTATGTCAGTGTCAGAGTCGGACCCCACATTCAGAAACTGTTCTGGATGAACAAGACATTAGTGTAGACAATGATGGGAATGCTGAACCTAATTGGACTGCTAGGCGATCGAATTGGACGGAAGTGGAGGACTTAAAGATTTGTATGCATAATTTCATCTAATGTTGCTCAGATCTTATATTTTCGCCCTTAATATATTTTTTTTCCAGAATATTCAGATTAGCGCTTGGTTGAACAGTTCCAGGTTGACTAGTTCCAAGAAGAATGAGGTATACTGGGCGAATGTTACGGGTGTGTACAACAGAGGCACCTCAAAAATCAGAAATGGGCACGAGTGCAATTGAAGTACCACTGGCAGAAGATTGCCAACTTCTATGATTGTTAGTGCCGAGTGCAGGCAAAACATTCCAGTGTTCAGTCTGAGAAAGTGCAACTGATGGACAAAACATGGGCGATGTACAATGAGGAAGCACGAGAGATGTACCTTGAGGAGATGAAACATCATTCAGCCTTCAGCCACTGTTGGAAATCTGTTTGGGATCAACCCAAATGGAAAAGATACATCTCTTCTTTATGCTCCAACAAAACCAGGTTGTCTGAGTCTGGGGATTGCATGTCATCCTCTGAAGATGCACCTGAAATAGAAACAGGTGAACAAATAGCTTGTCTGCGAAGAAGAAACAGGAAACAGAGTTGCAAGAACCAGGTTGTTCAGAGTTGCAAGAAGACATTCAGTGCTCAGGCCCCAGGGGATCTTACAAAACATGACAGAGAAGAATTATGAGGAGATGACAGATGTATAGTTTCATGCTCAGTGGCTCAGACCAAAAGATACAGCTGACCAGATTGAATCAGCTGGAAACAGTAACATCTGGAAAGCAAACAGATACGTTGATGGCTGACACATCCAGGTTCCAGGAATTTCAGCATGGGCAAGCTGAACTTATGCCTGACACGGTGACACCTCAAGGTTCAACAAATTTCACCATGTGGCTGCAGTGAGGGAAGATGGCCCTGCAAGACTCTAGAGAACGCAAGGAGAGTGAGAGGTGGTCTTCCTGAAAAAGAAACAAACCCACAAGGTTCCAAGACGTCAAAGTCCAAGCGGAAACGTTAAGGGAAAGCATCAACCCCTTCCTCGGAGGTGCAGGAAGATATTAAACGTGCAGTGATTATGCAGACCATGCTCCAGAAGGACCGTGAGAAGATGTCAGAGGTACAGCTTCGCATCTCAAAAGAGAAGCTCAAGCTGGCCAGGCTGAAGCAACAGGAAGCTAAGGACCAGAAGGAGACAACGCTCTATGAGAAGTACACGGACCTGTTGACGGCCGACACCCAGAGGTTTGATGAGTTTCAGAAGGAAGAGTATCTGAACGCAGTGAAGCGCATAGGGGAGATGTTGTTTGGTAAAAGATGGCACGCAACTTTCTTCTGATAGGCCACCTTAAGCACATGTAGTGAATTTCCTGAAATTGTTAGTATAGGAAATGTTAGTACTCCTATATCTGAAGCACTTACACTTGACTCGAAACAATATTCAGTTATTATTATTAATATTCATACATGATGCCACATTTCGAGAACTCTTAGGATAACATTTTGCTACAGATGCTTAATGACACCGATTCCTAACCCTGTTTCTTCTGGCACACTGAAAAATGTGCACGCATCGACAGATCACAGGCTGGAGGAGCAGACCAAAACCAATATAATGAAAGTGCTTGTGCTTCCGTAGTGCTTACTGCTTATCATCATGCATGACAGCAGGCAGACGCCACATGTTCTATTTGTCTATTTGTCTGTTTATATCATTTTTCGTCCCGTTTTTTCAGCTCGCAGAACGCTATGGCAGCTCGCAGCCACACCAGACAAGCGTTTGCGACTTTTACACGGCTCAAAAACCCAATATTAGGATTAATCTTGTCATATATGCATATTAGTGTTAAACATGCGCGTGTTAAAAAAAACATGCGCGTGTAGGTCCAGAAAGTTTTGTGATAATTTTTTTTTGGTGCAATGAAAACTGATACCTAGAACAAAACCATGCTCTATTATGAGGTGATATTAACTCGGATCTAATTATACAATGCTCCTAGAGATCATAGGTAGGCAAAGTTCCTCCAGCTTAGATCATCAGAGCTACGCGTGGAGTAGACGAAAAAACGAAAAATCAAATACACTGCGTTGGCAGGTAGGAGTACATTCCTCTGGTCTCGTAGCAAGTGCTAGTAGTGTACCCCTGCTTGTTGCCCGTCGCCTCCGCAAAGGCCCAGAACCAGAGTGTGAATCACAGCCTGACTGACACAAGATCATGTGTCATTGATCGACCCATAAACCCTGATAATTTGCACGCAGATCGACAGATGGCATGTGCTTCCGTGGTTACTTAGCATGATAGTACTTGCGTGGTCCCTTCCCTCACTAAGCATGGTAATCCCTGAATCCTTGATCTTGTCTGTCAGTGAGTGAGTAGCAGAATCCCAGACGGAGGTCAACAAATTGCAGAGATCAGATCATAACAAAGGAAACTGCGGGCTAAGCTGCTTAGTGCTTATCATGCTTCCCAACTCCATCACCAGCATGTGCTTCCCAACCAGTTTCTCAGCAAGGAGATGCTTCATGTGACCATGTCCCCCGTACTGGTCGCATGAAGGTACTGTACTTTCCAGCCATGAAAGTAGAACATAGTGCAAGTGCTTACACCTGTTGAAAAAAGAAAGAAAAATTCTTATCACCTTTCTGCACACATATCTTTGAACATATCAGCAGTTTTTTTTTATTTCATCGACTGATACTATTTTAGTTTGTGCAAACTGATGACATGGGGATGCCATCACCAATCACCATCACTGTAGCTGCTACCTTAAACACAATGTAGCCACACTGTTGTATCTAGCACCAGAATACAGGTAGCAATCCAATGATCACTCACTCACAATGAGATTGAGGCAACACAGGGGAAGCTCAATAGTAGGCTTCCAACAATAAAGGTGGTACATAGGATACAACAATCTCAAGCTGGGGCAACTCAAGCATAACTTCCCAGCAAAGTACAATGCAATGTAAGCAAAGGCGATGGATGTTATACTACAGAGTGGGGAAATTGAACAAAGAACAGAGAAGATGGTGCATCTGAAGCTGCCCAAGATCAACCCAGCGATACATCTAAAGCTGACTGAGATTATCTATATTCAGTTCTGCCCCTTCTTTTGAGCACTCTGGAAGTGCTCAGAAGGTAGCATCGAGAACGAACCACCAGAAGGCTCTCCTGTAAATCCATCAGCTGGCCCAAAACTGAGATTGAAGGAACCAAAGTTCGCTGTTGACAGGAAGTCATCACTGCAGCCATCAAACCCTTTGATATCCAGCGCACTGTTATCGCCCGAGGAGGTACCCCACATGAAGCTGCCGCCCATGGAGTTTGGGACTTTTGCTGGTTCATGATGGCTCCCTGCATGACTGATCTGGTCTGAACAAGTCTTTGGCTCCTCTGGTGGCAATGCCGGCGTATGACCTTGGAACAGAGCTACGTGTGCGAAAAGCTTGTCCTTCCTTGAAAAACTTGTTCCACAGGAGCACAGCCACTTGTCCCGGCCACAGTGCTTCTCATGTGTCTTGAGGTCAGCCATGACGGAGAACTTCTTGGTGTGGCACCGGCTGCAGGTGTAGCTCTTCTCGCAGTGGCTCCGCTTGTAGTGGTTCTTCACGCACAGGATGGTCTTGAGGGGCTGGAACTTCTTGTGCAGCTTGTTGCGCTTGCAGCCTACAAACGGGCATGAGTACCTCTTCACCAATTCGTGCTCCGCGCTTGCGTCTCTTGGTGGCTTGGCTAGTGCAGCTGGGCTCTTGTACTCGTCACCGTGGCCTCTCATGTGCATCCGCAGATTCGCGTCCCTCTTGAAACCCTTTCCACAGATGGAGCAGAAGTGTGTGTGTGGAGCTAATATCTCATCCTTCTCCAGCTGCAGTAATTCATATGAACCTGGAGGTAGGTTCTCTACATCCTTGCCGACATCCCCACCTTCATCACCATCCTTCATATCCTGCTCCTCGAAAAGAACATTGTCAATTTCAATGCCTTCTTCCATAGCGCCATCAGTCCATCCCTTGAAAAGCTCCTCATAGTCTTCAGGAGTACACATGTCCTCCTTGTTCTCTTCAGAAACGTTCATCGCATTAGGAACTAAGCTTGAGCTTGGGCCAACATGGTTAGCCATGTCCACGTGACCAGCAGCCGGGTGGCTCAGAAAGGATGAGTTCTTCAGTGATGGGAGAAGGCTTCCAGCGGTAGAGATGAGCTGAACTATAAGGCACGTCAGGTCTGCATTAACCACCTGCTGCTTCTGAGCGATCTCGCCTTGGTGGCACGGAAGCTGCCCACCACTGTCCACCATTGTACGGATGACATCCTTCACTTGCCGTATCTTCTCCTCAATGAAGGTGAGGTTGTCTAACATCGTAGCAGGGTTCCAATCCATGTGTAGGATATTGGTGGATGGCGAAGCGCCGAACGGCAAGGTGAATGGTGGAAACTGCTGCTGTGTCCCCATGCCGGGGAAAGGATTGTCTGAACCGAACTGGTAGTAGGGGTTGGCAGCAGATTGATTGTGGATGTGGTTCTGACTGAGATCCATTGTTGACTAACTTCCGAAGTTCCCGTGTTTGAGTTCAGAGGAAAACTATAGTCTGCAAAAGAAGATGTGAAACCCAATGGTTCATCAGAACCTGCATATCTGAATATTCATCGTTTACAGAAATTTGGGTGCATATAAAGGCACGAGTCATTAGTTGATTAATAATGGATGTAAAATAGCACCGCAGAGAAAATTTCAACATATTCCAGCCTTCCAGGAGGTTTTTTCAAGCATGACACTAGGATTTGGCACTACTGTCACGAAGCAGATCAACCTTTTGCCCTATAGTGTAAAACAAGCATGATCTTATATTATGATAAAAAAAAAAGTGGTGTAACCTTTAGGTAAAGGGATTATGTTTGGTGTTGAGAGAACAGAGCAGCCACAAATTTGACAGGATTTGACGGAAATACAAAAAATCATGGATAATAAAATAGGGGGAGAAAAAGGCCATTGTCGCTCTCGTTTGGATGAATCTCTCACGTTTGTTTAACCCAAGAACGCCGGTCCCCTTTCCGTTCTCGAGAGATCTCAAACAAGAACGCCCTCTCCTCTCCGTCAACGGTACGATGATGCGATATCCAGATAGTAAACTCTTTTTTTCAAGAAAATCTAGCAAGAGGCACATACCAGAGAGGAGGAACCGGCGGCGGAAGCAGGCAGGAACCAAGAACCATACTAGACACGGAAGGAGAGGGGGGGTGGGTGAGGCCTGAGGGTCAAACTTATGGGAGGGAGGAGACGGAGCTCCCCAATCCAAGAACCAATCAGTCGCGATAGTTTACTCGGTGGCCTGTGAATACCCCCCCCCCCCCGAGTCCCGATCCATCCTCGGAGCCTGCTGCAGCGCTGCCTGCCCCGCTGAGCGCTGATGCACGTCGCCCGCGTGTCATGGACTCATGGACATGGTCGTCACATGGACTGATGGACATGGGCATGGGTCATGCCGTCATGGGTGCGCGCGCAGAGAGGGAGAGACTAGACGATGCCCATGACCATGATGTTGGCATTGCCAGCATAATAGGCACACATCACATGATCGATTATATTAATGATCGGTTATACTAGTGCCAAATTGCCAATCCAGCAGTTACAGTATTAGTGATACGGTTTATCAAGCCCCGCTCTGCTTTTTATAGTAAAAAAAAGGTATTGCTACATACAACTCTATTGATAATAAGAACATTTAACATCTCATCCAATGTTATAGACCAAAGGTGGCTATGACCTCCCTAGTATTTGATATTACTTTTGGAGTAAGCAGTGGTTATTAATGTTGGATATTAATACTCTTTTGTGTGGTTAGCGCTATTGACCCCCTACTAGATCTCACTTCAACCTCTATTTGTCGACTTGAGAATCGCGTACGTTAACAACAGTTGATGTCACTATAGGAATTAAAATGCACTATGCTACATAAAATCCATATTTTCAATAAATACAAAAGGAGAGTTTTGAGTAAAGTGCAACATAATAAGCATAGAGTTCCAACTTAATTTGAGGAAAATAGTTGAAGAAATTAATAAGATTTGAAAGTTAGAATCTAGATTCATGACGTAACGAAACATGGGCTACCACAAGAGCCACCATAATTTAAACTAAGGTTTTAACTAAATATGTTGGGGACACACAAAGGTGACATATAGAGAGGAGAAAAATATGAATAGGGATAAACAATACTAATAGAGTAATTGGTAAATTTATACATCTATATATTATTGCATTAGAAATGAGAGAGAACATGCACAAATATATGGAATTTTTTTATTAGTTGTAGTATAAAACATGAATTTCTAACTGTATTCTAGGATGATGAGGCGACACTCCACAGCATGATGGGCATTTTTTATTCTTGAAATAAAAGAAAAGAAGAAGCCCAAATTTCACGGCACCAGACCAAAGGAGCCGAAACTGTCTGTTTATTTAGTTGTTTCCTACGACACTCCACAACAAGATGGGCATTTTTTATTCATTAAATAAAAGCAAAAAAAGCGCAAGTTTCACCGCACCATACCAAAGGAACCGAAATTGTCTGTTTATTTGTTCCTGTTTCCTATGTGTTTTTTTTTTAGAAAAAGTCTACTTTTCCTCCTCCAACTTTCCCGAAAGTCCGCTTTTCCTCCCTTAACTCCAAAACCGGACAAACCACCTCCCTCAACTTTTCAAAGATTTAGCCGAAATAAATAAAAAAATAAAAACAAAACACAGGTACTGTAGCAACACTGTTCACTGTAACGTACCGCTGTTTACTGTAGCAAACCCGCCTTAAAAAAACCGCTCCAGGGAGGTAAAGTACACGGTTTGAAAAGTTAAGGGGATAGTTTGTCCGATTTTAAAGTTTAGGAAGAAAAAACGAACTTTCATAAAAGTCGGAGACTTTTTCTTCTTTTTTTTTTTAGAAATGTTTCCTACGTGAACCAAACCACCACCATTGTGCAACCAGCCGGCGAAGTAACACATTGGCCCATGAGCCCCTGGCAGCACTGGCTGGGCCAACGTAGGCGTGTTTAGATGCCCGAATTTGGACCTGAATTCGGCCATGAACAGTGCTCGAATACTGTAGCAATTTTGTTTTTATTTGATAATAATTGTCTAAATATTGATTAATTAGGTTCGAAATGTTCGTCTCGGAAAGTACAACAAAACTGTGCTATTAGTTTTTGATTTTATCTACATTACTCCATATATGTGTCGGCATTTTGATGTGATGGGGAATCTTCTTTTTGCATAGTAGAATTTGGTGAAAAATTTAGGAACTAAGGGCCTGTTTAGATCACAAATTTCATCCCCAAATTCCACTATGCAAAAAGAAGATTCTCATCACATCAAAATGCCGGCACATGCATGAAGTACTAAATGTAGATGAAATCAAAAACTAATTGCACAGTTTAGTTGTACTTTGCGAGACGAATCTTTTGAGCCTAATTAGTCAATGTTTGGATAAAAATTCACAAATACAAACGAAATGATACAGTGCACGGGCCTGCACTGTGCAGATTTTGTTGCCGCCAAATTGGCGCAACTAAACACGGCCTAAACAAGGCTTAATCTGCGTAGTTTGGCTACTGTGCACTACTGTTCATGACGTGACGCTTTTTCTCCCAGCCAGCGACGGCCCTGTCCACGTGCCCCCCCTCGCTACAGCGCACCACTGTAGCACCGTAGGCAACCCCGTTCCTACACACGAGCTTCAGCGCCGCACCTGCCCATTTAGGCTAGCTGCACTGCTGCACGGCACGGGCACGGTCATCCGGCACACCTCCAGCTCGGCACAGCTCAGCAGAAATAGCGAATATACAACTGCAGCGGGAGACGCTAAAGCCTACGCTATCAACCGGATCACACTAAATATGGCGCACCGACCGGCCTATGGCGGGCGTGCGCTGCCCACCTGCCACGCGCGCAGAGCATGCTCGAGAGAGGGAGGAGAGAGGTAAGAGTGGGCCCCACGATTTCAAACAAGCAAAAAAATGTTATAACTCACAAACCAAAAATTCAAATTAAATTTCGATTGTACAATTAAATTCGTTTCAATAAATACTTCAAAACAAGATGTCACATGGATATATTTAGATAAAGTGATAAGTGGACCCCACAGTTGATAGAGGATGATATAGAGGATGAATGGATGCGGAAAAACTGTATATTTTATGATGAGTAGGACGAAATATTCCTTTTAGAGGATGAATATAGAGGACGATAAGTGTGAATAGCCTTACTACATGCACTGTTCACGCGCTGCTGCTTAGCGGGAAAGGATCCGCCTCCATCCAGGATGCTTGCGACTCTGCATCCCTTCAGCGACCGACGCATGATGCTGAAGCCGCGCTGGCTTCTTATCAGCCGTTGTATGTGGCGTCAAATCAGTCCTCGCCACGTGTTGTCTGCTTGCGTTGGCCCTACGCATGCACCACTGCGGGAACTGAAATCCTCAGTGCGCCGTCACATTATACTCGCCTCCTCCGCTCTGAACGTCGCTATGAGCAACTACGAGGCATGCAAGTTACAAAATTCAGCATTCAGGATGCGATTGCAAAGAATGCGTGATCCTCGGCCCTGTCCCCTTGCCCATCCATTTGTACATGTACATGGTCATTATACCCTTCTTTACCTTAATAATTCTGATGACATGGTCGAAGCATTTTGGTATAGTTTATAAATTTGTTGTGGAAAATTTAAGTGCACATCGCTACAACCAGCACGGCAGAGACTATATTATATATGTAATGTTGTTCGTGGCTGCAACTAAAATCAACAGAACAACGTACATATGATACCGTCATCACCCTACATGAATACACAGTCTATCAAAATATGTACGCTAAAATCAATAGTCTGACATAATTACCACGGGCGCATATAGCATGTGCGCACACGGCGAAGCGCGTGTATCGTGCTAGTATATTGGTCCATGGATACACAAACGGGCCAAGATAATTCAGGTTTGTTCTCATCCCCGTGTACACTGGTCACTGCTTGCAAGTAAGGAACGAGTCTTGTTTAAATTAGCCATACCTACTACTCTCTCCCTTTTAAAATCATAGATTATTTCAATTTTATTATAAACTAAACTTCTCTAAATCTAATCAAGTTTACGAAGAACACACTAATATCAAATTAGTTTAATTGAATTGTCCATACAATATGTGTTGGCAGTGCATTTTTTAAAGGGTTTCTTTTTTTGGTTTAGGCCATTACAATTCTTCGAGTTTGGAGAAACGTCATTACAATTCACTTATTTAGAGATCTGTTATTATAATTTTATTTCTCCCTCATCCATGTCATTTTCTACGTCAGTCGTGTACAAAGGGCCCACTGTCAGGGCACGTATACGTACAGCAACACATAGCGACGTCAAGTCCCCCCTTCCCCCATGAGACCGAGCCCGCCTGCGAACGCCTCGCCACGCTCGCGCGCCGCCGCTCCATCTCCGGCCACCACGGTCAGGCACCAACATGGGAAAGGTGTGCGTCCTCTCCATCGACGTGGCGCGTCTGCAACCGACGGGCTCCTGGCCGGCGCCGCGCTGGTGCGCCTGGAGGCCGCGCTACAGCGGCACGCCGGCAGCCCCGTGGTGGCTCGCCCGCGTCCGTCCGCTGTCGCCAACCAACCCCGTCCGCATTCGCCTCTCCACACGGACCTCGCCCTGACCACGACCCAGCTCTTCTCGCCCCGACACCGGCAACGACGTCGCGTGGATCCCCTGCGTAGGCTGTCCCACATCCGCGACCTTCGACCCGGCCGCCTTCGCCTCGTGCAGCGCCAGTGCCTTGCGGCACACCGCTGTGCGCGCAGGCACCCAACACGGCGTGACGGGACCGGTAGCGCGGCGGGACCGGCGACGCAGCTGCGTGGCGGGTCTGTGGGAGTGCGGGCGGGCTGCGCAGGCGCGGATCCGGGGCGGGGCGACATGGACAGGGGACGAAGGGGCGGACGCGAACGCAGATGTCCCGGGGGCAGGGGCCGCACACGAACACGGAGGGCGAGGTCTGGTTGATGGGCTCCGGCGTTGTCTTCATCAAGGTCCGTGCGTGCCCCTGTTCTTGTTCGTCTTCGTCCCTTCTTCCTCCGGTGCGGAGTGCTCATTCAGACGTTCAGCGAATGCAGTACTGATGAGATGCCAATGAATTGTTACAGAGTAGTGCTGCATCATGCAAATTACATATTGTTGAGATGCCAACTAATGTTGCTTGTGTCCCGAACGCGTGCAACTCGTGCAACATGTTCATCTCGGCTCACGCGCATCTCGAACGTGTGCGTGGCCCTGGGCCTCCTTGTGTTCGTGCTCAGCAATGACCTCTGGCGCGGCAGGTCGCCATGGGCGAGCGCCGCCTGCTTCGCGAGCGCACAGGCCACCGCGGGCGAGCTTTCCCGCTCCGCCTCTGGCTCTGTCCATGCCGCGGGCGAGCATCCCTCTACCATGTGGGCACCCCACACGTTCTAACGGAGGAGAACCGAGACTTAACGTCCATACATGTTCTTGTAGGCATACATGCCTGTAAGTGGGCCCACGTACGTAGGAAACGTAGAAAATGGCATGGACAGGGGAGAGATATAATTATAATGGCAATTATCCAAATAAATGAATTGTAATGACGTATCTCCAAACTTAAAAATTTGTAATGGTATGAATCCTTATTTAAACTTGTATATATATATATATATATATATATATATATATATATATATATATATATATATATATATATATATATATATATATATATATGTGTGTGTGTGTGTGTGTGTGTCTCTAAAAACTTGGTCAAAACTATAAAAGTTTAACTTAGAACAAGATCAAAATAACCTATAACCAGGGAAGGACCTAGCGGTGGGGCGGGAGGGGCTCAAGCCCCCCTACAACCACCAAGTCCATGGAGCTTGTAGCCATCGAGTACAGGCGCCGCAGCCAGCTTACTCAAGACTTACTTGGTACATGCTTAAACTTTCACAGTGTCACTGGTTTCCGTTCGTTTCAGGGATCTTACCCTAGTTATGTTTTTGCAGCTGTGTTTTTAGCCATGCCCAGTTACGCAGTGGCGAGTGCGGCGCTTGTGAAAGGACCTAATTGGCCTAGAGGGGGGTGAATAGGCCTTTTTACAAAACTTGAAACTCACAAACTCGAATTTACGGAAGTTAAATACCAGACCGGAAGTTCCGGTGGTCTGGATCGGAAGTTCCGGTAATGGGGACCAGAACTTCCGGTGCAGACCTTTAGAACTTCTGGTGCCCTAAATGAGCTACGAAATCAAAGTGAATCGAGTTGGGATTTTAGATCCAAGTGTTACCGCACCCTCCTAGAGGTTGTTGATGAGTATGTTGAACTCCTCAAGGCTTGGCACCACACCAAACCGTAAATCGGGACCTCCCACCTAAGAAGTTGGGGGTAGAGAGGAAGAACAACAAGAACACAAGAACAAAGGGTAGTCAATGCTACCGCCACAGCAAGACAAGCTATTTTTACAGAGGTTCGACAATCCCCACTAAGGAGTTCCTACGTCCTCATTGTTGAGGTGACCACGAAGGTCCGACCATTAATGTCTCCTCCCTCAAGCAACCACGAAGGCTAGCTTGAGATTTCCACTAAGGATCAAAGAGTGATACAAACACTTCGGGGTGCCCTCACAAATGAATCAATACGGACAACCACGAAGAACGCCTAGCCGGCTAGGGTTCCAAGAACCCAAGAGAAACAAACACAAATCAAGCCGACAAAACAAGAAATCCAAGTGCTGAAGTCGAAGATCGATGCTCCCGCTCTTAAATCTCACGTCCCTAGCTCAAACAATCGAAGATTGAAGCTTGGAGGCAAAGGGGGAGAGAGAGTGGGCGAGTCACAACTTGGAGAGAGTTGGGAGAGCAGAAATGAATGTGCAAAGCTCAGGCAACGGTTAGAAATGAGGTGAGTAGCTTATATACTCGGGCTCGGATGAGCCACCGGAAGTTCTGGTGGAAGTCACCGGAACTTCCGGTCAAACAAGATCAGACAGTTGGGCTTGTCAGTCAATTCGGGTCCATCGGAACTTCCGGTGCCAGGACCGGAACTTTCGGTCCGTATCGGAACCTCCGGACGGAACCCGGAACAATTCTTTTGCACGCGAACGCGCGCGCAAACTACACCAACCGGAACTTTCGGTGCCTGATCGGAACTTCCGGTAAGTACCGGAACTTCCAGACGGAGACCGAAACAAAATACTCGCACGCGGGCGCCAGCGACCGGAACTTCTGGTGCAGCTCACCAGAACTTCCGGTCCAGCTCACCAGAACTTTCGGTCCATCTCTCCAGCCTACTAAGCTTCGACAAGAGCACTTTTTATCCCTATTTTGCCAACTAGATTTGTATCTCTCTTGATAGTGCGGCGTTGCCTACGACTCAAATCAAAATAAATAGTGTTGAAGCCCTTGAGTTGAAGCGCCTTTTGTCCATCAAAATTTAGGGTGCTATAATTCACCAAATATTCTTTTTCAATTCCATCAATGGACTAACACCTGTAGATTACACTTGATAAATATGTTAGTCCCTGATTTGATTGTCAATAATTATCCAAAACCCACATCGGGGGCGAATGCACTTACAAACTCCTCCTTTTTGGTAATTGATGACAACCAATTTAGGCTTACAATAGATAGAAAGAATTGAAGCTTTTGAATTCCAAAATTCAAGTTGAGCTCCCCCTTAATGTATGCATAGGATTTAGAATGTCAAATCTTGATTCAAATCAAGATCGCATACATTAAGAATAAGCTCCCCCTAAATTTTACAATCTATGGGGTTCCTAAGTGTGTGTGAAACAATAAAACGGTGATGCATATGACAAGTTATATCACAAGAATAAATCAAGAGAACTTGAATGGTTATGCAAGAAAGAAAAGGACTTAAACTCAACATAACCATTCTTAAATAAACAACCATCATAAGCATCAACACAAAAGACTAAACAAGCTAAGATAGACATTAAGCATAAATGTTTTAGCCTACACTCAACCATCACACACACATAGTTCAAGTTTACCACAGGGTTCACCACACGAGATAAAGTTACTACATAACAAAATTTTTAACTACCCCTATTACATCAAGATAAAAGCCTAACACTCCCCCTTTGGCATCAAATGCCAAAAAGGGTAGGCTCCGAGAGGCTTCAAGGGGCAAAGCCCGCCTCCATAGGTGGGATCAATAGTAGCACAGAGCAAATTGTTGAGCACATAGGTGGGATCAATACCACCCATGCCACAAGCGGAAGTTCCGGTAGGGGCCATTGGAAGTTCCGGTAGGCCAAAAATCAGCGAGAAATAGCCCTAGAAGTGGTGAACAATATGATATACTCAAACCAACTCAAATATGTCCTTTGGCTGTGAAAAATAGGTTTTGAAAGTTTCACACAACTTTTCACAAGAATTTTATCCAATTCTAAATCATACAAGTGTGCACAAGATGTCAAGCCACGTTACGAGAATCAACGATATTTAGCTCACGCCTCAAAGCACAAAATCTTGACTCATCTAGAGGTTTTGTGAAGATATTGGCTAGCTGAAATTCGGTTCTCACATGTTGCACATCGATATCTCCTTTGGCTTGGTGGTCTCTCAAGAAGTGATGGCGAATGTCTATGTGCTTTGTTCTTGAGTGGTTTACAGGATTGTCAGCTAGCTTGATTGCTCCCTCATTGTCACATAAGAGAGGAATCTTACTTTGCTCACAACCAAAGTCTCTCAAGGTTTGCTTCATCCAAAACAGTTGGGCACAGCAAGCGCCGGCCGCCACATACTCGGCCTCAGTGGTGGATAAGGCAATAGAGTTTTGCTTCTTAGAACTCCATGACACCAAAGACCTACCAAGAAATTGGCATGTCCCAGATGTACTCTTTCGCTCTACCCTACAACCGGCATAATCTGAATCGGAATAGCCAAGTAGAGTGAAAGTAGAGCCCTTAGGATACCACAAGCCAAAATTAGGAGTGAGCACAAGATACTGAAAAATTCTCTTAACGGCCATGAGATGACATTCTTTCGGATTGGCTTAAAATCTTGCACACATGCACACGCTAAGAATAATATCGGGTCTAGATGCACAAAGGTAAAGCAAGGATCCAATCATGGAGCGATATACCTTTTGATCTACGGCCTTGCCGTCTCCATCAAGGTCGAGATGTCCGGTTGTAGGCATTGGGGTCTTAATGGGCTTGGCCTTGTCCATGTCAAACTTCTTTAGCATGTCGGTGGTGTACTTGGTTTGACTTATGAATGTGCCATTCTTGAGTTGCTTGATTTGAAATCCAAGAAAGTATGTCAACTCCCCCATCATGGACATCTCAAACCTTTTTGTCATGATCGTACTAAACTGCTCACAAAATCTGTATTAGTACTACCAAATATAATGTCATCGACATATATTTGGCAAATAAATATATCATTATTAACTTTGTGAGTAAATAAAGTAGGATCGGCCTTCCCAATCTCAAACCCTTGTTTGAGAAGGAAGTCCTTGAGACAATCATACCAAGCTCTAGGGGCTTGCTTAAGCCCATAGAGCGCTTTGTCAAGCTTGTAGACGTGGTCGGGATGATGTGGATCTCTAAAACCCGGTGGTTGCTCCACATACACGGTTTTGGAGAGGGGGCCGTTGAGGAATGCACTTTTCACGTCCATTTAAAACAACTTGAAATCATGGTGAGCAGCAAAGGCAAGTAATATGCGAATAGATTCAAGCCTAGCTACAGGTGCATAGGTCTCCCCAAAATCCAAACCTTCGATTTGAGTGAAACCTTTGGCTACCAACCGTGCCTTGTTCCTTGTGACCACGCCATACCCATTTTCTTTATTGCGGAAGACCCACTTGACACCTATCACATTTTGCTTGGGCCTTTCCACCAAGGACTAGACTTTATTCCTAGTGAAGTTGTTCAACTCCTCTTGCATAGCCATCACCCAATCCGGGTCCTTCAAAGCATCCTCCACCTTTTCTGGCAATTTGGAAGAGACAAAAGAGTAATGCTCACAAAAAGCTACTAAACGAGAGCGTGTTGTTACCCCTCGTTGTATGTCTCCCAATATGCTATCAACGGGATGGTCCCATTGAATGGATTGATGAACTCTTGGGTGAGGGATGATTGTTCTTGTTTGGATTGGACCATCATCTTCATTGTCTTGATTGATTGGAGGATCAAGATCTTGATTATCTTGATCACCACCTTGGTTGTCTCCTTGAGCTTGTGGTGGATCTTGACTAGCTTGTTCTCTTGAGTCATGACCCCTTCTTGAGATGGAAGCATCACCATGGGCATTGGTTGACCCATGATGCATGTTTGGATCATGAGGAATTTTCACATGCACATCATCATCTTCATCTTCAACGGGTTTCACTTCACCGGTGGCAAGCTTCTTGATCACTTGATGAGATGGTTCTTCTTTACCTAAAATTTCAGCATTGACTTGCTCCTTTTGAGAGCTGTTATTTTCATCAAAAGTCACATCTACCGCTATTTCAATTTGGCCGGTGGCCTCATTGAAAACACGGTAGCCATGTTCGTTAGTAGCATAACCAAGTAAGAACCCCTTATTAACCTTTGGTGCAAACTTTGAGCTTTTGGATTTCTTATTAAGTATGAAACACTTGCATCCAAAAACTCTAAAGTAATCCACCTTAGGCTTTTTACCGGTTAGAAGCTCGTAGGCGGTCTTGTTCCTTATCTTGTGGAGGTACAAGCGGTTGATGGCATGACATGCCGTGTTGACCGCTTACGCCTAATAATCTTTCTCCGAAATCTTGTACTCATCTAACATTGCTCTTGCGGCTTCAATGAGCATTCGGTTCTTCCTCTCCACAACACGATTTTGTTGTGGAGTGTATGGAACCAAAAACTCATGCCTGATGCCTTCTTCATCAAGGAATGCTTCAATGTTGGTGTTCCTAAACTCCGTCTCGTTGTCACTTCTTATTTTCTTGATCTTCACTTCAAACTCATTTTGAGCTCTCCTTACAAATTTCTTGAAGATCCCTTGGGTTTTGCTTTTATCTTTCAAAAAGAACACCCAAGTGAAGCGAGAAAAATCGTCAACAATTACAAAACCATATTTGTTACCTCCAATGCTTATATAAGCATTGGGTCCGAATAAATCCATGTGAAGTAACTCAAGTGGCCTTGTTGTAGTGACGATGTTCTTAGCGGGATGCTTGGCTCCAACTTGCTTACTCGCTTGACATGCACTGCAAATTCTATCTTTCTCAAAAGAAACATTTGTTAGTCCAAGGATGTGTTCGCCTCTTTGAAGGTCGGCCAAGTTCCTCATGCCAACATGCGCTAGTCGGCGATGCCATAACCAGCCCATGCTAGATTTTGCCACTAAACAAGTCTCGGACCCCACTCTACTAGATGAGAAATCAACTAGGTAGAGCTTGCCCTTTAGTTGACCCGTAAAAGCAATAGAGGAATCCGATCTTCTAAAGACTTCCACACCCTTATCCGTAAAGAGACAATTGTAACCCTTCTCACAAAGTTGTGAGACGGACAACAAATTGTATCCTAACGAATCCACAAGTAATACATTGGAAATAGAATTATCATTTGAGATAGCAATTTTACCCAAACCGAGAATGTCTCCTTTACTATTGTCACCAAAGACAATCCTTTCACATGCAACTTGATTTGGTTTAAAGGAGGTGAACATGTTCTTCTCTCTGGTCATATGATTGGTGCATCCACTATCAAACACCCATTTTGGCCCGCCGGAGGAATATTCCTACAAAACAAGATTAAGCTTTTGGTTTAGGTCCCGAGATGGGACCTAGGGGATTAGACACATAAGATTTGGGCACCCAAACACTCCTCAAGATTTGTCTCTTCTTGAGGGCGCCCACATACTTCACAACAATCTTGCCATCCTTGTCCCAACAACACATGTAATAACAAATGTGATTGCGTGAAATAGGCACTTGTTGCTTGGACACCTCCACTTGCTTCTTCTTGTTGTTCTTGTTGTTGACAAGTGGAGTTGTAGGTGTAGCAACATTGTTCACCTTGTTGACAAGGTCAACAAGCGGCACACTCTTGTTGAACTTCACACAAGCCACTCCATTAATCATTTTTCTTTCATTGGCTTTGCCATCATACCTATTGTAACCAATGCCATCCTTAATCATGGGGTGCCTTGATGCCTTGAACACATTTGTCGGTTGCTTATCCTTGCACTTGCAACCATTCTTAACAATTGTGTTCAACCTTTGGATCTCCTTATCCTTCTTGGGTAGCTCATCAAGGTTAGTAGCACAAGCATGTATATCAATATTAGAGCATCTTTCACAACCTTTACTAGTTGTAGCTTTGGCATCCTTGGAAACGATAGAAGTGCTAGTCCAAAGTTTGTCATAGTTTAGTTCAAGCTCATGATATTTATTTGTCAAGCTTGTAAGGCTTTCTTGAGACAAACTATGATCATTCTTTAGACTTGCCAAAGAGTCATTAAGTGAAGAATGTTCCTTAACCAAGCGCTCATTAGCATCCTTGGCTAAAGACAATTCTACACTCAACTTCTCAACCTTCTCCTTCTCCTTGGATAGACATGCCTCAAGTCCTTGGGTTTTCTCCCTTTCCTCTAGGATCAATTCCTCTTGTGACTCAATGCATGACTCAAGCTTATTTTTGGCATATATTAGCTTCAAGATTTTAGTTGCAGCAGTGTTACCATATCTTTTGATGAGATTATAAGCATAGTTTTCATCATTTTCATCATCACTATCACATTCACTAGTGGTATGTGTAGGAGGATCAAGTTGTACCTTATCTCCTAATGCCATAAGGCAAGTAGGAGCATCATAGTCATCATCGAAGAGGTTGGCGAAGAGTCTAGGTGATGAAGAAGTGTTGGTGAAGAGAGATGTTGATGAAGCATTGTCGGTGAAGACCTTTGTTGAGGAAGAAGTTTCTTGTATAGCAATTGTGGCCACACTCTTTTTCTCATTGTCATTGTCATCATCACTATCACTATCCGATTGCCATTCTTGACCTAGATGTGCTTCACCTCTCTTCTTGTCCTTGTACTTCTTGTCACCTTGCTTGTTATATCTTGACTTCTTCACCTTGTTAGGACAATCGGCCACAAGATGGCCGGTGTCACCACACTCATAGCAAAACCTCTTCTTGTACGGCTTGTTTCCTCCATATCTCATCATTTTTTCTTTCTTCATTCTCAAATACTTCTTGTAATTTCCCACTAGCAAAGCTTGCTTTTCGTCAAGGTCATCATCATCATTATTATGCCTATGCTCACAACACCCTTTGTTGCAATGACTTGACTCACTTCCATGTGATGCCGTGAGGGCAATGCTCTTTTTTAGCACACTTTCTTCCTTGGCTTCATCATCAAGTACCTCATGATGCATCAACTTGGCGAGCATCTCTTGTGGTGTCATTGTGGTATAGTTGCCTCTCTCCATTATGACCGAAGCAAGCATGTTGTTCTTTTGTCTATACACTCTACATATCTTCCTTGCGGCGAAGTTTTCATCCCATCTTGTTTCTCCAAGTGCTCTAATTTTGTTGATCAAGGTCATGAACCTATCAAACATTGCTTGAGTAGTTTCTCCTTCAATCATGGTAAAGTTCTTAATCTTTCCTTGCAAGAGCTCAATGTTTCTAATTCTTACACTCTTGTCTCCTTCAAATGATACCTTCAAAGTATCCCAAATTTGCTTTGCATTGACCATTCCATTAACCTTGTTGTTGTCTTCCGGAGTGAGGCATTGCAAAATCAAGGTAGCCGCCGTTGCATTGAGATGAAAGTCTCTCTCATCTTCGGGTGACCACTCACTAGGATTTTGAGGTGGCAGATTGACTCCAACATCCACTACTTTCCAACATCTTACGGTTATAAGATGCAACTTCATCCTATGAGCCCAATCGGTGTACCTTATACCATCAAATGAAGGTGGCTTTCTGGGATTGATCATGGGCAAGGTAGGATTGTTGTTCTTGCTTGATCCACCATAATCAAAACTGGCCCTATTGTAACTTTTCGGTGTCTTGCTTGCATCACCACCATCACTTGATGATTCTTGACTTTTCTTGTCTAGAAGTTGTTGCATCTTGTCTAGTTGCTCTTGCATCTTGATCATTTGCTCTTGTTGTTGCAGCTGCAGGGATGCGGTGATTTGAGCTACAATTTGATCAACAATTTGCTTTTGTGCTTCCGGATCCATCTTAGCCAATGTTACTCCTCATGCGGTGAAGTGTTTATCCGAGGGACCAAGGCTCTGATACCAATTGAAAGGACCTAATTGGCCTAGAGGGGGGTGAATAGGCCTTTTTGCAAAACCTGAAACACATAAACTCGAATTTGCGAAAGTTAAATATCAGACCGGAAGTTCCGATGGTCTGGATCAGAAGTTCTAGTAAGGGGGACCAAAACTTCCGGTGCTGACCTTCAGAACTTCTGGTGCCCTAAATGAGCTACGAAATCAAAGTGAATCGAGTTGGGATTTCAGATCCAAGTGTTACCGCACCCTCCTAGAGGTTGTTGATGAGTATGTTGAACTCCTCAAGGCTTGGCACCACACCAAACCGTAGATCGGGACCTCTCACCTAAGAAGTTGGGGGTAGAGAGGAAGAACAACAAGAACAAAGGGTAGTCGATGCTACCGCCACAGCAAGACAAGCTATTTTTACCGAGGTTCGACAATCCCCACTAAGGAGTTCCTACGTCCTCATTGTTGAGGTGACCACGAAGGTCCGACCACTAAGGTCTCCTCCCTCAAGCAACCACGAAGGCTAGCTTGAGATTTCCACTAAGGATCAAAGAGTGATACAAACACTTCGGGGTGCCCTCACAAATGAATCAATACGGGCAACCACGAAGAACGCCTAGCCGGCTAGGGTTCTAAGAACCCAAGAGAAAAAAACACAAATCAAGCCGGCAAAACAAGGAATCCAAGTGCTCAAGTCGAAGATCGATGCCCTCGCTCTTAAATCTCACATCCCTAGCTCAAACAATCGAAGATTGAAGCTTGGAGGCAAAAGGGGAGAGAGAGTGGGCAAGTCACAGCTTGGAGAGAGTTGGAAGAGCAGAAATGAATGTGCAAAGCTCAGGCAACGGTTAGAAATGAGGTGAGTAGCATATATACTCGGGCTCGGATGAGCCACCGGAAGTTCTGGTGGAAGTCACCGGAACTTCCGGTCAAACAAGATCAGACAGTTGGGCTTGTCAGTCAACTCGGGTCCACCGGAACTTCCGGTGCCAGGACCGGAACTTCCGGTCCGTATCGGAACCTCCGGACGGAACCCGGAACAATTCTCTCGCACGCGAACGCGCGCGCAAACTTCACCAACCGGAACTTCCGGTAAGTACCGGAACTTCCAGACGAAGACCGAAATAAAATACTCGCACGCGAGCGCCAACGACCGGAACTTCTGGTGCAGCTCACCGGAACTTCCGGTCCAGCTCACCAGAACTTCCGGTCCAGCTCACTAGAACTTTCGGTCCATCTCTCCAGCCTACTAAGCTTCGACAAGAGCACTTTTTATCCCCATTTTGCCAACTAGATTTGTATCCCTCTTGATAGTGCGGCGTTGCCTACGACTCAAATCAAAATAAACGGTGTTGAAGCCCTTGAGTCGAAGCGTCTTTTGTCCATCAAAATTTAGGGTGCTATAATTCACCAAATATTCTTTTTCAATTTCATCAATGGACTAACACCTGTAGATTACACTTGATAAATATGTTAGTCCCTAATTTGATTGTCATTAATTATCCAAAACCCACATCGGGAGCGAATGCACTTACAACTTGTGGCTGTGCGGCTCCTACAGGCTGTTGGCCGTAAGGACACGGCCTACCCAAAATTGCTGCCGAGGCCCTCGCACACTTCCTCCACTTGGTCATCGTTGATGGGATCTCAAAGAAGATCTCCACCGTGGCTTAGAAAAGGAGCACCAAGCAGCATCGGAGGAGCCCTGGTCTCCCCCTACTCTTCTACCGAGGAGGGCAACCTACCTGGTAAGTAATTTCTCATATTTTGATAAAAAAAAGTAATTTCTCATATTTGTTTAAATCTTTACTTATCCTTTTATGACATTTGATTACCATTTGATACCTTGAGCTACTACACGCCTTTAGCTTCAATACTAGAATGGCTCAGACATGTGTGCCATGTAAGCAGGGATAGATCTAGTGGGCGGGTGGGAGGGCTCAGGCCCCCCTACAGCTGCCAAGTCCATGGAGCGCCCCCACCCCAAGCCCCTCCTAAATTTTTTCTGTCATGGCTGTGTTGAGAACGTTGAGAAGCAGTCAAGCAGGGGCTCTGAATCCCGTTGGGAGGTTGAAGACGCCGACGCTTCAGCCAGCAGCCGCGACTTGGGCCATGGGCCAACCCTTTCTCTACTCCCTCAATCGACCTATATTCCAGCCCAATAAGACTGATCTTTTTTCTAAGGCCCAACATGTCACAAACTCATGGCAACTGTCTAGGTGTCTATCGGAGGAAGGCTCACGAGGCGGCGGAGACAACTCATCATCCGATGTCTATGCAAGAAACCAATTCCCAAGTATCCAATTTATGTGCAATTAAGAACAAAATTCGGAGTAGTAGTAATCACATATTCTGAATTTATTATATTCAGTTATCACATATGATGATATATGAGCATGTTCTTCATTTGATTATTTCTCTAAAAAGTATGACCTTATTTTATTTAGCTAAAGCTGTCTTTGTTTGTATCTAAGCACACCATTTTGATCTTCGTTTGTTGTAGTACCTTTCAAATCTTGCTCCTAGTAGCAGCAAAAAAACCTTGAGTTAATTTATGCATGCTTAATCTACCACCTAGTGTCTTTAAAATTCTCTGGGACATGTTAAATATAGAAAAAAAAACTTGACCCGCATGGTTAAGATAGCCCCCGGGCATTGTGCTTATTTTATTTATGCATATATACAAATGGATATCTGTTGTTGCTACAGTATAACATAGGATGCTTGTTTCATAATTGTAACCAGCACATTTCATACATTCGTGAAACGTTGAACTTGAGCCCCCCTAACATCCATCCTAGATCCATCCCTGCCTATAACTTGAAACTAATGGAGTACTTTACAAAGATTGTAGTGGTGGTGGTAGTGCCTCACTAAAATGACATATCTTATATTGCACTAGATGCAGGAAGTATAGGATGTGATCTTCTACTTTCCTTGCCTAATTTACCAACACATATGAATTGAGATGAACATGGGTATCAAACAAGGCCTCGGCAGACCCCTGCTAAGCCACTCCACGATGCGAGGTCCTCCTGCCTCCAACTCATGCGCCTGAACTCTAGTCCTGATGGCAGGTAAAAAAAACTCTAATCCTGATGGCACGATGACTACAATCTGCAACTAGTCTTTTTGTCATCGCCCACTCGCGCCATCTCCAATACTCTCCTTGCTTCTGCTTACTATACCATTACCAAAAACATGGACATTTAACTAGTTTCTAATAAGATGTTGTTAGTCACCTGCATTGCGAATGCTCAGTAAGTATCTTCATCTCCATTTATACAGGAAAAAACAAGTATGTTCCCATCAATGCTTCACTAATAAATTATATAGCTCTTACTGATTTTTAATATCTGATGATAAACGACTTAAATATTACTTATTCAGCGGTAATATAATGAGTCATTCTCTGTAGATATTTGTTTTCCTTGTATTAGTAAAAATCCACTAATACACCGCTTATAAAAAACTATTTTCTCTGTTCTAAATTACAAGACTGGAAGCTCTAGTTTGGTTTTGGATAATTGATGAAACCTAGGGACTAATCATTATGCTAAGTGTGTAGACATGAAATGATAAGTCCCATGCCAAGTGATGGAGCTAGATGATGGTCATAGTGATGGAGGTGACCAAAAGATGATCAAGTGCTTCACATTTGGAAAAAGAAGAAAGAGAAAAACAAAACCCGATGGAAATCAAGGCAAAAGTATTGTTAGGGTTTTGATTTTGGTGATCAAGACATCATAGAGGGTGTGATCACGTTTAGGATCGATAGCCATACTATAAATAGAGGAATCCTTTGGCTATTTGGTCTCATAAGTGCCACTAGATGATGACTTGCATGCATGTGCATTAGGATCTAGTGGAAAGCTAACATAATCCTTGAAAATATTTGTGAAAATATGCTAATACACGTGCACAAGGTGATACACAAGGTGGTTGGCCCATTTGCAAGGGTTTTGAGAGGAAAAGAAGCTCGGCAGGATTCAGCGAAAAAACAGAGGCGAAACAGGTCACTAGAAGTGACCGGACGCTGGCCTCGGGGACACCTGCGCGTCTGCTCAGTTCAGGCAAAGGCGCGCACGAAGGAGCTGTGCGAGCGGACACTGGCCAGGGAGCACTTGCGCGTCCGTTCAGTTTCTGCGGAGGAGCGGATGCTGCGGACCAAACTCTGACTGAACACTGTTCAGCGTCCGGTCACACTTGACGTGGCGGTGTGCAGTGAGGTCAGGGAGGACTGGACGTTGTCCTACGTCCAGTCATGGTGCACCGGACGCGTCCGATCGTGAAACGGAGGCTCTAGGATCTCTCTGTTGTGCACCGGACGCTGAGGCGTGGTGCATCCGGTGTGGCACTGTGTTGCGTCCGGTCATTTTCTTGACCATTGGCGCGCGCATTGACCGTTGGAGATCTGCAGCCGAGGTTGAATGCGCGAGGACACATGGACAGTGATGGTGCACCGGACGCTGGCTGCTTGTGTCCGGTGGTATGCACCAGCGCATACGGTGGTGTTGGGTTAAGCCCCACCTTAAGCATAACGGCTCTATTCTTTGTGGGGGCTTATAAATAGTTGGTGGCCGGCTCTTGGGGGCCTCTCTTGAACTTTTGATCATCTTGACATCCTCTTGAGCTGAGCATACTCCCTCCCACTCATCTTCCTTACTTGGTTACTAATTCAAAGTGAGAATGAGTGATCCAAGTGCATTGTGATTGTGAGTTTGCATTTTAGTGGCACTTGGGTGATCTTTGGCTGCGGGATTCTTGTTTCTCTTGGTGGTTGCCGCCACTTAAACAGCTTGGAGGCAGCGGAGGAGTTGTGGCAAGAGTGGTGCTTGTTCTTGGCCACCTCCCGGTGATTTGTGAGAGGTGTTGTGCCTTCCCCGGCGGAGCGCCAAAGGCAACTCTAGTGGATTGCTCGTGTCATTGAGCTACTACACTTGTGGTAGGTTCTTGCGGTACTCTTTGAGAAAGCTTGGTTTTGATTGCCAATTAGTCGCCAAACCACGAGGTGATGGTCGACATAACGGGGACTAGCGTGCCGGCAAGCACGTGAACCTCGGGAAAAAAATCCTGTGTTCATCTTGTGTATAATTGGATTTCACCCGGTGATTGGTCATCATATATTGTGATTGGTTCATCCTCTACGCAGCAGTATAAAGATCACATACCTCTTATTTACTTTTCGGTAAACTAGTTGCAACAAGCTCATTAGTGTAATTAGTTTTGAGAGCTTGTATTATCTTTGCTAGTGTAGCTTCTCACCTAGTCGAGCTCTTTAGTGTAGCTAGATTTTGAGAGCTCGTAGTGACTTAGCCATTGATTGTTATAGTGATCATAGTGACTAAAATTGTTGGATAGGTGACTTGCAACCCTTGTAGAGCTAGAGCAAAATTACATAACGCTGTTTGTCATACTAATCAATTGCTCTAGTGCTTTGTAGATTTTTTTAAATAGGCAATTCACCCCCCTCTAGCCATATTAAGACCTTTCAAGGATGTTTTGGCTTTTCTAGATTCATAGCTTTTGCTATGTACCTAGATATAGATTATGTCTAGATACATAATGAAAACTATGTGTGTATCTAGAAATACCAAAACATCTTATAATTTGGAGCAGAGAGAGTAGCAAACATGCTTGTACGTTGCAACAGAACCTAATACGCATAGGAATCGGATTCCATATGATTGGTATACGCGTGTTATTCTATAGCTTGTATCAGCACGGATCATGAGTCCAGTGCACAACCCAATATATATTGGAATCAGACTCTATATCTGTGACTGTTAGATGCGAGTCGTTCTAACTTTATGAGTGTGGGTCATAACTCAAGTAAGAAAACGGGATGGAAGAACTCGTCACTGTCCGGATAGTCAGGGGGTAGATGAAAAAATAGGATGAAATTTTGACACTTAATAATATTACTAGGTAGCGTGCCCGTGCGTTGCTACGGGATAACTAAACTTCTGTTTTTTAACACACGGATCGCATGATAAGATAATAATACGTGAAATTAAATACCAACGTTAAAATGACATTTAATCCAAAAAAAGTTAGTTAAATGAACATAGTCACGGAGAGTGTGGCGTCGTAGGCTCACCAACTCTACTGAGTAGACCTTTTCGTGCGTTGCAACAAGACCAAATAATGCTCTGATAATTTGAGCATGAACGTATTATATTGTTACAAAAAATGATAATACGAGCGTGATGTACGGAATGTCAATATTTCAAATGGAATTTTGTGCATGGCTAAAATTCTAATTGATGGTTTGCAATCATCGCAATATGCATTTATAGTATTGTACATTTATACATACGCACATAAAAGTTCGTTTCACCATAACAAGATTAATTGATTCCTCAACCTTGTAGAACTAACCATCTCTTTGAATGAGCAGGTTGCTTCATACAAGACTCGTATACCAAGGCCACCTTTTCATATTTAATGTTTGACTGTTACAAAAAAAACCAATTCTCTAAGTGTGATGAGGGAGTCATTCCACTCTTGCTATTGGCTATGTTCCACAATTTTATTTACTATGGAAGACGATTTTTTCCCTAAAATAATGGATCATTGAGAAACATTAGCTGTCACAAATAGCCAAGTACATTACAATATCTGCAGTACTCCAAAAAAAAACTTTCACTACTACGCCAATCATTTGCTGAGTGCTTTCCATGCTGAAGTATTAGCAGCTCTGCAAGGTGTTCAAGCGGCACTGAACTTGGAGGTTAGCAGACTAACCCTGGAGATGGAGACTGATGCTCACACTCCAGCAAGAGTTGGCAGCAGAGGCGTTCTGTGCAAAACCTGAAGGAGGGCTGGTGCAAGAACTGAAGTCGCTAGCTTCTGTAATTTTTTCCTTTTTTGTTTGTTTATTCAAGCGAATGGAATGTAATAGTGTTGCTCATGCTTTGTCAGAGTTGGGGTATGCGTGTTCTGAAGGGGAAGAGCTGATTTCAAGCTCCATCCCACACTCTTGTAAATGTTTTTGTCGCTGCTGACCTTATGGCAGACGAGTAATGGAATTTCCAGGATTAAACAAAAGAGTACATCTTGGTAGTCATTGCTCTGGACTATTCCAATAGCTCCGCGGTTGTGGTTACATACTACATTGGAATGAACGTTATCCGTGATTAGTAAATAGTCAATTCTAAATGAAAAACATTTAGATACTATATGTTTATACTGAATCATAACAGAAAGTGGGTTTCTCTAGATTGCAGATATGATACTTCAATTTTACGCGCAGGGGGCATACAAAGCAATGTGCTGAAAGAGTTACAGGGAATCAAAGACAAGCTTCAGAACATCAATGGAGCCTGAGGTCTCTTCCATGGTGCCCGCCTGGAAAAAACTCATGTAAGCCACATGCACAATATGAATTAAAAATCATACGTACTAATAACAATAGAGATTAGCTTTTGTCATATAATGATAGAGCCTAAGATATGAGAATATGCCACAATGTAACATTGGAAATCACACTGCTAATAACGAATAATATATCATGTATCATAAAATCAAAATTCAGATATTCTTGCATATTGTAAATGGCTCCAATATTCTTTACGATCAGGCAAATGATATAGTATTTGAACGACACCTAAGTGGCATGCTCTAAAATTATGACAGCTCAAAAGTGGTCATCTAGAGGTTAAACAATATCAAGGACACGTCGATTGTGACTACTTACATCTAGAATCAGGCTGTGTTCAGTTCCGAAATATTTGGAGAAAATATTCCTGTAACACTTTCGTTGTTATTTAGCAAAATTTATCCAACCATGAATTAATTAGGCTCAAAAGATTCATCTCGACCTTTACAGACAAACTGTACAATTAGTTATTTTTTTTACCTACATTTAATGCTCCATGCATGGGTCTAAAGATTTGATGTGACGGGTGGCAGAGGAAATATTTTGGGAAGTGAACGGGGCCTCATATGAGAAAAGCAGAGAGATAGGATAAGTAGGAAACAACCGCATCATCAACAATTCTGGTGCTGGAGATCCCCTCCAGCGCAGACTTTGATTTCAGAAACATGACCACATTAATGTCATTGCTCCTTCAAATATTTTGACTCTGAACCTCAAAAAAATATTTTGACTCTGCACACAACCTGCACCGCAACTCTCCCTTCATTTACTCATTCATTCAGGTTCACCTAGCCTAATAAAGATTCATTGGAATTTGGAATTAGTCGTATACTCGTATAGTCGTATACCATACAGCAAACAGGAAGAAAGAGAGGTCAAGGCAGTTATTTAACTACCTTGAATTTGCATTGTTTTCTTCACAACATATTTCCTGGAATCAGATGTGAACAAATATTTTTCATTAGACTTTGCATACAGTTAGGGCCTGTTTGGTTTGCTTTTGTTAAAGTTTAACTCCCATCACATCAATGTTCCCTCAAATGCATGGAGTACTAAATGTAGACTAATTGCATGCATGTCGGCACAGATTAGGAGTAATTTACGAGATGAATCTATTAAGCCTAATTAGTCCAAGATTGGAAACTTTTTGTCAAATAAGACGAAAGTGCTACATTGTTTGTTAAACTTTAACTCCTCAAACCAAACACCCCCTTAGTAACAGAAAACATTACACATATATATTGGTCTTCAGAGCTCCAAAGAAAAAACATAAAACAACTAATTTGGTTTAGACACATTTTACTCAAGTCTCAGACTTTAGATACAAACTCAGAATATCCAGCTGACCAGAAACAGCTTTAGCATAATATTGGAAGTCATCACAAGAAATCAAAATAGGTTGAGTACTCAAATAAGCAGGAACGTACAAGTAAAGCATTTCATAGGTTTCATGTTGCATTTCTCAGATTTGAGGTTTCTCTTCAGCATGAGCACACTGAACCAGGCCACAAATCTTTCATGTTGCATGAAGAAAAACCAGTAGGATCCACATATATGGTGTCGACACAAGGTGCGCACGAAGAAAATTCAGTAATAACAAAAAGCGCTATGACAAGAGCATACCTTATGATTGTAGATTACCTCGATGCAGTGGCGAGCTATATAGATTTAATTATCTGCAAATTCAATAACCCAAAACTTTACAACGCAGGCCATAAAACAATTTAATTGATGACAGACATTTGACTGTAAAGGTACTGACCAATTTATGAGTAAAACATGAGCGGCGTCAGCTCACTAACACAAATAAGATCAGAGCTGAAGCAGAGAAACCCAGAAATGTCAAACAGCTTGAGCCTTGAGGTGAGATGGTGTAGGTATGGCCACCCAAGTATACAACAGTCCAAGATTAACTTGTATGGGTGCAGGACCATTATCAGAAACAATACATGATTAACCAAGATGGAGTGCAGGACCAATGGACCATCATCATCAGTACTTTAATGTGGCATCATACTGATTATCACTTCATCAATTTTTCTGTTTAGTTGGGATTATCAGATAGTCTCACTACCAGCCTACAATAGAAGTCTATAGTAAAGGCATCCAAAGGATTAGGATTTACACGAAAGAGGAGCCCAAGAAACAAGGCACATCCTGGAGGCACGCAACCCATACAACAGGAACAGGAAATACAAGGGAAAAGAAGCATTTGGACACGGGATCAGACTACCTGGGCAGAGTAGTGATCGGCGCTGGTAATTTGGCATACTGTCGAGAAGGTTGCGAGAACGGAGGCTTTCACAAAATACAAGACAGTTACCTACACAGAGATCTTGCTCGTCACTGATGCTACTCGCCTAGTCCACATCACCCTCCTGCTTTGCCATCCGATAGCTGCTGCTTCGCCATCCGGTAGCTACTGCTTCGTAGTACAAGACATGGCTCTGTCCACCGCGGATTCAAGACGTGGAGAGCTCAGAAAGGTGCGTGAGCAAGGGTAGGGCGAAAATCGAGCGTAGGCATATTGGACTTACTGGATCTGACTGTCACAGTCAGCCTTTGCCAGCCGTCGTTGTGCCTGGCGCCGATGGCTGCCCTGCGCGCTGCGCCGAGGCTGCAACCGGGTTGCTGCGCCCGCACCATGGAAGGGGGAGGGGCCAAGGCCGCACGGGCGCGCACTTCAAGGACGACAGCGCGGGCACGTAGGGCGAGGACGACGTCTCGGGTGTCCACAGCGAGGAAGACGGCGCGGCTGAGCCAAGACCGCGCAGGCACGCACGGCGAGGACGACGGTGCGGGCGCGACGGGGAGGAAGAGCAGGCGGCGGCGTTCTGGCTTGGCTTCTCCCGATGACGGCGCGCCGGGATCGCAGGGCTCGTCTGTTCGGCGCGTGCGATGACGATGCGACGCGCGGGGAAGCGTGGGAATTGCCGCGTCTGTGGTTCACACGCAAGCGGCGTCCGAGTTCATGGAGGCGCAGAGCGTCCGGCGGCATCAGCGGGGCAGTTCGTAGAGGCGGCGGAGCTCCTGGCGGCGTCGAGGCGGTAGCGCGTACGGCCCGTTCGGCGGCGGCGTGTCTAGGTTGACGCAGGCACTTTTTTTTTTCGGGAATGGACTGTGTCTGTTGCGTCGGGAAAGGCGGCGACGAGAGGGTGAGGGGGATTTTAGGAAGGTGGAAGAGGTGCTCGGCGTGGGAGCGTGATTGGCGTGATCGCGTGTTTCCTTCTCACGTCGGATCGCACGGGACTGGCAGCCTTCCTTCGCGGACATGGGATCGCACAGGCTGGCAGGATGGCTAGACGAAATATTATGGGCCATTTTTCTGTATATCATTATGAAAGTTGGTCGCAACCTGTGTACCACTGAAAAGTTAGGCCGCACCCAAGTACTATCGCATTCAGCTCGCTTGCCCCCATACCATTCTGTCCATGTTTTGTTCATTTTACAACGTCTGACAGGTCTGACATGTGGGACCGAGCAAGGAAACTTACCATCTTACCCAACGAGACTAGAGACATGTACGGTTCCTAGTTGACCCTCATTAACCGTCACCTCACTTCTCTCCATTCCTATCTCTCGTTCCCGTTCCCTTGCCCCAAACCCTAGCAACGGCGGCGGCAGAGGAGGAACCCTAAAGGCGTCGCGGCTCGTCACCCTGGGCATTCGGGTACCCGAAACCGATCGGTTCGGTTCCTCGGGTATTCGGGTAATTCGGGTACCAAGAAATTGGAACCGATCGGTTCCTAGTTCGGTTTCGGGTAATTCGGTTTCGGGATCGGGTAATTCGGTTCGGTTTCGGGTATTCCCGAATGGAACCGAAAAAATGAAAAAATAAAAAAAAAATAACTCATTCAAATGTAAATTTCGATAGCATTTCGCCTCATTTTCATGCACATAACGGGGAGAATATGAAGCTTAAAGCAGTATAAGAGTCTCCAATGCAAACAAACAACATTCGACAAGCAACAAATTTAACGATAAGCCTCAATGGGCGTCCACCACGGCTCCACATAGGCACATACCACAGTCCACAAGGCATCTCCATGACATCACCTTCTCTTGAAACAAGTCTTGTAAAGTAAAATAAGTAAGATTGTGCAACTTTGAATATAATATATAACTAGGATGTGTATATATATATATTTATATAACTAGGGTTGTGCAAATTCGGGTACTTCGGGTACTTTGGTTCGGTTCGGGAATTTCAGTTCGGTACTCGGGTATTTCGGGTACTCAGAAACAGGAACCGAACTAGGAACCGAAACCGATCGGTTCGGGAAGTTCGGTTTGGTTTTCGGGTAGTTCGGTTCGGTTTCGGGAATTCGGTTTTTCGTGCCCAGGGTTAGCGGCTCGTGCTTGTGGCGTCGAATGGGGTAGCGGAGGCCGGGCTTCACCATGAATCCAAACGATTGGCCTCGCATGGACGGTGCGGGCGGGTCCTCGAGCGGGCTTCCAGGCGGGTGAGTCCAGTTCTTGTGCCCTTGTTTGCTTGTTCTTCGTTGTGGAAACGTAGTGCTGCTAGTTCCTCCCCCTTGATTGCGTGCTCCTATGTAGGATGGATGCAGAGAGTAGCTTGAAACTAGAAATCTGGATTGTTGCTTCCAATTCTCGTGGTCCCTGGTACGAGTTGGACGATGTGGTGGATGCTGACCGCACTAACTTCTTATATTTGTTTGGGTCTGTTGTGGGCAAGTGTCCTCCCGGCTATGGTGATGTAGCTCATATGTTTTATTTCTGCCCAGACAGTAAGGTTCATGTAGAAGTCTCCAAAGATCTGCTTGAAATGTTTGCCAAAAGCAATGATTCCAAGTGATGCCACTTGACATTTGCATACTCTAGGCCAAATAGTGAGCCTAATCTTCCTGACTGGGGGTTTGGTGAAAAATGTGCATCTGTTGAAGCCCCAGTCACCCCTTCAGTCCACTGTCATAGCACAGCCAATGCTAGCCAAAGCACCTAGAGTGAACCTATAGTGTCTCAACTTGAAAACTCAAATCCATCCTTTGAGCATGTTGGCATTGATGATGAAGGATTTTACCTTGACTTTGGTCCTGATTACCCCAAGCCATCCAATCCTAATGCACCAAGGATGCCTGGTACTCCTGAGCCCTCTGATTCAGACACTGATGGAGATTCTATGGGATTATGATGATGACAAAGATTATGAAGTAGAGGATGTAGATGAGATGGTGAAAGACAAAGAGCCTGACCAAATGCCTGATGCTCATTATGATAAGAAGAATCCTCCTATGGCTGTAGGCACTATGTATTCAAGCATTCATGCTTTTAAGATAGCTTTAGCTACTCATGCTGTGATAAAAGAGTTTCATTATGACATTGAGGCAAGTGACACAGGGAGGTTCAGGGCAAACTGCAGTTTCAAGGAAGAATTGGGCTGCCAGTGGAGAATTCATGCATCAACTAGCAAGGGTTCCAATCTTGTTCTGGTATGATGTTTCAATCATTTACCTTTTCTGTAAGCAAATGTACATTCATTTACATTCATGTACCTATGTGTCTAATTCATTCTCTTCTTTTTCAGATTAAGAAGAATCCTCATATTCATGAGTGTCAGAGTGCCAGGAGAGTTGGCCTTTGTGTAGGAGTGACACAATTTTGGGTCTGTCATCAAGTGATTGATTGGCTGAAGGAAAATGCCACTCTAGGTGCTAAAGAACTACAGAAGAGGTTGCATGCTGAATTCTCCATCTGGGTGACTTATAGGAGAGTGTACAATGGTAGACTTCTAGCCATGGATGAGCTCTATGGGCCTTGGGGCAAAAGCTTTAACAATCTTTTTAGACTTAAGGCTCAGTTAGAGGCTAGCAGTCCTGGTACATTTTTTGTGATTGATCACCACACCATCAACAACAAGATAAGGTTCAACAGACTATTTTTTGCAATGGAACCTTGTGTTGATGGCTTTCTTAGAGGTTGTAGACCATATCTTGCAGTAGATAGTACATTCCTGACTGGTAGGTTTAGGGGCCAGCTGTGCATTGCCTGTGCACTTGATGTGCACAACTGGATGTACCCAGTGGCAGTTGGAGTAATAGATTCTGAGACTAATGAAAACTGGGTTTGGTTCATGGAAAGGCTGAGGGAAGTAATTGGCTGCCCTGATGGACTATGTTTTAGTACAGATTGTGGACATGCTGTAATGAATGGAGTTAATTAGGTTTTCCCAGGATGTGAACAAAGGGAGTGTATGTACCATTTAGTACAAAATTTGAAGAAGTACAGTGGAAAGGTTTTTGATGATCATTTGTGGGTAGTTCATGGACTGATTATTTGTTCAACAAGAACTAATTGCCAATGGCTCAAGCTAAACCAGAAGCTATGGCATATCTCTTGGAGAATCACACCAAGAAGTGGACTAGGAGCCCGTTCTTACCCAATTCAAAGGTTGACTTTGTGACTAATAACCTGGCAGAGTCCTTCAATAATTGGATCAAGCCTGAGAAAGGGAAGCATCTAGATGACTTGATGGACACCATCAGACAGAAGATGTTGATCAAGTGGAATCACAGGAAGAGGGTTGCCAGGACTTTTGAAGGCAAGATTTTGCCCCATATTGTGAAGAAGCTCAGAGAAGACAGTTTCAATCTTGACATAGAAGTGATCACAAGTTCAATTGAAGGTGTTGCAGAAGTTTGTGCTAAGGGGACCAGTAATGCATTTAGGTTTGTGGTTGACCTAGGCAATAGAACATGTACATGCAATGCTTGGCAAGGGACAAGAATACCCTGCAAACATGTTATTGCCTACATCACCTCAATTCCAGGAGCAAGACTAGAAGATTATATTGATGAGTCTATTCTGTCAAGAAGTTCAAGGAAGCATATGCAGGCTCTGTCCCATGTATTCCTGACAAGGCCATGTGGCCCAATTCCACATATGGGTTCTTCATGCACCCTCCACTGCTTAAGTCAACAGCAGGGAGAAGGAAAAACAGGATGAAAGGGGCTCTGGAGAGAGGGAGTAGGAGCAAGAAGAAGAAGCATGAGTGTTTAATTTGCCATGAGAAAGGGCACCACTGGTATACTTGCAAGAATGGGGATCCAGCAGACATAGCTGCAATGCAGGTAGAAAGGTGATGCATCTTGTATACTTGTTTCATTTCACTGAAATGCATTTTGTACTTACATTGTGGACTAACACTTGTGTCTTGCAGAGGTCTCCCAAAGAAAAGACAGAAGAAAGCCTTAGCTGCCAATACAGAGACTAGCATTGTGGTTGGCACTCCATCAACAAGGATGGTATTCCCACATAATGAGGCTGTGGCCAAAGCTGTAGAAAAGAAGAGGAAGAGCAAAGAGAGCAAAGCTAGTTCATCAGCTTCCAAGAGAAAGAAGGGGACAACTACCACTGCACCAGCAGAACCACCACCACAAAGCATATGGTAGGTTTGTTCTTGCTTTACTTATGTATTTTCCCATTTTAATGAAACTTATTCTTGACTACATGTTTGTTTTGGACAGTAACAGGTCTGGGACAGGTTCCAATGAACCAATCCCCCTCCAGACAATCTTCCTGGCAAGTTTCCCTGAAGAATCAGCTGCAACAGTTGAGGCACCACCACCAATGGATGTTGTTGTACCCTAGGGAACGCCAAGGAAGAAGACTACAGTGAAGAAGAAGCTGACACCTAAGAAGCCTCCAGCTACACCAATACCATCCAGCCTAGCTTCAAACACTAGGAGCAAGAAGGTAATCATGGGTTGAAAGGTGTACTGCTGTGACAGCGTGATGTTTTGGTGATGTTTTCTAGCATCTTTTGCTATTGGACTACTGTTATGACTGTGCTGTAATGCTTTTGGCACCATTTCATTCTGGCTTATCTAAAACTAAGTATTGTAGAACATGTGTTGAACTTAATGCTTGGAACCTTAAATTGTGTTGTTTTCTTGTGTCTGTGATATATTGTTGAGAAATGACATGTTATATGGTGAAAATGAGATGTTATATGCTGAAAAAATATGCACATTCATTCATTCATTCATTGACTGATTGATACATTCATGCTTCACTGGTACACAACTCTAGTACCCTACTTCTTGAAGATAGCAAACAAAGCTAGAAAAATGGAAACAAACACCAACTTTTCAATCCACCTAAGCTGCTGCCAAACTCTATCGCCCTCTGCTCCATTGCCTTGAACTCCAGCAGGCTTGGCATCTTGCTGGATGATGGCTAGAGGAGGTGCATGAGCAGCTGGTGGTGGCAATGCCTGCATAGGAACTGCATACCCTGGAGCATCTGCTATAGGTGTCTGCACTACATTGGCATCCATCTCATCCTCCCACTGGTAGTACTGACAACCACCAACCTACAAACTAAAACAATGTCTTAGCACAAAACACAAACAAGTGAAGAGGATGAGAGAGAGAGAGAGAGGAAGCAAAAACTGCAAAAGAATGGACACTTGTGGAAGGCACGGTTGGAGTTGTTCCTGGTGTTTGCTACGAACCGATTAGCAAGCACACCACAGTTGGGGCACATGACCCTCCTTGGCCTCCTCCCATAGCTGCTTGAACCCTCAGACATGGCTAAGAGAGGAGAGAGCAGGAATGAAGATGAGATGGATGAGATGAAGAAAACGTAGGGTTGAAGGCCTATTTATAGCAGAGAGGCAGGTGGGCACTTTGGCGCCAACTCCATCATCTTTGGCGCCAACTCCAGGGGTTTTTTGGCGCCAACACAATTGCCACGGCCACTCGGCCAGGGAGTGGCACATAGGTTAACAACTTTTTTCAATAGCCAAGCGCGCCTGAGGGCAATCCAGTCCTTTTTCAGCGCTGTTACCCTCCATTAGCGAGCAAAGTGAATGGAATGGTATGGGGGGCAAGCGAGCTGAACGCGATGGTACTTGGGTGCGGCCCAACTTTTCAGTTGTACACAGGTTGCGACCAACTTTCATAATGGTATACAGAAAAATGACCCAAATATTATCGCACCAAAACGATGTCTTATCTTTAGTCTTTTTTAGTTGTGGGAGATTATTAGCTATAATCGTATAGATAAAAAAAAAGCCATGAAACCAGCCGAATTCTTTTGAACAATGTAAAACCTGCCTTCGAGAGATGAAGGCGTATTTTTAGGAACTCCGCCTTACAACGGTAACCGCCAAAAAGATCTGCACTACAACAGTTCACTCTACATAGTACTCGTGCGCGCACGGGACAAAAACCAACCACCGCGCGCCGGGAGCCGGCCACGCCATCGCCCGCCATGGCTCCCCTCCTCCTCTCTCTCCCCCTCCGCCTCCGCCCCATCCCCGCCGGGAGCTCCACCTCCCGGATCGCACCGAGATCACGGTCCCCTCGTCCCTTCCCCAGGCGGCGCCTGCACCTTCCCGCCCTCCTCCAAGTCCAATGCCTCGCGGGCCCCGGGCCCGCCACACCCGCGCCCGCGCCTCCGCCGCGGTGGCACGCGGCGCTGTCTGCCGCGGCGGGGCTGTACCCGGCCTACGTCGCGGCCGGCGCCTGCGTGGCCGTCGCGCGGCCCGCGGCGTTCCGGTGGTTCGTGGCGCTGGCGCCGGGGTCCTACACCGCCACGCTCGGCTTCATCATGCTCGCCATGGGCCTCACGCTCCAGCTCAGGGACTTCGCCGCCCTCCTCCGCGACAGGCCCCTCGCCGTACGTGACCGGATCTGGATCCCTTCTCGCTCGATCTTCCCCCTTGCAATCGTGATCGGATACCCGAACGGTGGTTTGGTTGATCCAACAAGGTGTTTTTCTGTCCTGCTGCAGATTTTGTTCGGGTGTGCCGCGCAGTACACCATAATGCCTGCGTGTGGCGCGATCGTTAGCCTCGCGCTGGGGCTTCCCCCGTCCCTCTCAGCTGGACTCATCCTGCTGGCTTGCTGTCCTGGAGGAACTGCATCCAACGTGGTAAGACTGTCAACTGAACCCAGTTTGTCACACTCCCAATTTCTGTTTACAGAGTGGGGAGATTTTTTTCCCCTTATCTTTTATTCCTATGGTGAACTTTTACTTTGCCTGTCATGTAGTACTGAAGTGAACTGAAAACTTGAAGGGACAAACTAAGAGTAGCTATGCAATTCAGAGTTCACACTCTTGTGTTCATTGAACATTGGAATTCAGATGCCAATACTAGTAGACTACTTGGTTGTTTTTGAATTCAGTAGAAGCTAGCTGCTTTTGATGTTCCTACACGCACTAAAATCAGAACATTTGACCTATTTACATGACAATACTACACAACTTTTGAAAAAATAAAAAAAAAAAGACTGATGCAATTTGTTAACAGCTATAAGCAGTTCTGTTTTCCTGCCTCATGATTCTTTTTAATCCCCATATGTATTGTTAGTCTATTGGACACACATGGTCAGGCAACATTTGTTTTTTGGAATTTTTTTTCCTGAATTCTCTCTTACCTAATTGTTTCGTTTAGTGGTTCAGGTGACTTTAGTTGCTCAAGGTGATGTTCCATTATCCATCGTGATGACCCTCTGCAGCACTCTTGCTGCAGTGTTCCTTACTCCTCTGTTGACGAAAATTCTTGCTGGTGCTTATATTCCTGTGGATGCTGTGAAGCTCTCTCGCAGTACTTTGCAGGTGAAATTTCTGATGCTGTCATTGCATAACAAAAATTACTCCTATTTTCTCTAACCTTTTTCCCCTTCAGGTGGTTGTTGCCCCAATTCTATTAGGTTCATCGATACAAACTGCATTCCCATCAGTAGTTCAATCTGTGACTCCTTTTGCACCTCTGATGGCAGTCTTGGCTTCATCCCTTCTGGCATGCAGGTTCAGATCTTTCAAATTTACCATGTCATACTGGCTTGGGAATTGCAGAGACTCTGCATCCTTTTACCCTTTTATTAATGTTACAGTGTCTTCTCTGAGAACTTTCTGCGCCTAAGATCGACAATTGCTGATGCATCCTCTGTGAATGGAAACTTCTTCTCTGGGGATGTCAGGGTTGTCATGCTCTCTGTCTTCTTGCTGCATTTTTCTGGTTTCTTTGTCGGGTGAGCACTAGAATGCTTACTATACCCTTTATGTGTAATGTGATTCACAAATTTTGTATCAGAAGTTGTGGCCACTTGTCATAGATTTCTAAATGTTTACATGACTCTGTGACAAACAGGTATGCAGCAGCAGCTATAGGTGGTTTCAAAGAAAAACAAAGGAGAGCAATATCTATTGAGGTATGGATCCTGACAAGATCTAACCACATTTCCCAATCAATATGGCCAGTAAAACGGGGGATTTATATATCCAGTTTTGAAACCATGTATGGAATACTAAAGTAGGACAAGGCTGCATTTTTGCAGATCATATGTTGTCTGAAAACAACACTTATTTGTGACTTCCCTCAGAAAAACACCTATTTGTGACCATAGAGATTAGTACCTGTAGACTATTATATTGTATGTAGTGAGTGAAGCTCATAAATTCCAAGCATGGATAAGAAACCTTGCAACAATAATTCTGTCGCTTTGACCATGTTTTTTGTACAATGCTTTCTACTTGATTGTCTTTCAGAACTGCAATGAAGAGAATTAATTTGTGCATGGTGTTATGAAAAATGTTTAATAGGTTTTCTTCTTGGATTGCAGGTAGGAATGCAAAACTCATCCTTAGGGGTAGTTTTAGCAACTGCACATTTCTCCTCACCCTTGGTTGCCCTGCCTCCTGCACTCTCAGCTGTCATCATGAACATGATGGGTAGCACACTAGGTCTCATATGGCAATCTATCAGCCCTTCTGTTTCAGAGAATGAAGCCACTGACATAACCAATGCATGATCTACTCTTACTTTCGCGTGCTTAATCTCCTCTGTCATATCTACTACTCAAATATGCGCAGCGTTGAAACCCTGAACATATACCTTTTGAGTAATTTTGATTGTTTTGGGGAACTGGCTTTGTGAGCCTCGGAACAATCTTGCTATCTTAATCATTGGAGGACCCAGGTCTGGTCTACAGACATCCTGTCTGAATTATATGAGTGATTTGTTCAAAACAAACAAGAATTATATGAATGAATGCCCAGCTCTGGTCTACGGATGGCGAGGCGGGACCTTCAGCCTCGTGCACTTCCTTGGAGGTATCGCTTTGGAGTTCCTATCTTGTGTTGGATGGCCATTCCGGCATAACTCAATTGGTGGCAACGATGAGGCCTAGTTTGAGCTAGGTAGCTTGTCATTTGCGGTCATTTCTTTAGCCCAGTTTCCCCAAATTTACTGAGCATATTAGGGTTTTTCCATGTCTTCCCAAAAAATGACATTGCATTAATTTAGTCAGGAAAAACATTGTAGAATAGTTCAGTAGTCAATAACTTGAGAAGGTATGCTGTCATTTAGTAGCACCCCAAGCTAGAAGTCCAGAAACTGCGTTATGCGTATCTACAAGGTAAGTGGAGAAATAACTCGCACTATGTTTGTAAATTGATGTGCAGTGTCTCATGAAATTACTCTAATGTGCCCTGCCAAAAAAACCCTCCAATTATCATTTGGAAGGTAGGCTAAAGCCACTGTTTTCCATAACCATGAGCTATATGTTTCCGTTGACATACGCCACTTGAATGCTGGCTTGAGGAAAGTTGACTTGCAAATTTAGTACTGTACTTAAAAAAAAGGTTCGTTCTAAAACGGCAAGCTTAGTCTGGGATCGTTGCATCCACCAATATTTGTTATTATTCAGAGCCCAAGAAGAGCCTTCTTTAGCTCTATTCTGATATTTCTTAGAGCTCATGATGAGCCTATTTACCTCTTTTTTTTTTTTGGTTTGAATGAGCCCCATTTCAGTTCAGGGGTCCAGCACCAACATATATGGGTCCCTTTTCAGTACTGAAAATAGAGAAATAATTTTGCATGTGACCTGGTACAATGATGTGCCTGCAAACAAAGCCCTGTGCCACTGCTTCGATCTGTATGTTGTTGTCGCTTGTCAGTGCACTAGGAGGCACGGTGCAACGGCATCAGTCAAGGACATGTACCATCTGCATCCATGCGCTTGTGCGGTTGTGCTAGTGCTAAGGACTAATGATGACCAAAGCTTGCCACTGCCCTACAGAGAGGTGTGTTTGGTTGGTGAGGTTCATGGAACCATGAGAGCAGAGCAGAAAGGCGGATCTCATCCATCCACACATGACACAGGAAAAATCAGAGCAACATAAATCTGTTGCACAGCTGTGGAATCATGATAATCACTTGCTGTTATATATTCTGGGAGCTGAATCATGCTGTTCTGGAATGCTTACTTTAAAGGTCTGATCAACAATAAACCAATGTTGTAGGATCATGGGCAACGCTATTTACCAGCTTTTCTTCTTCTTCTTGGAGTTCAACAATGATGACCTGGAATGTTTAGCTTTGAGTTTGAATGGTCAGCACTGTAGCATGTCCAGATCAGGTCTCGTTCTTTCTGAATCTTGGTTAGTGGCAAGCAACTTAGTATGATATGGTCAAAGGAAGCTATCATGTGAATGAGTCGTCAAGCATATAACAAGTCAAGTTTGTATTAAAATCCTCCACTTGGATTGCTCAAGAAAAATAAGAGCATCCTCCACTTGGCCATTATTTTGCTGAATGCTTATCTGATGGCAAACTGCCTTGTCAAAATATGTGAAGGATATATGAATGAACATGCATAAGGTTTGGCATATGATTCCTGAGGGACAAAGAGATGCATGGCAATCTTTCTTTTGCAGTGCCTCGTAAATCCATGAGACCATTCATATGGCCTCCTGCGAGCTCCAGTAAGAAATAGAATACAGAAGAGGTTGCATAGGATAGGAGTGGGTGCTGACTTGGCTTCCCTTTTGTCTATGTTACTTTGCCGAGGCTGATGTCTCCCATCCTTGTTCAAGTGGAGATTAATAAAGTTACTCACACCGATCGGGGAGGGATCAAGTATATATTTAGGGGGTGTTTGGTTTGGGGTGTTAAAGTTTAACAAACACTGTAGCACTTTTGTCTTATTTGACAAAAAGTTTCCAATCTGGGACTAATTAGGCTTAATAGATTCGTCTCGTAAATTACTCCTAATCTGTGCCGACATGCATGCAATTAGTCTACATTTAGTACTCCATGCATTTAAGGGAACATTGATGTGATGGAAGTTAAACTTTAACGAAAGCAAACCAAACAGGGCCTTAATTTGGTCATATGGTCTGTGAATCATGTGCTGTGACTGTGATTTAACTAGTCTCTGCCTCCCAGTTGCGAGTGATGCTTCCCAAGATCAAAGAGAACGGAACTGGTAATACTTAAATTCTACTCTTAGGCAAAAATCAGCTAGTTTGTTCCTACTAATTGTTCAGTCATGGCTGTAGCAGTGATTACTTTCTTATGTTCTGAAAAAAATTGAAACAATGTCAATAACAATCATACTCCTTATTTTCGTGATCGCAGCAGAGATCAACGGTTCAGTATAATTATTCTTTTGTTTGGCCTTGTTTAGTTCCCAAAAAATTTTGCCACCACACATCATATCGAATGTTTGGACACATGCATGGAGTACTAAACGTAGACGAAAAAAAGACGAAAAAAAACTAATTGCACAGTTCTCGGGAAAATCGCGAGACGGATTTTTTTAAGCCTAATTAGTCCATGAAAAACCTTAAGTGCTACAGTAACCAACATGTGCTGACGACGGATTAATTAGTATCATTAGATTCGTCTCGCAGTTTCCTGACGGGTTCTGTAATTTATTTTTTTTATTAGTATCCGAAAACCCCTCCCGACATCTTTTGACACATCCAATGTGACACCCAAAAAATTTTATTTCGCGAACTAAACGCAGCCTTTGTGTGTGTGTGTGTGACAGGGTAGTACAATTTACTCTTGAAGAGACAGTGAACAAGATGAGGTCCAAATGTCCGGCATCAAGATTCATTATTTGCCCATGCCGCTTGACTACGTAATAGTCTATATCTATACCTAATATTAAAGAAGCAAAAATTCTCTTCATCTATTTTTTCGTTCAGTCCTTCCTTAACTAACCTGGTGAATGTGGAAACCGTCCCAAACAACATCTACACCCCTACTATTTTATTACATGAATATATGGGTTTTCTTAAGGTAAGTTGAATAGGAATCCTAATCCAAATAGACTCATTTTGCCATACGAGGCTTCTGGCCTAGAATAGCCTGAATAGGAATAGGAATCCTAATCGAAATAGAAAAGAAAATAAAAGTAGAAAGTAAGCAAATATAAATTAGACAAATCTATTTTTTATGATCACGGTAATTGATCTTCGTCATCACGTGCATCAGCACATGGTTCAGCTTTTGAGACCAGTTCCACAGCCTGTTAATTAAGAGAAAAAAAATTCTTCATCTTCTGTTGTCCCATTCCAACAAAAATAATAAGTGTCAAAAACAAAGACCCCAAAGATTCCTATCACTAAGTTAGTGATGTATTTTTATCTAATCTGATTAGGAATAAAACTTCTCATAGTGAAACTTGGTTCAGTCATGGTCCAACTTACCAAACAATGAGTTAAGGTCTTACAATATTTGTTGTCCAATCTAGACTAAATAAATTTATCTCTATGTAACGCAATATCCAAAATAGTCACCACATATAAAGAAAGACAAATTCTTGATACGTCGGTAAATAGCTCACTTGATACGAGTTAGAACAACTCGCATTTAGCGATGATACGGAGTCCTATTATTATACATATTGGCTCACGTTGTAACGCACGGGCACGTTTGCTAGTGATGAAAATAAATGAAATCATGACTAATGGAACATGGAAAACCAAAACACGGTGGATATGAATAAAACATAAATAATGTGCTCAACACTACCATTTTCTTTATATATATTCTTATTTGTGCCATTTGACATTAGAGTTTAATTTCCAGGATTAAAACAGAAACATGCATATTACAAATAAATAAGAAGGCAACGACAGGAATTTCAGATTCTCAATAAAAAAAAGGAAATTTAGTGGAAGAGCAAGAAGGCAACGGCGGCAGTTTCAGAGAGCCATGAAACACACGAATTTTTTCTGCGATTTGTTTTCTAACGTTTTCGTTAAGGAGAATCTAATGCTTAATTTGGGGGTTCATCGGAAGACTTGCCTGTGAGTTTGGTGCAAGAAGTCAAAGATGACAAGGAGACGTGATTAGTGGGGACGCACGTTGTCATTGAAAAACTAACGGCTTTCACTGTCATTTCATATTTTATTTATTTTTATATGCTTCCACTGTGTCCTTGTTTAGTATTATTGTTCATTCCATTGCACATCTTGACACATCTTCCTCCTCATGCATCTTTGCAAAAATTTTTTATTATTTTTGAGCATATATGTCAAGAAAGCTGGTAGGCTCACCCTGTGTTGTAAAAACAAAAAAGATCCATAAATGAACCCATCAAACGTGTAAATGGGGACATCAAATCATTTTATGTAAGTCATAAGAAAATTGTGATGATGCAATGTGCCACTATATACATTATTGTACCCATCGAAATAAAATTTTGATATAATTCAGGACTTACCATTGGTATGACAAATAGGTTTTCTTTTTTTACACAACTCACACAAGTAGCTTCCATTTTCAAAAGTAACGATAATTCAAAGACATTGTTGAAAAACTTTATTTACTTAGCTGGCCAACAAGGTTATTGTTATTTAGTACCCCAACCACTTCTCTTCGCGCCCCCCTCCCCCCCAAAAAAAACATGTATGGCCTCCTCCAAGAATCATCAACTTAATTCTCCGACATTCTCATATACGGTGCATCCCTAACTATTTTTCCCCCTAGATATTTCTCCTCCAACAATTCCCTTATCTCAAATAACATATACGAAAGAAAACATGTCCTCTCAAATTTGAGAGTATAATTTAGGATAGCACTAACGTAGGAGGTTGGATATGGGACCGTTGGAGAGTGAATTTTGCTGATGAACCTTAATTTGGCCTAAAAAAATTGGCTAGGGGAACTCTGGAAGATGCTCTTACTTATCTAAAAATCAATAGTTGTTCATCGAAAAGTTTCATTTCGTAAGGCTTCTACCAGTTCTAGCTCCTGCACTATAGTGGCCCTAGAGCAAAAAAGAAGATAAATGGCTTCAACAGGTTTCAATTCATTTTCGAGGGCAAGATAAATAGCTTTACTATAGTAGGATAATAGTGTCGCAAATACGTGCGGCAGGTGAAACTGGAGCTCAGTCAGTGAATAACATGTAATTGAAGAGGTTAGTCTAATTAAAAGAAACGTCCATATTATAGCACTAGTTTGGGCGCGGAAAAACCAATAATTGATCATTGGAATATTGCATTTGAATGACTTGTAAATGAAGAATGGTATCTATTAGACAAAATGCACATATTGTAGCACTACATTACCATCATCAATCAGGTGACGAAATTATGGGCCCCGAATTGCGGATTTGGCATGATTTTAACATTGTGTTCTCTATTTAATTTATCAGCCTCGAATTGGACAAGCTAATGAAGGGAATTAGTTGATCGATGCCTACCATCATTTATTAACTAGTTCGTACCAGTTCACGCTAGAACTAGATTTGGACAATATTTTTGAAACATTTTTTACAAAAGAGCTCCTTCAGCACCTAGGGATTGATGTTGGGCAGGAGTTGACTCAACATGAAATCGAGATATTCTAAGTCTAAGAAAACTTTAACAAGTTACACATGCGTAATTAAGCATTTATTGATGAAATACGGGAGAGTTAGAATAAAATCAGGGGTTAGTATAGTCTTTTATTTTTTTAATCATTTATTTGCTTTTAGCTAACTGAGTGTGAAACTAGGGCAAACTGTGGCTACAAATTAAAAAAAATTCAAGTTAAAATCACAAAAAAAGAGTAAAATCAAAATTAGTCTTAAAGCAGGGGTAAGAACACTAATATCCTAATTAAATAGTGAGGTAAATAGACCATGAGTTTCAAAGTCTTTTAGATTGAAAGGATAATTAAAAAAACAATAAAGCCATTAAATCATAAAGGATACGCAGTTAAAAAGTTTTATATAGGAGTATATATATCTATTAAACAGATCCAGTAAGTGAGTGGCAAGAGATACTTGGATAGTAATGATAAAAAAGAGATATTTGGATAATAAAAGGGAGGAAAACAAATTAATTAAATAATAAAAACAAATGGAAAGGGAAGTTTCCGACCACGTTGTCTTCCTCCTGTGTCCTGTCTTCCCCCATCTCCTCCGCCTCTCGCCAAGGAGGCGAAGACGATAACCACCGACATGCTCCCCCGCATGGCCTAGCGATCCGTTCCCATTTGCAGATCCAATCCAAGCCCCGAGCAATCACCAAACCTGGCCGATTAGATTTCCACCCTCACATGGAGGAAAAATCCAACCTTCGCATGTGACCTCTCTTTAAATCCCCGCAAGAATCGATCAATCAATCCAAAAGGGAACAGGGGAACAGAGCAATCCCGTTGCTTAGCGTCTTCGCCTTGCCGTTGTTGGCTTCTCTTCTCCGTTCCTCGGCGTGCGTAGGCCCATAAACCTCCGCTAAAGCTCCGTTATCGCGCCCAATTCGTCAGCCATTCCCCCAGATTCCCCATAGGCCAGGGTTCCCCGCGCCGAGATCCAACCTTTTCAGTTGTTCGGTTTCAATCGGTGTAAATTCCTCCGGAAAGTAACCAGGAATCGTCCCCCGGAGTTGGAAAAGGTTTCCATTTCTGACCGGTCGTCGAGCCTCGCCACGTTTTGCCGAGGAAAGGCAGGGCGTCCGTTCAGTTACGGTTCTTGATCGGGTGGGGGGACCGCCGCCGCCGAAGGCAATGCAGCCGGATCCGCAAGGCCCGGGCAGGGGGAAGGCGGGCGGCGCCAATGCGCACGTGCGGCTGCCGCCGCCGGTGACGGCGGGGTCGGGTGGGCGGCCGGCGTCGGTGCTGCCGCACAAGACGGACAACGTGCGCGACCACTACCGCATCGGGAAGAAGCTGGGGCAGGGGCAGTTCGGCACCACGTACCAGTGCGTGGGCAAGGCGGACGGCGCCGAGTACGCGTGCAAGTCCATCCCCAAGCGCAAGCTGCTGTGCCGCGAGGACTACGAGGACGTGTGGCGCGAGATCCAGATCATGCACCACCTCTCCGAGCACCCCAACGTCGTCCGCATCCGCGGCGCGTACGAGGACGCGCTCTTCGTGCACCTCGTCATGGAGCTCTGCGCCGGCGGCGAGCTCTTCGACCGCATCGTCGCCAAGGGCCACTACACAGAGCGTGCCGCCGCGCAGCTCATCAGGACGATTGTTGGGGTGGTGCAGGGGTGCCACTCGCTCGGCGTCATGCACCGGGACCTCAAGCCGGAGAATTTCCTCTTCGCGAGCACCGCCGAGGATGCCCCGCTCAAGGCCACTGATTTTGGGCTCTCCGTGTTCTACAAGCCTGGTGCGTATCTATGCAATGTTTGTGCTGTTTGGTTTGAAATTTTGTGCTGTATAATGTTGCTATATGGTCCCACATGCTCTAGTGATATGTGGGCAAACGGCTAGCATTGCGTTTGGTAGGGAGTAGTGCTCTTATTAGTTGTTTTTGCCTTTTTGGTACATCAACAACCATATTACGTATCAATGTCATTTGCATAACATCTCATTTTTCTAGCATTAAAAAAAATCCATCACGGACATCAAAACTATAATAACATCTAATACCAAATCCTTGTTAATAGTAATAAGGCTTTCAAGGTTGATGGCAAGTACTGTCTTTTCTTGTACACACCTAATAGAATTTGTGTTAAACGTCAGCTTAATGAAGTCTTCAGTTGATTTAGTGTTATCTTCTGCTTGCTTAAGTGATTAACAGAACACACACTGAAAGCTATCCCTTTCCATTCTCCAGGTGATAAATTTGCTGATGTTGTTGGGAGCCCCTATTATGTTGCCCCTGAGGTGCTTCAAAAGTGCTATGGCCCAGAAGCTGATGTATGGAGTGCTGGAGTGATTTTGTACATTTTGCTATGTGGTGTACCCCCATTCTGGGCAGGTAAACTGTTTGTTATTCCAACCATCAAATTGCTAGGTTGTGATCCATTTCTGTTTACCGATATTGGCATGTTTACATGTGTAATTTTTTCCTATTTCCCCTCTCCCTTCAGAGAGTGAAGCAGGGATCTTCAGGCAGATTTTGCGAGGCAAACTTGATTTGGAATCTGAACCATGGCCAAGTATCTCTGACAGTGCTAAAGATCTAGTCCGTAAGATGCTTACCCGGGATCCTACAAAGAGATTGACTGCTCATGAGGTTCTATGTAAGTTTTCTGCCTCAATGGCTTCCCTCCCTCTCTGTCTTAGATTTCATATGCATGCTTGTGGTCCTGTGTCATTTTTATGACATTGACTATGCCAGGTCATCCATGGATTGTTGATGATGCTGTTGCACCGGATAAGCCTATTGATTCTGCTGTTTTGTCAAGGCTGAAAAACTTTTCTGCAATGAACAAGCTCAAGAAGATGGCATTGAGGGTAACATCTTTTTATCCCATTGTTGATATGTAATTATGTTGCAAATGAAATTCAGAACTTTGTTTAGTGGCGATGTTAGGTTCATGCTTCATTTCTATTATGACATTCCCGTACAACCTATTACTAGTTTTGTGTTAACTTTGTATGTATCTTTTCCTTTCTCTTTCCCCTTGTTTTCCATGTCAACTGGATTTTTTGTGAACTTACCTTTAAATCTATGTTCATATTACTCCCCTTTATTATTCAGAAAAGCCAATTTATACACATCTGCTTAAAAACCAAAACTTTGTAAGCCCGGCTATTTAACCTCCTATTGTTGTTTTTTATGTCCTACTACTATAAACAAAAAGCTGGCTTGCATGTCACCTACACCTCTTTTTCATAATTCAAGAAACCTTTTTCTTTCCAAAAGAACAGTCCTCCCATACCCTGCTGTCTCCAGTCCCTTCAGCTGCACTACAGCAGTACAGCCACAGGCCTGGATGCCAGCCACAGGAATCTATGACTACTAATCAGCAAAAGCTATTGAACCCATGATTGAAGACCACCTAACACTAGCAGCACTGCAGCAGGATGCCACGAATGGCAGCAACTGTAACTTTCAAAACAGAGGTTCAGAAGAATGCTTTCAAAATAGAGGTTCAGAAGAACGTGTTGTCCTTTTTTTCTTTGAAGAGAAGAGATTTTTTGCTTTTACTTAGTTGTCTGGCACAGTACTGGAACAAGTAATGCTCAGGTTTCCACTATGGGTTGTGCAAAATGTTGTTTGCTTGAACTCTAGGTGAACTAGTTTATCACATAAAGAGCATGTCATGAGGTTGCAAAAATGCTTGATAAATGATAAGAGACGATGGCATGTGCAACGTGCAATGACCATGGAAATTGATTTTTCCAGAGGCATTTCTTTCGTTTGTGCAGGTGATTGCTGAAAGTCTATCTGAGGAGGAGATTGGGGGTTTAAAGGAGTTGTTCAAAATGATCGATACTGACAACAGCGGGACGATAACTTATGATGAACTGAAGGATGGTCTGAAAAGGGTGGGCTCAGATCTGATGGAACCTGAAATCCAGGCTTTGATGGATGCAGTAAGTGCTACTCCCTCCATTCCAAATTACAAGACGTTTTGGCTTTTCTAGATACGTTGCATTTGCTATGCACATAGATATACACTATGTCTAGATACATTGTAAAATCAATGTATGTAGAAAAGCCAAAACGTCTTATAATTTGGGATGGATTTAGTACTATTATATCAAGTGTATTTTCCAAATAAAATAGTTGTACTGGAGCATCCTTTGGTTGGATGAATCATTGAGATTGTAATCTGGGCTTGGCCTCTGTATCAGGCTGATATTGACAACAGTGGAACCATTGATTATGGAGAGTTCTTAGCGGCTACATTGCACATGAATAAACTGGAGAGGGAGGAAAGCTTGGTGTCAGCATTTGCATTCTTCGATAAGGATGGGAGTGGCTTCATAACAATCGATGAGCTCTCACAAGCATGCGAACAGTTCGGTCTTTCTGATGTTCATCTTGAGGATATGATCAAAGATGTGGACCAGAACAATGTTAGTCGTCTTCATCCTTCTTGTTTTTTCGTCTCCATCTCTGTACTTGTCTGTTACCTCATCTTCATTTAATTGGGTGCTGTCAAATTATACATCATTTTGCAGGATGGGCAAATTGATTATAGTGAGTTTGCTGCGATGATGAGAAAGGGCATTGCTGGTGGAGTGGGAAGGCGAACCATGAGGAACAGCTTGCATGTGAATCTTGGTGAACTCTTGAAGCCCGCTGAGACCTAGTTTTTATCAGAGGATTCTGCTTTCCAGATGCTTAGTTCCATCTGAAGTTCAGCGTGGCTCATCAGCTTTCACAGATTGCTTAGTTGATCTAGTACCAGTGCCACAGAAAAAGCTGTTCAAATTTTCTCAGTGGTACTAGTAGTTAGTGGAAAGAGCATTCTGTGGTATCAGTGACAAATTTTAGGTGCTGAAGACGACATGTTATGCTACTGTGGAGTCCTGTTGTCTTGTCATGATTGTTGTTGATAATTTCAGGTTTGTACCATTACTGATCTTTGTTGTCAATGTAAAATGTGCTGTTGTCCCATAATGTAGGCACCTAGGTCCCCTCCATTTGAAGCATCGACGGATTTGTAAACATGTTCTCATGAACCTATTTCTTATTGATGATTTGTCAAAACTCCTTGTTGTTTTCCGCATCACAGTATGATAGGAATATAAAGATATGCAATCTGGTGGCCACAGCGGTGGGAGAGCGAGGCCACGGTGGCAAAAAAAACATAGGCCGTCGGATTGGTGGCCGCGCTGACCATGTTTATGCGCTGACCGTGCTCACACCGCTAGAACAGGAGCTCGTGCCTTAGTGGGCCAGGCGTTCGCAGAGGTCAGCTGCCGCTGTCGACCGCCGGTTGGGTGGAGAGGGATGTCGACCGCCGGTTGGGTGGAGAGGGAGGTCCCAGTGCCAGCCTCGTCTCAGAAGGCTGCTTTTCGCCGGTTTCTGCGGGTCGGCCCATGGGTAGAGTGGGTGTTCGCCTGCGCTGCGTGCCGTCGCTGCCTGGTGGGCCTTCTTGTTGACGGGTCCCGCGTGTCAGTGTCGTTTCAACGAGCCGCACCGCGCTGTGCTGCTCACCGTCAGCCTCCCTCCTCTGCTTGTTCCCTGGATAATAAAGACGCAGTTCGCACCTCACTTTTCCTTTCTCCTTCCCCTCCGCCGGTTCCGAAAGGTGGGTGAACCCTCGCTTGCTCCCTGCGCTGGATTTTGGTCTCTGGTTTGGTCGACGGAGTTGCTGCCGTCGACGACATTTTAACTTCGCTTCGTTTTTAGGGTGTTGCGGGAAGAATCGGCTGCTGGATCTGTTTCTGTTGGCGAGCTGTGCCAGGGCCAGCGGTTGGCCTGCGTCGGGCAGGCGGTCCACCTGCGCCGGGGTCGTTGCTGCTGCGTGCCCGCGGCTTCTCGCTCCGTTGCGTCCTCCTTTCCGCGGTACGGCCTCCCGAATCCCCTTTTATGGCATCCCCAGTTTAGTACTCACACTAACACTCGATGAAATGTCTAACGTCCTCGATTTTTTCCCTTTTCGCGGGGATTTTTTCTCCTGGTTTCACCTCCTGTGGCCTTTTGCCGTGTTGGGTTCTTCCGTCTTTGTTTTTGTTGTGTTTATTTTGGGGATGCATTCCGCATTCTGGATCCTTACAGGCCGGGTCGATGTTCGCAATTGGCGCTGTAACGGATCAACGTAATTATACGAAATTAAGTAAGAAAATCTTCCACCGAGGCGGTTAATTTAACAAACTTAAGCCCGTATAACCCGAGATTCCGTGAAATCACGAAGGATTTCAAAACCACTAACATACAACCAAGATCGTACTGATTTAGCAGCCATAATTCACACGATACATAAATCTGATCATAAAGGTAACATACATCGGAGTTCGGAAATAAAAGTTATTACAACATAGTTCAACATAAAATAGCGGAAGCAAATAATTTTACGCACACACACTTAGTTCAGTTACAGTGCCAGTCGATAGTCATGGTCCACAAAAGCAGTAGATAAGACTAACAGAAAGACCCTTGCCCAAGGTCCTAGTTGTCACCCATCGCCGGATACAGACGGTTGGAGCAGTACCCGTAGTACATCTGACCATCTGCAACAACAATGGGAACAACGCCCTGAGTACGAGAATGTACTCAGCTAGACTTACCCGTCAAAAACCAGAAATAAAATGACACCAAGGAGCATGCAAGGCTTTACATAGTGGATTGGCTTGACTCATTTGCGAAAAGCATAAGTTATTATGAGTAACTAAAGATAAGTACTTTTAGCATCATTTTTAGGATAACTTATTCATGCTAGGTAAGCACCTATGGCTAAAACAATCACTTGATTAACCATTAACATCAAAGGTTACCATCTCAGGTTTAGCATTTCCAACATTATCCACATAACCATCCGTGTTTCATCATTGTTACTACGATGCCATAGCTCGAGTCAAGTGCTCACTAACCGGGAGCGACGGCGATTCGAATCGAATTCCTATCCAGCTGGAGATTTATTCCTCACACAAACCATGCTCCCCCCGTCAGGGTCGCTTAGATCACCAATGACACTTTCCGAGAAGCCGCGGGATAACAATCATGGATCGCACTACCCAGGGACCGCCCGACTGCCAGGACGCACCTTGGGCTCACTCTTCGCGTCCCCGTACACCCCCTTCAACGCCAGTCTGCCAACCCGAGTTTATCCCGGCTCAAAAAGTGTCGCTAGCTTCGCGGTCGAAAGGTACTTTATTCGGCCAGCTAAATGTGAGGCATGCGTTCAACATGACAAGAGGGACGAGCAACGATCGATCCTTAATCGACACAGACGGAATCACTATAGTCCAAAACCCTATAAGACTCCGCCCGGTCTCCGTTTATCCATCAACACTTGGTTACTTTTCATGATCACAAATACAGCTAACCATAACCCGGTATCCACCTATAACTTGCAGGTGACAGGAAATCACCCGACTTCTACCGGTCTAAGCATGGCTAAGCAATTTACTCGATCCTGACCTAACAGGGTAAAAGATAATCTGGTGGCCAAGGTAATAATGCAACAACGGTTTCACTCAACTCCTATAACTTAGTGCAACAATATATATATAACTATAACTCATGCAATAAGAAATGACTTTGTATAAATTCAGGAGACTTAAAATGCTCCGGGGCTTGCCTTTTTCGAACGAACTAGGGTGGTGATCGACGCACTCTGGCAGTTCCTCGCCTGACTCTTCCTCCTCGGGCACCTCCTGTGCCTGGGGTTCCTGCTGATCCGTCCAAGCCTGCTCCTCCGGAACTGCTGCCTGCAACTCCTCCTGCGATCCTGTATGATGCAAGTGCATAAGGAAACATGCGAAGAATGCATCGAAATGCGGTGGAGTGCTTTGATGACATGAGATGCAGATGAGCACATGGAATGAGCAGTTTGAATATAATTATTTCTTCTACAAGGTAGTCAACATCATCCAAGAACATGTAACCTAAAACATACACCTTATCCTTCTATTAGTTAGGCTACCATCTACACATACAATTGAACCTAAGCTACCAAAGCTTACCAACCTAGCTCATCCATAACATCAGCAAGGCATAATGATGCTTCAAAGATACACCAAACATATTTTATTTCTCTCAATTTCTCATAAAGAATAATCTTTTATCTCCTATTTAGCTAGGGTTACACAACAACACCTATCTCTGGTGTAGATAAAAATCTACAAAAATTACAGTAGACTACTCTTACCCTAACTAACCTACCACTAAATTTTCATGAGAATTGCACAAGTAAAACTGCCTGTACAAAATAAACAAGCTATAGCCCAAATGTGAGCATGAATTTATTTTATACTAGAAAAAGTATCAAACAACAGATTTCACAATTTTCTTAGGTTACTAACAGTAAACTAACATACTACAAAAATTATCACATGTATGTTGTATACAATTTTTACTCTATAATAAAAATAACAGATATTACCAATTAAAAGCATTTGAACTACACTTCAACATTTTTCCACAGAACATGCTTCACTAATATTTTTCCTAGAAAGTACATCACTAATAAAGATTAATGCCACAAGAATCACATTTTTCCCTTTATTATTTTATTTACTACACTTTTTCTAAGATATCAGCATTTATAGCAATTAAATAAAATTGCACAGTAGAGTGTCACAAAAATCACATGAGATATTTTTAAACTGTAGATTTATTCAAAAGGAACATTTCACAATTTGTTTCATGATTTTTGGAGCTATAAAACTTGAGATACAATTTTTAGAAGCCTTTTTCAGATTTTCTGGAAAGCAATTTCTTTAAAACCGAAAATCAAAACCGGCTTTAAACGCTACGTGCACCCCGCTGTGACACGCGAAACCGAAACACTGAGACAGACAGGCGGGACCCATGGGTCAGACGGGCCCACCCGTCAGCCGCAGTCGGTCAGGGGCGGCGCAGACTGCCGGGATCTCGCCGCCGGCGAGTCCTCCGACGACGGGGAGGGCACCATCGTGCTCCTCTCACCGACGCGAACCCAGTGGTGCCCAGTGGGTGGCCAGACGAGCTCGGCATCGAGCTCGCCGGCGTGCATGGCGGCTCGGTGGCGCGGGATGCCGTCGGCCGGCCAACTCCGACCGAGAGGAGCCGCGCGGTGAGGTCAGTGAGACTCGTGGTGCAAGTGCGGTGCTCGTGCGCTCGAGAAGTGGGCGAGAAGTGGCGTGGAGGTGTGCGGCTCACGGAGCGGGTCGCTCCGGTGAGCTCGGCCGGAACTCCGGCGAGCCATTACCGCGAATGGAGGCCAAATCCTGGCGGGCTGTGGCGAGCACCGGACGCGCAACGACAAGGCGCAGCGAGGGTGAAGACGGAGGCGGAGGCGGTGAGCCGGAGCGGCGGCTAGGCGGTTGCGGAGCTCGGGAGCCGGCGATGGCGAGGCGGAGCTCTGCTGCTGCTGCTGCGGGCGGGCGAGGGAGAGAATGGAGGGGCAATCCGAGGAAGACGAGCGCGCGGAGGGGGGGGGTAAGCGGGCGCGGACGCTTCGGGGGCCACAGGGGCGCGTGTCGCGCAGCTCCGACGGCGTGCGGCCACGCGGCGACCGAGCGCTGCCGCGGCGCCACGACGCCACGCGCGGGCGCGCGCGCGCGCGGGGGCGGGAGGGAGACGACGCGGGCGCGGGCCGGGCCGCCAGCGAAGCTGGGCCGAAAGGGAAGCCGAAGCCCACTAAGGCGAAAATCTGATTTTTCTTTTTCAAAATATTTTCCAGATTTAATTCTTTGTTTCAAAATTGAATTTGGAGATGAAAAAGAGGTTTTCAGAAATTTGGCCCAAAATAAAAGTTGTTCAAAATTTTATTCTCTACAACTTTCATATAGAGCACTTTTCAAAATTCTCAATAGATTTTGAATTTGAGATTTAAAGCTAATTTTAAAATCAAAAACTCATTTACTTAGAATATTTTTAAAACAGAATTTGAGGAAAACTTGAATTCAAAATTTTGCTCCAATAATCAAGTTGATTTATTCTAGATTATTTAAAATTGCTACTTCTCAAAAGTTCACCAACTTTTTAACACTTATATCAAAATTAGGGTTCCCATTTATTTGTTTTTCACATTAAATTTGAAAGAGCTACAAATCAATTAATGTTAATCATGCAATGATGCTGAATGCTTATGCTTTGAATGATAATGCATGCTTAACACCCAGGGGTGTTACAGCCCTCCCCCCTTATAAGAATCTCGTCCCGAGATTTTGAGTTACGAACCACTTATCGTAAAAAGCTTTATACGCGGTTTGAAGATATTCTCCTGTTTCCCAAGAAGCATCGCTCTCATCATGGTGGCTCCATTGAATTTTGTAGGTTGTGACCACTTTATTTCGAGTGACTCGGTCCTTAGTATCCAGGACTCGAACCGGTTGCTCGCGATACTCCAAGTCTGCCTTGATCCGAACACCCTGAGGTTCTATCCTCTCCTCTGGAACACGCAGACACTTCTTCAGTTGAGACACGTGAAAAACGGGAAATATCGAACTCATCTCTTCTGGTAATTGCAACTTGTACGCCACGGGACCCTTTTTCTCTATGATCTGGTAGGGCCCTATATATCTTGCAGACAGTTTCTTCTTGATTCCGAACCGTTTCTTCTTCATTGGGGTAACCTTCAAATAGACATAGTCACCTACTTGGAACCCCAATGCTCTTCTTCTCTTGTCTGCATAACTCTTCTGACGAGACTGTGCAGCTTGCATGTTTTGTTGGATAACACGGACCTTTTTCTCTGCCTCATCGACAAAATCAATTCCATAAAACCTTCTTTCTCCAGGCTCTACCCAATTTAACGGTGTCCTGCACTTCCTGCCATACAAGGCTTCAAAAGGTGCCATCTTGATACTCTCTTGGTAACTGTTGTTGTAAGCGAATTCTGCCAATGGTAACCAGGATTCCCATGAGCCTCTGGATGATAGTACACAAGCTCTAAGCATATCCTCGAGTACCGCATTAACTCTTTCGGTTTGCCCATCCGTCTGTGGGTGGTAAGCTGTGCTACGAATCAAACTAGTACCCAAACCTTGATGCAGATGTTCCCAAAAGTGAGAGGTAAACTGCGAACCACGATCGGACACAATCGTTTTTGGTATCCCGTGCAATCGGATAATCTCGGCAATGTACTTCTCTGCATATTGAGGTGGTCGGAATGTCGTCTTAACAGGCAGAAAGTGAGCTGTCTTGGTGAGACGATCTACTATTACCCAAATAGAATCATGCCCTTTTTGTGTGGTGGGGAGACCAGTGATAAAGTCCATACTTATATCGTCCCACTTCCAATCGGGTACCGACAAGGGTTGCAGAAGTCCTGCAGGTCTCATGTGAAGAGCTTTAACTCTACAACACATGTCGCAACGAGCAACGTATGCTGCAATTTCTTTTTTTCATCTTAGTCCACCAATAACAGGGTCGCAAATCTTGATACATTTTACCACTTCCGGGGTGAATAGATAACTTAGAACGATGGGCCTCATCCATCAACTTGTTCTTAAGCTCTCTATCCTTAGGTACTACCAGGCGATCCTTGAACCATAACACTCCTTGGTCATCCAATCGAAAGTGTTTGGTGGGTTCTCTCTTCATCCTTTCTTTAATATGAAAGATTCCCTTATCTGTTTTCTGACCATCAATGATCTGGCTTTCCAGAGTACAACTGACCTGAACATTATGCAACACAGCAGGATGTAACAAATTGAACCCTTCTTCAAACAACGGTTGCACATCAATAGCATGGGATTTTCTGCTCAGTGCATCTGCTACTACATTAGCTTTTCCAGGGTGATAGTGCACGTTCAGATTATAGTCCTTTATCAACTCTAACCATCTCCGCTGTCGCATGTTCAACTCAGATTGGGTAAAGATGTATTTGAGACTCTTATGATCTGTGAAGATATTACACACATTACCCAACAGGTAGTGCCTCCAAATCTTTAGAGCATGCACCACTGCTGCAAGCTCTAAATCATGTGTAGGATAGTTAACTTCATGCTTCCTCAATTGCCGTGAGGCGTAAGCAACGACTTTTCCATTTTGCATTAGCACACATCCTAACCCATTCTTGGATGCGTCACAGAAAACATCAAACGGCTTTTCTATATCTGGCTGGGCCAGAACAGGAGCAGTGGTCAACAACATCCGCAAGTTACGGAAGGCTGCTTCGCACTCCTCTGTCCATACAAACTTATGATCCTTCTGTAACAGGCTTGTCATTGGTTTGGCAATCTTCGAGAAATCTGGTATGAAGCGACGGTAGTAACCGGCTAAACCAAGAAAACTGCGAACTTCGTTAACCGAAATTGGTGACTTCTAGTTCATAACCTCTTGTACCTTACTGGGGTCGACAGAAATGCCATTTTCAGACAACACGTGGCCGAGAAAAGGAACTGTCCTAAGCCAGAACTCACACTTGCTGAACTTAGCATACAGTCGATGTTCTCTGAGTCTAGTCAAGACTATCCTGAGGTGTTCCGCATGTTCTTCTTCATTTTCTGAGTATATCAGTATGTCATCAATGAACACTATCACAAACTTGTCCAACTCGGGCATGAAAACCGAATTCATCAGGTACATAAAGTATGCAGGAGCATTTGTCAACCCGAAGGACATGACAAGATACTCGTACAAACCATATCTGGTAGAGAACGCAGTCTTAGGCACATCTTGCGGCCTAATTTTTATCTGGTGGTACCCTGATCTCAGATCTATTTTAGAGAACACTTTGGCTTTGGACAATTGGTCAAACAAGATATCAATCCGAGGAAGAGGATACTTGTTTTTAATTGTCACTGCATTCAGTGGCCGATAATCCACGCACATGCGTAAGGAGTTATCCTTCTTCTTTTTCACAAACAGAGCGGGGCATCCCCATTCGGACGAGCTGGGACGAATCAACCCTTTCCTTAGCAAATCCTGAAGTTGCTTTTTCAGTTCTGCTAACTCATTGGGAGGCATCCGATAAGGCCTTCTTGAAATCGGTGCTGTTCCTGGAATTAACTCAATGGCAAACTCAACCTCTCGGTCTGGTGGAAGTCCAGGTAACTCCTCTGGAAACACATCTGGAAACTCACAGACCACTGGAATCTGGACTAGCAGAGTAGTTTGCACCGCACAAGATGTGCTAGCTAGGTCTACCCTCCGAGGTAGGACCACTCGAAAGGTGCCTTCCCCACTGGGTTCCTTAAGAGAGACACTCCTTCCTCCAACATCAATTACAACTCCCATTTGATTCATCCAGTTCATACCCATGATCACATCCAAAACTAACCCTGGCATGACTATCAGGTTAAGCTTATATTGCCGGTTCGATATGTTTAGGGTTACTCCCTGAACAATCTGATTAGTCAACAGATCAGCCCCAGCTGAACTGATTTTATATGCACATTCCAATTCAACTATCTTTTGCTCATGTCTCTTAACGAATGCTTGACTTACAAAGGAATGAGATGATCCGGAATCAAACAAAACTACTACAGGGTGATTGTTGATAGAAAACATACCAGCTGTCACCGGTTCTCCCTCAGGGATGTCATCCACAGTGGTGTGGTGCACACGAGCTTGATACTGCGTTTGCTGTTTCTTAGGGTAGGGACAATACTTTGCAAAGTGTCCAGGTTGGTTGCAGTTGAAGCACGGTCCCTTCACCTGAGCCACAGTTCCAGATGAACTGCCTTGTCCTGCCTTTGCTTGAGGCAATGCCATCTTGAACGGCTTCTGGTTCCTCTGGGGTGGCTGAGCATTCTGATTCCTCCTTTGCGGTGGCCTAAACCTTGCACCTGGGGCAGGCGATCGATAAGCCGGGCGGTTGGCTACTGGGGTCCGGGACTGAGACGAACCCGACTCGAACGCCCTCTTACGGATCTTGGAAGCAGCATACACATGGTTGTTCTTCTCTTGCTTCAAACAGTCGCTAACGAAGTCATTGAAACTAGTCCTCAGGTTTGTACCCACATGTTTCATCATCTTGGGACTCAGGCCTCTCTTGAAACTAGCGATCTTCTTGGCATCAGTATCCACCATGTCCGGAGCATAACGGCTCAGGTTATTAAAGGCATGCAGGTATTGAGTCACAGTCTTCGTGCCTTGATTTAATGCCAGGAATTCCCCAAGCTTCATCTCAGTCAGACCAGGTGGAATGTACGTTCCACGGAAGGCTTCAGTGAACTCCCTCCAAGAGATATGGGCATGGGGAGGAAAAGTGGTGCGGTGATGCTTCCACCACATTCCTGCCGGACCTTGAAGCTGATGAGCTGCATACTCAGTCTTCAACACCTCAGTCATTCTTAAGACACGAAACTTATCTTCCATCGTATTAATCCACTCTTCTGCATCTAAAGGTTCTGCGGCTTCCTTGAAGATCGGTGGACGAGTATCCATGAAGTCCTTGAAACTGCTGTACGGATTTGCTTCGTGACCTACCGGGTTTATCCCCCGACGGGTATTATCTGCAATACTGCGCAGCGCCGCTTCCATATTCTGTTGCATGCTCTCCATGTTTCGTTGGCTTCCCAAAAATTGGGCGAAAAACTGTTCCGCAGTGTAAGGTGGAGGAGGCGGTGGTGGATCTCGGTCATCATTAGCAGCTGCACTTCCACCAGCCTCAGCGGTACCATACACGGTACGACGAGTGTTCGGCATCTGCATGTTTCAGCAACAGTAATTATTAGGTGATGTTGTAGGAATCGCGACCGAATGAAAAATCATGCCGAACTGAATTCACTGGAGAGAATAAATTCATACAATAAAACAGGGGCACAATAAGTCATTCCAATTATCACAACATCACTAATTATATTACTTAAAGCACACACATCGCGTCCATTACAACCAAGTTGCCAGCATACATACACTGGACTTTGGACGTTCGGATACCGCCACAAACACATCCAAACTTTCCAACCTTACATCAAGCTTTAGTCTTTCTACTCATTATTACATGTCCAAAGTGCTAACAAGCAAAAGACCATGCAAACGGAACCTAGTAGCTAGTGCAACAACTACTAGCCTACTCATCGTGATCGCTATCTAGGTCAGAGACGTTGGCGTTGTCGCCGACTGCAGCGTCGTCTTGCTCCTCAGCTGGCGCCACGGGCTCTTCAGGATCTTCGTTTGCATCCAAATCCATCTCTGCTGCGCCAGGAAGGTCATAAGGGTTAAGCTGATTGTTCAGCCGATGGACCTCTTCATGCAAGTTATCATTGTACTCTTCGGCATCAGCCAGTCGCTGCTCGAGCTCAAACTGTCTAGCTCTCAACACATTCTCTGCGGACCAGGCTTCATTCCTCTGATGGAGCACATGAGCCAACATGCTCTCAGCATTCCTGTGGGCGGTGGTTAGTCGTCCAAGCTGCTCTCTCAGGGCACGTACATCCCCCTCAAAAATCACAGTCCTTTGAGTGGCCTGATCTCTCTGACGAGTCAACTGAGCCATCTCAGCAGTGAGCCTCTCAATCTCGGCGTCGTGATCTCTCTGAAGCTGACGGCGGTCATCGCGAGCCTGACCAAGAGCACTAGAAACACGCCTCAGACTACCTTCCACTCCATCGAAGGCCCTCATCACTGCAAACATGGCACTCATAGTGGGGTTGTCACTGTTCTGTGCCTCTGCTGCGCTAATCTCCCGAGACCTGCCCCTGGCTTGCTGCCACGAGTCAGTGGAGGGGTTGCCCCTCGGAAAGACTCCCGCTATAGTTGCTGCCAACTCCTGAGGAAAACGATCCATGATATCTCTCAGGATTCCAAAGGCTGTCCTCTCAGCGGCTTCTTCAGGGGTCCTGCCAGTTGACTCAAAACGCCAACCGGTCCACTCAGAACCATCACCTCGGGGACGAACTACTGCTTCCACAGTCACCAAAAGTCCTTCACCCAACCGCTCATTTGACCAAAAATATCGGGGCTCCATCCCATCATGATAGCCGACATAGCTGAGCACTCTCCACAAGAGTGTAGGCATCCCAAACTCTCCAAGAAAAGTGTGACGCTGGCGAGTGCGCGGAGCAAGCTGATGACGGGGAGCTCTGCCGGTGGACTTGCGAGCGGTCTGCTTGGTACGTGCCATCTGTAGCAAAAATTTTATTACCGTGGTGAGAACAGATTTTTAAGTTGGCATTTTTATCAAAATGAGATAATCAATTTATAAGGGGAGGAACAGTGCCATGAATGAAATGCACACATGATGCATGCACGTTCAGTACGTCCTCACAAACTTAGAAAACTAATGACTACTAACGGAATAATCGGTGGCATACAACGATCTCTCGTAACGTAACTAACACGTACTACTCGAAAGCGTTGTTATGTACCTGCAGAAAGGAAATCACTTCAGCCCAAACCTCACAGTATGAAAACATGCAGAAAGCAGTAAAGTAAGTTACTCGCTCTACACGCATCCCCAGATACGAGTATAACGGTAACAACTACCCGAATCGTCGTCCTATTGACGGCATCGTCACTGCATGACGGAATTCCCCACAATTTGGATACCCTCATATGAACATGCGCAGGGCACGTAAGTATTTTGGTATCACATAAGCACTCCCCTAGATCGGCAGTGTATCCGACCATGCACTCACAACTCTCACTTACCAAGGCGTAGAGGTAAAGGATCCGTACATTACCACTCAAGTGAATGGCACTCATACCATAGCACGCCGTATGAGCGACGAAATTTAAAATATGATGCAAACCCCCAAGTTAGTACTTAATTAAGCCACCTAGAGTCCTTATCGGGCATAAAGGATATGACCACTGGCACACTTTTAAGTTCAAAAGCTTATTTGAAAACACAGTTTTATTTTTAATTACTCATGTGAACAGTAGCATGCTAAACCATGCTCCGATGCCAGCTGTAACGGATCAACGTAATTATACGAAATTAAGTAAGAAAATCTTCCACCGAGGCGGTTAATTTAACAAACTTAAGCCCGTATAACCCGAGATTCCGTGAAATCACGAAGGATTTCAAAACCACTAACATACAACCAAGATCGTACTGATTTAGCAGCCACAATTCACACGATACATAAATCTGATCATAAAGGTAACATACATCGGAGTTCGGAAATAAAAGTTATTACAACATAGTTCAACATAAAATAGCGGAAGCAAATAATTTTACGCACACACACTTAGTTCAGTTACAGTGCCAGTCGATAGTCATGGTCCACAAAAGCAGTAGATAAGACTAACAGAAAGACCCTTGCCCAAGGTCCTAGTTGTCACCCATCGCCGGATACAGACAGTTGGAGCAGTACCCGTAGTACATCTGACCATCTGCAACAACAATGGGAACAACGCCCTGAGTACGAGAATGTACTCAGCTAGACTTACCCGTCAAAAACCAGAAATAAAATGACACCAAGGAGCATGCAAGGCTTTACATAGTGGATTGGCTTGACTCATTTGCGAAAAGCATAAGTTATTATGAGTAACTAAAGATAAGTACTTTTAGCATCATTTTTAGGATAACTTATTCATGCTAGGTAAGCACCTATGGCTAAAACAATCACTTGATTAACCATTAACATCAAAGGTTACCATCTCAGGTTTAGCATTTCCAACATTATCCACATAACCATCCGTGTTTCATCATTGTTACTACGATGCCATAGCTCGAGTCAAGTGCTCACTAACCGGGAGCGACGGCGATTCGAATCGAATTCCTATCCAGCTGGAGATTTATTCCTCACACAAACCATGCTCCCCCCGTCAGGGTCGCTTAGATCACCAATGACACTTTCCGAGAAGCCGCGGGATAACAATCATGGATCGCACTACCCAGGGACCGCCCGACTGCCAGGACGCACCTTGGGCTCACTCTTCGCGTCCCCGTACACCCCCTTCAACGCCAGTCTGCCAACCCGAGTTTATCCCGGCTCAAAAAGTGTCGCTAGCTTCGCGGTCGAAAGGTACTTTATTCGGCCAGCTAAATGTGAGGCATGCGTTCAACATGACAAGAGGGACGAGCAACGATCGGTCCTTAATCGACACAGACGGAATCACTATAGTCCAAAACCCTATAAGACTCCGCCCGGTCTCCGTTTATCCATCAACACTTGGTTACTTTTCATGATCACAAATACAGCTAACCATAACCCGGTATCCACCTATAACTTGCAGGTGACAGGAAATCACCCGACTTCTACCGGTCTAAGCATGGCTAAGCAATTTACTCGATCCTGACCTAACAGGGTAAAAGATAATCTGGTGGCCAAGGTAATAATGCAACAACGGTTTCACTCAACTCCTATAACTTAGTGCAACAATATATATATAACTATAACTCATGCAATAAGAAATGACTTTGTATAAATTCAGGAGACTTAAAATGCTCCGGGGCTTGCCTTTTTCGAACGAACTAGGGTGGTGATCGACGCACTCTGGCAGTTCCTCGCCTGACTCTTCCTCCTCGGGCACCTCCTGTGCCTGGGGTTCCTGCTGATCCGTCCAAGCCTGCTCCTCCGGAACTGCTGCCTGCAACTCCTCCTGCGATCCTGTATGATGCAAGTGCATAAGGAAACATGCGAAGAATGCATCGAAATGCGGTGGAGTGCTTTGATGACATGAGATGCAGATGAGCACATGGAATGAGCAGTTTGAATATAATTATTTCTTCTACAAGGTAGTCAACATCATCCAAGAACATGTAACCTAAAACATACACCTTATCCTTCTATTAGTTAGGCTACCATCTACACATACAATTGAACCTAAGCTACCAAAGCTTACCAACCTAGCTCATCCATAACATCAGCAAGGCATAATGATGCTTCAAAGATACACCAAACATATTTTATTTCTCTCAATTTCTCATAAAGAATAATCTTTTATCTCCTATTTAGCTAGGGTTACACAACAACACCTATCTCTGGTGTAGATAAAAATCTACAAAAATTACAGTAGACTACTCTTACCCTAACTAACCTACCACTAAATTTTCATGAGAATTGCACAAGTAAAACTGCCTGTACAAAATAAACAAGCTATAGCCCAAATGTGAGCATGAATTTATTTTATACTAGAAAAAGTATCAAACAACAGATTTCACAATTTTCTTAGGTTACTAACAGTAAACTAACATACTACAAAAATTATCACATGTATGTTGTATACAATTTTTACTCTATAATAAAAATAACAGATATTACCAATTAAAAGCATTTGAACTACACTTCAACATTTTTCCACAGAACATGCTTCACTAATATTTTTCCTAGAAAGTACATCACTAATAAAGATTAATGCCACAAGAATCACATTTTTCCCTTTATTATTTTATTTACTACACTTTTTCTAAGATATCAGCATTTATAGCAATTAAATAAAATTGCACAGTAGAGTGTCACAAAAATCACATGAGATATTTTTAAACTGTAGATTTATTCAAAAGGAACATTTCACAATTTGTTTCATGATTTTTGGAGCTATAAAACTTGAGATACAATTTTTAGAAGCCTTTTTCAGATTTTCTGGAAAGCAATTTCTTTAAAACCGAAAATCAAAACCGGCTTTAAACGCTACGTGCACCCCGCTGTGACACGCGAAACCGAAACACTGAGACAGACAGGCGGGACCCATGGGTCAGACGGGCCCACCCGTCAGCCGCAGTCGGTCAGGGGCGGCGCAGACTGCCGGGATCTCGCCGCCGGCGAGTCCTCCGACGACGGGGAGGGCACCATCGTGCTCCTCTCACCGACGCGAACCCAGTGGTGCCCAGTGGGTGGCCAGACGAGCTCGGCATCGAGCTCGCCGGCGTGCATGGCGGCTCGGTGGCGCGGGATGCCGTCGGCCGGCCAACTCCGACCGAGAGGAGCCGCGCGGTGAGGTCAGTGAGACTCGTGGTGCAAGTGCGGTGCTCGTGCGCTCGAGAAGTGGGCGAGAAGTGGCGTGGAGGTGTGCGGCTCACGGAGCGGGTCGCTCCGGTGAGCTCGGCCGGAACTCCGGCGAGCCATTACCGCGAATGGAGGCCGAATCCTGGCGGGCTGTGGCGAGCACCGGACGCGCAACGACAAGGCGCAGCGAGGGTGAAGACGGAGGCGGAGGCGGTGAGCCGGAGCGGCGGCTAGGCGGTTGCGGAGCTCGGGAGCCGGCGATGGCGAGGCGGAGCTCTGCTGCTGCTGCTGCGGGCGGGCGAGGGAGAGAATGGAGGGGCAATCCGAGGAAGACGAGCGCGCGGAGGGGGGGGTAAGCGGGCGCGGACGCTGCGGGGGCCACAGGGGCGCGTGTCGCGCAGCTCCGACGGCGTGCGGCCACGCGGCGACCGAGCGCTGCCGCGGCGCCACGACGCCACGCGCGGGCGCGCGCGCGGGGGCGGGAGGGAGACGACGCGGGCGCGGGCCGGGCCGCCAGCGAAGCTGGGCCGAAAGGGAAGCCGAAGCCCACTAAGGCGAAAATCTGATTTTTCTTTTTCAAAATATTTTCCAGATTTAATTCTTTGTTTCAAAATTGAATTTGGAGATGAAAAAGAGGTTTTCAGAAATTTGGCCCAAAATAAAAGTTGTTCAAAATTTTATTCTCTACAACTTTCATATAGAGCACTTTTCAAAATTCTCAATAGATTTTGAATTTGAGATTTAAAGCTAATTTTAAAATCAAAAACTCATTTACTTAGAATATTTTTAAAACAGAATTTGAGGAAAACTTGAATTCAAAATTTTGCTCCAATAATCAAGTTGATTTATTCTAGATTATTTAAAATTGCTACTTCTCAAAAGTTCACCAACTTTTTAACACTTATATCAAAATTAGGGTTCCATTTATTTGTTTTTCACATTAAATTTGAAAGAGCTACAAATCAATTAATGTTAATCATGCAATGATGCTGAATGCTTATGCTTTGAATGATAATGCATGCTTAACACCCAGGGGTGTTACAGGCGCGTCCTACCTCTCCCTGCTACAGACTGTCGCGGCCAAGTGTGGCTTGCCGTATGCCTCCATCGTGTTTGAGGTGGCAGGAGATGGGTCGCCTGCCTATGGAGTTGAGGTCGATGTGCCCTGCGCCGGTGCTGTTATGGCATGCCGGAGTTTTTTCTTCTGGGCACCTCCAGGAGAACTGTCGGCCGGGGGGTACGAGCAGGCCGCATTGCAGGCCATAGCGTTCTTGCAGAGGCTATATGGATTTGTGGTTGTGGACTATAGCTTCCAGGGTGTGGTCCTATACAGTAGGATTGCTCGTGATGCGGTTTCTGTTGCTGCAGCCGCAACCGACATCCTGAGTAGGATAGCTAGAGAACGACGGGATTTGGCAATGCAGTTGTAGTCTGAATATTTGGCCAATAAAGTCTCCTTGCTCAATTTTATTATGTAATGCCTTCCATTGTAGGCTAGAGAGTATTTGTACCTTCCAATTTTTTTGGCTTGTATGCTAGAGAGGCAGATAAATCTATTTAGTACTGATTCCAGTAGATCCTTAGGTGGTAGACAATGCAGTCTGAATATTTGGCTAAGAAAATTTCCTTGCTCAATTTTATTATGTGATTACCTCAGACAAATATTTTATTATGTGCAGTCGCTGTAGGCTTTACAATGTTTGTGCCGCCTGCCTTTTCGGGTTGTATGCTATAGAGACAAATAGGCTTATTTGGTACTGGTCCCCGTAGATTCTTACGGTTCAGACTTGCCCTCAGTGGGACCTCCAGGGACCTCCTGTGTCATTTCAATTCGGCTTATATTGATAATGTTTCCCCTTTTTGCATTAATAGTTTCTTCGTCGTCGACAGCTATGGGTACCGTGCAGTGTCCGAGAAAGAGAAAGTGTATGTGCCATATGGTCCAATCTGTGAGTGTAGTTGCCTGTGTTTATAGACGTAATCCACGTGTGATCGGTTGGGTTTTTTTCCTTGCCTTCCATAGCCGATGGTGCCTACTATGCGCCTCTGAAATTCACTCCTGCCGAGGCTCGTCATAAGAGAAAGAAATATCTAGACCAGAGAAAAATGGTAAGAGGAGGACATGTGTTAGCTTCTTTAGGTGCCTTCTCTGCTTCGATGGGATGTGGCCGTTTCACTCAGGAGTACATCGAGGCGTTAAAAGGTTTGTTTGCTGTAGGGCTAGGCTAATGTTGTGTCTCCTTTTTCTTATAGGAACGTTCTTGCTGCTGATTATGTGTGCTTCTGTGTTTGTTTGTTTTATGTGTTCCTGCTTCGACGGCTGTTTGATGACCAGCCACTTATCCCGGTCGTTCTAGCTATGGCGGACCAGAGTATCGTTGTAGATACTGCAGTGCTATATTTTGGTTGAACGAGTGCGTCCGGAAAAGCTCCAGCTTCAGGGATGGTGAGATCGTTTACAATAGATGCTGCAGGTCCGGCAAGGTTGACATACCCCCTTTTAGAGAGCGTCCTGAACCGTTAAAATCGTTGGCCAGATTTGATGGCGACGCTGCCTGTAGGCGCTTTTTGAAGCATATACGACAGTACAACTGTCTGTTTGCTTTCACGTCTATGGGCGCACACATAGACATGTCTATGAATGACGGTCGTGGACCCCCTGTCTTTAAAATATGTGGCCAGGTCCACCATCGTATAGGATCCCTTATCCCTGCTCCCGGTGAGCCCCCGAAATTTATTTAGCTTTATATATACGATACAGCGAACGAGGTCAGAAACAGGCTGCATGCATTAAACCTAGACGAGCGCCCTTCTGAGCCTTTGGAACCGTCTATTGTTCAGGGATTGCTAGAGATGCTTGATGAGTATAATCCTTTGGCTAGGGAGTTTAGATTGGCGAGAGATAGGTTGGTTGTTACTAACATTGGTGAAATGTTAATAGAGGCCCAAATTGTAACTGGAACACACACCGGCAATATTGTACATATACCAAGAATCTGTTTAACACTTAAGAATGCGAGGCTACCATTTACTCTGCAACGTCGCCAATTCCCTGTTAAAGTCTGCTATGCAATGACAATTAATAAAAGCCAGGGACAGACTTTGTCACATGTCGGTGTTTATTTAAAGACTCCTGTTTTCAGCCATGGTCAATTGTATGTGGCCATTTCATGAGTCACTTCTAAGAGTGGCCTTAAAATACTAATAGAGGATGGCGATGGTAATTGTACAGATGAGACACAGAACATTGTCTACCAAGAAGTCTTCTCAGCGGTGCACAGACCCGCTGCTCAGTTGTAGAGGGTTTCTTTTGCGTGTTGATGATCTTTTGCTGATGAGTAACTGCGAAGTCCTCCTTACAACAACAACAACAACAACAACATAGTCTTTTGTCCCAAGCAAGTTGGGGTAGGCTAGAGATGAAACCCAAAAGAGACGAGAAACAGGGAGACACATAAAGGGACATAAAGGGCACAAGACAAAAGATGTCACGGTTTAGGCACGTTGATTGCTAATCTCCAAGCGCTCCTATCCATAGCTAAATCCTTGGGAATATTCCACTCCTTAAGATCTCTCTTAACGGACTCGTCCCAAGTTAATTTAGGTCGACCTCTACCGCTCTTTACATTATCGGCCCGCTTTAGAACTCCACTACGCACCGGCGCCTCAGGGGGCCTCCGTTGGACATGTCCAAACCATCTCAACCGATGTTGAATCAATTTCTCCTCAATTGGTGCCACCCCAACCCTATCCCGAATATCGTCGTTCCGTACTCTATCCCTCCTTGTGTGCCCACAACACCAACGCAACATACGCATCTCCGCTACACTCAATTGCTGGACATGTCGTCTTTTTCTAGGCCAACACTCAGCACCATATAACATTGCCGGACGAATCGCCGTCCTATAGAACTTACCTTTCAGCTTCTGAGGCACCCTTTTGTCACAGAGAACGCCAGAAGCTTGACGCCATTTCAACCAGCCGGCTAAAATTCTATGCCTAACATCTTCATCAATGTCTCCATCCTTTTGTAGCATCGACCCTAAATACCGAAAAGTATCCTTCTTGGCCACCACTTGCCCATCGAGGCTAACGTCTCCCTCCTCGTGCCAAGTCGCGCTGAAATCGCACCTCATATACTCGGTCTTAGTCCTACTAAGTCTGAACCCTTTCGACTCTAACGTGTGCCTCCATAGTTCTAACTTCCTATTAACTCCCGCCCTATTGTCGCCAACTAGCACCACATCATCAGCAAAGAGCATACACCAAGGGATATCACCTTGTATGTCCCTTGTGACCTCATCCATCACCAAAGCAAATAAATAAGGGCTCAAAGCTGACCCCTGATGCAGTCCTATTTTAATTGGAAAGTAACTGGTGTCGCCATCACATGTTCGGACAAACGTCACCACATCCCTGTACATATCCTTGATGAGGGTAACGTACTTAGTTGGGACTTTGTGCTTTTCCAAGGCCCACCACATGACATTTCTCGGTACTTTGTCATATGCCTTCTCGAGGTCAATAAAGACCATGTGCAAGTCCTTCTTCTGCTCCCTATATCTCTCCATCAATTGTCGTAATAAGAAAATCGCCTCTATGGTCGACCTACCAGGCATGAACCTAAACTGATTTTGGGTCACATGTGTCACTCTCCTTAGGCGATGCTCGATAACCCTCTCCCAGAGCTTCATCGTATGACTTATCAACTTAATCCCACGGTAGTTAGTACAACTTTGAACATCTCCCTTGTTCTTGAAGATAGGTACTAATATACTTCTCCTTCATTCTTCAGGCATCTTGTTTGACCGAAAAATAAGGTTAAAAAGCTTAGTTAACCATACTATCGCTCTGGCGCCTAGGTATCTCCACACCTCAATGGGGATACCATCAGGGCCCATCGCTTTACCTCCCTTCATCCTCTTCAAAGCCTCTCTGATCTCTGCCTCCTGAATTCTCCTCACAAAGCGTCTGTTGGTATCGTCAAATGAGTCGTCCAACTCAAGGGCAGGACCCTCATTCTCCCCATTAAACAGCTTGTCGAAGTACTCTCTCCATCTGTCCTTGATCTCCTCATCCTTCACCAGAAGTCGATCTGTCCCATCCTTGATGCATTTTATTTGGTTGATGTCCCTTGTCTTCCTCTCACGGATTCTAGCCATCCTATAAATGTCCTTCTCTCCTTCCTTCGTGCCTAGCCGCTGATAAAGGCCATCATACGCCTGACCTTTTGCTACACTCACAGCTCGCTTTGCAACCCTCTTCGCTATTTTATAGCCCTCGATGTTGGCTACACTCTTGTCATGGTGGAGACGCTTGAAACACTCCTTCTTCTCCCTAATAGCCCTTTGCACCTCGTCATTCCACCACCATGTGTCTTTCGCTTCCCGTTTGCCTCCCCTACTCACGCCAAACACTTCCGAAGCCACCTTCCGAACACATGTTGCCATCTTTAGCCACATGTCGTCGGCATCTTCTCTTTCTTCCCAAGGTCCCTCATCTAGCATTCTCTCCTTAAACGTCTGCGCTGCTTCCCCTCTAAGCTTCCACCACTTCGTTCTCGCAATCTTGGCCCGTTTGTCCCGGTGGACACGTACCCGAAAGCGAAAGTCCGCCACCACAAGCTTATGTTGAGGGACAACACACTCCCCAGGTAACACCTTACAATCAAAGCAAGCACGTCTATCCTCCCTCCTTGCAAGGATAAAGTCGATCTGGCTCGAATGTTGTCCACTACGAAAGGTTACTAGATGAGATTCCCTCTTCCTAAAGAGGGTGTTCGCTATCAACAAGTCATAGGCCAGCGCGAAGTTCAAAACATCCTCCCCCTCTTGATTCCTACTACCATACCCGAACCCCCCGTGCATCCGCTCGAAACCTACATTAGTCGCACCAACATGGCCGTTGAGGTCTCCTCCTATAAAGAGTTTCTCGCTGATAGGCACGGTACTAACCATGCTATCAAGATCTTCCCAAAACTGCCTCTTGGTGCCCTCGCTAAGACCTACCTGAGGGGCATAGGCACTGATCACATTCAGAGCCGAATCTCCAACTAGCAGCTTGACCAAGATAATCCGGTCGCCTTGCCTCCTAACATCAACGACTCCATCCTTAAGGCTCCTATCGATCAAGATGCCTACACCATTCCTACCCGATGTTGTCCCCGTGTACCAAAGTTTGAAGCCAGTATCCTCCACCTCCTTCGCCTTCTGGCCCTTCCATTTAGTCTCCTGAACGCATAGAATATTTACACGCCTTCTAATTGCTGCATCGACTAGCTCTCTTAGCTTACCCGTTAGGGACCCTACATTCCAGCTACCTAGACGAATCCTAGTTGGCTCGGCTAGCTTCCTTACCCTTCGCACCCGTCGAGGGAAGTGCGAAGACCCTTGCTCATTTTTCACTACACCCGGGCGTAGATGTAGCGCGCCACTAAGGTTGCGACGGCCCGACCCTTGCTCATTTTTCATCGTACCCGGGTCACGATACGACGCGCCACTAAGGGGATGACGACCCGGCCCTTGCCCATTTAACACCACACCCGGGTTCCGATGTAGCGCGTCGCTAAGAGGGTTACGCCCCAACGAATCTCTTGTGGGTTTCAAATCCATGAGAGTGGCTGTTTTTTTTACTGTTGGTTCGCCAGACCTTAACACACCCTCCTCCTTTACCCGGGCTTGGGACCGGCTATGTTGAGACGACTTAAGAAAGTCTTCCAGTCAACATAGGCGGAGTTGCGAAGTCCTCCTTACATTTTATAAATAAATTTTGGTTGTACCAGTCCATGGTGTACACCTCTTGATGGTGTCTTTTTTGTTGTGTGCTGCTTGCCACATGTTTTTTTGCTTCTTTGACTGAGAACAACAACAGCGTGCATAGATTGTTCTATTCATTTCCTTTTGGTTTGAGTGGTTGGTGCTGCCTTTCCAAGGTCAGCAAGACATGCCACAGTGAGTAGTGCTTTCTAGGTGATTCTATGTTCCGACCACCGCTTTCACATTTGCTCCTCTACTCATTTGGTTTCTGTCTATTATTGTCTGTCACACAGGTTGCTGGGATGGCTTTTGACTTGCTGCCTACGTTGCGGCCTCGCCAGTGGCGTGCCACCATATGTGTTCGCGTCTGTCGCAAGTGGGAGTATCGTGGGGGAACCGATGATGGTCCGATTCAACATGTTGATCTTGTCCTCCTTGATGAGAAGGTCTGCAGCCCTATTTACCCCTCATATGTTCTTTGCTGTTGTCTCTGCTCCTGTTGTGGTGTTCTCACCAATGGTGCAGCCTTGCTGCTCATAGACAGATAAACCAACACTGTTGGATCAATGTTTGTTGTAGGGTAACAGCATCTATGGAGAGATTCCAGAACATGAAGTGGATGCCAAAAGCCACCTGCTAGAAGAGAATGGAATCTATGTTATCAGCCGCTTTAGGATTTCTAATGCAAAGTCAGGATACAGGCCCGTTAATTCACCATACATGGTGGAATTCACCCTGCACACAACCATTTCTGTTGCAAGGACTAACATGCATGGGTTCCCAGAGTATGCCTACAAGATAACACCGATAGATGGGTTGTCTACACATGCTGGTGACACCAAGGACTTCCTTGGTGAGTTCATATCCAAAGAACTGAAAGTTTGTTTAGTTCTGTCATATCCTTTCGCTGATCAGGATAAAATTGCAGATACTATTGGGGTGCTGGTCGAGGTGTCTGAAGCTTATACGGTCCGCTTGCCAAACAAGCCTGCCCCTACACTCACTAGGCACATTGTGCTCAGAGACCTAAGGTTGTCCCTGCCTATCCTTCACTGTTCCCTTTCTCCTATCAACATATGTCGTTTTTTATCTACCCTTCTTAAATGCAGCTATTCTGAAATGAAGATTACCCTGTGGGGACATAGAGCTGCTGCTTTCTCCATTGATGATGTCTATAGCCGTGACGAGGCAAAACCCATTGTTGTGTTGTTTGTTGGGGGGCTAATGAAGTCTTATCAGGGTACTATTCTCCGCTCAAGTATGTTGTTTATTGTTGTACTGTTAGGCTATGCTACCTCAAAAATTGCTGTTTTTGGTGTGCTGCCTCTTACTATTGTGCTGGTGGGTTTCCGTAGACACTGTCTATCTAGGATTCGATGATTATCTAACGTGATGGAGGTATTGTTGTAGGCAACTACTATCTGAGTGGAAATGCGGCATCACGCTGGTACTTCAACCCTGTTATTCCTGAAGCCATCAGTACCATGCAAGGCATGTATTTTTGCACTGCTAAATCCAGCGTGTTCTTATATTTACTAAACGTACCATTTCTAGCAATTGGCTACACCTGTGCCACCGGCTCCCTAAGACAGATTGCTTTGTTGTTCAGCTTGCAGGGACAAAGGCTCGAGATAAGGCTTGTTCCTGCACCGCGCCAAGACACTGCTCAGATCCAAGCTCCTCTGCAGCGCGCGGAAAAAACTCTGCGAGAACTTAACGACATGGACCCATATGACTTTGCTGTGAGAGCCGTTCATTCAGACAGTGCTCACAACTTCTTCCTTACACATCTTATCTTATACAGTTGTACATCATGCTTAGCCATCTTCTCCATGGTGTAGGAGCATGGCTACCGCTGCACCGTTACTGTTGGCCGCCTCACTCCCAATGCCTCCTGGTGGTTCCCATCCTGCAGCAAGTGCAGCAAGTCGTGTGTTCCGGACGGTGCTGGCTATAGATGCAACACATGCTCGACCACTTCCTTCAAGTTCAAGTGTGCTCCTGCTTGATTACTGCTTACATCGTGTTTCCTGCCCATCTACACTGTCCAGATAATTAGGTTCCTCTCGCTTTGAAATGTCAGGTACAAGATTTCGTTTGTGGCGCTGGACGGGACTGATGAGGCTGAAATGGTGTGCTTTGGAGATGTGGCACGCCGCATTATTGGCAAGAGTGTTCAGCAGCTCCTCCCAATGCTAACACATATCCACCAGATGTGTTAAAAATTGTTTCACTGAGATTCACTTTTGTAGTTGCCCTCACACAGCAGAGCTACTACAGGCACCAGAAGACCTACCAGGTTATCTCAGTGGTCACACCGTATGGTCGACAGCCTGCTGGCGCTGCTCCTACTAAAAACTCAGATGTCCCATCGCCTGATCATACTGCTTCTCAGAGCACCTTTGAGCACATAGGAGGGTCAGATGGTACACTTTCTTCGTCGGCTCCTACGAACGTAATTCCATACTCCTTTATGTTTTTGCTCCTATAGGCGTTATTATCGTGTATGTCCTTTCGCTCATTCTAGAATAATTTCATGCTGCAGACACCTCCTCTCTCTCTTGGTCTTAACGATCCACCGTCAGTGAAAAGTCAGCCATGGTTAGCTACTTTATTCTTTTTGCTGAGATAAGAGTGCCTAACATATCTAGACATCCTATTTGATTCTCTGCTTATACTTTCTTATCTGTCTGTAGCAAGAATACGGGAAAAGATGACAACTCCTCCGCTAAGAAGAGGCTGACATTTGAAGATGATAGTCTTGCTGAGGTATCAATCATGACTGGACAGTACATCTATCAATAGCTTCCTCCTGTCTTCTGACCACTCCATATGCTTCCTTTCCATGTTGCTACGATTTGCCTGTCACCGAGACTTCTGGAGCAGTTGACGCGTCTGTGGATGCCATGGGCAATACTTCCCTGGAAACTGCACAGAAGAGGTAGTCTACGCTCTTGATGGTGCCGTCTATATTTTTACGTCCATTTTCCTATTTTCACTTACAATACCATCTGTTTTTTTGCAACATTTTCCCAGCGATATCACTGCTCAGAACAAACGGGCTCGTCGAGCTCAGTCTCCGCTGCAACAGAGTGGCTAAACAAGGTATCTTTTGTGACGCCTATTACCAGTAAGGTTTTCCACGATGAATTTAGGCCTTATCGTTTTCCTCTTCCACCTTCGCTTTGCAGCGTGTCCATGCTGGTGTGGGTATTTTGTTCGGATGGATTAACTATCTTTTGCCATCCAAGAGAGACTTCCGCCTCCTTTTGCTAGTGATCCGCCTTGAATGCTGGGTGCTCAACCGCATCAGTTTGCACAGATTGGAGACTGGAGACAAAATAGTCTAGACTGTAGTTGTGATCGGCTCTGAGGCATGAAGAACTCTTAACTTCGATCAGCCTTGCATCTTCGGGCTGTATATATTCTATGTGCATGTTAGAACCCCAGGGTTGACCGCCAAGGACGTTAACCTGATGGCCACACCGCACCTGGCCAGACGTCGCCACGACATACAAACTTGCATTCGGTTGCTGTTGTTGAAAACTTTGTGAACCATGCTAGCCGTCGGCTCTAGCGTTAATCCAGTGAATCCAGTGAAGCCATCGATGCTTCCTATTCGATATTTACATCTTGCCCCTCGACGCTTTTGATTCAGAGTGAAGCTAAAAGCTCTACTGCCGTTGCGGACGTTGGTGAAAACTTCACGGCTATCAACACTTTTCTTTTGGTGCTGAAGTTAGATGTTCGCCCCTATGGCTTTTGCAGTACGGAGTCCCCTATGTGTTGAGCCGACTTAGAGACCATTAGTGATCCTGTTCCTGTTATTAGGTGAACATCGGACGCATATCGTCCTGGCATACAAATTCATCGTCTCGCTTGTGGATGGTGCCTATATGTACTATGTGGCTAATGTGATCTTCAAACGTTTCAGTTCAGTGTGGTTCAAGCCGACCGGTGCCAGCCCGCGCGCATGGGCGCGCCTTAAAACACTAGTGGTTACATCATTTGTCTCCAGTCATCCTTGCCTGCTGCTGTTCACTTGCTTTTCCATCTTTCTGAACTCCTCACCGATGAGGAAAGGCGTTTCATATATATGCTGTGGATGATACTCTGACAAAGTATGTGTATGTTTTGCTGTGTACTCCGATGTTCCGCAGTACTTTCATGTGGTGAAGGAACATGATTTATGGGGATTCAGAATCTACCATGTGCAGAGCATTTGTTCACACATGGTTAAACCAGTGTTGTGCTCCAGGTGTTCCTGCAGAGATATTTTACTCTCGTCTTGTTGCCAGGAGCAAGTTGTATGTGATGCCATCCAGTGATCTCTTGAATGTAATGTAATCAATGAAAGATAGGAACAGTTGGGCTTCGGCCTCTTCCCGTATATGAAGATCACTGAATCATTTGTCGTGACCGATGATCTGCAGGCAGGACCGCAATTGGACTGCCCTGAATGTCCATTCTTGTTCTTCAGTTGAGCACCGCAAGAAGCCGCGTGCAGCCTGGTGTGATAGAGGCCAGGCCGTCCGTCCCTGAGTGAGCGAGTCACATGAAGCAGAGGGCATGGCAACAACACAACTCGCAGCAGCAGGCGTTGCCATCGCCACAAGCCCCAAGAGGCCCGCATTATTCGACGAAAACTACGGCGGCGGCCATTGCCAAGCGTGCGTGTGAATCGATCCACGGATGGGGGAGATCACCGCAGGCGGCACCTACGGGCGACGGTGGCTGGCGAGGTGCGTCCACAGAACTTGCTGCAGGTCTCTGTCCGTCCCGGCGATCCTTTTTTAGGTGAGCAACTCCCATGGCTGAGCTGCATGCAGCAGGGTCCGTCGTTGCAGCTTTATTTAACCTTTTTGTTTTAACCATACAAGGCACAGATGAAAATGGATAATGGGATGGAAATTACATACAGAAAAGAAAAGATGGTGTGCCAGCAGCAGCCCCAGTGCATCAGGAATCAGGACAAAGAAAAAGCTGGTGATTGGTGATGGCAACAGGATTGGATTGGAGCCAAGGCAGTGAGAGGCAGCCAACCGTGACGCGTCAGCCACCGAAATCCAGAGCGCAACCTCGGCCTCACAACTCATATCCCCTTGTGCTCTTGAGCACCCTGGTTCTGGCTTCTTCTTGTTTAAATATGGGGGATGATTGCAGCTCTCATCACTAAGGAAGCAGAAGAAGACGGCTGTGAAGTGTGTGAACCTGAACCTTGTCTGAGGTCAGTGAGCTAGTAGCTGAGTTCCGATCCTAGGCAGCTAGGATACCGCCATACCAGTAGTCTTCTTCACAAGTTAAGAGAGACAGCAACAAGAGATGGTCGCTGCTAGCCTGCTCAAGTCCTCCTTCCTTCCCAAGAAGTCCGAATGGGGCGCCACCCGGCAGGCCGCCGCAGCGCCCAGGCCGGCCACCGTCTCCATGGTCGTCCGCGCCTCCGCCTACGCCGATGAGCTCGTCAAGACCGCGGTACGTATACATACGTCCCATCATATCACTGGTCAATCTCTTCTTCTTCCTCCTGGCTCCTGCTGCTGCTGAAGTGCATACTGACTACTGAGTACGACGTGCCTCTGTAACTGCATGCATGGATCCTCAGAAAACGATCGCGTCGCCGGGGCGTGGCATCCTGGCGATGGACGAGTCGAACGCGACGTGCGGGAAGCGGCTGGCGTCCATCGGACTGGAGAACACGGAGGCGAACCGGCAGGCGTACCGCACGCTGCTGGTGACGGCGCCGGGGCTGGGCCAGTACATCTCCGGCGCCATCCTGTTCGAGGAGACGCTGTACCAGTCCGCCGTCGACGGCCGCAAGATCGTGGACATCCTGGTGGAGCAAGGGATCGTGCCCGGGATCAAGGTGGACAAGGGCCTCGTCCCGCTCGCCGGCTCCAACAACGAGTCCTGGTGCCAGGGCCTCGACGGCCTCGCCTCCCGCGAGGCCGCCTACTACCAGCAGGGCGCCCGGTTCGCCAAGTGGCGCACCGTCGTCAGCATCCCCAACGGCCCCTCCGAGCTCGCCGTCAAGGAGGCCGCCTGGGGCCTCGCCCGCTACGCCGCCATCTCACAGGTGGGTAGCTTGCCGCCGCCATTGATTTATTATGTGCTGCCATTATCGGCTGCATGCATGGCATGACCACCTTCCTGCAGGACAACGGGCTGGTGCCGATCGTGGAGCCGGAGATCCTTCTCGACGGCGAGCACGGGATCGAGCGGACGTTCGAGGTGGCGCAGAAGGTGTGGGCGGAGACCTTCTACGCGATGGCGGAGAACAACGTGATGTTCGAGGGCATCCTGCTGAAGCCGTCCATGGTGACCCCCGGCGCGGAGGCCAAGGACCGCGCCACGCCGGAGCAGGTGGCGGAGTACACGCTGAAGCTCCTGCACCGCCGGATCCCGCCCTCCGTGCCCGGGATCATGTTCCTCTCGGGGGGCCAGTCGGAGGTGGAGGCGACGCAGAACCTCAACGCCATGAACCAGGGGACCAACCCGTGGCACGTGTCCTTCTCCTACGCCCGCGCGCTGCAGAACACCTGCCTCAAGACCTGGGGCGGACAGCCGGAGAAGGTCAAGGCGGCGCAGGACGCGCTGCTGCTCCGCGCCAAGGCCAACTCCCTCGCGCAGCTCGGCAAGTACACCTCCGATGGCGAGGCCGCCGAGGCCAAGGAAGGCATGTTCGTCAAGAACTACAGCTACTAAGCTAATCGGCCGGCCGGCCATCACCGGAATATCGACGACCCTCCGAGATACGTGTACTGAGATCATGGTTAAGCACGTACTCCGATGATCCATCCCCGTGAAGCCATGATATGATCCATGGACGACCATGCATGGTGCTGATCGATGCCGTGTCCTGTTACATAATACATACTAGTAGTACTGCTAGTTACTGCAAATTAAAGATCAAGCTCGCCACTGCAAAGTCTGGGATAATGTATGCGTGGCGGCGAGATCCGAGAGAAAATAATAATAATAAGTTTCGAGATGGCTCCTTAATTAATTAATTACTGTGTGCTGATTTCTTCTAAATATAATGAAGCGCAGTTCTCTTCCGTTTTCGAGAAAAAAAAATTACTGTGTACTGAGATATGTTAATAGATTTTATATAAATCCTATGGCTGCAAAAAGAACGGACAAGACCTGAGAAAAAAAATGAAACCACAACAAGCACCAAACCAAGTTCGCAGTGAACACCGGCTGATATATGGTGAAGTGAGTAATTTGACGTTTCAAGCTTTCTATAAAAGCTGGGTTTACCTCTATCCACTTGATCATACGATGATAACCAGTGAGTGACTTGTACGAGTTATAAATTTGGGTGAACAAAGTCACGGGAACGTTCGCCGAAGAGAAGAGAAGACCACTGGATTATACAATGACAATTAGAGAGAGTGGCAACGGAGAAAGTCACGATGCAATGTGTGACCAACCGATACTGTGAAGGAAATAGGAGACCTGTTGTATCATCCGACAATGATTAGAGACATTTTCTATCACTACAACTGGAACAATTTCAGAGGTGTCTCATTTTTCCCTAGTCGTGTTGTTCTTAGATAAAAGAATGACCCTAAAAGTGGTCCAAGAGACGGTTCACCTCTAAAATTTCTAGAGGCGGTTGGTGTTTCTAGAGGCCATAGAAATGTTGTCCATTTTTAGGAGCACTAACGGCCTATACAAGATTTGAAATTGTTATTGGTTGAAATATTTAATATAAGATTTATAGTAGTTTATATTATGGCACCTAGCTTGGAATTACTAAAATCTTATATTATGGTCTTCTTTTGTTTTCCGAAAAAAAGTATTTGGATTTTGTTTTGAGAGAAAAAAACGTATCCATACTTTTTTGATTAAATATAGGACTATCAAATTATCGATGTAGTCCAACCTACTTCTCTTATGACTGAGGTTGAAGAGATAAAAAAAGGGGTTTCCATGAAAAATCGAGCTTTTGAGCAAAGTTGAAGAGAGTTTTTTTTAAAAAAAAAATCCCGCTAGGGACTTTAGGACCTGGCGTAGACAGCCGAGGAAGGCTCGCCCCGGCCAATGCTCGGGGTTCAAAGCAGACTGGGGCCTCGTTTAGTTACCAAATTTCCCCTCAAATTTCACTATGCAAAAAGAAGATTTTTCATCACATCAAAATATCGATAAATACATGGAATACTAAATATAGATAAAATCAAAAACTAATTGCATAGTTTTGTTGTACTTTGTAAGACGAATATTTTGAGTCTAATTAATCAATTTTTAGACAATGTTTTACACTGAAAAACAAAACGCGCTACAGTGTTCCGACAGAAACACTGTAGCGCGCAGTGCCGATTCGGTCGGCATCTAAACACGGCCTGGCAGTGGACAGTGGCTCGTGATCGTCCGATACTGCGAGTGGATTTCCTCGTGCCCCTCCTGCAGTCTTGCTCCCCTTGTCGTGTCGTCGCTTGGCCGTGAAGAAATTTGTGGTTTTGTCCCATCCTCTCCTGTCGCTTTGCTGACTGACACAGCAAGCAATAGCATGCACGGATGGGGATGTGGCAAAGGTGGCAGGAACCAGAGCCACCCACCCCAGCTCCTGTGAACCTCCGCCGGTGCACGCTGGTGCACGCTGCCGTCCACCCTAGACCCTAAACTGTAAACTCTAAACCCTAAATATTTTTGTAGAAATGGCTGACCCGAGAGAAGACGAAGAAATATTGTTGAACATGATCCGTGGTAACGCTGAAGAAGGTCGTTATGACGATCGTGAAGACGATGAGAACCCTGAGGGCATCGATGACAGTTCTCAGTACTTGGTCGACCCGAATGACTAAGACAATGTTGGCGAGGTCTGTAATATATGCAGCCTCCTATGTTTATATACATGAAATTCAAAAAAATTATTTATTAATTGTCTTGTTTCTGCCTACATAGCCCTCTGTCTCAACGACAACCACAGGGACCAGCAGAAAAGTACGAGGCCCGAAAAGCCGATGGAGGGCCGGTTGGTTATCACGGATTTCGACGAGGGAACAGGCCGGCCACGTGGACCCCATGCAAGGTCCTTTGTCGACCACTTATGGTACCTTGCCCGGGATAGAATCCCGATCAATGTCCATGAATGGAAGAAAAATAAGCAATACCCATAAATCAGTTATGTCTCCGACCGTGACAAGGAACTAGTTTAGGGTGACGTGTTGCAATATTTCACGCTAGACACAAACGATGAACAGTTGAAGGAAAGAGTTCGGGATTGGTCTATGAAGAAGATGGCCACACAATTCCAGTGCTATAAGAAGAATCTATATAATGACTATATCAAGAAGAACAAGACTCCGGATTTCAACTATAAGCACTTTGTCAAGCTACGGCCGTTTTCGGACGAGTTTGTACAGTTCAAGACGTCGGAAGAGGGTCAGCAACGGGCGAGAAGGAACCAAGAGAATGCCCGACACAAGACCTACCACCATACGATGGGATCAGGTGGCTACCCTACTGCCATTCCTAAGTGGAAAAAAGTCGAGCAAGAGCTAATTGACAGGGGGTTAGTGCTAGAATCCCTCGACTGGCCTGAGCGCGCCAAGCACTGGTTTTTCGCTCACGGAGGCCGCCTGGACCTAGAGACCGGAAAGGTCACGTATGGGGAACGCATCCAAGCTGTAGCAGAAAGATTTCATCAAGCCCGCTCCGTCGCTCAAAGTGGAGAGTGGCAGCCGAACAGAGATAAAGATGAGCTGACATACGCCCTGGGGAACCCTGAGCACGGTGGACGGACGAGAGGCTATGACTCCGTGTCGTGGGAGCATGCCTTCCCTCAGGACAGAGAAACTTATAGAAGCCGCCAGAGAAAGAAGGAAGAGGACAAGGAACGGCTACGTAAGTTGGAGGAGGCTGTTATGAAGACCAGTGAAGTGGCTCGTAAGGCACTAGAGCGGGAGGAAGTGCTTAAGGCCACTATGAATGAGCAAATCAGAAAGGCCGTGGAGGAAGTTGTAAGTTCCCGCCTCCAGAGCTTGTCACAGCCGGCCGCCAACATCAGCCCCGGCTCAGCTCAGTTGAAAAGCAGTTGTGCTTCTACGGAGGTGCCTGTGAGGCAAGATGATGACATAGGGATGCGCTTCCCGGTGGATGACTTCACCGCTCCGTTGCGTCCTATGAGCTGCATATTCCGGAGGGAAATGCCACAGTCAAGGTGGCTACCAGTGTTGTATCTCCTATCGACCCCACCAAGACACCAAGGATCCACTCGGTCGCAATACCACCCGGATATGCTAGTGTCTCAGTGGATAGAGTGGTTAAAGGCCATGAAAATGTGGCTCTGGATATCGAAGGTGGTGATGAGGAGAAGACCCTAGGTGAAGCGGAGAAGACATTCATATGTTGGAAAAAACGGTACATCATTATTCCTGGGGCGCCGCCACCACAACCGAACCCTAGGTGTGGATGATTGTGAACGCAATTGATTTTCAATAATTATGTACTGTATCTAATTACGGTTCACTCATGTATATACCTTGTTCGTTTTTTTTTCAAATCCAGGACCTCTCCAAGTCCGTCTATCCATTCACCACATGACCACAGTGCTGTGGGACATGACGACGATGATTTCATACAAGACAAGGCTGCATCCCCACTGCTGGTCGTATCTCCTCCACGACGTACTCCAACGCCGCCAGTGGCCCAATCTCCTCTACAACAGCAAGCTCCAACCGCGCCGCCGCCGCCTCCGCCAATGCCGACAACGGCCGCCTCATCGGCACCGGCTGGTCCATCGAGGAACAAGAGGCCTGCTGGCCCACAGAGATTGGTCTCACCACCTCCATCGAAGAAACAAGTTGTGGTCATAAAGATCCCGAAGATGACCAAGCTTTCATACGAGAAGACTGATGAAGAACTTAATGCTTCAGTCAAGGCAGAAGTGAAAGCGTTCTTCGAAAAGACCAAAGCTGACGCACGAGCAAAGCAAGAGAAGCCATACCTAATGTATCCTCGTGTAAAGCTATGTCAAGTAGTGCAGACTATGCAAGACGAGAAGCATGCTGCTAGTAAAAAACCAGCGCCGCTACTATTAGACTATGAGCGTACTATCACAAAGAAAATCAAGGAGGACAAAAGGAAACAGAAGACGGCCGGAAAAGATGTTGCACAGCTCGGCCAACAAGCGCAGCAATCAGTGCCGCCACTAGTGGTTGAGAATCAATACGGTTCCAACATGAACTTGATGCAAATGTCGGTACCTGATGATGTGGACTTATATGAACTCACCAAGTGAATGAATGTGACTGGGCTTTCCTTAGAACAACTTCTCGGTCGGGAGGAACTGACAACTGTTAAAGAGGCCGAAGTTGTTGTTGAATGGCGGAGGAAGTACGTATATGGCAGGAGTCTATGCGACCCTGCAAAGGTAAAAAATCTTGGTACACAAATATACAAGCTGCACGAGTACTACTTGAGATTCTGTGCACAACATCGAAGTGAACAATATCTGGACGTCCAAGTCAGAGACCGTCACTATTTTCGTGGAGATGACGTTATCTGGGTACAGTTTAGTGAAGTACACCAGCTTCTCTATATGAATGCTCTTGACAAATCTCTCATAAACTGCTACTGTCTGTAAGTGATTCTTCCTTTTAATCAATAATCCCACTCTAGCATATATACGTATTCGTAATAACTATGCTCACGATGTGTAGACACATGATGAGAGAACTCAGATTGAAACAAGACGATCGAATTGGTTTTATCGATCTGTATGTCGTGTACAAGGACACAAAGACTAAAGATCCATTCAATCTGAAAATCAAGGAAATAGAGAAAAACCTCCGGAGGTTCTTTTATAACCAAAGGCATAAGGAGTTGATACTCTTCCCTTACCATATGGGGTAAAGTGTTGTGTTATATCATGTCTTAATCAATCCAACACACACACACACACACACACACACACACACACACATATATATATATATATATATATATATATATATATATATATATATATATATATATATATATATATATATATATATATATATATATATATATATATATATATATATATATATAAACAAATGCAGGGATCACTGGATACTCATTGAGATTAAGATCAAGGAACAAACTATAAATGTGTGGGACTCAATGAGAAAAGAGCTGGCAATGTACCAAGACATGATCCAGAGGTAAGTTCTATCATTCGTTAAATATCGTTGCCTGCTCCTTTAATTTACTATGATATACCTAATGAACGACTGACTTATTGGGCATGGCTTAGGCTTGGTTACAACAAAGATATCGTACGGATCTGAAAGTGCCACTCCCCCTCCTATTCTACATAAGTGGGTGTCCAGACAACCGTACGGAACCAATTTATGTGGATACTATGTTTGCGAGTACATGCGGTGTAGCAAATTTACACCTGCTAAAGATATACTAAAAGTAAGTAACATGTGTATACAGTAAATTCATATCTTATTTATTTATTGAAACTAAATAAATATTATGTATATTAATATCTTTTCCTTTAATTAATGCAAATGGAAGGAGTTAGAATTGAAAGAACAAGTGTTAAAGCACACAATACTCGTCGCAATCCAGGAGACGATCGCAGGTTTCATCAACGATCATGTCATTCCGGAAGACGACGAGTTCCACTACAACCCTAGGTTGGATTTGAAGAGTCCAAACAAGAACGAACACTTGTATGAGCTTTGAGTGGCGGGCAAACATTTGTGTAACTCATTAACCGGCGGCCGAACACTTGATTACTTGTATATTATTGTAAATGTAATGTGTGTATATATATATATATATAGTTTCATACTTTATTTGTGTGCAATAATAACACTCTCGTATAGGTGCAACGTATACGAATAATAGCAGCGAAGAATAAATTGGAAAACAATATAACTGAAAACCAAAATCAATAACGAATTGGAAAGAAAAAGAAAAAAGAATCTTTAGTCCCGGTTGGTATACGTTGCACCTATAAACTATAAATGTGTGGGACTCAATGAGAAAAGAGCTGGCAATGTACCAAGACATGATCCAGAGGTAAGTTCTATCATTCGTTAAATATCGTTGCCTGCTCCTTTAATTTACTATGATATACCTAATCAACGACTGACTTATTGGACAGGGCTTGGACTTGGTTACAACAAAGATATCGTACGGATCTGAAAGTGCCACTCCCCCCTCCTATTCTACATAAGTGGGTGTCCAGACAACCGTACGGAACCAATTTATGTGGATACTACGTTTGCGAGTACATGCGGTGTAGCAAATTTACACCTGCTAATGAGATGCTAAAAGTAAGTAACATGTGTATACAGTAAATTCATATCTTATTTATTTGTTGAAACTAAATAAATCTTATGTATATTAATATCTTTTCCTTTAATTAATGCAAATGGAAGGAGTTGAAATTGAAAGAACAAGTGTTCAAGCATACAATACTCGTCGCAATCCAGGAGATGATCGCAGGTTTCATCAACAATCATGTCATTCCGGAAGACGGCGAGTTCCACTACAACCCTAGGTTGGATTTGAAGAGTCCAAACAAGAACGAACACTTGTATGAGCTTTGAGTGGTGGGCAAACATTTGTGTAACTCATTAACCGGCGGCCAAACACTTTATTACTTGTATATTATTGTAAATGTAATGTATGTGTATATATATATATATATATATATATATATATATATATATATATATATATATATATATATACTTTATTTGTGTGCAATAATAACACTCTCGTATAGGTGCAACGTATACGAATAATAGCAGCGAAGAATAAATTGGAAAACAATATAACTGAAAACCAAAATCAATAATGAATTGGAAAGAAAAAGAAAAAAGAAAAAAGAATCTTTAGTCCCGGTTGGTAATACCAACCGGGACTAAAATGTGCTACGCCACGTCGATGCCTGGCAGCACCTTTAGTCTCGGTTGGTATGGCCTGAGAACCGGGACTAAAAGTAAGGCATTTAGTCCCGAAATCTTAGTCCCGACTCACAGCTCGGGACTAGAGGTCCTTTTGGACCGGGACTAAAGCCCTGTTGTGCAGCCGTGCTTGGACGGGGCCGCACACATGCACGAAGTTGCCGCTCCCGCATCCGACGGTCGCCGACGATTGGCGAGTGAGATCGAGAATGAGAAGCTGCGAGGACCCGGTGCACCGTCACGTATGTGAGTGGACGCGCGACCTGCGTCACGTGACTCGTGAGTGCATGAATATCCCTGAAACAATACCAATTGAGCGGTTGCATATGTACCTCTAGGAGTAGTATAGATATTATCTCCAAGAAGATTTTGAAAATAAATATTCCCTGGTTGTCCTGAGATCACAGCTGGTGGTGGTATGATGCGCGCGGAGCGGAGTGTATCGGCTTTGGTTTTAGATGTGGATGAGACCGGGGAGTAGGGGCAGGGCGCGTAAATGGCAAGATGGTGTCATGCCTTCGAAGTTTGAAGCGCCTTTTTTTGGGAGGATCTTTTTTTTTAGAAATTTCTGCATGATCTTGTGGTTTTATTGTGGATCAAAGGGAAGAAGGACAACCACATTCCATACATGAACTCTAGCTGACCGGAATCGACCAGTTTGTGGACTATGGCCTTAATTGTCATGCTTTCTGTAGGAAGTTATATGTACTGCTAGGAGTAGTTCAAGAAGATTTGAAAACAAATATTCCCTGGTTGCCTTGAGAGATCACAGCTGGTGGTGGTATGATGCGCGTGGGGCGGGTGTATCAGTTTTGGTTTTAGATGCGGATGAGGCCGGAGAGTAGGGGCGGGGCGCATAACAGGCAAGATGGTGCCATGCCTCCGAAGTTTGAAGGGCCCTTTTTTTTGGCAAGATCTTTTATTTTTGAGAAAGTTTCTGTAGGATCTTGTGGTTTTATTGCATATCAAAGGGAAGAAGGACAATCACATTCCATACATGAACTCTAGGGGCGTGATTGGTATCCTGCATCTTTTTTTTTAGACCAAAGGCTTTTCAGCCCAGCTTCTATTGAAAGCTGAAAACATCACAGGTTCTGCTGGGGTTACTAGCTCTTACAACGAGCATTCGAAACAAAAGCACTGCCACCCGGGCAGAAACACATGACACACCTCCTGCCAAACCAGCGCAACATCCAGAAAACAAAGATAAGAAAACATCCCAAAAGACCTGAGCTACTGAAAACAGAGACTAAACGAAAGCCCCATTTAGACACAGGTCACCATCGCGCCATTCCTTCCTTCAGATGCTCCACCAATGCTTCCTTCTTGGATCCTTCCTTCTTCTCCATCACGGTCCACTGCTTCAAAAATCCAAGCGCCAAGTAAGCAACCTGTTTAGGGGATTTGATCACAATATTGGAGAAAATTAAGTCATTCCTAGTCTTCCATAACGCCCACCCTACAGCCGCCATAACCCACCACAGTTTCATTTTACCCTCTACTCCCCCACTAGCAGAAAGCAGATTCTGAAAAGAAAGTATAGAAGTTGGAATTCTAGTCCATCCTAGGCTATCCCGTACCCAGCACCACGTTGCAATAGCAATGGGGCACTGGAATAAAAGGTGATTGACCGATTCTTCTGCATCACAGAACTTGCAAGAACACGCCCCATCCCAATTCCTTCTCCTCAACTGTTGAACCGTCTGAATCCTATCGTGCCACGCCATCCATAAGAATATCTTAACTTTCAGTGGAATCTTAGCGCTCCAGATCTCCATCATCTCCACATCAATGACCCTAGCAAAAGTGATGAACCTGTACATACTCCGTGTGGAGAATTTGCCTGACCTCTCTAATTTCCAGCAAGGTATCCTGCATCTAGCCGAGACAGGCCCGACCAATGCAGCGTTTGCATGTTTGGTTTCTTGAACAGCAGTGCGAGCCTGTCCCAACCGATGCAAAAGACCCATCAGATCCTGCATGCGCAGAAACGAAGGGCTTTCGTTTCTAGGCGGCCAGGCTCCCTTGATGCAAGGGCGCGCACTGCGAGTGCTCGTTTGTGACCGGAAGCAACCGCATTCGAGACAAACCAAACAACCATCTGTCATGCACATGGTTCGATGCATTCAGCAAACCAAACACGAGTGGGTGTATGCACTAGCTGACCAGAATCGACCAGTTTGTGGACTAGGGTCTTGATTGTCAGGCTTTTCTGTAGGAAGTTATATGTACTGCTAGGAGTAGTATAGATATTATCTCCAAGAAGATTTGAAAACAAATATTTCCTAGTTGCTTTGAGAGATCACAGCTGGTAATGGTATATGATGCGTGTGGGGTGGGGCATATCGGTTTTGGTTTTAGATGCGGATGAGGCCGGAGAGTAGGGGCGAGGCGCGTAACAGGCAAGATGGTGCCATGCCTCCGAAGTTTGAAGCGCCTTTTTTGGCAGGATCTTTAATTTTTTTGAGAAAGTTTCTGCAGGATCATGTGGTTTTATTACAGATCAAAGGGAAGAAGGACCACCACGTTCCATACATGAACTCTAGCTCACCGGAATCGACCAGTTTGTGGACCATGGCCTTGACTGTCAAGCTTTTTTTGTATGAAGTATATGTATTGCTAAGAGTAGTATAGATATTATCTCCAAGAAGATTTGAAAACAAATATTCCCTGGTTGCCTTGAGAGTTCACAACTGGTTGTGGTATGATGCGCGCGGGGCCGGGGCATATAGGTTTTGGTTTTAGATGTGGATGAGGCCGAGGAGTAGGGGCGGGGCACGTATGCCTTCGAATTTTGAAGCACCTTTTTTTGGCAGGATCTTTTTTTGAGAAAGTTTCTGCAGGATCTTGTGGTTTTATTGTAGATCAAAGGCAAGAAGGACAACCACATTCTAGACATGAACTCTGGCTGACCGAAATCTACTAGTTTGTGAAGTATGGCCTTGATTGTCAGGCTTTTTCTGTAGGATGTTATATTTACTGCTAGGAGTAGTATAGATATTATCTCCAAGAAGATTGAAAACAAATATTCCCTGGTTGCCTTGAGACATCATAGCTGGTGGTGGTATGATGCACGCGGGGTAGGACATATCGGTTTTGGTTTTAGATGCGGATGAGACCGAGGAGTACGGGCGGGGCGCGTAACAGGCAAGATGGTGCCATGCCTCTGAAGTTTGAAGCGCCTTTTTTTTTGGCAGGATCTTTCTTTTTTTAGAAAGTTTCCGCAGGATCTTGTGGTTTTATTACAGATCAAAGGGAAGAAGGACAACCATATTCCATGCATGAACTCTAGCTGACCGAAATCGACCAGTTTGCATTGTGGAATATGGCCTTGCTTGTCCAGCTTTTGTGTAGGAAGTTATATGTAGGGTGTGTTCACTTCGCGAAAAGTAGTTGAAAAATTATTATAGTATCTTTCGTTGTTATTTGGCAAAATTTATCCAATTATGGGCTAACTAGGCTCAAAAGATTCGTCCCGATATTTACAGACAAACTATGCAATTAGTTATCTTTTTTACCTACATTTAATGCTCCATGCATGCGTCAAAAAATTTGATGTGATGGATGGAAGAGGAAATATTTTGGGTTGGGTGGAGAAGTGAACAAGGCCGTAATGCTAAGAGTAGCTCCAAAAAGATTTGAAAACAAATATTCCCTGGTTGTCTTCACAGATCACAGCAGGTGCTGGTACGATGCGCGTGGGACGGGACGTATCGGCGAATAGGGTCGTGGCGTGTAAAAGACGATGTGTTTCTTGGACGGGGCCCCACACATGCACGAGAAGTTGCCGCTCCCGCATTCGACGTACGGCCGCTGGCGATTGGCGAGTGAGATCGAGAATGAGGAGCTGCGAGGACCCGGTGCCCGTCACGTACGTGAGTGGACGCGCGAACCTGCGTCACGTGAGTGCATGAATATCCCCGAAACAATACCAATTGAGCGGTTGCATGATATAGAAAGTGATCACCTTTGCACTACAAAAATTCCAATCTTCCATTTTAGACAAGAAAAAAATCAATAATCTTTCCATCCAGCTTACTTCCCATAAAATGAGTAGCATAATCCTAGCAACACCTTATAATATCGCTCCGGTATCCTAATCTTCCTTCCGCTAAAATCAAATTTGGTAGCATCATAAAAGAAGCCAAGAACATAGTAGCTGCTGCGGCAAAAATAGAGGAACCTCATGGTCTCAATCCTACAAATTGATTGACTAAGGGGTCCGTTTGGTAGAACTATGGTTGTGGGTAAAAGCTGTCGTGGATCATGAGTTATAGAAAAACGGCTGTGGCCTATAAGTCATATGAAGCTAAAAGTTGTCTGGTTGAACAAGTATACATTATACTTTCTATCTTTCTCTCTCTTGAAACAACTATGAAAGAATACTTTATTCCACCATTTTGAAAAGCAGAAAGCCAAAAGATAAAAGCAGGGTCTAAGGATATTTTTAATCAAAATCTCTATTTCTGTCAATAAGAAAGGGTATATAGAGAGGCTCTTGAAGGTGCTCTAAGATTATGTTATGGCCCTCATATATAATCATGTGGCCCACCTGGCACCATGGGCAATGCCAGGGGTATTCCCCTGTATCCCATGCAATACCCAAGATTTTGCTAGTAAGAAAAATAAATATACATTTTTTGAGAACTTGAAAAAATATACATAGTATACATGTACATCCCATTGTCTAACTGGACCAAAAGCCCACGGTCCGCAAATGAGCAGCCCACAAGGCCACAAGAAACAGCCCCAGTGGCCCGCGTTGTTCCCTTTGCTGCTTGCCTGCTCTGCCAGGCACAAGTCCCCTCAAGATCCTTGCACCTGGTGAAGATTCCGTTTTCTTCTCTAATTTAGAATGAATCACAATCTTAATTGACGAAATTTAGAGAAAAGCACTATGTGCCTATGTGTGTGCTGCAATTTAAACAATTTTTTTGTCCATGCTACTGCGTGCTACTCTGTTTAGTTTCGTGATGAAATTCTAGAAATAATTTTATTTTTCACATTCTGTTTGTAAATTATAATGTACATGAAAAAGAAGTGTGCTAGCACTAGCATGTTTGTATTGTAGGAGAAATCTGCATATTTTCATTGCAAATTTTTTTCACATGAAATATCCTATTGTAAGATCCTGGCTCCGCCGCTGCCTGCTATCTCATATCATTAATTTATTATGCCCGTGGAAATGGGATACGCTTTTCCCCCACTAGCAGTCCGCCAACTTTGATCTCCATATCATGTAGTAAGTGCGTGCCAGAGTAGCTACAATCTACTCTTTTTGACTAGTGTTGTTGTGGTGGCCTCTGTTGTCAAAGGTGAACTGTTTATTGTTGATCCAGTCAGTGTTTCAGGCGCACTTGCTGACCAGTAGTCTTCGCCATTGAAAGCAGCAGTTGCTTTTGCATTCAGCGCCGTGTTTACTTCCCGAATTCGGTCGGCCGAATCGGGAACACTGTAGCAGTTTTTATTTTTTAGTGTAAAAAAATGTCTAAAGATTGATTAATTAGACTCAAAATATTCGTCTCGCAAAGTACAATAAAACTGTGCAATTAGTTTTTGATTTCATCTACATTTAATACTCCATGCATTTGCCGGCATTTTAATATGATGAGGAATCTTCTCTTTGCATAGTGGAATTTGGGGAAAGAATTTGGGATATAAACAAGGCGCAGGTACATGGCCGCTTGTTGCCAGTACACCCAGACCAGAACTGAACTACTGAAGTCCATAACAATGGCGCTTGGGTTTCTAGTTTGCATACCCATCGTTCTGTTGATCTCCTTGCCGGCTGTGCATGGTGGCGCTGCATCTCCATCTCCAGGTCATCTGAGCGGGAGCAACTCCGACGTCGCTGCGCTGCTGGCTTTCAAGGCCCAGCTCTCGGATCCTCTCGACGTCCTTGGCAGGAACTGGACCGCCGGCACGCCGCTCTGCTACTGGGTTGGCGTCTCGTGCGGCAGGCGCCGGCGGCGCGTGACCGCCGTGGAGTTGCCGGGTGTTGCCCTCCAGGGTGTGCTCAGCCCTCACCTCGGTAACCTCTCTTTCCTCTCCGTGCTCAACCTCACCAACACCGGCCTCGCCGGCGCAATCCCGGGCGAGATCGGAAGGCTGCGTCGCCTCAAGCTCCTTGATCTTGGCTACAATGCTCTGTCTGGTGGCATCCCGGCCACTGTAGGAAACCTCACGAGGCTCCAAATTCTCGATCTCGAGTTCAACCAGCTGTCCGGTCCGATTCCGACGGAGCTGCAGGGGCTGCACAGCCTTGGCAGCATCAATCTCCGCCGGAATGGTCTCACAGGCCCAATTCCGGTTCATCTATTCAACAACACACATTTGCTAACTTATCTCAACATCGGCAACAACAGCCTTTCAGGGCCGATACCTGGTTGCGTCGGTTCCTTGCCAATGCTCCAATACCTGAACCTGCAAGTGAACAATCTTACGGGGCCGGTGCCGCCAGGCATCTACAACATTTCTACACTGAGTGTTCTTGCTCTAGCCTCGAATGGCTTGACCGGACCAATTCCGGGCAACCAAAGCTTCAACTTGCCACTTCTGCAGTGGTTCTCAGTCTCGTCAAATAGTTTCACTGGTAAAATTCCAACGGGACTAGCAGCGTGTCGTTACCTTCAAGGTCTTGCAGTACCTTACAATTTGTTCGAGGATGTCATACCACCATGGCTGGGCGAGCTGACGGATCTCCAATCCATCTCTTTCGGCTCTAATCGCATCGTTGCTGGTCCAATCCCTGCTGCACTTGTCAACCTCACCATGCTACGTTTCCTTGACCTGGCGCGGTGCAACCTGACAGGATCCATCCCACAGGAGCTAGGACAACTGAGCCAGCTCTACGAGCTGCATCTCTCCCAGAACCGGCTGACAGGTCCTATCCCTGCTTCCGTCGGTAACATGTCTGGATTAGCATTACTGCTTTTGGAAGGGAACCGGTTGGCTGGATCAGTACCAGCAACCGTGGGCGACATGAACTCTTTGACGACCCTCATTCTCGCATTTAACCGCCTGCAGGGGGATCTAGAGTTCTTGTCTGCTCTTTCCAACTGCAGAAATCTGTTGGACCTTGAAATTCAGGGGAATTATTTCACCGGGAGCCTTCCAGGTTATGTGGGGAACCTATCAACCAAGTTGCAATACTTCAATGCACATGACAACAAGTTAACTGGTGAGATTCCAGCTGCCATTTCGAATTTAACTTCTTTGCTTGATCTAGATCTTAAGGGTAACCAGTTTCATAGTTCCATTCCAGAGCCAATCATGACAATAAATAGTCTCCAGTTGCTCCAACTAAGTGGGAATAGATTCTCGGGCTCCATCCCCTCAAATATCGGAATGCTAGCTAATGTAATGATGTTATACCTTCAAAGCAACGAATTCTCTGGCTCCATGCCCAAGGACATTGGTAACCTCACCAAGTTAGAGCACCTATTCTTATTTGATAACCAGTTAACATCGGTTCTACCGCTGAGCTTATTCCATCTTGATAGCCTCCTCCAGCTAGACCTATCTCAAAACTTGTTGAGTGGTATATTACCAGTTGATATAGGCTATTTGAAGCAGATTGATGCTATTGATCTCTCAATCAACCTCTTTGGGGGAAGTCTCCCAGATTCAATAGGGAAAATTCAGATGATAACGTACTTGAACCTATCAGTCAATTCATTCAATGGCACGATTACCAACTCATTGAACAAACTAACTAGCTTACATACTCTGGACCTGTCCCATAACAATATTTCTGGCACAATCCCGGAGTACTTGGCCAATTTTTCCATCCTCTCTAGCTTAAATTTGTCCTACAATAAGCTGCAAGGTCATGTACCAGAAAGAGGTGTATTCTCAAACATCACACTAGAGTCCTTGGTGGGGAACTCCGGACTATGTGGCGGCGCTTCCCGCTTAGGGTTTCCACCATGCCGAACCATATCTCCCAGACGCAACCACCACTTGCTAAAATATCTGCTTCCAACTGCAATTGTCATAGCTGTTGGAGCTCTCGCTTCCTGCCTATGTGTAATGGTGACCAAGAAAGCCAGGAAGCATCGTCAAGGGAGTTCTGCTGGTATGGCTGACGTCATGATCAATGGCCATCCGTTAGTCTCCTACCATGAGCTGGTTCGTGCCACTGAAAATTTCAGTGATGGCAACATGTTGGGCTCTGGAAGCTTTGGGAAAGTTTATAAGGGCCAGCTGAGTGATGGTTTGGTGGTTGCCGTCAAAGTTATACACATGCATTTGGATCAAGCCATTACAAGCTTCGATGCCGAGTGCCGTGTGCTTCGGATGGCTCGGCATCGCAACCTGATAAAGATACTCAACACTTGTTCTAACCTAGACTTCAGAGCCCTGGTGCTTCAGTACATGCCCAATGGGAGCTTAGAGGCGCTCCTACACTCTGAAGGACGAATGCATTTGGGGTTTCTCGAGAGGCTGAACATCATGCTAGATGTGTCGATGGCAATGGAGTATCTACACCATGAGCACTGTGAGGTGGTTCTACACTGCGACTTGAAGCCTAGCAACGTGCTATTTGATGAGGACATGACTGCACACGTGGCGGATTTTGGGATTGCGAGGTTGCTGCTTGGTGGTGATAGCTCCATGATCTCTGCAAGCATGCCTGGAACAGTTGGGTACATGGCACCAGGTACTTGTTGCTGTTGTTGTACACTTGTACTCTACCAATTGATCAATTTTGTCAATCGTGTCTACAATTTTTTTTATTGTCGATTATTCGTGCTACAACTTTTATACCTGTGATTTCTTGATGAGCAGAGTACGGTTCTCTTGGAAAGGCATCACGGATGAGTGATGTGTTCAGCTACGGGATCATGCTCCTTGAAGTGTTCACAGGGAAGAGGCCCACAGACGGTATGTTCGTGGGAGGATTGAGCATCAGGCAGTGGGTCCATCAAGCATTTCCCGGACATCTTGTTGACGTGGTGGATGATGGCCTACTACATGGTCATGATGGCTCTTCTTGTTCCAGTAACCTGGATGGCTTTCTTGTGACAGTGTTTCAATTGGGCTTGCTCTGCTCGTCTGAGTCGCCTGAGCACAGAACGACAATGAGCAATGTGGTGGTGACACTGAAGAAGATCAGAATGGATTATATCAAATCGACACAAGATGCACATGATTCTAATGAATGATCGCCTCACTTGTATACGTGCACGTAAGAATAATATGGACACAATGGTAGACCCAGAAAAGCAACAAATAAGATGATGCTAGACTGGAGAAAAGGTGCTGAATTGATTAGAAATGGATTAAGTTTAAATTTTTAGTTATATTCTTTCTCTTATATATAGATGCGTGGATTAATTCTAAAGTCAAGACCGTGTTAGCAATCACACCCAATTGATTCACTGATAACTCGATTCAGAGGTAGCAGGATACAAGACCTAGAGGGAGGGAGATCTGGAATCAGCAAATAGGAGGAATCGGGAAGAGAAGCAGGGTACAAAGAGGAAGGAATTGAGAGTTGGGGGAAGATGAACAGTATTAAGAGGAAAGCTGTTTTTTTGATAATTGATTCGATCTCCCTTCCTGGTTCTCTCTACCTCCTCTTGTACTGACTCTGGACATACAAGCAGGCCCAGTGTGGTCATAGCCCATGGCCCTCTATCAGTAGCAGACGACCCATATAGCAGACGACCCATATAGCTGACAGACCGGTGCTGTAGCCCGGATAGCTCCGGTCCTGTCTCTCCGCACCTGAATAGGGACAAGCACAAACAAGAGGGTACGAGGGCAGGAAATGCCTTTTATATGAACTGGTACTCCAAAGAGTTGCAGATGTGACTATGTGCTTGCCCGCTGTTATGAACTTCGTATATGTCACCTTTTTTGTGTCGTTTGTGAGACATAGCTACATGACATCCCATATTTACCCTGTTTTTCAGCACTACTTCAGCCGTACTTTTCAACGAAAGAACAATATTTTCCTCTCATAACAAATCAGCATCAGCAGTAGCTAAATTTCAGTGAAACGAACCGGGGAGGCATAGGAAAGTTGTAATATACAATCTGACAAGGGTCTTTGTCTCCCCCGTTTATCTTCTATTGTCTTGCACTAGAAACGGACAATCCTTGACGGCTCGTCACTACCGGATATGGTGAAACCAACAGTGATCCTGCTTCACGGTAGGGTCATAGAGCTAGAGTTCGGCAAATGATTGCGAATCCTAGAGACCCAACAGTGAAGACACCTATCACTATCTAGTGGAGCTATAACCTGGTAGTGATATGCTAATACTAAATTGTGACTTCACCCGGCAGCGACATTATGACATTATTGTCGGGTTTTGGATTGACCTGACGTTGTTAGGGATCCACCTAACTATCTATTAGACTAGTGCTTATTCTCCACGGTCATTCAGCTACCATATTGTTTCAACATCCATTCAGACACATGAAGACCCCCCTGAACAGTTAAGGTCCCCTGCTTGCAGTTTCACATGAATCCATTAACAGTAGCTCATTGCTTCACTACTGGTAGTCTCAATATATGTGCTCTTTGTGGGAGAGGAACTCTCTTCCTAGAGAAAGCCCTCCACAAACATATTCTCTTTGTAGTTAAGATGGTGTCCAAGAGATACCAGAAGAATGTTCATGAAGATAGAGGCACGCCGAAGCCAGGGTGCGCTAGGAGCAATTCTAGCGTGATCTAGTTAGTTTTTGGGCGGAGTGACATTTGAGCGAGAGGCATTGGGTCATTCATGGCTCGCAGCCCTAGTGACCCGCCCGCTGCTCCAACATGCTCTTCCACCTCTGATACCCCACTCAGGTGCTAGAAAAATATTCATGGAGGTGTGTGTTTGTAGACTTCGATGCTAACGTTGGTTTAGTGAGGCAAATGTTGTACCTCTTTCCTGTGAGATCTTTGTTATCGTATATATAATTTTTTAAGGTCTTCGTTATCATATAAAACTTTTGTTTTATGTACCTAAAAATTATTCACATGCAATAGATGACATACTATTATCCTGTAAGGTCTTCACATGCAGTATATGTCATTATCCGTGAGTTTTAGAAATTTTTGGAATGACACTCTATTTTCTATAGTTCAAATTAAGTTTTGTGTGCCTATCAAAAGAAATTCAAAATTAAACTGCGTGTACCCTAATAAAATTAAAAAAATACAACAACAACAACAACATAGCCTTTTGTCCCAAGCAAGTTGGGGTAGGCTAGAGATGAAACCCAAAAGAGACGAGAAACAGGGAGACACATAAAGGGACATAAAGGGCACAAGACAAAAGATGTCACGGTTCAGGCACGTTGATTGCTAATCTCCAAGCGCTCCTGTCCATAGCTAAATCCTTGGGGATATTCCACTCCTTAAGATCTCTCTTAACGGACTCGTCCCAAGTTAATTTAGGTCGACCTCTACCGCTCTTTACATTATCGGCCCGCTTTAGAACTCCACTACGCACCGGCGCCTCAGGAGGCCTCCGTTGGACATGTCCAAACCATCTCAACCGATGTTGAATCAATTTCTCCTCAATTGGTGCCACCCCAACCCTATCCCGAATATCGTCGTTCCGTACTCTATCCCTCCTTGTGTGCCCACAACACCAACGCAACATACGCATCTCCGCTACACTCAATTGCTGGACATGTCGCCTTTTTGTAGGCCAACACTCAGCACCATATAACATCGCCGGACGAATCGCCGTCCTATAGAACTTACCTTTCAGCTTCTGAGGCACCCTTTTGTCACAGAGAACGCCAGAAGCTTGACGCCATTTCAACCAGCCGGCTGAAATTCTATGCCTAACATCTTCATCAATGTCTCCATCCTTTTGTAGCATCGACCCTAAATACCGAAAAGTATCCTTCTTGGCCACCACTTGCCCATCGAGGCTAACGTCTCCCTCCTCGTGCCTAGTCGCGCTGAAATCGCACCTCATATACTCGGTCTTAGTCCTACTAAGTTTGAACCCTTTCGACTCTAACGTGTGCCTCCATAGTTCTAACTTCCTATTAACTCCCGCCCTACTGTCGTCAACTAGCACCACATCATCAGCAAAGAGCATACACCAAGGGATATCACCTTGTATGTCCCTTGTGACCTCATCCATCACCAAAGCAAATAAATAAGGGCTCAAAGCTGACCCCTGATGCAGCCCTATTTTAATTGGAAAGTCACTGGTGTCGCCATCACATGTTCGGACAAACGTCACCACATCCCTGTACATATCCTTGATGAGGGTAACGTACTTAGTTGGGACTTTGTGCTTTTCCAAGGCCCACCACATGACATTTCTCGGTACTTTGTCATATGCCTTCTCGAGGTCAATAAAGACCATGTGCAAGTCCTTCTTCTGCTCCCTATATCTCTCCATCAATTGTCGTAATAGGAAAATCGCCTCCATGGTCGACCTACCAGGCATGAACCCAAACTGATTTTGGGTCACATGTGTCACTCTCCTTAGGCGATGCTCGATAACCCTCTCCCAGAGCTTCATCGTATGACTCATCAACTTAATCCCACGGTAGTTAGTACAACTTTGAACATCTCCCTTGTTCTTGAAGATAGGTACTAATATACTTCTCCTCCATTCTTCAGGCATCTTGTTTGACCGAAAAATAAGGTTAAAAAGCTTAGTTAACCATACTATCGCTCTGGCGCCTAGGTATCTCCACACCTCAATGGGGATACCATCAGGGCCCATCGCTTTACCTCCCTTCATCCTCTTCAAAGCCTCTCCGATCTCTGCCTCCTGAATTTTCCTCACAAAGCGTCTGTTGGTACCGTCAAATGAGTCGTCCAACTCAAGGGCAGGACCCTCATTCTCCCCGTTAAACAGCTTGTCGAAGTACTCTCTCCATCTGTCCTTGATCTCCTCATCCTTCACCAGAAGTCGATCTGTCCCATCCTTGATGCATTTTATTTGGTTGATTCAATCATTTTTCATGGAGATATATGAAAAAATCAATTGGTTTACAGGGATAATTTAACCTTTTTGTGTCCAGATTACCACTAATTAATTCTAATAACACCTAAAAGTGGCCCAAAAAATTAAAAATCAAACATATTTTGGGTGTATACGCTTGCTACTTTTTAAATGGATTTAACAAATGGGCATATACATCATTCACAAAATGGATACACTTTATGTGAATTAAATCAAATTCTGAAGTTTGCATACAAACATGGGTATATGACATGTAATCAAGAAAAATGTATAAAATAAATTTATAAATTGTTCATAGCTTTATTGAACATATCTAACAAAACCTTAATTTTTTTTGCGAGAAACAGATTAAAATATATTTTCTGCTGGGTCAAAGACAACCCGACAGCCATCCAAAACTACGGAGCAGATCAACAACAAACTGGGCAGTTCTTGCAATAACGAAGGTGCCTGGGCGTGGCTCCCAGCACGCCCTGGTTTCGACGAGGCCTTGTCTTCACGAGCATTCTTCTGGCACCTTCGAAACACAGTCACTCATATTCTATAGGTGGAAGGATTCTTCCCAGGTCTTGAGGAGGAAGCTTATAAGAATGGCCATTGTACTCTCAGCCTTATTGTGGTGGAAGGTAGTTGGATCAGATGGCTCTGGGTGTATCCAACAGTCTGAACAAATGCAAGGTCACTGCCGGTTCACAACCCGACAGTAATGCTCTATTATCACTGCTAGGTCAAAATGAAACCCGACAGTAATGCTCTATTATCACTGCTAGGTCAAAATGAAACTAAGGTAATAATCTTGCATCACTATCGGGCTTTGTCGTCATTCACAGGGAAGTGCCTCCCGATATAACAAAAAAATTGCTCCCCACCTTCAGCATTATCTTCTAGCCGCCAACATTTCATCTCCCTCCACTTTTTGTCGCTGTTGAGCACCACCACTGTCTCCGCCCCTGCTGGCTATTAGCACCGCCGTCTTCATCCCCGTCGCCCCGAGGAGCCACGCACCCTTCCCGCCGGCCAAGAGCACCACCATCTTCATCCCCGTCACCTCAAGGAGCGCCATCATTCTCTGCCACCCTAAGGAGCGTGCCCCTGTTCCCTGTCCCCAACACTGTCTTACCTCTCCTTCGTCCCATAGTGAGCCGCCCCAATCTCTGTAATAATATGAATAGAACTTGGTGTAAAGAACTCATCAATTAATTTTGATTTAAGACAACTTTTGGAATTGATATATTCAGGGTGAAGAGAGTAGTAGCACAAAATTGTAACACCCTGTGGATACTAAATAAGATCAAGCATGGGGTGGTTACATAACACTTTGTGGAGTTGTGTTATTCTCAAAGTCACTTAAACTCCTGGGTCATCATCGCAGACTAAGAATTATAACAAAAAAAAGAGCATATACTAAAAGAACACAAAGAAAAAAGAGCTTTATCTTAGAGGAAGGTTTTAAACGTGTTTCATATTTTTTTTCAAGCTAAAACAAATTTTCTAAAGAATATTTAAATTTGAGATTTTAATTGCATAATTTTTCAAAAAAAATTGGATGTTATTTTGAGAAAAAAATATTTTTACAACTTTTTTTTATTAAATGTACTGCACCTTGAATTGTTGGCGTAGACTCATTTATCTCTCTCGCGGTTGAAAGTTGGAGGAGATTAAAAAGATCCGCGTTTTCGATTTGGCAAGGGAAATCGACCTTCGAGCAAAGTTGAAGACGGGTTGTAAATAAAGGAGCAAACAACACAGTAGATTATCCGCCACCAGGTGGCAGTGGCACCGATGAACCACTGACGTTTCGCAAACCCCGCCATCCCCCATCCTGCGACGGCGAGCGGATCTCCTCGTGCTCCTCCTGCAGTCCCTGCTCCCCCGCCGTGTCGTGGCTTGGCCGTGAAGATTTTTTTTTGTCCCATCCTCTCCTGCCTGTCGCTTGCTGACTGACACTGCAAGCAATAGCATGCACTATGAAAAAAAAAAAGATTTTCCGTCACATCAAACTTGCGATACATGTATGAAGTACTAAATATAGATGAAATCAAAAACTAATTGTACAGCTTGGTTGTACTTTGCGTAGGGATGAAAACGGATCGGATACGGACGGATATCACTGATATCGTATTTGTTTTCATATTTATGTCCGGATTCAGATTCGAATACGGATAATATGAAAAATGTCGGATAGAATATGATTGGATATCGACATCATAAATATGTGATTTAAATATTCGGATACGAATACGGTATCGGATGTTAAATATCCGGACTCGGATACGGACGGATTAAAACCTCTCTAAACGAATTCGGTCTCGAATACAGCCGGAAAATATCCGTACCGTTTTCATCCCTAACTTTGCGAGACGAACGTTTTGAACCTAATTAGTCAACAGTTGGACACTATTTACTAAATAAAACAAAAACGTACTACGTTACATTTTTTTTGCCGTTTTCGGGCTCCTGTGGACCTCCGCCGATGCACGCTGCCGTGCCGTCCAGTAGTCCACCCGTGTGTTCCGTTTCTTGGACGGGGCCCCACACATGCGCGTTGCACCGGAGGGACCTGCACGAAATTACCCCAAAGTTTGAGGGGGGCCTTGCCGCTCATCCCTCCCGCGGCGGAGGGACGCAACTTCAAAATCTCCAAACCCGCATCCGGCGGGCGGTGAGAGAACGAGAAGCTCTGCGAGGACCCGGTGGTGCACCGTCACGTGAGCCTGCGCTGGCGGGGCCCACGCGTCGTTGGGGGACGCCGGGACGGCGGGACGGTGGTGGGAAGGGGACACGGCCGTGGCGGCCGTGCGGGCCATGTGGTGCACGCGGCTTTGGGAATAAATGGCGCGTTTAATGGCTGTTTGCCTGCGCAATTATATTTTGCTAATACGACTAATAGTGGTTGGTTGGCAAATGTTTCGATTAGGCCCTGTATCTGTCGCGCTATCACTGTTTGATCGCGATACCTGGGTTTACCCTTTCCATTCACAACTCTCGAACACAAACACCCTGTTCGTTTGAGCTATTCAGCGGAATCAGCATCCATCCAGCAGTGTTTTTCTCTCATAACAAACCAGCGAACAGTACTTTCAGCCACAATAAACCAGCGAAACGATCAGGCTGAAAGGATGTCGTCTGTGCTATAAAGTATTTAAACGAAAACCAACTTCTTTCCTCGGCCCATTTGGTACTTAAAACAAACTCCCTCTATTCTAAATTATAAGTCGTTTTTACTTTTTTGTTACATCTATTTTACTATACATCTAGATATAATATTATGTTTAGATATATGGCAAAACAGATGAAACAAAAAAATCAAAACGACTTATAATTTTAAATGGAGGCAGTATATACCTAGAGTCCTAGACTACTTTTGAGATGACAACTCTACAAAATCTACATATGGCTTCGGTTAGTGTTATTGTCGGTAACAACCATTTTATTATAACATTCCTTCTAGTAAGCAACACTATTCCTTATTCTCGGCTTTATAAAAAACAGGGGTTTCCTCCGTAAAAAAAACAGTTACTTATTTATATTGTGCTAGCAAAGAGATTTTCAACTTAGCCCTTGTTTAGATTGAAGAAAATTTCAACCCGATGAATAGTACCACTTTCGTCTTATTTGGCAAATATTGTCCAATCATGGACCAACTAGGCTCAAAAGATTCATCTCGTGATTTCCAACTAAACTGTGTAATTAGTTATTTTTTTACCTACATTTAATACTCCATGCAAGCGGTTAAAAATTGATGTGATGGAGAGAGAGTGAAAAAACTTGGAACTTTGAGGCAAACTAAACAAGGCGTTAGTAAACTATTGCTGCAAAACCACATCACCCTTGTAGATAAAGTTCTCTATCTTGGCACCTTACAAACTTTGAAGATTTCAAAACACCATTCTTAAAGAGAAGATTTCACCATAGCTTGGAATACAGTATAATTTAAAGTGTGTCACTGCCTTATCTTTCTTCCTCCATTTTGCCTCGCTAAGTACTGTACAAATTTGTGCTATCCCATAATGCACTTCATGAAAAAAACGTATCTAATTACGGTTAACATAACACGAGTTAAAATATCATGGTCAAGCATGCAGTGTTTCTTCTCAATCTTATCTCATGAAAACCGAGGCCATGTTTAGTTACCCTCAAAATTCCAAGTTTTTTCACTCTCTCTCCATCACATCAATTTTTAGCCGCTTGCGTGGAGTATTAAATGTAGGTAAAAAAAATAACTAATTACACAGTTTAGTTGGAAATCACGAGATGAATCTTTTGAGCCTAGTTGGTCCACGATTGGACAATATTTGTCAAATAAGACGAAAGTGGTACTATTCATCGAGTTGAAAAAACTTTCAATCTAAACAAGGCGCGAGTTTCGATCAAATTCGACGAAAATAAGTCCAAAGCACAAAGACACCAAAACCATTGGTAAATTTGCATGATAACCTAGAACTGGAGTGACTGAAACGCAAAACTTCCACACGCTATCGAAGGAGCACCAGAGACCGCCAGTTGAAACGGAGCAGAATCACCACCGCACCTTCTGCTCCTGCCTCGCCGGCCGCCGCCGCGTCCCTATCCCCCACCCCCAGGAGCTCCGCCGCAAATATCGCCATGAGCTCAGCCACTTCCGCGGCGCCGCCTGGCCGCCGCACTAGGAGCCGCCCGCCATCAGCTTCTTCTCGCAAGTCTGACGACCCCTCGGCCGCCGCCGCCGCCGCCAACGGGAATGGGAACGGGAAGGCCGCATCCAAGCCCGCCTGCCCACACCAGCTTACGTAAGCGCGCGGCAAGCTTTAGTCAATCTTCTCCTTCCATTTCGTCGCCTCGGTTCGAGCCGGGACCGCCAAAGGTTGGATTTTTTAAATTGGTTTGGGCTTGCCCAGTGGGGAGAGGACAGTGAAGAAGCTGCGGCTGTCCAAGGCACTGACGATACCGGAGGGGACGACGGTGTCGGATGCGTGCCGGCGGATGGCGGCGAGGCGGGTCGACGCCGTGCTGCTCACCGACTCCCAAGGCCTCCTCTCCGGCATAGTCACCGACAAGGTGACTTCTCTTCTCTTTTCTTAATTTTCTGCTTCAGTTTGATGGTTACATGTGTTCCAGTGTGCTTTTATAGCGATTGAGAGCAGAGGAAATGGGTGGGATTTTTTTGAATTTGATGTAACAGGAGTCCAAAATGCTACATGTTACATATCTTCCTGGGGAAAATCTGTGTTTGGATTACATTCTTGGTTTGGAGCTTTGAGCTTAGCAATTGTCAGTTTCTGACAAAGCAAGGTTCCATTTTATTTGGAGATTTTGATCAGCCTTTTCTTTTACCAAACTTGGACGACTCATTGGAATTTCCTTTTACCAATGCATATTTTTCCCTTTGCTTAAATGGAAGAGGGACAGATGGGTGCTGTTGTACTTGTTTAGTAGTTGGTTTATGTCTAAAACTATCGAAGCAGTCCAGGTTGTACCAATGCATATCTTTATGTTCTATAATTTCTACTCAGTAATTTGAAGTAAATAACCTTGTAAGTTGGGCCGCTCCGGGGCCTGGGCCCTCTGATCCGGTGCCCTGGTGACCGGATCCGGTCGCCCCCAGGCGGGGGGTGGTGCTGGTGGTGGTGGCCAAGGTGGAGGCGGCGGCGCTAACTTGGGGCAAGGGTCTCGGCCTTGTGGCCGGATCCGGCGCCCTTTGGGCTGGGGGCAGCGCCTAGTGGTGGGGTACTCGTGCTCGGCTGCGGTTGGCATTTGTCGACCGCGTCGGCCGTAGGTGCCAGTGCCGGCGACGACGGCTGGCGACGGCATCGGCGTGCGGTAGAGGGACGCGAACGGCTGCGTGTGGCTGCGCTTCGGCACGGTGTCTGGTCAGCCAGGGTGGTTGATGCAGCTGTGCAGCTGCTGTGGGCAGCCGGTTCGTCGACGCCCATCTAGCGGGGCTTCTGCGGGATGTCCAGCCGTGACGACGGTGGCGACAGGCTGGGGTCCGGCATCTAACTGATATCTGTGCTGGGGGCCTTGGGCGAAAACCTAGCGACAGCGACGCCTGTGGGCGCCGCTTCCCTGCTGAGGGCGTCGTGCCCCCAGCACCGTCTTCCACGGGTGAAAACCCGGTCCTTTCCTGGATGCGCGACGGCGGCGCACTCGACGTCGTTCCCTTCCTGAAGGCGTCACGGTGGATTCGAATCGGTTGTGATGTTCTCCTATGGGCGGGGTGAGAGGTCGTGGGTGGGAGTCGGAGCTGCTCTTCCTTCCTTGAGCTTGGCAACGATAACCGTCTTGGCCTCCCGCTTCGGGTTGTCAGTCTCATCTGAGTGGGGTTGTCAGTGCACTATGTCGTGTCTGCGTGGGTAGGCTTCGCCTTTCGTGGTGCTTGTCGCCAAGTTTGGCTGCCTTGTACATATAATTTGCTCTCTACTTATCAATGAAAGCCGGTAAAACGGATCTTTCGAAAAAAAACCAAGCAGACGAAGCCTATTTTTTCTGCTTTCAATATGACTTGTTCATTTTTGTTTGTATCCAAATTGGAGTGCAGGATATAGCTACAAGGGTGATTGCTGAGGGACTTAGGGTGGAGCAAACCATCATTTCCAAGATCATGACACGGAATCCTATTTATGTGATGTCTGACACACCTGCCATTGAGGCTTTGCAGAAGATGGTTCAAGGTATGTCTAGTAATTCTGGCATTTCCTTTGATAGAGTTCATTAAGTAAATGTTTGTAAGGACAATATGGGAACAAAGTAGAGAAAGCCAGCTTGTGATTTTCACTAAACTGTGCCATGGGCTGTTCTCTGATATATGTACTGTACTGCACTAACCATCTGTGTACATTTTTCGTAACAGTATAGGCTACTTCCTGAAGTTCTTGTGCAACTCATATATTTTGCTGTAACCACTATGCTTTTTTTCATGCTTAAACGTAATCTTGTGTTGGAAAAGAAAAAAAAATTGTATTGTATCATGTGATGTATACTATTTCATAAGTCATTGTCAATCCAGCTGAACTTGCTAGTTTTGTAAGTGCAATGACAATACAATTTTGGGGAGCTGTATTGTATCACAGTCCTCAATATCTCAGTAGTAAATGAATATTTCTTCATTGGTATGGTTAAATTTCTAGGATTTGTTTGTCACGTTGCTGAGTTTCTGTCATGATTTTAATGATAATATATGTGTATATACTGTGTAAGCTGGTTGTTCCCATGTCCTTGCACAGAAACCCTTTGTCAACACTTAGTTGGATATGTGCTTCCTTCTTCACTAACATCAGCTTTTCCAATTTGTTCTCTCATATTTTAGGGAAATTTAGACACCTTCCTGTTGTAGAGAATGGTGAGGTTATTGCTATGCTGGACATCGCAAAATGCCTTTATGACGCAATATCAAGACTGGAAAAGGCTGCAGAACAAGGAAGTGCAATAGCAGCTGCTGTTGAAGGGGTCGAACGTCAATTAGGAGGCAACTTTTCAGGTTTCTGCATTACATATAATATCTCAATATTCTCAATTCAAAAACCATTTGGGTCATATGAGTAAATTGATTTAATCTACAAGGTATATTTTATGAAATAGTAATGAAATAGTAATCATGCGAACGCCTTATCATTCTAAATCCAAGTGAACTTCATATCATACCAATTCGCTAGGTATACCATATTCTGCTCTACTATTAAATGTTTGTATTTGTGAGATTAGACACAATATAGTAGATTGATTATCAGGGATATGAGGTTACACATATATAGGCAAGGATGACCTAGGTTTATAGAAACATAACCAGCAGGGATCCTTGCCTAATGGATATCAATCTATCTGTTAACCATATAGGCACTAGGCCCAATAGGATGTACAGGCCCATTAGGGCTGCGGCACCCTCTGTCTAACAATATTATATATCTTGATTGTTGTAACTACATTTTAAAAACCATTTTTTTACGTTGTATCATGTTACAAATCATTTAAAGTTAGTAATTTTCTGTGGTTACAGTTCCTTCTGCTCTCATTGAAACTCTAAGGGAGAGGATGTTCAAACCTTCTTTGTCAACCATCGTTACAGAGAATACAAAGTATATCATTGATTTTCTCTGACTATTTTCTTTCAATAATTAGCAATAGAAAGGACATTGAGCTTACTATGCTATCTTGCAGAGTAGCAATTGTTTTGCCTACAGATCCTGTGTGTGTAGCAGCACAAAAAATGCGAGAGTTTCGGGTTAATTCAGTGGTTGTTGCTACAGGAAACACATTGCAGGGGATCTTTACGTAAGCATTCTATATTAGTAAAACAGTATTGTCCATGATTCCCTTGCTAACTGTTGGTGTTGTTTGATTATGTTACGCAGCTCAAAAGATATACTTATGCGTGTTGTGTCACAAAATATTTCCCCTGAGTTAACTCTAGTAGAAAAGGTATTCCAATATTCCATTATATTTACAATTTTCTTTTTCTCATTGTCTAAGTTGTCCAGTTGCTTTTACACTACCTGTGCTCATTACTTCATTATAACATTTTCAGGTGATGACTGCCAACCCAGATTGTGCCACGTTAGAAACAACAATTCTCGATGCATTACATATAATGCATGATGGCAAATTCTTGCATATTCCTGTTATTGACAAAGGTGCCACCTGATTTCTGTCTCAATCTTTGAATGTCATACTGCTACTTTATATGCTACATGCTTAAAGTCTTCATTATTGTGAACAGATGGACAGATTGCTGCTTGCCTGGATGTCCTGCAACTTACCCATGCAACTATTCAATTGGTAATCCCTAACTCCATACTCCTTCAGCTCTCTTCTGGTTCATACATGAATTTGTCTATCTAATTCTCTACTCGTAGGTTGAAGGAGGGAATGGAACTGTGAATGATGTCGCAAACTCGGTAATGCAGAGGTTCTGGGACTCTGCTCTTGCATTGGAGCCTCCAGATGAGGAATTCGATAGCCGTAGGTTTGTTGATGGGTCTTTTGAGGATTATTTCTATTCTTCTGTTTTCATATGAGGCTATAATACAACTCTCCTTGTATTGTTCAGCGAGGTATCCTTACTCCTGCAGTCAGAGGCTGGAGATGGAAAGAGTAGTGTTTATCCCCCTGTGATCGGCAATTCATTTTCCTTTAAGCTTCAAGATCGAAAAGGCCGTGTGCACAGATTCACTTGTGGTATTTACTTGTTCCATAGTTTACCTGCAGATGTAAGATATGGTTGCATCATCAAATATAACTGAATGTTAATATTTCAATTCACTACTGCAGGCTCAGAGAGCTTGGACGAGCTTGTGTCTTCTGTAAGACAACGATTAAGTATTGCTGATGAAAAAGAAGCAGTGCAACTCTTGGTAAGATCGACTGATCAAGTACTTCAGCATCAGAATGGTCCTATGATTTAGTAGGCATATAAGCATTTAACTTCCAAAGATTAAGAGGGTCCAATAGGATAGAGATTAGGTGCCCAATGCCCCAATATCTGATAGCAAAAGCCAAAGTTTCCCTTACTCTGTTGATGAAAAATTAACTGTGTTCGTTATACTTCAAGAGTGTGAACTCATCCATGTGACCATGTCTTTGCATCACCATGGGTGATTGTATAAATGGTTTCATTCATTATTTCACCAACTAAAAGATGGTTTGTATTTTTCTGCACTAGCCAACTTGATCTTGTTCTATGTAGTATGAAGATGATGAAGGTGACCGAGTGCTGCTGACAACAGACGCCGATCTTGCTGGTGCAGTGCTGCATGCCAAATCATCTGGGTTGAAGGTAACTCTTTTTGTGCCTTCTGTGATTATCTATTCGATTGCAGGTTGTAGGGCTACAAATGACTTGCTCGATCCACCTGACTAAAACAAATGTTCACCTTCAGGTGCTGAAGTTGCACATCGAAGATCCCAGTTTCAATACCGAAGTGACAAAACCGTCACAGGAGCTGGCACCACCTCCCCGCAGTAGTGGGATATCTCTGGTTCATGTTGGGTTAATGGCTGGTGTAGTGGCTCTCAGTGGCGCAGCAGTGATGATTTACTTGAAACGATCTCAGCTGTGATCTCCAAAGGAGAATGGCCTTGTTTTTTGAGGAGCAGGATTGGTGGCATTCGAAACAAGCATTGCCATCAGCTAATGGTTTCTGAAGCATTGCCTTCTGCCTGGTGCCATTTAAAAGATAAGAGCTGACGGAAAGTACTGAAATGAAGATCACATCTGTGATCTGTTGATGAACTGAAGGTTCATACAGGTCACTGGACAAGATCGTTGTTTTTTGGAGTAGGCGAATTTCTGTGCAGGACGTCCTGCCTATCTTTGTTCAGTCTGCATGAACGTGGACAATTTCACGACCATGGTGATATGCTAATATATGTAAACATTACATATATGTTCCCTGTTCATACATGTACTGTACTTGTTTGTAGATAAACAGATGGAAGTTAACTCATTTCAGATGACTATTGTTTCAGAGGGTAATACTGATTCGTCTATCAGGCGTTCATGTTGGGTTTGGTAAAACTGCATTCCTTAACTCCATCTGACAACTACATCAGCTGAGCTGCAGCTCCTGAAAGCCTGTTTAACTACAGCATATCATGGTTGTATGAAACGATCTCGACTGACTTTGGGAAGTCTTGTGCACAGCAATATCGGCAGCAGGGGCAGGTAACACTGGTTATCCGAAGAAATTTGTCCACTCATTAAACGCCAAGAAAGAAAAGGAGATGGAGGTCACATGTGAAAACTGAAGCTCCAGAGAGGACCAGTTAACTGAATTTCACACCGGGGATGGGCACATTTCACACGGGGTATGCTGCGCATCGCCGTGTTGAATGTTGCATTGATAGGTCATCACTTCTGAAGATAGTGATAAAAGTAAATCTACAAAAACCGTTGCACAAGATTCATAATATTAGGATGTCCCTTTATTTCACACAATATAAAGATCATAAAGAAAACTAACAGATAACTGACTCGACAGATGTACCATTTTTCAAGAACTAGACTAGAAGAGTTGGACTGGAGGGGTTAGGAGAAGCAAAGAAGGAAAAGCAGGGGGTGGGAGGTCTCATCCGTTCTTCCGCGAGCGGCGAGAGTCTTAGACCAATCCGGAAAAGCATTGGCGGCCGGCCAAAGGCGGCGCCACGGAGCTCCGTTCGTCGGGCCCCATGGGCGTGGTGGAGTCGTCGTCGCGCGCGAGATGAGTAGTGGCTGTCCCGGCCTTTGCCACCCTCCCGGGACGGAGGAGGGCGGCGCCGTGTCCTCCCTGGGCTGTCCTCGCCGGCGGACGTGGACGGCGGCGGAGACTTCGTCTCCGTTGTCGTCGTGCTCGAGGTGCAGACTGCTCCTCGATCGAGCTACGTGGTGAGCTCCATGCTCGCTCGCCTTTCCCTGCGGCGGCATGGGCTACCTTTGCGTAGTGCCTGTGCTGCCGGATTTATAGCCTGGGGATCGGAGCTACACGCACGATCGCGGCGCGACGATGCATGCAGATGCGGCGCGATCGAGCGGGCGGTTACTGATTGACCGAGTGCCTTGTCCGGGTTCCATGCGCGTCCGGTTGATGAGGGCAGCACGTACTTGGAATGGAATGCATGCCGTTCGTTGCGGATCATTTCCTTTATCGTCCATGGCTGATCATTTCCTTCCTTCCACCATGGCACCATCGGACTCTATTTGTACACAATTTTTGTGATACTAAATTGATGTTATTTGATTCTTGCCGTAATTACTTACTCTTAATTATAAACCATTATTCATTACGACTGTGCATGTATCTCACATAATATAATCCTTCTGTTAGTTAATAAGGAAATGCAAAAGATGTTGTCTACACCTGTTGAATCAAGTATGATCAGCTGCTCTTTTTATTTGTTCCATCCTAGTATATATATTTTAGAAGATCTATCTCATGCACGCCACATTAGTATTGATACAGTGCTACTGAGATTTGAAAACTGAAAGGCACTTTAATTTGCATCAGACCATAAAGCTGTGAACATAAGAAAAGGGAAAAAATGAAAACTTCTTCCGTTCAAAAAAAAGAATGTAAAACTTCATCGAGATTGTTCGCGTGGAAACCAGAAATGCCATAGACCACTTGCCATATGGACCAAAGGTAGTATGGCTCCTGGCGCCGAAGAGAGCCCGTTGGACTGAATGCATGGCCCTGGGCCGCTAATGCAACTGGATTACCATCGGCAGCTCGTAAATTTATATCTGTCTATCTATCTGACTATAACCTATATGGATAGAATCCACTAAAATTCATTTACGATGTTTTTCCTGCAACATAGAATAAAATTTCAAATGCTAAATACATTTATGATGGTTGCATCTTATATTTTTGTTGTGAAAAGTTTTCAAAAATATGTTTAGACATTGATTAGAATATTTTGAGTATTTTCTAGATCCAAATCTATATTTTGAAATCTTCTAGAGATATTTTTACGAGCTCAAATATTGAGTCCATCGTGACCATGTATCTCTAGTTTTTTCTTAGAATTTTATGTAGTAAAGATTCTGGTGAAAAAAAACACTCGAACAAGTTCTTTAATTAAATTTTCAAATAAAGACATCATCTGCTCTGGATTTCTCGCTAGCTAAAGATATATAACATGGTTTGCTTAGAGTGCGCAAGAGATATAGACAAATTGTTAGAGAAAGAACAATTTTATTCAAATTATTCAAATGATGATTTAGAAAGTGAGTTTAAGGCCCCATTTAGTAGGGCTTCTTTCTGGCTCTTACGAAAGAGCGCCTACCAAATGGTTTAGTAAGAAGAGATGCTTTTTAGTGATTAAAGGAGAAGCCGCTTTGGAGGCAACTCCTCCAAAGCTGTCTGGCACCTCCGGAGAAGCCTTACCAAATAAGGCCCAAGGCCTAAGATAGCCTCTTGGAGATGCTTTAAAAAAATGTTTTTTTGGATTAAAAACCATTTCATATATTTACTGGATCTTTCATAAGAAAAAGTGAGACCAACTTGAAAACCACTTCTATTCGAGTGACTCAGCTAATTTAAATGGTTTTAAGAGTTTTTTAAGATATTTGGTTTTTGAGTTAAAGAGAAAAATCATGCTGGTATTTCAATTTGGTAACGGAAAAAGGACTTTTTCATTAGCGTAGAGAGAAGTACTCCAAAGCTCCAGCCGACCAGCCCCGATGTCGGTTGCTCTAACCAGGATTCACCTCCCCGGCGCCATCGCTGTTCAGCTCCAGTCCTCACAGCTCCGCCGCTGCGTTTCCGCTCCGTCACTCCCGCGGACATTCGTTCCTGTATGGGAGCCGCCTCGCGGCGAATGCGGGCCGACGCAGCCTCTCCACGGCCGCCGGCGGCACAGTGCAGGCCGCTGCCCCCTGCCGGGCTGCTCCCCATTTTGGTCGGTAGGTCGTCTTCGAGAGTGCGTCGTTTTCTTAGAACGAATAGAGTATTTGTTGGTTTATCGGTCTCTGGGGGCGAAATTGCTGATTAAACTCTTCATTCATGCGGGGAGGTGACTGAACGCCACCATCGACCACGGGTTGCATCTGCTAATCTGCATCTGTATGGTGTAATGTGGCCATGGCCCTTGGGCGTTCGCCTTCCCTTCTCTTCATGGCTTGGATATAGGTATGATCCTCCCTGATTCTTTGCCTCAAATAGGACAATAATGATGTGTGGTCTACAAAACGTGGGTTACACCTACATATGTGCATCCTGGCTCATGGGTGAAGGGTGGTAACATATTTTTTTAAAGAACAGTGATAACAAATTAATAGCATAAACATGTAGTCTCCCACTTGGAGAACATTTCATGGGCTACATAAATCTAGGTACAAAAAAATGCTTCCTTTGTTCTGTTCTATGAATTTTTGTACCTACATACAATATACATAAATAACTCAATAATCCAAGATGATATAAAATTTAAACATGTACATCCATTGTATGGACCATGAGAATCCAAGTACAAACAATAGATAAGAGAGTCCAGGTACAAACAATAGATAAGAGTAAGTCCAATTTGCAGAGCAATAAGTACAGCATACTTATGTATGATATAATAATATAGAAAACAAGAGAGTAAAGGACAGTCAATCATCCTGTGCGGATAGAAAGATGGATCACATTAAGATGTTCAGGCTCATGCCTGGTTACAACACAGTATTTTGGTAGGACTTGCAGGATAAATATACACCTCATAAAAGCTTATTTTCCTCTTCATGTTCTAGTGGAATTCTGACACTTCAAAGAGGCCCTTAGCGTGGCACCCCAAGAGATGATTCAAAATCCTTCTCCAAGCTATTGAGCCTTCGGCTGTAGTGAGACTGTGAGTTAGAACATCCACCCAAGCTAATAGAAAACGTCTCATGTATAGATTCAGCTCTTGTACAAAGCAATGGTTGTATCTCTTCAGCATTATCTTGATCAACATGGCATGACTTTGACATTTTTGTTCTCAAGAACTGCAAATTCATCTCGATTTGCTTCATGGTAGGTCTCTCTCCACTGTTGAGTCTCAAACACATCTCAGCAAGAGAGGCAACGCTGTTAATCTCTTCCTCGGTTGCTTCTTCCCAGACCTGAGTAGCCACTATCTCTTTTATTGGCCTTGTCTTCAGCTCCCAAAGAAAGTAATTAGACAAGTTCTGCTTTGACCCTGTCTCGCTTGTAAAGATAGGCTCCCTTCTCAGAAGTAGTTCCACAAGCACAACACTGAAACTATATACATCACTCTTCTCATTTAGCTGCCCAGTATGGTAATACTCTGGGTCTAAGTACCCAAATGTACCTTGGACATTTGTAACAACATGAGTTTGATCAATAGGAACCAATCTAGAAGCACCAAAGTCTGAAACTTTTGCAGTATAGTTTGAATCTAGCAGTATGTTAGAGGACTTCACATCTCGATGGAAGATTGATACTGAAGCTGCTGAGTGTAGATAATAGAGAGCTCCTGCAGCTTCTGCAGCAATTCTTAGGCAGTCATCCCATGACAAAGAGAAACCACTGCTTGAACTAGAATGTAGAATTACGAATAATGGACCATTTGAAATGAAGTCATACACCAACAGTGGGACCTCAGTTTCAGGACAACACCCAAAAAGCTTCACTATATTTTGATGATTTATTTGAGAGAGAATTGGAAGGGCAGGCCTGGTGCAGTTGGTGAGTGCTAGCTCGCCGAGTCACCAGGTTCTGGGTTCGAAGCCGTCTCTCTGCAGAATTTCTGCGGGGGTAAGACTTTGCTTCGGTTATTCCCTTCCCCAGACCCCACTCGTGTGGGAGCCTCTGGCACTGGGTCTGCCCATTTGAGAGAGAATTGCTACCTCATTAATGAATTGACTGATCTCACTTTCCTCAATGTCCTTAGACCTTTTTATTGCCACCACGCGTTGGTCAGATAAGATACCCTTATACACCATGCCATGCCCTCCACGGCCAAGGATTCGTGTAGGATCAAAATTGTTTGTTTCCTTTTCCAGGTCTTCCAAAGTGAAAATCTTTGTTTTTTCACTTGCATTTTCATCGGATGATATCAGTTGTTCCAAGAGAAGGCCTTTATTTTTCTGAAAAAAATTTCTTCGTTGTTGCTTTTGGATGTCCTTTTTCCATTTGTGAAGAAGCACTGTTGCACTTAAGCCGAGAAGTAAAATCCCGAAGCCACTGCTAAGCCCAATCACAATACCTGCGATAGTTATGTTCCTTAGCCTGGTTCTGCTTTATCTTCTCCTTGTTAGTTGTCAAATTACTATTGTACAAAGCTCACCTAATAGAAGATTTTGCTTTTTCATACTTGCTCCGTTAATTGGTAAAGCTGCAAATGTCCATGTTAATTGGAGAGTAGAAGAAAGTTAGAATTTTCTAGTCCAACTGAGCTTAGAGCAGATATAGGTAGATTCCCAGAACAATATTGCTACCTGGAAAATTTGACTGTTGGATTTCATTCTGGAAAAACGAAGAAGGATATTGAAGATTCCACGTGTTGGAGCACTAAATTGTCTTTATACAAGAAGCTGATTTGTGGAAAGTTTAGTTTTCACCCGTAATCGAGTGAATTTCAGTTTTGTCACAGAGTTATGTCTTTAAAATGCTGAGGCAAATCCTAACTCAAAGCTAGTAACGCAACAAGATGAGAACACCATAATGTGGCAAAGACATTAATCACCTGTGAATATTTAAAGTTATGGTCACCAGTCTATTGACTTTAGTCTGGTACTCTGGTTAGTGCTATCTATGTGTAGCTTGTTATGGTTTCCAGACATCGTTGTTCACTGCCAAAAATCAGAATACAGAGGATGATTCTGCTCTTTGGACAGTAGAGAGCCTAAAAGATTCAAAGTTCTGGTTTGCAATCAGAGACAGAGAGTGTTGATTATAATCTCTTTAGAAGGGTTATGTATTTCTCAGGTATGGATGTCAGAATTGGTTGATTTATGCAGCATAAACCATAGTTTCCAATTGAACAATATAAAACTAGGAAATATCTGAATTACAACTTAGAGCATAAAATTTCCTAGATTGAATATATATATATATATCTGTTGTTGACAACTGAAACTGGACTGGACTATCTCTATCACTCCCTGCTGTTTTAGTTGTTCTTTTTTGGGTTGTATGACAGGAGGGGTTGCGCCCTACTGATTATATATATTACAAAAAAAGAGTAGAAAGAGGTTCCTTACAACAATTAATAGACAAAGAAATCACTCACTGCTGTTTTAGTTATAAGTAATCTCCAAAATGCAATCCCTTGTTGAACCAATATGGTTAGGATCTCAAAATCATCAAATGTATTTCTAGTGCGTGCTTGTGTCATGTGTGTACTCTCCAGAATGCAATCTTTTTGAGCCAAAATGGTAGGATTTAAAAAACGGTAAGGCAGAGAGGAGGGAGGGAGGGAGACCTTGGCAGCCATTGTGGATGTATGGATTCCCGTGAAATCCCTGCAGACATTGGCATCGATAACCAGTGTAACCATCTGTTGAGTTGACACCCAAACATGTGCTACTGATGCTTACACATGCATATCCTGACTTGTTCTGCATTGCCTCCTGGCAGGTCAGATTGGCAACAGCCCATCGCACAAAGGACAATTCCCCAGAACTAATGTAGAGGTCAGGTTCCTTAGATACATGTACCCCAAATATCTCATTTTGCTAAAATGATAAGGTATACTTAATGCCCACAATCCCCTCATTGATATCTATATATGTCACTTGATTTTTGTCATCGAACTGGAGACTGGAAGACGATGTATTTGTGCAGTTGAGCTGAAATAGCTTTCTTGCAAAACAACCTTCTTCTAGGCCAAAAGGGAATGGGACACTGATGTTACCGCATGATCGCTGGCAGTTGTCGTTTTTGTTCAATTGGATTATATCATAAGTTTGACAAAAGAAATTCAAAAGTCACCAAGGTTTGGAGAATATTCAAGTTCTTTAGCATCTAAGAAAGGTTAGGCAATTGAGCAATCATGGTGATGCAATACGACTAATATATATGGTGCTCAGACATCATGCTCGAGGAAGTAGACAGCAAGACTGAAGAAGTACATTATAAATTATAAAGGATTGTCCCTGCTTTTGAAACCCCTGAACCCCCGCCCCCTATACACAGCGGCACCGTAGCCCCTGTGTTTTCGCGAGGGACAGACGAGGATATTTTTTTGAGCCTGAAAATTCGTTCCCACAGGAGGGATAGAACTCAGGACCTAAGAAGTGCTACTCAAGCCACATAACCAACTCAGCTAGAGGCCTTTTCGCATCAGCTTATACAAAAATATAAAGAAAAGCTCGCTCACAACCTGACTGAGGAAGTACATAAGCTTTATGAAAAGTTTTTGTTAATATTCGTTTACCTATGTGTGCATGCACATGTCCCACATATCAGTTTGTCTGCTAGTGGCATTTAATGATGAGGCAAACATTCAGCTGCATATATATGGCCATGAAACGGAGTACCTTTCATTCTTTTTTTTGAGGAAAGGAGTACCTTTCATTTCATGGCCACTCTACATCACTCTACATATATATGCATGTTATTCGCATAAGTTCAATCTAGACATCCATATGCCTATACCTATCTGAAAACATCATATTTTTAGGATTGTTTTTTTATCTTTAGCACTAACATTTCAGATTTATATCTCCTTTTTTTTACCATGGGCTATCTAACTGAAATGTGGACCTAAACCCTCTACTGTGGTCAGATTGAGAAAATATTTAAATCGAGTAGTTGAAAAAAAAAGGCCTTTAATTTTTTGATTGCAGGGATTACCTTTATCACGTGAGCAGCCATTGGGTACATATGGATTCCCCCCATAACCACCATCGCAACTGCAGATATATCCAAGATCTAATGTCCCAAACAAGCCATCATAGCACCTGCTATGGTTACTCACACAGGCATAGTTTGCCCTATCATCCATGGCGCTGGCACACGTCGGCTGATCCACAATACTCCAAGAGATTTCTGCATAGGCTGAAGTCACGTTGATGCTGTCCCATAGGGAGCTTCTTTGGTTAGTGTGCGTACCAAGTTCACCTCTGTTGTGATTGTGGAGGACAAACCGTAGCTGGAAGGCTTGAAGAATATTGAAGTTGACGGAGCAACACCCAGTTCCATTGCAGTTCTGTCTGGCTACCTTGTCCGTGATCTCAGCATCAGGGCAGGTAATTGTGCAGAGCTTTATGGACGACGCATTATTGAATCTTGGTAAATCTTGTATATATCGAAGTCATAGCCTGTGATGTTTAGGTCCGCATACCATAGGTTGAAGGCTCTTCCAGCAGCTTTCCATGACATGTTGTACGTGCTGACACGATGTATCATGGGCATGGTCAGGGAAAGGCTGATCTTTTTTTTCTCGAATGTCTTTTCATTAAGAAGAAGGGGCCGAAAGCACGGCGAATATAAAGCGGGACACAGAACCACAGAGAAAGTGGTTAGCACCCCAAAACTCAACAACAACACAACAAAAAACAGAAGAAAAGAGAGATAGGGCCTTCCACCACCACCCAAACAACGCAACTGCAAGGCAGGTTGCAACAACGCAAAGGACCCAACTCGGGAGATGTAGCCGCGACGGTAATCCACCGAGAGAGACGACCAAGCGGCCACCAAGGCCCTTGCGGCAAAGCATCCGTGAGAGGGCATCACACGCTCAACAGCAATTGCCCAAGGTGGAGCCAAGCGCGACGTCGGTGGCCAAGGACGGCCAAGCAACGACGACGGCGGACAACTTCGGCAACACCAACATCTGAGGGGACCAAAGCGAAACCCACGTAGCAAAGCATCCGCGAGGGGGCATCACACGCTTGGCAGCAATTGCCCAAGGTGGAGCCAAGCACGACGTCGGTGGCCGAGGACGGCCAAGCAACAACGATGGCGAACAACTACGGCAGCCTCCGGGAGGACCAAAGCGAGGGCGGGGCCTGGCGCAGCGGGCGAGGAGGGTGCATCAACGTAGCCTTCAGGAAGGGGATGACGTCCGCGGACGCCAACCACGTTGAGACGGTCACCCGAAGGAACTTTCGTTCCGAAGCTTGCCCCAACAGCCGCCGCCGACGGGATGAGCAGTGACGACGCCTCCGAGGGTGATGACGCGGACGCGCCACCGTCGTTGGCCAAGACACGAAGCCTGGCGGGGTTTTCACCCTAACCTGTCGTCGGCAATAGCAGCTGCCGCCAGGGGGGCCACCGTCACGCAGGGGAGGGTGGCCGGTCACTAGAAACAGGGGGGATCCAGCCGGCCGGAGTCGAGTGCCGGGGAGGACAGCAGCCGGGAGAGGGCCGCCGCTGTCCCCGCTGCGGGCCTGCCCGCGCCACCAGCGCCGTGGAGGGTGGCCGACGTGGAGGGCGCTGAATCTGGGGGCCCGGCCATGGGGACTGTCGGCCCACGCCAGACCCGGCCCGACCGCCTCTGCATCGGAGAGGTGCGGCGCCGGCAGTAGGGGAGGACCCACGAGCCCTCGGCGGCGCAGGTGAGGACCTGCGAGCCTTTACCGACCCCGCGGCGGGGGTGACCACCAGCCACCTGCGTCGCCGGTCACCGCGCACGGGTTGGCTGCCGAGGGTGAGCCCCGAAAAGCCAACCGGCAATCCGAGTCGGTCGTCGGCGCCGACGAGCCAAGGCCCGGCCAGGGGCCTAGCCCGACCGTCCGCAGCCTCTGCAGGCAGACGTGCGCGGGGGGCCTCCGATGCGTGGCCATCGCGGATAGCCGGGCGAGGCCGCTTGGACCCAACTGCTGCCGCTCGCCTGCCCCCGGCCTGCAGGCGAACCAGGGACGATGAGCAAACAACACGGAGGGGGGGCACGAGCGCGAGCCGCCATGCGCCATCTCGCGCCGTCGACCGCCATGCCTGCTCGCCCGCCGGTTGCTGCTCTCGATCTCCAGCCACCCGCCGGATCCGTGGTGGAGGTCGCCAGATCCGAAGCCACAGGACTCAGATCCGTCGCTCCCTGCCCTCACCGGCCATCTCTGAAGGCAGAGAAGTTTGAACTCTAATGGGGAAGAGAAGGGGGGAGGAAGGAGGGAGGTGGAGGCTGCTGCGGGGTGCCTTTTTGAGCACTGCAGCGGGCCGCCGCCACCGCTAACCGGCGAGCGGTGATGGCGGCTGGGGGAGCCGGCGTGGCGGGGGGCCTGCGGCGGCGGTGGCTAGTGTCGCCGCCCGAGCCGCCCCTGGGAGAGGCGACGCGGGGCCGAACCTGAGACAACGGTAAAGGCTGATCTGTAACAAGGTGTTGGAACTAACATCAATATCATCAACGACCTCCGTGATGCTGTCCTGAAAGTAGAGCCTCGGGGGTTGTGTGGTGTTGTCGCAGGTGAGACTGAAGTCGGGAGACCTGAAACAGTTGGAGCCGATGCCGAATGGGTAGTCGAAGGTGAGGTTGCCACACCTTCTGGGGCAACCGGGAGACATGGCACTGGAGGGAGGATTGTTGCTGCTACCTTGGCTTGTTACGACCACACCAGAAGCTTGCTCAGATGGAATTCGCGGTGAAGACAAGCACAATCACAACATACAGCAGCGAATCGAGCAGCAGACTCATTTCCACGAGTAAAGAGTTCTGAACTTCTGAAGCTTGAGAAAGAAAGAAAGGCAGCTGATGTTGTGGGAAGTACTTGGGCAAACAAACGACTCGTACTAGTAGACAGAACCACAGAAAAGAGAAGAGGAAGGTAAAATATTTACTTCAGAAAAGAATTTACAATGGTCTTGCTGCTTTGTCGTCTTCATCTTCGGTTGGTACAGACGACAATTCTGTACGCCAATGCCTTTATCAAAAAACGTATGCACGGCAATGACGAGTCCCACTACTGCAGCTGGGCACAGCAAAGGCGACTTCCAAGGCACTGTAAGGGCGGCTAACCCAGCCGCTCTTCCGGACTGACTCTTACACTGTAAGGGCGGCTGGTGATGCAGCCTTACAGCGGGTCACTGTAAGGGCAGTTCAATATAGAACCGCCCCTACAGTGGATTTTCTAGAAAAAAAATTTAAATTCGAATTTAAATCTGACCACATCATGTAATATATAATTCAAATTCAAATTCAAATCTGACCACCTATATATATATATATATATATATATATATATATATATATATATATATATATATATATATATATATATCCACAAACACACCAGCATGATATAAACCATCATTATAGTCCATGATTCAAAAGTTTCACAAGTCTAATTCACAAAGTTCATCATTACATAGCTAGAATTTACAAGTTCAAATAGTTTCACAAGTCCAAACCATTCAACGGCCTAGAGCGAGTCTGTGAGTCTCACGAAGGTGTTGGTACATCAGATTTCTACCTAAGTTGGAACTTGGATCATGGTAAGCGCCTTTGGAAGAAATAATCTCATCAATGATGAAGCCGCAAAGGTCGCCGGCGAGCCCCAAGAGTTCATCATCCTTGTATACATCCCTTGTCCTGTCTCTCTCTTCCTTCCACTGCAAGAGACCAAGTTTAGGTCTAGGATTTCATAAGATAAGCTAAGCTTTCATACTACGAGCGGAAAAAGTGTCAAACTAACCAGATTGGGGTGTCTCCTGTAGGCACTAGTGTTACTCATCATACAACATACATAATATCCACAGTGTAGACTCTCAGGCCTCTGCTTGAGACAATGTGTGTTTCGCATATAAAAATATTAAGTAATACTATTGACAAACCACGTACTGGAGTGTACCGATATAAGTTACACGTACCGGATATAGAGTTTTGATAGCCAAATTCTCTTTCCTTTCTGGATGATGCCTTCCTTTATGATATTGGATATAGTGCCTGAATGCCTTGTTCGAATGGCTTTAGCAAATGCAACTTGTTAGTATCAAAAAGTGAAGTTTACAAGTATATACACAAACATATATAAGCTAATGAGGATTATACGTCTTGACAATCGCTATGAAGTCCATGTACGTCTCCGGCGCATAATCTGTTGAGTTATAGACAACTGCCATGCTCAGCCCAACATTGACCCCTACAAGAATCCAGTGTTTCCTGCATGAATTTAATCATTAAAGAAACAAACAAGCTCTTTTACATCGAACTAAATATATCGAACAATGCTTTATTTCAGTATAGAATCGAACTTACCCGAAGTGGTATGGTAACCATATCATTTCGTTATCCTGGAGATTCTTAAGAAATTTGGCAATTCGTGCTGCAACTTTAAGGCCTTCTTTGTACATCTTATCTTTCCAGATGGTCTCTTTCTCCTCAACGGTCTTTCTGGCAGCTAGTTCTTCGCAATCCATTTTCCAGTCCTTGGGGTACTGGAATATTGATCCACATATCAACCAAGGGTCTATGTAACCAGCTCTTAGAGTTGACACCTTCTTCACAATATGTGTTTGCATTCTACAAAACACGATGTGGTTAGTTACAATAAAATCCAATATTTCATTCATATCATATCGAGAGGGCAAGGACTTACAGACACCACACGCGAACTAGATTTATTTTCATCATTTCGAGGTGAAAGCATTCCTGCATGTCCTCAAAGTCAAACATTAGATGGCCAGCTGCGCCTCCAAATGTGCCTTCAGGGAAGATGGCTTTTATCTCGTTTAGTCTCGTCGGGTGAGCACACAAGTACCAATCATGGAACTTTCTCATTCCAATTGGCATGCGCTGCATGATTCGGTTTGGTAGGAAGTTCTTGCCTCTTTCATATTTTTTTGGGACATCCTTTGTCCAGTTGATCTCGTCAACATTTGGATACTTCTTTACCTCTTGGTGGAGTTTGCTAGTGTCGGGTGGCTCAGAAGCACGTGCATAGACGTGTTTCACTTGGTTCTCAGGCTTGAACTGGTCATGAGCAAACCACTTGGAAATCGACGAGATGTATTTCATCGGAGTAAACATTGGTCTTGTATGGTAGGGAATCTTCATTCGGGCCTCTGATTCATGCGCCCCCTCATCTCCTTTTTCAGAAGGCAGTCCTTGTTTGTGTATCGGCCGTGTTTGTTGAGAAGGCTCGGGCGGGTCATTAGGCCTTTGCTTGGTTGGACAAGGATGCGGCATCTCATCATGCCCTTGCTCGATATGACGAGCTAGAGAAGTCTGTGTCTTGTCAGTCATGTGCTCGCTAGGAGTCGGGGAAGAATGTGGCATGTTAGGCGTGTGGTCGTCATGAGCCGGTGAATATGCCTCCCCGTCCTCAACAACTTGCTCCAGATGTACATCACTCGGAGTTGGCGAACAAACATTCAATACAATGTCCTTTTTGTGCCAGAGGATGAACTGCTTCATGACTTCTCCAAGATGACCAAGCCCCTCGGGAGTTGCATGTTCTATCTCCCACGTCATGAAGTCGGGCTTCACGGTATGCACCTCGACCCTAGTGTAGTCCTACGGGATTGGGCGACTATGCCATTCGCCTCCCGGAGGATGTGCCACACCTGTTGCCACCTCAACCATTACCATCTTGTTTCCCCTACCCATGGGAACCAATAGGGTGCAACTAGTTGGCACCCGTATGCGATCGACGTCGGTTATGGTTGCAGTGGAACCTTGGCTACTGGGAACTTCCTGAGGGCTGCAAACTATAGCCAATTCTCCCATCGGCTCCATGAACGTCCGTGTCTCCGTATTCACACCTTGCTCCGAAAGCGCCTTCGCAACTAGAGCCTTCACAGTGAGCTCGAGATTGACCTCTAGGTCTCTGCTATGTTTCTTGTACATGTTGCTGTCCTCTGCGAATCCTTTCTTCCAGGTTACCAGCTTCCCTAGCCCCCTGGTGCGGCCTGTGTGCTCGAGGTTGCCCAAGCCAACGCTCAACTCGTCCCTCTCTCTAGAAGGAGTGAATGTGCCCTTCTCCGTGTCTTCAGCCAATTTCAGTATCCTTGATACTGCCTCTTCTGTCTTCGTCTCAGCAAACTTGAGGTCAGAGGAATCCACACTCCTTGCATATATCCATTGCTTCAAACGTCGCTTCAAATTCTTCACTTTCTATTTCTTTGGATCCCTAAAAACTTTGGCCGCTTCGTCTAGCTTCCTAAACACGCCTTGCTTGGCATGGTAGCCACCGGGGCCTAAGCGTGGGGGGTGTTTGTTCTTCGCCTGCTCCCTATTACGGGCACTGAGGGTCAATGCTTCGGGTGAAGTCTTCTCAGCCATGAGCTGCGCCCATTGATTATGAGTTATGTTGCCAAACTCGTGGAAGAGAGTTAGACCCCGCTGGATGAACCTCTTGTTCAGATCTGCCCTCCAATGTTGGAAGGCGTTTCCCATTATCTTATAAGCATGTCGCTTTACCAGTTCATGGGTCCCCGCCGGTAGCCTGAAAGTGTTCATCAGCCACTCATCCCATAGCTCTTGCTTTTTTGCCTCAGGTACGCCATGTTTGCCACTCCAGAAACGGATTGCTGGGTTCAGCTGATCTCTTACTAATGCCTCGATTGCATTATGAAATTTGCTGATGTAGTCCGGTGGCTCAAGGATCTGCCCTTCTTGTCCGACACATGTTATCACGAAAGTTACCCCCTTCTTTGGATATTGGTTTGGCTTTCTTATCCCTCGCATCCTCTTTGGTTCGGTAGCGGAGTCCATGGTTGTGCCTTGAGGCTATGGAGCAGAGGCCTCGATGTCAGTCTCTGTGGCGGTTGCCTCTACCCTCCTTTCCCCTACTACGTCTTGTTCGGCATAACGTGCCGGACGCTGACGTCATCTTTTCGGAGGTCTAGCAGGGACCTGCATATACGACAGGTCACAAGCATCAGCAGAGGCAATATAGCCAAAGCCAAAGCAAATTTTACAGGCTACAAAGGCTCCATCCCTACCTCCTCATTCGGGTCGAAATTCAGATCCAACTCGTCCTCCGTTGGCCTCATTCTGGGTGGCTGTGGGTGAGGATCCTCAGGACTTTCATATCCCAAGGATGAGCTCTCGTCATCATCCTCTTCTCCTTCGCCTTCATCAGTCTCTCCTGCTCCCCCCTCTGCTCCCCTTCTACTCCCGCTTCTGCTCCACCTTCCCCTTGAGAAAGCATCACTACTGAAAGTCCTATGTTTGGTATTGGTAATTAGTGACAATGCCTAAGTACTAATCCTATGCCTAAGTTGTATGTAGCATATGAGGATTAGTACATTCCAAGGTTGGTGGCAAGATGGACATGGTGATCATGATGGCCACACTTGGATTTGGACACAACCCTACATGATCAAGGCAAAGATATATGGTTAAGGGTTGTGTTTTAGTAACTAAGACACCTAGTGGGTGTGGTTACATTATAGGATAGATAGCCATACTATAAAGAGGGGAATGACGCGGCTATTGAACTCCTAAGTGCCTCTAGATGTGTATTTCATAATCATATGCATTTGGATAGAACTAATATCGCCTCGAAAAATGATTGTGAAAATGCTAACACACTCACACATGACGAGATCACTTGGTGGTGTTAGCATGTTTGCGAAGGCGGTGGAGTTTGAGCGGTAGAGAGGGTTTGGGGTCCTCTCTCTCTCCCGCCGAGCTTGCGAGGCGGGATTCAGGCGTTTTCGAGAAGTTGAAACGACTATTTTCCACTACGCCGGAAGTCCGGAAAAGAAACAGAGGCGAACGGAGGTCACAGAGGTGACCGAACGCTGAACCAGACGCGGTCCTTGCATGACCGGACGCGTCCGGTCAGTGTTCAGCGTCTGTGCGTTTTTCAGTTCAATGATCGGACGCGAGGCGCGTCCGGTCACTGATGATCGGACGCGTCCGGTCGTTCAGGGAGCTTACTAGACTGTAACCGGACGCTGGCACTGTCGCGTCCGGTCATGGTTCTTCAGCGCGTCCGATCGTTGTTTCGTTGAGCGCTGCTCTGGCGACCAGCGCGTCCGGTCACTCTCGGGACCAGCGCGTCCGGTCATTTCCAGCGCGTCCGGTCTGCGCGATGAGCGCGTCCGGTCATTGCTTCGCAGTTAGCCGTTGGGCGACCAGCGCGTCCGGTCAGTTGGACCAGCGTGTCCGGTCAGTGCTTCATGACTTAGCCGTTGTGCGACCAGCGCGTCCGGTCAGTTGGACCAGCACGTCCGGTCAACGCGATTTCGGCTGTTTAAGTTTCTAACGGCTCTATTCGAAGGGGTACGTCTATAAATACTCGTTGGCCGGCTCAAGGCTCCCTCTCTCAAACTTTTGACATACTTGTGAGCACTTTGAGCTAAGCAACTCCCCTCCCACTCATCTCTCTTGCTTCTTTGCATATTCGAAGTGAGATTGAGTGATCCAAGTGTATTTGCATTGTGAGATTGCATCTAGTTGGCACTTGGTGGTTGATTTGATGCGGGATTCTTGTTTCTCTTGGTGGTTGCCGCCACCTAGACGGCTTGGAGCAGCTTGGAGGCGTTGGCAAGAGTTGGTGATTGTTCTTGGCCACCTCCGGTGATTGTGAGGGGTTTGTGCCTACCTCGGCGAAGCGCCAAAGGCAACATTAGTATATTGCTCGTGTCATTGCAACCTTTTGCCATTTGGTAGGTTCTTGTGGCGCCTTTTGAGAGGCTCGGTGTGTGACCGATTAGCCACCGAACCACGTGGTGAAGAGGGACACAACGGGGACTAGCGTGCCGGCAAGCATGTGAACCTCAGGATAAATCTTTGTGTCATCACTTTCATATTGTGATTGATTGATCCCGGTGTTCGGTTATCTTGGTATTCATCTCTTGATCATATTGATTGGTTGGCTCAATTCTTCGCCCCTCGGTGATACCCTCCTAACTCTCTCTTGTATTAATTTCTTAGTTATCTTTGCTTGCGAGTTAGCTTTGCTAGAGTAGCTTCTTTGTGTAGCTTGCTAGTTGTAGTTTCCTTCTCGGTTTGACTTGTGCGATTGAGTGCAAATACACTAGAATTGTGAATTGGTTAGGTGGCTTGCAAATACCCCATAGGCTAAGCAAAACTCGCAACTCGCTATTTGTTTTATTGATAAACTTGTTTAGCTTGTCTTTGTAGAAAATTTTAATAGGCTATTCACCCCCTCTAGCCATCAAGACCTTTCAAGTGGTATCAGAGCCGTGGTTACCGTTTGTAAGGCTTAACAACCTCGGTGTAAGATGGCTCAAGTTATGTTCAACCATGTCGGGGGCAAGCCTCCATTCTTTGATGGTGTCATATCTTTTGATCATTGGAAAAGAAAGATGAAGCAATATCTTGGCTCTCTTCATGAGAACGTTTGGGAGGTGACACACCATGATTATGCTATCATTGATCCCGACAACCTCACCAACAATGACCGCATCAACAACCAATGCAACACTATGGCTCTCAATACTCTCTACAATGGGATTGATGCAAAGGTTTTTGAGCAAATCAAGGATCTTAAAATGGCAAGTGAAGTATGGATAAGATTAGAGGAAACATATGAGGGCACTTCAACGGTAAAGTGTGCCAAACTATATATGCTCAAGGACAAGTTCTCCACTTTCAAGATGAAGGATGATGAATCTATCCCGAAGATGTTCTATAGGCTCTAAGTCATTGTCAATGATCTCAAGGGGCTTGGGGAGAAGGTTGAGGACAAGGACTTCTCACATAAGTTCTTGATGTGTTTACCCAAGAAGTTTGCTACCTTGAGAAGAATGATCTTTAGAGACGGATTGGACAAGGTCAAACCAACCAATGTGCTTGGAGATATAATGATCGATGCCCAATACAATGATGATGAAGATGAGGTAGAAGAGAAGAAGGAAACCAAGGTCAAGCAAGAGAAGCCCATTGCATTCAAGGCTTCATCTTCTAAGGGCAAGAGCAAGGTGGAGAATGATGATGATGATCCTTTTGATGATGAGATCATGGCCCTTCTAGTGCAAAAGATGGGTCGGTTCATGAAGAAGAGAGGCTATGGTGCAAGAAAGAGAAGGGACTTCATGAAGGCAAAGGAGGTGCTTTGCTACAATTGCAATAGCCCCGATCATGTAGTGGCAAAGTGCCCCTATGAAGACAAAAGATATCATGATGGGGAGTTGAAGTTGAAGAAGAACAAGAAGGACAAGAAGGAGAAGAAAACAAAGAAGAGCTTCACATTCAACAACAAGAAGAAGGGTGGTGGTTATGTGGTCACTTGGGATAGTGATAACTCTGATAGTGATGATGATGAAAGCTCTAGTGATGATGAGAGGACCACTCGGCGAGGCATTGCAAACATCGCCCTCTTCAACAAGCCATCCATCTTCGACACTACATCAACATGCCTTATGGCCAAGCCTACAAAGGTAAAATATGATGATAGTGATGATGATTCTTGTGCTAGTGATGATTGTAGGAGTGATGATGAGGATGATGAGGACTACTCCAAGGATGATCTATTGGGCATAATAGATCAAATGAGCATGAGCTATAAGAGGACAACCAAGAAATACAAAATCTTGGAACAAGAGCTCATTGCCAAGAGCAATGAAAATGATGCCTTGATGAAGGAGCTTGTTGCTCTAAAAAAGAGTAAGGAGTGCAAAGGAATTGAACAAGAGCTCAAAGCTCTTAGGAAATCCTTTGATGAGCTAGAGACTTCTCGTGAGTGTCTAAAGGAAGACCACAAGGATCTTGAAATTGCTCACACTAGGCTTAAGGAAGCCCACTCCACTCTACTTGAGCTCATAAAGGAAAAAGACCTCAAGTTGGAGAAGCTCATGAAGGAAGCTAAGGAGGAGCAAGTGATTGTCACTTGTGATATTGGACTAACATGTGATATTATTGATGATTCTTTATGTGTTGGTCCTACTAATGCTTCATGTAGCTCATCATCATCCACTATAACCAACTCTATCTCTACTACTAGTGATTCATCACTTGTGGTTGAGAATAAGACTCTCAAGAGAGAGGTGGATGATCTCACCCGCGCATTAGGTAATGCCTATGGTGGGGATGCCCGCTTGCTAAAATGCTTTTGTAGCCAAAGGTTCTCTCTTAACAAAGAGGGATTGGGCTGTACTCCCAAGAAGGGCAAGGCGGCCTTTGCTACTCCAAAGCCTCGCTTTGTGAAGAGCAATGGTCGTTATTGCAATAGATGCAAGCAAGTTAGGCATCTAGAGATTAATTGTAATAAAATGAACAAGAACAAGAAAAATGCTAATGTACCTTACATTCCTTTTGATTCTTGTTATGTGCTTACCAAGGGTGAGAAAGGTGTGCATGCTAGGTTTATTGGTACACCAATTGTGGGCCCAAAGAAGAAGGCTATTTGGGTACCAAAGAGCTTAGTGACTAACCTCCAAGGACCCAAACAAGTATAGGTACCTAAGAAACATTAATTTATTTTGTAGGTAAATTACAAAGCTAGAGGAAGGCATTGGGTGCTTAATAGTGGGTGCTCTCAACATATGACCGGTGATTCAAGAATGTTCAACTCACTCAAATCAAATGATAGTGGCATTGATAGCATCACATTTGGTGACAATAGCAAGGGTGATGTAAAGGCTCTTGGAAGGATTGCAATCTCAAATGATCATAGCATTTCCAATGTGCTCTTAGTTGAAAAGTTGAACTTCAATCTTCTCTCGGTTGCTCAATTGTGTGATCTCGGTTTCAAGTGCATATTTGGTGTTGATGATGTGGAGATAGTTAGTGTTGATGGCTCTAACTTGATCTTCAAGGGCTTCAGATATGAGAATCTATACTTGGTTGATTTCAATGCTAGTGACACTCAACTTTCAACATGCTTGCTCACCAAATCAAGTATGGGTTGGTTATGGCATAGAAGACTTGGTCATGTTGGTATGAAGTAATTGAACAAGTTAGTGAAGCATGACTTAGTTAGAGGCTTGAAGGATGTCACATTTGAGAAAGATAAGCTATGTAGTGCATGTCAAGCTGGAAAGCAAGTAGGCAACACTCATCCATTGAAAAGCATCATGAGTACTTCTAAGGCATTTGAGTTGTTGCATATGGATCTATTTGGACCAACTACATACACAAGCATTGGTGGCAACAAGTATGACTTTGTGATTGTGGATGATTTCACTAGATACACATGGGTATTCTTTCTTGTGGACAAGAGTGATATATTTGACATATTCAAGAAGTTCATCAAGAGAGTGCAAAATGAATTTGAAACCACAATCAAGAAAGTAAGAAGTGATAATAGAAGTGAGTTTAAAAACACAAGAGTTGATGAGCTATGTGATGAGCTTGGAATCAAACATCAATTCTCGGCCAAGTATACACCTTAATCAAATGGCCTAGTTGAGAGGAAGAATAGAACCTTAATTGATATGGCAAGATCAATGTTGAATGAGTATAATGTGAGTCATTCATTTTGGGCCGAAGCAATCAACACGACTTGCTTCTATAGCAACCGCCTCTATTGCCACAAGTTTCTAGAGAAGACACCATATGAGATCTTAAATGGAAGAAAGCCCAACATTGCATACTTTTGGGTATTTGGTTGCAAATGCTACATCTTGAAGAAGGGCACTAGATTGAGCAAGTTTGAGAAGAAATGTGATGAAGGATTCTTACTTGGGTACTCCACTACTAGCAAAGCTTATAGAGTTTGGAATTTGGCTAGTGGTTTACTTGAAGAAGTTCATGATGTTGAATTTGATGAAACAAATGGCTCTCAAAATGAAGAAGATAACTTGGATGATGTGAGAGGAACTCAATTGGCCGATGCTATGAAAGAAATGGATATTGGTGATATTAGGCCAAAGCAAGTGATTGATGTGGATGACAACAAAGATCAAATGCTCCAAAGTCCAATTACACAAACTAGTGGTTCTCTAATGCAAAATCAAGCTAGTACATCATCTCAAGTGCAACAAGATCAACAAGTAGCTAGTTCATCATCTCCAACTCATGATCAACATCAACATCCAAGCAATCAAGTCCAAGTACTTCAACCAACCAATATTGCAAGAGACCATCCATTGGATTCCATCATTGGTGACATACAAAGGGGAGTTCAAACTAGATCAAGATTGGCATCATTTTATGCTCACTCTTCTTTTGTGTTAATGGAAGAACTCAAGGACATTGATAAAGCATTGAGAGATCCGGATTGGGTAAATGTAATGCATGAAGAGCTCAACAACTTCAAGAGAAATGAAGTATGGGAACTAGTTGAGAGGCCTAAGGATCACAATGTCATTGGAACAAGATGGGTCTTTCGCAACAAGCAAGATCAAGATGGGATAGTAGTAAGGAACAAAGCAAGACTAGTGGCTCAAGGTTACACACAAATAGAGTGTCTTGACTTTGGTGAAACTTATGCCCCGGTTGCAAGATTAGAAGCAATTAGGATCTTACTTGCCTATGCTTGTGCTCACAATATCAAGTTATATCAAATGGATGTGAAGAGTGCATTTCTCAATGGGTACATTCAAGAGGAGGTGTATGTGGAGCAACCTCCCGGTTTTAAAGATGGCAATAAATCCAATCATGTATACAAATTGAGAAAAGCTTTGTATGGATTGAAGCAAGCACCTAGAGCATGGTATGAAAGATTGAGGGATTTCTTGCTATCCAAAGGATTTGTCATGGGCAAAGTTGATACAACACTATTCACCAAAAAGATTGGAAAAGACTTGTTTGTGTTGCAAATATATGTTGATGATATCATTTTTGGTTCAACCAATCAAGATTATTGTGATGAGTTTTGGAAAATGATGGCAAAGGAATTTGAAATGTCAATGATTGGTGAACTTAGTTTCTTTCTTGGACTTCAAATCAAACAAATGAAAGAAGGTACATTTGTGAGCCAAACTAAGTACATCAAAGATATGCTCAAGAAGTTTGGCATGGAAGATGCAAAGAGTATTACAACTCCAATGGGCACTAGTGGAAGCTTGATAGTGATAAGAGTGGCAACATGGTGGATCAAAAGCTATATAGATCAATGATTGGTAGCCTACTCTATGTGACGGCATCAAGACCCGATGTGATGTTTAGTATATGCATGTGTGCAAGATTTCAAGCCTCACTAAGAGAAAGTCATTTGAAGGCAACAAAGAGAATATTGAGGTACTTAAAGCATACATAAGATGTTGGATTGTGGTATCCCAAAGGTGCAAGCTTTGAGCTAGTTGGTTATTCGGATTCCGACTATGCCGGTGACAAAGTTGAGAGAAAGAGCACCTCAGGAACTTGTCAATTGTTGGGAAGATCACTTGTCTCATGGTCATCCAAGATGCAAAATAGTATTGCACTATCTACCGCCGAGGCAGAATACATCGCCGCGGGTAGTTGTTGTGCACAAATCTTGTGGATGAAGGCAACATTGAAGGATTTTGGAATCAATTTCAAGAATGTGTCATTGCTATGTGACAATGAAAGTGCTGTGAAGCTAACCAACAATCTGGTTCAACATCAAAGAACAAAGCATATTGATGTTCGCCATCACTTTATTAGAGATCATCAACAAAAGGGTGACATTGCTATTAAGAGTGTGGGCACCGAAGATCAATTAGCCGATCTATTCACCAAGCCACTTGATGAGAAGAGATTTCAGAAGCTAAAGAATGAGTTGAACATACTTGACTTCTCCAACATGAGTTGATGCACCCCATATATGACATGCCTCTCCTTCGAGCCCCAAGGTACAATTGGTTGACATGTCATATATTATTTGCTAAGGACTTGTTTAGTACATTTAGTCATAATTTACTTGTTCTAGGCTCATTCATGAAAATCAAATGAATTTGAAGTTTATATGGTGCCACTATTGTTTCCATGACTTGTATGATCTAGTAGTAGCATATAACTTGTTTAACTAGCTTGTGATCCTAAGTGTTTAATCTAGAAAAATTGTCTAAATATTTGCTTCAACATGGTGCATGATAACCCTTCTAGTGAGGTGTGAAGAAGCTTGCCCTTGGATCAAACCGAAGCATTTTATTTATGCAAGCAATCTAGGTTGAATCACAAACTTGATCCTCACCCCATATTTCAACATGATAATCTATCTAAAGTTTGCTCCTTGTGGTCAATTGGTGCCAAAGGGGGAGAAAATATTGTTCACAAAGATAGAACTCAAAGAGGGAGAAGCACAAAGGGGGAGAATTGATAAAAGAAGGGGATCAACTAAAATTTTGAGCACACAAGTAGGGGGAGCAAGCTCTTAAACATGAATGTTGCATTTCTATGTGCACTTCATATGTATGATGCATAGTTATGCATTTCATTTTCTCCGATACATTGCTTGTGCGGTGACTTGCTAGTATAATTTGAATGTTGCATTGAGGTACTAGCATGAATAGGAAGTTGTTAGATTTTTCTTGCTTCATGTTTTTCAAAGTGGTACTAGAGCCTTGCTTATAATGTTGATCTCACGAGGTTTCTAGTTATGTTTGTGTTTTTACAAGTGGTATCTAACTACATAAGGTGCTAAGATGGTGTTTATCGCTACTCCGATGGTATCACGCTTCAAAGGTCTATAATCTTAAACACTTAGCACCTATTGGTAGTCAATGCTCCTAATCTTTCCTATCTAACATGTATGCTTCCAAAATCCAAACATATAGCATACATGTAGGGGGAGCCATTGCTATCAATTTGAATTCATGATCACATGTCCATAATTCTTACACATGGTAATTTACTTGGACAATGTGACATGGGTTCAATCAAAATTTTATCATAATATCTTTGTGAAAGGTTTGTCACCAATTACCAACAAGGGGGAGATTGAAAGTCCTATGTTTGGTGTTGGTAATTAGTGACAATGCCTAAGTACTAATCCTACGCCTAAGTTGTATGTAGCATATGAGGATTAGTACATTCCAAGGTTGGTGGCAAGATGGACATGGTGATCATGATGGCCACACTTGGATTTGGATGCAACCCTACGTGATCAAGGCAAATGTATATCATTAAGGGTTGTGTTTTAGTAACCAAGACACCTAGTGGGTGTGGTTACATTATAGGATAGATATCCGTACTATAAAGAGGGGAATGACGCGGCTATTGAACTCCTAAGTGCCTCTAGATGTGCATTTCATAATCATATGCATTTGGATAGAACTAATATCGCCTCGAAAAATGATTGTGAAAATGCTAACACACTCACACATGATGAGATCACTTGGTGGTGTTAGCACGTTTGCGATGGCGGTGGAGTTTGAGCGGTAGAGAGGGTTTGAGGTCCTCTCTCCCTCCCGCCGAGCTTGCGAGGAGGGATTCAGGCGTTTTCGAGAAGTTGAAATGACTATTTTCCACTACGCCGGAAGTCTGGAAAAGAAACGGAGGTGAACGGAGGTCACAGAGGTGACCGGACGCAGTCCTTGCATGACCGGACGTGTCCGGTCAGTGTTCAGTGTCTACGCGTTTTTCAGTTCAATGATCGGACGCGAGGTGCGTCCGGTCACTGATGATCGGACGCGTCCGATCATTCAGGGAGCTTACTGGACTGTAACTGGACGCTGGCACTGTCGCGTCCGGTCATGGTTCTTAAGCGCGTCCGATCGTTGTTTCGTTGAGCGCTGCTCAGGTGACCAGCGCGTCCGGTCACTCTCGGGACCAGCGCGTCTGGTCATTTCCAGCGCGTCCGGTCATTGCTTCGCAGTTAGCCGTTGGGCGACCAGCGCGTCCGGTCAGTTGGACCAGCGCGTCCGGTCAGTGCTTCGCGACTTAGCCGTTGTGCGACCAGCGCGTCCGGTCAGTTGGACCAGCACGTCCGATGAACGCGATTTCAGCTGTTTAAGTTTCTAACGGCTCTATTCAAAGGGGTACGTCTATAAATACTCGTTGGCCGGCTCAAGACTCCCTCTCTCGAACTTTTGACATACTTGTGGGCACTTTGAGCTAAGCAACTCCCCTCCCACTCATCTCTCTTGCTTCTTTGCATATTCGAAGTGAGATTGAGTGATCCAACTGCATTTGCATTGTGAGATTGCATCTAGTTGGCACTTGGTGGTTGATTTGCTGTGGGATTCTTGTTTCTCTTGGTGGTTGCCACCACCTAGATGGCTTGGAGCAGCTTGGAGGCGTTGGCAAGAGTTGGTGATTGTTCTTGGTCACCTCCGGTGATTGTGAGGGGTTTGTGCCTACCTCGGCGAAGCGCCAAAGGCAACATTAGTATATTGCTCATGTCATTGCAACCTTTTGCCATTTGGTAGGTTCTTGTGGCACCTTTTGAGAGGCTCGGTGTGTGACCGATTAGCCACCGAACCACGTGGTGAAGAGGGACACAACGGGGACTAGCGTGCCGGCAAGCACGTGAACCTCGAGATAAATCTTCGTGTCATCACTTTCATATTGTGATTGATTGATCCTGGTGTTCGGTTATCTTGGTATTCATCTCTTGATCATATTGATTGGTTGGCTCAATTCTTCGCCCCTCGGTGATACCCTCCTAACTCTCTCTTGTATTAATTTCTTAGTTATCTTTGCTAGCGAGTTAGCTTTGCTAGAGTAGCTTCTTTGTGTAGCTTGCTAGTTGTAGTTTCCTTCTCGGTTTGACTTGTGCGGTTGAGTGCAAATACACTAGAATTGTGAATTGGTTAGGTGGCTTGCAAACACCCCGTAGGCTAAGCAAAACTCGCATTTCGCTATTTGTTTTATTGATAAACTTGTTTAGCTTGTCTTTGTAGAAAATTTTAATAGGCTATTCACCCCCCTCTAGCCATCAAGACCTTTCAACTGCTAGATCAATTTCTACCTCATCATCAAACTGCTCCTGCGTAAGCTGTTCCGGTAGTTCTTGACCTCCATGGCTAGGCTGCTCATTATTTTTGTTGGATCGGGTTGCACTGTCTGTTGCCCGCGTCATTTCGTGCTTTGTTCTAATAGATGCAAGGAATAAAGTGTGAATTAGATATGGGATAAAGTAGTAGTAGTAGTAGTACTAGTAGTAGCAGCATTAGTAGTAGTACTAGTAGTAGTACTACCACTACTAGTAGTAGTAGTAGTAGAAGTAGAAGTAGTAGTAGTACAAGTAGTAGAGGCCTCAGAAACATGTCAATCATCATGTGACCATGAACTTGGAGCATAAATATATCATAACAGAGAAGAAAGGAGAAGGTAATGTAAGGGCGGCTAGTAATGATACCAAATTCCTCACAAGTTCATGATCATCAGCTCATATTCCATATAATGAATGGACTTAGACAATTTCATCATCGGCAAAACAAAGGAGAGGAGAGGATTGGCAAAAAAACATAGAATTAGTAGTAGAGGATAGGAGAGGAGAAGTAGAGTGTCAAGAGAGTAGTAGAGTACTAGTAGAGTAGTAGAGTAGAGAGAGTAGAGAGAAGAGAGGTGCAGTAGAGAGAAAAGAGTAGAGTAGTGAGAGTAGTAGAGAGACACGGAAAAAAGTAGTACCAGTAGTAGTAGTACTACTACTAGTAGTAGCAGTAGTAGTAGCGCTAGTAGTAGTAGCAGCAGCAGCACTAGTAGCACTAGTAGTAGTAGCAGCACTAGTAGTAGTACAAGAATGTTAGGAGAGTAGTAGAGTACTAGTAGAGTAGTAGAGTAGAGAGAGTGGAGAGAAGAGAGGTGCCGTAGAGAGAAGAGAGTAGAGTAGTGAGAGTAGTAGAGTAGAGAGATACAGGAACACCAAAATAGAGTTAAATGACTCGCTATCATGTGAAGTGCAGTTTCATCTCAACTGTGCTCTTGACGAGTTACTGGTCTGGTCCAAATATTTTGGTGTCTCGGATAAATAAAGCTAACTGGAGACTAGTGATAAAGTACCATGAGTGGTCTCCACAGAAATTCTTCCAAGTAAGTAGAAAATGAACTTTTGGTTATAGTGTGGTCAAACCCACTGAAGATTTTCCCCCCACTGGGTCAGCTAAAGAGATTGGGAATTCGAATGGGTGGCCATGTGATCGTATCTAGTTCTAGCTGGCTGTTAGACATACTAAGACAGAATTTTGCCCACCATTTCATTAGTGCAAACTAAAGCTTCAGATCCCATGATAAGTGCTAGACATGGGCATAAAAAGCATTAAACATCTCCACTCCAAAAAAAATGAATAGAAACAAAGTTTTCAGGTGCAGCAGGGGTTGTGTAATGTACATGCATGTGACCAGATTTAACTTTGTCAACTTGGCCAGTTGACTACATAAGTATAATGATGAAAATAAAATAATGAGCATTAGCTGTCTTAGATCTCTTTTCCTTTGAAGAACTAATTATCTTAACTCCTAAGTACTGGAAGTTCATTTATTATTAGTTGATAAAAAGAGTATGAATTCCATAATTTATTATTAATTGACATGTGTCAGTGAACAAACGACACGTGAGTGACAGATGGTAGAGAATCCCTCATATTCCATATAATGTATGGATTGAGACAATTTCATCATCGGCAAAACAAAGGAGAAGAGAGGGGAGGGGAGATTTGGCAAAAAAAAACAGCAGCTGTTTACTAAAACATAGAGAAGATGTAAAAAAACAGCTGCTGCAAACTTGCAGTAGTTATCAGTAGACATTCAGTAAGACATTTAGCCAAGAGTTTACAAGAATAATTCCTCGTGAGTCAAATATGTAACTGAGTATATTGTTAGTAAGGTTTATTGAGTGAAGAAGCTTCCTAAAATTTGGAAAAATTTGGAAATACTAGTACAGTCTGTCAAGGGTGCACCACACATTTATTTAAGAACATAACCTTCAATTCAAGTAAGCTAGTGAACAACTAGAATAGGCTGCCAAGTTGCAGGTAAAAGAGAAATGTCTGCTTTCAATACCAGTAAAGCATATTATCAGTCCAAGTAGCCTACATTGCATTCACAATTATCCTTGCATGATAGCATATTCATATTTTCACAGTACAAGTCATGTATAAATTCAGAAAATGTGGAATGACACATTGCTAAGAAAAGCATATTATCAGTCTGTGCATCCACCAATTTATTTAAAATACATGTTAACTCATCATCACGTAATCAAAAAGGTAAAATAGAGCCACGATTCATCCTACAAGTTTATAGGCATATGTCGCATTGTGTAAACACAACATGCCTTGCTAGCAGTGCAAATGCAAAAAACTTTCCATTACTGGAGCCAACAAGCAGACCTACTAATTAGGGTGTCCAGCCAGTCTACTAATCAAAATTAATCAAAGTACATGATAACAAATATTGGATTATCTGATTGCTTTTGCTCTGCTCTAATCAGAGAAAGAGGGACAGGGAGAGGAAGGTGGGGGCAGTACCTTGGGGAGGCCAGCCACCGTCGTTGGTGAGCGGAGCGCTAGCCGCGGGGGGCTAGATGTCAGAGTCACGGGCTCGGGATGGCCAGCCACGGAGCGCAGACTGTCGGGACGGACATCAGCAGGACGCAGGAGCGAGGCACCGAGGCCACCGGCCACGCGGGGTGCCGGCCGCGGCACGAGGATGTAGGCGCGGGATCTGTCAGCCATGGGCGCAGGCCGCGAGCATGGATTTGGGGCCGCCGCGGGCGCAGTGTCGGCCGCCACCGGATTTGGCCGCCCTTATAGTGGTTTTTTTTGAAAATGTAAAATCAAATCTTATTTAAAAAATAGATATTATATATACTCAAATGGAAAAATGTCCTATATAACAATTGTAGATCTTGATGAGTTCTAACACCTTTGTATTCAAAACAGTTTCATCTGGGGTCATTTAGTGTCTCATTTGACCAAGTTTGACCAAGTCAAATTTTGAATTAAAAAAAAATGACACTTTGACACCAGTTTTTGAAGCTCTAAATGGTTTCAACTTGAAAAGTCATGAATACCAAGTTTGTCAAACTCATCAAGATCTATATTTGTTGTTTTGCTCAACTTTTCATTTGACAAAGTTTGAACGATTCAAATTTTGGAATTTTAAATTTTGAGAGCTCCAAACCAGTTTTCGAGACCCTAGATGGTCTCAACTAGAAAAGTCATGAATACCAAGTTTGATCAACTCATCAAGATCTACAATTGTTATATAGGCCAATTTTGCATTTGAGAAAGTGTCAGAAAAGCTTAGTTCTAAATTGACAAGTCTCTCATGTAGTTTCATAAACCGTATGTGAGATTCATGATTTTATGACTCGTGTTTACTAACGCTTTCTTAAATGAAAAAATGACCTATATAACAATTGTAGATCTTGATGAGTTCTAACACCTTTGTATTTAAAAAAATTTCATCTGAGGTCATTTAGTGTCTCATTTGACCAAGTTTGACCAATTCAAATTTTGAATTTAAAAAAAATGACACTTTGACACTAGTTTTTGAAGCTCTAAATGGTTTCAACTTGAAAAGTCATGAATACCAAGTTTGTCAAAATCATCAGGATCTACATTTGTTGTTTTGGTCAACTTTTCATTTGACAAAGTTTGAACGATTCAAATTTTGGATTTTTAAATTTTGAGAGCTCCAAACTAGTTTTTGAGACCCTAGATGGTATCAACTAGAAAAGTCATGAATACTAAGTTTGATCAACTCATCAAGATCTACAATTGTTATATAGTCCATTTTTGCATTTGAGAAAGTGTCAGGAAAGTTTAGTTCTAAATTAACAAGTCTCATGTAGTTTCATAAACCGTATGTGAGATTCATGATTTTGCGATTCGTGTTTACTAACGCTTTCTTAAATGAAAAAATGGCCTATATAACGATTGTAGTTTTTGATGATTTCTAACACCTTTGTATTCAAAAAAATTTCATCTGAGGTCATTTAGTGTCTCATTTGACCAAGTTTGACCAAGTCAAATTTTGAATTTTTAAAAAATGACACTTTGACACCAGTTTTTGAAGCTCTAAATGGTTTCAACTTGAAAAGTCATGAATACCAAGTTTGTCAAACTCATCAAGATCTACATTTGTTGTTTTGATCAACGATTCATTTGATAAAGTTTGAACGATTCAAATTTTGGATTTTTAAATTTTGAGAGCTCCAAACCAGTTTTCGAGACCCTAGATGGTGTCAATTAGAAAAGTCATGAGTACCAAGTTTGATCAACTCATCAAGATCTACAATTGTTATATAGGCCATTTTTGAATTTGAGAAAGTGTGAGGAAAGTTTTTCGTCTGAGGTCATTTAGTGTCTCATTTGACCAAGTTTGACCAACTTAAATTTTGATTTTTTTTAAATGACACATACATAAACATAGTCTCACACACATACATAAACATAGTCTCACACACACATACATAAATGTAGTCTCACACACATACATAAATGTAGTTTCGCACACACACTTACACAAACTAGCTTGGCCCCGCTGAAACAACTTTCCCTTGCCACGTTTTCGTTCCCATGGCAGTATGTCTTTGGGTAGGTTCCTTTCAACTGCACTGATCTTGTTACTAAAGTCTGTGAATAGCGACATCTCAGTGAAGTCATTGTAAGCTCCAACATCGTCCATGCCATCAACTCCGATAATGTGTTGTTTCCCAGAGGCAACCACATGCTTAGTCTTCTTCTTCGGAGGGAGGTTACTTAGCGGGTCGGACATATAGAAAACTTGTGCAACACGTGAAGCGAGCACCCAAGGGTCATCTTGGTAGCCTATATTTTGGAGGTCCACGACTCTCAACCCGATCTCATTGACTTGATGTTCCTTCATCCAGCGGCATCAAAACATGGCCACCTTTAGATTCCTTCCATAGTCAAGCTCCCATATATCTTCAATTATGCCAAAGAATGGGACCTTTCGCCCGTGTCCATCAACTGCATCTACTTGAACGTCGCTGTTTTGGTTGACACTTTTACTATCCTTTGTGTTGGTATAGTATGTGTACCCATTGATGTCATAAGCATTCCAAGACGTCACTTGTCTCGATGGTCCCCTCGACAATTTACTGATGGTAATAGAATCTTCACTTTCTCTAGGTGGTATGTCCTGGTCCTTCAACCAGGAAGTTAGGCGATGCCTGTGCTGTTTCATGACCCAATCATCTGAACGACCATTCCTTTCCTTCATAATGAGAGCCATGTGTTTGTCAACATACGGTTGCATCAGTTTTGTGCTCTGCAAGACACAACAATGTGCTTGACTGACTTCTTCATATTTATAATCGATGAATATTTTTCTACCACTGGTGCCTTTCCTAGCCAGCCTACCCTTGTGACGAGAATTGGGATTGCCAATCCCTCTCTGTACCTTTAGGTATTCTTGACAGCACTCGACGACTTCTTCAATACTGTAACCCTCTATCATGGAGCCCTCTAGGTATGCTCGATTATGCATGTATCGACTTAGGACTGACATGAACCGCTCGTAGGCCCACATTTCATGCAAGTAGCTTAGGCCCAGCACCTCTATCTGATGAATCAGGTGAATCATAAGATGTACCATTATATCAAAAAAAGCAGGAGGTAAACACATCTCAAGTTGGTTCTGGGTCTCCACCATGAAATCATGTAGGTCACTTAGCTCTTGCCTGCAAAAATGACTTCTGTGAGATCTTTGAAAAGAAGTAGCACATGCGGGTGATGGCCATCTTCAGGAACTCTGGCTTGATAGCCCTGATTGCAATTGGTAGGTACATTGTTAGCATCATATGACAATCGTGAGCCTTGCAATAGTGAAATGACAGGTCCTTCATCGACACTAGCTTCTTTGGGTTCGCCAAAAACCCAGTGGGGACTTTGAGGTTCTTCACGAATGTGCATAAACCTCTCCTTTCTTCTAATTCTAGGTTGTAGCAAGCTGCGGGCAGATTGTATTTTCCATTTTCCTGAAGTACTGGTTGAAGCTCTGGCATCACATTTAGCTGCTCCATGTCCCTCTGCGCTTTCAGACCATCCTTTGACTTGGCTGTGTCCATCAAGGTACCGATGAGACTCTCGAAGGCATTCTTCTGCACGTGCATAGCATCAATGGCATGGGGGACCGCTAATTCTGGCCAATAATGAAGATATCGAAAGAAGATCGATTGTTTCTTAAAAGGTATGCCTTCGATAGGAGGTGTGCTTCTATCTCTAATTGTTCCATCCAGATTCTTTTTTTCATAGACGATCTTTATGGTTTTCACCATTTTAAACACATGTTGTCCATTATGACGTCTCTCCAGAGGGGGGTCATCCTCCGAGTTGTCACCATAGAATCTTAAGTACAATTTTCCATGTTACTTGTGACCCTTCTTTAAGAAGTGACAGTTCCTTATGTAAACAACCTTCTTGGATCCATCTAGCCACACCCATTTAGTATCATCCAAACAGACTAAGCATCCCATCTTGCCTTTGATCTATCCAGACAAGGCAAACATCGCGGGGTGATCGTTGATAGTCACAAAAAGTATTACTCTTAGTGTGAAGTCCTCCTATCGGAACGCATCGTAGATCGGCTCCCCAAACTTCCATAGTCTCTCGAATTCTTGCATCACAGGCTCGAGAAACACGTCTATATCAGTGCCTGGTTGTCGAGGGCCAGATATAAGAACAGTGAGAAAAAGGTACTTTCTCTTCTAACACAACCACGTCGGGATGTTGTACATGGTCATGATCACTGGCCAAGTGTTATGGTCACTCATCCTCTCATTGAAGGGATTCATTCCATCGGTGCTCAAGGCAAACCATACATTCCTTGAGTCTGAGCTGAATAGTTTGTTATTATCATCGAAGTCTTTCCACTGACTACCATCGACCGGGTGTGCAATCACATCGTCATCTACCTTGTGGTCGTCATCCCACCATGTCATGAGCGTGCTTCCTTAGGGTTCAGGAAGATACGCCTCAAGCGGTCGGTCACTGGCAGGTACCACATTACCAAGGTCAGAACTCTTCTCTTCCTTGCATCGTTGCCAAATGGAGTATCCTCTAGGGGTTGAGATTCTTGTATCACCTTTTTTGTACCCTTCTTAGTCCTCTTGTTTCTCGTGGAGGCTTCTCCTCCACTGTAAAGGTCATTGTCCTTGTATCGGCTGGCCCCACAGCGAGGACATTTGTCTAGATCTTTGAACGTATCACCACGAAAAAGGATACAATGGTTGGGGCATGCATGGATTTTTTCAACACCCATTATCAATGGATTTATAACCTTCTTCGCATGGTATGTGTTGGTAGGAACTAAGTTTGGCAGTGGCAACACCTGTGACAGGAGACTCAACAGATCATCGAAACTATAGTCAGACCAACCGTACTGAGCCTTCAGCATGAGTAGCTCAAGCACAAAGCGGAGCAGTGTCCAGTGTGCCAGACAACCCTTGTCAACACCATACACAATCTCCTTCGACGTTATTTTCACCCTCTCTAGATTTTGTAGACCTCTCTTTTGTAGTAATATCTCTAGTCCAATCCCCGAAGCATGTCCTCCAAATGGTCACCGTCATCTTTATTCCCCTCACGTGCTCCGGCATCAGCGTCGGCACCACCAGCATCATCAGCACATTGTTGATTGCCAAAGCCAGCACCTTGTTCATTGCCAGGGTCATAGCCCATGTCTTCATCAAACTCATTTGTGTATTGGTACAGAAGCGCGTCTTCTTCTTGTTGATTGTTGTCGTCATCAACAACCACTGTTTCACCATGATGAATCCACACCGTGTAGTCCGGGACAAATCCTCGCATAACCAGGTGTGATTTGATGGTATCCACATCTACAAATGCAATACGGTTCTTGCAATCTTTGCAGGGATAAATAATTTTATCCTTATTATATCTCAACGTTGATGCATGCTTCTTTGCGGCTTTAATAAATTTCTCCACCTCTTCATAGAAACCTTCATCGATCCTTGACCAACCATACATCCAAGACTTCCTGTACTCCATCTTTTAAAAAAAACAACAAAAGAAAACACATGAAAGGAATCAAATTAATAAATAACTACTTGAGAATTAATTACAAAATGAAAAAAAATCCTAGATGTAGAAATTGATCTACATGAAACACAATTGAAAAACTAGGGTGTAATATCCACTATAATCAAGCAAGAGCGACTAAATATAAAGGGTGTGAGCTCATTTCTCTAACTAATCTACACTAATAGCATCAAAACTAGTGTTTAATTAGCTCTATACAAACCTCAAGCAAGCATCATGGAAGAGAGAGAAAGCAAAGCTCTAATTTACTTACTAATAAACCATTAACACTTCAATTAAAAGCTTGAAATAGAGCTAATTAATAATTAATAACTTAAGAACAATTATAAAAATCCATGGTATGGGATAATTAATTAATTAATTGCCTATTAATACATATATAAATATTTATAAAGACAATATATATATCTAATGGTAAAAATATTTCAAAGAGAACAATTACCACCAATGATTATATTACCCACTACCTTTCATACCAACCTCGTTTCAATTTTATGAAACAAAAATTAAAAAAATCCTAGATCTAGAAATAGATCTACATGAAACATACATGAAACTAGGGTTTAATCTCCACTAAAATCAAGCAAGAGCCACTAAATAAAGGTTGTGAGCTCATTTCTCTAGCTAATCCACACTAATAGCTTCAAAACTAGGGTCTATTATCTCCATACAAAGCTCAAGCACCATGGAAGAGAGAGAAAACAAAGCTCTAATTTACTTACTAACCAACCATTGAAACTTAAATTTGGGGTTTGGAATAGCATTTTCTTACCTTCAACAAGCTCTCCACAAAAGGAACTGAGATCAAAACCTCCCCCCTTAGTAGAGTAATTTTTTGGGAGGAGCCCAAGGCCTTCCAACCTTTTTTTGTGAGATGGAGTGAGTGGCCTGAGGAGGAAGAAGATGGGGTGCAACCACTTATACAGCCATCCACTATAAGGGCGGCTGGATCACCAGCCGCTCTTACGGTGTCCTTACTAATTAGCACCATATAAGGGCACTGTAAGAGCGGCTGGTGATCCAGCCGCCCTTAATGTGATCACTGTAAGGGCGGCTAGTGATCTGGTGCATGGCCAACCCACTATAAGGGTGACTCAATCACCAGTCGCCCTTACAGTAAAATGGTCCTAGCTCTTACTGTGCCTTTTTGAGGTAGTGTCCGCAAGTATCTAAAGCCTAAAGGTGATGAGGTGCCAGGCCTTTGTGCACATCCTTATAGTTGTATACTATATCCACTTTTTTTAAATGTTTTTTTAAAACATCACCAGAGAGGTGAGAGCCCCACCTGAGGGCTCTTTTGGAAGTAAGGGGGAGTAAAACCCAGGGATGAAAAACTCTCCACTAAGAACTAGAATTAGAATGATATCCCCATGGATTACCCACTCAGGGAAAAGTCCGGGATCATGGAGGGATTTGAGTTTCCAAATTAGGCCTGAATGACTTTCCATAGCTGTTGGAGAACCTATGATGGAGGGTGCAAAGCTCCTAACCGAAAGGTCATAGAATTACAAGACATAGTGGAAGAGAGGAGGGTTACAACACCAACAAAACAAAAATGAAACAACATGGTATAGCTATAGGCTCAGCCTACATCCGGAGCGAGTGCGAGCACCACGTTCCTGACCTGTGCGACCACCAAAGATAGACTTTGCAGATCTCTAATCCACAAGCAGTCGTAAGGTACTGAGTGAGGTCTGACAGACGATAGCCATGCAGCTGTAAGGCATTGAGTCAGAATAAACAGGCGACAACTATGAATTGCATCGCCTATGAGAGCATCTAGGGTCCAACCGACGCCCATCTATGCCATTTGGGGGAAGAAAGCCTCAAAGGGGGAGGACTATCAGGAGGAAAATGAGGAGATCTAGAGGAGGAGATCAAAGTCCTCGCAACCCAGCATATGATGAGATGAAGCACTCAAATGGACAAAAGGACAATGGAGCAAGCCATTGAAGGTGGGCACCGACCTGGCAGCAAGTAGTGTGTGCAAAAGCCAAGAAGTGGCATGTTGGTTAGACCAAAAACAAGATGCGGTGGGAGAGTAGCAGGGAGAGCTCAAGGACGTGTTGGGCACAGACGGAAGTAGGTGTGCTTGTTAGGATGTCTCCAAGAAGGGATGTGACGTCCACAAACGCCGCCATTGATGGCTAGAGCACCAAGCTTGGTAAATCTTTCTCCCTGAGACCTGCCTAGCGGATGCAGCAAGCTCAGAAGGGCTTTAGCAGGAACTAAAATCTACATCGATGCCTCCAGGGAGGGATATGACACCAATGGCGCCGTCATTGCTGACCTAGAGCAATAGCCAAGTAGGATTTACACCCAGATTCCATATGCCTGTAAAAGTCAACCACAAGCGCAACATGGCAAGCCGAACCTGTTGGCGACGAGTAGTAGCTAAAGGGGACCGATGCTGGAGCCTTGTAGACGTCCACCAAGCAGCGCATGACATCCTAGTCTTCCACCGTGGGGAGACTGGCCCATTGTAAGGGCCATTCGTTGGGCGTTAGGGGACCCGCCACCGCCGGCGGGCTAGGCGAGCAGGCATCACCATGTCCTAGCGAGCGTGGGCACATCACAACCGGACGGGGGCATGGCTGCTGCGCGCATGGTGGCATGGAGGATGGGAGGTGGAGGTCGTCGCACTCCAGGCACCTGTCTGTGCCACGCTTTGCCAGGCTCGAGCGGCCTCATCGTCAGTGGCAGCGTCGGCCTCTGACCCTAGCTTGCAAGACGCCAACTCGGCGTAGAGGCCACGGCGCCGACCTAGGGTCAGTCTACCTCCACCAGGCTCTAGCCACGTGAGGCTGTGCTCGGCGCATCTGCCAACGCTGAGCTGCACTTGACGTCGGTGAGCGGGTAGATGAACATTGTACCAGGGGACAGGCGCGACCACGGGAACGTGAAGGCATGGGCGCACCTCACGACGCCATGTGCACCGCCGACACCGTTCTCCTTGTCGTTTGGATGAGGGCTTCGTGGCCGCCAGATCTGGCACATCGCCGGTCACTGCTTGCCGCCGGCCACCTCCACACCAAAACTAGAGCACTATTGGTATTTATTAATGCACATAGAGAAATCCGTAAGCGCATGGATATCGATGTAGCTTTCACCCGAGAGTATTCCAAGGTATCGATTTCCACATGGAACGTGAGGTAAACTAGCAACGAATCAAGATTGTCCTAGGATAGAAAATCTAAAATGTTTTGGTGGGTAGAGAGTGGTTTCCTAAGGTTTTCCAAGATGAACTAATTAATCAAGGCTCAGGCTAACTACACTTATGTCGGTGTCTAGAACCACCCTAGACACTAAGATGAGTAAATTTGTATCTGCGCGTCTAGACCCGGATGGTGTGCAACGCGGACACAAGGGCTTATACTAGTTCAGGCAAAAATGTCCCTACGTCTAGTGGATTCTGCTATGTGTTGCCTTGCACCGAAGTGCTCGTAGTAGGGGTTACAAGCTTTCGAGGGAGGGAGCGGATCCCAAGTCTCTTTGGTGGCATACAGGTTTTATTTCTTGGTCAGTGAGGTGTGTTCTCGAACTGGGGGTCCCTGCCTCCCCTTTTATTGTTCCCAAGGGGAGGACTTAGATTACATTTGTGGTAAAAGGTGAAATGAGGACAAGACGAAAGAGAAAAACAAAAAGGTAGCATCGGGTGTGGCTGTCTTCCTCCTTATTCGGCATGAGCAGTTTTCCCTGTAGCACAGAGACATGATGGGTGTTAAGCTTTTGGCCTCTCCGTCCGCTGGTGTGACGTGATGTGGCCATGCTTCATCCTGTGTGCTTCTGTACCGTCGAGGATGGGCGGTGTGTGCACTCGGATTTGCGTAGAGAGGGAGTTAGGTGGTATAGTTGTCGTTACCCCCGTCACTATAGAGGTATGGACGTCATTGTGGTGGAATGACCGAAGTCATGTTGGATCACAGCGTGGCTCCTATGCTCCCGTCCACTGTGCATGGTCATGTCCATCCCATCAGTGGGAATGGATGTCGTGGTGGGGACCCATGCGGCTCCTGTCCTTGCCAGAGGGCCCTACACGTCCCTCGGGCGAGGCGGAAGTATGCCAAGGGGGTCAAGTGCTCCTGTGCTTACGTTGCAGGGGTCGGGCGTGGCGGAGATCGTTTTCCGATAGGGTGCAAGGGTTAGGCGCTTTGATGACGTCATAGGGGCTCAGACGAGACAGAAACTGGCCCTAAGCCTTGGGTGACTTAACAGATGACACGCTATTAATGCCCTTGGTTGGGTATGCCTATTATCGATACTCGACAACTTACTTTGGAGCAACAATACCTTTCTAACCCTCGAAGGAGGTGAGAAAGAATAGTCGAGGGAAGGTTGCCAAAAAGCTCTATGAAAACACCAATCCGAACATGGTGGATAAAGGCCTTACAGAGCTGTCACCTCTAGGGCTACCACAACTATCCGTGGGATTGGGTGCAATCTCAGGTAAACACTAGCCTAGACACCACGTCTATGCTAATGATTACTACTCTAATTCCACGTGAAAACTAGAGCACTCAATGCAAGCGGAGATCCCATAAATAAAGTAAAGTAAGAACGGAACTTAATTAAATAGAAAACTTAGAAATACTAGAAGAACCTAGATATTACTCGAAGATGAGCTGCACCCGCAGAGATACAAAGTCGAGGAGGATCCAATAGGCCTGGCTCCTCCCCAGGTCTCTCCTCTTCTCTCTTCCTATTCTCTCTACTACAACTAGATGAGAACCATCTAGAGAGACACTACCACTACAACTATGATGAAGAGAGTGGAGCTCAAGTGTGTAGGTGTGTGTTACAAGTGAAGGAGAGGGGTCTATTTATAGCTTGAGGTGGAGTAGGGGCTACTCCAATGCCACATCATCGATCCGTGGGAGAGAACCTCCACACCCTTGGATGAAACCACCTTAAATCAACGCATGGGATTGATCACCACTGTGCTTGGTTGCATGTCTAAAAGTTTGAGGCGGTTTGTTGGAACTTGGCCATTGGGCGTCCTAGAGTCGGTTAACTTGGCCATTGGCCATTGGCCATTGTGCATCCATGGTTGGGGAAGCTTCCTAGAGTCGGTTAACTTGTATCCAATGTGGTCCGAAGCCATCTGGTGGAGTTGGGGCGTCAAGCAACGCCACCACACGTCGGGTGATGGCCCATTTGCCCCAAATCAGCCCATTTTTGCCAGGTGGGTCCCTACATATGTTAATCTTCCAAAAAGTATGGATTTTCCATTTTTAGAATTTTATGTATATAATATGTATTTTCCATCTCAGATATTGACTCTGTTGACAGTAGAATTGAGCATTTAATCACTGTCAACAACATGGTGTAGTCAAAATCAGCATTTGATGAAGTGTTTTTGCATGTATGTGGCCACCTTGTTCCTACACTCATATAGTCATCACAACTTGTAGAAATTGTTAGAAATAACCCCTATGACTATGGTTTGTGTGGCTTTTATCTTGATTTTATGGTCAAATAAATATCATGTTGATGGTCATAAGTGATGAATAAGGACCATCAACAAGCTCCCCCACACTTGGTCTTTGCTCGTCCCGAGCAAAGGTTAAGATAAAGTAAACATAAGCATAGCTATTCAAGATATGGAACTAGCATAAGAATTATTCCAAAATATACTTCATACATGTGGATATGTGGAGTGGCTAACATATCTTCTTGAGTGGTTGAGAAGTGGAACGACTTTGAAACAAAGTCATCTCTTCCCATTTTCACATCTTAGTACTTGGAGTTTTTAGAATGTTTTTAAACAAAAGCATAGTTCACATGTATTCCTCACATGGTACTCTCGAATCTCTCAATGGTGTATGTATCCTCACCAAGGCATTAGTGTTTTGCCTTACTTCCTACTTCTAACAAGCTTATGTTGAGTTCAAGGTAGGATAAGAGTAAAGCACACTTGCATTGCATATATTGCTAAGTCAGACAAAGGATCCATAGAGAAAAATGTCATACCCCTAGATCAAGATGTGCATATGTGTGAAAATATGATGATCATGATCACTCCATAGCATGATATGATTCTTTCTCCACCTTTTATTTGAGAGCATGGCTATGTTTCTCGAATTTTTTTTCTTTTTTTATGGACCTTCTTGTTTCCACATTTTTCTCTTCTTTTTTTCTTTTCAATACTTTTTTTTCATAGCCCATGCCTCATTTGCACAGATTGTGGAGAAAGATCATGTTTGTAAACATGGAGTTTTTATTTGGTAGAAATGGAAAGGCATGTTTTTGCTTACTTCCGGTGTAGAAGTATAGCATATATTTGATGGAGTGTATGTGATCTTAATCTTGGGAGTATGATATATTTCTCAACAATGGTCAACAAAGTTTGACAAAGGTCAATAAAAAACAAGTAGCATATGCGGAAGTTTTTCAACATATAACATGATATTTGGCCTTGGTAGGAAATCTCACCATTGAGGAGTATGTGAAGCTATGGATTTTGACATTTTATCAAAAATAAAATTCTCCAAGTACTTTGAATAGAAAAGGTTGGATTTTCATGTCAATACGATATCTCACTTCACAACAACTTAGTTAATATTTTTTTCCTATGTGGTATTTTTCCCACAAGCACCAAGTTTATATAAGGAATAAAGATTATGCAAGCCAATCTCAAAGAGCTATATTCATATTCACTTTCAAAGTTGACTCTTAGGTGTGAAACTTGGTTCTTTTTAATTTGCATGTTAAATAAGTACAAAACAGGAGATAAGCATATGAACAGGTGGGAAAAGATCAAACCGGGTTATAGAAGTTGCGTGCAGGCTCCTTCACCAGTTTATGATGTGCTTTGGTGCATTTGTTCCCAATGGGGGTGTGGCACACCCCCACACTTGTTTGAGACTATATATGACTTTTATTCATAGATAGAAATGGTGATAACAAAGGGGACTCTTCTAGTGAGGGACACTAGAGAGTCAAAATTTATTGAACTAAAGGATTAAACTAAAATTTAAAAAGGAACAAGAATAAGATTGAAATTTTTAGATTGGATCATTAAATTGCAAGAATTCAATTAACTCAACTTCTTCTAAGTTTTGAGGTTCAAGAAAAAACTTTCACGCGTTGACCATTTACCTTGAATAAGTTACCTTCATTGTCTTGGAGCGTGATGGCACCATGTGATGAGGCTTCAATCACCTTGAATGGCCCTTCCCATTTGCTTCAAAGTTTTCCATGACCAAAGAGCTTTACTCTTGAGTTAAAGAGTAGGACCTTGTCTCTAGGCTTAAACTTCTTGTGCTTGATTCTCTTATCATGCCATCTTTTTGTTCTCTCTTTGTAAATCTTGGAGTTATGATAAGCCTTTTCTCTTCGTTCTTCAAGCTTGGACAGTTGCATTTGATGATTCTTACTAGCTATATGGAGATCCATGTTCCACTTCTTGATTGCCCAATGGGCCCTGAATTCCAATTCAACAGGCAAATGACATGTTTTTCCATATACAAGCTGATAAGGTGACATACTATGGGTGTTTTATATGCCGTTCGGTATGCCCAAAGTGCATCATGGAGCTTGTACTTCTATTTCTTCCCCATCTCATCCACGATCTTTTGTAGAATTAATGTTCTTGGTTTGCTTATTTGATGTTTTAGCTTGAACGCTTTGTTTGGGGATGGTATGGACTTGCAATGTTATGCTTTACTCCATATTCTGCCAAGAACTGTCAAAAGGTCTTGTCGATGAAATGTGGCCCTCCATCACTTATGACCATTCGAGGTGTTCCAAACCATGGGAATATTACTTCATGGAACATATTCTTGGAGTGCTTGGAGTCGGTAGCTCGACATGGTATTGCTTCTACCCATTTGGACACGTAGTCGACTGCCACCAAGATGTATTCAACATCTCCAGACTTTGGGAATGGTCCCATGAAGTCGATCCCCCCAGACATCAAACAACTCCACTTGGAGGTTGTTTATGAGTGGCATTGCATCACGAGCATTGATGTTTCCATGTTTCGGGCATCTAATGCATTTTATCTTGATACATGGTTGGCCAGAAGAATCCACTTTGCCAGATCTTTGCATGCGTACGGAATGCTCCATAATGTCCTCCATAGTCCTCCATAGTCTGATGCATGACATCTCTCTATGATTTTCATGGCTTCAACCATAGGGACACATCTTCGTAACAACCCATCGGCATAAACCTGATAAAGATATGGGTCATCCCACAAGTGGAAACGACTTTGATGCTTAAGTTTCCCCTTGTCTTCCCCTGGTGTAACATAGCCTGCAACTATATAGTTGACAATGTTTGCATACCTGTTGGCGGTCCTTATCGATAGATTTATACCGCCAACATAAGCCCAAAAAAGAGGAAAATATACATCTATACACACATATACATGTGCAACTAACCTGTTTCCATGTATACCAGTAGAATAATCACAATTGTAGAAACAAGGGCTGGAAACAATGAAACAGAGTCAGAAAGGCGCTTTTTGAAAGGCGTAGAGGAGCAAGGAGGAGCAACAGGCCAACTTCGTGCAAAACCAGGCCAAGCCCACCATGCCATGGCGCACCAGGAGCAGAGGAGAGGCGGCCACGCAAAGACGGGCCTTAGGGGGGCCAGCCTAGGCGCGTGCGCACTTAGGGCGCGGCCGCGCCCCTCGTGGCACCGCCTTGGCCCGCCTCGCTCGTGCCGACAGCATTGATAGAGAGGAGGACAGTGCGGGGGTGCGCTCGGGAATATTTCCTCCGCACCCGCCTGTCTCCACCCTATATAAGAAGTGGGGAGGCTACCCACACACACAACACACAACACATACCACACTCCACTAGCTCAAGAGAGCTCCTCACTCCTTCTCCACCTCTTCTTTAGCTTAGGTTAGATTAGGAAATAGTAGAAGAGGAGAAGAGAAGCTATAAGGAGAGCTTGGCTCCTTGGTAGGATTTGGTGAGAATAAAGATGAATCATTTCATTCTTATATTTATCATGTTCTTCCAATTAGCTTTGCTCTTATATTCATATAGTAGATGTTATGAACTAGAGTATAGTCATGTTGACATGTTCATGATATGTGTGCTAGTATATAGTTCATGTGTTATGCTCATTTCATACTTGGCTATGTATAGTCTACTTAGTCTATATGTGATATTTAGACTAGTCTATTGTTTACATATCATGTATATGCTAAGTTGGCTTAGGAGCTTCGCTCTCATATTATGTTCATGAGTAGAGCTATTTGTGTGTTGAGGGGGTGGTTCAACAAGCTTTCGGGTATGCCCAAGTCTCTTACCTGTCGATCCGTAGGGTTGGGGACCCGGGGGGACTTGGGTGGTCATTGTATATGCGGGTGAGGTGCCCGGGTATATAGTGGTGGGTGAATGCATTTCATGTCCCATGATCGAGGGGTAGGCGAAAGGTGGTGACAGCCCTGTCCGTCCCTTGAATTCCCCCATGTTCGGCCATGGTGTAGGAGTACGTAAATTGTCACATGAGGTTGCTGGCAGACCAATACTTTGTGGCCTCCCAATCCACCTCACACATACCTAGCACTATTTTGTGTACATGTATTATAACTTAGCTCATAGCAATCTAACTATATAGAACCCTCTACTCCTGACTAGGACATTCTTTTATTCTTTATTCTTGAGTGTAGGAATCTATTGACTAGTATAAGTGTGTGTGTCCACTATCTTGAACTACAACTGTTTACCCCTGTTTTGATCATTTGGATATTATGCATGTATGTTTGCTTTGCTCATACTCATGTCAGACCACCTGTTATCCCTGCCTTCCTTTGGGAAAATATAAATAACGATACCCTGAATACTTCCGGGTGAAATGCTACAATGATAAATCCGTGCGCTTGTAGATTCTGTCTATAAACATAAAGACCTATCGGGGGTTGGCGTTCCATAGTGCTATCGCTAGGGTCCTCCGGGTCCTAATAGTGGTATTTCAGGATGCCAACTCTACTGACATTTCTGATGTCGCTGCCAAGGGTAGACCATCGTGCCTGCTCTTGGTGGTGTCACTAAGAAATGCCAACAAGCATTTTTGGCACCGTTGCCGGGGAAGGCAAAGGATAACAAATGTCTAGCATGATATGTTCAAAGTATGTGTGCATGTATGGTAGCCATTTGCTCATACAGGCTAATCTTCTATGTTTTCTTCCTTGTTGTGGATGAAAACAGGATAGTGTATGAGTGGATTCAACTTGCTGGAAAACTTCATTGCAGATCTGGAGGCACTCCTAAAGAAGAAGGGGACTCGTGCCTCTACTTCCTCTGCCACACCACCGACAACTGAACCACTCACGTTTGTACCGGCTACTACCACTAACATGGCCCAAAAGTCACTTCGTGAGTTCTTAGTTCTAGCTGTGTCAACCTCGGGGACAAGAACTTTGAACTACGAACCGGGCTTATCACAATGGTGCAGGTGAGTCCATTCTGTAGACTGCCAAGTGAGGACACCAATGCTCATCTACAATAGTTCCTTGAACTGTGCGACACCGTCGTTGTCGACGAAACCTGGTTGGCATTCTACCAAGGGGTATGCCCAAGGTAGTGATTTGTCGGTAGATAGGTGCGCAAGCTACGAACTAGATGGTGATGCAAGACACAAGGTTTTATCCAGGTTCGGCCGCCGTGAGGGCGTAATACCTACGTCCTGCATCTGATTTGTATTGCTGTGTATAATGAGATGTGTTTTGAGGGGGTCCCCTGCCCGCCTTATATAGTCCAGGGGGCAGGGTTACAAATCTGGGAACTAATCCTAGTTAGTTACAATTGCCATAGCTGGTCGGATAAGGATTCCTATTCTAACCGACCAGGATCTTGCTTGATCTCCAAGTTTGCTTTCCTTCCTTGCGTGGGGCACCGAGCAGATCGACTGGGCCACGCGTCGTCTTCTGATGGGCCAGGCCCTCTGGTCTAGGCCAACCCAAGTCTCGCCGTAAGGGTATAGGGGTTAATACCCCCACAGCTAGTCCCCAAGCACTATGCATTGTGATGCGACACGCTGTCTTGACCTTCTCCGATCAGTGAGGCTTGAGTTCTTGACGTCTCTGACCAGTCAAAACACCATCTGAGCAACTGTTGCCGGTGTCCGACTAGCTTATAATACAGCCGACCACCATTGTTGCCAGAGAAAATAGGTTGTCCGAAGAATGTATGGTGCTCTTGAGAAAAAGAAAAAGATTTCCTTTCTAGTGAAGTGTGCCCACTTGTATTTCTGATAAGAAATGTAAGCAGGATAAACAAAGCATAGGGGTCGAAAAATAAACACATTCATCGCTAGGTGAAGTGTGCCCACTTAGTCCCTGAGCCTGGTAGTAGATGACGTAGGCACGTGGTGCCAGGGTCTAAAATGAAACTCCATGGAAACTTGATACTGAGATGCACCGACAGGTGCATCGTACCGATGTAGTCCCCGAGCTTGCTGGAAGGCGAAGTATGAGCCTTGTAGCAAGGTCTAAAAAAGTACTGATCTCTCAACTATATGCGAGTCAAATTTCACATGTAGCCGAGGAAATCAGGCATCGAGCTGTGGTCGGAGAGTGGTCGAAACAGTCCCCGAGCATAGCATGAAGTATGATTGATGAGTCCCCGAGCAGAATGAGACGTGGTCAACAAGTCCCCAAGCAATGTGAGACGTGGTCGACGAGTCCCCGAGCCTGGTCGAGGAATATAACGTGCTCGGTGGTCTATGACAATTTGTGGCTAGACCAGTCCCTGAGTATCACTTACTATTGTCCCACCTGAATCATAGTACTCTTCTTGTATTTTTCTTTCTTCCTTGCTCTGACATGATAAAAAAGTTAAGTGATGTGACGTTATCATCACGCTCGTCTGCCTTGTCAGTGTCACAATGAATCGTCTACCAGACGGAGCATGCCAGTGTGGGCCCTCCCATAGAGGAACTGAGGGGCACATTTACTAGCGCAGTAACTGAGAAAAAAGTGGAAATCGGAGGATCGTGCCACGTTTCACGCGCACATATCCTAAAAATCTCGAGGAGAGGTGGAACGGCGCAGTTAATGGGATAAATAGCTGTTGTGCGGCCATTCCCCATTGATGCCCAACAGTCGCTTTTGCAAACCAACCACCTTCTTCCTCCAGCCCGCGCACCCTAGTCCGATTCCACTGCCACCATTAGCACACCTCGCCGTCGTTAGAAGCAATGCTCTCTCTATACACCAGCTGAGTAAAAGCAAAGAGGCGAGAGAGGTAGAAGATGACCAAGACAGAGGCGGCGAAAAGGGCCAAAATAATGAGGAAGGAATGGTGGAAGTCGAAGTCCACTGAATCGACCATCAACGACCTCGTCGGCCTGAGGGTGCTCCACAATCGGGAGCTTGCTGGATGGCGGCCATTGGGCAGCGACAGCTACCCCAATCCTCAACCTAGTGAGATAGTTGTCTTCGAAGATTTCTTCAAGCGGGGTTTTGGGGTTCGTGTCCATCATTTCCTTCAAGGGATATGTCTGTATTACGAGATTGGGATTTGCAATCTACATCCCAACTTGATCCTCCTTGTTTCAGTCTTTATCCATCTTTGTGAGGCGTATGGGGGAATCCAACCCCATTTCGACCTCTTTTGATATTTGTTTTGCTTGAGGAAGAAGGGGTCCCAAGGCGGCTCCAAAATTGCCGATGGAGCATACCTGACCCTCCGGGATGGGATGAAGCAAGAGTACCTTAACTGCCCCTGGAACACCTCTGTCGGAGATTGGTACAAGAAGTTGTTTTACATTCGCGAAGAGCCCGACAACACTACGTTTTGCGACGTCAGGTATATCCCAGAGAAGAGGGTGGCCTAGACTAAGCGACTAGAACTGGCCGGGCAGGTGGAGGAGTTGATGGCGCTGCTCCCGTGGAATCACCTGGATGGGCCAGCTGTGGCTGGGAACTTCATTAGCCGACGTGTATAGCCTTGCTAGAGAAGGGTGCACACTGGATACGAGTACCAAGGCTCAACAGACCAGATGAGGATGTGGCCAGGGGATCTGGACCACGATGAAGTCAAACGCTGGATTGGGGAGTTGTTCAATCTGGCAGACCAAAGCTACTCTCCCCCGAGGAGGATCCAGCATGCGTATGAACTCATCCGACCAGCCCCGAAGGTAAACAACCATACTCCTAAGCTCTGAGAAGTGTTGCCAACCACCATTGAGTAAAAATTCTTGATTTGTCTTGTCTTTGCGTGTATACAGGTGCACGGCGTGGAGACACACAACCTGTTCGTGTTGTTAGCGCCTAGAGTCGAGCACCCGCAGAGCGTGGAGCCGCCACCACAAAATGTGCAGCGGTGCTATGTGCACATCGAGGATGGCCATGACTCCAGGGCCTAGGCAGGAACTAGGAAGAGTCCAGTCGCCACCGACCAATCGAAGAAGAGGGCCGGGAGCTCCCAGGCAAACGAGAGCCTAGAAGACTCAACCAGGAAACGCCATCGGACCATGTTGGACTGGTCGGGGGACGAAGCAGAGGAGGACGCGAGCGCCTACATGCTCAATCCTCGAAGAAAAAGGAGCAAGCAGACAATGCAGGGGGATCGACCCCACCGGTAAAGGGGTCGCAAGAAGGCCAGACGCTGCCAGTTGGGCCAACACCAAGCAGAAGGACAGCTAAAGAGGAAACCATGCCGCCACCACAAGATGGAGGTTAGGGTTCCTCTGCCCAGAGATCAAGCCAGGGTCAACCGCGGCATCGTGCCTTCACCACCATACATCGGAGCTCAGATCTGTTAGTTCCTAAAAACTCATTTAAATAGTGAGTCAATCGTATTAGCGAGCAAATAATTAGTAAAGATAACTGTTCGGTGGTCATGTGTTAGCTCGACATCAACGGAGAGACCCGAGCAACTGGCCACTGCTGGGGCAACCGAGTCGACCACCATGATGACATCCGCCAAGCAACCGGTGGGTCAGACCACCAGGGTGGAAGAGCCAACAACGAGCAAGGATGCGGTCAACGTGGCGAACATGGAAGTGCCCGAGCAGGAGCCTAGGCAGGTACCTGAGCAGGAGGCACCGGAGCAGGTGGCGCCCGAGCAGGTGGCGCCTAAGCAAAGTCTTCTAGGTCCACTGAGTAAAGGGCAAGTCCCCGAGACCAATTAGAGCGTGCCCGAGCAGACCACAACCACCATGAGCTCATCGCAAGGTGGTCTGCCTGACGCTGCAGCCAGGGGAAAAGTAGCGGCGACGTCATCGATCACCGGGTTGAACCTAGATCAAAAGCAAGCTGGTGCCGAGCAGGTGGTAGAGTCTGACGATGACGTCATAGAGGAAATCTAGGGGCACCCACAAGACGAGCGCCAACATGTATATGTCTGCCGTGGATGTGGAGACCATTACGTCTGCCACGAGGAGATCTCCATTGACGAGGAGACGCAGAGAGTGGAGCGAGCGGCAAAATGGCTCATCAGAGAAGTATAGGTAAGAGGACTCCTTGAGAACTGTCGTAGACCAGCCTTAGCATCTAGACACAGAAATTATATTGTATGTGATTTGCAGGGCCTTTTGAAGACTGCAAAGTACCAAAAATGGTGCTTTGACCAGATTCAAGGCATCTCTGAAGACAACAAAGAGCTAATGACTGAAGTAGATCATCTGCGCAAGTGGCTCGAGACTGCTGAAAAGGACCAGACAGAGCTTGAGTCGCAAAGGCTCAATGTTGTGCTTCAGCTTGGTCAGAAAGAGCAGGAAAGGGCAAGTAACTTATCTTAGTCGTGCACCTCCGAACACTAAAAAATACTGTTGATACATACTTATGTGTCTCCTGGAGCTTGTTGTAGATCTGGCGGTGGAAGTCACTAGGCTTCGAACAGAAAACATGCGCATGGCCGAGGAGTGTGCCCGATTATCGGCGGAGAATACCCATCTGGTAGAGGACCACACATGACTTCGAGACCAGTCGATCAAGGAGACCGAGGAGTTGAAGACCAGAAACCAAGAGATAACCAGTAAGTGGCCATTTTCCTGATCGTGGTTTCATACCTCAATGTATGTCCTATGGCGTTGTTTTGACCAAAATACCCTGCTACACCCTTAAAGACCAATGCCAAGAAGCATATTATAGAGATCTAGAAGGACCGCGACCTCTGGAAGGATCGCTGCGCACAGATGGTGCGGGGGATCGGGCCGGTGCTCGACCTGCTCGATCCGGGGGTGCCACCAACCGAACAACGAGCCCAGCAGCTAGGAGTGATCGACAAATGTCAGCTCACCTGGGGTTGGCTTCAGTAGTTCATGAAGGAGGCAGGAGAGTTTGCGGGCGCCCATGTGCTAAGCATGGTGCGCGCGCATTATCCCCTGATCGACTTCACGTGCTTCATGAAAGGCTACCCCAAGGAAGTTGACGTGCAGGAAGCGGAAGAGCTGCGGGGCTAGTTATCGGAGCTGGCGGCGATGATAATCGGAGATATAAACCTATGCGGAACACCAACGCCACCGTCGCAAGGAACACCGACGATGTCTACTCTGGGTCTTTGAGCCGACCAACTGAGACTACGGTCTTGACCAGCCAATCCCAGGCCAGGTAATCTTCAAGCAAGGAACAGCCGGAGCCTGCGGTCACGACCAGCCAGACTCCCACGACTCAAGCTCGATCAGCGGAGGCAGCGCCACAACCATAGGTAGGTGGTTACCTGCAGTTGTAGAGCAGACAACAGTTTAGTTTATTGTAAACTTGTACCTCTTCAGGCAAGCTTGTAATAAAGTACTATTGCAACAATGTAAGCTTGTGTTGTTTTTTTTCTAAAAAATGTATTAAGCTTGTATATTGTGTTTGATCAATAACTAAGTTAGAACGTACAAGTGTTCTAGTTTAGTTGTAACAATTGGTAGACACGTCATCTTGTGAATCCGTACAGCCCTGGTTGGACATGTGGTATGAGAGTGAAGCACAGAGCTTGTACACTCGTAAGAGCACACAGATCCGATCAGAGAGCACCTGCCGACCACTTGGAGCATAGAGAGCGAGTCCCGTGCACGCGTAGGGAGAGGCCAGAGATAGGGCTGGCTCCGAGAACTCGAGAAGAAATGGTGGTCTGTCAACTGGCTTATTTGTAAAATATTAGTTGGAGAGTAGTTGCCAAACAAACATATTAAAGTGATCGGGAAAAAACATAACTGCTTTATTGAAATAATCAAAGTATAAGAAGGGTACATATCTTTATTTATGCGCTCTACGGGTAGAAACGCCTGAGCTTGTCAATATGCCAGGAGTTGGGTACTTCAGTACCATCGAGGTGAGCCAGCCTGTATGAAGTAGACTGGGTGACTTCGATGACCTCAAACGGTCCTTCCCAAGGAGATGAAAGCTTGTGCATGCCTTCTTGGTTCGTTTTCCACTTCAAGACCAAGTCTCTGACCACGAAGAGACGTTCTTTGACATTCCTGTTGTAGTATCTGCGTAGTACAGCTAGGTACTTGGTTGTACGTACACATGAGTCAAGCTATCATTTTTCAGAGCAGTTGACCTCGAGTTCAGGTGCTTCATCAGACCTGACTTCATCAAAGTTCTCAACACGCGGTGCTCTAAAAGCGATATCTGCAGGGAGTACTGCTTCTGCGCCGTAGACCATGAAGTATGGGGAGGCGCCAGTGCTGCGACTAGGCTGGGTTCATAGTCCCCAGACCACAGCCAGCAATTCTTTAAGCCATCTTCCAGGAGCTTTGCCATTTTCCCTGTACAACCTCTTTTTCAATGCATCGAGGATCATGCCATTGGCCCTTTCACCTGTCCATTAGCTCTGAGATGTGCTACTGACACGTATTTCACAACTATGCTCCTTTCATCGCAGAAGTCCCAGAATGCACTGCTAGTGAACTGAGTCCCCAGGTCTATAATTATGCTGTTGGGGAGGCCAAAACGGTGTATAATCTGATCAAGGAACTCAATCGCCTTCTCTGATGACGCCTTGGTTAAAGGCATGTACTCTATACATTTGGAAAACTTATCAATCAACACGAAAACACATTTGAAGTTACCAGGGGCCGGCTTGAAGGGTCCAATCATATCTAGTCCCCAGCATGTCAAGGGCTAGGAGGCCGGTATGGTCTGGATCTCATGTGCTGGTACGTGTATACGTTTGGCAAAAAACTAACATCCATCGTAGCGGCGGACCAGCTTCTCTGCATCAGCCACGACAGACGGCCAGTAGAAACCTGCTCGAAAAGCTTTGCCGACCAGGGTTCGAGAGGCGGCATGATTGCTGCAAGTACCACTGTGAATTTCATGGAGCTATTGAATACCTGCTTCTTGAGTGATACACTTCATCAGAACTTCCTCCTTTGCATTTTTACGCATCAGGACACCATCGACCAGTAGGTACTGCTTACTGTGGCGCATGAGCCGCTCACTCTCTATTCGATCAGCATAACCGGTCCCATCCTGCAAAAACTTGATAAAAGGTACTCTCTAATAGTTAGTGTTAGTGGTCGGAGGTACTGCAGGTGTTGTCAGAGAGGATTCCATAGTGCTCAGAGGGAGAACTGTAGCCACCAGAGGCTAGTCTAGAGGCTTCTCGACCACCTGATCTGCTTCTTCCTTGATGGACGGTTTAACAAGGTCTTGGATGAACACGCCATGTGGGACTTGAGCTCGGGATGACCCTAACTTAGACAGCTCATCGGCTGCTTGATTTTTGTCCTGGACCACATGTGTGTACTCGATGCCATAGAATTTGCCTTCCAACTTTCTGATTTCTTTGCAATAAGCATCCATCTTCTCGCTAGTCATGTCCCAGTCTTTGTTAAGTTGGTTAATGACTAGGGACAAATCGCCATAGACGTGGAGATGTTTTACACCAAGCTCAACCGCAATCTGCATGCCATGGAGGCAGGCCTCATATTCTGCAGCGTTGTTAGATGTAGGGAAATAGATTCTGAGGATATAGCGAAGCTGTGCGTTGGTTGGTGAGATAAAGAGCACGCCTGCTCCTGCTCCATCGATGTTCAGAGAGCCATCGAAATACATCTTCCAGTATTCAACTGGCCCCTGATCGGGAGGTGTGCTAAGGTCTATCCATTCGACGATAAAGTCCACCAGAGCCTGAGACTTGATGGACGTGTGACCCTAGAACTCAATTGAATAAGGGCATAACTCCATTTCCCACTTGATGATGCGTCCGTTAGCGTCCTTATTTCGAATGATGTCTCCCAATGGGAAATTAGTCGTGACCACCACCCGATATCCGTCGAAGTAATGTTTCAACTTTTGGGATGTAATCAGTATGGCATAGATCAGCTTTTGAACTTGTGGGTACCTAGCTTTGGACTTATTGAGCACCTCACTGATGAAGTAAATAGGGTGCTAGACTTTGTACACGTGGCCGGGTTCCTCACGCTCGACCACGATAACTATGGAGACCACGTGATCGGTGGCCATAATGTAGAGAAGAAGAACGTCATCTTTCTGAGGGGTTGTAAGGACTGGAGGAGAGGTTAAGAATTTTTTGAGCTGCGTGAAGGCAGCGTCAGCCTCTTTCGACCAGACAAACTTCTCTGATGCCTTAAGCAATTTGAAGAAAGGTAGGCCCTTCTCGCCGAGTCATGAGATGAAGTGGCTGAGGGCGGCCATACATCCAGTGAGCTTCTAGATATCCTTGACATTTTTGGGTGGCTGCATATCCAAAACGGCCTTTACCTTTGTCGGGTTGGGGCATATGCCATCGTGGCTAACGACGTTGCCCAATAAAATACCAGATAGGACTCTAAAGATACACTTCTTTGGATTAAGCTTCCATTGGTACTTGTTGAGAGCCGTGAAAGTATGCTGGAGATTGTTGACCACGGTGTGAGCCTCCCTGGTTTTCATGACCACGTCATCGACGTAGGCCTTGACCAGGTCATCCTTGATTTCATCAGCAAGGCATTGCTGGATAGCACGCTGGTATGTGGCCCCCGCGTTCTTAAGCCCGAACGACATAGTCATGTAGCAGTAGATGCCAAACGGTGTAATGAAGGACGTCTTGATCTGATCGTCCTTGTTGAGAGCGATCTGGTGAAAACCAGAGTAGCAATTGAGAAAGGATAGCAACTCGTAGTCAGCTATGGAATCAATGACTTCGTCTATACGAGGTAAGCCGAAAGGGTCTTTAGGGCAGTGTTTGTTGAGATCAGTATAATCAACGCACATTCTCCATTCATTATTCTTTTTGCATACAAGGACCGGGTTGGCTAACCAGTCTGGATGATACACTTCTTTGATAAATCCAGCTGCTAAAAGCCAGGTAACTTTTGCCCTAATAGCCTCCTTTTTGTCACAAGCGAACCGTCGTAGCTTTTGCTTGATAGGTCTTGCGGTCTTTGAGACGTTCAAGGAGTGCTCGATCAGGTGCCGAGGAACACCAGACATGTCAGCGGGTTTCCACGCGAACACGCTTACGTTGTCCCTCAGAAACCTGACGAGCGCGTCTTCCTATTTAGGATCTAGGTTGGCCCTGATAAGGGTCATCTTGCTAGGATCGTCGTTGACCAGGTGAATCTCCTTGTGCTCGTTGGACTTGATGTGCTTCCGCGGTGCTTGGCACTCTGGGATCTCCAGTTGGCCAGCGAGAATCTTGGAGGCATCGACCAGGGTTTGCTCCATGTGAATTGAGAGGTCGGTGGCCTCTGCCACCTTAAAGCTTTCCTCTTCACAGGTATAGGTAGTGTAAACATTACCTCTGAGAGTAAGGACACCCTGCTCGATAGGCATTTTGAGCACCAAGTAAGAGTAGTGCGGCACAGCCATAAACTTGGTGAGCGCTGGTCGACCAAGGATGGCGTGGTAAGTACCCTCGAAGTCCGCGACCACGAAGTTGACGTAGTCGGTACGAAAGTGGTTTGGATTGCCAAACTGCATGGGGAGCGTGATCTACCCGAGAGGTACGGAGCTCTGTCCAGGAAGGACACCCCAGAACTGTGCATCATAAGGCTTGAGATCAGCCTGAGTTAGTTTAAGGGTAGGCAAGCTGCTGTGAAACAGGATGTCGATGGAACTGCCACCGTCCATGAGTACCCTCTCGAACCAGACGCTATTGATACATGGGTCGAGGACGAGAGGAAAACGACCAGGTTTCGGAATTGCCGCCCACCGGTCTGCTTGGTTGAAGGAGATTTCGCGGTGGGACCAGGCCGAGAGCCTGGGATCAGAGATGAGGTTGTTAGCGTTGATGACATTCAAGCAGGATTGTTGTTGTTGCACCGGTCGTGATGTTCACGGTTGTTGTTCCGACCACGATCATCGGGTTTCTCATCCCGGTGCGGTGGGTGCTCGGGGCGTGATGACCCACCCACGTCTTCCTTAATGATCTTCTCAGCGTCATCGGCATCCGCGTAGTTGTTAGCAGTAGCGAGGAGCTCGGATACCATAGACGACCATTTCCGGAGCAGCTTGCTTCTGAGGGCGTCATGGTGGTGAAGGCCTTTGATAAAAGCCGAGACTGCTTCGTCATGAGTGATTCTTGGGATCTTGAGACGCATATCCGAGAAGCATCGGATGTAGTCGCGCAGCGGCTCGCCTGCTCAGTCACGTATGCGCTCAAGGTTGTACTTGTTGCCCGGCTGGTCACATGTGGCGATGAAATTGTTGATGAAGGCTTGCCGAAGGTTCGACTAGCTGTCGAAGTGGTTCTCTGGGAGGCTGAGAAGCCATTGATGACCTGCCTAATCAAGAACAACTAGAAGATAGTTAGTCATTACGTGTTCATCACCTGCAGCGGACTAGATGGTGATCTCGTAGAACGTGACCCAACTTTCGAGGTTCTCCTTGCCGTCATATTTCCTGAGCTTCACGAGCTTGAAATTCCTTGGCTAGATGACTTGTTAGAGATGAGGAGTAAACTGTTTGAGGCCTAGGGGCCCGTGTTCGGTGTCATACTGGATGCGGCACATGTTCTCGTGGGCCTGGCGGTCATTAGCACGACTAGTGATATGACTGCAGACATCGCGAGGAGGAAGATGGTGATGGAGATCGTGAGGAGGGTTCTGATCGACCTCCTGATCTCGATTGCCATGATGATTGCAGTTGTTGTCACGACAACCTTGACCACCTTCTTGTCTGCCCTCGTCACCACCGCCACCACCGCCACCACCGCTGCCATCGCCGCCGCCACCGCCACCACCACATGGGGGATTGGGTGGGGGTTGATCGTCGTGATGTTGGCAACTCGGATGCTCTGAAGTGCGGGAACGACGGCTCTGGATGGATGCGATGGACGTGCTTGTAGCAGCTTGGGCTCGCTAGGTGAGCTTGACAGTTTGGCCCATGGCAGCGGTCAGATATGCCTTGATGTCTTCACGAACCGCATGATTCTCTGGTGTGTCTGGCAATCGGTCTAGGTTGGCCATGGCGACGGCCACCTGAAAACTTGCCTATCGCCTACTCTATCGAAGGCATTAGCCAGATCTCGAGGTCGCCCCCCCTGCGACGTGCTTCTTCTTCTTCTGCCTCCAGGCGGCGACGGTCGACGCGGTCGGTGTTACGCTGTTCACGAAGTTGCCGTTGCTCATCAGTTTCTCCCATGACTGCTGAAAGCATCTAGGCCCCGAGGTTTGGTTTCGGCAATTGATGACAACGCTTTATTACCATGACTAACGTGTGTTTTGCAGAAACTTTGGTAAGTTAGGTCATGGAGGTTTTAACTGCTTTGGGCACCATGGTATTCATGCCCCTTGATGGAAATCGTTTTGGTTTTCAAAAGAGTGACGTCAAGATTAAGGACGGTTAGTTCCGGATGTCGAGGTGTTGAGAGACATTTGGAATAGTCGTTAGGATCTTCGTTTTTCTCTTTTGGCCGTACTATAAAGGGGGGCATGAGCGGGTAGCTTGACCTAGGCGAGTCCTATGTTTAGGTGTGGTGCACACTTGTTAAACTTGGCGCTAGGCAGCTCTAGATTAGCTCAAAGTTCAGTTGGAAGCAACTTGGTTCAAGTTGTGACACGTTTCGGAGAGTTTCGGGTTGTTTTCCCATGACCGGACGCGGTCCTTGGCATGACCGGACGCGTCCGGTCAGTTCAGTTCCGCAGCTAGGGTTTCAGCTCTGAACACCGGACGCGGTCCTCGCGAGGACCGGACGCGGTGGTCAGAAGTCAACACGTGTCACTTGAGGGAAACACCCGATCGGACGCGACCTGGGTGTGATCGATGCGTCCGGTCACAGTCCAGTAAGGTCCAGAGACGACCGGACGCGTCCGGTCATCACCGATCGGACGCGGTCGCGCGTCCGGTGCGAGTTCAGTATGCTCCCTGCACGATCGGACGCGTCCGGTCACCCCTGACCGGTGCGTCCGGTCACTTAGGTGTTTTTCGGTTTTCGACCGTTACGAGCGACCGGCGCGTCCGGTCAGTATGACCGGCGCGTCCGGTCAGCTCGAGTTTTGCTGAGTCAGCAGGTAATGGTTCGTTTTGTCTGTGGGGTGTATAAATACATCCCCACCACCTCTTTTAGAGGTCTCTTGTTCATTTGATCAGCTGATAAACACCTTTGGAGTGCAAGGTAGTGCAAGAGCACTAGTGAGGATAGAGATTTAAGAATCAAAGCTTGAGAGTTCCTCACTAGCGATTAGAGAGTAGCAAGTGTGCATCCACTTTCTCATTTGGGCTCGTAGTGGTCAAGTGAGAGTTCTAGCTTGTTACTCTTGGTGATCGCCATCACCTAGACGGCTTGGTGGTGATTGGGAGTTTGGTGATCATCCGGCGGAGCTTGTGGATGACCCAACTCATCTTGTGAGCGGTTGTGGGTGATTCACCGCGACAGAGTGTCAAAGAATCAACCCGTAGAGAGCACTTGATCCTTGCGCGGATCAAGGGGGAGCTACACCCTTGCGCGGGTGCTCCAACGAGGACTAGTGGGGAGTGGCGACTCTCCGATACCTCGGAAAAACATCGCCGTGTTCCTTGCCCCTTTACATTCAAGCATTTACATTCTCGTATTTACTTTCTTTGCTTGTTTACATTCCTAGACTTGCCATGCTAGACTAGGATTGGAAACTAGGGTGCAAAACTTTGTATCGGTAGACTCTCTAGGAACACAAGTAGACACTAGGGGTGAATTCCGGCTTGTAGGATTTATTTCTTGCATTTAATTTTTAGAGAAGCCCAATTCACCCCCCTCTTGGGCATCTTGATCCTTTCAATTGGTATCAGAGCCGTGTTGCTCTATTTTTTGGCTTAACCGCCTAGAGCAAGATGTCTAATGGGGAAGGACCACCTCCCACTTTTGAGGGAGACAATTTTCCATATTGGAAAATTCGTATGGAGGCGTACCTCGAAGCCATAGATGTTGGATGCCTTAGAGCCGCAACCGAAGGGCTCCCCCCCATAAGGGATCCCGCTAACCCAAGTGGTGACGAGGAGAAGTACGACCGGTGGAATGCAAAGGCCAAAAATGCACTCTACCGGGGCTTAGGCAAAGATATCTTCAATCGCGTGCGTAATGCAAAGAACGCTCATGAATTGTGGGAAAATCTTTGTGCTCTTCATGAGGGAACTAAGAGTGAGCGTGAGGAACGCTATCACATAGCCTTAAAGAAAATTAATTCTTTTGAGATGCTTCCCAAAGAAAGTGCTAATGACATGTACACTCGCTTGAATGTTCTTGTAGAGGACCTCAATGCTCTTGGGCTCACCAAAATGAGCCAATCGGATGTTGCAAGGAAGATCTTGAGTGTGCTTCCCGTTGAGAAGTATGGACATATTGTCACCGTGCTTCACCAAAGTGATCTTTCCACCGCAACACCGACTCAAGTTTTAGGGAAAATCAATGCTCATGAGATGTGCATGCATATCACTCCGGAAGAGGGCTCATCATCTTCCAAGAAGAAAGACTTGGCCTTCAAAGCTAGTCATGACAAGAAGAAGAAGAAGAAGGGCCAAGCCATGATGGTGCAAGAAAGCTCAAGTGAAAGTGATGTTGATGATGAATCACTTGCACTCATGGTGAGAAAGACCACCAAGATGCTAAAGAAGCTTAACAAGAGTGGCATCAAGTTCGATGGCAAGAAGAAGAAATTCTTCACAAGTAGCAAGAGAAAGCCAATCTCGGAGATAGATTGCTACAATTGTGGTGAACTTGGCCACCTAGCTCATCAATGCCCTAGACCACCAAAAGACAAGTACAAGAACAAGAACAAGGGCAAGAAAAATGATTCAAGTGATGAAGAAGAAGAGAAGAAGAGGAACAAGCCATACAAGAAGAAGGATGGCAAGAAGAAGGAGTTCCACAAGAAGAAGAAGGGAGGAAAGGCATACATTGTTGGTTATTGGCTCACCGACATTGAATCATCATGTGAGTCCTCCAAAGATGAGAGCGATGGTGAGAAAGAGAAGGTTGCCGCATTTGTGATGGGGCCATCATCTTCACCAACATCTTCATCACCACCTTCACCACCTCCTTCACCATCATCGTCCACTACTCACCTATGCCTTATGGCCAAGGGTGAACGAAAGGTACAAAACCATGATAGTGATGATGATGATGATAGTGATAGTGATGATGAATATGACTCACCTTCTTATGATGAACTTGTAAAATTGCTAAACAAATACACTAAAATCATAAGAAGGACTAGAAGTGAAAATGATGATCTTCAAAATGAAAATGAATCACTCTCATCCAAGCTTGAAAATATTCAAAAGACTAGTGGTGAGCTTAGAGTTCAAAATGAAGTGATGTCTTCCACTCTCATGGAGCTCAAAACCTCTTATAAAGAGCTTAAAGATCAACATGATAAACTTGAGAAGAAGAATGATGAGCTCATCACTAGACATAATTCTCTAAAGGACAAATACACCACATTAAAAATTGACTATGATAGTCTTGTGGTTGCTAATGAACTTGCTCTTGAGACACATGATGCTACTAACCATGTTGTTAAGTGTGATATAGCTACATCATGTGATGACTTGATCATTGAAAGCATTGAGCGAGGTTCTAGTAGCAAAGGCAAGAGTGTGGTTGAGTCAAGCAACCATGATGATTATGCCAAGATTAAGAGTGAAAATGAGAAGCTTGCAAATGAGAACAAGAAGCTAAAAGGTTTGATGGCTCTTGAGAAGCAACCAACAAATGAGTCACTCATTGAAGAAAACAAAAAGCTCAAGCAAGAAAAAGAGCATCTCAAGACCGGCCTAAGCAAGTTCACAAGAGGCCAACATTTGCAAAGTGAGCTCCTCATGAACACCGTAATGAAGATGGATAGAAGTGGTATTGGGTACTTGGCAAATCAAGAGAAGAAAGCAAAAGCTCAACAACAACAAAGCAAGTCAAAGCCCAAGCCAAAGAGATGTGTTGAGTGTGGTCAAGAAGGTCACTTTGCTCATGAATGCAAAACTCCACCACCACAATCCTTGCCCAAGCATGCTAGACCTTTCGCCTTCAATGCTCATTATATGCTAAGAAAAGATTCAAATGGAAAGATGAAAGTCATGTTTTTGGGTCCCCCAAACAAGAATAGGCCAAAGAAAATATGGGTTGCCAAGTCACTAGTTGAGAAAGTCAAGGGCCCCTCTCAAGTTTGGGTCCCTAAACAAAAAGCTTAATCTTTTGTGTGTAGGTGAACTACAAGACCGGTGGATCTCATTGGGTTATTGATAGTGGTTGCACTCAACATATGACCGGTGATCCTCGTATGTTCACCACCATTGAAGAAAATGGAATATGTCAAGAGAAGATCACATTTGGGGATAATTCAAAGAGCAAAGTCAAGGGTATAGGCAAGATTGCAATATCACATGATCACTCACTCTCAAATGTGCTCTATGTTGCTTCATTGAGTTTCAACTTGTTATCCGTTGGGCAACTTTGTGACCTTGGCTTCCAATGCTTGTTCACACCAAATGAAGTGGAAGTTTCAAAGATAGATGACAAGCAAGTGATATTCAAAGGCTTTAGATACAACAATCTTTATCTTGTTGACTTCACCTCCGAAGTGGCAAATTGCTTCAAGAAGTTTGCAAAGAGAGCTCAAAATGAATTTGAAGTCAAGATAAAGAAGATTAGAAGTGACAATGGGAAAGAGTTTGACAACACCAACATTGAAGCTTATTGTGATGAAATTGGAATCAAGCATGAGGTCTCTTCAACCTACACTCCTCAACAAAATGGTGTAGTTGAGAGAAAGAACCGAACATTGATCACCCTTGCAAGAACAATGCTAGATGAGTCCAACACTCCGGAGAAGTTGTGGGCCGAGGCAATCAACACCGCATGCTATGCTTCAAATCGCCTCTTCCTACAAAAGTTTCTTGGCAAGACCCCCTATGAGTTGCTTAATGGGAAGAAGCCGGACGTCTCTTTCTTCCGGGTGTTTGGTTGCAAATGTTACATCTACAAGAAGCGTCAACACCTAGGGAAGTTTCAAAGACGTTGTGATATTGGTTTTCTTGTTGGTTACTCATCAAAGTCCAAAGCATATAGAGTATTTAACCATGCCACCGGTTTGGTTGAAGAAACATATGATGTGGAATTTGATGAATCTAACGGCTCCCAAGGAGCAATTGAGAATTGTGATGATGTAGGTGATGAACCCTTGAGGGAGGCCATGAAGAACATGCCCGTGGGAGACATCAAGCCAAAAGATGATGATGACGATGTACAAATTGTTGATCCACCATCTTCATCACGTGTGCCTCAAGATGATGACAAGAATGAGAGAGTTGAAAATGAAGACACTTATGTCTCTCATGAACAAGCCGAGGCACAAGCTCAAGATGTTGATGCTCCCCATCTACCTCCTCAAGTGGTTGATAGAAGAAATTCACCACTACTTCAAGCACATACACAAGATCTCATCATAGGGAGTCCTACAAAGGGAGTAATGACTCGATCCCAAAAGCTAGCTTCTTTTGTTGAACATCACTCTTTTGTCTCTTGCGTTGAACCTAAGAATGTAGAAGAAGCTCTTCAAGATCTGGATTGGGTGATTGCAATGCATGAAGAATTGAACAACTTCACCCGCAATCAAGTATGGACACTTGAAGAGCATCCCAAAGGTGCAAGAGTCATTGGAACCAAGTGGGTGTTCCGAAACAAGCAAGATGACCAAGGCATTGTGGTGAGGAACAAGGCAAGACTAGTTGCAAAGGGGTTCTCTCAAGTTGAAGGTCTTGATTTTGGAGAGACTTTTGCACCCGTTGCAAGACTTGAAGCCATTCGTATCCTCCTTGCATATGCATCACATCATGATATGAAACTATATCAAATGGATGTGAAAAGTGCATTCTTAAATGGCTTTATAAATGAACTAGTCTATGTAAATCAACCTCCCGGGTTTGAAGACCCTAGATATCCTAATCATGTTTATAGGTTGTCCAAGGCGTTATATGGGCTCAAGCAAGCTCCTAGAGCATGGTATGAGCGCCTCCGGGACTTCCTCATTGAGAAAGGCTTCACCATTGGGAAGGTCGACACCACACTATTCACCAAAAAGTTTAATGGGGAGATCTTTATTTGTCAAGTATATGTTGATGATATCATCTTTGGATCAACAAATGAAGATTATTGCAAGGAATTTGGTGAATTGATGTCGAAGGAATTCGAGATGTCAATGATTGGTGAGCTCACATTCTTCCTTGGTTTTCAAGTAAAGCAAATGAGAGAAGGGATTTTCATCTCTCAAGAAAAGTATACCAAGGATCTTCTCAAAAGATTCAAGATGGAAGAATGCAAACCAATCAAGACCCCAATGCCATCAAATGGACATCTCGACCTAGATGAGGGAGGTAAACCGGTTGATCAAACTCTCTACCGTTCTATGATTGGTAGCTTGTTAGTGTGTGCATGTGTGCCCGCTTTCAAGCGTGCCCTAAAGAACCTCACCTAAGTGCCGTAAAAAGAATCCTAAGATATCTTAAGCTCACCCCAAGCATTGGTCTTTGGTATCCCAAAGGAGCTAGATTCCAACTAGTTGGCTATTCCGATTCGGACTATGCCGGTTGCAAAATTGATAGAAAAAGCACATCCGGAGGGTGCCATTTGCTTGGAAGATCTTTAGTATCTTGGTCATCTAAAAAGCAAAATAGTGTGGCTTTGTCCACCGCCGAGGCGGAATACATTGCCGCGGGGGCTTGTTGTGCACAAATATTATATATGAAACAAACCCTCCTAGACTATGGAATTGTTCTTGAAAAGGTGCCACTTTTATGTGATAATGAAAGTGCCGTTAAAATTGCTAACAATCCGGTACAACACTCTCGCACCAAGCACATTGATATCCGCCATCACTTTCTAAGAGATCACGTTGCTAAAAATGACATATCACTAGAAGGTGTAAGAAGTGAAAATCAATTAGCGGATATCTTCACTAAACCTTTGGATGAGGCAACCTTTTGTAGGTTAAGAAGTGAACTCAATGTGCTTGATTCTAGTAACTTTAAAAAATGAGCGTGTGTTGTCCCTTGCATTGCATTGTATAATATGCCATGTTTATTTTTATCACAATGTTTTTAGGGCTTGGCTAACACGGTTACGATAACCCTTCTTTGGAGGAGTGAAAAAGCCTAACCGTGGATCAAACTTGACAAGCATTCTAGTTTTATCTTCTTGTATTGCATTGCATATGCATGGTTGTTGTTCTTGTCGTTTCTTTTCGGTTAAGCTTTGAGCAACCTCTGTGTTCGTCCATAGATAGAGAGAGCATTTTGACGCTCCTAAAGGTTCAAAAACTCTATTGCTGGCCATACGTTGCTCCTTGGGTGTTTATTGCCTATTTTCTTAAAAATGATACTAGCCTAAGGCAATCTATATTAAAATTTTGAGGGTTTGAGTGAGGTCACTCATATCGTGTTCCAATTGGTGTTTATTTGTGTCTTTTTGAATTGGAACCTGATTGGGAGAAGTCGCGTCGTTGTTCGGAACGAAGAAGGGCGAAGAACAGTGACCGGACGCTGGACCGGACGCTGCACCGGACGCAGTGATGCTTCACCACCGCGTCCGGTCCCGGCGTCCACCAGCGCGTCCGGTCATCCAGGAGACCATCTCCAGATCTACTGATCGGACGCTGCACCGGACGCGCCTCTGTTTGACCACCGCGTCCGGTCCCGGTTACCACCACCGCGTCCGGTCATTCGCGATAATTTCCCGAGCACCTCTCGACCGGACTCTGACCGCGTCCGGTCAGTCCTCACCGGACGCGTCCGGTCACTCCAGGAACTTACTGGAGTGTGACCGGACGCTGCACCACCGCGTTCGGTCATAACGACCACCGCGTCCGGTCATCACGCGTCGAGCGGATCTGACCCTTCATATACCGCTTCGTCCTCGGCAGTTTTCTTTTCTCCGCCCGAGCCTCCTTGCGCCGCCGCCGTTCTTTTCGCCACCGCCGCACTTCGCGCCACCGCCGCACCGCCTGCCGCCGGTGAGCCACCGCTTCGCCTTCTTGCTCGCGCGCGCGCCAGCCGCCCTTGCGCGTCTCCTGCCGAACTGGCCTTCATTCGCAGCCGCGCCGCCATCCTCGCGCCACAGCCGTGCCGCCATCCTTGCGCCACCGCCGCGCCGCCGTCGCCCGAACGCGCCACCACCGCCGGTGAGCCGCGCTCCTGCAAGCCAGCTTCATCTCTGACCTTGGTACGACTCGAGCTTGCCTCCGATCGTTTTTTGTCGATCTGCCCTAACCCTAACCCTAACCCTAGGGTTCGTCGGTCGATCGTTCGTCAACGAGTTTCGTCGCGAGTCGTCTTCTTCGCGAGAGCTCGTCCGGTGGATTCGGGGAATCTCGCGATCTAGGTCACCTCATCTTGTCACCGTCGTCTCGTCGATCCGAGGTAGCTTCACGTCTCGACTCTCATCGTATCACATATGCTTGCTATCTCTAGGGTTTCGTACCTTTTAGTCGTATATGTGCTTATAGTAGATCTCTCTATTCCGTCGTTACAGCGAGTCTGTCCGTGTGTCGGGTGAGATCAGTCTGCTGAATCCGAGGCCAAGCCTGCGGATACGGATTGAGGCCAAGCCTCTCGAGTGATAGTTCACCATCTTTCAGAGGTTTTCAGTCAGTTTGTCAGCATGGTGCGTTGCAAGAACGCCGGTGGTGCTCCTGGTGACGGGGACGACAGTCCTCCTCGTCGGTCTAAGATTGCACGTGGGAAGCGTGTCAAGATATTGGCCAGAAAGAAGAAGAAGACACTCACAGAGGCAGAGATTGCTCAGGGCGTGGCAGATGCAGCAGAGCAGGCAGAGAGAGGTGGCAGGAGCAGTGGCATACGCATAGGCGAGCGTCGCTTTCATCTTGAAGGTCGACAGCTCGGCACAGAGGCCACTGAGGGTACTGAGGGTACTGGAGCTGCAGAGAGTATGTCAGTTGATCCACCTCCAGAGGCTCCAGAGGCTCTAGAGGCTCCAGAAGCTACAGAGGACACAGAGGAGCAGCCAGCTCAGTCTCCACCACGTCGCCGCTCCACACGCGCACGTACTCAGGTGTCTCCTAGGCCAGAGGGCCAGCGTCGTGGAGCATGTCCTCCTCCCAGAGCTAGAGGTTCACCCCCGGTCGAGCACTTTGACTTGAGGGGTGCTACAGCACGTCAGGTGCAGGGGTTGAGGTTCGTGGAGGTCAGTCGGTGGTTTCCGCCTGTGAGGGATCCCAGAGCTTCAGAAGGATTCTATACCCCACTTCAGGAGGATTTCTACAGAGCTCTAGTTGACAGCGGTATTGCTTTCCGACCACAGAGGGTCTGTCGACTTGAGTCACTAGTTGAGGTTGTGGGAGAGCAGCTACGTCCGCACCTGTCCTTTCTGCCAGGCTTGTCAGATCTTCTTGGACAGACAGGTGCATACTGCGGCACATGGGTCAGAGAGTTTTATGCTTCACTATGGATTGATCCTGCCCATGATTTCATTCACTTTGCATTCCGAGGCCGCGATCACCGCCTATACAGCACCAGAGTGCGGGAGATTCTCAGACTCCCAGCTTCCAACATGAAGATACATCAGCTGTGCTTTGGTCAGACTCCTCCACCGAGACGCCCTCATGGCGGTGCAGTGCCACCTACAGACCTGGTTCGACCCTGCTTCCGTGAGCCTTTTGGCGAAGGGTCTCGACGCACGCCTGCCAGTTTGACACCACTTGCCAGGGTTTTGGATGCTATAGTCAGACGCACTCTACTTCCCAGACTTGGCTACAGAGAGGGACTGACTCGGATGCAGCTATGGGTTGTTCACCACCTCCTCTCACAGACTCAGTTTGACATTTGGGACCTCATACTTAGTGAGATGGAGGACACCATAGCTGAGGGCTTCAAGGGTAATCGTCAGCTGCCCTATGCACACTGGATCTGCTTCATTATTAGATCATCCATCCAGTTACCAGCAGAGATCCGAGCTGAGATATCAGATACTACTACTGCTTTCCCTGAGTATGATATCCGCCAGCTTTGGGCTTCAGTCACCAGAGATCAGGCCCCAGTGCCAGGACAGCGTGTGCGACCTGAGGTTCCTGAGACAGCAGCTGAGCAGGACGCCACAGTTGATGAGCTTGCAGAGGCAGAGCTTGCAGATCTTGACGCTCAGCCTGTTGATATTCCTGAGGATGGGACATCTGACAGCACTGATGAGGACTACCAGCCCATCCCCAGGTACCGGTCTCCTCGGTCTCACGACCACGAGGCCGGTGGCTCTGGTTCAGCCTCCCGCACAGACCCAGCCATGGTGGCAATACTTGAGAGGTTGACCCAGGCACAGGAGCAGCAGCAACAGCAAATACAGCGACAGGCTCAGGACACAGCTGCAGCACTTGCACAAATTCAGGCTCGTCAGGACGAGTTTCAGCGTCAGCAGCTTGAGATCCAGAGGCAGCAGGTCGAAATGCAGTGACAGCAGTACGAGATTCAGCGACAGACTGCAGCTAGTCAGAAGCAGTACTTGGACCTCCTGCGCCACCTAGTCACTGTTGGGGTTCCTCCGCCTGCTTCCGTCCTGACTTCTGCTTTACAATCTAGTGATCCTTCGAGTCAGGGACAGCCGGGTTTCCAGTTCACATCTCCACAGCAGCAGGTTCCCCAGTCTTTTCAGTCCCCGAGCTTCACGCCTATTCACACGGGGTTTACACCATCAGACCAGCCTCGCCCTCACCTCCTGACAGGCACACCCTTCGGTGATTTCAGTGCTACCTACAGCGAGTTGATTGGTCAGCCGACGCCCTCGCACACTACAGTTGCTACTTCTTCAGGGTTGTTAGCTTCAGAGGCAGATATTCCTCCAGTGACAGGGACTGGTACTACAGAGACTCTACCTTCGTCAGTTGCCTCCACAGATCCTCCTGCTACTGGCTCGCTACAGGCTCAGGTCACTCAGACGGATCCTATTATTGCTACTACGACAGTACCTGTTCCTGCCGTTCAGACCCAGACAGTTACACAGCCACATGCTTCTTCAGAGAGTCAGCCAGATAGCTCAGATTCCGAGGGCGATTCTCTACACTTCATGATTACTCCGCGCACCTCGGCACCCAACACGATTCCGTCTGTCCCCCCATCAGATCCTTAGATTAGCTTTTTTGGCGCTTGATGCCAAAGGGGGAGAGAGAGTAGTTTCAGGGGGAGTTTTGAGAGAGGGTTTTTTGTTTTTTCCTGTGTGCTACATTCATGCATCATGTTTACTTTTCAGTCATTGCATTCGTGTGACATGTCGTTGTGAGATAAACCTTGAGTCTTAATATTCTGTCACTTTCTTATCTCTTGTCACCGTTGTTAATTATAGCTCTAAGGTTGTGCTTCCGTACCTTACTCTGATTTCTTATGAGCTATATCTGTTTGTGTACTAACGCTTTTTGTCTTATCTTATGAGTACACTCTTTTGGCTTGGGACACATAAGCGATTCCTAACCCTTCTATGCTTATTGCTCTTTGCTTATGAGAACCTTGCATGCTCGAAATCCTCAACTCAAATCTTTTATATCTTAGTGTTGTCATCAATCACCAAAAAGGGGGAGATTGAAAGCATCTAGGCCCCGAGGTTTGGTTTCGGCAATTGATGACAACGCTTTATTACCATGACTAACGTGTGTTTTGCACAAACTTTGGTAAGTTAGGTCATGGAGGTTTTAACTGCTTTGGGCACCATGGTATTCATGCCCCTTGATGGAAATCATTTCGGTTTTCAAAAGAGTGACGTCAAGATTAAGGACGGTTAGTTCCGGATGTCGAGGTGTTGAGAGACATTTGGAATAGTCGTTAGGATCTTCGTTTTTCTCTTTTGGCCGTACTATAAAGGGGGGCATGAGCGGGTAGCTTGACCTAGGCGAGTCCTATGTTTAGGTGTGGTGCACACTTGTTAAACTTGGCGCTAGGCAGCTCTAGATTAGCTCAAAGTTCAGTTGGAAGCAACTTGGTTCAAGTTGTGACACGTTTCGGAGAGTTTCGGGTTGTTTTTCCATGACCGGACGCGTCCGGTCAGTTCAGTTCCGCAGCTAGGGTTTTAGCTCTAAACATCGGACGCGGTCCTCGCGAGGACCGGACGCGGTGGTCAGAAGTCAACACGTGTCACTTGGGGGAAACACCCGATCGGACGCGACCTGGGTGTGATCGGCGCGTCCGGTCACAGTCCAGTAAGGTCCAGAGACGACCGGACGCGTCCGGTCATCACCGATCGGACGCGGTCGCGCGTCCGATGCGAGTTCAGTATGCTCCCTGCACGATCAGACGCGTCCGGTCACCCCTGACCGGTGCGTCCGGTCACTTAGGTGTTTTTCGGTTTTCGACCGTTACGAGCAACCGGCGCGTCCGGTCAGTATGACCGGCGCGTCCGATCAGCTCGAGTTTTGCTGAGTCAGCAGGTAACGGTTCGTTTTGTCTGTGGGGTGTATAAATACATCCCCACCACCTCTTTTAGAGGTCTCTTGTTCATTTGATCAGCTGATAAACACCTTTGGAGTGCAAGGTAGTGCAAGAGCACTAGTGAGGATAGAGATTTGAGAATCAAAGCTTGAGAGTTCCTCACTAGCGATTAGAGAGTAGCAAGTGTGCATCCACTTTCTCATTTGGGCTCGTAGTGGTCAAGTGAGAGTTCTAGCTTGTTACTCTTGGTGATCGCCATCACCTAGACGGCTTGGTGGTGATTGGGAGTTTGGTGATCATCCGGCGGAGCTTGTGGATGACCCAACTCATCTTGTGAGCGATTGTGGGTGATTCACCGCGACGGAGTGTCAAAGAATCAACCCGTAGAGAGCACTTGATCCTTGCGCGGATCAAGGGGGAGCTACACCCTTGCGCGGGTGCTCCAACGAGGACTAGTGGGGAGTGGCGACTCTCCGATACCTCAGAAAAACATCGCCGTGTTCCTTGCCCCTTTACATTCAAGCATTTACATTCTCGTATTTACTTTCTTTGCTTGTTTACATTCCTAGACTTGCCATGCTAGACTAGGATTGGAAACTAGGGTGCAAAACTTTGTATCGGTAGACTCTCTAGGAACACAAGTAGACACTAGGGGTGAATTCCGGCTTGTAGGATTTATTTCTTGCATTTAATTTTTAGAGAAGCCCAATTCACCCCCCCCTCTTGGGCATCTTGATCCTTTCAACTGCAGGCTCGTCATTGCTGACGTTGAGCACCATGTCGCCACGTCTTGGTGGGAACCTTGGGATCAGAGAGAAATCCGGAGAGTACGATAGTGGATCCAGATCATATTCATCGTCTTTGAGGTGTTGAGCCTCGGTGTGGACAGAGCATGTAGATCCAGTGTTGGAGTCGCCATCCTCGGGCAGTGTATGAACCGAACCTTCATGAAGCTCCCAGATACCGACCATGTTGACGGCGTTGCCTGGTGATGGTCGAGGTATATCATGGAAGTACAAATCTAAAACACAGTCTCGCTCTGTGGGACCCATGAATAGATGAGGTGTATGAAACACGTACTCGGAAGCAGTGTTTTTTAGGCCGTATGGGAGGGTCTGGCTATCCTTCGTCAGGACTTGGTACTTAGAGAGCCTGAGGCCGGGTGTAGGAACCGGGAGAAGGCGTACTGTATGTCCTTTAGGAGTAGCGATGAGCACTAGATCTGTATCAAGTCATGTTGGACAGCGAGCCCGAGCTGGTCGGGTAGATCTATTGTGGTGAAGAAGTACCTACTCGATAGATTGATTTTGAATCGAATCTACTAGAATCAGGGTTTGAGAGAGCTTGTGGCCGACCTGGTCGATAGCCTCGATTAGGTCGGAGTTGTCGATCATCCTTCCCTTGTAGCGGGGGAGAGGTCGATGAGTTATCGGCGTGGTCGGAGCCATTGCCAATGTGGTCAGAGCCATTGCTGGGGTGGTCGGAGCCGTAGCCAGCGTAGTCGGAGCCATAGCCGATGTAGACGTGGTCGATGTAGATTGGATTTATGCCTCCTTCATGGCAGTAGCGGTGAAGCTATTGATGCCGGTGGTCCAGGTGATCTGGCTGACGGTGAACGAGAGACCGTCCGCCACGGCCGCGGAATCAGGGATGATGACCATCTTGCTCACCTAGGAAGTTGTACGCACACCCCCTACCTAGCGCGCCACTGTCGACAAAACCTGGTCGGCAGTCTACCAAGGGGTATGCCCAAGGTAGTGATTTGTCGGTAGATAGGTGCGCAAGCTACAAACTAGATGGTGACGCAAGACACAACAAGGTTTTATCCAGGTTCGGCCGCCGTGAGGGCGTAATACCTACGTCCTGCGTCTGATTTGTATTGTTGTGTATAATGAGATGTGTTTTGAGGGGGGTCCCCTGCCCACCTTATATAGTCCGAGAGGCAGGGTTACAAATCTAGAAACTAATCCTAGTCGGTTATAATTGCCATAGTTGGCCAGATAAGGATTCCTATTCTAACCGACCAGGATCTTGCTTGATCTCCGAGTTTGCTTTTCTTCCTTGCGTGGGGCGCCGAGTAGATTGACTGGGCCACACGTCGTCTTCTGATGGGCCAGGCCCTCTGGTCTGGGCCAGCCCAAGTCTAGCCGTAAGGGTATAGGGGTTAATACCCCCACAATCGTCATCAAGGATGTCGCACCCGAGGCTATCAAGCTTCGTCTGTTTCCCTTTTCCCTTGTGGGAAAGGCAAAATAGTGGTTCTACAAGGACATGGAAGCCGTTAACACATGGAGCAAATGCTCCACTGCGTTCCTCGCCAAGTTCTTTCCCATGGGCAAAACCAATGCTCTTCAGGGAAGGATTGCCAATTTTCGGCAAACTCAGATGGAACCTATTCCGGAGGCATGGGAGAGGCTGTAGGAGTACATCCAAGCCTATCCCCACCACAGGATGAAGAATTGGCTGGTGCTCTAGAACTTCTACAATGGGTTAACACCCATATCGAAGGGGCACCTTGATGCCACTGCTGGAGGTGCATTCCTGTCACTCACTATCGATGAGGCTACAGCCTTAATCGAGAAGATGGTGACCAACCAAAGCTAGGGGAGGACAGAAGCCCAGCTAAAACACAAAAGGCATGCACACCATGAAGGAGGCGGATATGCTTGCCACAAAAATAGATCTACTCCTCAAGAGGTTTGATGAGCGTGCCACCGACGTCAACACTGGCACCGTCAAAGCCCTAGACTCATAGATGACGTGCAAGGTCTGTGGGAATGTTGGCCATTCAGGCAATGACTGCCCAGAGACCCACGAGGACATTGCCTACATCAACAACAGGTTTCGCCAACAAGGAGGAGGAAATAATGGCTGGAGTAACCAACCTCGACCACCATTCCAAGGTAATTCGAATTTCAAATTCAATCTCAATTGAAATTACAATTTGAATCAACCTTCACTTATGGATTTGGTACTAGGCCAAGTAAAAATAAACGAAAATCTCACCAAAAAGTTGATGAATAATGATAGGATATTAGAAAACATCAATTCAAAAATAGAAGTTTTATCTTCCGCTATTAAGAATCAACTGGGCTTTAATAAAATGATAGAAACTCAGATAGCTCAAGTAGTTGCTGCAATTCCTGATAATGGAGAAATCGTTGGGCAACCTAGGAATTCTTTAGAAAATGTTAAGGTGGTGACCACGAGGGGTGGTAAGTCCACTCGTGACCCACCAAACCCTAACCATGCAGCAGAAAGACAGAAGGAGCGGCAAGAAGAAGAACCTTCTACATCAACAAAAATACAAAAAGAGTCTGAAAGGGAAACAGTACCGCTTGAGTACACAGATACAACATATCTACCATTCCCCACAAGAATAAGAAAGCGGGATATGGATGAGGAATTCACACGCTTTGTTGAGATGGTGGAGAAGGTGCATGTAAGCGTCCCACTACTAGACGTCTAACATGTGCCCTCATATGCCAAGTATATCAAGGACATCATCAACAACAAGCGACCATTGCCATCCACAGAGATGGTGAAACTGACAGAAGTGTGTAGCGCAGCTATACTCAACCGTCTGCTAGAAAAGAAGAAAGATCCAGGGTGCCCCACCATCACCTGCTTAATTGGGACCCAGGTCTTCAATCATGCCTTGTGTGACCTTGGGGCTAGCGTGAGCGTAATGCCCAAGGCCGCCTTTGACAAGCTGAGCTATACACATCTAACTCCTACCACCATGACACTCCAGTTGGCTGATTCATCGGTCTGCTACCCGGCGGAGATTGCGGAAGACATCCCGGTGAAAATTCGGGACTATTTCGTCCCCGTCGATTTCATAGTGCTCGACATGGAGTTTACCAAAGAATCACCGCTCATTCTTGGGTGGCCATTCCTCAGCACTGCGGGAGCTCACATTGATGTTGGAGCTGGAATAATCCACTTCAATATTAATGGAGAGAAGGAAAAGTTTGAATTTTGGTCTAGACAACAAGACGACTGCAAAATGATCCGCATCAAGTACGGGCCGAACCAACAAGGCATACAAAAGGTGGAAATTCAACCCCACATTATCTTTAGCTGCTCTCAAATAACATCGAAAGGCAAGAAAGAAGATCCTAGAAAAGGTACCCTTAAACCACAAAAGAAACATAAGAAGGCAAAACAGCCAACGTGGGTACCAAAAGAACCCAAGAAAAAGGAGACACCCATACCTACTCCCCTGGGTACGAAGAACCCTTCATCATGCAAGCAATGAAGGGGGGAGATAGTCCTATTCATAAGACTCTATACCATGGACCCTCGCCGCAGGTAAACGGTAGTTATCCTTTTATTTCTTGCATAAATAAACATTGCTAGTATAGTTAGTAATGATAAAAAATGAAAACAACAAAAACATTTTCTGTTTTTAAAAACTAAAAATTTCATTCCTATACAAACCATCTAGCTTGGGGGAGTGATGCTCGATCCATCATCACCCCATAAGCTCTATAATGCAAGCATGGTGCTTGGATTATTCAGCCTACTTTTACCATGCTAAGATTCTTAGTTTGGTCATTGAGTTAGAATTGTTTGCATATGAAATGAAAACAAAAATATTTCATAAATTGATAAAAATCGGTTAGTCTTCTAAGTAATATATGAAGCATGTTTTAATTTGAAGCAGTTTAACATGACCATGTCTTCATAGACTTTTTAAAACTAGCATAGTGCTATGGTTAAAATGGCTATCTTGATTAAATTTTAAATTTGATCATTGTCCTGAAACTTGCTAAGTATAGAACTTTGAATGATAGACCAAACCAAAAATATTTATCGCTTTGAATAAAATCTTGTTCATACTAGTATGCTTTGGTTTGAAAATATGGTTTTGTGTACAATCATGTTTTCATTGACTTTTCAAATTAAGCATGGTGCTTAGGTTGATTAGTCTACTTTGATCAAATCGAACAAATTTGTTTAATTTGATCGTTGTTCCAAAACTACTAAGTATAAAGCAAGAATAAAATATAAAAATCTAAAAACAAATAAAGTACATGCCTCGGAGACTTCATTAAGCGACCTCGTACCTCCGGTATTGAGCTAGCTTGCGGGAGGGGCCCGCTCAGGTATGATGCATTGCATATTTACTTTCTTGCATATTTATTTTCTTTTAGCATATTTCTTTTATCATGCATAGAAAACTAAAAATAAAAATAATAGTAATAGTAGTAATAATAAATAAAAATAAAAATAAATAAGACAATTCCACTCCATACATATGTGTTGTAGAAATATTGATTCCATCCTTGTTGAAATGATGAATAGTTGCTATGTCTTATGTTTCATACTATGCCTAGCTTATAGCTTTGTTTTCTCCAATGTTTGAGTTTATTGGCTTAAAAATGTTCACCCTAAAAAAACTTGAAACTTGTGGGTAGCAAAATGCTTATTCTAGTCTAAGTAGTTGCCTAACATGATATAGAGAAATAGACCTTGCTATGACTTTGTTCTAAGAAAGACTTGATATCTGGAGATTTCATTTTCAAAAGCTAAAATCAAAAGTTCCTCGATGATTCAAATTCCTACCAAAGCCATATGACACATTCATATCCAAAAACCTTAGTCATATGCTACTTGTATTCATGGTGAGCTTTGTCAAATTGTTGTGACCAATGTTGAGATTCTTTTCATGCACCCATGATCAAGATTCACGTACACGTTATAAATAAAACTCTATGTCAAATATTTCTCTTTAAAAGTTATATAGAGAGTCTTGGGCTATAAAAAAAAGGATGCCATGCTAAGTGAAAAGCATGAGCCAAAAAAGAAGGGAGAGAAAACAATGGGTACTTAGATGCCAAAAAGAGAGAAAACAATGGGTGCAAAGACACCCACCAGTGAGAATAAAAGATAGCCCATATTCTCAAAGATTTCAAAAAGAGAGAAATATGACATTTGAGTTCAAAAAACACAAAAATATTCACACTTGTACAATCTTGATCAAAGTGTATGACTAATCTCTCCTATGGTCCGGTTTTTGACTTAGCAACATGACATGATGCAAGTAGGCCACTTTTATCCTTACCAAGCTCCACAAAAGCCTATGTAGATGGTAGGATGAAAGAAAGGCAAAGTCAAAAAGCCTTTGGGGAGGAATACACATACACTTTGAGCGATTGAGTGTATCATTCGAGGAACTACATTTATCTTGTAGAAAACTTTCAAAACCTCTGGAATCATAGTGTTGACGGTCAATAACTACTAAAATATACCATCAACCAAGCATATAAATGGACATAATTCAATACCAAACGTAGAGATAGGGTTTACACTGATAGAATTCCACAGGTTTTGGTGAAACTGTGTTTCTGTAGGGGGTTATCAGGAAATACGCAAGGATGGTCCCACACGTTGGATTCAAATTGATATTTATTTGTGGCACTGACTTAGGAAGACTCTAGAAGACACGAGAAGACGCATGGAAGAAGGCGGGACCCACCTGGCAGAGGGGTGGGCGGCTGACCGTGGGACCCACAGGTCATCCTCCCCTTCTTACGTCGGTTCTCCACCGTCTTAGGGTTTGCATCTACGCTGTTGTTTTAAGTCGGTTTGATCCGAGGGCTCCGGTGCATTCTATGGGGCTATATAAGCAGAGCCTCCACCCTGTGGCATCTAAGTCAATCCATAAGCCTTAAGCTTGATCAAGTCATCAGAGCCAGCAACCCTAGTCTCCTTATAGCTCCACCCTTATCTATAGCATAGCTACATAGGTAAGATCTAGAGGGAGGCAAGCTTTGTCTTGGATTCTGGATCTGTCTACGAGCGCGGCTTGGTAAAGCCCTTGTAACCTCTCTATTGTATCTTTCTGTTTATATTCTGCTAGATATAATTGATATGACTTTGCTCTATATTATTATATTTGTAATTATATTGTTCTTTATATACTTTGATTATATGTCTAGCATAGTTAGATTGTCTTTATATTCAAACATAGGATCGCAAAGCTCTCGTCCTTTAATATCATGGGTGGGTGGTCGACATTGTGTAAGCATGGTGCTTAGACGTTGTTTACCTGTGGAAACGCCCTATATTCTAGGCTTAGTGGTAGATCACGAAGTAGCATTAGAATGCAAATGTGACACTTTCGTTGAGTCCTTTGTAGTCCACTTCTCGAATATAGGCCAAGTTGGACCCGGTTGCCAAGGTAGATTTTATGCTATGTTCATAAACTACCTTATTAGTAATGTCCCTTATGTGTAGATATAATGCCTTCTTGCTATGATTGCTAGACATAATTATACTAATAATGGTATACATTGACATGTAGTTAAGAATAACTTAAGAATATTTCTCTATACATACCTAATCCATGCTAATGCTCGGATTGGAAATGCTCTAAGGTTGATTACTATTTATGACTTATCATATGCTTATCATTATTATTTTATCTTGTGACTTACCCCTGTTATGAGTAGATAGATAGAGTATAGTTGACTCTCTCCATCATTTATACACACAAGTGATATATTCCTTTATCCTTCCCTTCCCAGTGGTATAAATATAAATTGACAACCTGGTAATACTCTAGGTAAAATGCTACAATGGTATATTCATCTGTGTGCTTGCAGACACATTTACTTTATCATATACATCTTTATAATTATTTTAGTCACATGAAATAATAGAAAGGTCATTAAACACTTTTAGCTTCCAACGCCGAGGATGACAACCTAGTATAATAAAGCTAGAGGTATAGGGATAATGGGACCCTTTTTCTATCAGATAGGAGGGGATCTTGTACAAAATAGACTTCTAAGTAATAACCCCATAAATCCTATATCTATCTATATAAAGAGGCAATCGTGTCAAGAAGCGGCTTTTTCTTTGGCCAAACGGTACTTCGAACATGGAACGAGCATGAAGAGATTAACGAGACTTCTTTCTCAAGACTATGAGAGAACTATTTCCCCATTCTACCATTAAATGTTGTCATGCAACATATAAACTTTTCTTTGTTGATCGCACAAATTAAGGATAATTGAATTACTATAAGACAACTTAAAAGACAACCTATTGTATGAGTTGATTTTTCAATCGTCTCGTTGCGTGGCACTGCATGAGGCCATCTATGAGACAATATCAATGTACTTACCCTTAGTCCACACCATGTGGTTGCAACATTATTTGGACAAATAAAAAATAAGTAATTGTTGGGATTTCTTACGTTCACAGATAAATCCGCAAGCGCATAGAATAGCACGGTAGCATTTCACCAGGAGTATTTTAGGTATCATATTTATCCACAGGAAAATAATGAAATAAAGAGTATTGAATAATAACAAAGGAGTATATACTAATTAACATATCATCATAGCTAGAGTGGGGTTAAGTGTAATAATAGGAATTATGATCTAATGACATAGAGGAGACATTCATAAAGATAAATAAACTAGTTAACTCAGGAGAACAACGGGTGAGGTAGATTCCTATGATATTTTCTTGTTACAAGGTCATATATACACACACACACACACACACACACTTAACTATAGCTAAGGCTAACTCTACTCTTATGCACATCGGGACGCCGCCAGACGGTAGAGCACCGCAAAAGATAACTCAACCGACGCGACTACGGTGGTACAGATTTAAGAACCAGCTCAACATGGGGTGGATTATAGAGGATAGACGGGGTTGTCACCACACGCTACCTACCACACGACTAGGGAGCAGGGTGCACTCACAAGCAGAGCAACGTGTAAGCACCACGCTCACACGAGGCTTGGCTACTCATCCTGATCGATAAACTAGCAGGCCAAGCGCTCTGTGAACCGTGCACAAAGATAAAGAGAACCTTAACTAAGCATGATATACAATCAAAGTAAATATACCATGTAGATAAGAATATGATATAATGATAATGAAGTCTCACAAGATATGGAAGTGAAGATACAAGGGCTTTACCGAACCTCCTGAGACTAGATTGGGAACATGAGCATGAGCCCAACTCGACCCCAAATCCCGAGCTACTAATCTACTACATTGGAAAGCTCTAGACTTGTTGCTTCTAGTGTGTCTTCATCCAAATGGATGCCTTTTTGGAGGGGGTCTAGGGGTCCTTCTATAGGGGGCATCTGGCACCCTGTGGGCCCATGAATCCACGACACGGCTCCATCTCGTCCCTCCAATCCAAATAGACTTTAATGCATGGTGAAGATTGATCTCAAGGTTGGCGGAGGATCCTCGAATCACGGCATGGCGGTTTGTGGAGATAGGGGGTCGGGCGACCTGGAGGGGGGTCAACCGACCCTCCACTGATGAGTGGGCCTCCCTTCTTCTGCAAGGTGGCCCCAGAGGTGCTTGGGAACATGGGTATGAAGTTTCGTGCCCATTGGATCACTGACATAGCCTCAGCGGGTCCAACAATCCATGCAATGCTTATTTTTAGCCTTTGATCTTGCACCGACTTGGGATCAATGGTGGAGAGAGCTTTGGAGTGTGTTTTTTTGGCCTCTCACACGGATTGGTGAGGTGGCACTAGTGTGATTGCGAATAATCTTGATTTGCTAAAACATCATGGCTCACTTGGTCCGTTTTCTGGATAAATCAGCATGCATACAAATATTCACCAAGATTTGTGGGAATTCGTTAGCTTTCAAACCTCTAAACCTATGTTGGTGATTGATTTTAAAGATAAATGCAGGTGAAATTGACGATTTATTTTTGGTGTAGCAACTCAACAGTAATCCACGTAGTTAATGATAGCATCGTAACTTCTAGCAGAAACAATGGTGGAGAGAGCATAACATAAAATGACCAGTACAAGAAGATATAGGCCCTGACTCTGTACATCGACGTGGTGTCATTGCCAAATATAGGAGTAAGACACATCTTGCAATGCAAATCGTTGATGGTGAAACATGTGTTTCGATAAAAAAAATATTGATTGAAGTTAAAAATTCAATAAATATGAAACAAAACATTTATTGTTTACACAACATGCTAAAATATTCCTTGGTATAATTTGGACTATTCATGTAATATTCATGAGATGTTCCACAATCTTTCATTGTCCACACAGTATCATAAGACTTTTTCATTTATTTTTTAGTTTCCTCTATTACATTTTTTAAATATAAAATTTTAACTATCCCATTTTATTTATATTATAGAAATTATTTTCTTCATTTTATTTTCATAAATCCTGCATTTTTATAATGTTTCCTACAGTGTAGATGAGATATTCAATGGTACATTTTGGATTGTTAGTTTCCATATAGGATCCTTATATTCTTAAATCCTCTTAAACCACCTTTCTAACCTGATTAGAAGTGGTTTTCAAGGTGATTTTTTCTTTTCTAGCTAAAATTCCAAAAAAAATGTTTGATAAGGTTTTAAAACCACAAAAATGTACCTAAGTTTTTACAACTTCAAAAAAAATCATAGAAATAGATGGAACACGAAAAACCGAAACATTATATCTCAAGCTCACTAACATATCTCTACTAGAAGCTTAAAAAATATATTTCCTCTAAGGTATTGAGAAAAGAACATTTAGATAATCTAGAAACATTATAATTAATGTCTAAAAGTGTTTTAAAAAACTTTCTACAACAAAAATATAAGATACAATGACATGAGTGCAACATACATTTAATGCTAAATGCATTATGTTGACAGCGTCTCATATTTTGTTGTGAAAGGTTTTCAAAAATGCATCCATACATTGACTACAATATTCTGAGTATTTTTTAGAAAGTTCTAAATATTTTCCCGTTTTTCTAGACCTAAATCTAAAGTTTGGAATATTCCGGAGATATTTTCATGAGTTCTAAATATTATGTCTGCGGTGTCTCATTATATCTCTAGGATTTTTCTCTAAATTTTCATATACTTGGAGAAGTTTTCGAGGGGTTAAGAACTTTTTAGTCATTAATCAGATTTTCAATAAAAAAAAGATAAAACTATCTTAAATACCACCTCTTACTGAGCCAAGGGGGCAAATTAAAAGGTATTGAGAGAGAGAGAAGAGAGAGGAAGATATTCAGTTTTATAGAGTTTAGAATAAAGAGAAAAATCATGTGATGATGATATTTCAGTTGTGTAAAATGACTTCTTTGTTAGCTTAGAATATAGAAGTACATATAGCAACTTCACCGGGTCTCCTTTTTCTTTTTTCTTTAAAATCTAGTATAGGGGATTGAGAAAATCAAATTACAGAGTATAGGGACTGTCTACTCCAGCAGATTGAGAAATCAAACATTCCCTTTTTATGTTGACCCACGTGTCAGTGAGAAAAATACCTTTCTTTCTCCTGTTTCTTTTCTCTCCCTCCCGTCTGTGCGTGTGGCGGCTCACCAGCCCTGGCGTGAGGCGCGGCGGCTTGTCGGCTAGGGCGCAGATGCGTGGCAGCTCATTGGCTAGGGCGCGGATGTGCGTGCATAGGGTGCGGCAGCCGGAAGGCTTCAGGTCCGAACGGTCGGACCCGAGCATCACACCGAACCAGGGGCGGAGGACCAACATGGCAAGGTGTGGCTCATTGCATACCTTGTGTCCACCACAAATGCCTTTTACTACTTGTTTTTCTTTCAATTTCTATTTTGCAGAAAAGGTCTCTAGATTATCAAAACAAGATAACAGTAATGTTAAAAAAACAAGATAACAGTAGGCCTAGTCAATAGTGCATACCACATAATTAAGCGTCTCTCCAGTACCTCTAACTACGGCCGTTGGCAGATGGAATCATGGCCTGCTTTTAATCCGTCCTCCGGCGCTGCAACGAACAGCAGCACGGGAAAATGAGGCGGAAACCGAGACGCGCCCCTGCGTGGGAAGCGCAGCGTACGGAAGCAGTCTCGAAGTAGTTAGGTACGTCTCCGTCCCTAAATGTATGTCTCTAGAAAACCGTATTTCTCTCATAAATACGTTTTTTAGGCGACCAATAAAAAGGCACGGAGTAGTAAGTATTTCTTCATTTCTTTTTCATTTTTTTTCTTTTCTTTTTCTTTTTCTTTTCTTTTCTTTTATTTTCTTTACTCTTTTTCTTTTCTCTTTTTTGTGCTTCATTTTTTATTTTATTTTCTTTTTATGTTTTATGTATTTTTTATTATTCTTTTTAATTTTTATATTTTATGTTTCTTATTTTTTATTTCTTTTTTCTTTTTTCCTTTTTGTTATTATTTTTTGACGTCGCGTGTTATACATGTGATGTTCTATTTTTATTTTTTCTATACTTTTTTCTTTTGATTTCTTTTTATTTATTATCTTTTGATTCTTCTCTAATTATGTTTTTCTTTGATTCATGTTTTTGATTTCTTAATCTTTCTTTAATTATTTTATATTTTTCTTTTGTTTCTTTTTTCTTTTTCTTTTTTCTTTTTCGTGCATCTTTCTTTTTTTATTTTCTTTTTTATGTGTTCACTATTATTTTCATTTTATATTTTTATATATTTTTACCTTTCTTTTATTTTTTTTCTTTTCATATTATTTTTTATGATGTTCTATGATGTTTTTTATGTTCATTTATGATGTTCTATGTTTTTTTATGTTCACGTGTTGTACATGTGATTCTGTAATGTTTTTCTATGTTCATGTGATATACATGTAATATTCTATAATGTATTTTACAATGTTTGCGTAATATACACGTGATGTTCTACAGTGTTTTTTTGTGTTGTTCACACAGTATACATGTGATATTCTATAATATATTTAATGATGTTCTATAATGTATTTAGTGATGTTCTATGGTGTATTTAGTGATGTTTGCTTAGTATACATGTGATGTTCTATAATACATTAGTGATGTTCACGTAATATACATGCGATGTTCTATAATGTATTTATTGATGTGTTTATGGTGTATTTAGTGATGTTCACTTAGTACACATGTGATGTTCTAGAGTATATTTTAGGATGTTTGAAAAGTATCCATGAGATGTTCTTTTTAAATTTTTCTCTATTATGTGTTTTTATTTTTTCCTTATACTTTGCTCTAGATTTTATTATTTTTATTTATGTTATGTATTTATTTTTATTTTTGTGTATATTATAATATCAATTTCATGAATCTAAAACTATAATGCTTTTCTTTTAAACTGAAAACATTTTTCTTACAAAGACGGAACATTACTCTTTAAACCTAGAACATTGTCTTTGCTCAATAAAAGAAAATGTTCTATTTTTATATGAAAAATATTCGTTAATAAAATTTTATCTAAATATATTCATGTGGGATCTTGTTTTGAAGGATTTGTTGTAAGAAACTTGATGGTGTAATCGGAATTTAATTTAGATGTTTGGTTTAAGAGTTGATGAAAGTGTGTGAGCTGATAATGATATGGGTGAGGTGGGCCCTGCACGGCCAGCCTGCGTCATCCTTCCACCCACCCGAGCACTGCTTGCGCTGCCTGTACGGGATATTTTTGCGAGTGCTCCTTGCTGGCGCGGAAAAAAATTAGCGCGTTCGGTGCGGAACTAGGGTCGACCCTAGCACCCCCTGTGGCAGCGCCGGTTCGTCGTCCAGAGCGTGGCATGGCAGATGCCTGCCCAGCCTATGCATGGCGACTATCTGGGTTATATAACTTATATTATAAGTAACAAAGAAAAGAAAGAAAAATGATGCAAAAAATACGTGGGCTGTTCCTCTTTGTTCTTCGAGGGATTAAAGGGCTGGTTTCTTAACATCTATCTCTACTCGCTATCTCTACACCTAAAAATTTTGTATTGTTATCTTCTGCGCACGTTGTCGCCCTACTTCCTGGTTTCACGCATATCGCCCCGCTTCTGATTTCACGTACGTTACGGCATAGGCAGAGCTCAAGCTCGGCAAAACTGGGTTGTCCCCCCCCCCCCCCCCCCCCCCCCCCCACCTTGGCTCTGAAAAGTTTTAAGCGATTTGATCGATGACCCACATAAAATTTGAGTCTAAAGGCCAATATTTCATACTGCCCTTGTCTCCTTAATTTATAACCAAATAGTAGTATTGCATTACCGTGGTGGAGTGAGCTCTTGGAGTTCGGAACTGTGTGCCCACGTCTGCCGCTCCGTCACTAGCTGCCTGACTTTGAGCTGCCCTGCTCTCCTGTCTTAAATCCCCAAGACGAATTCATAATCATATTGAGTGATGATCCGATATCTGCTACTCTACTGGGGACACACGGTCTATAGGGAGGAAGATTCGATGTTGTTTCACTACTACAAATTGATTTATCACTGTCGCCACTTTCACTGTAGTAGCGATAGAAGCGACGGTGTGATACCTCCATCATCGGTTGCACCGATAGGGAGGCCTCATGAAGAAGGAAACTGACAGTTAAAACTTCTACCACTCACGGGTTAACAATAGATGCGGCAGTGGTATTTTCTCCGGTGTATGAAAAGCCGAGCCAACTGGAATAGGTGTTTTGGCAGCCGACCCTACATGACCGTTTGGTGTACTAGTGGTAGTAAATTCAGTGTGAGTTATTTTTCCATTTCTCAACTATTCACAACACAGTTGGATCGCCATTTTACTTCCACTTCTCCATCACTACTGGAGCTGGCGGCTTTGCCGAGGGCTCTAGGCTCTCGGCAAAGCCTCTCAGACCCTCGGCAAAGGCTTTGCCGAGAGCACCTCTCGGCAAAGCTGCCTCGGCAAAAACCCGATCGGCAAAGCCTTCTTTGCCGAGAGCCAACGCGGCCCTCGGCAAAGAAAAGGTGTCGTTAACGGGCCCGCTTTCTTTGCCGAGAGCCCATTTGGCTGGCTCTCGGCAAAGAATTTTCTTTTTTTTAAAAAAAAATTATTTGCCGAGAGCCAGTCTGGGCAGGCTCTCGGCAAACATTTTTTTTTAAAAAAAGAAAATGTTTGCCGAGAGCCGGCTCTCGGCAAAGAATTTTCTTTTTTTAAAAAAAAATGTTTGCTGAGGGCCAGTCTGGCCAGGCTCTCGGCAAAGCCTGTCCTTTGCCGAGAGGAACCCTCGGCAAAGTGAGAAATTTAGATTTTTTCTTTTGATTTTCCACTTCATTACACATATAAATCACATTATCACGTATAAACACATTCATTACATATAAATCACATTCATCACGTATAAACACATATATCACATCTACATATCACATTCATCACATATATGTCACGTTCACATACACCACGCATATAGCACATTCATCACAATATTTGAACTAAACGAAAGTTAACCATTACAAGTTATCATCGAAACATAATAAGTTTTCATTCTAAAGTTCACAATCTACTAGAGACGACACTTTAAACACAGTCATGGCCAACCTTGCCCTGGCCACCCCGGAGAAGCAGTCCCGCCTTGACCCCCGGGCGTGTTCCATCCAGGCGCTTGCGGGTTGTTCGAACCCGCCGACGGAGGCTGTAAAAATTTGATGTCTATGTCAAACAAGCAAATGCAGAAACAAAACACTGAGGAATCGATACTCACAGGAGTAGCATCCGTGTTCTGAGACGGTGGTGGAGGAGTCATGAGCGTCGCGGGCACCTGCATGCCCTGGGAGGCCATGAACGTGATGAGATCTTGCATCTGCTTAGCTTGGGCCTCCAACTGGGCCTCCATCTGGGACCGCATCTGGGCCTCGGCAAGCTTGCGCTCCTCCCTCTCTTTCTAGGCGGGCCTGCGATAATACAAAGGGAATGTTAGAACAATGCAAATATTTAAACATCAATGTACGACGAGTAAAACAAAAATAACCTCGAGCTCGGTGACCCGTGACTGTGAAGGCGACGGGCGTGGGCGTATGGGGACGCTCCCGCTCGTGGTCTGTGCTCGGAGCTGGGACAGAGTGGGAGTGGAGGACAAGTCGATGACGCCGTCGCCAAGCCAATACCGCCCATGCTTCTTCCCTCCTCCGACCCTCATCACGAGGCTTCCGTCTAGGTCCTCGCTGGTCGGATCAAAGTCGGCCCCATGGACCGCCCTTGCCGCCTCTGTGTAGTCAGTGAGGCGGATGTGGACGCTGGAGTTGGAGTATGCCTCGGGGGGGTCGTCGGGGTTGTAGGAGGTCTCCGGTGCGGTGGCCTTGCCCTTGTGGGACATGGCGTATGCCATGAACGTGCTGCAAGGCTGGCCACTGTGTGACGCCGTCTGCGAGGAAGACAACAAGATGATTAGTAATTAGGCAACATTTGAGCGTTACAATACATAAAGTGTTTCACGTACCCAAGCTTGTGCGTACTCGGCTAGGTTGCGGTTGCCCTGGTGGTGTGGTACACCTGGCATCTGCAGACGCGCCTCCCGGGCCTCGGCGTGCTGGGCGGTCCACTCTTCAGAGAGCCACCGGTCCACGATCATCTCCCAGCACTCGGGAAACGACTAGCACCATTGGGGGACCATCTGCACATCATCAAGTATTTCACATATAAGCGTCAGATGAAATGAGCATAGCTTAATCTCAAAAGGAATCACTTACCTGAATGTACTGCGCCCGGCTCAGCATCATGCCTCTCGCCTCGACCTTCGAGACCCTCCGTCCTTCGACCGTGGCATTGTAGTTGACGATGGCCTGAAGTCTCGCCTCATAGATGATGTCGGTGACGAGCTTCCTGCAGGACCTTGTACTCACCACCTCCGCCTCGGCCTCCTTCCCCTGCTCACACCTATAGAAGTCCTGCATACAGATGCAATACAAACTCTAAGAAATTCAAGAAAAGTACGATGAATGCGATGTTGTGTGACGAAGACTTACCCACAGCTCCACTCTGACCCTCGCCGCCTTGTTTGGGTAGTTCGGGTCTGGGGCGACGGTGTAGTGGTCAAATGTGTAGGCCGACTCTCTCTTCCTGGCATACTGTACTATGCCAGGGTAGTGCTCGCGGCACAGGAGACCTAGGATGCCATTGGGTTTGCGGCCGCGACCCTCCACAAACTCCCAATGCCTGCACAAGTGATACAGAAAGATTATTAGTTTCTATTTTAATTTTAAACATATCATATGAACGAGTAGTTAAAACATGTACCTTTGTCCAACGGGGTGGATCACTGGGCGTTGGTGAAGTGGTATCGGTCGGGCCGGGAGGCTGGCGGGACCTCGCAAGTAGGGTGTGGACGCCCTTGAGGCAGGCGAACCCTCATTTGCCTCGGCCGACGGCTCATCCTCATGCTCAGGGTCCTCCTGCCCCTCGTCCGCCTGAGCCTCGGCCTCGGGCGTGGCCGGCACCTCGTCCTCCGGTGGAGTCGGCTCCCTCCGGCGGCGACCCCTCCTTTGCCGAGATGGCCCGTCGTCCTGCGAGGCCCGGTACAGGGAGCTCATCGACCTCTGACGTCCGCCTGGCATCTTGGCTCGACCTCCTGCATTTAAACAGAACAAACAATATTGTATTAGAAATAACATAATGAAATATATACAAAATAAATAAAACCCTAGATCCCAAGAAAAAACATAACAAGAGTAGAATATAACATAATATTACATGAATTATAAATAATCTGCATCATCGGGATTAGCCGGAGCATAAGTGTCATCATCGATGTCAACCATGTCTAAGTACTCCTCAGTATCCGAAGACGGGAGGTTGTCTTCATTTGCTTCGCCTAAAAGGAATCGTTCTAGCATTTGTATGTCCTTCTCATTTACCACCTCATCCCCAGCGTCCTCGTCATCATTCTCTACTTTCATTTCCATCGCTTCGATCAAGTCTATCGTGAACGTCCCTTGTAGCCCAGCTTCTTGAAAGAACTCCCCATCATACGTGTTTGTGTTGAAGTTATAATCCTCATCATTGGGGAGAGGTAGTTTAGCATGTGGCGATATCTTGTGCACAATATACCAACCCAAGATATGCTCTTTGCTTTTGCACGCATATGGTGTGTAATAAACCTGCGTGGCCTGTTGAGCCATAATATACACATCGGCTCCTGGATAGATAGAATCCTGTCGAATTTCAACTAGCCCAAGATTTGGTGTGAGCCTCGTTACTCCAGGGTTGAACCAATGGCATTTGAATATTACAGGATTCAGAGGCTTGTCACTGTGAAATGAAAGTTCATATATTTCTTCAATTCTTCCATAGTAGTCACGGTTGTCATTGCCTGGAGTACAAACTCCGCTGTTTGTGGTTTTCCGATTGGGCCGACTCTGCTCGTATATCGCTGTGTGGAAGTGATATCCATTCACATCGTAACCGTTAAATGACTTGACCCTACGGTCAAAGCCGTTTGCAACCTATCTCAGCTCTTGACTCATAGACGCATCGGTCTGAGCCTGCAAGGTGAAGCAAGGTATAACATTATTAAGTCCGAACGTAGGAGCCAGTTGGAATATCGGACTAAGTATGACCTCGGTTGGACAGGACCTTCTGTCGGAACCAAGAAATGAAATCGGGCCTCCCTTGCCCCGCCCCGTTTGCAATTAGGGTTTCGGCTATCGGGTCAGAAGGAGGCCTTGGCCCATTCCATAATTGATGAAGAAATTCCCTGTACGGAAGAAAAACAAGGGTGTTTGATGCAGAATAGTGTCGGTGAATTGAATGAACATAGTTGAGAACTTACCCCATGTACGGCTGCACCTCATCAAGGTTGGTAAGCACGTATAGCATGATCTTTCGCCACTCTTCATAGTTCAACTGCTTAACTGTGGATCCACTTGTCGCGCCTTGCTGGCCTCAAAAAAGGCTAAGACTCGATTCATTTTCTCCAGCATTGTAACGAGGGGGTGCATTATGCACGCTAGGAAGGTTCTCGGAGTAGTATTTTTCAGTGAAGTTTGACACCTCCTCTAGAATGAATGCCTCTGCAATGGAAGCCTCAATTTTGGCTTTGTTTCTACATTTCTTGCGAAGAGTCTTCAGATTTCTCTCGACTGGATAGCACCAACGGCAATGCACAGGCCCTCCCATTCGAACCTCATTAGGGAGGTGTACGATCAAATGCAACATCAGAGTGAAGAAGCCTGGTGGAAAGATCTTCTCCGGCTTACAGATCAACACAGGTGCAGCTTTCTCCAAGTCAGCAATGATGGACCGAGATATCTCCTTGGCACAAAGTTGGCGGAACAAATAGCTCAACTTTTCCAGGACAACCCACATAGGCTCAGGAACATAGCCTCGAACCATCACCGGAAGAAGGCGCTCGATCCATACGTGGAAGTCATGACTCTTCATTCCTAGGACTCGCAGACTAGATAAGTTGACTCCTCTCCTCAGATTCGCTGTATATCCATCAGGGAACGTCAATGTCTGGATCCATTGAAGTATTTCTTTCCTTTGTGGCCTGCTCAAGACGAAATCGGCCTTGGGCCGTGTCCATCTCCTGCCGGGATGAGGAGACCGCATCTCTTGCTTTGGTCTATCGCACAAGAGTGCCAGGTCTAATCTAGCCTTAGGGTTGTTCTTGGACTTTTCAGTGTCCATGAGTGTTCCCCAAAGTGCCTCGGCGATGTTCTTTTTAGTGTGCATTACATCAATATTATGTGGCAGAAGAAGGTCATCGTAATAGGGGAGCCTTTCCAAGCCTGACTTATGCGTCCACATATGTTCCTTACCATACCCCGCAAAACGATCGTCTCTTTCATTGAACTTGAGAGCATCTATTTGAGCATGAACCTCGACACCGGTCAGCATCCGAGGTGGAGGATCTATCACCACGACCCCTTTAGTGAAGTTCTTGGTGTCTTGTCTAAAAGGATGGTCAAGAGGCAGGAATTGTCGATGTTGGTCGAACGCCGAATACTTGCCACCCTTCTTCAACCAGATAAATCTCATAGCTGTCTTGCAAACCGGGCATGAGAACTTGCCGTGGACACACCAGGCACAGAATATCCCATATGCCAAGTAGTCATGCAGTGAGTACTGGTACCAGATATGCATTGTGAAGTTTGACCTTGAAGCTCGGTCGTATGTCAATACCCCTTCGTTCCAAGTAGTTTCCAATTCATCAATCAGAGGCTCCATGTACACACCCATGTTATTCCCCGGGTGTCCAGGAATTATCAACGACAAGAAGACAGTATGACGTTGAAATAGGACGCTGGGGGGAAGATTGAGGGGGATAACGAAAACGGGCCAACAGGTGTAGGGGGCAGCCATGAGTCCATAGGGGTTGAAACCGTCTATAGCAAACGCAACATGAACATTACGAGCCTCTCTACTTTTGTCATGATGAATGCGATCAAAGTGGACCCATGCTTCACCATCGGCGGGATGTACCATCTTCTCAGGATTGTATCGTGTACCCTGTTTGTGCCATCTCATCTGTTTCGCGGATTCCTCGGTCATGTAGAGACGTTGGATCCTCGGTGTGAACAGCAGGTAACGCAGGACTTTCATGGGGATAGAAAGTTGTCTCTTCAGGCCTTCACCATCGTCTACCTCCATGTATCTCGACGCTTTACACTTCGGACAGTAACCTGCATCCTTGAGATCTTTTCTGAAGAGGACGCACCCATTTGGACATGCATGTATCTGCTCATACGGCATCTTCAGTGCACGAAGCAGTTTCTGTGACTCGTACAGGCTCTTTGGCAATATGTGGCCGTCCGGAAGCATGCTACCAAATAGGGCCAACATACCATCGAACGCTTCTCGACTTAGGTTGAACTGGGACTTGAACCCCATCACACGGCCAATGGCATCCAGTTGAGAAACCGTTGTCCGATCATGAAGGGGTTTCTGTGCTGAAGACATCATGTCGTAGAACGCCTTTGCGGTCTTCTCCATCTCCTCCTCCGTACGTCCTACAGTGTACTGTGCTTGTTGGAAGTCATCTAACAGGTCTGCTACCCCAGCATCAGCATCAAAGTCCTGCAGACGTGGTCGCACCGCCTCCTCTCTCAAATGATGTACTTCACCATGGTAGATCCACCGGGTGTAGTCTGGCGTGAATCCATGGTTCAGAAGATGTTTACCCATGTTCTCCTTGTCTTGCCTTCGCCGGTTCCCACATCTGCTGCACGGGCACAATACTTTCATCTCTCCTCGCCGAGCCGGGCCAAATGCATGGTTCAAGAAAGTATCTGTCTTGTGCAACCATTCATCACTGAAATCACTCTTGCTTCTGCGGCCCGTGTACATCCACTGACGGTCATCCATCCTACTGTCATCCATCCAAGTGGTCCCGGTGAGAGATGTGAGTGTGATTCCTAGGAATCGAACTCGCGCTGGCAGCAAGCACACCGGCTATGCTAGCCACCCATGCTAGTGCACGGTTCCGGTACGAGAACAATCTGTTGTGAAGGATTCGCAAAACACATCAACACCTGTGGACATATTCAGCAAATTGCAACCAGCACTGTCCTGTTCTTACACAAGAAGAGAGTTAAAAGGACTGCTACAAATATTGGGTACTGAGATGTATAATGGTACTGTGGGTCAATAGAGACATAGAGAAACCTAAGACACTAAAACACTCGACTATTATACCTTAACACCCTCTCTCAAATGCAACATGAATGCAGTGTCATTGCATTAGGAGAGCTGACACTATTATACCTTAACACCCCCTCTCAAAGATGTCATCAAAGCGTGCAACTCTTGAACAATGTCAATATATACCATTTACAAATATTGGGGACTATATTAGATGATTGTATTGAGGCCATATAGGGAGTATACATAGAGTACATGAGAAACTAAGAGAGGGAAACCCTAGACTACAAGATTACACTAATACCCTTAACTATTATATCTTAACAAGGACCACACCATTGCCTACTTGTATAACAAATTTTGAAATTTACAATGGACACCAATCTATACCAATCTACTTGAGTTAATCAATTCAAAAGAAAACTCACAGTTAGCAACAGCAATATGAATAGACCAAAGCAATGCATGGATCATTGACTATCCAAAAGTTTCTGCAAACACCTGCTCTTTTGACTTACATTTTAAAAAAATAAGAAAAATTAAGATTCCATGCAAAATGCCATATCAGACATCTAAACAGGGCAGTACGAATTGCATGTGGACTGTGGTACAGGTGAAATGAACTCAATCATGAATGTGGACTACCCACTGAATGTACAAAAAATTTCAGCTTATAGGTTACCAGCACATGCACTTTGACAAGCCGAATGTGCATTGCTTCAACCACCAAATTTGCTGTTTCATACCGAGCACCCCATCAGCCCATCCATAACCACATCTCCATACACTCAGTGGATACACACATGCATCCTGAGCATTGGCAGAACTACCTGCTACCCCATCAACCACCAAATTTGCTTATAGGTCTAGATGAAGCTGTCGCGGAGATAACGCAGCTCAAGGCCCGGGTGGTGGACGTGAGCAAGAGGAAAACACGCTACAACCTGAACCTCGTCAGCGACTCTGGTTCCAAACTCCTGGCCCTGCCGCCGCAGGAAACGGCTGCTGCAGGCGCAAGGACATTTGATGACATCCTCATCAACTCCACTAGGAAGAAAAGTGAACTCTCGGATGATCTTGCCGGATTGACAGACTCAATGCACTAGTGACATCCTCATCAACTCTACTAGTACCAGCTAGCAGCGTATTATTTGTTCCATGTCATCAACCGCCGACGGAGGCCACGTAGTTTTCCATGGATCTGTCGCTGCTTCAGGGTTATTCCATCTACTGAGCTACTACGGTCTACAGCTACATATCTATCTATCCGTCCATCCATCAATAGAGCAGTCTTGTATTCTTGAATGGTGTTGTTTCAGTTCTGAAATTATCGCCCTACTGTGAAAATGTTTTTTTCCCTGCTGTAAACCGAATTATGTGCTTTCAGTTCTAATCATGTGCTTTCAGTTAGCAATTTTAGTTTGCAATTCCAGCTTGCAATTTCAGTTAGCAATTTCAGCTTGAGGTACATTTTCTGATTGCAGCCTTATACCCAAAATATGTATGAATCATATCGGTACTTTGCTTGCAGCTCATATGCCAAATGTAAATATATTTAGATCATTTCTTTTTGATGTAGAGGGCAACTAGAGATGGACCACAACTGTATGGCATTGACTAGAGATGGACTCACCGTCGCAGGGGACGATGCAGCGGAAGGAGGCCGACGCAGCGGACGATGAACGGGGGCTCGGTGGCGGGTCGCTCCTCCCGTCGGCCCTCCCTGCCTTCCCCTCCGTGGACGGCGGCTTCCCCTCCGTGGACGGCGGCCGGCGGCGGCGCGGGGGCGGGTGCGGGGGCGCGGCCGTGCGGGGGCGGCGCGGGGGCGGGGGCGGGGGCGCGGCCGTGCGGGGGCGGCGGTGGCGGTGGCGCGTCCGGTGGGCGGCGGTGGCCGTGCGGGGGCGGCGGTCGGCGGCGGTGCGCGGGCGGCCGTGCGCGGGTGGTGTGTGCGCGTGGGTCAGAATGAGAGCTGAGGGGCGCGGGTGTCTTTTGATGTGCGGAACCCTTTGCCGAGAGCTAGATCGGGCGGCTCTCGGCAAAGGGTTTATCTTTTTTTTATTTTATTTGCAGAGAGCCCCAACCCAGGTGGCTCTCGACAAAGAGTTTTCCTTTTTTTATTTTATTTGCCGAGAGCCTAGCCCAGGCGCCTCTCGGCAAATAGTTTTTCTTTTTTTTATTTTATTTGCCGAGATCCCCAGCCAGGCGGCTCTCGGCAAAGAGTTTTTCTCTTTTTTTATTTTATTTGCCGAGATCCCCAGCCCAGACTCTCGGCAAAGAGGCTCTTTGCCGAGAGCTTTAGGAGGCTCTCGGCAAAAATTTTTTGGATTTTTGCTCCCTAATTTATTGTGGTGCCTTGCTATAGTACTAGAAGCCAATATTTGAAATATGGTGTATTTTTCATCCCTCTTGCTATATTTCGGGTATTTTTTTTATTTTCTTGATTTTTTCCACAAGACGCACATTTGAACTGCAGGTGCATGAAATAATGAATCTTAGCGATTCAAAAAATGATATTCATGCTTCCGAGGGTATTTCGACGCCGTATCTAGGGACAGACGCGGAAACTCGACCATCTCGTGCACGCGACATGGCGACCAAGTTGCGTGAGATTTGATTTAAAAATATATAAAATGTGAACGGAGTCGGAAAATCAAGAAAATGGACGGGAGGCCTTGGCATCGCATGTAGAAACTATAAAAAAATTAAAAATGTTTGGAGCAAGTTATGATACAAGATGGTTGAAATCCTGAGATCTCCACATGTGATAAGTGTGGAGATCTCAGGGTTTCAACCATCTTGTGTCACAACTTGCTCCAAATATTTTCAAAAAAAATTTATAGTGGCCTACATATGCTCCCAAAAGTCTACTGTCCAAATTTCAAACCATTTGAACATATATATCAACCTCTATAAAAAGGACAAATAGCTAATGGAAGAATTCATGTGAGAGCAAGATGAATCAATAACTCACTCATACTACAACTAAAATTCATGAAATTTTTACCACGCATCAAACATCACATGAGTAGCATGCCACAAAAATTTCACTTCATTTGGAGCCCTATATTTGCAGTTATGAAAATAACAAATACGACTAGTATTAAAAACCTAGTCTGAAAAAATCTATTTTTACAGCAAAAACTTTAAACTAAAACATGACATATTATAGATCTACTGCATAGAAAATTTCACAAGGATTCCAAAAATTCTTCATTTGCTATTTTATGAATTTTCTATGATTTACTATGTAATTTCAAAGTTCCTGCAAAATCATCACAAAACAGTCCTCTCGGCACTATTCATCTGAGTCACGAGTTCTGCAGAAACCCCCCTGTATTTAGTCGAATTCAAGCTCGAGGCCCTTGGTCGGGATTTACAGGGGAAGGGTCGCCGGAGCTCGCGGAAGCCGGCCGTAGGAGACTTGTCGGTCGTAGCTAAGGGGTGGGGGAGCACCAGGGGGTCTCCACGCACCTGCCGGTGGTCGCGGATGGCCGGGAGATGAGCCGTGGTCTCCTGGCCACGAGCACAGGAGCCGGCGGCAGACATGGCACAGGTGGCGAGGTGCTCCGGTGACGAAGGCAACCGGCAAAGGAATGCAGGAGGTGTGGCGCGAGCGGGAGAAGGCAATGCCATGCTTGGTTAGGACGGAGAGGGGCACGATAAGGAGTTGGAACGGCGGCGGCCATGGGGCAGCGAGGATGCGGGCGGCAACGAGCTTGGCCCGCCGGCCATGGCGAACGCTGCCGTGCTCTGCACGTGCGAGCGGCAAGGGCGAGGGTGGTTGGTAAAGGGCAGCGCGATGGCCAACATGACCGGAGAAGGGAGGAGGAAGGATCGGCTGCGGCGGAGGAGCAGCGGCGGCGCAAGCTCTACTGCTCGGCCACAAGAAGAGAGGCAGAGAGGGAGGAGGATGGAGAGGGCAGAGGGTGCCGACCTCTTCACTTAACGCGAGGACGCGTGGGCACGAGGTGTCGATCAGCGAGGGCACCAGAGGGCCACGCGGCGCTCGGCCTCAGCTACGCGGCGCTCAGCCATTGCTGCTGCTTCAGCAATTTCAAACTTCCAATACCACCTCAAATGTACAGCTGAAATGTCAACTTTCCTCCCTTTGTAACTCCTAAACCGTCTAGTTTTGGCACGAGCTGTAGTAACCAAAGTTGTTGAGCTACGCAAGATCTCCAACTTTGTTTTAAGAATCAAAGTCTAATTCAGCACAGTTAGAGAGATACAAAGCTCCAAAGGAGGGTACCTTGAAACTGAATTCTGCAGCTTAGTTTCAATCGACTGAAACTTCCGTCTTCTCCACCTTATAACTCATAAACCATTTGATGATTTGATCAACCGATTTCACCAATACGTAGAGCTATAAGAGCACTCCAACTTTGACTAAAGGATTTTGGCCAGACTCCAAATGGTTTGCAAACCACAATTCTCTAAAGATAGGTACATGGAAATGGATTCCAGAAATTCAGTCATCCCAGACTTAGCCAAATTTTTCGTCCCTGAAAACAGCACAAGATTCGATTTTGCGAACCCTATTTGACCAAGCTAGGCACCAAATCATCTCTTGCTCATTAAACAAAGTTTGTAGTACTCAAATCAAACTACAATTATTATTTAAGGATCAAGATTTGATTCAGCTTGTATTGCAAGATATAAGGCTCCAACTAAGGCACTTAGCACTAAAACAGCATAAGGACTTAGCAAAATTTTGCAAGTGCCAATCAGCCCCTATTTCTGACTGGTGGGCCCTTTTTGAGCATGTTCCACACATTTTCATAACTTGACTCTTAAACAAAGTTTGTTCCTTATAAAATTCTCTAGAACTTTGTAAAAGGGTGCACAGTCATGCAAAACTTGTAGGTCACACTTTTGAAATGGTCAAACAAAAGTGTTCTAGGGTCCATACATGGTCAACTATCACTTAGAAGCATATTTAAGCATAATGATCAACATGAACATTGTTCCTTTAAGTGTCCTAAGTGTAGTTAAGGTGTTGTAGAGTCCAAACATACACACCATGCATAGGTTTCACAAAAGTGTAGGTTTTAGTTATAATCCAAACAAGCATATAACTCATCATTTCATGTGACTTTTTGATTCCAAACTTCATGAAACTTTTCCAGGGATCAATATAGATAGGTACCAAGGTGAGGCACATGAAGATATGGCAATAACACCATCCAAACATATATCTTTGAAAAGGGACCTATATGTAAAGCAATGATGCAACATCCACTTTAGGTTAGGCTCATCTCCATAGGTTGACCTTGACATTGTCATCTCCACTAATCTATCATGTTTGAGCTCAAACCCACTGCCTAATTGGTGATAAACACCTAGGGTGTTATAGCCCTCCCTCCTTAAAAGAATCGCGTCCCGAGATTCGGAATGGAAGACCTTTTAAGGAAGAGAGGCACGTTATCTAGTTCCCAATATTTGCTATAGCATTCAGCTACAAAGCCTCAACATCGGTGAACAATTTGGTCAAAGGCACTTTCTGATACTTACTCTTCATGGTAAACTTTATCTGAAGAATTTCCTTCATTGACTCCCATGAAGCATTGTTACTTTAGGAGGAATCCAAGATAGCATAGTACTGCATTCTCAAAGTACGGAGATCGTTTGGTCTATGAGCGAACTACTACAAGTATCTAATTCTTTAGTGAACACAGCATAGTGCGTATGAACTTGACACTAGACCGAAATTTTTAGAAGTATACTCGTTGAAATGACTCTATGTTCACCTGGTTTTGAAAAGTAGTTCTCTACCAAAATGGCTTGAGTACAACCTTCCAAAAGGGTGAGACCATAGACGACAAATATACTCTGAGGCTAGAGGATACTGACTAACCAATAGACAGGGTCTATGTTGGTCATAGATGTTCAATCCTTCTGATATCAACTAATGAAAAACTACTTAAGGTTCCATGTGTGCAGTTCTCTTTCTCTGATGACAACACTGTATTATCTGGGTCTAACGAGGGGTTAGTGAATGGGATAGCTGACTCTGTCGGCTTCATATTCCTGCCAACAGCTACCTAATAAGATTCTTTTATCCAAAGACAACAGTTATCTGGGTTGAATCAGATGCAACCTTTTGGATAAAAACCTTTACAAGGTACCAAAGTATGTCACCATTAGAAAATAATTACTAAAGAAGGATGTAGCGAGGCCTTAAGGACAACAAAAGTTGTAATTATTCACTTAACCACGGGGAGTAGTCTACCACCAAGCGATTGAATAAAATTTTCCTTAGTGACTTAGTTGTACTATAAGTTGAGTTGACTTTCAGCATAACAACTTTGTCAGGCCAACCTTTCACCATGAGACTTTCTCTTTAGGGTCATATAGCAGCTCTAAGATGGGAAATCTGTTGTTTGACACTTTTCAAATTGATTTTGATTCGCGATGGCATACATTGATTTGCAGAAACCAAGGCTGCTCGTACATTAGGGATACGAGAAAGCAAAAGCAAATGAAAGAGTGTAAACTAGTATCTGTGAGACCTCAAAAGGGTCATCCAACAGCAGATCTCGGCTATTAAATTACATATCAATTCGAGGATGCACACGCTTTGAACTGGCGGGTTACTTTTGCAAGGCAAAACACATACTTTCTCTACTCTTCACCTTAGCTGATAGAACACCTTGCACTATCTGTGTGATTGTCCAAGATGGAATTGACTTGGTCACAATGGCTCTAGAAGATAGAATATCACTCAAGTTGTTGGCTAGTTGATTAACTTCTTGTTGGTTATTGCTCTGTAAGACATAGCCTTAATAGCTAACAAAGAGTCGTTACCTAGCTGGAGATTAACCTTCCTATTAGTAACTAATCAGTTGTCTCTCAACACTAAAAAGTTCCAAATCTTCTCTTGACCACAACAACTGTGGTTGATGCAGAATAGATGGTTGCCATCGAAGTTGGCAAATACGAAGTTATTCTAGAGATGGTTGATTTCGATTGTATGGTCATTATGCACCCAAGATTGCGACTTGGATAGCTCTAGTCATATGCACAATGCGACAATCGATTCTCATCCCACAGATAACTTATCCAAAAGTAAGTGTTGTGTGTCCTTTTTATCCAACAGAGCTGAGATACGTGGCTCCCAAGATGCTGGTTGTCAATACTTGGGCAACTATGTAGAGTCACTTGACTACCACATATTGCAGTCTGTTAAAGTTTATGTCGGTGACCTGTTCTTTAAAGGTTATCCTCTTAGCAACTTCAGAAGGAAACTCCACTACTTTTGGTCTAAGATATGGACCTTATGATACGATTTGGAGAGATAATCAAGAAAAGGAACATGAGAAAATAACACATCGACTGTCGTTTCATAATGGATCATGACTACAAACCGTGATACCAGCGCGTGCCAAGCAGCCAGCCATGTGTCTGCAGCCACAGGAGGCCCTTGGTTTCGTCGCGGCACCATCAGCGGCTACTCATAACACCATTACTAAACGCACAACGAAAGTGAAATTTCAAGTGGCACTAATGGGTTGTAAGAACAAGCGCCATACAAGGAGGGATAGCAAGCAAAGGTAGTTACAAGGTTTAGAATCAACAGGGAAGCTATTCGCAGATCAAAGCACTGCACAAGAGAACATAGCTCCATTGCCAAAGGCGACTGAGCGTGCGATTTGTACGTAATTCCACGCACACCTGGCGTCGACTAAGGAAACTACTAGATAATTAATTAATAGAGATTCGATCATGTTGAGCAACAACATGAGATCAAAATTGATAAACATCCTGAGACTGGGGAGTGTTGGAGACGAATTAAGCAATTTTCAAGGTGAAAACCGGTATGTGGTCATAGATTGAGTTGATAAGGTAGATGTACGAATTTGTAAGCACATGATTTAGAGGCTATCGCAAAGAGACGTTGCGTCACACTAGCTAACCTTTGGGAGAGATGACCGGAAGGTCCAACATGGATTTGGGTACAATCTCCACAACTGGCAACGTACGAACCGTGGTAAAAGGCTAGCGTTGATGGAAGTTAACTTGGTTGGTCAGTCGATAAAGGTCTTCACAAAAAGGGTTGCAAAACATCCACGACTCATACAAACTATAGGAGAACTCAACTTTGGGCTTTTGGTCAAGCAACGGCATGGATACAAACATTCAAGGCAAGCAACCATGTCTACAGGCTCAGGCTCCTAAGAGAGAAACCTAATTGAAGACAACAACCATACAATTACGTAACATGAATGTTGTTCTAGGATAAAACTATGCGACCCTCGTATGCTCATCGAGGACAAACGAGGTGACAACTAGGGCACTACCTAGATAACAAGCACACATACACATCACAATCAAGCAGTCATTTGAGAAAATTCAAACAAATGGGCTTAAGCAACCCATACAAAAGCACAAGGCTCACCCAAAATAAGCATTAATCTCAAGCATGAACTAACTACAAGTTTAGTCCAAACCAACGTTAATTAAGGAGGCCAACTTAGCAGGTGCCCAGAATCTGGACAGCAGCACAATAGTTACTTGTTTCAACCATAACTAAGGTTATGGACATCCCACAAAAGTGATCCTAGACTTTATAGAAAGCTTAAAAAGTTTTCCACGCGTTTGTTATTCATACCAAAAGCTAAATCACAGGTTAGCATGGTCAAACATGCTGGTGTTTCAGATATGTACCAATATGGATAGAAAACTGACAATAACTTCAAAAATACATAACTAGAGTTCTATGTACACAACAAGGCTGAGCCTTAACTTAATATAAAGCTTATTAAGTTGTCTATAACTTTCTTATTATCATATTAAGATGATTCTATATCTACAAGGCCAAACAAGACAAGGAAAACATCTCTGCCCAGATTTAGACAGACTCTGTCATCCCACATTACAAGCTCATAAGTAGAGATTTAGACCACCAAAATTAGTGTTATAGGACATTTTAGAAAGCTTAGAAAAAGTACTACACTTCTTCTATTATCTCCAAGACATGATTCTCTATGCACATAAGTTAAATAAATCAAACATTCAGATCTATTCAGAGCATAACAAAACCTGATAATAAACTTCTAAAATTCATAACTCTCAAAGCATAAGACCTAGGGTCATAAAATTTTAGGACAAGCTAGAGAAGTAAGTTTGCTACAACTTTCGTATTCTCTATAACTACAGAAAACACATTTATGACCACGAAAGCATCAATACATCCGAAATCGTTCTAGCAGCCAACGTTCAATAAGCAAAACAAAGCTTGCCTTTGTTCTACTTAACAAGAGAGCACACAAACATGTTATTCTAGTAGCTCTAAATATTGTTACCTTAGACCAACCAATTTAATTCATTCTTGAGAATCCATAATTACTTAAGTGAGGTCTAAAACATTGGCAAACGCTTGGGTGAACAATATATCCACCACTTGGCTAAGCTAGAGGATATCTCTAAGTTCCAGCATGTAGCCACACTTATTTCTAACAAAACTAAGCACACACTATCTTCAAACACTCCCTATTCAAGCAACATGGAACAAGGCATTCATGTCTAACTCCATACAAGGAAGATAGTTACCACATCAATCACAAATTACTTAATATAGAATAAGGGTGAGAGGAGCATAGTCATGCATAAAGCAACAATCATGATAATGCATGTTTCGTCCTATTCGTCCTCACAAGATTGCCAACCTTAGGTGGCGATCACGTTCTATGTTGGTGGCATAACACGCGCTCTTTCGATATATAGCTAGTCGCCAGCTACATTCGACTTACACATTCGTGGTTAGCGTACCTGCAAAAAAGTTTCATTGCAGCCCAATATTTCCCCAAATACAGCACACAAGGAAAACATGAAAGTAAAATTCTAAGTACTCCCATATACATATACCCCCGTATATATACATGTAGCACCAAAACTACCCGAATCATTCGATCATCCACAATTAAGTACCTTCATATATACATGTGTGTAACATGTAAATAATCCAGTAACCAAAACTAGCTCTCCCCTAGACCGAGGGTTGGACGGTCATGCTCTCACAACTCACACTTACCTGAGCGTAGGTGCGACGTTACATAAAAGTAAACTAGCAACATATATGATTATTTCATATATGAAGGCTACCTCAAATCTTACACATTGGGTAGCATAGTGTGGGAGAGTCATCACACATACATACCTTGGCCTGGGCGTAGATGAATAAATAAAAAACCCCCAAGTTAGTACTTATATAAGCCACCTACTAATCCTTATATGGGCATAAGGAAATTGACCACTGGCATACTTAGGTTTAAAATTCAGTTTTCACAAACCTACATATAGCTATAAGTTGGTAAAACTGATTTTATAAAACAAAATCTTTGTTTTAAATACACATACGACAAGTTTAATGTTGAATCTTGCTCCGATGCCAGCTGTAACAGAACCGTCCAAATTATAAGAGCACAAGTACAAAAACAATCACCGAAATGATCAAATTCTCGCACTTGAGCCCATATAACTCCGGTAGTCCAATGAAACCATGAGGGATTTCAAACCAACCAACATACAAGCCAAGATCGTAGTGATTCAACATAACAAGTCACATGTTACAACCATTTCACAAGTAATTCAATATACATCGGAGTTCAACATAGTTATTAGAACTTACATTGAAAAGTAGCGGAAGCAAAGTAATTTGAAACTAACATTATTCTTATTTCAAATACATGCCAGTACCACGGTCGACTTCCAACAAAAATATTAGAGATAAGGTAAATAAGAAGGATCATGCCCGCGATCACACTCCGCCACTACGGCAGGAGTCAACCAACTCTTGCAGTCGCCATGATACATCACAACCTGCAACAAGTGGGGATAAAACCCTGAGTACGACAAAGTACTCAGCTAGACTTACCCGTCAGAAACCAGAAATAAGGTGACACCAAGGATCATGCAAGGCTGATATAAAGTGGGGCTAGCTTGACAACTTTTTGCATAAAAGCTTAATATAGATGATCAATCATTAATGTTTAAGCATCAAGTTAATTATCATTAACCTATCATCTATATTAGAACCTGTACTAGAGCACTCACTTTATTAGGAGCAAACAATATTAACCATAGCAGGTATAAATTGAGGCAACCTTTCCATCGTTATCCAATTAACCATCCGTTCAATTTAATGGAATCTACGTTGCCGCTGCTCAAGTCAAGTGCTCACTAACCGGGAGCGACGGCGATTCGAATCGAATTCCTATCCAGCTGGAGGGGTATTTCTAACACTCACCGTGCAGACCCCTGCCAGGGTCGCACAGGCCACCGTTTCATATATCTGGACAAGGAATGATATAATGCAGCAAAGGTTTCCAACCAACTCCTACCACTTAATGCAACAATACTTATAACATATATAGAATTAATTGCTTTGAAGGTAGGAGGCTTATAATGCTCCGGGGCTTGCCTGGGATCCGACTCAAGTTAGAGTATGTCAGAAGAAACTCGCTTGGCGAGCATTCCCTCCGTCTAACACTTGTTCGGTCCTTCTATCTTTAGAATGGATCCACCAACTCCATCTTCGGGTTTGGCTCCACATCAGGTCCTTCATGTGTTTCAGCTAGCGTACCTAAATGAGGTGCAATAATGCATATGTATGAATGCATAGAAGTGAAATAAACAAAGCAATCAAGCAAACATACCAAAGTTCACATAAGCACCTAGAGCTAATTAACTTAATCCTTATTAGGGCATAACATAGAAGATTGCAAGCACATCAATCAAGACACAAGTCTTATAAGATCCTAGGGTACCAACCCAAGTACTTTCAAAGGTATGAGTCACACTTCAACACACTAGCATGGCAAAGTTAATCAAAGCACTACAACTAAAATCTATCACTTTTCTGGACATCCATGCAGTAGCTCAGTAAATCAATCATAACTGGAGATCCCTAAATCCCAATGACTTGCAAGAAGACATTCTGGAAAGCTTATGAAATTGTCTACAATTCATTTAATATCCACTAAGCCTGATTCCCAAGTTTAATAAGTCGAAAAGATGAAACTACAGACTCTGGTCTGCTCCAAACAGAGAGCAACTAAATCTGGAACCTGACTTTAAACATCTATAACTCAAAAACTACTTGACCAAATGCCACCAAATTTTAACACAAGCTAGATACATGAATTATATACAACTTTGTTATAGACAAGGTGCTCAGAAAACATCATTATCATGGGGTAATCTACATTGCCCCCAGAACTGTCCAGAAACTACTAATTGCAAGAAATAATTATTAACTTATGTTGCAAACATACAATTGGACAAAACCAACTTTACCAACATATCACACATGACTAATGAACACCAGAAAACATAGTATCTAATGCTAAATAAATTATTTTAATATATTTTCTTAATTTATTTAGATAATTAGGTGGAATTATGAACACCTACCAAAGGTGCACAATAAATTCTACCAACATTACAGTGGCCTACATATGCTCCCAAAAGTCTACTGTCCAAATTTCAAACCATTTGAACATATATATCAATCTCTATAAAAAGGACAAATGGCTAATGGAAGAATTCATGTGAGAGCAATATGAATCAATAACTCACTCATACTACAACTAAAATTCATGAAATTTTTACCACGCATCAAACATCACATGAGTAGCATGCCACAAAAATTTCACTTCATTTGGAGCCCTATATTTGCAGTTATGAAAATAACAAATACGACTAGTATTAAAAACCTAGTCTGAAAAAATCTATTTTTACAGCAAAAACTTTAAACTAAAACATGACATATTATAGATCTACTGCATAGACAATTTCACAAGGATTCCAAAAAATCTTCATTTGCTATTTTATGAATTTTCTATGATTTACTATGTAATTTCAAAGTTCCTGCAAAATCATCACAAAACAGTCCTCTCGGCACTATTCATCTGAGTCACGAGTTCTGCAGAAACCCCCCTGTATTTAGTCGAATTCAAGCTCGAGGCCCTTGGTTGGGATTTACAGGGGAAGGGTCGCCGGAGCTCGCGGAAGTCGGCCGTAGGAGACTTGTCGGCCGTAGCTAAGGGGTGGGGGAGCACCAGGGGGTCTCCACGCACCTGCCGGTGGTCGCGGATGGCCGGGAGACGAGCCGTGGTCTCCTGGCCACGAGCACAGGAGCCGGCGGCAGACATGGCACAGGCGGCGAGGTGCTCCGGTGACGAAGGCAACCGGCAAAGGAATGCAGGAGGTGTGGCGCGAGCGGGAGAAGGCAATGCCATGCTTGGTTAGGACGGAGAGGGGCACGATAAGGAGTTGGAACGGCGGCGGCCATGGGGCAGCGAGGATGCGGGCGGCAACGAGCTTGGCCCGCCGGCCATGGCGAACGCTGCCGTGCTCTGCACGTGCGAGCGGCAAGGGTGAGGGTAGTTGGTAAAGGGCAGCGCGATGGCCAACATGACCGGAGAAGGGAGGAGGAAGGACCGGCTGCGGCGGAGGAGCAGCGGCGGCGCAAGCTCTGTTGCTCGGCCACAAGAAGAGAGGCAGAGAGGGAGGAGGATGGAGAGGGCAGAGGGCGCCGACCTCTTCACTTAACGCGAGGACGCGTGGGCACGAGGTGTCTATCAGCGAGGGCACCAGAGGGCCACGCGGCGCTCGGCCTCAGCTACGCGGCGCTCAGCCATTGCTGCTGCTTCAGCAATTTCAAACTTCCAATACCACCTCAAATGTACAGCTGAAATGTCAACTTTCCTCCCTTTGTAACTCCTAAACCGTCTAGTTTTGGCACGAGCTGTAGTAACCAAAGTTGTTGAGCTACGCAAGATCTCCAACTTTGTTTTAAGAATCAAAGTCTAATTCAGCACAGTTAGAGAGATACAAAGCTCCAAAGGAGGGTACCTCAAAACTGAATTCTGCAGCTTAGTTTCAATCGACTGAAACTTCCGTCTTCTCCACCTTATAACTCATAAACCATTTGATGATTTGATCAACCGATTTCACCAATACGTAGAGCTATAAGAGCACTCCAACTTTGACTAAAGGATTTTGGCCAGACTCCAAATGGTTTGCAAACTACAATTCTCTAAAGATAGGTACATGGAAATGGATTCTAGAAATTCAGTCATCCCAGACTTAGCCAAATTTTTCGTCCCTGAAAACAGCACAAGATTCGATTTTGCGAACCCTATTTGACCAAGCTAGGCCCAAATCATCTCTTGCTCATTAAACAAAGTTTGTAGTACTCAAACCAAACTACAATTATTATTTAAGGATCAAGATTTGATTCAGCTTGTATTGCAAGATATAAGGCTCCAACTAAGGCACTTAGCACTAAAACAGCATAAGGACTTAGCCAAATTTTGCAAGTGCCAATCAGCCCCTATTTCTGACTGGTGGGCCCTTTTTGAGCATGTTCCACACATTTTTATGACTTGACTCTTAAACAAAGTTTGTTCCTTATAAAATTCTCTAGAACTTTGTAAAAGGGTGCACAGTCATGCAAAACTTCTAGGTCACACTTTTGAAATGGTCAAACAAAAGTGTTCTAGGGTCCATACATGGTCAACTATCACTTAGAAGCATATTTAGGCATAATGATCAACATGAACATTGTTCCTTTAAGTGTCCTAAGTGTAGTTAAGGTGTTGTAGAGTCCAAACATACACACCATGCATAGGTTGCACAAAAGTGTAGGTTTTAGTTATAATCCAAACAAGCATATAACTCATCATTTCATGTGACTTTTTGATTCCAAACTTCATGAAACTTTTCCAGGGATCAATATAGAAAGGTACCAAGGTGAGGCACATGAAGATATGGCAATAACACCATCCAAACATATATCTTTGAAAAGGGACCTATATGTAAAGCAATGATGCAACATCCACTTTAGGTTAGGCTCATCTCCATAGGTTGACCTTGACATTGTCATCTCCACTAATCTATCATGTTTGAGCTCAAACCCACTACCTAATTGGTGATAACCACCTGGGGTGTTACACGATAGGTCTTTGTTGTTGTACGCCCAGTAGTCTTGGATACATCTGTGTTATTATTGTACACCTTTCGATTGTAACCTACTAGACTTATGAATAAAGATTTACTTTTTTAACAAAAATGTTGCCTCATGTGGTTGTGGTACTTTTAACTATATATTGTTTCATTTTTTAACATTTGCATTTTTAGACATTATTTCTTTGCAATTTTCTCTGTCCAACTTCCAACACCGTTCTCGGAGAAGCGTGCTCCACTAAGATCGTGGGAGACATGGCCTCGCCTTAACTCCTGCTCTCGCTCGGTGCAATCGTAGGGAAATCCAATGGACGCCTAGCCGCCTATATATCCTTCGATAAAAGAGGGGTAGCAAGTACGGTTCCTTTCTAAACTCGTTACACTTTCCACCCACACACCCCATCTTCTAAATCTCATCCAATGGTGGAGCGGCAGAAGCGCCCAAGGGAAGACTCACCGGAGGAGAGGGTGTTCGGAGGTCCTCCCCTCCTTCATGACAGTTTGCAATGAGAGTATGGGTAATTAAGTATGGATCTTGCACTTTATCTTACGTTGTTGGTCTTGATGCTTCCCCATTGTATAGTGCTATCTCCATGGCGCATTTGGCACCGTGCTTCCCCACTGATGGGAAAGGCACCTCAGTATCGCCGCAACCAGCGCCCTTATCTGCCCTCGGGGAGGAGAGCCGGGAGGCACACCGGCTATAGCTTTGCCTCGGAGCCGTGCATACGACGCTTGTTGCGTCGGAGCATGAAACGGTCACGGCGGAGGTCTCGGTCGCTGAGGCCTAGGCGTGGATCGTTGGTAAGTCATATTGGGCACACTCTTGCTCTTTCACTTCGTGCGATGTGACATCGTGTGTTTAGTTGTAGGGTTTTCTTGTGACCTTTTTTCAACCATCGAGGAGCAGCTGCACGCCACGTAGGTCGAGGCGACGGAGTTGCGTTGGGCCAATGATGACCTAGCCTGGTAGATGGCAGAGGTGATCCTCCTTCACCGGGATGCCAACGACAACGCCCGTGTCATCGCCTAGTTGTCGGCAGAAAATAGCCGCTACTTGGACGCTCTTCACCAAGCGGCAGTCGCCGTCGTTCGCGTGGTGGTGCCTGCAGGGGTGAAAGTGGAGGAGCGTCTCCGTGCCTTGCTGGCACGGGTCATGGAGGTGACCAACTAGGGCATTCGCCAAGGTGCCCCGAGGGCCCTGCCCGCTGCCCAGCTTCGGCGTGGGGGGCCTGCGTGGGCTGGAGCCAAGGTTACCACCACGACCATCCTTTCACGATCGAGAGGGCCTCTGTCGGTGTTCTAGAATAGGGGGTGTCTAGAGACGAGACAAGTGAATGATGCTGCGCGTCGGAGCCTCCGATAGTGTGCAAGGCAGACATAAGGTTTATACTAGTTCGGGCTGAACGTCCCTACTTCTAGTGCTCGTTGCTGCTCGTGTTGCTTTGCACTGAAGTGCTTGTAGTGGCGGGATACAAGCTGGTCGAGAGAGGAATAGCTCCTAGGTCTCTCTCTCTCTGTGTGTGTGTGTGTGTGTGTGTGTGTGTGTTCGAGTGTTTGAGTGTATGCTTAATACATTGCCGTTGCTGGGTGTTGTCCAACCTTGTTTTGTCGAGGGTCCCTCCCTCCTCTTTTATAGTATGCAAAGGGAGGGGTCGCGTTACAGTATCTGGATGTACGAAAATAGAAATAAAAGGCCCTAAGGTGCTCCCTAGTCCTAGCTTTCCTTAGTTCATGCATTCGCACAGTCATCGTCGTGGTGGTGGCATGACATGGTTGTAGATGTATCACAGTTGACGCGGGGAGGCCATACCCTAACATGGTGTCATGATGAAGAAGATTTTGTGGCCCTGAAGTTGCGCTGGCAAAAAGGTGGGGGGCCTAGATGACCGTTGCTCCCGGTCCCGTTGAGGTGGACATGGTAGGGTGCGGCGTAGCATAGCTTCTCCTTGTTACTGCCGTGGGGGGCAAGAAAGAATCGTGGAAGCCTTGATCGGATTATGAATCTGGTGTTACAAGTTCCCAGGCACTCCTGCACGACGCGACGAGCTCCTGTTCCTTAGCAGGAAAAGGTAGGGGCCCATGCATGCTCATGGCAGTGTGTTACAGTAGGGGGGTCGAGCGAAGCAGTAGCTGTGCTAAGGGGTCGAGCGCCTTTGATGAGATAGAGAGGGGTCGGATGAAGTGGAGGAGCGCTGAGGGGCTCGGGCGCTTGTCCTTTGGCTTTGGTTTTGAGCAGAGTAAGGCTTGGGCCGGCTGTGATGTGCTGTGGGCCGTAATATTTGTCTTGGTGGGTGGTTTTGCGGTGAAAATGGGGTACCCTATTTTGCTAGTACCCGACAGTAGCCCCCGAGCCTTTGGAGGAATAAGTTTTATTCCTCTAGAGGCTTAGAGATGAGCGAGCGATTTGTTTTGTGTTCTCGAGGATTTTTCTAGTGGGTCCACGCGAGCGCACCCGCCGGGTGTAGCCCTCGAGGCCTTGGAGGGGTAGTGTACCCCTTCAAGGGCTGAGATTCGAGCGCGTAATCGTAGAGTTGTGGGCAACCTTGGTTGTTCGCTAGACTAACAAGGTGGGGTCAACCCCCGAGCCCTTGCTCTATGAAAGTTGGAATGCTTCAGAGAACGGGCATCCTTGACCAGCCGTTGGCTGGTCACAGTGGGGTCCGCCTCGAAGCCTCTTCTCTTTGTAATGGTTCTTCATGCCAAGTCCTTTGATTTCCTCCGCGGGCCTCTAAAACTTGGCTTGAAGTATGTGGGTCGTCCCAATCACCGTCCGCTGGCTCTTGGTACAGTTTTAGTGTATTCTGTTGTGCCCAAGGAAGGCCTTTCTGGGTGAGTCTTGGTGAAAGGTGTTTTTCCTTTTACCACGGCCCATGGTCAGCCCATAGACGCGCTGGTAATTAGTTGTGTAGAAAGGAAGGTGAAAGGGTGCAGTGGTGGTTTCTGTCAGAGGTAATTGAGTGCGATTTTGACGCGCTGTGGTTGAGTTGGTGGAAAAAGTGGGCGACAATTCATGATTTGGAACTTCATGGTCTTGGTGAGAGGAGAGGATGGTGGTTCATGAATCGAGACCACATTGATCGCCCCGGAAGGCTGTGGAACCGAATGGTTACTTGGGGTCTATTTATACCCAACTCGGAGCCCGACTCTTTCACTATCCTTGCCTTCCTTTTCTTATTCCCTCTCCCACTTAGTTTAGCCTTGATGGAGCGCGATGACTCGTCGAGGGGGTCTCAGGCGTCCAAGGAGGTGGATGACCCCCCGGAGGCACAGCGCCATCAAACTGATGACCGGGCCTTCACCGGGTCAGGCCGCGTGCTGAACACCGGCAGCCTTTCCGCCAGCGGCCTCTTTCGTGTCACCGCCGTGGCCCAGGCTGGCCTGTCAGAGCTGGTGGTGAAGGAGGCAGAGGAGCGGGCACTGGCGGGCGCCATGGCCATGGAGGTCGAGGATAGGGTGGACGCCCTCATCAAGCAACTTAAGGATGTTGATCGCCATGGCGTTCGTACGTATTCTTCCTCTTGTTTTTAGTTTCTTTTGTGCTTCCATCTGATAGAAATGGGGGTTTTTCATCAGAGACGATGGCGGAGCTAGAGCGTCTCCATGCGGCGGTGGACACTTTCCTCAACTTCCTAGGGGTTACGCCAGGCGCCCGGGAGGAGCGCCTCTGGGATGCACGCGCCATGTCCTCGACGCCATCGAGAGCGGCGTCTATCATGGCGCTAGGGTTTCCCTAGCCATGGCGGAGGTGTCAGTGGAGGTGGACCTCACCGGAGTCAGTGGCTTCCCTGTGGGGGAGGAGCTGCGCCACCACGAGGACCTGGTAGGGCGCTACGACCCAGCGAGGGAGGCAGTGGCCACCCATGTTCCTGTTGCGGAGGTGCTGGCGAGGCTCCCCCTCATTAGGGTTTTTTTCTGTGTTTTGCTTTGCTTGTGGCGCATCGATGCCTTTCATTTTGTAATGGACCTTATGTGAATTAATTGGTGTTTAGTTTTATCACTTTTGTTTATATTTTTAGGTTAGCGTGTGGTTAGTATAAAACGTCGCCGGAGCATCACCGGTGGCGAGTTTGGCGCAGTTCCCTACGAGGAAGGAACCGCTTCTGGGTGCGCGTAGCATATCAGGGTCGACGTGACCACTGCCACTGTCGCGTCCCTAGACGGGGTCGGTGTCCCTTAAAGCCAACGCATGAAAGGGACAGCCATCAGCCGGACTTTTTTGCCCTCAGGCGCTTTTGGACTCTGGACGATGGCCCGGGTAGACGTTGTACCTATACATGGGCCTCAATGGGCCTTTGAAATGATAAAGTAGTTATGCGTATGAATCTGGGCCTCCAAAAATCTTCGCCCATGCGTCGATCCGGTCAGGAGGCCCAATGCATTCCCCTCGCGCTTCTTCTCCGCAAAGAAGAAGGGGTTGGATAGTGGCACGTCATCCCTCTCGCCTAGGGTCAAAACGTGGTGCCCGTTTGAGTTGCTAATGGGTTTTTCTAGTTCGAGCGGGGCCTCGGTTCCCATTCGATAGGGATCCAACGGAGGTAGCTAGTGACCGACCCCAAACTCTTGACGACTGGTTCAGTAGGGTAACCAGGGTCGTTCGACCATCCCCGATGGCTCGTTGCCTTTTTTCGATAAAATACCATGGACCAGTTAAATCAAGACTCGAACATGGATGGAAGAGTCATATGGTGCTCGGTGCAACCAGGTACTAGCCAGTAGTGTGCCACTCCTCATTCCATCCCTCACTCTGTTGGCTTGGAGCAACTGTCAAAACCCCTCCGCAAGGCCAGCCTATGAACTCCAAAGCCAGATTCGGACTGTGTGCAAATGATGCAGCATGATGCATGTATGACCATAATGCATATGATGACTTTGTATATACATCATTGCAAGGGATATGAAGAGCAACTTAAAGGAATATTTTTAAGAATAGCTTAATAGCAGTATTAATAATGAAAACAACAGGAGGTGGGCTCGGCGATTGTTTTACCAACTTCTGTCTAAGGACCTAGTTGTTCCCTTTATGACCATGAAAGCTCATGGCCGACGAAGCAATCAATGAAGTCATCATTGCATGGCTCGTTGTCGAGGAGGTAGTTGTTGATGCACAAAAAGCGTTGCATCTCTTAAAGCCTGGTGAAGCTGGTGCCGCCTTTGTCATCGTTATCGTTGTCAGAGTCGAGGAAGTCAGAGTTGCAGCTTGTCTTGGCCGACGCTAGGACGTCGGCGATGAAGCGCATGAGCTGTTGGGGGTAGATCCTCCGGTACCTCTGCTGCCTCTAGATTGAGATGATAGATATTTGTTGACGATTTATGAACCTTCTTGTCGTGGCAGGACTGGCCGACTCGTGGTACGCTGGGGTAGCTGAACTTGTCGGGCCATGTGCTCTTCAATTCATTAGAGTGGAGTCGTAGGTTGGCGCTGGCTCGAAGAAGCTGGCGGGTTCGCCAGTCGATGGAAGGAGGTCGAGGTCATAGCCCTCCCCGACGATGACGAACTCAAGGCTCCCAAACTAGATGTGGAAGCCCAGAGTAAAGTTGATGTCATCTCCGGCCATTGGAGACTTGATGGAGTAGAACGTGACGCGCAAAGTTCCCCTACCTGGCGGGCCAACTGTCAGTGTTCTAGAACAGGGGGTGTCTAGAGATGAGACAAGTGAATGATGCTGTGCGTTGGAGCCTCCGATGGTGTGCAAGGCGAACATAAGGTTTATACTGGTTCGGGTTGAATGTCCCTACTTCTAGTGCTCGCTGCTGCTCGTGTTGCTTTGCATCGAAGTGCTTATAGTAGGGGGATACAAGCTGGTCGAGAGAGGGATAGCTCCCAGGTCTCTCTCTCTGTGTGTGTGTTCGAGTGTTTGAGTGTATGCTTAGTACATTGCCGTTGTTGGGTGTTGTCCAACCTTGTTTTGTCGAGGGTCCCTCCCTCCCCTTTTATAGTATGCAAAGGGAGGGGTCGAGTTATAGTATCTGGATGTACGAAAATAGAAAGAAAAGGCCCTAAGGTGCTCCATAGTCCTAGCTTTCCTCTTAATTCGTGCATTCATACAATCGTCATCGTCGTGGTGGTGGCATGCCGTGGCTGTAGATGTATCATAGCTGACGCGGCGAGGCCATACCCTGACACGGTGTCATGATGAAGAATATTTCGTGGCCCTGAAGCTACGCCGGTGAAAAGGTGGGGGGCCGTGGACGGCCGTTGCTCCCCGTCCCATTGAGGTAGACATGGTAAGGTGCGACGTAGCGTAGCTTCTCCCTGTTACTACCGTGGGGGCGAGAAAGAACCGTGGAAGCCTTGACCGAATTATGAATCTGGTGTTACAAGTTCCTAGGCACTCCTGCATGACGCGGCGAGCTCCTGGTTCCTTAGCAGAAAAAGATAGGGGCCCGTGCGTGCTCGTGGCGGTGTGTTACAGTAGGGGGGTTGAGTGAAGTAGTAGCTGTGCAAAGGGGTCGAGCGCCTTTGACAAGATGGAGAGGGGTCTGACAGAGCAGAGGAGCGCTGGGGGGCTCGGGCGCTTGTCCTTTGGCTTTGGTTTTGAGCAGAGTAAGGCCTAGGCCGGCTGTGATGGGCCGTGGGTCGTAATATTTATCTTGGTGGGTGGTTTTATTGTGAAAATGGGGTACCCTGTTTTGCTGGTACCCGACAACCTCGTTGTCTACTTTCAGCCCGTGGCTGCGGCTGTCTCGGTCATGATAGATGTACCAGACATCATTCTTAATTCTCCTCGCGAGTAGTTGGATTGTAATATGCCTCATCCTGTACAAAATTGTTCATACGAGTTTGAACTTTGAACATATCTATGTCTACTGTTGCCTAGAACATTCCATTTGTGTGCCTTTGACACTATGACACCGTATGAAAAGGCCGTCGTTATTAGGTGCTAACATCTTCATAGGACCTATTCACCTCTGCCGGTAGCCTTCATCGCCGCCTGCAAATAGTGTAGATGGTAACACTTTCATGTTAATTTCCAAGCCCGTGTGTGAGTCCCATGTGTATCATTTCATTTTTCACATTTGCATTTGTATACATATTATTTCTTTGATTGATTGTTGCCTTCCCCGCTCGTGCCATATCATACGCTGTACGGTTGTATAAGTTGCTATTGTCATGCAACTCACATTCTTATTTTTATTCTATGCATTAATTAAGGAAAAGCAACAGGAAATTAAAAGCTGCAGAATACACTATATTTGAAGCAAGCCTCCAGGTTGCCGAGTTGGGTCAGGCTAGCAAAGAGGGCTTCGTAGTCGATGGGGTCATACCACATCGTACCGTATCTGAACCGAACCAATGATAGACACTGGCCGACAACGGGGTTGCCGCAGATGTGGTGCATGGATGAGCAGGTCACCCGTAGGCTGTGGAGGTCGTCCATGGGCCACAACGAGGTCACAATGAGGTGGCTGACGATCTCAATGGCCAGGTCGGTAGAGAGCGCCGTCAGCGACGTGTGGTGCCGCCTCACCACCATGATTGCCAGCATCGATGTCACGTAATGCACAGCGCGGTGAGGCCAACCGAGGGCTCGCATGGCGGCGTGGATGGAGGCATGGAGCTACGGCATGTGGACAGCGATGATCCAGAGGGCTGGAGAGGCGGAGCGGAGCGATTGATGTGCGCTGATTAAGGAGGAGGCGAGGGAGGCAGCCGAGCGGGGGTAAATACCCTCTACGAAGTGGCGTGGGAACTCGCAAGTAGCCGCGTGGTGCAGCCAATTTTCTCCTTCCAACTTCCAACGCCGTTCCAAGAGAAGCATGCTCCACTAAGATCACATGGGAGACACGGCCTATTTAATGAAAATAAAAGTCCCACTGAGACTGGCGTTTAGTTTTAGATGAGTATGAAATGTGCAAGTGAATGTATACCGCCTCGTTTTCCACTTCCCATCATCTTCGCCGTGACGTCGCTCGTGACTCACGTGGGTGACCGCGTAAGTCACGGATCTTGATGGTTCCTTTCCCGCTCGCATCTTGAGGTGGGACTATTTAAGCAAAGGTAAGGCGAGCCTCTTAAGCGCACTCCGATCCCAACCTTCTTCCTCCCTTACCATCGGACAAACAAGAGAAACCCTTCAGTTGCTCCTAGTCTCTCATGGCCATGGCTACTGAAACGATCTTGATTTTCCTCGAAGGGAAAATCCACAGATACAAATTATAATGTGATAGCCCACGAAAGAAACCCATCACATTATCAATTATCAGATGACATCATAGTCATACATCGCAGAATTACAAGTTACAAAGTTTTACAACACTAGTTATTACACCTATTACATCGTATTCTAGCGGAAACACACACGTCTTCATCAGAGTCGTTGTAGCGCATCAGCAGGTGAAGGCTCCCCCACGGGTAGTCATCAGAGTTGGCGTAGAAAGTCAGCGGGCGTACACTCCATCTTCAACACCAAACTTGAGCGTAGGAACGAGACCACCTAATCCTTCTACTTTGCTATTACTGCAAGTCAGGAAATCTGCACACCGCTAGATGTGTGTAGGCCATGGTCAGCACCGATGAGCTTTAGTGGAAAAGAGAAAAAGGGATCTGGTGATCCTAAAATATTTGGCTATGGGTTTCCTATAATGCATGTATCAATATTTTAATAATAATAATATAAGTTCATCAAGTTTTAACCCATCTCACACACATGTTCTCCCATCCCATCACATCTCATCACCTCACCACATCTCATCTCACTCTCTCATCGGCATGGATGACTCCCTTTCACCCATGTCTCAACGGCCAAGGCCAGATCACACACTGAAACCCAGGAAAGGTAGAAGGACTCCTCTCACTAGTCAAGTGAAGTTGTACTTAGGAAAGATCCATAGCCGACAAGTCGGCATATGTATCGATTGATCAACCAGAAACTCTGCAGAGGTTTACACTACCCACAAGATCACCATCATCGATGATCCAGGTCGTCTAGGCTGATAATGGGCTGCCTTCCAACTAGACACGATGCCACCCTATCACTCAGAACTGGGGCAGTGTCGGAGTACCACCGACATGCTGAGACTGTGAGACGTAGTACTTGGCCCCAGGGTACTACGCTGTCTTAGGAGGGTGTGGGTCCTCGTGCCCGTACCTCCCTACACTATCCGCTATCCTCCCAATAGTAGTGGCACCATACCAGCAAGTCGAACGTCTGTCTCCTCCCCACAGAAGCGAGTGGGCATGTAAGGGTTCCTAAGACTCGGTCCACAAACATATTAGTCATTAGGGTGACTAAGCAGGATATCTTCACAAGGGGCAACTGATGCCTCGCTCGACGGGACATCCGGCGCCCTGTGCTAAAATAGCACCTCCCATCCTAGGGTTTCGTCCCACGAAGACACTCCACCCCAGGACCTCTCCCTGTCACATGTACCCGCCATAGGTACCTCTCTCATGGGAAACGCCCAGGTAGCATCCCCCGGCAAGACTTGTCCTCACGACTCGTCATAGATCCTGCTCGGTCGACTCGACCCTCACCACACACCCAAGACACACACCAAGATCTCCCCATGTTCATTATCAGGTTGTTATTAGGTTATTGGCACCTCGTGCCTTATCTCAAAATGCCTCTCACTCACCAGCATCACATCACAGATATAATGCGAGTAAGAGTAAAGCAGTACATAGTAAGCGAGCGTCTAGCCTAACAGCGGGTGTGCAGGGGAATAGGTTGCGACAAGGTAATGGCTCACAAGCAATCTACGATGCAACCTATCGTAGTTCATTTGCATAAAGTAAAGCACTAGCATCTACATTATTGCATGCCTAATAGGATTCTCTAAAGTAAGGTGCTGCCATGACACCTGCGATGTCGAGGTAGTAGAGGCACAGTCTTGGTTAGTTGGTGTAGTTGATCAATACGGTCTCCATCTCCTAGGCCAACTCCACTCCACAGGTTCTGCTATTCTCTGCTTTCTCCTCCTCCAATAGGTTCTGGTCCGATCCACGTTATCCTCGACGCATTTACCTCATTCCAACGACAAGCGAAAGAGCAATCAGAATGCTAAACTTAGAAGGACTACAAAAAGAGAGGTAGCAAGGCACAAGGGAAAGAACGATTGAGCCCTCTCGGTGGATGTTCGATTCTTGGGACAAAGAAATACAAGTGGTGGTTTGCTAAGCATGAGCTTGAGCCCTTGCCTAGCCAGTACTTCCCGGGCCGATCAGGTCAACCTGTACAGCTTAATAGAAATGGCATAGGCCCTAGCTCATCCTTATCAAACACCACGGCTCGCGGCTTTCGATCCAAGCATCATGGAGACTGACGAGAACCAAAAGGTCTACAAGCAAGAGAAGTTCCGTTCTCTCACTCTGCATGCCATTATAATTGACGAGAACCAAGAGAGGGTGGAACGGGGGAGAAGAGAAGAGAGGTGGTCTACTTCTTCCATTACACACGCCATGGCAAGAGATGGGGCATCAAAAGAAGCAACACACAAGAGAGCAAGAGTGCCCAAACAACTTGTAGGGTACCAAGACCTAGGTGCACTAAATGCACTAAGGCATCCCTAGGGTTCTTAGCGATGCGGTCATCACCACAAGAACCAAAGAAATGTTTTGGTCTGAATAGGTATAAGCATACAAGGGCTTAGGCATGATAGAACCTAAAGACAGGGAAAGTCATGGGATTCACCTTCCTTTGATCCACTCACCATAGCAATGACGGGAATCAAAGGAATGGAATCAAGAGAGCAACAAACACCAAACAAGCGAAGGGCTCAATCCACATCTTACTGGATCGACGGGGATTGAGAACAAAAGAGGAGAGAAGAATGGGATCTGCACTCCTTTGACCAACTCGTCATGGATCGGACAAAGGTCGAAAGAAGAAGGCACGATCCTATGATCCAAACCCACTCGTAGGGCAACATGACCTATGCGCTACTAGATCAGCACTGCAATTTCTAGGGTTCATAGCGATGCGGTTGTCACCGCTAGATCCGAAGAAACGCTATGGTCAAAGTGGTACAAGCATACGAGGTGGCTAAGATAAACAAGCTAACAAAAGAGGTAAAGCCCGATGGTCATAGCAAGGCGACTTGCGGCCATGAGCTTCATCTAAACGAGTTGGCTTCATAGTTTCTTGATTGTCGTCCCCTAATTTCCCTCCCACTAGACTAGGCCATGGAGGGCTCATCAGGTGTAGATAAGAGCCGCTTCGATGTTGAGTCCGCAATGGCCATGTCCTAGGGCCGGAAATAGGAGCTAACTATCGTACTATGACAAAGTCAACTAACACAAGGAAATGAGCTACGTTCAGCATTATGTCCATGGCGGGACGAACCCATGACCAAATGGTCAAACGAGCTATGATTTCCTCGACCGGCTCAAAGGCATGGTCCACAGGCAAACAACATGACCACGCAACACAACAACAATCGGAGTGGCACATGTTCGTAGTGACTTAAGAGAGACATCAAAGCTTAAGAGATAGACCGGCATGAAGGCACGACACAGACACAAGATATGTATTTAGATCACACGTATCAAGGTAGATCATGAACAAGTGCGGTAATTGATATTGATAGATAATGTATCAAGTGCATAAGTAAGTATAGATGACAGATGAGGAATTAATAAGAGCTCGCCAACATCGTGGACGGTGTCGGCTAGGTTCAAAGGTCGACCTTGAAGATGAGGGCTGCGGTGGAGCACTCCTATGGGTTGTGGCTAGCCCTGGCCTGCTGCAGCTAGCTGTGGGTTGCTGGACGTGACCAGGGCCAGTCGATGAGGTTCGGCCACAGCGTCCAGCTCCCACGAAAGCTCCTCTGCACAGCAAGTTTCGTGGCTCGAAGGCTAGGCACAGATGGTGCACATCAGCGGAGTCAACAGTGGTATCTCGCTCTCTGGCATTGATGTTCATAGGGGTTCTATTCTGCAGCAGTGAGACAGACACGGCACGAAGGCCGGTTTCAGCGGATCAGTGATGAAAAGAAGGAGGAGGGAGGGCCTTTCTGTAGGTAGCTCACTGGCGGCAGGGAGGTGGAGCTCCAGCGAAGGTGAGGTGCTGCTGCTGTGCATCTCGACAAGGGTGGAGGGAGACGGTGGCCATGGCTCTGGCACCGGGTTCTGCAGCAGGGGCTCATCAAGGTGGTGGTCATAGAGGCGCTACCAGAAGGCGAGGCACGTGATGATGACATCGCGGTGGCACTCGGCTCCCGCTCGGTGAAGACGACCAGCGGCGCACGGTGCTGCCCGGTGAGGGCGGCGCAGCGGGGAAGGAGAGGTGGTCCCGGAGGCACGACGCGGCTAGCGAGCTCGCGCCAGCGGTGGATGGCGCAGCGCTCAGGTGAGCAGAGGAGGCAGAGTGAGGGTGGCGGTGGTGATTAGGGATGAAGTAGAGGAGCACTCGCAGTTGCTGCTGCCCTAGCTTGGCGAGGGCGAAGACAGGGGAGGGCGGTGACGTCGAGGCGTGACATCAAGGAGGCGGCAGCCTTGGCTTCAGTGAGGATGGGCAAGGAGCGGGGCTCGTCGGTGAGCAGGCCAGCGAGGTGATGGTGGAGCCTGCAGTGCTGGTCAGCCACGGTGTCGTGACAACGTGGCGCGTTGGGGTGAGCTGCTGCAGTGGGGCTGCGTGGGGACGGTGAGGTTGCTTGGCTAGCCATGCTGCGAGTGGAGCCTGGGCGTGGCGGTGTGGTGGCGGCTTGGGGGAAGGAGACAAGTGGCGACGGCCACAGGGAGTCTAGGGAGAGCAGCGGCTTTGGTGCCTTTTATAGCGAGCGGTGGCTAGGGCTCCCGGGCATGGACGGCGATGCGCCTCGGCGTCCGTACCGCGGGGCACGTGGTGAGCATCGGGAGGCGCGCAGGACGCCGAGGGTGCGGGCACGGTGCGCGAGTGGCAGCAGCAGCGTCTAGGAGACGAGTCGCACGGCTCCTAGGGTTCCTAGGGGCAGGGCACGGCTGGGCTAGCGGGGCCTGCTGGCGCGAGTTGGGGCGAGGCCAGTTAGGCCGCGAGATGGGGCGCGGAATTGGCTGGCTTGCTCGGCCTGGAGGGGTGGTGGGCTGCAGCTTGGCCAATGAAGGGGAAGGCGCTAGGCAGGCCGGCCTGCTTGGTATGGAGAGGGAGTGAGCGGGCCTGCCAGCTGCTGGGCTTGCACGACTGGTGGGGGGGAAGAGGAGCCGGATGGGCCAAATTGGAGGAAGAAAAGGAGAATGAGTTTTCCTTTTATGATGAATGATTTTGAGAGGAATTCGAAGGTGACTCGAGAGGGATTTGAAATGGAATTTTCAAGGGAGTGTGGGAGAGATTTGGTTGGAATTTGAGAAGGTACATTCCAAGGGACTTTGAGGGGAGATTCAATTGGACCTTAGGTGACTTCAGAAGGATTTGAAAGGAGTTTGGAACGAATTCAAAAGAGATTTGAGAAATTCCCAAGGGGAACTTGAGAATGGATTTTCAAAAGGAGTTGGGGCGGAGTTCGAAGTGGGACTCGAGGTGAATTCAAGGAGGGAGATCAAGAAGGGATCTTGATAAGAAGTGTGAGAGACTTTCGAATAGGGATTGAAATATAATCTGAGAGAGATTTGGAAGGAACTCGTGCTACGGAGTTGTGCACTCCAACACAAAACCCTACACCCAACAAGAAACTCTGGCACACTCCTACAAACAATTCTATATGAGTGCAATGATTTGTTAGTGAGTTAGACTCAGGTTAGATCTAGAACTACATGCTTCTCACCATTGCAGGAAAAAATTTAAAAAGTTCATATTTTTGGTCACTTGAAAAACCAGGATGTTACAGTTACCCTAGACCTCCATCGAATCTGCCGACGCTAGGAGAAGGCCTTCAAGATCAGCTTCCGCCATCACCTGGGCACTGCTATGTCCGCTCGTCCTATTAGAGGATGTTTCATGAAGGTAGGGAGGAACGCCTCCATGGTACGGTCCCGCTACTGATCACCATCCGTGTTTAGAGCATGCGAAATCAAAACTATGGATAGCTTTCATTGGAGCAAGGGCCCTGGCACTGGTGGATCTTCTGGAGCTTTCACTAGAGCAAGGGCCCGAGCATAATGCAATCCCGATGTGGGAATAGATATCCTCGTTGCTTTGCTTCTCCTCTTCCTCCCACTGCTCCTAGGGGGATGTTAGAGGAAGTTTCGCGATCCTATTCCCCATCTCCATTCTCCTATTTAGTCGGGTATGGGTTAAGGAGATAGATGCAAATGGAAGAATGTTGTTGCATCTAGATCAATCATTGATTGAATGTATTAAGGAGATATATGCAAATGACCCTTATCCAAAGCAAAGCAAGTTATGAGGATCGTTGTAATGCCATATTTCCTGGACCCATAGATTGTATGTAGGGTATAAGATATTAATGAAATCTCAAGATTTATTGTTGAATGTTGGACTCAACTCTAGTTTATTTCGTACTTAATCAAACATTTTTCTAGTTACAATTGGGTAGAATGACTGACGGTTTACAATCGGGTAGAACGATTAACGCTCTCAACTAGGCAGCAGTCGTCGCCGTTCGTGGCGACAGTGGCGTAGTGGCTCCTGGAACATCTTCATAGGACCCATTCACCACCGCTGGTATCCTTCACCGCCGCCTGCATACATATGGTCTGGATGGTAACACTTTCATCAATTTTCAAGCCCGCGCGTGGAGTCCCACATGTTTTTACAAAGTTGTGCACAATTTCCATTCCCGCATCTGAAACGGTTGCTTACAAAGCACACTCCCCACCCTGTATCTTTCTCCTCACCCATAGCTTTTGTTCCTCATCACCGCTCCTTGTTCCCCAGCATTGAACTGTGAGACTGCCCCTACTCAGTGGGGTGCAAGCCACCACTCACCACTGACAAGCAGTACCTCACGCCGGTACGCCTCACCGGCAAGGGCCCACACAGATCCACCGGTGACCAGGCTGGTACTCATCACCGCCGTGGCCACTCCAGCTCAATCTCGCAAGATCCAAAGGCAATGGTAATGCTTTCACACTTCCCTCCATCTTTCTTGGATTTCCCCTCTTCACACATCTGAGTACGAAGCAAGCTTCCATCTATTTACTAAGGAGCTCACGATCCAATCTCCACAGGCGCTCCTTCTCTGATTCAGGCGACAGCGCCACCGCTTCCATCGCCGGACCCGCTCCACTAGATCCTAGTCAAGAACTCAAGATGGAGGAGGAGGCCCCAACAAGAGGAACAAAGTGGTCGTCGTCACAGACCATGTCTTCATCCTCATCCTCCAACGCCTCACCGCCTGCTCCTTGTGTAGTTGTAAGTGTGTCTGTCGCTCCTGAAACCGCCTCATATCCAAACCCGAGTACCGTAAGGAGCTACTCCAAATTATCGTCGGATTCTTCTATCGTAGCTGGAAAGGCAAACACAACTTCACCAGCATCAATGGTGAATACCCCTCCTTAATCTTCTTGCCCTTCCCCATTTAGGATGTTGTGATCTCAGATTGCTGTCGCAGTCTCATCTTCTGCTAGTGCATTGGGTTTCACTATGTTGTCTGCAATCCGGTGACTAACAAATAGTGGTTACTACCGGATAACAACCGTTCTTTTAGTTCAGTTCGCTTGGGGTTCGATCTGACAGTCTCCTCGCACTTCCATGTGATTGAATATGGGAAGAAGATGGCGGGTGAGTCCGTAGGTGTGAGCATCTACTCATCTAAGAGTGCAGCATTAATGTTTAAGGAATTTGAATGGGGCGAGGGTGTTGTATGCACATATTCGACAAGTGTGTTCCTTAATGATTCTATGCACTGGCTGGAGTTGTCCAAAATAGTTGTTGTTGATACGCAGGGAAAGACATGGAGGAAAATTCGTAGGCCACGTGGTGAAGCAATCTCCATCCATGAAACTAAGGGTCAGTTGTGTTTATGTACTGCTAGTATGCTCAGGAAGTATCAGCTTTCATTCTAGATCCTAGAAGACTATGGTACTGATAACTGGACATTGAAGCATATAGTGACCACGTTGGAGATATTTGGACGGGGCAATATTCCATTTGGTTACGATGTTTGTGATGCATACTACAGAGCGATTGCAGTTCACTTGGAATGGAATTGGATTTTCCTTATTAGCGAGGATAGAACGCTGATCGCATATGACATGAACCTTAGAAAAGTTCTTGTCCTCCCTGCCCAAGTCGTGAGGTATCCTAGACCTACCTGGAGGCTACGTCCAGAGGAACCTCACTATCTTCCTTATGTTTCCTTGTTCATGAAATCAGTAGGAGAGCAGTAAAGTTGCATATACTGTTCTTTCTTTAGGTAGGGAGTTGTTTTGATTCTATATACAGTCCAATTTTGCCATGGTAACTAAAATACTTGTATGTTGAATATTATTAATGTTGCTGCTTTGTGTAGGTTGTGGAGTCTGAGTGCTTTTGTACAATTTTCTTGCAATGGCTAAGGGAGGAAGAAGAGAGGTTCCATGGTGCACTGGCTACCAAGCTGAAGGAAGTTCTGCCTTGCAAGCAGGAGTGCAAATCTGAAGGAGTGGAGCACATCTACCTCGTTTTCGTTATGTAAGTCTGTAGAGAGCAAAACCTTTATTCTCCTATCTATGTACCACTTGTGTTAATTCTTGAGTTGACACAATTGTTATGTTAGTGTTGCTTGTTATTATAAAAAGTATTCTTCCTTGTGGACATGATGAATGATATGTAATGATTATATCTGTATGGTGTGTTTAGTAAGTCATTAAGGCCCATCTCAATTAGAAAATAAATTGTGAAAATCGGATTCAATTCTGTCACTGTCGAATGTAAACGCCATTGGCTGTTTTGTCATCACCGCCACTATTCGTCTCATGCAGCAGGGGTCAATAGTGTATCACCGCCGAATGACTTAGTAACCCGACACCGACTAAAGGATCTTCAAAGGCGGATCGTACTACAACGCGACGGTGACCATTACCTATGACCAGACGGTTCATACGGTGAAGTGACGGTGATGTCCACCTGGACATAGACGCGTCGGTCGCCAAAGCGACGGTGAACACGCACTGCACACGATCAGCTCATTGTGCAAGACGACTGTGATCCTGATCATTGGCCAAAACGACGGTGTTAGTGTACACCCACACAGGCAAGTCATGGTAGAACATGACAGAAACAACGACCTGATCACGGACGGATCATAATCCAACACGGTGGTGTAAGTGTACACCTACATAGGCGGGTCGTGCTCTAATGCGACGGAACACAAGGACCTGATCGCGGACATATCATAAGCTAATACGACGGTGTTAGTGTATACCCACCCAGCCGGATCGTGCTCCAATACAATGGAAGTAATGACCTTAGCATGGATGGATCATAAGTTAATACGGTGGTGTTAGTATACACCGCAATCGGTCTTAGATAGCAACGGTGAGGGCTATGATCTTCATTGCCGATAGCTTACTGCCGAGGCCGAAATTGGCATGCGATGGAGGTTACGACGTGGCTGTGAAAGGTCGAGTGTAGCAGTGTTTGCCAGGTACGTAATTTTGGTGTGAGCTCCGCCGATGCGTTATGGGCAGCCGTAGGATGAGACACGAGTGAGATAGAGGGCAGGTTCCACGCTGTTGGGCCCTGCTTTAACTCATGGGTTGGGCCCTGCTTTTAATTCGTAGGCGAAACTTAAATTTGGAAATAATTTAACCAAAACTACAACTCAACACGTTATGGTAATATGTAGGCGACATCAAAATATCTCTTCTCTTATGCAACTAAAACATCTAAAAACTATTCCGTCCACTCGGCGATGTGGTGTCGCTCGCTCCTAGACCCGCTTGGCACTTCCGCGCCCGCTCGTCTCATCTCTCGCCGCGGGATGGCTCCGCGATCCACCCGGCTCGGTAAAAGGAAGGCAACACAATCTCCGTGTGATTTGCCTAATTCCAATTCGTCTCCCCCCGCGACATCCCCGGCCTCGCCTCGCTCCAGCCGCAGCAGGCACCTCCGCCCTCCGGAAAGTTCCCCAATCCATCCCAAAACCCTAAGGCTGTGTTTAGTTCCACCAAAAACATATTATTCCAAAAAAAGATTCTCCGTCACATCAAACTTGCGATACATGCATGTAGTACTAAATGTAGATGAAATCAAAAACTAATTATACAGTTTTGTTGTACTTTACGAGACGAACGTTTTGAACCTAATTAGTCAATGGTTTGACACTATTTGCCAAATAAAATCAAAACATGCTACAGTACTTTTTCACCCTTTTCAGGGGAACTAAACACACCCTAAATAAATCTTCGATCTGGCCGCATGGGTGCAGACCTCACAGCCAAGCTATTGATGATGGGCGGCATCAGCAGGGGCCGAGGCGCCGAGCTATCCATGAAGTCAGCGACCGCGGTTAAGAGTGTGAGGCCCAGCACGTATTCCATAAAATGTTCCAATGCTTGCCTAAATCTGACGATGGGTTCTTGATGTAGTGGCTGGTAGGATCATGTCCATGAAGAGAGTAGTGCCAAGGACGCCAATTGCTGCCCGCTTGCCTGACCATCACGATGCGGAGGTGGAGCTCTGTGTCATCGGTGCGGATGGTAGCTCCGTCAATGGCAACCTCGTCACCGTTCGGCTTCATCTCTCCAAATACAGATGTGAGGAGGCTTACATGTCAAAGAAACCTCTGTTTAGTTCAGAGGTGACCCTACCTTTAATTCTATCCTTCGACATACATTCTCACTTCTTTTTACTTTTTTTTTGTTTCCTAAATATATAAAGCATTCTCGCTTTTATTTTGTGATCCATGTGTGTGTCAGTGTGTGTGTGCAATGCCCCTGCTTGTCTTCTCTGGTTGGACAATAGGTGTTGTGCCCATGGTAAATGCTGATGTTCTGAGTCTGCATTGTTTTGTACAGCTACAAGATGAAACATGAATTTCAGCTGAAGTCTGCGACCTGTGAAAATGTGAGTATAAGATTGAGTTCTTGATAGTTCAAATGATGATTAATAAAATAGAGAGATTTTTTTTTCTATCCATCTTGTGCTGCTTAGGTACCTTTTTTTATTAAAAAACGAATCTAGGTCCAACTTGATGGAATGGATTCAGTAGTATATACTGAGAAGAATTATCTGGGGCTTACATTCTTTGCTGGGGGATGGGCAAAAGTGATGCTTTTCTGCATGTTCCTCACATTGCAGGTCAAGCCAAGCAAGTAGGTGCATGCATGTTTATTCTCAAAGCTCAAGATTTTGCACTTTACACATTGCTTGCACATTTAATTGCTTGAGTGGGAAACATTGTAGTTAGTGGATTAATATGGACCTGCAAGCTATTCTTAAGGCCATATTTTTCCTTTTGCAATCTCATTTCTCAAACTGCAACACAATTTTTTTAGCTTCATATCTACTAAATTGAGGTGCTAAGTTAGCACTCATCTGCAGTAGTCATATAGTTTCTTATACTTGGACTTTAACCATGGGTGCTTTTAAAAAAACTGTATATGATCACTTCATGATGCTGTGTTTTTTTTGCCATTTGGCTTTTATGTACATGTATGGCCTTTGTTTTTCTATACATTCATGTATTACATTTTTCTTAAAAAAACACTTTGCAATGACCAAACCATCGCTAATGCCATAGGCTAATCCTAGATTTCGCTTGTTTAGTGTCCTAATCCATCCAAATGACAACAGAAGCAACTTCCTCGATTACCTCGAACCTTATAATGTTTTTTTTAAAAAAATGGCGTTCACAAATGTCTTGTTGTTGATTTGGAGGATTGCCATTGGAAGGAGAGATTTGGAGAAGGGGGATGCATCTTTAAAATATATTTGTAGTCTGGGCACTTTTTCCCACTGAAACCTTGCTGCTATCGAACTTCCTTGTTGATGCAGCTACAGGCACTTGTCTACTAGGGCCTCGTTTAGTTCAGAGAATTGGGGAGAAAAACACTGTATCAGAATTCCTATAGCATTTCGTTTGTATTTGGTAAAAATTATTCAAATTTTGACTAACTATGCTTAAAATGTTCGTCTTGCAAAGTATAACAAAACTGTGCAATTAGTTTTTGATTTCATCAACATTTAGTACTCAATACATTTGCCGACATTTTGATGTGACGGGAATCTTCTTTTTGCATAGTGGAATTTGGGGGAGAATTGGGGGAACTAAACAAGGGGTAGGTTGGGTTCCCTTGTGCTGTTCATGGTAAAAATGGCTCTTGTTTCGGTAAGTTCCCTTCTCTTCTTGGCCTTCACACATTAAATGTGCATATATACTTTCTGTCGTGGCATTATGCGAAATTTCAAAACATCAAGGGATGCCTCAGCAGGTTTGCGCATTCTAAAGACTGAACTATGCACTTTTGCAGTCAGACATGAAGCATGAAGCAAGCTGAATGAAATGCACTGCATAGGTTGGGGTGTTTTGTAGTTCATAGGACAATGAGGGTGTAGATCTTAGACCTACGGAATTAGTATAGCTAATTTCTTTGTTCTTTTCTCACAACATTTGTAATTTGACTTTGTCCTATCTTTCCGAGTATGGCTTTTGCTGTATAGTTGGCCTCATTGGGTTATCTATGTTTTATGCATTGTGTTTCCCAGATCTATGATTCTCAGCGTTTAAACATTCGTACTTGCTTTTTAGGACTTCATCGGTAGTTCATCTGCAATCATATTTTCTCATTGTCATGGTACACCACATGTGCAAAGTTAAGGGTTGTTTGGTTCCCAGCCTTAGATAGCCACGCCACGGATGTGGCTGCCACAGAAGATCGGATGCTGTTTGGTTCATGCATGAAGTGAGGCTCGCCACAAGGAATCTAAGTTCATTTGCACTAGCTTTTTCGCCACAGCTGCGGCGAGCGTTTTCTCCGCCACAAGACTGTGGCGCGCCACAACCTGGCGTGGCTTTCGACGGCGGGCATCCAAACAGCCCCTTAAATTATCATGATCACGATTTTGGCTTGACTATCGGTCATCTTATAATTTTTTGTTGTTCCCGTTGCAACGCACGGGCAATTACCTAGTAATATGAAGAAAGTTCAAATTATTCCTTCCCACGGGATAATTGTCCAAATATGACCTCAAAACTAATTTTGTATTGGATTTACAGCTCCACGGCTCTTTGGTTGATGTACCCATTAATAAGATTTTTTCTCTGCACATAAAGTTGAATTTATCAGGTAATTGTTCTTATGTGTTGCAGTTTGTCTTTGTGTTGACTACTTGTTGGTTTTGTTGCTAAGTAATTTATATTTCAATCTCATTCTAATTTAAACATATAAATTCTCTTTCATATTTTAAGGTATAGAGATAAAATCACGAAAGTACTAAGAAAAGTAAAAGCAATTTTGTTAGGTTTCTATAAACTAAATCCACGTGATATAGGTAATAAAGATTATGAAATGAGCTTTATATTTTCTAGATAATTATTAGATTTATAAATTTTTGAATATGTTCGTCTAATCACAAGCCACGCGTACTGCGATAGATGTGGGCAAAAATTCATGAACCCGTGCAACACACGGCATATATCTAGTTGAGAAAAAAAAATAGATAAAAGGGTACGGGAAAGAGGATATGCTAGAGCTGATTTTTTTCAGTCGATTTTTCTATATAACATTTTTTTCGAGATTGTTTTCGCAATCCGGTGGCTTACTTCGAACTTTCGAAGTTCTGCCCGCTGCTGTTCCACGGCCCGGCCGAAACAGCCCTCACAGGCAGCCATGGCCCATGCCCATCGTATTCAATCCTCCCTGTCCTCCGCACCGCTCCTCCGCCGCGTTTCCCCTCTGTTGTCGGAGTCGCCTCGCGGCGGATGCGGGCCGACGCAGCCTCTCTGCGACCGCCGCCGGCACAGTGCAGGCCGCTGCCCCCTGCCGGGCTGCTCCTCATTTTGGTTGGTAGGTCGTCTTCGAGAGTGCGTCATTTTCTTAGAACGAATGGAGTATGTCTTGGTTTATTGCTCTCTGGTGGCGAAATTGCAGATTAACTCTTCGTGCGGGGAGGTGACCAAATGCCACAATCGCCCACGGGTTGCATCTGCTAATCTGTATGGTCTGATATAGCCATGGCCCTTGGGCGCGCGCCTTTCCTTCTCTTCATGGCTCGGATATATAGGTACGATCCTCCCTGATTCTTTATCTCAAACAGTATAATAATGATGTGTGGTATAGAAAACGTGGGTTACATATGTGCATTATCAGTGAAGGGTGATAACATATTTTCTTAAAAGAAGAACAGTGATTACAAATTACCCTTCACCGATGATGCACATATGTAAACATGTGTAGTCTCCCTCTTGGGGAACATTTCGTGGGCTACAGAAATCTAGTGCCCAGTAAAGATGCCGGCATGCTGTCAATATTCCAAGAGACATTGTTTCATGAGGAATCTCAAAACCAGAGAAGGAACAAATGCTGCATTTGTCCTATTATGAATTTTTGTACCTAAATACTCCCTCCGTACTAAAAAATAAAGTCGTTTTGGACAAGAATTGAGTCAAACATTGAAAATATAAATCATGAATAACTTTTTATTTGTTGAGTTTGGAAATTGAAAACCATATGAATAGATTTGTCTTGAAAAATACTTTCATAAAAATATACATATATCACTTTTCGATAATTATTTTTATAAAAACAAGAAGTCAAAGTTATACTTTGGAGACTGTGTCACTGTCCAAAACGACTTTATTTTTTAGTATGGAGGGAGTACATTATACATAAATAACTCAATTTATCCAAGATGATATAAAAATTTAAACATGTACATCCATTGTATGGAGTATGGACCGCAAGAATCCAAGTACAAACAATAGATAAGAGAATCAAGGTACAAACAATAGATAAGAGTAAGTCCAATTTGCAGGGAAACATGTACAAAATACTTCTGTATGATAATGTAGAAAACAAGAGAGTAAAGGACAGTCCATCATCTTCCGCGGATAGAAACATGGATCACATTAAGATGTTGAGACTCAACATAGTATTTTTGGGAGGACTTGCAGATATCCACCCCATAAAAACTTCTTTTCCTCTTGATGTTCTGGTGGAACTCTGACACTTCAAAGTGGCCCTTAGCGTGGCACCCCAAGAGATGGTTCAAAATCGTGCTCCAAGCTATTGAATCTTCGGCTGTAGTGAGACTCTGAATTAGAACTTCCACCCAAGCTAATAGAAAACGTCTCATATCTAGATTCAGCTCCTGTACAAAGCAATGGTTGTATCTCTTCAGCATTATCTTGATCAACATGGCATGACTTTGACCTTTTTGTTCTCAAGAACTGCAAATTCATCTCAATTTGCTTCATGGTAGGTCTCTCCCCACTGTTGAGTCTCAAACACATCTTCGCAAGAGACGCAACGCTGTTAATCTCTTCCTCGGTTGCTTCCTCCCAGACCTGAGTAGCCACTATCTCTTTTATTGGCCTTGTCTTCAGCTCCCAAAGAAAGTAATTAGACAAGTTCTGCTTTGACCCTGTCTTGCTTGTAAAGATAGGCTCCCTTCTCAGGAGTAGTTCCACAAGGACAACACCGAAACTATATACATCACTCTTCTCATTTAGCTGCCCAGTATGGTAATACTCTGGGTCTAAGTACCCAAATGTACCTTGGACATTTGTAACAACATGAGTTTGGTCAATAGGAACCAATCTAGAAGCACCAAAGTCTGAAACTTTTGCAGTATAGTTTGAGTCTAGCAGTATGTTAGAGGACTTCACATCTCGATGGAAGATTGATACTGAAGCTGCTGAGTGTAGATAATAGAGAGCTCCTGCAGCTTCTGCAGCAATTCTTAGGCAGTCATCCCATGACAAAGAGAAACCACTGCTTGAACTAGAATGTAGAATTTCGAATAATGAACCATTTGCAATGAAGTCATACACCAACAGTGGGACCTCAGTTTCAAGACAACACCCAAAAAGTTTCACTATATTTCGATGATTTATTTGGGAGAGAATTGCTACCTCATTAATGAATTGACTGATCTCACTTTCCTCAATGTCCTTAGACCTTTTTATTGCCACCACACGTTGGTCAGATAAGATACCCTTATACACCATGCCATGCCCTCCACGGCCAAGGATCCGTGTAGGATCAAAATTGTTTGTTGCCTTTTCCAGGTCTTCCAAAGTGAAAATCTTTGTTGTTTCACTTGCATTTTCATTGGATGATATCAGTTGTTCCAAGAGAAGGCCTTTATTTTTATGAAAATATTTTTTTCGTTGTTGCTTTTGGATGTCCTTTTTCCATTTATGAAGAAGCACTGTTGCACTTAAGCCGAGAAGTAAAATCCCGAAGCCACTGCTAAGCCCAATCACAATACCTGCGATAGTTATGTTCCTTAGTCTGGTTCTGCTTTTATCTTCTGCTTGTTAGTTGTCAAAAATTACGATTGTACAAAGCTCACCTAATAGAAGATTTTGCTTTTTCATACTTGCTCCGTTAATTGGTAAAGCTGCAAATGTCCATGTTAATTGGAGAGTAGAAGAAAGTTAGAATTTTCTAGTCCAACTGAGCTTAGAGCAGATATAGGTAGATTCCCAGAACAATATTGCGATCTGGAAAATCTGACTGTTGGATTTCATTCTGGAAAAACAAAGAAGGATATTGAAGATCCCACGTGTTGGAGCACTAAGATTGTCTTTATACAAGAATGTGATTTGTGGAAAGTTTTGTTTTCACCTATAATCTAGTGAATTTCAGTTTTGTCACAGAGTTATGTCTTTAAAATGCTGAGGCAAATCCTAACTCAAAGCTAGTAACGGAACAAGATGAGAACACCATAATGTGGCAAAGACATTAATCACCTGTGAATATTTAAAGTTATGGTCACCAGTCTGTTGACTTTAGTCTGGTACTCTGGTTAGTGCTATCTGTTGGAGTATGTGTTTAGGCCCATGGGGCTAAGGCCCATGTGGCCCATGTATGGAACCTATATAGGTACCCTTCTAGGGTTAGCCCTAATTAATTGAATCACATTCTCTAGCATGGTATCAGCAGCCTAGGGTTAGGTTTTCCCTCTCCCCACCTCTTCCAACCGCCGCCAGCCGCCAGCTCTCTGGTGGCCGCCGCCGCCGGCCCAGCGCCATGGCCGGCGTTCCTCCCCCACCTCCATCTCTCTACCACTGCTTCCCTCCACTCTCTACCACCTCCTGGGCACAGGTTCTTTCTTCTCCACCACCAGCCGCGTCTCCAGGGGGCGCGCCCACTCCAGGCGGCGCTGCCGCGCCTCCAGGCGCCGCCATGGCCGTCGGGCATCCTCCTCCCGTCGGGGCGCCACCTCTTCCGCCCGCTGCTGCCACAGGGCCCGGCCTTCTTCCTCCTACAGCCGCTGGCCATACCCTTGGCGCCTCCCTGCCCCCTGCAGCCGCCATGGGCTCTGGAGCCACCCGCACCTCTCTTTCTCCAGAAACCGCCGCCCCCACCCTTGGCGTCGTGGGCACTGGAGCTGCTCACGCCCTGGCTACCACCCCCAACCTTGGGGCGGTGGGGGACGCCGTGGATGGGCTCACAGCCCCGGCGGCAGTCCTTCCTCCGCCGGTGGCACTTCCTGCCGGCCCACCGCCGGGGTTCCAGCCGCCGGCTACTGCTGCCGATCTCCCTCTCTCGCCTGCCGGTGCTCCTACTACCGTGGTGGGTTTCCAGATGGCCCCGTCTGGCGGTCTTTTCCCACACCACGACATCGGCGCACCAGGCGCGGGTGCAGGCCCAATCTGGCCCCCACCTGACGCGGCCATCGCGCCCCTGCTGGCTGCTGCTCCTCCATCTACTGCTGCTTGGCCGGCCTCTGGCGGGCTGCCTGCTGCCGCCACCGCGCCACTGCCGGCTGCTGCTCCTCCCGCAGCATGGCCGACCCCTGGCCTGCAGGCTGGCTGCTGCCTTGCGTCCGGTGTGACCGTCGGGACCGCCCTTCCCTTTGCTGGTGCGGCCCGCCCACCCGCGCTGCTGCCTTCGCCCACCCCCTCCGCCTCTGCGCCCCTCTTTCCCGCGACATGGGCACCGCAGGCCATGGCTTTCGCTGCCGGCAGTGCCCCCGCGACTGCGCCTTTCCCGGCCGCCCCGACCACCTCTCCTTCCTGGGCTCCGGCCGCCCTTGGCGTGGCCCCGGCATCGCCCGGCCACCCTCCAGCGCTGCCCACCGGCGCGGGCCACCCACTCGCGCCGCTCACCTCTGGCGCGGGCACTGGCCAGGCCTGAGCACCGCATCCGTCCCCTACGCCGCCGTCGTTTCTTGTGGGTTCTCCTCCCCCCGGGCCGAGCGGGGGTGGGGGGCCGTGGCGGACACCGTCGTCGCGGATGGGGACGTGGTGGGGGTTCTGGGTTCCACGACCCGTCGTTGTCCTTCCAGGCTCCCGGGGGTGAGCCTCGCCTGCCGGCCGCCGCCATGCTCGCTGCTGCTTCTCCCGGTTTTCAACCAGCAGCATTCCTGTGGGCTACACCCTCCAGCGCCTCGCCCGGTTGGGACTCGGCGGCCTTGGCACACTCCTTCAGCACGATGGCCCCGAGAACTCCTGTCGGCTCACAGTGGATCGCCGATTCGGGTGCCACCTACCACACCACTCCTGACCCCACTATTCTCTCTTCTGTTCAACTTCCTTCTTCCTATCACCCTTCATCCATCATGGTCGCTAATGGGTCTTGCCTTCCTGTCACGTCCGTGGGTGCCGCCGGCGCTCATGGCTCCTTTCGTCTTCCTGATGTTCTTGTGGCACCTTCTATGGTTCACAACCTTCTTTTTATTCGTCGGTTTACTGCTGACAATTCCTGTTCTGTGGAGTTTGACTCTTCCGGTCTCACTGTCAGAGATTTGGCTTCCCGCCGTCCTCTGCTTCGGTGTGACAGCACGGGTCCCCTTTACATCATTCGCTTCCCAGCGTCTCCTTCGTCTTCTTCGCCGACCCCTTTGTCAGCTGCTTTCGCCACCACTACTTCCTCCACCACTTGGCACCGGCGACTCGGCCATCCTGGTCGTGATGCCTTGATGCAGCTCAGTCGTAGTTCTGACATTCGGTGTCCTCGGACTCACGATGAGCATTTGTGTCATGCGTATCAGCTGGGCCGTCATGTCCGTCTTCCTTTCCATAGTTCTTCTTCCCAGGCGGCTCACATATTTGATCTTATCCATTGCGACCTATTGACCTCTCCTGTCATCAGCGTTTCTGGCTACAAGTTCTATCTTGTGCTGCTTGATGATTTCTCTCATTACTCCTGGACTTTTCCTCTTCGTGCAAAGTCTGACGCTTTCCCCGCCATTCTCCACTTCTTCGCTTGGGTGTCCACACAGTTCGGCCTCACCATCAAGGCCGTCCAGTGTGACAATGGTCGTGAGTTCGATAACTCCGCCTCCCGTGCCTTCTTTCTCTCTCACGGTGTTTAGCTCCGCATGTCTTGTCCATACACCTCTTCCCAGAATGGCAAGGCTGAGCGGATGATTCGCACCACCAACGACACCGTGCGTACCCTTCTGTTTCAGGCCTCTCTTCCCGCTCGCTTCTGGGCTAAGGGCCTGCACACCTCCACCTACCTTCTTAACCGCCTTCCTTCCGCGGCCTGCCCCGCTCCCACTCCTCACCACGCCCTCTTCGGTACCCCTCCTCGGTACGATCACCTCCGCGTGTTTGGGTGTGCGTGTTACCCCAACACCGCTGCCACTTCTTCCCACAAGCTGGACCCTCGCTCCACGCTCTGTGTCTTCCTCGGGTACTCCCCGGATCACAAGGGGTACCGGTGCTTTGACCTTACCTCCCGACGGGTTCTCATCTCTCGTCATGTGGTATTCGATGAGTCCGTCTTTCCCTTTTCCAGCACTACCACCCCTCCGGTACCTGACCCACCCTACCTGTTTCCCACTGACCCGGTGGTCCAGCCACCTTTTTCGTGGCCTCCTGCAGGTACCGCTTCGCTGCGCGCCGGGCCGGCCCCCGGTCCCAGATCCCCAGCAGGTCCGGGCGCGTCGTCCTCGGGCGTGGCCCCGTCCTCTCCGGTTGGTGCAGACCCGGGGCCTTCGTCCCCCGCTTCTGCCCCGGGGGGGTCGTGTCGGTCGCCGACGCCGGATCCCATCCCGGCACCTGCCCCGGCACCTCCGTCGAGGTTCGCCGTGCCGGTACGGGTGTACCAGCGCAGGCCGCGGCTGCCGCCGCTCGCGCTCCCTTCTCCACCGGGGACACCGACACCACCGCCACAGTCCCCGCCGGCTCGTGGTGCCCCGCCGGTCTACCACCCGTCGCTGCTTCACCGACACCCACGGCATGTTCACCCGATGGTGACACGACACGCGGCTGGCACACTGCCGCCTCGTGCCCTCGAGGCTTCGACCGGCGACGCGGTGGTCTCTCCGGTACCCTCTTCCGTCCGCGACGCCCTGTTGGACCCTCACTGGCGCCGCGCGATGGAAGAGGAGTACGCCGCGCTACTCGCCAACCAGACGTGGGAGTTGGTGCCCCGGCCGCCAGGCTCCAACGTCGTCACCGGCAAGTGGATTTGGACCCACAAGCGCCGGGTCGACGGCTCTCTCGAGCGCTACAAGGCTCGGTGGGTCCTCCGGGGTTTCACTCAGCGCCCTGGCGTCGACTATGATGAGACCTTCAGCCCAGTGGTCAAGCTGGCCACCGTCCGTACCGTGCTATCGCTGGCGCTTGCTCGGTCTTGGCCCGTCCACCAGCTGGACGTCAAGAACGCCTTCCTCCACGGCCTTCTTACCGAGACGGTGTACTGCAGTCAGCCGGCGGGGTTCGTCGACACCACCCGTCCTGACATGGTCTGCCGGCTCAACAGGTCCCTCTACGGCCTCAAGCAGGCACCTCGGGCGTGGAACCACCGGTTCGCCGCTTTCTTGCTGACCCTGGGGTTCATGGAGGCCAAGTCTGATACGTCCCTGTTCGTCTACCACCATGGAGCCGACACCGCATACTTGCTGCTCTATGTTGATGACATTGTCCTCACCGCCTCCAGTGAGCCACTTCTTCGCCGGATCATCACCGCTCTCCAGCAGGAGTTCGCGATGAAGCATCTGGGTGAGCTCCACCACTTCCTCGGTGTCACTGTTGAGCACCGTCCTACCGGGCTCCTACTTCACCAGCGACAGTACACTCGGGACATCCTGGAGCGGGCTGGGATGACTGACTGCAACCCCTGCTCCACTCCGGTCGACACTCAGGGCAAGCTGTCTGAGGCTGAGGGACCACCGGTGGCCGATTCCACTGCGTACAGGAGTCTCGCCGGGGCCCTTCAGTACCTCACCTTCACCCGGCCGGACATCACCTATGCAGTTCAGCAGGTCTGCCTCCATATGCATGACCCCCGGGAGCCTCACCTCACAGCTCTCAAGCGCCTCCTCCGCTACCTCCGGGGCACGCTCGACTACGGCCTCCTCCTCCACCGGGCCTCCTCCACCGACCTCACTGTTTACACCGATGCTGACTGGGCCGGGTGTCCGGATACTCGCCGCTCCACCTCCGGCTACGCCGTCTTCCTGGGCGGCAACCTGGTGTTTTGGTCGTCCAAGCGCCAGCCGGTGGTCTCCCGGTCCAGCGCCGAGGCGGAGTACCGCGCCGTTGCTAACGGCGTGGCGGAGGCCGCCTGGCTCAGGCAGCTGCTTGCGGAGTTGCACACTCCGCCCTCCCGGAGCACACTGATCTACTGCGACAACGTCAGTGCGGTCTACGGTCTACCTCTCCACCAACCCCATCCAGCACCAACGGACGAAGCATGTGGAGATCGACCTCCACTTTGTCCGTGATCGGGTGGCCATAGGCGAGGTGCGGGTCCTTCATGTTCCGACGACCTCCCAGTTCGCGGACATCTTCACCAAAGGCCTCCCGTCCTCGACCTTCGCCGAGTTTCGCTCCAGCCTCAACATCACCGGTGGCTAGTTGCGTCTGTGGGGGGTTGTGTGTGTTCTTTCTTGTTCAGCCTTGAACTCCGCTGCGCCGGTAGTTCAGACTGCGGGGGGTTGTTGGAGTATGTGTTTAGGCCCATGGGGCTAAGGCCCATGTGGCCCATGTATGGAACCTATATAGCTACCCTTCTAGGGTTAGCCCTAATTAATTGAATCACATTCTCTAGCACTATCTATGTGTAGCTTGTTATGGTTTCCAGACATTGTTGTTCACTGCCAAAAATCAGAATACAGAGGAGGATTCTGCTCTCTGGACAGTAGAGAGCCTAAAAGATTCAAAGTTCTGGTTTGCAATCAGAGAGTGTTGATTATAATCTCTTCAGAAGGGTTATGTATTTTTCAGGTATGGATGTCAGAATTGGTTGATTTATGCAGCATAAACCATAGTTTCCAATTGAACAATATAAAACTAGGAAATATCTGAATTACAACTTACAGCATAAAATTTCCTAGATTGAATATATATATATATATATATATATATATATAGAACTATTACCCTACAGCTGGCTACAAAATAACTTATTCTGTAGCCACTTTGATTTACGATAATTGCTATACTAATTTACGAGATTATAGTAACTCCTTACTATGTGATTTACTATAACATTATGGTAAATACCCCATGTGTTATAGTAATTCAACTATCGTAAATATATACTGACATTGTCGTAAATTAGTATATAAAATTATCGTAAATGGAGGTGGCTACAGAATAACTTATTCTGTAGCTAGCTATATATATATATATATATATATATATATATATATATATATATATATATATATATATATATATATATATATATATATATATATATATATATATATATATATATATATATATATATATATATATTGTTGACAACTGAAATTGAACTGGAGTATCTCTATCACTCCCTGCTGTTTTAGTTGTTCTTTTTTGGGGTATGAGTGTATGACAGGAGGGGTTGCCCCCTACTTATATATTAGAGAAAACAGAGTAGAAAGAGGTGCCTTACAACAATTAATATACAAAGAAATCACTCACTGCTGTTTTATTTATAAGTAATCTCCAAAATGCAATCCGTTGTTGAACCAATATGGTTAGGATCTCAAAAGCATCAAATGTATTTGCAGTGTGTGCTTGTGTCATGTGTATACTCTCCAGAATGCAATCAGTTTTGAACCAAATGGTACGTTTGCAAAAAAGGTAACGCAGAGAGGAGGGGGGGGGGGGGGGGGGGGGGGGGGAGGAGGAGAGAGAGAGAGACCTTGGCAGCCATTGTGTATGTATGGATTCCCCTGAAATCCCTGCAGACATTGGCATCGATAACCAATGTAACCATCTGTTGAGTTGACACCCAGACATGTGCTGCTGATGCTTACGCATGCATATCCCGACTTGTTCTGCATTGCCTCCTGGCAGGTCAGATTGGCAACAGCCCATTGCACAGAGGACGATTCCCCTGAACTAATGTAGAGTCCAGGTTCCTTAGATACATACACCCTAAACATCTCCTGTTCATAAATTAAGGTGTACTTAATGCCCACAAGCCCCTCGTTGATATCTATATATGTCACCAGATGTTCGTCATCAAACTGGAGACCGGAAGAAGTTGTATTTGTGCAGTTGAGCTGAAATAGCTTTCTCGCAAAACAACCTTCTTCTATGCCAAAAGGGAATGGGACACTGATGTTACCGCATGATCGCTGGCAGTTCTCCTTTTGTTCAATTGGATTATATCCTAATTTTGACAAAAGAAATTCAAAAGTCATTAATGTTTGGAGAATATTCAAATTCTTTAGCATCTAAGAAAGGTTAGGCATTTGAGCAATCATGGTGATGCAATAAAACTAATCTATGTGGTGCTCACAGACATCATGGCCGAGGAAGTAGGCAGCAAGACTGAAGAAGTACATTTTTATCAAGTATTGTCCCGGATTTTATAGAAAGCAAATAGGTTTGATACATCCTACTGGGGTTATCAGCTTACAAAAGCATATAGAAGAGCTCGCTCACAACCTGACTGAGGAAGTAGAGTACATGCAAAGTTTTTTTTATCAATATTCTTTTACCTATATGTGCAAATATTTTCTTCGACAATGAAAGCTTCTATTTATTTCAAAGAACATTGCATTGAGTTGAATTCATGAAAAAGAACTCTGGACCGCTGTTTAACCAGTATAACTTGTAAGACATGCATTGAGATTAGAACATCTTTTAAGATTCAAATCAGCTAGCATATCTTCTAGTCATTATAAGCCATTCCAATAAATTTCAAGGCCTTTTGGAGTGCTTGGCTACTACATCTGCCTAAGCGGTTTGTGAATATTTTATGCAGTTTTTTGGACTAGTTTCATATGTAACACTTCCCTTTTAACAAACAATGACACAACATCACTCTTCATTAGTTCGAGAAAATTGGATTTTTGGCAGCAGAAACAGTGGGCTTCACAGATTTGCCATCCCAATCATTGGTTGCACAAATATGCCAGCCAAAACATGTGCTTCTTGATTTGTTTGCCATTTTCTCTATTTCTCTCCTTTTTCTTTTGCACATCGACCGGCTGGGCGGGGGGGGGGGGGGGGGGGGGGGGGGGGGGGGGGGGTTGGGAGGGGGCTGAGCCCGGCGGTCGGCAATCTTCTGGGCAAGTAGCGGGAGACGAAGCGTCTCGACCATCGACGAAGGCGGCTATGACAACAACAACAACATATCCTTTTGTCCCAAGCAAGTTGGGGTAGGCTAGAGATGAAACCCAAAAGAGACGAAGGCGGCTATGAGAGGAATAGAATGCCCGATGGTTGTCGATTCCGTTCCAGGTACTAGGTACGTGGATTTTCCTGCACTTTTGTCCTTTCTAGTGGCTCAGACTAGGAGAAAAGTTGAAAAAGGAGAGAAGTAGAGAAAATGGGAAAGAAATCAAGAAGCTATGTTTTGGCTGGCATATCTGCAAAACCAATGTTGGGATGGCAAATCTGCGAAGCCCACTGTTTCGGCTGGCAAAAATCCAATTTTCTCAAGATGTATGCCATTCAATATGTGCAAAATCCATCAATGTGTCACGGACAAGGCAGGGTCAACGTGGGTACCTGTCCCGCATGTCAGTTTGTCTACTAGTGGCATTTGATGATGAGGCAAACATAGAGCTGCATAAAGAGATTGGCCATGAAATGGAGTACCTTTCATGGCCACTATACATATATGCATGTTATTTGCATAAATGCAGTCTAGACATCCATATGCCTACCTATCTGAAAACATCATATTTTTAGGATTACTTTTTGTTTTTAGCACTGGCATTTCAGATTTATATCTCCTTTTTACCATGGGCTGTCTAACTGAAATGTGGACTTAAACCCTCTACTGTGGTCAGATTGAGAAAATATTTAGATCGAGTAGTAGAAAAAATAACCTTTAATTTATTGATTGCAGGGATTACCTTTATCACGTGAGCAGCCATTGGGTATATATGGATTCCCCCCATAACCATCATCGCAACTGCAGATATATCCAAGATCCTGTGTGCCATAGCCATCATAGCACATGCTATGGTTACTTACACAGGCATATTTTGCCCTGTCGCTGTCATCCATGGCGCTGGCACACGTCGGCTGATCCACAATACTCCACAAGATTTCTGCATAGGCTGAAGTTACGTTGATGCTGTCCCATAGGGAGCTTCGGTTTGTGTGCGTGCCAAGTTCACCTCTGTTGTGGAGGACAAACTGTAGCTGGAAGGCTTCAACACGAGTCAACCTGATGGAGTAACATCCGGTTCCGTTGCAGTTCTGCCTGGCCATCTCGTCCGTGATCTCTGCATCAGGACTGCAGGTAACTGTAGAGAGCCTCACGGACTCATTTTTATCTTGGTGAAGTCTGTATATATCGAAGTCACAGCCTGTGATGTTTAGCTTCGCGTACAGAGTGAAAGCTCCTCCAGCTTCCCAGGACATGCTGTAGGTGCTGACACCATGTACCATGGGCATGGCCTGGGAAAGGCTGGTCAGTAGCCAGGTCTTTCCATAAGAACTAACATCAATATCATCAACAACCTCCGTGGTACCGTCACGAAGGTAGAGCCTGGGGGGTTGCGTGGTGTTGTCGCAGGTGAGATTGAAGTCGGGAGACCTGAAACAGTTGGAGCCGATGCCAAATGGGTAGTCGAAGGTGAGCTTGCCACAGCTTCCAGGGCAACCGGGAGGAGTGTTGCTGCTACCTTGGCTTGTTACGACGACACCAGAAGCTTGCTCAGATGGAATCACAGTGAAGACAAGCACAGCATACAACAGCGAATCGAGCAGCAGCTTCATTTCCACCAGTAAAGGGTTCTTCTGAAACTTTAGAAAGAATCAAAAAAAGAAAGGAAGCTGATATTGTGGAAGTACTGGACAAATAAAGGACTCGTATTAGTAAACAGAACTACAAAAGAGAAGAGGAAGGTAATATTTACTTCAGAAAAGAATTAGCAATGGCCTTGCTGCTTTATTGTCCTGATGGGAATGGGAAGAGACCACATGGTCGTCGTCGTCTTCGTCTTCGGTTGGTGCGACGACAAGTCTGCACGCCTATGTTGAGATCCACAAGAATCCAAAGGTGACAAGGTGCCGGGCCTTTGTGCATATTTTTATATTCCATCCATTCTAAATTATAAGACGTTTTGACTTTTCTAGATGCATTGATTTTATTATGTATCTAATCTATGTATCTAGAAATATCAAGATGTCTTACAGTTTGGATATTCACATCCAATAGCTATGCTTTGTTTTTCTTATGTGGCACAATGAACAACGGGAATAAGTAAAGACACTGTATGGAGGAGCCGGAATAAGTAAAGCCGAAAAATTCGCTTCAAAGGCTTCTAGTTTATTTTGAGAAAAGAGATAAAATTGATTTCTTGCTACAGTATAGACCGAAGCTCCACTAAATGAGGCCTAAATGAACTATGTTACGACGGATCCAGGAAAATAAGCCAGGAGGGGCTTATCTTATAATATTTCATCCCTAACCTTCCAAGCTTTAATAGGTGCAAATTTATAGGAGGGGCTCCATAGTCTGAGCGGCGGTTGCGGGGGCTCGAGCCCACACCGCCCCGGTGCGGAATTGGGGGCAATTATCACTAACTTGACTATTATTTCATGTACCAGAGGCTTTTTTTTTAATAGAGACACTCAAAGAAGTATCTTGTATATCCCATAATCAAGGAAAATAGGAACAATGTTCTCAAAATGAAAAAAGTTAGAGAACTATTCTTTTGCCTTTTTCTTTTTTCTCTAACTTCTGAACCTCCAACGAGCGTGGTGGGCACACTATTCTTTTGCCTTTTCTTTAACTATCTGAATATATGTTTTTATTCTCACTTGTGTTGTACACGTTTAGTACATAGTAAAAGTTACGCGAAGTGAGTAACAAGATAAAATAACCATTTGTCAAAGAATGGAAAAAGAACAAAGATGTATAATTGTCTACAGATAGGGAAACGAGACAAAAGTAGGGTTAGATTTTTCAGATATTTATAGTCTATTATTGATGCTCACTATATTTCTCTGGTTTAAGGATTTCTATTTTTTCTATTTGTATATACTCATTACACTGCAGTCGTTAGGATCAAAGAAATTGTCCATGAAAGAGCCCCTTACGGTCAATTTACGTAAAATGTCTCATCAGTCAATTTATGCTATTACTTTTCCCAGCCTTCCAGACCACACACAAGTGCATCGGACAGTGATGACTGATAATGAAACTGTGGAATCGCTGGCTAGCTAGCTGGTATGTAGACCAATGTGCCTCCCATTGGTCTAGAGCCATATATAGACCCAGACGTGTGTTTACTTAAGCTCTGGCTTGTAGTTTAGGCTCTAAATAATCCAAAGGATGACTCTTCAAGGCTATTTAAACGGTTAATGGTGATCAAAAGACGGTGCAAACGTCACGATTAAACGAGACTGAAACGTATACATGTCGACACCCTATGCAAGCGTCTAAAATGACGTTTAGGTCATGGCAAGCAAAATGAGGGAGGGTATGATAGTTATTCGATATTGACTTATGAATACCATTTAATTAATTGATTTGAAGACATATCCGAAGAATAAAATTATTACAATTATTTCTACATCTAGAAGAAATGCACTAGATTTTTCTTGAAAATATATATGCAACCCTGGAAAATATATAGCTAGCTACTTAAATATTTATTTATTTTCAATTAGCTAGCTATTCAGATATTTATTTATTTGTATGTTTATACTACCTAGTACAGTGCGAAACATCTAAACTGTTATGTCACACGTGACATGTTTGAGTTTTGGTAATTGAGTGACAATTAGTGGACTACTCCCGCTATCCCAAAATAAGTATCGTTCTCGCTTTCCGAGGAATCAAACATTTTTAACTTTGACCCAATTTATATAAGAAGGTATTAATTAATATATATAGTACATAATTAGTATCACTAGGTAGATCATTGAATCTATTTTCATAATTACCTTATTTAGAGATATAAATATTGCTAATATTTTCTATAAACCTAGTCAAACTTAAGAAATGGGTAACATGTTTTCTCTTATGCAATCCCATGTAATGCATGTCGAATGGGCAAGGTGTATGTGAGCCCAAGTATGTAAACTTATGTGTGCACCTTATTAATGGTTATGTGTGAACTAAACCTACTAATGTATGCATATGGATTTGCAATTAGTTTGTATGTGTGCACTTGCAATACAATTGTGGGTTTTATATGCATTTGTAAAGGTAATATAGTTGTGATGTATCTGTGCATCTTATTGTTTAATTGATTGGCAAACTAATACTTCCATGTTAAAAAATTGTGTACCTTATTTTGTGCAATTATGATGACCTCAAACCATGCAAAAATATAATAGTGTAAACAATCCTCAAAATGAAATATATGAAAACTGAACTTACCTAGTTCATCCTGGGGTAAAATCGTCATTTTGTTCCCTACTTAACACCGTTAGTAGCCAAATCTGACAAAAGGGCCATATAAGGAAGGAAAGTTAGATTTTAGGTCAAATAGGCAACTTTGAATCTAAAAGGGTCAAGGAAGGAAGCTTGGCTTTTTTTAGGGCCAAGGAAGGAATTCTCTCCTTTACATGTAGTACATTCGGTTATTTATTAGTTCTGCACATGGGTTGTCTTCCTAAAGGTTACTGAAAGGATCAAGATGCCCAAGAGGGGGTGAATTGGGCTTTTCTAAAAATTAATTGCAAGAATTAAATCCTATAAGCCAAACTTCACCCCTAGTGTCTACTAGTGTTCCTTGTGATTCTACCGATAAAAGTTTTGCACCCTAAGTTCCAATCCTAGTCTAGCATGGCAATTCTAGGAAAGTAAACAAGCAATGAAAGTAATACATGAAAGTAAATGCTTCAAAGTAAGGGTTAGGAACACGGCGATGTTTTCCCGAGGTATCGGAGAGTCGCCACTCCCCACTAGTCCTCGTTGGAGCACCCGCGCAAGGGTGTAACTCCCCCTTGATCCGCGCAAGGATCAAGTGCTCTCTACGGGTTGATTCTTCGACACTCTGTCATGGCGAATCACCCAAAACCGCTCACAACATGAGTTGGGTCACCCACAAGCTCGCCGGATGATCACCAAACTCCCAATCACCACCAAACCGTCTAGGTGATGGCGATCACCAAGAGTAACAAGCTAGAACTCTTACTTGACCACAACAGGCCTAATGAGAAGATGGATGCACACTTGCTACACTCTTGTCACTAGTGAGGAATCTCAAACTTTAATTCTCAAATCACTATCCTCACTAGGGCTCTTGCACTCCCTTGCACTCAAAAGGTATTTCTCAGCTGAACAAATGAGCAAGAGACCTCTAAAAGAGGTGGAGGGGATGTATTTATACACCCACAGTCAAATTCAACCGTTACCTGCCAAATCAGCAAAACACATACTGACCGGACGCACCAGTCGTCGTGAACGGACGCGCCGGTCGTGTGTAACGGTCGAAAACCGAAAGTCAGCGCTGAGTGACCGAACGCGCCGGTCAAGGATGACCGGACGCGTCCGATCATGCAAGAACCTTACTGGAAACTGACCTGACGCTCGACCGCGTCCGATCATAGATGACCGGACGCGTCAGGTCAGCTTAGGACCTTACTGGAATGTGACCGGACGTGTCCGATCACTTCACAGTCGCGTCCGATTACACTGTTTACCCTCTAGAACACGTGTCAGACTAATCACCGTGTCCGGTCCTCGCAGGGACCACGTCTGGTCAACCAGTTAACAACACAGTGACTTGTTAGTACTGACCGGACGCATCCGGTCATGACAGACACCGCGTCCGGTCATAGGTAAACGGCTCAAACGACTTCGAAACGCGACGCAACTTGAACCAAGTTGCTTCCAATTGAACTTTGAGCTTTTCTAGAGCTACCTAGTGCTAAGTTTGACAAGTGTGCACCACACCTAAACAAAAGACTCACCTAGGTCAAGCTACTCGCTCATGCCCCCCTTTATAGTATGGTCAAAGGAAGAAACAAAGATCCTAACGACTATTTCGGATGTAACTCAATACCTTGACATCCGGAACTAACTGTCCTTAATCTTGTCGTTGATCCTTTGAAAACTGAAACGATTTCCATCAAGGGACATGAATACCATAGTGTCCAAAGTAGTTATCAACTCCATGACCTAACTTACCAACATTTCTGCAAAACACACGTTAGTCATGGTAATAATGTGTTGTCATCAATTGCCGAAACCAACACCGGGGCCTAGATGCTTTCAATCTCCCCTTTTTGATGATTGATGACAACACTTAGATTCAGAAGTTATAAGTTGAGGTTTTCGATCATGCTTGGTTCACATAAGCATAAAGCTGTAAGCACAAGGGGTTAGTAATTGCTTATGTGTTCCAAGCCAACTGAGTGTACTCATAATATAAAACATGAAGAGTTAGTACACATAAAACATAGCTCATATGAAATCGGAGTAAGGCACGGAAGCACAACCTTATGAGCTAGACACAAATTAAGTGACATAAAATCAAATAAAGTCTTACGAGCACATTGTCACAAAATGCAGGGTGAGTAAGTAAACATGATGCATGAATATAGCACACAAAAAATGAAACCCTCTATCAACACTCCCCCTGAATCTACACTCTCTCCCCCTTTGGCATCAAACGCCAAAAAGAAAATTAAGGATCCGATGGGGGAACAGAAGTTGTCGTGTCGGGTGCCGAGGAGCGTGGAGTGATCACGAACTGCGAAGTATCCTCCTCAGACTCTGAACTATCAGGCTGCCCCTCTGAAGATAGACGTGGTAGTGAGGCGGTCTGGGTCTATAGAGCAGGTGCAGGAACTGAAGGTGTAGTAGCAACAATAGGAGCAGTCACTGTCGCCTGAGCCTGAAAGACACCAAGAGTAGGAGGATCTGTCGATGCAACTGAGGATGGCACAGTCTCTGTAGTTGCGGCCCCTGACACTGGAAGTACAGCAGTCTCTGAAGCTAACATCTATGAAGTGGTCACAAAAGTGGTGTACGAAGGTGTCGGCTGTCCAATTAGCTCACTGTAGGTGGCACTGAAGTCAGTGAACGGAGTGCCTGAGAGGAGGTGAGGTCTAGGCTGAGCTGGTGGAGTAAACCCCGTCTGAATAGGAGTGTAGCTCGGGGACTGAAATGTCTGAGGCGCCTGCTGCTGGGGTGAGGTAAACTGAAAGCTCGGCTGTCCCTGACTCTGAGGTCTACTGGACTGTAGTGCTGGAGTCAGAACAGACGGTGGTGGAGGTACCCCAACAGTGACAAGGTATCGCAGGAGCTCTAAATACTGTTGCTGGGTGGCTGCCTGCTGCCTCTGTATCTCGAACTGCTGCCTCTGAAACTCCAGCTGCTGCCTCTGGAACTCGTCCTGACGAGCCTAAATCTGAGCAAATGCTGCAGCTGTATCCTGAGCCTGTCTGTGTACCTGAATCTCCTGTCTCTCCAAGGCCTGGGTCAGCCTCTCAAGAATAGCCACCATGGTAGGGTCTGAGCGGGAGGCTAAGCCTGAACCACCGGCCTCATGGTCGTGAGGCCGAGGAGAGCGATACCGGGGGATGGGCTGATAATCCTCATCTGTGCTATCAGTAGCAACGTCCTCGACTGGATCAGCTGGCTGAGCATCAAGATTTGCTAGCTCTGCCTCAGCAAGACCCTCAACGGTCTCGTCCTGCTCAGCAGCTGTCTCTGGTACCTCTGGCCTCTGACGCTGTCCTAGGCCAGGTGACTGCTCTCTGGTAACTGATGCCCACAACTGTCGGATATCATACTCTAGAAAAGCTGTAGTGGTATCAGAAATCTCTGCTCGAATCTCTACAGGCAGTTCACATGCAGATCTGATGATAAAGCATATCCAATGAGCATACGAAAGCTGTCTGTGACCCTTGAATCCCTTTGCCAAGGTATCCTCTATCTCACATAGCATCAGATCCCAAAGGTCGAACGGTGTCTGTGAGATAAGGTGATGTACTACCCATAGCTGCATGCGAGTCAATCCCTCTCTGTATCCAAGCCTCAGAAGTAGTGTCCTCCTCACAATAGCATCAAGGACTATGGCTAGGGGAGTCAAGCTGGCAAGTGTACGTCGAGACCCCTCGCCAAAAGGCTCACGGAAATAGGGTCTGATCATATCTGTAGGGGGCACTGTCCCTCCATGAGGGCGTCTCGGAGGTGTAGTCTGTCTAAAACACAGCTGATGTATCTTTGTCTCTGAAGCTGGGAGTCTAAGAATCTCCCGAACCATGGTGCTGTACAGTCTGCGGTCACGACCTCTGAATGCAAAATGTATAAACTCATGTGCTAGGTCAATCCAAAGTGAAGAATAGAACTCTCTGACCCAGGTCCCGCTGTATGCTCTAGTCCGTCCAAGAAGATCTGACAATCCAGGTAGAAAGGACACATGCGGACGAAGCTGCTCACCAACCACCTCAACTAAAGCCTCTAGTCGACAGACTCTCTGAGATCTGAAAGCAATCCCGCTATTGACATAGGCACTATAGAAGTCCTCGTGCAGAGGAGTGTAGAAACCCTCTGAAGCCCGGGGATCCCGCTGAGGTGGGAACCACCGAGCGACCTCAACGAACCTGAGTGCCTGCACCTGTCGTGCTATAGCTCCCCTGAGGTCAAAGTGCTCAACTGGGGGTGACCTCGAACCCTGGGAGGTGGACGACCTCCACGACGCTGACCCTCTGGCCTAGGAGTCACCTGAGCTCATGTACATCCTGAGCGACGACGCTGTGGAGAGTGAACTGTCTGCTCCTCAGCCTCCTCTGGGTCCTCTGTGGGCTGCGCTGCAGGTGCATCCACTGTCTCTTATATGGCCTCTGTACCGAGCTGTCGACCTTCAAGGTGAAAGCGACTCTCGCCAATACGTATATCATTGCTCCTGCCACCTCTCTCTGCTGCCTCTGCTGCATCTGCAACTGCCTGAGCCACCTCTGCCTCTGTGAGTGTCCTCTTTCTCTTCTTGGTAGCTATCTTCACTCGCTTGCCGCGAGCTACCTCTGTCCTCCTGGGAGGACTCTCGTCCCCATCACTAGGTGCACCACCATCATTCTTGCAGCGAACCATACTGACAAACTGCTGTATCTAAGAAAATCTGGACAGTAACAGATGATGAACTGACACTCGTGAGGCTTGGCCTCAAGCCGTATCCGCAGGCTTGGCCTCGGATTCACAACTGATCACCTGACACACACAGCACTGACAGGACGAACTGAAATGATAGAATAGATGGATCTACTATAAGCAACATATATTATCTAATAGATGAGTAAGATCCTAATGAAAGCAAGCATATTAGATAAGATGTGAATGGACCGCGATAGCTACCTCGGATGAGCGAAGTTCCAATGAACGGAAGATGATCTCGACGCGCTAGGGTTACCCGGAAACGACGATCGAAACCCTAGAGTACCGATGAGATCAAAGATTGTATTAGTAATTCACCGAAAAATCAACGGCAAACCCTAATCCAAGCCAAACACGTCACCTTGCGGAGACGGAGACGTTCGCGGAGACGAAAACTCGCGAAAACCACTGCTAGGGTTAGGGTTAGGTTTTCTAGGATTAGGTCTTCTCAAGGCAAGGCTAGGATTAGGTCTCCTTGACAGTGAGCGCGGACTCCGGTGACGCACGCGCGGCAGAGAGCGGCTGTGGTGGCTCGGGCGTGGTGGTGTGCGGCAAGGGTGCGTGGCTGGATGCGGAGGCGCTGGATGCTCGGAATCCAGGGTGTGCGGCTGGATGCAGCTCGATGCGGCGGCGCTCGGGCGCGGACACGGAGGCACGGCGTGGCTGCGGATGCAGTGGCGCGGTGGCATGGCGAGGAGGCGACGCTCGGAATCTCGGCGAGGTCGGCTAGGGTACGGGCGGCGGATTGAGATGGAAAAGAAGACGAACGAGATCCGAACGTACGGTTAAAAAGGGTGAGATCTGCTTTTCGCGCGATGACCGGACGCGGTGGTCGCATGATCGAACGCGGTGGAGGCAGCGTCCGGTCACAGTCCAGTAAGCTCCTGGAACAACCGAACGCGTCTGATTATGCATGATCGGACGCTGATAGAGTCTGGTCATATTTTGCCCGGAAAATTAACGCGCATGACCGGACGCGGTGGTGGTGGCCGGGACCGGACGCGGTGGTCAGCAGGGACGCGTCCGATGCAGCGTCCGGTCACAGATCTTAGAGAAGTTCTTCGGGAATGACCGGACGCGCTAGTGGACGCTGGGACCGGACGCGGTGGTGTACAGCACCGCATCCGATGCAGCGTCCGGTCGCTGTTTGACGCCTTTCTCCAATCCGATTTTTGACGCGACTTCTCCCAATCAAGTTCCAATTCAAAGAGACTCAAATAAACACCAATTGAAACCCGATATGAGTGACCTCACTCAAACCCTCAAGATTTTCAAAATATTTTGCCTTAGGCTAGTATTATTTTTAAGAAAATAAGCAATAAATACCCGAGGAGCAACGTATGGCCATGCAATAGAGTTTGTGAACCCTTGGGAGCTTCAAATGCTCTCTCTATTCATGGACGAACATAGAGGTTACTCAAAGCTAAACCGAAAAGAAATGACAAAGCAACAACCATGCATATGCAATGCAAAGCAAGAAAGGAAAGCTAGGTTGCTTGTCAAGTTTGATCCACGGTTAGGCTTTTTCACTCCTCCAAAGGAGGGTTATCGTAACCGTGTTAGACAAGTCCTAGATGCATTGCGGGGAATTAAACATGACATATAATACAATGCAATGCAAAGGACAACACAAGCTCATTTTTTAAAGTTACTAGAATCAAGCACATTTAGCTCACTTCTCAACCTACAAAAGGTAGCCTCATCTAAAGGTTTAGTGAAGATATCCGCTAATTGATTTTCACTTCTTACACCTTCTAGTGATATATCATTTTTAGCAACATGATCTCTTAGAAAGTGGTGGCGGATATCAATGTGCTTGGTGCGTGAGTGTTGTACCGGATTATTAGCAATTTTAACGGCACTTTCATTGTCACATAAAAGCGGCACCTTTTCAAGAACAACTCCATAGTCTAGGAGGGTTTGTTTCATGTATAAGATTTGTGCACAACAAGCCCCCGCGGCAATGTATTCCGCCTCGGCGGTGGACAAAGCCACACTATTTTGCTTCTTAGATGACCATGATACTAAGGACCTCCCAAGCAAATGGCATCCTCCGGATGTGCTTTTTCTATCAATTTTGCAACCAGCATAATCCAAATCGGAATAGCCAACTAGTTAGAATCTAGCTCCTTTGGAGTACCAAAGACCGATGCTTGGGGTGTACTTAAGATATCTTAGGATTCTTTTTACGGCACTTAGGTGAGGTTCTTTAGGGCGCGCTTGAAAGCGAGCACACATGCACACACTAAACATAATATCGGGCCTAGATGCGGTAAGGTACAACAAGCTACCAATCATAGAACGGTAAAGAGTTTGATCAATTGGTTTACCTCCCTCATCTAGGTCAATATGTCCATTAGATGGTATTGGGGTCTTGATTGGCTTACACTCTTCCATCTTGAATCTTTTGAGAAGATCCTTGGTATACTTTTCTTGAGAGATAAAAATCTCTTCTCTCATTTGCTTGACTTAAAAACCAAGGAAGAATGTTAGCTCACCAATCATTGACATCTCGAACTCCTTCGACATCAATTCACCAAATTCTTTGCAATAATCTTCATTTGTTGACCCGAAGATGATATCATCAACATAGACTTGACAAATGAAGATCTCTCTATTAAGCTTCTTAGTGAATAGTATGGTGTCAACCTTCCTAATAGTGAAGCCCTTCTCAATGAGGAAGTCCCGAAGGCGCTCATACCACGCTCTAGGGGCTTGCTTGAGCCCATATAGCGCCTTGGATAATCTATAAACATGATTAGGACATCTAGGGTCTTCAAACCTGGGAGGTTGTTCAACATAGACTAGTTCATTTATGAAGCCATTTAAAAATGCACTTTTTACATCCATTTGATATAGTTTATTTCATGATGTGATGCATATGCAAGAAGGATACGAATGGCTTCAAGTCTTACAACGGGTGCAAAGGTCTCTCCAAAATCAAGACCTTTAACTTGAGAGAACCCCTTTGCAACTAGTCTTGTCTTGTTCCTCACTACTACGCCTTGATCATCTTGCTTGTTGCGGAACACCCACTTGGTTCCAATGACTCTTGCACCTTTTGGATGCTCTTCAAGTGTCCAAACTTGATTGCGGGCGAAGTTGTTCAATTCTTCATGCATAGCATTCACCCAATCCGGATCTTGAAGAGCTTCTTCTACATTCTTAGGTTCAAGACAAGAGACAAAAGAGTGATGTTCAACAAAAGAAGTAAGCTTTTGAGATCGAGTCATTACACCCTTTGTTGGACTCCCTATGATGAGATCTTATGGATGTGCTTGAAGTAGAGGTGAGTTTCTTCTATCAACCACTTGAGGAGAGGGATGGGAAGCATCAACATCTTGAGCTTGTGCCTCGGCTTATTGATGAGAGACATGAGTATCTTTATTTTCAACTCTCTCATTCTTGTCATCATCTTGAGGCACATGTGATGAAGATGGTGGATTGACAATTTGTACATCGTCCTCATCATCTTTAGGCTTGATGTCTCCTACCGGCATGTTCTTCATTGCCTCCCTCAATGGTTCATCACCTACATCATCACAATTCTCAATTGCTCATTGGGAGCCGTTAGATTCATCAAATTCCACATCATATGTTTCTTCAACCAAACCGGTGGCATGGTTAAATACTCTATATGCTTTGGACTTTGATGAGTAACCAATAAGAAAACCAATATCACAACATCTTTGAAACTTCCCTAGGTGTTGACGCTTCTTGTAGATGTAGCATTTGCAACCAAACACCCGGAAGAATGAGATGTCCGGCTTTTTCCCATTTAGCAACTCATAGGGGGTCTTGCCAAGAAACTTTTGTAGGAAGAGGCGATTTGAAGCATAGCATGCGGTGTTGATTGTCTCGGCCCACAATTTTTCCGGTGTGTTGTACTCATCTAGTATTGTTCTTGCAAGAGTGATCAAAGTCCGATTCTTTCTCTCAACTACACCATTTTGTTGAGGAGTGTAGGTTGATGAAACTTCATGCTTGATTCCAATTTCATCACAATAAGCTTCAATGTTTGTGTTGTCAAACTCTTTGCCATTATCACTTCTAATCTTCTTTATCTTGACTTCAAATTCCTTTTGAGATCTCTTCGCAAACTTCTTGAAGCAATTTGCCACTTCAGATTTGTCATGAAGGAAGAAAGTCCAAGTGTATCTTGAGTAGTCATCCACAATCACTAGGCAATAGAGATTTTCACCCAAGCTCTTGTAAGTTATAGGACCAAATAAATCCATGTGTAGAAGTTCTAGTACTCTTGATGTTGACATGTAAGCTTTGGTTGGATGAGTATTTGCAACTTGTTTGCCGGCTTGACATGCACTACAAGGTTTGTCCTTCTCAAACTTTACATCCTTCAAACCTCTCACTAATTCTTTCTTCAATAGCTTATTGAGAGTGTTCATTCCAATATGAGCAAGCCTCCTATGCCAAAGCCATCCAAGTGTAGTTTTGGTGAACAAACATGTCATCAAGTTTATATCTTCGGAGGTGAAGTCAACAAGATAGAGGTTGTTGTATCTAAAGCCTTTGAAAATCACTTGCTTGTCATCTATCTTTGTAACTACCACTTCATTTGGAGTGAACAAGCATTGGTAGCCAAGGTCACAAAGTTACCCAGCGGATAGTAAGTTGAAACTCAATGAAGCAACATAGAGCACATTTGAGAGAGAGTGATCATTTGATATTGCAATCTTTCCTATACCCTTGACTTTGCTCTTTGAATTGTCCCCAAATGTGATCTTCTCTTGACATACCCTATTCTCTTCAAGTGAGGTGAACATACGAGGATCACCGGTCATATGTTGAGTGCAACCACTATCAATAACCCAATGAGATCCACCGGTCTTGTAGTTCACCTACACACAAGAGATCAAGCTTTTTGTTTAGGGACCCAAACTTGAGAGGGACCCTTGACTTTCTCAACTAGTGACTTGGCAGCCCATATTTTCTTTGGCCTATTTTTGTTAGGGAGACCCAAGAACATGACTTTCATCTTTCCACTTGAATCTTTTCTAAGCATGTAATGAGCATTGAAGGCAAAGGGTCTAGCATGCTTGGGCAATGGTTGTGGTGGTGGAGTTTTGCACTCATGAGCAAAATGACCTTCTTGTTCACACTCAACACATCTCTTTGGCTTGGGCTTTGACTTGCTTTGTTGTTGTTCAGCTTTGACCTTCTTCTCTTGATTTGCCAAGTAACCAATGCCACTTATATCCATCTTCATGACGGTGTTCATGAGTAGCTCACTTTGCAAATGTTGGCCTCTTGTGAACTTGCTTAGGCCGGTCTTGAGATGCTCTTTTTCTTGCTTGAGCTTTTTGTTTTCTTCAATAAGTGACTCATTTGATGTTTTGCTTTTCAAGAGCCATCAACTTCTTTTCTCAATCTTAAGCATCTCATTTTCACTCTTGAGCTTGACATACTCATCATGGTTGTCGGACTCAACCACACTCTTGCCTTTGCCGCTAGAGCCTTGCTCAAAGTTCTCAATAATCAAATCATCACATGATGTAGTTATATCAATCTTAACAACTTGGTTAGTAGCATTATGTGTCTCAAGAGCAAGCTCATTAGCAACAATAAGACTATCATAATTGATTTTCAATGTAGTATATTCTTCTTTTAGCAAGTTGAGCCTAGTGATGAGTTCATTATGCTTCTTCTTAATTTTATTATGTTCATCTCTAAGCTTTTTATTAGAAGTTTTAAGCTCCTTGAGAGTAGAAGACATAGTTTCATTTTGATCTTTGAGCTCATCACTAGTCTTATGTGTATTCTCAAGCTTAGATGAGAGTGATTCATTTTCATTTTGAAGCTCATCATTTTCATTTCTAGTTCTTTTTATGATTTTAGAATATTTGTTCAATAATTTTACAAGTTCATCATAAGAAGGTGCATCATATTCATCATCACTATCACTATCATCATCATCACTTTTATTGTTTTGTACCTTTCGTTCACCCTTGGTCATAAGGCATAGGTGAGAAGTAGACGATGATGATGAAGGTGGCGGTGAAGGTGGTGATGAAGATGTCGGCGAAGATGATGATGGCCCAATCACAAATGCGGCGACCTTCTCTTTCTCATCATCGCTCTCATCGCCGGATGACTTACATGATGACTCAATGTCGGTGAGCCAATCACCAACAATGTATGTAACGTCCCACCTCTACGAGGCCGGGCCCGCTTACATCTGGCCGCTTTTTTTTTGGACATAGACTGTCCTCACAGACCAACACAAGTCTTTTCTGCGCACTTTGTCCTCACTCGTGCGTACCCGGAAAGAACTTCCCGATCGGTCGCTGTCACAGAACCTCCTAATTACGATGGCCCACAAGTACACTTCATTGTCATAATGACCTCTGACAGTCGTACTTATGTTCACCATAACTTAAAAGGCCTGCTTTCCTCCGAACAGGATCCAATCACAGGAGTATTGCAATATTACAACAGTTTATTCAAAATATTCAACAGAGTAAAGTAGCGGAAGTCTTACAATAACATAGATTACAAACCAGTTTTTCAAACTTCAAACCTTATGTAACAATATTACAAACCATTAGTAGAGAAGTATCGGTAGTAACTTTATTACATCACACAAGCGAGATGCCTTGCCCAAAGGCCACACAATCTACTCGTCGTCACTGTCTTCAACCACGACGGTCATGCAACAAGGCTCGAAGCAGACTTGTTCATGAACCGCACCTGCAACAAGGGGTTAACAAACCCTGAGTACGAGAGTACTCAACAAGACTTACCCGACTAGGACAAAGACTCCAAGGGCATGCTAGCTTTAGGGAATCAAGGTACGGGTAATCAAGAATCAAATTTTCTTTTGCAGAAAAGCTTACTAAGGTAAGTCCTTATCTTCAATATTTTACTTTTACCATTGATGGTTCATTAACCAATTCTAGGTGATCCTAATCTAGATCAAAGTAATTATCATCAAAACCTTTCTCATTCTTTCTTTCAATTCCAGTTCTTAACTACGATGTAAGTCAGGCGATCGAGTCTCCATAACCGAGGAGCAACGACGATTCGAACCGATTATACCCAGCTGGGGATCTCTAACTTCACGACATATGTAGAACCGAATCTTGCATATATCAACCCTCATTTAGATCTCCCAAAACCAGAACGTGTCCATCGCCACCCGAGAGTACAGTACTCCTCGAACCCGACCAAATTCTAGCCCCAAGGGTACACGCTACTCTCGCCATCTCTCCACTCCCAGTGCGAGGTTAGACGTTCTCGTAATGGAATCACCAACATTTTGGGCTTACCCAAGGCATGAGGTTAGTTGCAAAGTCTCAAACACAACAGGCTTACAACGAACGGGCCTTAACTGACAAGGCGGAAACAATACATTGAGACTCCTTTCCCAATGCATGTTAGCAGTGGCCAAACCACCCGCCCGATCTTTCAAATTTATTCTTATATTTCAATATTCATTCGATATGCCGTCATGGCTATGTAAACATTTCATTTAAAAGCTTAACTTCTAAGCATAGCGAAGCATACCACGCATTTTCAGTAAAAACAGGTATCAAGGTTGATATCACAATAATCAAGGATGATAATGCAGCAATTGGGTTATCACTCAACTCCTAATTACTTAATGCAGTAAACCATATTATAAATAATAAAACATTTGTAAAATTCAAGGTAGGGTTTAAATGCACCGGGGCTTGCCTTGTTCGCACACGACGATCGACTCAGACTCGAGGACTCCACCGCTCGGTCCGAAACTCACCGACGATCGCTCTTCTCCGGAAGCTTGATCGACGACTTCGGCTTCTTCGAAAGCGGAGACTACACGAATACATAACATGCTTTAACATGATGCTCGATGATAAACATGATGCTTGATGATAACATGCTACGAGTTACGACTTGAGTACAACTTACTTCTACGGTACAGTCGCAAACAGAAAACCTACTAACTAGAAGCGACGATTCCAGCGATACCAGCTTTTAACCTAACAAGTTACTAACGAGCTCAATCATGAAATTAAGGTGCCAAAGATCACCAAAGGGTAGTGACCTAAGGACATCACTCAATCAAAAGGCACACAACACTTAAAGTTCTCAAATTAACATTTATTTTCTATTTAACTAATTAGGGCATAATTAGGAGTTGATCAAATTTTACCTAATCAAGCTCAAACTTTTTCTATGGGTTAAGAATGAATTACAACAGTGTTATAATAAATTTCATAATTTTTGGATCAATAAATTAATTATTAAAATTCCAGAAAGTTGCATTTAATCTTTAATGAAACTAATTACTTCTACTGCACAAAGTATTCAAATTCGTGATTTAACATTTTTCCTAGATAGTTTATACATTGAGAAGCTTACACAAAAATTTTCATAAATTTTGGAACTCTACACAATTTTTAATGAAATAAACAAATAGCAACACTATTCATTTATTTGAAAAAGAAAACAAAAACGAAAATCCGAACCGGGCCGATCTCCTCTTCCCTCCGGTCCGGCCCAGCCGAGCGGCCCGCTCGCGCGTGCCCACGCTCGCGCTCGCGACCGGCCCAGCCGCGCGGCCCAGCAGCGGCCTGCCCCGCGCGCTGGCTCTCTCTCTCTCGCTGACACCGCGTCCCCACCTGTCATCTTCCTCCTCCCGCTCGCTCGCTCGCTCCCGCGTGCCCGCGCGCTCGCCCGCGGTGACCGGCCGATGACCGAAGCCTCGGTCGACCAACCGAGCGATCCGACAGCCTCTACGCGACCTAGCGAACCCGTTTTGCTAACTTGCAGCTCGTCTCGAGCTCCGGTGCTACCTTACCGACGACGGTGGCGGTCCGACAACCACGGTGACCGGCGACTCGACAACACAACGGTGAAACAATCAAGGCGAGTGGTCAGGGAGCATCAGGGGCGTACCACGATCACGAAGGAGTGATCGGTTGAAGCTGAGAGGCTCTGGAGGCGGCTGGCCACGGTGGCGGGGCTCGACGGGAACGGCGGTGACCCGAGGTAGAAGACGACGGCTCCCCGGCGATCCTGAGCAGTAGCGTCTACACAAGGAGGCGCAATAGATTCGCCAGGCGATGGCGGAGCGATTGGCGAGATGGAGATGACTGCGGTGGAGTAGGGAGGGCGAATTTAGCCGGCGAAAGGAAGACGGTGGCGGCGGCGATGGTGAAACCGACGGCGACAGTGGCGGTGACGGTCTTTATATAGAGTTGTGGAGCCAAAGAAGCAGCTGGAGAGCGCGAGGCGATCACTGTGGTCGCGGTGGCAAGCTGGAAGACCCTAGAAGCGGCCAGCGCGGCGGCAGCGGCTCGCCGGCGCCCATACCGCGCGGTGGTCGGCGGTGATTGGCCGGTCATTGTAGCTCCCCCCCCAAACTTTGAATTTTCAAACTGTTTTCTCAAATTACTCTCAAATTCATGTAACAACTTGAAAAACTTCCAATCTATGAATTCTTCAGAATTTCAAGCTCTACAAGTTTTGTATTGAACACTGTTTCAAATTCTCACTGGATTTTGAAATTTGAGTTTAAATTCAAAAGGGGACACATTTTTCAGATTTGGTAATTTAGAAATTACTTTTGATTTTACATTGAAACTTCAAAATCTCCAAACATCAAAGTTGTATATCTTGACCAGACCTACAACTTTGCTGTTCAAAACTTTTTCAAATTCAGCCTTCATTTTGAAATCATAGTTTGGGGACAAAAATGAATTAAATTTGAAATTTGTTTATTTTCAAAATTGCTCCACATTTTTCACTAAAACTTTGAAAACTCAAAACACCAAAGTTGTAGCCCTTGAAAAGTTCTACAAACTTGGTTTCGAACTTTTTCCCAAATTTTGCTTAGATTTTGAATTATTTCAAAAGGGGGTAAAACAGGGTTTTGAAATTTAAGGTTTTCGGGGAAATTTTAAATTGAAATTTGTTGCTACTTTGATTGGTGATTACTTAGTGATCAAAACCTCACCCAAGGGCATAATTTGGACCAACATAACATGGTTGACCAAATGCCACTCTTGGTTGACCAATTAGCTTTTGAAATTCTTTTACATTTCTTCCCAGATTTGAATTTAAATTTGAATCAGAAAACTCGTGACAAGTTTTGGGACTCCAATTCAAATTCAAATTTGGAGCTTCATTTTAGATGTTGTACTTGAGCTCATACCCTACACTTGACACTAGTGTGCAACACAGTCGCACACCTCAAATTACGCAGGGCATGGACTAAGTATTTGCGGTGGCATTCGAAATTAGGGTTTTCGGGTTCGGAGCACACCACTGAGAAACACATTCAACCTAGATAAGTAAACTCGTTTTAGTTGATGCATAACAAGTTTAACCTAACAGGGATGCTTTGCAATGCATTATGATGACATGGCAGATTAATTAGCACTATAACACCCGGGGTGTTACAGCCCTTCCCCCTTAAAGAAATCTCGTCCCGAGATTTAAAGCCTTGAGTTAAGTAATAGAAAAGGAAACGTGTCAAACAAACACGTCCAAGACTTGTCTACAAAACAGGTAGGGGTTTTCTGCATTACAACGATTTTAAAAGGATAGGTTACAGTTTAAAGAGGAAATTGCAACCTAGATAGAAGCAAAGAACTCCGGGAAATTCTCCAACAGGTAATCCTCCGATTCCCAGGTGGCTTCCTCTTCTGAATGTTGATTCCACTGTATTTTGTACCATTTAGTTGTTCTACTGCGGGTAACACGATCTTTTTGATCCAAAACTCGGACAGGATATTCAGAATATGTCAAATCCGGTTCAAGTTCAACTCCCTCAACATCAACCACTTGATCATGTACTTGTAGACACTTCTTCATTTGTGATACATGAAATACATTGTGCACTGCTGACAGTTCTTCAGGCAACTTTAACTTATATGCCACTTTTCCACATTGTTGAATGATTTGAAAAGGACCAATATAACGTGGTGCGAGTTTGCCTCGGACTCCAAATCTGCTAACTCCTTTCATGGGTGATACTTTTAGATAAACATAATCCCCTACTCGGAATACCAAAGGTCTACGCCTTTTATCAGCATAACTCTTTTGTCTGGACTGAGCAACTTTTAAATTATTCTGGATCTGTCGAACTTTTTCTTCTGTTTGTTTCACAAGATCAACACCGAAAAACCATCTTTCTCCCGGTTCTGACCAATTCAATGGAGTTCTGCACCTGTGGCCATACAATGCCTCAAACGGTGCCATTTTGATACTCTCTTGATAACTATTATTGTAAGAGAATTCTGCTAACGGTAACCACTCATCCCAAGTGTCTGAATAATTAAGTGCACATGACCTTAACATATCTTCTAGAATTTGATTGACCCTTTCAGTCTGACCACTTGTCTGTGGATGATAAGCGGTACTGTGCAAAAGTTCTGTACCTAGGGACTCATGTAGGTGTCTCCAAAATTTGTTAACAAACTGCGTACCTCTATCTGATACAATGGTCTTTGGTACCCCATGAAGGCTCAGGATTCGTGCAATATAAATTCTTGCATAAGTTATAGCAGAATAGTCCACCTTAACTGGAATAAAATGAGATGACTTTGTTAGTCGGTCCATAATGACCCAAATTGAATCAAAGCCTCTTGAGGTCTTAGGTAACCCAGTAATGAAATCCATACTGATATCTTCCCATTTCCAGGATGGAATGGGCAAGGGTTGTAACATTCCTGCCGACTTCAGGTGTACTGCCTTCACTTTACAACAAGTGTCACATCTGGCAACATATTTGGCGATCTCAATTTTCATTTTGGTCCACCAGAATTGCTGTTTCAAATCTTGATACATCTTATTACTCCCTGGATGAATAGAAAACCTTGTCCTATGTGCTTCATCAAGAATGAGTCGACGTAACTCTGGAACCTTTGGGACCACTAGCCGGTTCTTAAACCACAATACATCTGCATCATCAATACTGAAATCTGTCGGTTGACCAGTTCTAACTTTTTCTTTGATGTGAGTTATTCCGGAATTCTTTCTCTGAGCAGACACAATCTGATCTTTGATTGTTGATTCCACTGTGACATTAGTCAACTGACCTTGTGGAACTATTTCAATATTCAACCTTTCCAACTCATAACACAAACTGTAATCCATTGGTTGCACAGTCGTACAATGGCAATGATTCTTTCTACTGAGTGCATCAGCAACTACATTTGCTTTTCCAGGGTGATAGTGTACTTCTAAATCATAGTCCTTTATTAACTCAAGCCACCTTCTTCGCCTCATATTCAATTCTGACTGAGTAAAGATATACTTTAAGCTCTTGTGATCTGTATACATGTGGCAAGTATTACCTAACAAGTAATGACGCCAGATTTTTAATGCATGAACCACAGCTGCTAGTTCAAGATCATGTGTCGGATAATGTTCTTCATGGCGCTTCAACTGTCTCGAGGCATAAGCAATGACTCTGCCTTCTTGCATCAATACGCAACCAAGGCCAATACCTGAGGCATCACAGTAAACATCAAATGGCTTTTCTATATCTGGTTGTGCCAAAACTAGAGCAGTTGTCAATGATTTTTTTAAAATTCTAAAAGCTTTTTCACATTCTGGAGACCATATGAACTTAGTTTGATTCTTCAACAACTCTGTGATTGGCTTGGCTACCCTTGAAAAGTCAGGTATGAATCGACGGTAATAACCCGCCATTCCTAGAAAACTTCGGACTTCATGAACTGAGATTGGTGGTTTCCAATTCAGAATATCTTCCACTTTGCCAGGATCAACTACTACTCCTTCGGCTGACAACACATGTCCTAAGAATTGCACTTCTCTTAACCAAAACTCACATTTACTGAACTTGGCATACAGTTGGTGATCTCTCAGACGAGTCAGAACAACTCTGAGATGCTCAACATGCTCTTCTTCACTTTTGGAGTATACCAGAATATCATCAATAAAAACAACCACAAACTTGTCAAGTTCCGGCATGAAAACTGAATTCATCAGATACATGAAATGTGCCGGTGCATTAGTGAGACCAAAAGACATAACTAGGTACTCATACAGTCCATATCTGGTGGTGAATGCAGTCTTTGGGATATCTTCAGGTCGAATCTTGATTTGATGGTACCCTGATCGAAGATCAATCTTGGAAAATACCTTTGCCCCCGCAAGCTGATCAAAGAGTAGATCAATGCGAGGCAACGGATATTTATTCTTAATGGTTACTTCATTCAGCGGTCGATAGTCAACACACATCCTTAAAGTCTGATCCTTCTTCTTGACAAAAAGAGCTAGACATCCCCATGGTGAGGAACTGGGTCTGATAAAACCTTTGTCACGTAACTCTTGCAATTGATCCTTAAGTTCTGCCAATTCATTGGGTGGCATTCTGTAAGCTCTCCGGGATATTGGGGCAGTACCCGGTTTTAACTCAATCACAAACTCTACATCTCTGTCCGGTGGCAGACCTGGTAGATCATCTGGAAACACATCTGGAAATTCACAGACTACCGGTATATCACAAATCTCATGTACTGAAGTTGCACATATACTTTCAACTGTTCTCTTCGGGATATGAAGTTGGATAAGAAGATGAGATTTATTATCTGGCAGGTTCAACCTTATAGTTCTGTGCAGTGCATCTATAAGGGCTCCTCTTTGGTACATCCAATTCATACCCAGGATTACATCTATATCCTGTTTCTGTAATATTATCATTGAGGTAGGGAATATATGCCCACCTAACTCTATAGGTACGTCACGTACCATCTCCTTAGTACACAGTCGTCCCCCGGGCGACTGGATAAAGAAATCCTCTTGTGTTCCCATAATTGGAATGTCATACTTAACAACAAAGGTGCGATTTATGAATGTATGCGATGCACCTGAATCAAATAACAGTACTGCTGGATGATTAGCAACAGGGAACATACCCATCATAACAGGTTCTCCCTCTGGGATTGCACTTGCTTGAGTGTAGAATACACGTCCGGTCTTCTTCTTCTCACCCTTACCCTTCTGAACATTCAGATTATTGTTCTTACTCTGAGGTTGTTGCTATTGTGGTACGGGAGCTCTGGGATAATTAGGATTGTACTGCCTTGGATACGGGCAATCCTTGGAAAAGTGGCCTGGCTTTCCACAGTTGTAGCAGGGAAAGTTATGGGTTACTGGAGTCTGGTTTCGAATACCAGGGGCATTCGGCTGCTGTGGATATTGCGGAATTGCGGCAGGACGGAAAAACGTCTACGGCTGAGCTTGGTGCTGCGGTGGACGATAAGTTGGGCGGAAATGGTTCTGAGGGTGATAAACAAACTTCTGGCGTTTCTTAATGCCGCCAGACGGATTTGAAAACACTGGCTTCTTTTTCTTCGACTCCTTGTGCAGTCGGGACTTCTCTTCTGACGCAATAGCCACATTGACTATCTCATGGTAAGTAGCATTATAGCAGGTGACTAATGCTTCCTGGATTCTGGTACTCAAACCTCTCATGAAACAACTCTTCTTCTTTGCATCGGTATTCACATATTCAGCTGCATACTGGGACAGATGATTGAATTTGCCCACATATTGTAGAACTGTCTGGTTCCCTTGCTTCAGTGAGAGAAACTCCTCTAGCTTCATGGCCATGACACCATCTGGGATATAATGTGCTCTAAAGGCTTCACGAAACTCCTACCAAGTGACACGGTGGCCAGCAGGCTGTGCGGCGACTAGATTCGCCCACCACGCCCCTGCGGCACCTCTGAGTTGTTGTGCTGCAAACACAGGCTTCTGGTGCTCTGTGCACTGTAAAAGTTCAAACTTCTGCTCCATGGTACGGAGCCAGTCATCCGCCTCTAGCGGCTCATCTGCCTTTGAGAACACTGGTGGACGGGTATCGGTGAAATCCACATAAGTGGTTTCCCCTCCATTGTTACGGCCTCGACGACCCTGATTCCCATTCTGATTCTGATTCTGAGCCAACAGGGTAGTGGCATTAACCAGTGCGGCAATAGCTTCTGCCAAGGTAGGTGGAAACGGTGGGGGATTCGGATTATGGTCCCCTTCCTGGGAAGTTCCAGTACCGTCCATATTATTTCATTACAAACTTGCTCACAAGCAAGAAACCACCCACTAAGGTTCTTAAAAAGCAGGAAATACTACTATATTACACAACCATCCATGTCGACCCTTCACTTCTCATCATCATCGCTGATCACGATCACTTCCTCCTCATTCTCTGGAGCACTTGCACCAGTGACATGACTTGCATCATCCCCACTTTCCATCACGGGTTCATCTTCTTCTGGATCTTCTTCATTGTCCTCTCCATCAGGAACAACCACGGCACCAACATCATCTTCCACTGCCTGGGGCTGATGATTGGGATTCATCAGATCATTTAGCCTATGCACTTCCTCATGCAGAACTGTGTTGTACTGCTCCAGGTGTGTCACATAAAGCTCCAACTCACGAACACGAGTCCTGGCTTCTGTCTCCTTTTCCAGAGACTCATTCAGGAACTGTTTCCAAAAACGCATGTTGCGCTTCAGTCGCTCCACTTCTGATGTAAGCCTTGCAACCTCTGACTCCGAATCCGGGTTCGGATTACGGCTACTGCTTGCTCCATCAACTCTGGCGGCCAACTGATGACGCGGCACTCCTTGCGGACCCGTTTTCTTGCGAGGAGTCGTCTTCACACGTGCCATCCTAAAGCAAGACAGAATTAGGACGATAAGAACAGATAGGAGGGATCTGAAGGTTAGCATGAATAGGATTGAACCTTACTTAACCCAAACCACTTTAAAAGGGAAGGTAACTTAAGCAGGTTAATTAAACATGATGCATGCATCGTACTTACGATCTAACAGAAAGATGTAAGTAACACAAGCAATCTTTATAACATAGGGCACTATACATGATACTTCACTACGAAGCTTTCAAATATGAGCTAAGGAAACTATAGAATTGATTAAGATAAGCAAAAGCAATTTGGACCAAAATATCAATATTAAGTTTGTTGACCCAAATCATTTTGAAGTTTTACAAAGTAATACTACAATAACTCGAGTGATTATGCTCTGGTACCAGCTGTCACAGAACCTCCTAATTACGATGGCCCACAAGTACACTTCATTGTCATAATGACCTCTGACAGTCGTACTTATGTTCACCATAACTTAAAAGGCCTGCTTTCCTCCGAACAGGATCCAATCACAGGAGTATTGCAATATTACAACAGTTTATTCAAAATATTCAACAGAGTAAAGTAGCGGAAGTCTTACAATAACATAGATTACAAACCAGTTTTTCAAACTTCAAACCTTATGTAACAATATTACAAACCATTAGTAGAGAAGTATCGGTAGTAACTTTATTACATCACACAAGCGAGATGCCTTGCCCAAAGGCCACACAATCTACTCGTCGTCACTGTCTTCAACCACGACGGTCATGCAACAAGGCTCGAAGCAGACTTGTTCATGAACCGCACCTGCAACAAGGGGTTAACAAACCCTGAGTACGAGAGTACTCAACAAGACTTACCCGACTAGGACAAAGACTCCAAGGGCATGCTAGCTTTAGGGAATCAAGGTACGGGTAATCAAGAATCAAATTTTCTTTTGCAGAAAAGCTTACTAAGGTAAGTCCTTATCTTCAATATTTTACTTTTACCATTGATGGTTCATTAACCAATTCTAGGTGATCCTAATCTAGATCAAAGTAATTATCATCAAAACCTTTCTCATTCTTTCTTTCAATTCCAGTTCTTAACTACGATGTAAGTCAGGCGATCGAGTCTCCATAACCGAGGAGCAACGACGATTCGAACCGATTATACCCAGCTGGGGATCTCTAACTTCACGACATATGTAGAACTGAATCTTGCATATATCAACCCTCATTTAGATCTCCCAAAACCAGAACGTGTCCATCGCCACCTGAGAGTACAGTACTCCTCGAACCCGACCAAATTCTAGCCCCGAGGGTACACGCTACTCTCGCCATCTCTCTACTCCCAGTGCGAGGTTAGACGTTCTCGTAATGGAATCACCAACATTTTGGGCTTACCCAAGGCATGAGGTTAGTTGCAAAGTCTCGAACACAACAGGCTTACAACGAACGGGCCTTAACTGACAAGGCGGAAACAATATATTGAGACTCCTTTCCCAATGCATGTTAGCAGTGGCCAAACCACCCGCCCGATCTTTCAAATTTATTCTTATATTTCAATATTCATTCGATATGCCGTCATGGCTATGTAAACATTTCATTTAAAAGCTTAACTTCTAAGCATAGCGAAGCATACCACGCATTTTCAGTAAAAACAGGTATCAAGGTTGATATCACAATAATCAAGGATGATAATGCAGCAATTGGGTTATCACTCAACTCCTAATTACTTAATGCAGTAAACCATATTATAAATAATAAAACATTTGTAAAATTCAAGGTAGGGTTTAAATGCACCGGGGCTTGCCTTGTTCGCACACGACGATCGACTCAGACTCGAGGACTCCACCGCCCGGTCCGAAACTCACCGACGATCGCTCTTCTCCGGAAGCTTGATCGATGACTTCGGCTTCTTCGAAAGCGGAGACTACACAAATACATAACATGCTTTAACATGATGCTCGATGATAAACATGATGCTTGATGATAACATGCTACGAGTTACGACTTGAGTACAACTTACTTCTACGGTACAGTCGCAAACAGAAAACCTACTAACTAGAAGCGACGATTCCAGCGATACCAGCTTTTAACCTAACAAGTTACTAACGAGCTCAATCATGAAATTAAGGTGCCAAAGATCACCAAAGGGTAGTGACCTAAGGACATCACTCAATCAAAAGGCACACAACACTTAAAGTTCTCAAATTAACATTTATTTTCTATTTAACTAATTAGGGCATAATTAGGAGTTGATCAAATTTTACCTAATCAAGCTCAAACTTTTTCTATGGGTTAAGAATGAATTACAACAGTGTTATAATAAATTTCATAATTTTTGGATCAATAAATTAATTATTAAAATTCTAGAAAGTTGCATTTAATCTTTAATGAAACTAATTACTTCTACTGCACAAAGTATTCAAATTCGTGATTTAACATTTTTCCTAGATAGTTTATACATTGAGAAGCTTACACAAAAATTTTCATAAATTTTGGAACTCTACACAATTTTTAATGAAATAAACAAATAGCAACACTATTCATTTATTTGAAAAAGAAAACTAAAACGAAAATCCGAACCGGGCCGATCTCCTCTTCCCTCCGGTCCGGCCCAGCCGAGCGGCCCGCTCGCGCGTGCCCACGCTCGCGCTCGCGACCGGCCCAGCCGCGCGGCCCAGCAGCGGCCTGCCCTGCGCGCTGGCTCTCTCTCTCTCGCTAACACCGCGTCCCCACCTGTCATCTTCCTCCTCCCGCTCGCCCGCTCGCTCCCGCGTGCCCGCGCGCTCGCCCGCGGTGACCGGCCGATGACCGAAGCCTCGGTCGACCAACCGAGCGATCCGACAGCCTCTACGCGACCTAGCGAACCCGTTTTGCTAACTTGCAGCTCGTCTCGAGCTCCGGTGCTACCTTACCGACGACGGTGGCGGTCCGACAACCACGGTGACCGGCGACTCGACAACACAACGGTGAAACGATCAAGGCGAGTGGTCAAGGAGCATCAGGGGCGTACCACGATCACGAAGGAGTGATCGGTTGAAGCTGAGAGGCTCTGGAGGCGGCTGGCCACGGTGACGGGGCTCGACGGGAACGGCGATGACCCGAGGTAGAAGACGACGGCTCCCCGGCGATCCTGAGCAGTAGCGTCTACACAAGGAGGCGCAATAGATTCGCCAGGCGATGGCGGAGCGATTGGCGAGATGGAGATGACTGCGGTGGAGTAGGGAGGGCGAATTTAGCCGGCGAAAGGAAGACGGTGGCGGCGGCGATGGTGAAACCGACGGCGACAGTGGCGGTGACGGTCTTTATATAGAGTTGTGGAGCCAAAGAAGCAGCTGGAGAGCGCGAGGCGATCACTGTGGTCGCGGTGGCAAGCTGGAAGACCCTAGAAGCGGCCAGCGCGGCGGCAGCGGCTCGCCGGCGCCCATACCGCGCGGTGGTCGGCGGTGATTGGCCGGTCACTGTAGCCCCCCCCCCAAACTTTGAATTTTCAAACTGTTTTCTCAAATTACTCTCAAATTCATATAACAACTTGAAAAACTTCCAATCTATGAAATCTTCAGAATTTCAAGCTCTACAAGTTTTGTATTGAACACTGTTTCAAATTCTCACTGGATTTTGAAATTTGAGTTTAAATTCAAAAGGGGACACATTTTTCAGATTTGGTAATTTAGAAATTACTTTTGATTTTACATTGAAACTTCAAAATCTCCAAACATCAAAGTTGTATATCTTGACCAGACCTACAACTTTGCTGTTCAAAACTTTTTCAAATTCAGCCTTCATTTTGAAATCATAGTTTGGGGACAAAAATGAATTAAATTTGAAATTTGTTTATTTTCAAAATTGCTCCACATTTTTCACTAAAACTTTGAAAACTCAAAACACCAAAGTTGTAGCCCTTGAAAAGTTCTACAAACTTGGTTTTGAACTTTTTCCCAAATTTTGCTTAGATTTTGAATTGTTTCAAAAGGGGGTAAAACAGGGTTTTGAAATTTAAGGTTTTCGGGGAAATTTTAAATTGAAATTTGTTGCTACTTTGATTGGTGATTACTTAGTGATCAAAACCTCACCCAAGGGCATAATTTGGACCAACATAACATGGTTGACCAAATGCCACTCTTGGTTGACCAATTAGCTTTTGAAATTCTTTTACATGTCTTCCCAGATTTGAATTTAAATTTGAATCAGAAAACTCGTGACAAGTTTTGGGACTCCAATTCAAATTCAAATTTGGAGCTTCATTTTAGATGTTGTACTTGAGCTCATACCCTACACTTGACACTAGTGTGCAACACAGTCGCACACCTCAAATTACGCAGGGCATGGACTAAGTATTTGCGGTGGCATTCGAAATTAGGGTTTTCGGGTTCGGAGCACACCACTGAGAAACACATTCAACCTAGATAAGTAAACTTGTTTTAGTTGATGCATAACAAGTTTAACCTAACAGGGATGCTTTGCAATGCATTATGATGACATGGCAGATTAATTAGCACTATAACACCCGGGGTGTTACAGTCACTCATCGCTCTAGGCCAAGCACGCTTAACTTTGGAGTTCTTTCGAGATGGGCTTCTGGAAAAGAAGTTGCAACTTGTTGGTATGAGTATCCTATTTAATCCTATTAAGCCCTAGGCCGGGATGTTACATCCTCACCCCCTTAAGAGATCGACGTCCTCGTCGATCAATCCCAAGCCAGGAGCGTCCTCTCTTGGCCACGTCCGTATGTCTAGAGCCAGCGCATGTGCCATGCTGTGTGACCACGACGGATCCACACCAGCCATGCGCACCATGCCTGCGCAACTGCGACACACGCGCCCGTGAAACCGCGAGAGTCGGCTCTGATACCATTCTATAACGTCCCACCTCTCCGAGGCCGGGCCCGCTTACATCTGGCCGCTTTTTTTTGGACATAGACTGTCCTCACAGACCAACACAAGTCTTTTCTGCGCACTTTGTCCTCACTCGTGCGTACCCGGAAAGAACTTCCCGGTCGGTCACCCATCGCTCTAGGCCAAGCACGCTTAACTTTGGAGTTCTTTCGAGATGGGCTTCCGGAAAAGAAGTTGCAACTTGTTGGTATGAGTATCCTATTAATCTCTAGTTATAAGCTTATAAAGTGGAATGACAGAATATGTCCAAATCTAGGCAGAGATGTCTTCTTTGTTTTGTTTGGCCTTGTTAGATATAGAATCATCTTAATATGATAATAAGAAAGTTATAGACAACTTAATAAGCTTTACATAAAGTTAAGGCTCAGCCTTGTTGGACCCCTAGAACTCCAGTTATGCAATTTTGAAGTTCTTGTCAGTTTTCTGTCCATATTGGTACAGATCTGAAACATCAGCATGTTTGACCATGCTAACCTATGATTTCGCTTTTGGTATGAATAACTAATGTGTAGCCATCTTTCTAAGTTTTCTAGAAAGTCTAGGATCACCTTTATGGGATGTCTACAACCTTAGCTATGGTCGAAACAATTAACTACTATGTTGCTGTCCATGTTCTGTGCCCATGCTAAGTAGCCACCTTAGCTAGCGTTTGTTTTGAGCTAAACTTGTAGTTAGTTCATGCTTATTTTGGGTGAGCCTTGTGCTTTGTATGATTTTTATCTAGGAGTGCCATAGTTGTCACCTCGTTTGTCCTCGGTAAGCATGCGAGTGTCGAATAGCTTTATCTTAGGGCAACACTCGAGTTACGCGAAACAATCTCTTGGCTATCATCTCCAATTAGGTTCTTTTCCTTATGAGCCCAAGTCTGGACCATTAAATATGCGTGTATACCATGGTTGTCCTGCAACCGCACGTGAATACCTTTGTTTGATCTACTAGCCAAGATAGATTCTCTCCAACTCTTCCTTTTGGCTATAGTTGTTTGATGCCAAGTTGTAAGACCCTTAACTGAATCCATGTTGGACCTACTGATTGCCTCTCCTACAGGTGATCTGGTGCAATGATAATCTTTCGTCGTCTGATCTCAAAATCGGTTGCTTGTAAATTTGGGTATCTACCTTATCAACTCAATCTATGATTGACATATTGGTTTTCGTCCTTAAAGTTTGAGTAATCCATCCCTAACCTTCCCAAGTCTCAGGATGTTTATCGATCTTGATCTCATGTTGTTGCCCAACATGAATGAATCTCCTATTAATCTTCTATCTGGAACTCACCTTGGTGGACGCAAGTCGTGCATAGAATTTAAGCAAGAGTCCATTGATCAGTTGTCTTTAGGAATTGAGCTATGATCTCTTGTGAGGTGTTTGATCTACGGATCTCCTCCTCGTTGATTTTAAACCTTATGACTACCTTTACTTGCTATACCTCCTTGTATAATGCTTGTTTTTACCACCCAAATTGTGTCACTTGAAATTTCACCTTGGTGGTGTGATCGGTAATGGTGTTATGAGTAGCAGCTAACGGTGCCGCGACGAAACCTAGGGCCTCCTTGTGACCGGCCAGCACATGGTTGTGCTACTGGGCACGCGCTGGTATCGTGGTTTCTAATCATGATCCATTGCGGAACAACATCAACGTGTTATTCTCATGTGAACTGTTTCTTGGTTATCTCTCCAAATCGTATAGTAAGATCCATATCTTAGACTGAAAGTAGTGGGACTTCCTTCTAAAGTTGCTAAGAGGAAAATCTTTGAAGAACAGGCCACCGACATAAACTTTAACAGACTACAATAGGTGGTAGACAAGTGACTCTACTTAGTTGTCAGACTATTGACGAACGTCATCTAGTGAGCAACGTATCTCATTTCTGTTGGATAAGAATCGATTGTCACATTACGCAAGTCTTAACCTTTGTATGCATAATGACCATACCATTGAGATCAACCATCTCTGGTGAGACTCAGTATCTGCTGGCTTCGATGGCAACCATCTGCTTTGTATCAACCACTATTATTGTGATCAAGAATGAAGTTTTGGAAATTTTTAGTGTTGAGAGACAACTGATTAGTACAAATAGGAAGGTTAATCTCCAGCTAGGTAATGACTCTTTGGTAGTTACGAAGGCCATGTCTTACAGAGCAATAACCAACAAGAAGTTAATCAACTAGCCAATAACTGGAGAGATACTCTATCTTCTAGAGCCATTGTGATCAAGTCAATTCCGTCTTGGACAATCACACAGATAGTGCAAGGTGTTCTATTAGCTAAGGTGAAGAAGTAGAGAAAATATGTGTTTTGCCTTGCAAAAGTAACCTGCAAGTTCAAAGCGTGTGCATCCTCGAATTGATATGTAATTTAATAGTCGAGATCTGTTGTTGGATGGCCCTTTTGAGGTCTCACAGATACTGGTTTACACTCTTTCAATTGCTTTTGCTTTCTCGTATCCCTAATGTACGAGCAGCCTTAGTTTCTACAAATTAAATTATACCATCGCGAATCAGAAGCAATTTGAAAAGTGTCAAACCACATATTTCCATCTTAGAGCTGCTGTTTGATCCTCAAGAGGAAGCCTCACGGTAAAAAGTTAGCCTGACAAAGCTAGTTTCACTACGTTGCAAGTCAAACTCAACTTACTGTGCGACTGCCTCGCGAAGGGGATTGTACTCAACTTGCTCGGTAGTGAGCTAATTACCGAAGTTGGTAAATACTTGCAATTTTTGCTGTCTGCCAGACCTCGCTATATCCTTCTTTGGCAATAATTGATAATACTCACTGATCTTTGGTATCTTAAAATGTTTTTACCCAAGAGGTTGCATCTGCTTCAACCCAGAGAACTGTTGCCATTGGATAAGAGAATCTTCTTAAGTAACATTTGGCAGAAATACGAAGCCGACAGAGTCATCTATCACATTCACTGACCCCTCGACAAACTCAGATAATGTAGTGTTGTCATCAGAGAAAGAGAACTGCACACATGGAACCTCAAGTAGTTTTCCTTTAGTTGGGTCTAAATGAATGAACATTTATGACCAACATAGACCCTGTCTGCTGTTTAGTCGGTATCCTATAACCTCAGAGAATGTTTGTCGTCTATGATCTCATCCTTTTGGAAGGTTGTGCTCAAACCATTTTGGTAGAGGACTGCTTTTCAAACTTTGTGAACATAGAGTCATTTTTATGAGTATACTTCTGAAGATTTTGGTCTAATGTAAAGTTCATATGACCTATGTTGTGCTCTTTAGAGAGTCAGATACTTGTGAGTGGTTCACTCAAGGACCAAATGATCTCCGTACACTGAGAATGCAGTATATGCTATCTTGGATTCCTCCCAAAGTAACAATGCTTCATGGAAGTCAATAAAGGAAATTCTTCAGACAAATTTTACCATGAAGAGTACGTATCAAAAAGTGCCTTTGACTGAACTGTTCACCGATGTTGAAGCTTTATAGCTGAACGCTATAGCAAATGTTGGGAACTTGATAACGTGTCTCTCTTCCTTAAGAGATCTTCCATTCCGAATCTCGGGACGCGATTCTTTTAAGGGGGGAGGGCTGTAACACCCCAGGTGTTGATCACCAATTAAGTAGTGGGTTTAAGCTCAAACATGATAAATTAGTGGAGATGACGATGTCAAAGTCAAACCTATGGAAATAAACCCTAATCTAAACTTGGATGTTGCACCCTTCTTTGCATATAGGCCATTTTTAAGATATATGCTTGGGTGTTGTTATCAAAGTATCTTCACATGTCTCACATCAGTAACTATCTATATGAAGCCCTGGAAAAGTTTCATGGAGTTTGGAATCAAAAAGTCACATGAAATGATAAGTTCCATTCCTATTGGAGCTTGCATCATTAAGTGAAGGGAATTGTAGATCATCAGCCAAACCTTGCAAACTTGTCCAAATGACTCTAGATGAACTCTACAAGACCTTAACTACACTTAGGACACTTAATGGAACAATGTTCATGTTGAACATTTTGCCTAAATATGCTTCTAATTGGTGGTTGACCATGTATGGACCCTGAAACACTTTTGTTTGACCATTTCAAAGGTGTGACCTAGAAGCTTTGCATGACTGTGCACCCTTTGACAAAGTTGTGGAGAATTTTATAAGGAACAAACTTTGTTTAAGAGTCAAGTCATGAAAATGTGTGGAACATGGGGCCCACAAGGCAGTTTTAGGGCTGATTTCAGCACTTAACTATTTTTAAGCCCTAATTCCGGTAACATCGACGTTGGCATCCCGCGTTCTCGTGATTTTGCTAACCAACATGATTTGACCCCTTAACAAAAGTTGGAGTTTATGTTATGGAGAACAACATGTAAAAAGTTGGGATCAATTTGACCAAGTTTGGCATTTGCAAAATCCCAAAACCGAGCCCTAGCTTAACATGTTGACACTGGTAATTTTGGGACTAATTATCTCCTAATCTACAGCTCCAATGACTATGACCCCCAAATAGAAATTGTAGAGCATACTGAGATGAACAACTTTGCTTTTTGGCCCAAAGACTGATTCGGTCTGGAAGTGGCCCAATTTGGCTCCCCACTTCGTCCTCACCGACGCCCGCCAGGTGTTCGTTGAATTGCCGCATAGGGCGACGCGTGGCCGAGCGCGTGGCAGCCATGCCTTGCTCGCGCCCCCACCTCCATGGACGTGTGCCTTGCTGCCCTGCCGAGCGCTCTGTCGCTTCAGAAGGGAAGAAACGAGTCCGTGCGCTCACTCTCCGCCCTCCTCCGCGCTCTCTCCCTCTCAGTTCGCGCTGAGCATGGTGGTGCCCTCTGGTCGCCATTGCCGGCCACCGGACAGAGCTCGCGGCCGCCCTCCCCTTCCCTAGCCGTGCTGCGAGCTGCCTCAAGGTCACGTACGCGCGTGGTCGGACCCTACCGACTGCTCCCGCGTGAGTCGTCGGCCTCCATTTGTGCCGCAACGTCACCGCCATAGCCGGCCATGCCAAGCTCCAGGCCGCCGGCATTCCTCCGCCACGACCCTCCTCGTCCTCAGCCGAGCGGAGCACCATCTTCCTCCCTTCACACCGCCCTCGAAGCGCCCCGTCTTCGGCCCCGTGGGCCACCGGCAAGCTCCAGCGCCGGAGCACCGGCCGACGGACCGCCGGCGCACGTGGCCAAGCCGCGGCCGACCGCCTTCCGCCGCTCCTCTGCCACCCCCGGGTGCGGAATAGCACGGTGGTGCCCGCTCTGCCCTTCAATTCCACCGCCGGGCTGTCTCCGGTCGGATCCCGGCGTCACCGGCGATCCTCTGCCCTGCTCTGGTTCAGTGTCCAGGGAAGGGAGAAGAAGGTCCTCGCGCCGTGAATTGAGGAAACTGCAGGGGGTTTTCTGTGAAACCCTAGACTCAATTGAATAGTGCAGTTAGGACTTATTTGCCCGATTTAAATAAAGTTCTTGCAAGGGCCTCACTGCGAAGTCTGTGACTCATATGAACAGTAAAATCAGAGCTCGGGTTGATTCAGCAAAAATCCAGGGGCCTCGAGGCAATAGTGTTTTCCTTTCTCCTTTTTACATTTTCTTTTATGCAGAATTTTGGCCAAATCTTTGGAAATTATTATCTCATCCTAGGAAGCTCCAAAAATAGTAAATAAGGACTTTTTGGAATCCTTGTGAATTTATCTATGCAGTAGATCTATAAAATGTCATGTTTTATTTTGAATTTTTAGCTGTAAAAATAGATCTATGCTTCTAGGTTTTCAATACTAGTTGTATTTGTCATTTTCATAACTACAGTTGTAGGGCTCCAAATGAAGTGAAATTTTTGTGGCATGCTACTCCTGTGATATTTGTTGCGTGGTAAAAATTTCATGAATTTTAGTTGTAGTATGAGTGAGTTATTGGTTTATCTTGCTCTCACATGAATTCTTGCTTTAGCAACTTGTCTTTTTCATAGAGGTTGCTATACATATCCAAATGGAGTGAAATTTGTACAGTAGACTATTGAGAGGATATGTGAGCCACTGTAATTTTTGTAGAATTTATTGTGCACTTTTGATAGGTGTTCATAATTCCACCTAATTATCTAAATAAATTAAGAAAATGTATTAAAAGAAATTATTTAGTATTGGGCACTATGTTTTCTGGTGTTCATTAGTCTTGGGTGACATGTTGGTAAAATTGGTTTTATCCAATTATATGTTTGCAACATAAGTTAATAATTATTTCTTGCAAATGAGGTTTCTGAACAGATTTGAGAATATTGTTAATTACCCTATGCAAATGATGTTTTCATGTCTTGTGTGCTATAACAAAGTTGTTGTGAATTTTATGATCTAGCTGCTGTTAAAATTTGGTGGCATTTGGCCATATGGTTTAGAAACTACAGCTGTTTAAAGTTGGGTTACAGAATTGCTTGCTCTCTGTCTTGTTAGACCAGTTTCTGTGTTTGTGTAAATTTGACATGTTAAACTTTGGAATCATGCTGTGATGATTATAAATAAAATATAGATAATTTCATAAGCTTTTCATAATGTCTTCTTGCCAGTCATTTGGAGTTGTAGATCTCCAGTTATGATTAAATTACTCAGCTGTTAGTCTGATGTCCAGAAGGTAGCAATTTCTAGTTCTAGTACCTTGATTAACTTTGTCATGCTTGGGTATTGAATTGTGACTCATATCTTTGATGATACTTGAGTGGTACCCTGTAATCTTGTGAGACTTGTTTCTTGAGTTATGTGCTTGCCCTCTTCTATGTTATGTCTTCTTGAGGATTAAGTTAATTAGCTCTAGGGTTTATGTGAACTTTGGTATGCTTGCATGATTACTTGTTTATTTCACTTCTTTGCATTCATACATATGCATTGTTGCACCTCATTTAGGTACATTAGCTGAAGCACGTGAAGGACCTGACGTGGAGCCAAACCCGACGACGGTGTTTGGTGGAACTATCCCGAAGATGGATGTACTCAGCGAGATTCATCTGACATACTCTAACTTGAGTCGGATCCCAGGCAAGCCCCGGAGCATTATAAGCCTCCTATCTTCAAAGCAATTAATTCTATATATGTTATAAGTATTGTTGCATTAAGTGATAGGAGTTGGTTGGAAACCCTTGCTGCATTATATCATTCCTTGTCCAGATATATGAATCCTTGAATCCTACGTAGACTAGGATCGAGTAGATGCTTAGCCCTGCTTTAAGCGGTAGAAGTCAGGTGATTTCCTGTCACCTGCAAGATATAGGGATAATCATGTATGGCACGGTTGGCTATATTTGCTATCATGGAAAGGAACCATGTGTTAATAAAATGAAATGAGACCGGGCGGGATGATGATAGTGAAGCGACAAGGCATGGAGGTCTTGGGTGTGGATCTATCCCCGTCTGAGTCATTTAAGGACCGATTCGCTGTACGTCCTTGAGTCATGTTGAACGCAGTCTAACACTTAGTTGGCCGGATAAGCCGTTCCGACCGCGAATCCGAGTAATACAGTTCAGGCCGGGAATCGACTGGTAGGTTGCTTCTTGGAGGAGAGAAAGGATGTGCTTGGGGACATTGGCGTGAGACCAATGGGGGGTTAGAGTCCCTATCACCTGGCAGAGTGTCGCCCTTGGGGTCGTGACATCATTCGGACCCGCGGCTCCTGAACTGTACCAAAGGTGACCTGAGCAGCCCTCGCCAGGTGTGACTCGGTGAGTGTTAGAAATACCCCTCCAGCTGGATAGGAATTCGATTCGAATCGCCGTCGCTCCCGGTTAGTGAGCACTTGACTTGAGCAGCGGCAACGTAGATTCAATTAAATTGAACGGATGGTTAATTGGATCACGATGGAAAGATTGCCTCAATTTATACCTGCTATGGTTAATATTGTTTGCTCCTAATAAAGTGAGTGCTCTAGTACAGGTTCTAATATAGATGATAGGTTAATGATAATTAACTTGATGCTTAAGCATTAATGATCGATCATCTATATTAAGCTTTTATGCAAAATGTTGTCAGCTAGCCCCACTTTATATCAGTCTTGCATGATCCTTGGTGTCACCTTATTTCTGGTTTCTGACGGGTAAGTCTAGCTGAGTACTTTGTCGTACTCAGGGTTTTATCCCCACTTGTTGCAGGTTGTGATGTATCATGGCGACTGCAAGAGTTGGGTGGCTCCTACCGTAGAGGCGGAGTGTGATCACGGGCATGATCCTTCTGAGTTATCTTCTCTCTAATGCTTTTGTTGGAAGTCGACCTTAGTACTGGCATATATTTGAAATAAAGGTGTTGTTAGTTTTAAATTACTTTGCTTCCGCTACTTTTGAACTTAAGTTGTAATAACTTTGTTGAACTCTGATGTATATTGAATTACTTGTGAAATGATTGTAACATGTGACTTGTTATGTTGAATCACTACGATCTTGGCTTGTATGTTGGTTGGTTTGAAATCCCTCGTGATTTCATTGGACTACCGGAGTTATATGGGCTCAAGTGCGAGAATTTGATCATTTCGGTGATTGTTTTTGTACTTGTGCTCTTATAATTTGGACGGTTCCGTTACAATGTAGGCTTTGCCTCCCTTCTTCTTCTTGTAAAACTCTCTTCTCTTGCCATCTTTCTTTTTGTATGGCTTGTTCTTCTTTTTCTCATCTTCTTCATCACTCGAATCATCTTTCTTGCCCTTGTTCTTGTTTTTGTACTTGTCTTTTGGAGGCTTCGGGCATTGATGAGCTAAGTGGCCAAGTTCACCACAATTGAAGCAATCCATCTCGGATATTGGCTTCCTTTTGCCACTTGTGAAGAATTTCTTCTTCTTGCCATTGAACTTGATGCCACTCTTGTTGAGCTTCTTTAGCATCTTGGTGGTCTTTCTCACCATGAGTGCAAGTGATGCATCATCAATATCACTTTCACTTAAGCTTTCTTGCACTACATGGCTTGGTCCTTCTTCTTTTTCTTTTCATGGCTAGCTTTGAAGGCCAAGTCTTTCTTCTTGGAAGATGATGAGCCCTCTTCCGGAGTGATATGCATGTACATCTTATGAGCATTGATCTTTCCCAATACTTGTGTCGGTGTTGCGGCGGAGAGATCACTTTGGTGAAGTACGGTGACAATGTGTCCATACTTCTCAACGGGAAGAACACTCAAGATCCTCCTTGTAACATCTGATTGACTCATTTGAGTGAGTCCAAGAGCATTGAGATCCTCTACAAGAACATTCAATCGAGTGTACATTTCATTAGCACTTTCTTTTGGAAGCATCTCAAAAGAATTAATTTTCTTTAAGGCAATATGATAGCGTTCCCAACGCTCACTCTTAGTTCCCTCATGGAGAGCACAAAGATTTTCCCATAATTCATGAGCGTTTTTGGCATTACGCACACGATTGAAGATATCCTTGCCTAGGCCCCGGTAGAGTGCATTTTTGCCTTTGCATTCCACCGGTCGTACTTCTCCTCGTCACCACTTGGGTTGGCGGGATCCCTTATAGGAGGAAGCCCTTCGGTTGCGGCTCTAAGACACCCAACATCTATGGCTTCGAGGTACGCCTCCATACGAATTTTCCAATATGGAAAATCGTCTCCCTCAAAAGTGGGAGGTGGTCCTTCCCCATTAGACATCTTGCTCTAGGCGGTGAAGCCTAAATAAAGAGCAACACAACTTTGATACCAATTGAAAGGATCAAGATGCCCAAGAGGGGGTGAATTGGGCTTTTCTAAAAATTAATTGCAAGAATTAAATCCTATAAGCCAAACTTCACCCCTAGTGTCTACTAGTGTTCCTTATGATTCTACCGATAAAAGTTTTGCACCTTAAGTTCCAATCCTAGTCTAGCATGACAATTCTAGGAAAGTAAACAAGCAATGAAAGTAATACACGAAAGTAAATGCTTGAAAGTAAGGGTTAGGAACACGACGATGTTTTCCCGAGGTATCAGAGAGTCACCACTTCCCACTAGTCCTCGTTGGAGCACCCGCGCAAGGGTGTAGCTCCCCCTTGATCCGTGCAAGGATCAAGTGCTCTCTATGGGTTGATTCTTCGACACTCCATCGCGGCGAATCACCCAAAACCGCTCACAACATGAGTTAGGTCACCCACAAGCTCGCCGGATGATCACCAAACTCCCAATCACCATCAAACCATCTAGGTGATGGCGATCACCAAGAGTAACAAGCTAGAACTCTCACTTGACCACAACAGGCCTAATGAGAAGATGGATACACACTTGCTACACTCTTGTCACTAGTGAGGAATCTCAAACTTTGATTCTCAAATCACTATCCTCACTAGGGCTCTTGCACTCCCTTGCACTTCAAAGGTATTTCTCAGCTGAACAAATGAGCAAGAGACCTCTAAAAGAGGTGAAGGGGATGTATTTATACACCCCACAGTCAAATCCAACCGTTACCTGCCAAATCAGCAAAACATGTACTGACCGGACGTGCCGGTCGTCGTGACCGGACGCGCCGGTCGTGTGTAACGGTCGAAAACCGAAAGTCAGCGCTGAGTGACCGGATGCGCCGGTCAGGGATGACCGGACGAGTCCGACCATGCAAGAACCTTACTGGAAACTGACCTGACGCTCGACCGCGTCCGATCATAGATGACTGGACGCGTCAGGTCAGCTTAGGACTGTAACAGAACCGACCAAATTATAAGAGCACAAGTACGAAAACAAGCACCGAAGCGCTCAAATTTTCAAACTTGAGCCCATATAATCCCGGTAGTCAATCGAAATCACGAAGGATCTCAAACCAAACTGCTTACAACCAGGATCGCATCATTCAACATACACATCGTACGTTACATTTCACAAGTTGTTCCAAAAATAAGTTTACACCACGGAGTAGCAAATATTACAAACCAAGTTTGAAAGTAGCGGAAGCATAACACACACACTAGTTAATTAAATACTGCCAGTCTGGATGATCGACATTCCGCAAAAGCATGAGGAAAGTACATAAAGACGATCATGCCCTTCTGATCTAGTCATCATCACCCGCCGGGTGGAGACACGTCTTGCAGAATCCCTGATAAAGCATGTCATCTGCAACAGGAGGGAATAAACCCTTAGTACTGGAATGTACTCAGCTAGACTTACCCGTCGAAAACCAGAAATAAGATGACACCAAGGATTATGCAAGGCTTACACAAGAGGCTAGCTGACATAACATTTTGCATAAAGGCATAAGTAATTTAAACTCTTGTAGCCTGTACTAGCAGTTATTTTTAGCATTTACCTGTCATCTATCTTAGCACCTGTACTAAACATGCACTTGATTATAATCAAACAATTATCATCATTATATCCAGAGCAGTTATGAATTGTGGCAACATTGTATCATTCCCTTAACCACCAGTTTATTTAATGAGATCTATGTTGCCGCTGCTCAAGTCAAGTGCTCACTAACCGGGAGCGACGGCGATTCGAATCGAATTCCTATCCAGCTGGAGGGGTATTTCTAACACTCACCGTGCAGACCCCTGCCAGGGTCGCACAGGCCACCGTTTCATATGATTCAGGAATCGCGGGTCCGAATAATGTCGCGACCCCAAGGGCGACACTCTGCCAGGTGATAGGGACTCTAACCCCCCTTGGTCTCACGCCAATGTCCCCTAGCATATCCTTTCTCTCCTCCAAGAAGCAACCTACCATTCGATTCCCGGCCTGAACCACATTACTCGGCTTCGCGGTCGGAACGACTTATCCGGCCAACTAAGTGTTAGACTGCGTTCAACATGACTCAAGGACGTACAGCGAATCGGTCCTTAAACGACTCAGACGGGCATAGCTCCACACCCAAGACGTGAAGTGTCTTTGCGGCTGTACTATCGAACTCCCGCCCGGTCTCAATTTCATTTTTAAGCATGGTTCCATCCACGATAGCCATAAAGCCACTCGTGTCTCCTTCCTACATCTCGCGGATGACCGGAAATCACCCAACTTCTACCGTACTAAGCAGGGCTAAGCATTGACACGTGCCTAAACCTAATATAGGATTAAGTACGATATCTGGACAAGGACAGGTATAATGCAACAAGTGTTTTCATATAACTCCTACAACTTAATGCAGTAAACAATTAAAATACTCAAGATTAATTTATAAAACGATGGGTTCAGCATTTACCGGGGCTTGCCTTTCAGAAAGGTTGCGGGTCTGTGATCCGGACACTCGGGTAGATTTTCTGACGGAGCTTCCCCGACGTTGGGTTCTTCTGCTAATTCCTCCGGTTGACTCAGCACCTCCTCCGGTATCGCTTGTTCGAACTCGAGGAGTGTCACCCCCTCTGGTACACCTATTGCATGAGTGCATAATAAATCCCATGAATGCATAATGAAAGATGCAATATGCTCGGAATGAAATGCATTACAACAATTTAACGCTCTATTCAAATTACTTCAAAAGAGTAGGTGCAAATTTCCTCTCTGGTAGAGAAGTACTCACCTAATCTACTTAACCTAAGATAAAGCTGCTCATCCTCAGTTAAGGCCCTAACACCTAACAATTACAAAAGTAGCATGTCTTAGGATATCTCACCATATCAATCAGCAAAACACCACAGTAAGCATTCTGGACAGCAGCTACTTGTTTGTATCACAACTGGAGATTTATAATTCCAAAAGATATGATCTAAGACAATCTGGAAAGCCTAAGAAATGCACTACAATTCATTTTCAGACCTCAACTCCAAACTCCTAAGTTTTCCAGGTCAAACTTCACAAGTTCCAGAATCTGTCCTCTCAAAACAGAGAGTAGCAGATTTTGAACTGCCACTTTAAACAACAGTAACTCTCAAACTACTAAGCCAAATGCTTCCAAATTTTGACACAAGCTAGTTCATCAAGTTTATTCCAACTTTGGTATTTGCAAGTTTTCCAGCAACCAATTTTTATCAAAGCCAAATTTAGAATTACTACTAGCTGTCCAGAAAACCTAAAATTACAAAGGTTAAACATTTATTGATGTGGCAAACATTCTCTAAGACCAAACTAATACTACCACAAGTTCACCAATGTCACAAAAACACCAGAAAGTAAGGTGTGCCCACCTAGAATATTTATTTAAACCCATTTCTTAATTTACTTAAGTAATTAAGTGGAATTTCAAACATATATGTAAACTGCTCCTAAAATTCTACAAAAATTACAGGGGACTCTCTGACCCAAAAAGAGACTACTGTAAAAATTTGAACTCAATTTATTCACAGAAACTCTCTGAACAAAATTCACAAGCCCAAAAGACTGATTTTTGTATAAATAACAAAGCATAGTAAAAAGTGTCAAACAACAGATTTCTTAATTTTCTTGGACACTCTAGGGTACCAAGACATTCTCCAAAAATTTATAAGAACATTGCACATGTAGAAAAATTACTAAAATTCCATTAAGCATTTCCTAAAATAAAAAGATAGTATTATAACTTGAAAAGTACTTAAGCACTGCTGCCCAAATTTTTACCAGAGCTAGAGCAAGTATAAATTAGCCTACCCACCAAATTTCATAATTTTTGAAACACTGAAACTCAAGATATAATTTAAACAAGTTTGCATGTGATTTAAAACACATTTCAAAGACCTATTTAAATATCCCAAAAACTAATCATCACATAGCAAACTCATATTTTTCTAAAATACTACACCTCATGCAGATTCTAACAAAATTTATCTCATGATTTTTGGATCATTAAAACCCAAGATCTATATTTTTCCAACTTGTACAAAAATCAGTGACAAAATAATAAAAATGAATTTCATTTCGGATGAACTGGGCCGGCCCGGAAACTCGGCCCACACACTCGCGCGCGCGCGGCCCGCTCAGCGCCCCCGCCCGCGCGCGACACTGACGGGCGGGCCCCCGCGGTCAGTGACCGGAGGTAGGGGAGGCGGAGACCCGCGAGCTCCGACGAGCTCGAGCTCGCCGGAGAAGAGCTCGCTCGGCCAATCGAACACCGCCTCGTGTTCTCCGTCACCCGGTGCGTCGATTGGTGCTCGTGGAATGGATGGGGATGGGGTGGAAGGGGCTTGTCACCGCGAGCGGCGGCCGGTGATGTCCGGTGGCGGCGCACCGTCGCCGGTGAGGATGTACGGTGCGGTCTAGGCTCGGTACGAGCTTCACCGAAGCTAGGCGGATCCGTTTTGCTAGGAAGGGAGGATGGAGAGAGACCCGAAGCACCCTGACCACGGTGAGGTCCCATGGCGGGCTCCGGCGACCTCTCGGAGAAGGGGAAGGAAGCAATGCGGCTCACCTTGAGTCAAATCGCGGGCTTCGGTGGGTCAAGGGGATGGAGGGTGGTGAGGCGGAGGGATTGGCGAGGTCAGGCGGTCGGTGATGCGGTGTAGCTCGCGCTTGAGCTCGCCGGAGAAGAACGGCAATGGCGGCTCGGTTTCGGTGTTCTTGGCAACTGGAAGAGAGAGGGCGGAGGAATGGAGGCCGGCTCGCGCGTCGTGGCGTCTTGAAGGCGTCGCGGCCTGACTGGTGGGGCCAGGGCCGGCGTACGGGCGCCACCGCGCCTCCACACGTCGACGACGGCCTGCGGCCGGTCGGCCACTCTCCCGGCTGACGAAACTGAATCAGTGAATGGTGACAGCGATGACCGACTGACAGAGCGACTTCCACGATGATTATCTCCCAAACCGGTTCGAATTAGTCGAAGATGATTACACCAATTTTGTAGAGCTACATGAGGTCTACAAGTTTGTCAATTGGAGTTTGGGCTGGTTCGGCCTAGATTTGAAACTACAGAGCTCCAAAGTGGTGCCCCTTGAAACTGAAATGCAGTTTCAGAGATCAACGCCGACTGAAACCCTAACTTCTTGACACTATATCTCCTAAACTATTGAGAACCAGGTGATGGTGATATTGACAATGTTGTAGAGCTATGTGTGGACAACAACTTTGTCAATTGGCTCAAAGGCTGGTTTGGCCTGGTTTGTGAGTTACAAGTTGCTAAAGTGAGGTACAGTGAAACTGAAAAGTCCAATTTCCAGACTTAGAATTTTTCTAAGTGTTGATCACCACTCAAGCTGACTTGTGGGCCATTTTTGAGCATGCTCTGGTCATTTTCATGAGATGGCCATATTAGAACTTTTGTTCCTCATGAAATTCTCTACAACTTTACTTAAGGTTGCTTCTCCATGCAAGATTTCTAAGCTGGACTTTTTAACTGGTCAAACTAGAGCCTTCTAGGGTCAAATGGTGGTCAACTTCTCTTGGAGGGCAAATTTGTAATTTTGGTCAACATGAAACTTGTTCCAAATGTTACCCTAAGTATAACTAAGGTGTTGTAGGTCATGATTGGCTACCTTACCTTTTTGTTACACCAACTATCAAATACTTCATGAAATAAATCAAACAAACCCTAGAATAATCACATGTGTTGCATCACATAAAATAACAAACATGAATGATGCATGCTTATGCTTATGCAATGCAAATGCAATGCAATTAAGGACTAAACACTTGAAGTGTTACAGCCCTCCCCCCTTATAAAAATCTCGTCCCGAGATTTGGAAAGCGTACCATTTTTCATAGAATTCTTTATAACCATCCCACAAATAATCCTCCCATTCCCACGTAGCATCACTCTCACTTCCCTGATTACTCCACATCACTTTGTACCACTTAACCACTTTACTTCTAGTTACTCGTTCCTGAGTATCGATCACTCGGACTGGCTTTTCTTCATAGGTTAGGTCGGATTCCAGCCTGATATCACCTAAAGGAACTTGTTCCTCAGGAACTCGAAGACACTTTTTAAGCTGAGATACATGGAAAACGTTGAATATGGCTCTCATCTCAGGAGGCAACTGGATTTTGTACGCAACAGCTCCACTCTTGCCTATGATCTGGAAAGGACCCACGTATCTTGGTGCAAGTTTCCGCTTCACACCAAAACGTTGGACACTCTTCATTGGAGAAACTTTCAAATAAACGAAGTCTCCAACTTCAAATTCGAGTGGTTTTCTACGATGATCCGCATAGCTTTTCTGTCTCGCTTGTGCTGCAGCCATGTGTTTCTGGATGGTACGGACTTGTTCCTCGGCTTCCTGGACAAAATCAATGTCATAATACCTTCTTTCCCCAGCTTCTACCCAGTTTAGTGGAGTTCGACACTTTCGACCGTACAAAGCTTCGAATGGGGCCATCTTAATACTCTCTTGATAACTGTTATTGTACGAGAATTCGGCTAAAGGTAACCATTTTTCCCAAGAACCCTTGGATGAAATGACGCATGCTCGCAACAGATCTTCCAAGATTTGGTTAACTCGTTCTGTCTGACCCGATGTCTGGGGGTGATAAGCAGAGCTTCTCACTAACTTGGTTCCCAGAAGGTGATGCAAATGCTCCCAAAAGCGAGCAGTGAACTGGGGACCACGGTCAGAAACGATAGTACGAGGTATCCCATGAAGCCGGACTATCTGATTGAAGTACAACTCCGCATAGTCAGTGGGACGATAGTCCACTCTAACTGGAATGAAATGAGCTGATTTGGTCAAACGATCCACAATTACCCAAATAGAGTTATGATTTTTGACAGTAGGAGGAAGTCCGACAATGAAATCCATACTTATCTCTTCCCATTTCCAGCCTAGAATGGAAAGTGGCTGAAGTAGCCCAGCTTTCATGTGCACAGCTTTAACTCTGCAACAGGTGTCACATCTAGCAACATATGCAGCTATCTCTTTCCGCATCTTGGTCCACCAATAAAGTGGCTTCAAATCATAATACATCTTATTACTACCAGGATGGATGGACAACTTGGACGAATGTGCTTCGGACATAATATCATTTCGAAGCTCCCGGTCCTTAGGCACAACTAACCTATCCTTGAACCATAGTACACCCTCTTCATCTATCCTGAACTGTGTAGTTTCTTGTTCTTTCATCTTACGCTTGATGTGAAATATACCAGTGTCAGTCTTTTGAAGCTCAATAATTCTGCTTTTGAGAGTACAACTGACAGTGATGTTGTACAAGACTGCTGGATGTAGAAGGCGAGATCGATGAAAATCAGTTTCAATTAAGGAATGGCAATGAGACTTACGGCTTAAAGCATCCGCAACCACATTTGCCTTGCCAGGATGATAGTGCACTTGAAGGTTATAATCCTTAATCAACTCGAGCCATCTTCGTTGACGCATATTTAACTCGGGTTGGGTGAAGATGTATTTGAGGCTTTTGTGGTCTGTGTAGATATTGCAAACATTGCCCAACAGATAGTGTCGCCAGGCTTTCAAAGCATGAACAACTGCGGCGAGTTCTAAGTCATGCGTTGGATAATTCACCTCATGCTTCCGAAGTTGTCGAGAAGTATATGCAATTACTCGGCCTTCCTGCATCAACACACCTCCCAAACCTATGCCGGAGGCATCACAATAAACATCAAATGGTTTCTCGATATCCGGTTGTGCCAAAACCGGAGCTGAGGTTAGGAGGGTTCGTAGTTGGTGAAAAGCCGCATCACACTCAGGAGTCCAGACAAACCTGGTGTCTTTCTGCAGCAACCGAGTCATTGGCTTGGCTATTTTGGAGAAATCCGGGATGAAGCGACGATAATAGCCAGCCAAACCAAGAAAACTCCGGATCTCGTGAACCGAGATAGGAGCCTTCCAGTTCAGTACTTCCTGTACCTTGGCGGGGTCCACCATAATTCCTCCATCGGACAACACATGCCCAAGGAAAGGTACTTCTCGAAGCCAGAATTCGCACTTACTGAACTTTGCATATAGTTGATGTTCCCGCAGTCTTGTGAGGACTATACGCAGATGTTCAGCGTGATCCTCCTCATTCACAGAGTATACCAGGATGTCATCAATAAATACCACCACAAACTTGTCCAATTCAGGCATAAACACTGAATTCATCAAGTACATGAAGTGTGCGGGGGCATTTGTCAAGCCGAAGGACATAACAAGATACTCATAAAGACCGTATCTGGTAGAAAAGGCTGTCTTTGGAACATCTTCCGGACGGATTTTAATTTGATGGTAGCCAGATCTTAGATCGATCTTGGAGAAAACTTTAGCTTTAGACAACTGATCGAACAAGATGTCGATTCGCGGTAGAGGGTACTTATTTTTGACAGTGACTGCATTGAGAGGTCTATAATCTACGCACATCCGCAACGACTGATCCTTCTTCTTTACAAAGATAGCAGGACATCCCCATGGCGATGAACTAGGACGAATCAACCCTTTCTTCAAAAGTTCATTCAATTGCACCTTAAGTTCAGCTAGTTCATTTGGAGGCATCCTATAGGGTCTCCTAGAGATGGGAGCCGTGCCAGGCAACAACTCAATTTTAAACTCCACATCCCGATCCGGAGGGAGTCCCGGCAAATCATCGGGAAAAACGTCCGGAAATTCATTTACTACGGAAATTTCAGCCAACGCCTTTGCTTGCACAGCATGAACTTTCCCAGACAAATCAACTTTTCTGGGAAGTTGTACCAGAAAACCCTTTTGATCTGTAGGATCTCTGAGCATAACTACCCGAGCGGATGTGTCAATGAGTACCCCATTCTGACTCATCCAATTCATGCCCAAGATAACATCTATGTCTAAACCAGGTAAAACCAATAGGGCAAGCGAATAACTTCGCCCTTCTATCTCAAACTTAAGGTTCCCCACTACTTTGTTTGTGGAAATATTCCCACTTGCAGCACTAATACAATAACCCACACCTTCAACAGTATGCAATTTGTGTGCAAATTTGGATGCAAACTTAGGACTGATAAAGGAATGCGAAGCACCCGAATCAAAAAGTACCACTGCAGGGTGTTGGTCAACTAGAAACTTACCAGCGGTGACCACTTCACCAGATGGAATCTCCTCAATGCTGTTATAATGAGCGTGCCCTTGACGACTACCTTGGTTGACATTTTTCTTAGGGTAAGGACAGTTCCGGGCCCAATGACCTGGCTTGTTGCAATTCCAGCAAGGCATATTGCTAGGAGGAACACTAGAGCTGCTCTGTCCAGAAGTCCCCTTTGGCAGAGCGACGGTATAAGCCTTACGGAACCCCGTTTTTGCAGCAGGCTTCTTCTGCGGCGGACGGAACTTTGTATTTTGAGCAGGTGGGCGAGGGGAAGACCTCAGTGCCGCTGAGGCCCTTGACTGAGAAGCACTTGCCTCGAGGGCCCTTTTACGGCTCTTAGAGGCAGAATAAATAGTATTGTTGTTCTCCTGGGTCAAAGCATCGCTGATGAAATTATTGAAAGTAGTACATTTGCTAGTGCCCATAGTTTTCATCAGTTTTGGGCCGAGGCCCCTTTTGAAGCTAGCAATCTTTTTGGCATCGGTATCCACAAACTCTGTGGCATACCTTGCCAGGTTGTTGAAGGACTGCAAGTATTCAGTCAGGCTTTTGTTTCCTTGCGACAGCCTCATAAACTCTGTGTGCTTGATTGCCATAAGACCGGGAGGGATATAATTTCCTCGGAATGCCGCCTTAAACTGATCCCAAGCAATCAGAACATTGGCAGGCAGTGTGGAACGATAGTGGCTCCACCAAATGCCCGCCGGACCATGCAACTGATGGGAAGCATACTCAGTTTTCAGCTCATCAGTTAGGCGTAGCAGACGAAACTTTTGTTCAATGGTATTCAACCACTCATCAGCTTGCAGTGGTTCCTCCGCTTCCTTGAAGAGCGGGGGCTTTGTATCCAGAAAGTCCTTGAAATCGCTGTACTGATTTGGCTCTGGGCCCTGGCGGCCATGACGAGCCTCTCGATTAGCCAGTTGGCGCATGGCGTCAGCCAACATACGCTGCCCCTCAACCACTGATTGCATCAACTCGGCCGGAGTAGGTGGTGGCGGAGGGGGCGGCTGTTCCTCCTCCTCATTTCCACGACCCCGGCGTAGATTGTACGACATCTGCAAAATACATAGCCAATGAGCACTGACGATGTGGGAAATTTATAGATGAATCATTGCGAAATGAGATTTCTCATAATAATTAAGGCACAATAATTCATCACAACCGCACAATCCATTCTAGCGCATCATTTGACGAGATCATACTTGGTAATCCAACAAGATGCTCTTTGTTAAAGGCCCACTCATAGGGAGCACAACGGTTACCGGACCGTTTACGTTGCTATCTACGTGATTTTTGACCTTTTGCACGGTACTTGGATTCGATCTCAAGATTTTTAGTTGACTGTGAAAGGCTACTTCAAACTGACCACAAAGAGACTCCTCAATGAAGAGTTCCATGGTGGATCATGACTAGCCACCTCGATACCTGCGCGTGCCAAGCAGCACAGCCTTATGTCGCGCGCCATAGGAGGCCCTCGGTTTCATCGCGGCACCGAAGGGTGCTAATCGTGACACCATCATCGAACGCAACATAATAAGACATCAAGTTGTGATCGAAATTAACAGGTTCAAACTACATTCAGGAAACATACGGTTCAACCTTACATCCCAAAGTCAAGTTATTACAAGGCCTCACTCCTTCACAGGGAGGGCACAAAAGACGATCCTAACATTATAGGCACGTGATGACTACTCTAAGCATCATCCTCCGAGTCAGTGTCAAGGATCTCCTCGCCGTCCTCATCACTGACAGGCTCTAACTCCTCGTCTTCTTCTTCTTCTGGCTCTTCCTCTGGTGCTTCTGCAGGTGGGGCATCCTGTGGTCCATCAACCTCCACTTCATCATCATCCTCAGCCATGAAGATTCCTGATCACATATCTTCATCTACATTGTTGTTTCTAGGTAGCAGGGGATTAAGCTGGTTATTCAGGCGGTGCACTTCTTCATGAAGGTTGTCATTGTATTCTTCAGCATTTTCTAACTGTTGCTCGAGCTCAAACTGGCGAGCTCTCAGAACGTTCTCCTCGTGCCAGGCTTCATCCCTCTGGTTCATGACACGGACCAGCATGCATTGACAGTTGCAGTTTGCTACTGTCAATCTCTGGACTGCAAGGGTTTCCTGGTCACGATCACGAATCACTTGCTCCAGTTGCTGACGCGCTGCATTTCGGGCAGCAGTCACTTCAGCCAACTCTGCCCTCAGCCTTTCCACCTCAGTAGGCTCAGGGCGGGGCTCACGTTGAGCGAGCTGGTGTCGCGGTGCCCTGCCCCCAGTGGATTTACGAGCGGTCCTCTTGGTACGTGCCATCTGTAGCAACAGATAAGATACGACTTAAAGTGAGGATCATTTAGGGGATACGAAATTTACTTTAATCGGGAGTACTGAAAATTTTTAAGGAGGGAGTAAATGATATGTATGATATAATTAAACATGATGCATGCACGTTCCGTACGCCCTCTCACCTTAGTAGAAACATAAAGTTCTAACGCTAGGCGGTGGCATACATACGTTCTCTCATATAAGCGAAACTATCGGTCTACTCGTTACGCTGTTAGTGTACCTGCAGAAAACCTCATTTCAGCCTAACAGTTTCCCAATATAAGCACACAAGAAAGCAGTAATTTAAATACTTTCCATATACACATCCCCAGATGTATATACTTCAGTATCAAAGCTACCCGATTGATAGATGCCCACAATTAAGTGCTTTTACATAGTTACATGGTTTAAACATGTAAAGATGTAAGTCACCAAAACTACTCTCCCCTAGACCGCCGGTTGGACGATCATGCTCTCACAACTCACACTTACCAGAGCGTCGAGGTAATTGATCCATACATTACCACCCAAGTGGATGGCATCCATACAATATCACGCCGTATGGACGACGAAACAAAAACAAACAAGGCCCCCAAGTTAGTCTTTATAATAAGCCACCTAAGAGTCCTTATTTGGGCTAAGGGATGTGATCACTGGCATACCTAAAAATAATTTTTAGTGCTTTAACCCTATTTCATAATTAAATACTTTTGTTTTTAAATACTCATATGATGTGTTTAATGTTGAATTATGCTCCGATACCAGCTGTAACAGAACCGACCAAATTATAAGAGCACAAGTACGAAAACAAGCACCGAAGCGCTCAAATTTTCAAACTTGAGCCCATATAATCCCGGTAGTCAATCGAAATCACGAAGGATCTCAAACCAAACTGCTTACAACCAGGATCGCATCATTCAACATACACATCGTACGTTACATTTCACAAGTAGTTCCAAAAATAAGTTTACACCACGGAGTAGCAAATATTACAAACCAAGTTTGAAAGTAGCAGAAGCATAACACACACACTAGTTAATTAAATACTGCCAGTCTGGATGATCGACATTCCGCAAAAGCATGAGGAAAGTACATAAAGACGATCATGCCCTTCTGATCTAGTCATCATCACCCGCCGGGTGGAGACACGTCTTGCAGAATCCCTGATAAAGCATGTCATCTGCAACAGGAGGGAATAAACCCTGAGTACTGGAATGTACTCAGCTAGACTTACCCGTCGAAAACCAGAAATAAGATGACACCAAGGATTATGCAAGGCTTACACAAGAGGCTAGCTGACATAATATTTTGCATAAAGGCATAAGTAATTTAAACTCTTGTAGCCTGTACTAGCAGTTATTTTTAGCATTTACCTGTCATCTATCTTAGCACCTGTACTAAACATGCACTTGATTATAATCAAACAATTATCATCATTATATCCAGAGCAGTTATGAATTGTGGCAACATTGTATCATTCCCTTAACCACCAGTTTATTTAATGAGATCTACGTTGCCGCTGCTCAAGTCAAGTGCTCACTAACCGGGAGCGACGGCGATTCGAATCGAATTCCTATCCAGCTGGAGGGGTATTTCTAACACTCACCGTGCAGACCCCTGCCAGGGTCGCACAGGCCACCGTTTCATATGATTCAGGAATCGCGGGTCCGAATAATGTCGCGACCCCAAGGGCGACACTCTGCCAGGTGATAGGGACTCTAACCCCCCTTGGTCTCACGCCAATGTCCCCAAGCACATCCTTTCTCTCCTCCAAGAAGCAACCTACCATTCGATTTCCGGCCTGAACCACATTACTCGGCTTCGCGGTCGGAACGACTTATCCGGCCAACTAAGTGTTAGACTGCGTTCAACATGACTCAAGGACATACAGCGAATCGGTCCTTAAACGACTCAGACGGGCATAGCTCCACACCCAAGACGTGAAGTGTCTTTGCGGCTGTACTATCGAACTCCCGCCCGGTCTCAATTTCATTTTTAAGCATGGTTCCATCCACGATAGCCATAAAGCCACTCGTGTCTCCTTCCTACATCTCGCGGATGACCGGAAATCACCCGACTTCTACCGTACTAAGCAGGGCTAAGCATTGACACGTGCCTAAACCTAATATAGGATTAAGTACGATATCTGGACAAGGACAGGTATAATGCAACAAGTGTTTTCATATAACTCCTACAACTTAATGCAGTAAACAATTAAAATACTCAAGATTAATTTATAAAACGATGGGTTCAGCATGCACCGGGGCTTGCCTTTCAGAAAGGTTGCGGGTCTGTGGTCCGGACACTCGGGTAGATCTTCTGACGGAGCTTTCCCGACGTTGGGTTCTTCTGCTAATTCCTCCGGTTGACTCAGCACCTCCTCCGGTATCGCTTGTTCGAACTCGAGGAGTGTCACCCCCTCCGGTACACCTATTGCATGAGTGCATAATAAATCCCATGAATGCATAATGAAAGATGCAATATGCTCGGAATGAAATGCATTACAACAATTTAACGCTCTATTCAAATTACTTCAAAAGAGTAGGTGCAAATTTCCTCTCCGGTAGAGAAGTACTCACCTAATCTACTTAACCTAAGATAAAGCTGCTCATCCTCAGTTAAGGCCCTAACACCTAACAATTACAAAAGTAGCATGTCTTAGGATATCTCACCATATCAATCAGCAAAACACCACAGTAAGCATTCTGGACAGCAGCTACTTGTTTGTATCACAACTGGAGATTTATAATTCCAAAAGATATGATCTAAGACAATCTGGAAAGCCTAAGAAATGCACTACAATTCATTTTCAGACCTCAACTCCAAACTCCTAAGTTTTCCAGGTCAAACTTCACAAGTTCCAGAATCTGTCCTCTCAAAACAGAGAGTAGCAGATTTTGAACTGCCACTTTAAACAACAGTAACTCTCAAACTACTAAGCCAAATGCTTCCAAATTTTGACACAAGCTAGTTCATCAAGTTTATTCCAACTTTGGTATTTGCAAGTTTTTCAGCAACCAATTTTTATCAAAGCCAAATTTAGAATTACTACTAGCTGTCCAGAAAACCTAAAATTACAAAGGTTAAACATTTATTGATGTGGCAAACATTCTCTAAGACCAAACTAATACTACCACAAGTTCACCAATGTCACAAAAACACCAGAAAGTAAGGTGTGCCCACCTAGAATATTTATTTAAACCCATTTCTTAATTTACTTAAGTAATTAAGTGGAATTTCAAACATATATGTAAACTGCTCCTAAAATTCTACAAAAATTACAGGGGACTCTCTGACCCAAAAAGAGACTACTGTAAAAATTTGAACTCAATTTATTCACAGAAACTCTCTGAACAAAATTCACAAGCCCAAAAGACTGATTTTTGTATAAATAACAAAGCATAGTAAAAAGTGTCAAACAACAGATTTCTTAATTTTCTTGGACACTCTAGGGTACCAAGACATTCTCCAAAAATTTATAAGAACATTGCACATGTAGAAAAATTACTAAAATTCCATTAAGCATTTCCTAAAATAACAAGATAGCATTATAACTTGAAAAGTACTTAAGCACTGCTGCCCAAATTTTTACCAGAGCTAGAGCAAGTATAAATTAGCCTACCCACCAAATTTCATAATTTTTGAAACACTGAAACTCAAGATATAATTTAAACAAGTTTGCATGTGATTTAAAACACATTTCAAAGACCTATTTAAATATCCCAAAAACTAATCATCACATAGCAAACTCATATTTTTCTAAAATACTACACCTCATGCAGATTCTAACAAAATTTATCTCATGATTTTTGGATCATTAAAACCCGAGATCTATATTTTTCCAACTTGTACAAAAATCAGTGACAAAATAATAAAAATGAATTTCATTTCGGATGAACTGGGCCGGCCCGGAAACTCGGCCCACACACTCGCGCGCGCGCGGCCCGCTCAGCGCCCCCGCCCGCGCGCGACACTGACGGGCGGGCCCCCGCGGTCAGTGACCGGAGGTAGGGGAGGCGGAGACCCGCGAGCTCCGACGAGCTCGAGCTCGCCGGAGAAGAGCTCGCTCGGCCAATCGAACACCGCCTCATGTTCTCCGTCACCCGGTGCGTCGATTGGTGCTCGTGGAATGGATGGGGATGGGGTGGAAGGGGCTTGTCACCGCGAGCGGCGGCCGGTGATGTCCGGTGGCGGCGCACCGTCGCCGGTGAGGATGTACGGTGCGGTCTAGGCTCGGTACGAGCTTCACCGAAGCTAGGCGGATCCGTTTTGCTAGGAAGGGAGGATGGAGAGAGACCCGAAGCACCCTGACCACGGTGAGGTCCCATGGCGGGCTCCGGCGACCTCTCGGAGAAGGGGAAGGAAGCAATGCGGCTCACCTTGAGTCAAATCGCGGGCTTCGGTGGGTCAAGGGGATGGAGGGTGGTGAGGCGGAGGGATTGGCGAGGTCAGGCGGTCGGTGATGCGGTGTAGCTCGCGCTTGAGCTCGCCGGAGAAGAACGGCAATGGCGGCTCGGTTTCGGTGTTCTTGGCAACTGGAAGAGAGAGGGCGGAGGAATGGAGGCCGGCTCGCGCGTCGTGGCGTCTTGAAGGCGTCGCGGCCTGACTGGTGGGGCCAGGGCCGGCGTACGGGCGCCACCGCGCCTCCACGCGTCGACGACGGCCTGCGGCCGGTCGGCCACTCTCCCGGCTGACGAAACTGAATCGGTGAATGGTGACAGCGATGACCGACTGACAGAGCGACTTCCACGATGATTCTCTCCCAAACCGGTTCGAATTAGTCGAAGATGATTACACCAATTTTGTAGAGCTACATGAGGTCTACAAGTTTGTCAATTGGAGTTTGGGCTGGTTCGGCCTAGATTTGAAACTACAGAGCTCCAAAGTGGTGCCCCTTGAAACTGAAATGCAGTTTCAGAGATCAACGCCGACTGAAACCCTAACTTCTTGACACTATATCTCCTAAACTATTGAGAACCAGGTGATGGTGATATTGACAATGTTGTAGAGCTATGTGTGGACAACAACTTTGTCAATTGGCTCAAAGGCTGGTTTGGCCTGGTTTGTGAGTTACAAGTTGCTAAAGTGAGGTACAGTGAAACTGAAAAGTCCAATTTCCAGACTTAGAATTTTTCTAAGTGTTGATCACCACTCAAGCTGACTTGTGGGCCATTTTTGAGCATGCTCTGGTCATTTTCATGAGATGGCCATATTAGAACTTTTGTTCCTCATGAAATTCTCTACAACTTTACTTAAGGTTGCTTCTCCATGCAAGATTTCTAAGCTGGACTTTTTAACTGGTCAAACTAGAGCCTTCTAGGGTCAAATGGTGGTCAACTTCTCTTGGAGGGCAAATTTGTAATTTTGGTCAACATGAAACTTGTTCCAAATGTTACCCTAAGTATAACTAAGGTGTTGTAGGTCATGATTGGCTACCTTACCTTTTTGTTACACCAACTATCAAATACTTCATGAAATAAATCAAACAAACCCTAGAATAATCACATGTGTTGCATCACATAAAATAACAAACATGAATAATGCATGCTTATGCTTATGCAATGCAAATGCAATGCAATTAAGGACTAAACACTTGAAGTGTTACAAGGACCTTACTGAAACGTGACTGGACGCGTCCGATCACTTCACAGTCGCGTCCGATTACACTGTTTACCCTCTGGAACACGTGTCAGACTGATCACTGCGTCCGGTCCTCGCAGGGACCGCGTCCGGTCAACCAGTTAACGACGCAGTGACTTGTTAGTACTGACCGGACGCGTCCGGTCGTGACAGACACCGCGTCCCGTCATAGGTAAACGGCTCAAACGACTTCGAAACGCGACGCAACTTGAACTAAGTTGCTTCCAACTGAACTTTGAGCTTTTCTAGAGCTACCTAGTGCTAAGTTTGACAAGTGTGCACCACACCTAAACAAAAGACTCACCTAAGTCAAGCTACTCGCTCATGCCCCCCCTTTATAGAACGGTCAAAGGAAGAAACAAAGATCCTAACAACTATTCCGGATGTAACTCAATACCTTGACATCCGAAACTAACTGTCCTTAATCTTGTCGTTGATCCTTTGAAAACCGAAATGATTTCCATCAAGGGACATGAATACCATAGTGTTCAAAGCAGTTATCAACTCCATAACCTAACTTACCAACGTTTCTGTAAAACACACTTTAGTCATGGTAATAATGCGTTGTCATCAATTACCGAAACCAACACCGGGGCCTAGATGCTTTCAGTTACTTCACAGGCTTTGGTTGCAACAGTATTGCAACAATTGGCACCCAAATGGTCACGTTTTTTTTTTCTGTTGGACACTTGGATGGCGATCTAGTTCTAGAATTAATAGTCATTAGAGTGCCAGACTTTTCGTTGTTTTTTAGGCTTTGTGCTTTTATGTAGAGGCCGAAAGTGAGTTCATGATTATCGTATCAGCTCAATGTAATTGGAAACTGACAGGAATGGGTATGCATTTCCTGTCACCCAAACCGTCAGGGAAAGGACTAACAGGAACTAGTTTTCCCATTCGATGGCGCAAACCCTGACAGGAACGATGGCACCATCAGGATCGGTCACAGCCATCCTTGTGTTCCAAAAACACATTTAATAAATTATTATACATTATTCTAGCATATGCATTATCCATCACAGAAACAGGTTTACTCACTCTAGATTTCAAAATGGTTCACAAATTCAAACTGCACAATATATAAAATTTCAAGCTAGTTCAAGAGTTTATACGGCGGTCATCCTAGTGCCCGGACGTCCAGCGCGAGCGCTGCGTCCAAACTAATGCTGGACGAAAAACTCGAAGCTCGTTAGGTCACTCGGCTCGTGGCTGGCTCGACTCGGCTTGGATCGTTATGATAATGAACCGAGCTGAGCCAAGATTTTAGCTCGTTAGCTATAATGAGCCAACTCGAGCTAGCTCGCGAGCCAAACGAGCCACGGTTTCGGGGAAAAGGTCATTGTAACTTATATTAGTTTTGTATTACTTCATGTCTTACACTTTACAAATGGTTGATATGTTAGCACATATGAATATTTTGTTCGATTTAAGGCTGTTGGATGTATTATTTTTGTGTTATTACTACTCTCAAGCTTTAGATAAATGCAAATATTATATTTTGTGTATTTTTATACCTGGCTCGTGAGCTTAACGAGCCCGCTCGAGCTCGTAAACGAGCCGAGCCGAGCTAGCTCGTTATCTTAACGAGCCGAGCTAGCTCGTTATCTTAACGAGCCGAGCCGAGCCGAGCCGGCTCGTTGTCCAGCCTTAGTCCAGGCGCTGCTCCTCTTCTCAAACCCGCCTGCCCCTCGCAGAATCGGATCGGAATAGAATGGACTAGAATTGCGTCCCTCCACGCCCCTGTCCTCCGTTCACCACCGCGGCCCTATCCCTGTTCCCCAATGCACTCCGTTCCCCCACCACGTCCTGTTCCCCACTGCTCCGCTGTCCCAAAAGCACGAAACACTTCAAGTGCAACATCGTAAAAAATATGTGAAAAATATAGTGCAACATTAGGATATAAATACTGCAACATCACAAAACTATATAGTGCAATATTGAAAATTATGTACTGCAACATCAAAAAATTATGTACTACAACATTCGAAAAGTATGTACTGCAACATCTCAAGCAATAGTACTGCAACATCGCAAAATCAACCATAAAACATAGAAAAATGAAAACAACTCAATAATCACCTTTCGGTGCTGCAACATTTGAAAAAGCTAATTTCAACAATCCCCTATTGCAACAATCCCAACATTATAACTCCCTTCATTCCAAATTATAAGTCGCTTTGACTTTTTTGGTACATCCATTTTACTATGCATCTAAATATATATTGGGGTATCTAGACACATAGCAAAATGGATGCACCAAAAAGTCAAAGCGACTTATAATTTAGAACGGATGGAGTAAATTGCAAGAACAGAAGTAAAATATACAAAGTAGAGACTAGAGAGTGATCAAACAACATACACTAGAGGATGGCACAAGATATATTATTGTGGTACGGTGACTTGCTTGTCAGTTGTCACCTACATACGTATACACGTTGAGGCGAGTCCAAGGATCCATAGGCGGAGCCAGTGGGTGACACGGGTATGGTGCGGCATACCCTAGGCTACAAGCTACTGCAGGGCCAGTAATTAGGCCAGACATCCAACGAAGCACGGCAGCAGGAGCACTACTTCTATGCACAAATCCAGACAAGCTATAGGCTCTGCAGTACGTACAGCGTTCCAGAACGAAGTCATACTTTTCTGTCCAAATAATCCCCTAAACTAATATTTGGTTTGATTTACTCTCCCAACTATTTGAGTTAGTCTAGTTTTGCAACGTATCAGGTGGAAACCACACCCTTCGTTAAAACCCATGCAAACCACGGTAAAAAAAGTTGTCTAAATTCACCAAAAAAATCACAAACAAAGTCGAGTTTGGACAAGATATTTTACAAGGTTGTGTATCATCATATCATCTACATATGTGATTTTTTTGGTGAATTTAGACGACTTTTTTGCCGTGATTTGCATGGGTTTTCACGAAGGGTGTGGTTTCCACCTGATATGTTGCCGTCTAGTTTACCCTCAACAAGATTTGTTATTTTTGTTTCCCTGCATATAAGTTGAGTTTAATATCAAGTTTCATGAGGCGATAGAGGACACCATAAGTTATGTTAGAAAAATATATCTTAATGTTTTGCCACTATTTTTATAGGCTATGAAATTTAATAATAAATTAACGTTAGAGATATGATATCTCACAAAAAATAATGATGAAAAATTCAAATGTACTTCTCTAACACAAAATGTGAAACTAAAACACAATTTGTACATAGTAAAACAAAAAATATCGTTTTAAGGTGTAAATTGGACGAACTATCACGGGGCAACTTTTACTGTGTATACCGAATTGCTAAGAGAATTTTGTCGAATTACATATAAAAGTTCAGATGCGGCATACCCTATACCAAAATCCTAGATCCGCCACTGCAAGGATCACCATGCTCCTCTACAGATCAACAAGTCCTCAAGGTTGGCTCCAACGTGAGAGCTTGTCAATGAGCTGGCTAGATCACAAGGTGCTTCTCCAAGCCTCATATGCACTGGAGTGGTTCTCTTCGCCTCTAAGGCTAGAATGAACCCAATAGTCCCTAACAATCACCTCTGGAGCATATCACATCTCCAGTTGAGTGTTTCACGGAGTATCCACTAACCCAATCCATCTAGGTGGCGATAATTATCAAGAGTAACAAAAAAAATGTAGCCTAAGATCACCATATTCTAAGGCGACCATCTCTATTAATCGACTATTTACATAGATGATTGGCTTAAAACGTAAATGATTTGGGGACCTGCCTCGTTATGTGTAGAGGCGACACCTGCAATCGCAGTCTCTGTTAACTAGATTAATTGTGTCTCCTGAAATTTTTAGAGTATTAGTTATTCATGATTGCATTGATCCGCAAAATAGGAATGGTGTGGTGTTCAAGTCATTATGATCATCACGTGCTACTGCTAGTAGTAGATCTGTTTAGCCTTTTAGTTGGGAGGTGTGGTCAGTTCGTTAATCTTCCTCGGCCTGGATGATAACTTCGATTGGAATTTTGTTGGTACAATGGTACTTCTTTCCAGCTACTACCACCTTCGGTACTAGCTAGGCTGTAGCTTGAAAGCTAAATCTTGGATACGCCAATAATGATGATGATGTGATCTCATGAACTTTCTCATTATACGACATATATAATTGCACCTTCGAGTGGCAACATGTTTTTTGTTTTAGAAAATGACCTTTTTCACATGACAACACGGACCTGTGTAAATTAGGCGCGTATATAGCATCATCAGCTTCGTGTTGCCCTATTCGCTTGTCTTATAAGCCGTACTTTTTCAGTCAACGAACAGTGTTTTTCTCTCACAACAAATCAGCGAACAGTACTTTCAGCCATGACTTTTCAAATAATGGAATTGCTTGAATTGCATTGTAGCTACTGATAAATCATGCTGGTTGCTGGCATGCCTCAGTTCCATATACACACTGCACATAGGTACAGATCGACTGATCGAGTATATATATGCACAAGATTCTAAGGTGACAACGACGACATGGGTTATATGTATGACTCATATATGGGGCCTGTTGAACATGAAAGCATGTAGGGTGAGAGTTAATCACGCAATGAATATTTTCATTAGCCACGCGCAGATATATATCCAGAGTACACGTTACAACGAAAGGTAATAATACAGAAGGAAATATCATATCATGATTGTTGTCGTGTACAGAAGATGAGGGACTGGTAACGATTCTATTGCCGTGATTATAGAGATTGGATTGATATGTCTAACCACTCCCCCCCCCCCACTCCGTAGCCTCAATGTCGCCCTCAGCCACAACCACTGAGACTGGAGCGAAAATTGGTGAAGACAGTTGTCGGCAGCCCCTTGATGAAGATATCGGTGTTATTGAGACGAGGTTGGTACCCCCATTGAGGAAAGAGGGAAAGGATATGTAGGGAAGGAAAAGGACAAATGAAGAATAAAATCCTTTAACCCACTGATAGTAGGACCTCATGTGTTGGGATGGATATATGTGATATATTTTTGGCACTTTGTTGGGAGAGGAGAGACAAAATATCATTACTAATAGTAAGAGATCACTTGTATGTACTTTTGAGGGATAAAAAAAATAAGTACTATGTTGGAGATGCTATAAGGCCAATCTCAATGGTGGGTTTTATTGTGTTGTTTCCAAAAGTGTTACATCATCATGACATGATTTAGTTGATGAATGAAATATCCTCTCTCAACAACGGTGTGCAGGAAGACCAGAAAGGCCACTAGCAGCTTGATCGAAAGCGAGTGCAGCCAAATGCATCGACATCCTGGGGCAGGGTACGAAAGAGGACGTGATGGCGGGGCAGCCAGTATTGCGGAAAGCAACTGACGAGGTCCGTGGCGAGAGTAGTGACGCCTGAGCAGGTTACGGGATGTCGTGCTTTTGCCTGACGTAGATAGAGAGGAGAGTGTGTCTAAGAGAGGAGAGAGAGAAGGGGAGACAACTAGGTAGGGTAGGTAAGAGGATATTTTGGTCATTTCTATATTGGTTGGTTGCTACTTACTAGTAGCTCATTATATTTGCTGCCAGTTCTCAACCCATGGGATCCATGTAGACTTGTCTTGTACTTTTATTATAGTATAGTGTCCGTGCTAACGCTACGGTTTCGTTTCAGGGATGCACATGAAAGCAACCAAACGACGATATTTTTCCATAGTTCAAGCTTCACTTAGTTGTATATTATTATGTATATAATCTGAAAAACACTTATATTCATAACAAGTCATAATTAAGTTGTCTCGCCTTAACCATCTAATAACATGTTATAATAAAGTTTTCTCGCCTCAACCATCTAATTTACAATCTGCTTAAGACCTTCTCTGCCTCGCCTCCATGAGGGCGTGAGCCTCTCGCACGCCCGACTCCCAGCCGCTGGTCCATCGACAGTGCAGCTAGCCGTGCCATGCCACGAAGTCCACCTCGCGCGATGCCAACTCCGCTGACCTGAAGCCATGTGTCATCCTAGACCACCCTCGCTGAACTCGTCCTCATCTCGCCACTCTTGAAGCAAACCAAGATACAAACATTCAAACAAATCATGTGTAGTCATTCTTGCACACAGACCAATCAAGTAAATGCAGAAACAGAGTTAGCAGCAGGAGCATTACTGGTCAGGAGAGAATCAATAATCCATCAGTTCATGTTAGCAAATGAAGTATATAGGCATATGTCAGTTACACACATGTATATTATATTAAAAGTAATGAATAGTTCATCGACTATTCATGAACCCTCCACCATGAACCTACTTTTGAAAACACTAAAAGAAAGTGATGGAGCAATCAATTATTTTTGAGATAGTGACAAAAACTTTGCAGGGTGCTTATCAAATTATCCGCTCCATGTATTAACAAGCAAATAACAAGATTAAACAATGTAATTTAAAAGATGAGGCAAAATCTTTGAAAACTGCATATGGAACTATTCCAACTGGGAAAAGCTTTGCACATAACTTTTTCCTAGAGCTAGTATCACTACAGAGATATTTTGCACGTGTTTAGTGACAGACCATGCATATGCAGCCCAACAACCTCCTAATCTCAAGCAAACAATGTCCTTGGTATGGATTGCTTCAGTTAAATTGTCATTTGGACACAGAAAGATGTGCCCACTGACCAACAAACGTAACAAGCAGAGAGTCAGGGAGATGCAATTATGCAAACTTGCAAAGATCTATGCTCCATTACACAAGCTTTGCCAGCAGCAGTTAGCTTCAAAAATCGGGTGGCAGCCTCCCATGCAGAAGAATTAATAACAATTCAGATTCTAGCTAAAGGATTAGGTTAATACTGACCTAAAGTAGCACCCAGACGTTGTTCATTAGCAGCTGCAGTATCCTTTATTGAGCGCAACTCCTTCCATCACCAAATATAAAGAGAATAGATTAGATCAAAACAGTAATATTGCAATCATCTGCATGAGAAATTACCTTTTCCAAGTAGGACACCCTTTGTTTCAATTCAGAGATGCGTTCTTTGCTTCGCATAAAGGAACTAGAAGATTCAGAAATCTCTCTTTCAAACTAAAACACGAAGGTTCAGTTAGATTATGCTCAAATGGATTAACATGATACCTGCACTCGACCTGGTCACTTTTTTAGTTTGTACTGAACACTTGTTCCAAGGATGCAATAGCCACCCTGCAATATTCATGTACACTGATAAAGAAATAGATGAGAAAGCATGGCTACAAAACACTTCTATACAGATTTTCACCATCGGATAGAACGAACTGTTTACCTGCAAACGAAATTCAGAACTATAGCGCTTTAGGAAAGTTGCAAGGTTGCAACCGAGCTTTTTCATTATGTGAGATTCATCAACTGAAAAGAAAAGAAGTTATCACCAAAACATTCTACATCAATAAAAAAGACACTTAAGCATTAGAGAGCCCCAAATGGCCATCTCGGGGGGGGGGGGGGGGGGGGATGGCCTTACTGACAATTGTAGACCACTTAATCTCGTGCAAAAAAATTTTATCAATTTGGATAAATTCATAGCTTGTCGCAAGAGCATCAAATAAAATCTTCCCTTCAGAAGAGTACATTTCGTCAGCTTGACGGCACTTTGTAGAGTCCCTCTCTCTCCCTGATAAACAATAACATTAAGATTGCTTCCCCAGCGACCAAATTCTCATGCACAATGCACCCCTAGTGACCAAAATCCTATGCACAATGCACCATATAATATTAAAGAATGGAACAACTGACCCAGTAAATATGGTATAACACATAACCTGATCTTTATCTCTTGCACGTTTTCATCTGGTATCGAATATAGGAAGGAGTAGTTCTTCAAGTCAAAGCCTTTATATATACTGCAGATAGAAGGACGACCATTAGAACAATATTATTGTGAAAAAAACATTTTTAGTCAAAGCCTTTATATATACCTGCAAGAACATTTAAATAAAAAAATTATATATTAGTTGATGCCAAGATTTCGTCTCCTTCATTCTATCACCATTATTAATTGATGCCAAGATTTTTAGTCAAAGCATCAATTGTATGAAAAAGGATACTTCTTACTTCATAGTTTCTTTGTAAGCTCAGAAACAGTGAAAGCTCTGCTCAGGAGAAACAAGACAAATTTCAGTGTTCATTCTCAACAGTGACAAAGGATTATGACAAAAACAAAATGACGTTTTGGGTCTGCATAAAAACAATTCACATCGCAAACCTAGAATCAAAACTAATAACACAGAGTGCACCAAGGATGGATAAAAAAAAATCTACCCGCAGCACATTTTCCAATTAGTACTTACTAACAATGTTTTCAGATCGGACGACTAATCGCGATTAGTCGTCCTTATCGTAAATAGGTGTTCGATAATGGCCCTCGATTAGTTTTTTTCGATCAGAAAACTTATCGTCCGATAAATGACGACTAATCACGATTAGTCGTCCGATAAGGCTACCAGGACGATAAGTTGGGCCAGTACAGTGTAGATAGAATTCGGCCCACCTTGGCCTGGGCCTGGCCCATTAGGGTTAGAAGAAGAAGAGTGAGTGAATCAGTCATCAGTGAACTGCAGCCGCCGCATTTCCAGCTCCCGCAGTCCCGCTCTGGCTCTGCTCTCCCTCGCAGCCGCCGGCGCCTCCGCCGTCCGCCCGCGTCTCTCTCCGGCGTCCGCGGCAGCTACCTCTCTGGATCTTCCTCGCCGGCGTCCGCAGCTACGTCCGCGCCTCTCTCCGGCGTCCGCGGCAGCTCCATTCGTGCCTCTCGCCGGCGTCCAGCTTCAAGATGAGCCAACACTCTGCCTCCTCTGAAGGTTGGTGTCTATGTCTTCCTCTGCTACTCTGCTGTTGTGCCTGTTTCCTCCAATTTGTTTTACATTTTTGTGGCTGCGCCGATCTGCAGAAGATGCTCGACGCCATGCAGCTGTTGAGGTCTATTTACCTGAGAATCAAGCTCAGAATGTTGCTGTCTCAGAAGGGGTTGGGGGTAGTTCTGTCTCAGCGTCGTCGGCTGCTCCAACTGAAGCATCTCTGATAGCTGCAGCCATAGCTAAATTGTCGCCAGAGCTTGCTGCCATGGCTGAAGATAAGCATAGGAAGGCAAAATCATCAGATCCTGGATGGAAATATGGGTTTTGGCCAGACCCAGGGAAGAAAGAGTTCATCCAATGTATTTTCTGCAAAAAGGTTGTCCCTATAGGTAAGTGGCCAAATCACCATGATAACGATTCATTACAGACATGATTACATGTCAAACTGTGCTTGATTGTTTGCCTCTACCATTTACCTATTTATGGCCATGTTTACATATATATATATATATATATATATATATATATATATATATATATATATATATATATATATATATATATATATATATATATATATATATATATATATATATATATATATATATATATATATATACAGGGTCGATCAGGTCATCAGGCATGAGGACGACTAATTGGTCCGACTAGCCGATCAGACCGATCAGACCGACTAATCGACCCTGATCGACGACTAATCGCGATTAGTCGTCTGATCGGTGGTCATGCGACTAGCCTCGATAATACGATCTGAAAACATTGCTTACTAATCGGCATGAGAAATGTAACACTACGTACTCATAGAAAATCATTATCATCATCCAGATTATAGATACAAAAATCCCAGGGGAAACCACTTTCCGCATCTGAAGGCCACAGATGTCACAATCGTTGACACACAGCAACCACGCGCATCAGCTAAGACGAATCTACAGGCCAAAAAATCGAAAGCATTTAGAGACAGATCGCGGGTGTCACCTGAGGCCAGAAGTTGATCGCAGCAACCACGCCCGTCGTCGTAGAGCCCCGCGACACCGCGGTAGATCAGCTTCCGCTCCAACGTGTTCACCACCGCCTGTCGCAGCGCCTCCATCACGGCGCCACCCACGCCCGCCCCGACGCCTGCTGCAGCCGGCGCACAGCGGCGCCGGCCACGACCTTGGGCGCCGGCCACGACCTTGAGCGCCTCGACCGTGGCACCCACGTCGGCCTTCGACGCGCCGCCGCCAACGGCCGGAGCTAGGGTTTTGAGCCTGGGGAGGCGCGCGTGGGGAGGGAGGGGAGAGGACTCGGAGTAGTGCGTGGGCGAGAGAAGTCGAGCCGGGACTGCGGGGCTGGCGGCCAGCTGCCGGCGGCCTGGCCTGGTGTGCGGCGCACTGGGGAGAAGATCGCTGGAGCACGCGTCTGGCGCGTGAGGGAGAGGAGGCGTCGGGACTCGGGAGAGCGAGGGGTCGCGTGCAAGAGGCGTCTCGGGAGAGAGAGGGAGTCGGGCGCGGGGTGGAAGCGGTGCCGCTGCCGCATGAGGGAGGACTGATCCGAGCTGTTGTCAGCCATTGGATGTGAGTGAGCAAGAGGAATGAGATGGTAGAGTAAATCGTGTCCATTCATTTAAAAGCTTTGACCGTGGCTGCGTGTATTTTTCTTGGTGCACTTAGGCCAGTCTCAGTGTTTATGTCACTGTTTTCAACACATTCAGATTTTGGAAAAACAGTGCATAAGAGTTTCATCCCCATGAAACTCTCTCTACTCCTATGAAACTCTTATCATCTCTCTCTTCGTTAATATGGTGCCACATCAGCACAATTAATGCTCATGAAACTCTGATGAAACTCCATTGAGACTGACATTAGTATTGCTAATGACTGTGGTGGACAGATTAGTGTGTGGCTTTAGAAAAGTTTAAACTGATACATTAGTAGCAGTAGGTCAAACAGAACAACCCAATACGAAATAAAGCATTTGATTTAATCTTGATAGCGCATGGAAATACGAGCTGTGCAGAGGGTAGATGCATCAGTTGCGTGTAAGATTATCTACTTTTCACTCGTTTGCTTTTTGCCTTTTCTTGGCGGTGTTTACTTCCTTCGAAATTCCAAAAAAATTACAAGATTTCCCGTCACATCGAATCTTTAAACGCATGCATGGAGTATTAAATGTAGGTAAAAAAATAATTAATTGCACAGTTTGTCTGTAAATGTCGAGACGAATCTTTTGAGCCTAGTTAGTCCATGATCGGATAAATTTTACCAAATAACAACGAAAAGTGCTACAGAAACTTTATACCAACTTTTACACCCTCTAAACACTACCTTAATAGATTAAACATATTTACAGAAAAAGAACAGAAGCATTTATATAGGATCTCAAATAAGTACATACTATTATAAAAATATGTTTGATAATAAATCTAACGATACTAATACAATTAATCTTTTATAGAAATCAATGAACGGTTTGATTTATGATAGAAGTAAAAAGATGGAGATAGTAGTTATTACTAAATCAGTACTCCCTCTCCTAAATAAGTACACATTTCACACTTTGAAAAGAACAAACATTTTTAAGTTTAATCAAATATGTATAAAAACACTAAGCTTTATGATACCAAATATATATCATTAGATTAATTGTGTCATACATTTTTATAATAAATATATTTAGAGATACCAATATATCAATACAATTTTCTATAAATTTAATTAAACTTAAGATTTGTTGATTTCTCAAAGTACGAGATGATGACTTATTTTAAAACGGAGGAAGTATATACATAACTACTTTTGTAGGTAGCAGCCATGATTCCGAAGAATCATGTTTTTTTTTCCATTGTTTGTAGTTAAATTTGGCAAAATAACGAACTGAGACACGCGCTGTTAAGGGCGGTCCCAATGCTAGAAACTACGGCCCTATTCGACAGATGGTTTCTGCGGCTGCTGCTGATGCTGATTTGTTGTGAGAGAAAAATACTGCTGAATGGTTAGCTGATTCTTGCTGATAAGCTCAAGCGAACAGGGCCGACATGTTAGTTTCTACGTAAAACTTTTTATCCAATCACGTACATTCTCTCTTCATTATCTACCAATCACATTCCTTCATGTTTTGGTTCTCGTGTAGACATGATTTCTAACTTAGACCCGGTTTCTATGATTTTTGCTCTCTCTTTTTAATAACTACCTTGCCACATCAACAAAACGTTTAGGTGACAGTACAATTAATATCCATAAAAACTATAATAATTTCTGCATTACCGTACCATCAACATGGTCGCACGTACACTGGACAAAGTACTATCATCAGCATAATAATGGGACAATTGGTGCTGCATGATTAGATTGTAATGGTACAGCACGTCAACTAGGGATACACGTACTGCAGCGAGATACGCTACACTAACCGGCAGGCAAATGATTTAGACTTATTTAGATGTACTCATGTTCATCTCAACTTACGCGCAGTGAGATTATGTAAAATTAACAAATTTTAACCTTGATCTATTTCAATACATATAGATTAAGATAAATACGGCCAAACAAGCTCGTAGACACTCTAGCAGTCTAGCTTGTTTGGAGCTAGAGATATGTGAACAAGAAATTCTCCATTGGTGGTTAGATTACCATTTCATTCGCGTGAGAAAAATTTTTAAGACATAGTATTTTTTTAAAAAAAGAAACAACGGCGTTCGGCGTTAGATGTCACTGACCGCGTGCACTAGGAGGCAAGAAGGCTCTACATTCAGAATTTGATTCTTTATGGCGCCATGGAAAATGTGTGTAGGAGCTCAAATTAAACCAGAAATGTTGTATGGATGTTATAAAGAGTGCTTTATTTTTCATGTAAGAAATTCTTTCAGTCCTATTTATTTTCCACTTTAGGTTGTGGAAAGCAAATTTTATAAGGGCTAAAGTAACAACGAACATTTTCTCAGCTTCTACGATCTAACACGTAGATTGTCACAACAAAGTCACAACTACACTAGTTTATCGTGGGCCCATGTCAAACAGTGAAAGCGGTAGAAATCCATGTTGCCAAACGACTGTCAGTATTTAATCCTGATCCTTGTACACTTCAACTTTGCACGGTCACTCTTCCCGTTAGTATGTACGAGTTCCCATCGTTTTCGTTTTAACTAAATATATATTATAAAATATTAATATTTATGATACATAATTAGTATTATTAAAAAGATCTTTAAATCTAGTTTTTTAATAAATTTATTTAAAAATATAAATATTATACATATTTCTTATAAATCAAATCGACCTTACGGCAGATCCACCGCGCCGAGCACGATATTTATCTGGAGACCGAGGGAGTGCAGAGTTGAAAGAGCGCCGTTGTTTCGTTCATTCATTCATTCTCGGAAATTGTGCCTTTGTTGGCTTTCGAATAAAAAATAAATAGAATGGCGCCTCTGCTTTTTTTTTTTAGCAGAGAATGGCGGCGCCTCTCCTGGCCGGCGTTCCGTTGCCGTTGCGTTCCCATGCTGCCGTCCGTGGGCCGTGGCGACCGACCGACGGCTCCTCTGCTCAGTCCCCACGGACGGATGGCGACGGCCGCCCCGGAGCGATGACTGCGCAACCGCCCAGCGGCAGCGGGGGGCGTGGGCCCCGCCCGGGAACATGCGCTGAGGCGGAGGGAGGAAAAAGGTCGCTGGGCCGCTGGGGGCGGGACTGACAAGCGGACAGCAACCGTCGTCAGGTGCACGAAAACAGCCAAACCCCTCCAGCAGCCTGCACTGCCCTCCAAAGTCTCAACGCTCATCTACACAGCTTACACCGTCTCGTCTGATGAGAGATAAGGGAAACAAAACAAAAGCTTACGTTACGTCTCCAATAATAAAAAGAATAAAAATACTAGCAGAACAGGTAAGAGAACTTTGGACAGGAATCCCGCGCACCGTAAGTTAACCCGTCGCTGCAATCTCGCAGTCAGGCGAATCTTTAACGACTAATGCAGGCAGCAGTGGTTACTACTACAGACACAGTAGTACTAAACTACTTCACCCAACAATGCACTATGCTGTGCTAATCCGATTCCTATCAGAACCACCAGTCTGCTAGCGTACTCAATGCAGTCGACTAGTTGAGGCAGCTGAGCTATAGAAGAGAGAACGAGGAGTCCGGGAGAGGGAGGAAGGGGGAGGGGACCAAGAGGAAAGCACACAGCAGCTGGTGGCCGTGGCCTGCTGCGGGTTCGCTTTGCTTGTCGATTTGACGCCCCCCGCGCGGGAAGGGAAGGGAAGGAGGAGCAAGGGCGCTGATCAGAGGGAGAGGAAGCAGGAGGAGGAAGACGCCAATGGCGCCGCCTGGAATTCCGACCGTATCTACGGTACGTACTACTATTGCTAGTACTGGTACTACTAGTAGTACTCCATTTCATTTTTCTTTTTCTTTTTTTTTCTGGCTCATTTTGGATGCGTGGGGAGAACCTGGGCGGCTTTGGATCCTCGCATTTATCGCTCGCTCCGATGCACCATCGCACGCGCGCAACGCCACTCCACTCCACTCCAGTCGCCTCGAGGCCCGAGAGCATTCGAGGAGGGAGGGAGGAGATCCAATTCTGAGCCGAGCAGAGCTCCCCCGCCGGCCCCGCCGTTCCTGCAGGCTGCAGCCGCTCGCTCAGCTCATCAGCTGTGCGCCTGTGCCTGTGGCTGTGGACTCCACTCCCCCTCTCACATGGCGAGAGAGGAGAGCCGCTGGTGAGGGTGAGTGAGGTGCGGTGCGGTGGTGCCCGCTAGTAACTCGTCCCTTTCACTTTTTTCCCCTTCCCCGGCTCGTGTTCTTGCGCGCTTGTCCGCCTTTGCTTGTTCCTTGCGCCCTCCTTCTCCCCCTCTCCCGTCCTGTGAGCGGGCAGTGAGCTGGCCGGGCATCGGACATCGGGCATCGGGCAATGCCGCTTTTCCGATCCCACCTGCGCCGCGCTGTCCTACTGACCTAAAGCGGAGTCACGGAGGTAGTAGAGGGGAGAGAGAGAGGCACTGAGAGAGTTGAGTTGAGTTCCTCACGGAGAACGAGCGAGCGAGGGTGTGTGTCCTTGTGCGTTCGCTCTTGTGATGCGCGGCATTCTCCGTGCGCCCGTTTAATTCCGCCCAGGTACGTATCTATCAATGCCGCCATTCATGGCGTCTCCTCCTCCGTCCTCCCCAATCGTCCCTGCTTCTTGCTCCGCTCGCTATGCTGTACTAGTGCTTATTGCTCCGTATTTAGTACTGCTCCTCAATGGAGTTCTCTCAAGCGCCCCCGCGTTTTCTTTCCCTCTCTCTCTCTCTTTCCCTCGCTCGCTCTTCCGCTTCTCCGCTGAAGTTGGGTTCGGCTCCGGGAAAGGTGGGATTTTGAATCCATTGGCGGCGGATTCCTCTCGGGGGTTTAGTAGGTGAAAGATGGGATTTTGAATCGATTAGCGGCGGATTCCTCTCGGGGGTTTAATAGGTGATTGATTTCAGATTGTACCATGCGCTCAATGATTTCGCCTTCACTCGCGCCTCCCTCTATGTTCGCCGCCGATGGATTTTGATTTCTCTCACTGCCTCCCTCTTCAACTGGCGAACGGGGACTAGTAGTCGGTGGCCACAAGAATTACTGTTTCATAGCTAAAAAGCAGCTCAAGCGAACAGGGTAGTACCACTTCTACAGCAATGCCAAGTTGTGCTAAAGAAAGGAGCCGGTGGTTTGCTGCACATGTTGACGGGGACCAATTTTTTTTCTCCTGTTTTTCTTTGCCAAGTTGAATCGTCCTAGGCGAGATGTCCTTCTCTTGCTCAACAGATGTGTGGATCACGCCTAATAGTATTTGTTTGGCCTCATTCTATGAGGACCAAGGAATTTTGATGCTTATGTTGTATCAACGTGTTAGTTCACAAAATATTCTGATAGAGAAGGATCAGCTGCTACCTGCCTTTGGACCATCATGCTACGAATATTTAATTCCAATAGTCTCTACCTTTCACAGTTTCTGTTACACAAGTTAGAACTGCATTTTTCATAATTTGTTATCATTATTTCTCAAGTGATAATTTATACTGCGTTTTTTTATTCATAGTAATCAGCATCTCTGCTTATGGTGCACAGCTGTCTCTCCAATGCCAAGTATTGATCTCTCAGACCTGCACATGGTGATAGCCCCGAAGAGGGAGAAAGCAGAAGAACCACTTTTGATCTTTTGAGTGGTTCATGGTTATGGATCGTGCGGGTTGGCTCTGGAGGCGCAAGTCGTCGGATAAGAGCCCCGGGGGTAGTGACAGCTCTTTATCTGTGTCGTCACATTCTGAGCAGTACTCTGATGATCAGGTTCAGCACCATGCCTTAATTTGTGTCCTGTACATTTTTTTTATTTCATCAGTACAGTTTGGTCACAGCTATTACTTTTTTACTTCACGATAATGTATTTGGAGTTTACCATAATTTTTTGAGAATTGTAGTTCTTTTCAGTTGTATGACACTGGAATTTCCTAGGGAGGAAGTTTCCTAATATTTGGGTAATCATTGGTAATTTCCTTAGTTCTACTGATGCTAGAACTCATTGGTAGTCGTGTATTAGTTAGATTAATTAACTCAAGTGGGAGTTCTGTAAACTTGATCTGCTGCTGCCTTTCACCCTGATATTTGGCTGGTTGATCCACTGTTTAGTGTTTAGTCATGACCCATGTGTTTTCTAACTATAAGAAATTCATATTTCGTTACCCTCGCTAAAATGATCAGCTATCAGGTCTTCTTAAATTTTTCTTTTACTTGTTTTTCCCAATATAAATAAGCAATGAACACATTTGAGGGATTAATGCAGATTTTGCTCAGTCTTATTTTTCAGCCTATTGTGTCTCTTCGCCTTTAAAATTGTTTAATAACCAGATGAGAATACCACCTTTTCTTTTTAATGGACAGATGGAATTAGTACCATCTGATAATTTTCTTTGGCCACATCACATGATTTAGCCCACTAGATTTGGCGAAAGGGATACAATGTATTATTGAGTAAATAGATTTTAGGTCTTTGAAGTTACATTTATTTGACAGTTTGACTTAAATTTTCATAGGGTATTAAGTTACACAACATCAATCACATTAAATGTACTTTTTTGTTAACAATCAAAATCTTTGCATTTCCTTGGAAGAACAGTGTGATTTGACCACTCAAATGGTGATAAGTATGCCAGCTAAGGATTTTTAACTTAGTCTAGACATAGATAACTTCTAGTGCTAGCTCTTGGACACAATTTGAATGCTGAAACAAATGATTCACTCTTTCTATGAAAATAGTTGGTCTATATGTTAAATCATGAGATTTAAGTCCCATCTCGGATAATGCTTTGCGATTTCAGGGTCAATCTCAATCCCCTGGAGCCTCTTCAAGAAGTAAGTATGATTACAGCCAAGAAACTGGAGCAGCAAGATCCTTGAATGGCAAGCTAGCAGCAGGGGTCAATTTGAACAATTTTAATCCAGAGCATGGTCAATCATTAGAACAACATGTATCCTCCAATGTTAGAGATGAAGGGATCAAGGAGACCTTGGAGAGTTTGAACTACAAACTTTCTGCTGCGCTTTCGACCATCAGAGCAAAAGAGGACTTAGTGAAGCAGCATGCTAAAGTCACAGAAGAGGCTGTTGCAGGTAACTTTTGCTCCTTAGTAAATTCTCTCGAAATGAGTGCAAAAAATATTTAGTTTTGAATTTTATAATTGAACCTATAAAGTCATCGTGAGAGTACAGTTAGATTCACATCTTTTTTCTAATAATGAATGGCAATCTTAAATTTGCATGTGTGAGAAGTTTGCTTTCATCCCATGTAGCCGTTCTCTTGCCCTGTTTAGTTCCCAGAAAATTTTGCAAAATTTTTCAGATTCTCCGTCACATCGAATCTTTAGACACATGCATGAAACATTAAATATAGATAAAAATAAAACTAATTACACAGTTTAGACGAAATGGACGAGACAAATCTTTTAAGCCTAATTAGACCATGATTGGACACTAATTACCAAATAACAACGAAACGTGCTACAGTGTCGTTTTGTAAAAATTTTTGCAACTAAACCGGCCCTTAATCTTGTTTCCGAAACTTCTTTTGTAGGTTGGGAACAAGCTGAAGCTGAAGTTACTACTCTGAAGGGGCTACTTGAAGCTTCTTGTCAGAAGAATGCTTCTCTCCAGGATCAAGTCAGCCACCTAGATGAGGCCCTCAAGGAATGCGTCAGGCAACTGCGGCTGGCAAAGGAAGAACAAGGGGACAAAATCCGTGAAATTGTTTCGAAATCTCTGGTGCCGCAGTCTGAAAACCCTGAGCTCCAAAACCATGGCCGTGTTCACTTCCCAAATTCGGGGCGCCGATTCGGACACTGTTGCTACTTTTGTTTTTTAGTGTAAAAAATTGTTCAAAAATTAATTAATTAATTAGACTCAAAATGTTCGTCTCTCAAAGTACAATAAAACTGTGCAATTAGTTTTTGATTTCATCTATATTTAGTACTCCATGCATTTGTCGGCATTTTGATGTGATGAGAAATCTCCTTTTTGCACTACGGAACCCAAATTTATTGGGGCACTAAAATCCTCCCACCAGACCCAATCCTCCCACCAGACCCAATACATGTTGGCCCAACAACTCGGGCCCTATCCTGTTGGCTCTGTTGTTTCCCCCGCGCCATGCTCGCACGGAGCTCCGCCCGACTCCGTCTCCCTCGACGCTCCGCCTCTGTCTTCCTTCCTCCCCTTCGGCCACATGGCAACGAGCTCTGGCAGCGCCCCTCCCCTCCGGCAACGCGACAACGAGCTCCGGCGGCGTCCTCCCCTTCGGCCGCGCAACAGCGAGCTCTGGCTGTGCCATCCCCTCCTGCCGCGCGGCAACGAGCTCCGGCTGTCCGCCTAGCTTGCTCGTCCACGGCAACCCGGCCAAGCTATGGCTCCCTCGCTCCTTCCTCCACCGCGCGGGATCTGAGGGCGTGCTGATGCACCGCGCAGGAGCGGCGGCGGCGTGGGCGCAGACGCGCTGCTATGGCACGAGCGCAGCCATCCGTGCGTGGCCTCCTCCGAATCTCTCTCTCGCAGCGAAGTTGGCACAACGCGAAGAAAAAGAGGAGAGGGAGGGAGAGTCACTAACAGGCAGGTCCCACATGGCAGTGGATGTGGGAAGAAATTTGGGGACCTTTGTTTGGATGCTACTGCCGGAGTTGGAGCGAAAATTTAGGCCAACAAAAGTGGGGGTGGGCACCCAAAACGAAAATAGGGGGTCCGATTTGGAGCTACTGCTGGAGTTTTACTTCGAAGTTCTGCCCGCTGAGTGAGGGTGGGCACCCAAATTGAAAATAGGGTCTGATTTGGAGCTACTGCTGGAGTTTTACTTCGAAGTTCTGCCCGCCGCTGTTCCACGGCCCGGCCGAAACAGCCCTCACAGGCAGCCATGGCCCATGGCCCATTCGTATTCAATCCTCCCAGTCCTCCGCACCGCTCCTCTGCCGCGATTCCCCTCCGTCATCGGAGTCACCTCTGCGACCGCCGCCGGCACAGTGCAGGCAGCTGCCCCCCCCCATGGCCCATGGCCCATTCGTATTCAATCCTCCCAGTCCTCCGCACCGCTCCTCTGCCGCGATTCCCCTCCGTCATCGGAGTCACCTCTGCGACCGCCGCCGGCACAGTGCAGGCAGCTGCCCCCTGCCGGGCTGCTCCCCATTTTGGTCGGTAGGTCCTCTTCGAGAGTGCGTCATTTTCTTAGAACGAATAGAGAAATATTTGGTTTATCGCTCTCTGCTAGCGAAATTGCAGATTAAACTCTTCATTCATGCGGGAAGGTGACTGAACGCCACCATCGTTCACGGGTTGCATCTGCTAATCTGTATGGTGTGATGTGGCCATGGTCCTTGGGCGTGCGCCTTTCCTTCTCTTCATGGCTTGGATATAGGTATGATCCTCCCTGATTCTTTGCCTCAAATAGGATAATAATGATGTGTGGTGTACAAAACGTGGGTTTTCACTTACATATGTGCATCCTGGCTCATGGGTGAAGGGTGATAAGATATTTTTTAAAAGAAGAACGGTGATAACAAATTAATAGCATAAATATGTATAGTCCCCCTCTTGGGGAGCATTTCATGGACTACAGAAATCTAGTGCCCAGTAAAGATGCCTGCAAGTAATCAATTTTTCCAAGAGACACTGTTTCATGAGGAATCTCAAAATCAGAGAAGAAACAAATGCTGGGTTTGTTCTGTTCTATGAATTTTTGTAGCTAAATACATTATACACAAATAACTCAATTTATCCAAGATGATATAAAAATTTAAACATGTACATCCACTGTATGGACCGCAAGGATCCAAGTACAAACAATAGATAAGAGAATCCAGGTACAAACAATAGATAAGAGTAAGTCCAATTTGCAGGGCAATAAGTGTTAGTCGCTGGATTCGCACTCTTGGTAGTAGCTGAATCCTTACTCTCATCGAGAGAGGATGACACTAGGAGTTGGGGCAATTTTCTGGTTTATTTCTCACACAAACTCAAACAATGCCATGCCAACCTGAGGGGTTGGGGATACATATTTATAGGCTGCTAGCCAGCCAAGCATATGCTAAGATGCTAGTCTAAGATGCTAACTACTTAGTCTAAGATGCTGTACTAGATGTCAACTGCTGTCCTAAAAGCAGATGCTGTCCTAGATGCCGTCCTAGATGCTAATTGTTGTCCTAAAAGCAGTCAAAAGATGCTGGACACAAAGATCATGTGCTGCAGCATGCAGCAGCCCTACAACCACCAGCCACAGAGACTTATCCATCACTCTCCCCCTAAGTCTTGTGTGGCTCCTTGTGGGGTATCTGGGCCATCCCGATCCTGGCGCGAAGTTCCTGGAACTTGACCCGCCCAAGGGACTTGGTCAGGAAGTCGGCGAGCTGGTCTTGGGTGTTGATGTAGTTGGCCCGGACACTCCCTTCCTCCAGGCAGCTTCTGATGAAGTGGTACCTCACCCGGATGTGCTTGCTGCGCTCGTGGAAGACAGGATTCTTTGCCAAGGCCAAGGCGGACTTGCTGTCCACCCTGAGCTCCACTGCCTCTGCATCTCTGCCAAGGAGATCGCCAAGCAGCCGAGCCAGCCACAAAGCCTGAGTAGCAACAGTAGTGGCTGCGATGTACTCTGCCTCGCAGCTGGACAGAGCCACCACCTGCTGCTTGACCGACTGCCAGCTGATCGGACACTTGCCGAGGAAGAACAGAGTCCCGCTGGTGCTCTTGCTCGTGTCGATGTCGCCGGCATGGTCGCTGTCGCTGTACCCGATGAAATGCGCCGCACCGGGGCACCTCGGGTAGTGCAAGCCGTAGTCGGAGGTGCCTGCGACGTAGCGGAGGATCCTCTTCACGGCCTGCTGGTGCTCCGCCGTCGGTCGCTGCATGAACCGGCTGACGTAGCCGACGGCGAACGCCAAGTCCGGTCGCGTGTGGACAAGGTAGCGAAGGCTGCCCACAATGCGCCGGTACTGCGTCGCGTCCACCTCCTCCGTACTCTCCCGACTCAGCCTCAGCCTCTCCTCCATAGGAGTGTGGGCTGGGTTGCAGTCGGTGAGACCGCCTAGCTCCACAATGCGCTTGGCGTAGGCAGTCTGGCGAAGAGAGGTGCCGGAGCTGTCCTGGTGGACCTCGATCCCCAGGTAGAAGGAGAGAGGGCCCAAGTCGCTCATCTGGAAAGTCGCCCTCATCTTCTCCTTGAACGCCTCGATCTCCACCTCCTTGGTGCCGGTGATCACCAAGTCGTCGACGTAGACGCCTACCAGCAGGGCCTTTCCTCCGCTGCCCCGCCGGTAGATGGTCGCCTCGTGTGGGCTTTGCTCGAAGCCCATCCCCTTCAACGTGGAATCCAGCTTGGCATTCCACGCCCTCGGTGCCTGTCGCAAGCCATAGAGGGCCTTGTGCAGGCGAAGCACCTTGCCCTCCTTGCCGGGAATCGCAAATCCCGGCGGCTGATGCACGTAGACTTCCTCCTTCAAGTCGCCATTAAGGAACGCCGACTTGACATCCATGTGATGGACACGCCAGCCCTCCTGAGCAGCTAGCGCAAGGAGGAGTCGCACGGACTCCATCCGTGCAACGGGCGCGAAGGCGTCGTCGAAGTCGATTCCTTCTTGCTGGACGAAGCCGCGCGCCACCAGACGCGCCTTGTGCTTGATCACCTCTCCGGTCTCGTCCTTCTTGAGCTTGAAGACCCACTTGAGAGAGATGGCGTGGTGGCCGGCTGGAAGATCGGCCAGCTCCCACGTCTTGTTCCGCTCGACGGCGTCCATCTCCATCTGCATCGCGGCACGCCATGCCGCGTCCCTCTCCGCCTCGGCGAAGGAACGAGGCTCGCCATCGTCCTGTGCGAGGTGCAGCTCCGCCTCAAAGTCGTGTTGTGCCAGTCCAGGGACCGGCTGCTCGCCGAGGAGGTTGTCCACGGTACGGTAGCGCAGAGGCTCGCCGCCGTGGTAGGCGTCGATGCGATCCTCGTCGTTGGACAGCGGAGTTGCGAACTCCACTGTGCGCTGCTCGTCGTGGGCCGAAGCTGTCGGTGCCGAACCTGAAGAGGTAGGGTCCGGTTTAGGAGAGCGAGGCGTGGCCGGCAGTGCTGGTGGTGGACTCGCCGGAGCCTGTGGACTTGCCGGAGCTGGTGGTGGCGGTGGTGAAGGACTCGCCGGAGGTGGTGGCGAACAAGGTGGTGGGGTAGGCGAGCTCGGTGAGGACGAGCTGCTAGCTCCCCCCGCCTCCTTGAAGTGGACGTAGTCGACGACGAAATCGCTGGTCGTCGGAGTCGAGTCGTCATCCACCATCTTGCCCCACGTCCAACTTCGCCCCTCGTCGAACGCGACGTCACGCGTGATGCGCACGCGCCGTGTCGCAGGGTCGAGGACGCGGTAAGCCTTGGCGCCCTCCGCGTAGCCGATGAAGACCCCTGGCGTGCTCCGGTCGTCGAGCTTGCCGACGTGGTTGAGCTCCTTGACGAAGGCCAGGCAGCCGAAGACGCGAAGGTGGCTCACCGCGGGCTTGCGCCCGTGCCAGGCCTCGTATGGCGTCTTGCCGTCGAGGGCCTTGGTGGGGGAGCGGTTGAGCAAGTGAACGGCAGTCATCACCGCCTCACCCCAGTAGATCGCCGGCATCCCTCTCTGCTTGAGGAGGGCACGGGCGGTGGCCACCACCGTCTGGTTGCGGCGCTCGACGACGCCGTTCTGCTGCGGAGTGTACGGCGCGGAGAAGTGGCGGTGGATCCCCTCATCGGCGCAGTACGCCGCGAACTCGGCCGCCGTTGTCCGTGCGTAGGACCCGAAGCTTGCGGCCGCACTCCGCCTCCGCAGCAGCTTGAAGACGCTTGATGGCGTCCGCCGCGGCTGCCTTGGCGTCGAGCAGGACAGCCCACATGTAGCGGGACATGTCATCGACGAGGAGGAGGAAGTAGCGCCGGCCTCCAGGTGTAGCCGGTGTCACGGGGCCACAGAGGTCACCGTGTACGAGCTCCAGCTTCTCCTTGGCGCGGAAGCTTGCCTGGCGAGGGAAAGGGAGCCGCCGCAGCTTGGTGAGGACGCAGGTGTCGCAGAACTGCTCCACGTGGTCGACGTGCGGCATGCCCCGCACCATGTCCTTGCTGCCGAGCTGCCTTAGGGCCTCAAAGTTGAGGTGCCCAAAGCGCTCGTGCCACCTCCAAGCGTCGTCGTCGCGGCGGGCTGCAAGACAAAGAGGTTGCGCCACCTGTGCGTGAAGGACGTAGAGACGGTTGCTCCTGTTGACCTTGACCAGGAGCCGGTGTCGATGATCCCAGATGCGCAGCACCCCGTGCTCGATCTCCACGCGCGATCCGCTCTCATCCAGCTGTCCCAAGCTGATGATGGAGTTCCTCAACGCGGGGATGTAGTAGACACCGGTGAGCAGCCTGTGCTCGCCAGTCTTGGCGACGAAGACGACAGAGCCGACGCCCTTGATCTCCACAGCGGAGGCGTCGCCGAACTTGACGGTGCCTCGAACGCTTGGGTCGAGCTCGGTGAAGAACTCCCGCCGCCCGGTCATGTGGTGGGTGGCGCCGGTGTCAAGGCACCACCCGTCGGCCTTGTCGTTGCCGGAGCTGTCGTCGAGGAGGGCGTGTGCTTTTGGCTCGTCAAGGTGGAGGAGAGCCGTTGCGGCCGGTGCCGCTAGAGGTAGTTCGATGCTCGCATGAGCAATGAACAGAGCCGGCTGCTCCTCCTCCTCCGCCTGCGCGACGTGGGCCTGGCCGCGTCGTGGCTGTCGACAATCCTTGGCCCAATGACCAAGCTTGCCGCAGTTGTAGCAAGGGTCGCCTCGTGCTGGCTTTTGCTTGCCAGCGGCGCCGCCCTGGGCGCCTCCACGATCATCACCCTCGGCACGTCCTCGCGCCCCTGCCTGGGCGTCTTTGCGCGGCTTGCCACGCTTGCCACGCTTGCGGCCGTCTGTCGTGGAAGAAGGCTCCCCCTTCTTCCTGTCACCTTGGCCGGCAGCCCACTGCTCCCGAGTGAGGAGGAGCTTTCCGCCAATGGTGACGGGTCCCGAGAGGCGCTGTGGCTCATCGCCGTCAACGACCTTGAGGCGGCCCAACGCCTCCTCGATCGTCATCGTGGAGAGGTCCAGCAGAGACTCGATTGAGCGAGTCATCTGCTTGTACTTCTCGGGGACGCAGCGGAAGAGCTTCTCAACAGCTCTCTCCTCGCCGTAGGTGTCGTCGCCGAACTGCACCAACTTCTGCAACAGAGTGTTGAGACGGAGAGCAAAGTCATCAACGTCCTCACCTGGCTTGAAGGCCAGGTTCTCCCACTCCTTGCGAAGTGCTTGCAGTGTGGACTTGCGGGCGCGGTCGCTGCCGATGCGTGCTGCAGCGATGGCGTCCCAAGCCTCCTTGGCAGTCCGCTTGCTGGTAAGCGAAAACTGCATCTCGGACGGGACTGCAGCAATGAGAGCATCCAGCGCCCGTCGATCTTGGTCGTAGTCGACGTCGCCGTACCGGACTGCATCCCACATATGCCGCACCTGGAGCTTCACCCTCATCACCGCAGCCCACTCAACGTAGTTGGTCTTGGTGAGGGTAGGCCACCCGCCGCCGGGGCCGACGTCCCTGACGACAGCCTGGTACTCGTGGTGACCACGGTACCGAACCGGGGAGAGAGAGCCGCGCTGCCTGTGAAGGCCGCGCTCTCCGTCGACCCGTCCGCCGACAGCCTGGTACTCGTGGTGACCACGGTACCGAACCGGGGAGAGAGAGCCGCACTGCCTGTGAAGGTCGCGCTCTCCGTCGACCCGTCTGCCGCCGCCATGCGCGCCTCCTCCAGGAGCGCCACCGCCGTGCGCGCCTCCTTCAGGAGCGCCGCCGGCGTGTCTGCGCCTGTCTGGGCTGCCGCCGCGCTCGTGGGCGTGCACGGCTGCCCACTGCGCCGCTCGCCCTCGCGATGCCTCCCTCTCCAGCAGCTCGAGGTCCGCGTCGGCGCTATCATCAGCAGCGATGGAGCTGCTGTTGCTGCCGCGTAGAACCTCGACCTTCGCTGCTGCTGCACGCGCTGCATCCGCCGCCGCCGCTGCTTCCACCTCCGCTCTAGCTGCTGCTAGCTCCGCTGCTGCCAGCCTCGATGCCCTTGCCGCTGCTGCAGCGGCGTCTGCTGCCGCTCGCTCGCGCTTCTCTGCCGCGGCGAGGTCGGCCTCCTGCCGACGCCGCGCGCTCGAGGCGACCGAGCCCTGAGACTGGCCTGCGGACATGGCGCGCTATCGAGGGGGCTGCTGTGTGGAGAGCAGGGGCAGCCGGAGCTGCTGCTGCTACCGGCTGCGGTTGGGGCTGCTGCGAGGCCGGGGAAGGAGAAGAGCAGGAGATGCTCAGGCTACAGGATAGTACGGCTCGGATACCACTTGTTAGTCGCTGGATTCGCACTCTTGGTAGTAGCTGAATCCTTACTCTCATCGAGAGAGGATGACACTAGGAGTTGGGGCAATTTTCTGGTTTATTTCTCACACAAACTCAAACAATGCCATGCCAACCTGAGGGGTTGGGGATACATATTTATAGGCTGCTAGCCAGCCAAGCATATGCTAAGATGCTAGTCTAAGATGCTAACTACTTAGTCTAAGATGCTGTACTAGATGCCAACTGCTGTCCTAAAAGCAGATGCTGTCCTAGATGCCGTCCTAGATGCTAACTGCTGTCCTAAAAGCAGTCAAAAGATGCTGGACACAAAGATCATGTGCTGCAGCATGCAGCAGCCCTACAACCACCAGCCACAGAGACTTATCCATCAATAAGTACAGCATACTTATGTATGATAATAATGTAGAAAACAAGAGAGTAAAGGACACAGTCCATCATCTTCTGGGGATAGAAAGATGGATCACATTAAGATGTTCAGGCTCATGCCTGGTTATAACACAGTATTTTGGTAGGACTTGCAGGAAAATAAATATCCACCTCATAAAAGCTTCTTTTCCTCTTGATGTTCTGGTGGAATTCTGACACTTCAAAGAGGCCCTTAGCGTGGCACCCCAAGAGACGATTCAAAATCCTGCTCCAAGCTATTGAGTCTTTGGCTGTATTGGGAGTCTGAATTAGAACTTCCACCCAAGCTAATAGAAAACGTCTCATATCTAGATTCAGCTCTTGTACAAAGCAATGGTTGTTTCTCTTCAGCATTATCTTGGACGACATGGCATGAGTTTGACCTTTTTGTTCTCAAGAGCTGCAAATTCATCTCGACTTGCTTCATAGTAGGTCTCTTTGCACTGTTGAGTCTCAAACACATCTCCGCAAGTGAGGCAACACTGTTAATCTCTTCCTCGGTCGCTTCCTCGCAAACCTGAGTAGCCACTATCTCTTTGATCGGCCTTGCCTTTAGTTCCCAAAGAAAGTAATTAGACAAATTCTGCTTTGACCCTGTCTCACTGGTAAAGATAGGCTCCCTTCTCAGAAGTAGTTCCACAAGCACAACACCGAAACTGTATACGTCACTCTTCTCATTTAGCTGCCCAGTATGGTAATACTCTGGGTCTAAGTACCCAAATGTACCTTGGACATTTGTAACAACATGAGTTTGATCAATACGAACCAATCTAGAAGCTCCAAAGTCTGAAACTTTTGCAGTATAGTTCGAATCTAGCAGTATGTTAGAGGACTTCACATCTCGATGGAAGACTGATACTGAAGCTGCTGAGTGGAGATAATAGAGAGCTCCTGCAGCTTCTGCAGCAATTCTTAGGCAGTCATCCCATGACAAAGAGAAACCACTGCTTGAACTAGAATGTAGAATTTCGAATAGTGAACCATTTGAAATGAAGTCATACACCAACAGTGGGACCTCAGTTTCAAGACAACACCCAAAAAGCTTCACTATATTTCGATGATTTATTTGAGAGAGAATTGCTACCTCATTAATGAATTGACTGATCTCACCTTCCTCAATGTTCTTAGACCTTTTTATTGCCACCACGCGTTGGTCAGATAAGATACCCTTATACACCATGCCATGCCCTCCACGGCCAAGGATTCGCGTAGGATCAAAGTTGTTTGTTGCCTTTTCCAGGTCTTCCAAAGTGAAAATCTTTGTTTTTTCACTTGCATTTTCATCGGATGATATCAGTTGTTCCAAGAGAAGGCCTTTATTTTTCTGAAAATATTTTTTTCGTTGTTGCTTTTGGATGTCCTTTTTCCATTTGCGAAGAAGCACTGTTGCACTTAAGCTGAGAAGTAAAATCCCGAAGCCACTGCTAAGCCCAATCACAATGCCTGCAATAATTATGTTCCTTAGTCTGGTTCTGTTTTATCTTCTCCTTGTTAGTTGTCAAATTACTATTGTACAAAGCTCACCTAATATAAGATTTTGCTTTTTCATACTTGCTCCGTTATTTGGTAAAGCTGCAAATGTCCACGTTAATTGGAGAGTAGAAGAAAGTTAGAATGAGCTTAGAGCAAATATAGGTAGATTCCCAGAACAATATTGCGATCTGGAAAATCTGACCATTGGATTTCATTCTGGAAAAAACGAAGAAGGATATTGAAGATCCCACGTGTTGGAGCACTAAGATCGTCTTTATTCAAGAATGTAATTTGTGGAAAGTTTTGTTTTCACCCGTAATCGTGTGAATTTCAGTTTTGTCACAGAGTTATGTCTTTAAAATGCTGAGGCAAATCCTAACTCAAAGCTAGTAACGCAACAAGATGAGAACACCATAATGTGGCAAAGACATTAATCACCTGTAAATATTTAAAGTTATGGTCACCAGTCTATTGACTTTAGTCTGGTTAGTGCTATCTATGTGTAGCTTGTTTTGGTTTCCTGACATCGTTGTTCACTGTCAAAAATCAGAATACAGAGGAGTAATTCTGCTCTCTGGACAGTAGAGAGCCTAAAAGATTCAATGTTCTGGTATGCAATTAGAGAGTGTTGATTATAATCTCTTCAGAAGGGTTATGTATTTTTTTTCAGGTATGGATGTCAGAATTGGTTGATTTATGCAGCATAAACCACAGTTTCCAATTGAACAATATAAAACTAGGAAATATCTGAATTACAACTTAGAGCATAAACTTTCCTAGATTGAAAACATATAGATCTGTTGTTCACAACTGAAACTGAACTGGACTATCTCTATCACTCCCTGCTGTTTTAGTTGTTCTTTTTTGGGGTATGACAGGAGGGGGACCCCCTACTGATTATATATATTAGAAAAATTGAAAAAACAGAGTAGAAATAGGTGTCTTACAACAATTAATAGACAAAGAAATAACTCACTACTGTTTTAGTTACAAGCAATCTCCAAAATGCAAATCCCTTGTTGAACCAATGTGGTTAGGATCTCAAAAGCATCAAATGCATGTGCAGTGCGTGCTTGTGTTGTACGCTCTCGAATGCAATCAGTTTCTAACCAAAAAAGATAAGGCAGAAAGGAGGGAGGGAGGGATACCTTGGCAGCCACTGTGTATGTATGGATTCCCCTCAAATCCCTGCAGACATTGGCATCGATAACCAATGTAACCATCTATTGAGTTGACACCCAAACATGTGCTACTGCTGCTTACACATGCATATCCTGACTTGTTCTGCATTGCCTCCTGGCAGGTCAGATTGGCAACAGCCCAGTTCACAGAGGATGATACCCCAGAACCAATGTACAGGCCAGGTTCCTTAGATACATACACAGACATCTCCTGTTCGTAAGATGGTGTGTACTTAATGTCCACAAGCCCCTCATTGATATGTATGTATGTCACCTGATGTTCATCATCGAACTGGAGACTGGAAGATGTTGTATTTGTGCAGTTGAGCTGAAATAGCTTTCTTGCAAAACAACCTTCTTCTAAGCCAAAAGGGAACGGGACACTGATGTTACCGCATAATTGATGGCAGTTATCCTTTTGTCGAATTGGATTATATCCTAAGTTTGACAAAGAAATTCAAAAGTCACTAATGTTTGGAGAATATTCAAGTTCTTTAGCATCTAAGAAATGTTAGGCATTTGAGGAATCATGGTGATGCAATAAAACTAATATAATATGGTGCTCACAGACATCATGGCCGAGGAAGTAGACAGCAAGACTGAAGAAGTAACATTATAAATTATAATATAATGGATTGTCCCAGATTTAATAGAAAGCAAATATGTTTGATACATTCTACTGAGCTTATACAAAAGTATAAAGAAAAGCTCGCTCACAACCTGACTGAGGAAGTACATAAGCTTTATGAAAAGTTTTTATTAACATTCCTTTTCTTTTACCTATGTGTGCATGCACGTGTCCCCACATGTCAGTTTGTCTGCTAGTGTCATTTAATGATGAGGCAAACATTCAGCTGCACATAGAAATTGGCCATGAATCGGAGTACCTTTCATGGCCACTACATATATGCATGCTATTCTTATAAATACAATCTAGACATCCATATGCCTATACCTATCTGAAAACATCATATTTTTTGGTTTTAGGATTTTTTTTTTGTCTTTGGCACTGACATGTCAGATTTATATCTCCTTTTTACCATGGGCTATCTAACTGAAATGTGGACCTAAACCCTTTACTGTGGTCATATTGAGAAAATATTTAAATCGAGTACCTAGTAGAAAACAAATATAACCTTTAATTTATTGATTGCAGGGATTACCTGTATCGCGTGAGCAGCCATTTTGTACATATGGATTCCCCACATAACCACCATCGCAACTGCAGATATATCCAAAATTATCCTGTGTCCCATAGGCATCATAGCATGTGCTATTGTTACTTGCACAGGCATATTTTGCCCTGTCATCCTTGGCTCTGGCACAAGTCGGCCGATCCACAATACTCCAGCGGATTCCAGCATAGGCTGAAGTTACCTTGATGCTCTCCCATAGCGAGCTTCGGTGTGTGCCAAGTGCACCTCTGCTGTGGAGGACAAATTCTAGCTGGAAGGCTTCAACACTGCTCAACCTGATGGAGTAACATCCGGTTCCATTGCAGTTCTGCCTGGCCACCTCTTCCGTGATCTCTGCATCAGGACAGGTAACTGTTGAGAGCCTCACGGGCGCATTTGTATCTTGGTGAAATCTGTATCTGTATATATCGAAGTCACAGCCTGTGATGTTTAGGACAGTATAGGATAGGGTGAAGGCTCTTCCAGCAGCTTTCCATGACATGGTGTACGTGCTGACGCCATGTTTCATGGGTATGGCCTGGGAAAGGCTGATCTGTAACCGGTTGTTTCCATTAGAACTAACATCAATATCATCAACGATCTCCGTGATACCGTCATGAAGGTAGAGCCTGGGGGGTTGCGTGGTGTTGTCGCAGGTGAGACTGAAGTCGGGAGGCCTGAAACAGTTGGAGCCGGAGCCGATGCCGAACGGGTAGTCGAAGGTGAGGTTGCCACACTTTCGGGGGCAACCGGCGGGTGGAGTGTTGCTGCTACCGACGACACCAGAAGCTTGCTCAGATGGAATCACAGTGAAGACAAGCACAGCATACAACAGCAAATCGAGCAGCAGCCTCATTTCCACCAGTAAAGAGTACTGAAACTTGAGGGGGGGGGGGGGGGGGGGGGGGGGGGGGGGGGGGGGGGGGGGGGGGGGGGAAAGAAAGGAAGCTGATAGTGTGGAAGTACTTGGACAGACAAACGAGTCGTATTAGTACACAGAACTACACAAGAGAAGAGGAAGGTATAGTAATATGTACTTCAGAAAGAATTAGCAATGGTCTTCCTGCTTTATTGTCTTGGTGGGAATGGGAAGACAATATAGTCGTCGTCGTCGTCGTCTCCGGTTGGTACGCTGACGGTCTGCACGCGAACACGTTTATCAATAAAAAAAAAGGTCTGCACGGCAATGATGAGTTGGTAGGTAAAGGTGACGAGGTGCCGGGCCTTCTTTATGCACATCCTTATAAGTTATATCCACTTTTTTTATGTTAGTTTGTAGCTATGCATGTTTTGTTTTTTCTTATGTGCGTGGCACAATGAACAAGGGGTGTGGCGGCGGCCCGCACCCCCCTCCCCCCATCCGTCCAGGCGTGGACGCTTGCCGGTGCGCACCTCCCACCGTCGCGGGCGAGTCTAGGAATGACTCCTTATAGTGTTGCGGCAGCCGGCACCCCCTCCCTCCGTCCAGGCTTGAACGCTTGGCAGTGTGCGCCTCCCACCGTCGTGGGCGAGTTCGAGAACGACTCCACACGGTATGGCGGTGGCCAACACCCTCCCTTCGTCCAGGCATGGACGCTTGCCGGTGCGCGCCTCCCACCGTTGCGGACGAGTCCGGGAATAGCTTTGTGCGGTGTGGCGACGGCTGACACCCTTCCTTAGTCTAGGCGTGGACGCTTGCCGGTGCACGCCTACCACCGTCGCAGGCGAGTTCGAGAACGGCTCTGTGCGGTGTGGCGGCGGCCGGCACCCCCTCCTCCTTCATTCATGCGTGGACGCTTACTGATGCGTGCCTCCCACCGTCGCGGGCGAGTCTGGGAATGGCTCTGCGCGGTGTGGCGGCGGCGGGCACCCCCTGCCCCCCCTCCCCGCCCTCGTCCAGGCGTGGACGCTTGCCAGTGCGCGCCTCCCACCATCACGGGCGAGTCCAGGAATGGCTCCTTATGGTGTGGTGGCAGCCAGCAACCTCCCCCCCTCCGTCCAAGCGTGGACGCATGCTTGGTCCGCGCCTCCCATCGTCGCGGGCGAGTCCGGGAACGGCTCCGTGCGGTGTGGCGGCGGCCGACACCCCCACCCTCCTCCACTTCCGTCTTGGCGTGGACGCTTGCTGGTGCGTGCCTCCCTCTGTTGCGGGTGGGTCAACGAGAATACTATCAAAGGTTCTAGGCGAAAGCTCAGCCCAGATCATTCTGGGCCAGCGACGAGGTTCTCTTTCTTGAAGGCGTTACTGAAGAACCTCCTGCTGCCTCTTCTGGATTGGCCCGTTACCCCTCGGCATAAAGCTCGAGCGAAAGCTTGCCAAGCTCCTTTTTGGCTGACGATGATTACGTTGCGGCGTCATTTACCTTACTGGAGTCATCATTGAAGAGTTTCTGTGCCTTGGTGTGTAGTTTTCTCTCTCTTTTTTGTTGTATATATGGTTGTTGTTTTCTTATTAGTGGATATGCCACAGTCTAGCCCTTGTGTTGGGGCTCCTGTACAGGGTTTTTGCCTCGTTCCCTAAAATAACGCTGTTGATGATAAATGAATACAATTCAGTTGGGGATTCTCTCCCCGTGACAGTTCAAAAAAAAAAACAATGAACAAAGGGCCGAAAAGTTTGTTGGAGCATCATACATCCAATGAACTCTGTTATCTTTTTTGAATAAGCTAAGGGACTGTTTCGAATGGCTTCGTTCGGCTCTAGCTTAGCATATTGCTACAATGTACGAATGAGTTTAGCTTAGGCTTCTAGTTCATTTTGAGAAAAGAGGTAAAAACAAATTCTTAGTACAATGTAGCTACAATATACGAAAGGAGCCGAAGTTGGCCGAAGCTCCACTAAATGAGGCCTAAATAAATGAACTATGTTGTAGGGGGCAATTATCATTGACTTGACTATTATTTCTTGTGCCAGAGGCTCTCCTTTTTCTTTTTTTTCCTTTTTTTTTGAATAAAGACACTCAAAGAAGTGCCTTGTATATGATAATCTAGGAAAATAGGAACAATATAGATTGACACAAAATGAAACAATGGCATTACTTATATGCCACATGATTAATTAGTTAGGTAACTTGATGAGAGCCAAAGGACTTTGTTGAAAAATACCCTTTCAAATACCTAGACATACTAATGAATCATAGAAAACTAAATAATAAAAATGGAAAGCTATTGAAGAATGAATAAAAAAGTATTTGAAAAGTAAAGGTTTTATCTTATGGTTTCGCAAAAAAAAAGGTTTTATCTTATGGATGGCGTCTAGTTTTAACAAACTTAGTTTTAAGTAGCTAGCTTATCATGTACATGATGTCCTTTGAAGTAACAAATGATATTCTTAAAAAGTTAGGGTTCATAGGTCTAGCTTTTTCTAGCAAGTAGATAATCGTAAGGGAAAAATATATTTTTGCACTTTCGTAAACGTCGGGTGCCTGAAAATTTGAGTTACTTCAGGCGAAGGGCTGGCCATGTGTCGCAACCACATTGCGTTTGTTCTCTTGTGATTTGTTTATAATTTGATAATTATCTTTGTGTTACAATATATTAATTTTTGTTCCTGTCTAACTATAGAAAAAAAATATGAATTGTTAGTTGTCTCTATATCAACATATATTACATCTTGTTAGGTTTGTAGTTGAAAGGTCCTAATATAACTAGACGGGATGAATAGCCTATTAAAAAACTCTACACAACATTAAGTAATTGATTAGTACAACAAACGACGTAATATAATTTTTTTAAGTGGAGCGTACTGGTCTACTGGAACCGAGACAATCAGACAATAATTTATTGAGGTCCACCATCCGTCGATCAGTCCTCAAAACGAACATAAGGACCGGAGGCGTCCAATATTCGGAGCGGCTTCGAACAACCGGGCGCTAGTAACTTGGTTATCTTTACCTACCTTGAGTCGTCGTGAACTCATGATAGCCAGCGGCGGATCCAAAGGGGGGGGGGGCTGGGGGGCTCCAGCCCCCCTAATGGTTTGATTTCAAGCCTAATCACTGTAGCAAAAGCGTGATTTCACCATTAAATTTTCATGCAAATCAACATCTCCATTGTTTTAGCCTCTTTATCCCGCATCGTGCATCCGCCACTGATGACAGCTGAGATGCCCAATACACATTTCTTTTCGAGATTTCTAAATATCAGTCGACTGTTTCTCTTGTTCCTCGTCAGTCGTTTTTTTCTGTGCCTGGTGTTTGTCTCCGTGGGCTGGCTTTTCGTTGTAGGCTGGATGCCCAGTTATTGGATGCCAGATCGGAAAACGCAAAGGCAGCGCACGACCACTGGCCCGTCGGCGTCGTGGTGGGGCGTGGGTGTCTAGGTGTGGCCATGTGGTTGTTAGCATCTTTATCATTTTTTTTTCTACCAAAATGAACAGAGCGGTCAGCTTAGCACATGAAGCTTATTATCTTTTGTATTAAACTAGCAAAGATGCCCGTGCGTGCAAGATGCCCGTGCGTTGCAACGGGAGGAAAAAAGAAGCTATCAAACGTTAATAGCAAACGATGGTAGAATTTTATATATGCATTTATGTTTTACCCTTTCTATAAACTTTAAAAGGTCTAATTTATTTTATGATGGCCACGTTACGTGCATTAGGCGTGTATCATTGGTGTAGATGCGGAGCCAGCCACGATGACATCCAGACTCATCTTTTTGGTGAGACAGTGTTGTTGATATAGATGTGGAGCTATTATGGATGGCGTCCGGGCTCACCTCCTTGATGCGGGAGCATATTAATGCCAACAAAGAGTTAGATGGAAAACTCACTTGAGTTGAGTTTTCGCATGCTAGCCGTCGTTAATGATTGTATAGATACATTTATTTAGACCAGATTAGACAATAAAATATTTAAATTTTCTACTCACATTTTGATTAGGTGAATCACATGTTAATCTAGGTTTGAATATTTTCTAATCAAAATTATGTTAACAACTTGGTAGTAGAAAAAATCATAAAGAAAAATCAGGATTCAAAGATTCATAATAATTATTCTTAAAAAATAAATCAAAAAACCACCTATGAGGATAACGGATGCAACAAAAAAGAAATAGGATGGAAGACCAACAAAAAATCAAACAAAAAGAAATTTATATGGCAGAAGTTTTACCTACTAAATATAAAGGTATTATCGTAACACATGACATGTTGTAGTGTGGTGGTAGGCAGTTTGTTTATCAATCCTAGTGTCTAGGGTTCGAATCTCATCGGTGGCACATTTTTTGGCTATCGGGAATTATTCGGACCACAGGCTAGAGTGGGCCATTGGGTTGGCTAAATTGGGCCGCGAGAAAGCCCAGACCACATAGCATACAGAAATCTATGGAGCTAGAGTGGGCCATTGGGTTGGCTAAATTGGGTCGTGAGAAAGCCCAGACCACATAGATACAGAAATCTACGGTGGAAACTAAAAAATGTGCAGAAATTTTCACAATTTAATTGGGCCACGAGAAAGCCCAGACCACCTGACAGACAGAAATCTATGGTGAAAACTAAAAAGTGTGCAGAAATTTTCATAATTTATTATTAGGTATAGATAAACTAGTACTACTTCTTTTTTACTTTTTGTTTAAAATACGGCTACTTTCGTACACGTTTTCAAAAACAGATTGTACTATTGATGAGCCACTTGTGATGAGATTTATAAAATAAGACCATGATGCATACGTTTCAAAATAGTTTGTATGTACTGGCAACTTATGTCATATATGTAATAGCTATTTATATATTAAGCGTGTAGCAACCAATATATTAACCATCCAACAAATTATATATACTAGCAAACGTGTAGCAACTTATGTATTAAGTGTGTAGCAATTTATTTATCAATTTCAGTTTTTATTATTTATTGTCACTTTCAGTTCCAATTTATTGTACTTTCAATTTTAGTTTTCTTTGGATTTTTTTTCATTGTATCGACTTTAGTTTTCATCGTCTACTTTTCAATTCCATTTTCTTTGTTGTCATTTTCAGTATTTTTCTTGGTAATTTTACTTTCAGTGTTATTTTGTAGTATTTTTTCATTTTGTCTTCTTTCATTTTTATTTTCTATTTTTTCAATTTTTGTTTAAATTTATCTTGTCAATTTTAGTTGTATTTTCTTGTAATTTCAGTTTCTATTATATTTTGGAGTTTTTTTTCATTGTGTCTACTTTAGTTGTTATTTATTTCTTTTTCAACTTCAGTTTTTTTTCATTTTTATGAGTTTTGAGTTTTTAAATTTTTATGAGTTTTCATATTTTATTGTTCAATCCTTTTAGTCATTTTTTGTTTCGTTTCTTCTTTTCATTTAAATGAGTTTTCAAGTTCTATTATTCAATCCTTTTAGTCAATTTTTTTGTTTTATTTCTTCTTTTAATTTTTGTCAAAATATTTATTTTTTACTTCTCAATTTCAGTGTTATTTTCTAGTAATTTTAGTTTTAGAGTTGTCAATTTCAAGTTTAGTTTTTGGTAATTCCAGTTTCATTTAGTATTATGAGTTTTGAGATTCAGTTGAGTTGTCCTTTTAGGTTCTAATGATATTTCATTTTTTTGTTTCAACCTTCTAAAGTATTTGCGAGTTTAAAGATGTTTCCATTAGATTGTAGTTCTTTTGTCCTTTTTTTCTCTATTTTTTATTTTATTCATTTTTTATTTCCCTTTAACTCCTCCATCTATACTTGTAAAGCACTTGCCCTTGGTCTTCATCAGGCACTTGGCCGCAATAGTATGTTTAACCTGGATTCACCATGCTTGTTTCAAGATGCTACATGCAATCTCGATCATATAGTTCTATGGGATCACATTGATTAAGCACTTGGCAGCTTATTCGATGCTTATTTTAATAATTTTCCTCCCAAGTTGTAAAACTATAGTATTATTACATGGTAGTAACTCCTTTCATATTTTTTGCCTTCCAACTTCTGCATATTATGTAACAACTTTAGTATATCTTTTGGAGTAGTTACTTTAGTATTACATGGTAGTAACTCCTTAGCACATATTACACGTAAATTGCTACTAAAATAAAATTCTTTAATATATATAAAAGTGGGATCTAATTTTGTTCGGCTCGTTATGTATAACACACCGGTATAGACAGAATTGAGAAAATGGCTACACCATTCAAAAATTATAGCAATTTAAAAAAATATTTTTTTGCTTGCGTCAGCTTTTGCATGTATCCATCGCCAATTGAAAGAGAGCGGGGCAGCAGACACTACTGGATTCCAGTGGTTTGCCGAGTGCCTGGGACACTCGGCAAAGCGCCAAAAACACTCGGCAAACGATTTACCGAGTGCTGCACTCGGCAAATTGGACTCGGCACAGGCTTGGTCGGCAAAGCGTGCTTTGCCGAGTGTCAAACGTCGGGCACTCGGCAAAGCGTTTGCCGAGTGTCAAAGACGTCACACGGCAAAGGAAGGCGCTAGCGGACAAAATTCTAACGGTCGGTTTGCCGAGTGTCAACCGTTCGACACTCGGCAAAGCATGCACAGTTTGCCGAGTGTCAAACATATGACACTCGGCAAACTGTGCACGCTTTGCCGAGTGTCGGCTCTCTGACACTCGGCAAAGTGTGTTCCCAGGCATGCTGAATGGTCAGTTTGCCGAGTGTCATGGAGTTGACACTCGGCAAACTAACCAGAATCTATATTTTTTTTGTTTGTTTCATTTGCGACACAATGCACAAATGTAATATATATCGTATTAAATCACCACAAATTTATCACAGGAGTCATAAATCACAATCACAACAAGCTCACAAGTTCAAATATGCCACAAACACACATGTTCACATATATGACATGTTCATAACCAAAAGTCTAAATATACCACAAGTTCACAAGTTGACAAGTCTGCAACCAAATATCTTAACCGAAGTTCACAATAAGCTGCTCACAGCGATTGTAGGGGGTGAGGAGGCCCGAGATTTGATGTCGGCGATCCTCTAGTCAATTTGGCGCAATTTGTGATGTCGGTGACCCTTCGAGCTGATTTGGCGCAACTTGTGATACCGGCGACCCTCCAAACTGTGATGCCGATGACCCACCAACGTGATTCGATGCCCCACCTGATTGATGCTGCAAAAAAATGAAAAGAATGCCATCAATTAAAAATTTCGACAGAACCTCCCTTGCACGGTGAGGTTTCCAAACCCTGCAAGAAAACAAACGGCACGATGACCGTCAAACACATATATATCAATACACCGCCACCAACACCACCACCACCACCACCCAAACACCACAATCACCTAAGAACTGGGACCATGAGTTCTCAATAATATGAGGCACCTAAGAAAATAGATGATTAGTGAAGATGGAGTCCTGCCAAAAGAACTGAGACCATGAGCCATGCATACATCAGACCTGGGCAAACCCTCTGGAATTCTCTGTAAATTTGGAATTGGAGTCGTGCTTTTAGTGCAGTACTTCCCATGGCATATAATAAATTTAAAAGTATATGATCAGCCTAAACCTATCACAGATTTAACAAAACAGCTAGGGGCATACATCCAAATCCAAATTAATAAATAAGCTTACACCACCATGCATCAGGAGATGTATCTTTCAGTAATTTCCATTTCATATTTTTTATTAATAATATTCAGTCAATGTACTTTCTACATTATGGCTGTAAATCAAAATACAGAAATTAATTATGTAGTACAATATTATATAGAAATGACAGGTATTTAACAGCAATTGCAAGAACCAGAAGAATTTAGCAATATACAAAACAATGGATATGGTACGTTTCCCCAATTAAAGTGAGTCAATGTTGCTGCTGTCATGTTGAGTGACAATGCAATTGATATATATAGCATAGCAAATAGAAAACAAGACTGTGGGCAGTACGGATACACTAACTTTTGTCAATATGTTCGCAGCACCGTCAATCTTTCATGTAACTAGCAGGTACCCGTGCTTCGCACGTGGCAGTAAGCCAAGAGCATAGCATATTATATGATCGTACAAATATGAAAATGGAAACTATGATGCTGCAGAGGTCTAGCCATAGTAATCTCCTGTTCATAGCAAGTTGCAAATAGTGGAAGCAAAAGGTTACTTAAATTAGTTATAACAATGTTGAAGCTGGATATAGACTTATGTTGCCGTGGTTGATTCTCTGTGTACATGAGCTCAGCTTTGTAGTGTTTATGGCATCAGGAGAACCATTATTGCAAGTATGACCCCAAACAATGTCATTGGTATTTGAAATGATCATGGTTATAAGCGAGGTGTTTGTAATCAGTAACTTTGAGTATTGGAAACCATTAAACTCAGCTCTGTAGAAGATTTCATTCACTTCAGAGATAAATTTACTTGCTGCCTTAACGCAGACAACAATAGCCTATGTTTATCACTCCAGTACACTAAGTACCTACAGCTAAAAGCCACGAACAACTACTAACCACCTACTTTGGTGCTCCTGCAACAAATCCAACCCAGCCCCAAGCTTCAGTTTTCATGTATGAAATGTTGAGCAAGTTTCAGTCAAATATTGAGACCATCGATCAGTAAAACGGATGGCATCTATGCTTCTTATTACACAGCAGAGATTGTGGCAACCAAACCACAACTATTGTCACTGTGCAAAATTGCTCAAACTTGATCCAAACTACAACACGGATGGAGCAGCTCACCTCATCACCTCACAGCAGGGCTGTAGGGGTGCCCAACATTGCCTAGTATTTCCATGATAGATTAAAAAAAATATCTCCATGATCGACAGCACAGTGATTAGATAAGGTTGCTAACCTGCTGCTGCTGCTAACCTACTAACCTGCTACTGCTAACCTATTGTTAACTGAAAGGCTGCCATTGATTATATTCCTCCTACTCTGATTATCAATTTGGCTACCATGTGCAATGCAAATTAAATTGTTCATGATGATCTCACTACACACCTTTCAATTTTGTTTCAACTATCAAGATTAAATAGGGAACCTGCAATCACACAGCTTCCAGAAACAAAACATAGGAGATGATATTCTAATTTACTCTACCACTCGGAGTTGATCAGTAAATAAAATAGTTTGTCACTACTATCATGCATCTTCTGTTATCCACCCATTTCAATAATGTACTTATATGCTAATTAAACTTGAAAGAGAAAAAAGGACAAGAGATGGACTACAGGCGCTGCTTGACAGGAATCTGCAATCTTCCTCTCTCTGATGCATTGCTGGTTGCAAGCTGCAAGCAAGCATAAACCAAGCTGCAAGCAGTACAACACTGCACTGGTGTCTACTACTGCTAGCCTACCTATCGATCTAGCCTAACACATCGTTCTCTCCTTTAATCAGTGCCCTGTGTACTAGTTCAAATCTCAATCACCACATGAAATTTGCAGGTTAGTACCCAGCATGTACGACATCCATTGAAACTGGACTCTTACAAAAAAAATTGCTTGCAAAGTTTTATGTTTAGTACCTAGTATGCATCTACTATTCTTGATGCTGCATCAACAGATAATCCATCCTTTGTATCCATGCCATGAACAATCACCGCAAAGGATCACCTCCCTCCCTCCAGTGACACATGAATCAAATCAATTTCATTTTCTCAGCCCCTGTTCTTCAAGAAGATCCCAAAATCCGAACCCTAAATCAAAATTAAAATTCCCCAAATCTGGTACCAAATCCCCAACCCTAAGATTAAGAAATGGTCCTAGTGCTCACCTAAGACGGCGCCGATGGGCTCGTCCCAGAGCTCGCCGCCCATCACTAAGCGCCGCCGCCACCGTGAGGCTCCTCGCGTGCGCGCACACGGCCAGCAAAGGATGCCACGGCGGTGTCGCTCGATGGTGTCGCGTGGAGATTCGGCTGTGTGCGTGCGCCGGCGAGGGGTGCCACGGTGGCGTCACCATCTCCTACCATCGCTTGCTTGGGCCGTCGTCGCACCGGTCTCCTAGCTGTGCGGCGGCTGCATGAGCGTGGAAGGTGGAGGTGGAAGAGACAGCAATACCTGCACCGCGTCTTGCTGGAGGGCTCCCGCGCGGCGGATCCGATTCCTCCGCTCCTCTGGCTTGCCGCCGCCATCACTGTGGGTGAGGGGCAGCACGGCCTACAGGGAAGAGGTAGAGGGAGGGACGCTCGGGCTTCGGAGCCGCCGGCACGCCACCGCTGCGGAGGAGAGGGAGAGGCGCCGCCGCTGTGGGGGAGAGGGAGGGGCGGCAATGCGCAGGGGCTGGGTGACAGCGGCGGTGGCGCAGAGGCGCACAGCTGCGGTTGCGGAGAGGGGGCGGAAGGACGGAGGGAGATTTTCTCTTTTTTTTGTTTCGGTTGGTGTAGGAGAGGGATGGGACGAGGAGGCGGAAGTCATGAATTGTTAGTTTCAAACTTTGCCGAGTGTCCAGATTTGACACTCGGCAAAGTTTTTATTTTTTAAAAAAACAAAAAAAATATTTAATTACACTTTTCTGAGTGTCTGGGTTCTGGCACTCGGCAAAATACATACAAGCCAACTTTGCCGAGTGTCAACTAAAAACACTCGGCAAAGTGTACTGTTTACCGAGTGTTTCTTTTGGACACTCGGCAAAATAATTTTTTTTTGCTTTTGGCTTTCAATTTTTTTCTGTAGGCTTCCTACGCTATCTTGACCAACATGTTGGAATTTGACAAAATTTTAAGACATTTTGCTATATTTCTTTAGTTTCTTTCTTTTCATTGATTTTTTTTGGAAAATGCAAGTTTGAACTGCAAGTGCATCGAATAATGACATTTCATTAATGCGAAAATGATATTCATGTAACTAACTGTTGTTTGAGACCGTATCCAGGAGGAGACTCGAAATTTCGCACATCTTCTTCTCGAAACTAGACCACGAACTTGTGGATGAATAGTTTTAAAATTATATAAAATCCAAACGGAGTCCGAAATTCATGAAACTTGTCTACAAGTCATGATATCACATGTGGATGCGGTGATAAAAATTTGAGAAGATTTCAAGCACGTCGTCACGTACACTGCTTGCAAACCCTAACATTTCAGATTTGCTCCCGCTATATCACAAGCGGAGATGTGAGGGTTTCTAAGCAGTGTACGTGATGACGTGCTCGAAATCTTCTCAAATTTTTATCACCACATTCACATGTGATATCATTACTTGTCGACAAGTTTTATGAATTTCGGACTTTGTTTGGATTTTATACATTTTTAAAACTATTCGTCCACAAGTTCGTGGTCATGTTTCGTGAAGAAGATGTGCGAAATTTCGGGTCTCTTCCTAGATACGGCCTCAAACAATAGCTAGTTACATGAATATCATTTTCGCATTCATGAAATATCATTATTCGATGCAATTGCAGATCAAACTTACATTTTCCAAAAAAATTCAAAGAAAAGAAATAAATTAAAGAAATATAGCAAATTGTCTTAAAATTGTGTCAAATTCTAGCATGTTGGTCAAGGTAATGTAGGAAGCCTACAGGGAAAAAAATTGGAAGCCAAAAGCAAAAAAAATTATTTTGCCGAGTGTTTTTGGTTGACACTCGGCAAACCAGCCATTTTGCCGAGTGCTAACGGACCACGCTTGGCAAACCGTTGACGGCGGCTAACCGCCCCAACCTTTGCTGTGTGTATACATTTGCCGAGTGTTAACACTCGGCAAAGTGAAAGCGTTTGCCGTGTGTTTTTATTTGCCGAGTGTTGACACTCGACAAAGTTGTACCTTTGCCGTGTGTGTTTGTTTACCGAGTGTTAACACTCGGCAAACCAGTTTTTTTGCTAAGTGTGAGATTTTTGCCGTGTGTTTCCACTCTAACACTCGGCAAATGAGGTTGTTGCCGAGTGTCCGCGTTTTGACACTCGGCAAAAGATAAAACACTCGGCAAATCTCAGTTTTCCAGTAGTGAGAGTGGGACTTGGAAAGAGAGTCGGGGGGAGGGGAGTGGGTCACGCAGTGACGTGCATCGCGACGTGTCGTGCCATGTCATCGTCCATCGGAAAATCAATCGAATATTTGGTTTTCTGTTGTTTGTACTTATTGGCTCCCATGTGCACGTGTCCTTTTTTACTGGTTGAAAAAAATCGACTATAGGACCTGAGAGGGAGAGGGCGAATATGAAATCCTAGAAGACGAATATAGGACTCTAGAGGACGAATATGAAACCCTAGAAGATGAGTATGGGATCCTAGAGGACGAATATAGGACTCTAGAGAAAGACTCAGAGGAAGAATATGGGAGCCTAGAGAACAAATATAGGACCCGAGAGGGAGAGGGCGAATATGAAATCTTAGAGGAAGAATTAGAAGGAATGGGCTAGAACCCTGGGTTCTTCCTTATATAATTAATGGTCTTTTCATTCTAATACTCTATTCGAGAGTTCTTAGTATTTAGCAAAGCTGTTCCTATCTAACGGAAGGCTCCTGGATCAAATGACAAAGACATTGTTTGTGGAGAAAGAGGTGGCTTTTCCCGGATGAAATGAAACATTTCATTTGTGTAACAGAAGAAAGATTTCCCACTCCTTAGCCGTAAAGATATGTGGCCATAAAAAAGGGAGGGGATTCGGTGGAACAGGATTGGCCGGGCGGTAGAGTCATGGAAACACTTGTTGATTCCTATTTTGGTCCCTAGCTCCATGGAACAATATGCTATTGCGGAAACATCCCAACATGGAAGTATTAAAAAAACTTATATAAACAAAAAATCTCAAATATCCTTCATCATGAGACATATAATCGTCACTATAAATAAGAACTAAGATTCCTACAGTAGTAATTAGTATTAACATAATAGACGTAAGGGGTCGACCAAGTATCCAAATTCTAAGGAAAAATCATTATTGATGGTCCAAGACCATAGATATTGATAGATAGAACCTCCATTTATTTGTTGAATAGACAGGTGAAGTGAGAATACCATAGCTATACTTAAGAGTAAAATACTAGGAAAAGCCCATATGCGACAAGATTTTTTGTTGCTATGGGAATAAGAAAAAGTCCAAATCCCATTGACATAATAACTGGAAGTGGGAGAAGAGGAATTACCTAGGCATAAACGGATTCTCTATAGATCCCCACCAGTGATCAATTCTCGCATGAATAGCTAACGATCCGGTAAGTCCAACATTGATTCCTTCGGACGTGTCAATTGGACAAATACGCCCATAGTGACTCGGATGAATATCTCGGCTACGAAAACTTGCAGTTCTCCCCATCAATCCTCCAGGACCCAAACAACTCACTTTTCGCCCATGAACCGTTTGTGTCAATGGATTGGTTTGATCAAAAACTTGAGCTAAGGGGTATTAGGTGGGCCAAGAAGGCCAGGCTATAATCTATATCAGAGCAAATTCCCTTTTTTTTATTCAAGATATTTAATGCAATGATGGGGGGGATCTGTAGATAATAATGTTGTTCAGACCTGGAGTTTCCCTATATACAGATTAGGGAAACATTTATTATTATTCTATTTTATTATGCCATTCAAAATAATGGGGGGGAATAGAATGTCGGCTTGAGTAACGAAAACATTGGTGAGAATCCAATGCCCCGAATTGGAGAGCATTAAGTAGAAATATGATACATCGCTCTTTCCCTAAAAAAGAGTAGGGGATGCTCTGAATAGAAGATATTGTGTCCTCAGTATTCTTTTCCTATCAAAGGACTTTTTTTTATTTAAAATAGAATCCTCATAAAAACGAGGATTCTATTATTATAAAAAGTAGACTATTCTTGCAATAGGACTTACAACCTCTACCTAATCTTATCCAAAATTCTCCTATAGTACTGTTCAAGGAGTTGATAAGTTAATTCCTGTGGACGTCTACCTGCCGGGCCGCCCGCCTAAACCAGAGGCTGTTATAGATGCCCTAACAAAACTTCGTAAGAAGATAGCGCGAGAAATAATTGAGGATCGAACTCTATGTCAAAGACAAAAGAAAAATAGATCTTTTACTACCCGTCACAAACTTTATATTCGGCGTAGTACTGATACTGGAACTTACGAACAAGAATTGCTCTATCAATCACCATCTACTTTAGATATATCTTCTGGAATGGGCCAGACCCGGGCATTTCTCAAGAACAATAGCTAAGGGCCCCGACACTACCACTTGGATCTGGAACCTACATGCTGATGCTCACGATTTCGATAGTCATACCGGTGATTTGGAGGAGATCTCCTGGAACCTCTTGTTGGATATTCACCAGATAAAAGTCAGAATATGGTTCTTATGGGTGGTTTAAGAAAATACGTTCCAATTACACCTGACTCGATATTCTTAAAAAAAGAGGGGAAGCAGAACCAAGTCAAGATGATATGGATCGCCCCTTCTTCTTGCGCCAAAGATCTTACCATTTCTGAAGGAACTGGAGCTACATTTCTTTTCAATTTCCATTCAAGAGTTTCTATCTGTTTTCACGCCCTTTTTTTTGAGACCTTGAAACACAAACAAAAACAGTCCAATGATATGTAGACACTCCCCTTTCTTTTTTTTTTGTCGGAGCCCAATACACATCGATTGTTCGTTTGTGGACCAATTGGGCTCACATGTCCTTCCGCCCATTTCCAGGCCTAGATAATAAAACCTAAACCCGCTGGACAACAGAAGAGAGCCCATTTCCCACCGCATCGCTGAAATTCATTCGGCACGGCAGCACCCACGGGGCCACCTGTCCGAGACTCTGAGGGGCCGAGCGCCACGAGGACATCGCCGGCCGGCTGCTCTCCCACGACGTGGCGGAGTATCATCACTGCCTCCGCCGCTCCGCGCTGGGTGCCCGCCGTGGTGCAACGTCGTCGCCGACATGAGTGCGGTAAAGGATAGCCGCTTCCGGCCCGGCGGCCCCACAACTGTGGTCTGTAGGCTTTCTGAAGCCTGTTTGAAGTAACAATAGACGCTTTATGGCTTTGCACTAGTTTTTAGTGACCAATTGTTGTTATAAGTTTTAGAGTTTGAGTGAATTTCAGGATCATAATAAACTTTAAAATTTATTCATCACGAGAGTATGCAGGTTCATACCAGTCTATAAATGTACGTAAAGCTTGCGGCCCGGCAGCCAAAGCCTACTTTTTTGGCCTAGCACGAGCACGGCACGACCCGATGGTGTGCAGGCCTAGAACAGCCCTATCCGCTAGCTAGTGCTATGCTTGGACTGCTTCCTAGGCACGACGAGCGGTATGGCATGAATAGTTAAATAGCCTCGGTCCGGTACTAAGCCCGCTAATAGCCTAATAGGCCAACATCCCTACAGCCTAACACCTTAACTCCCAACCCTAACCGGTCCCCATTCACCCACTTGGCCATTTTCTGATTCCCACCCGCACCACCTCCCACTCGTGAGTCGAGTTTCCACCCGCTGAGATGTAGACGGATGAGTGGGGTGACGTGCATCGCCCAACTCCCCTCGCCACCTCACGCATGTTGCCTCTACCTCCTCCGCCCTACTACCACCGCCTCTCCCTTACCCCTGTCTCACGGCCACAAAGGTTAGCCTCAAGCACCCGAGCATGGGGGCGAGCGCGACACTACACTGGCCACGAAGGCACCGACCTTGAGCACACGCCGACTGCCTCTTCCCCATCCTGCTGGCTGCCTCTCCCGACACCTGCCTCGAGCACCTCCCTTGGTTTCACAGTGCGGCGACGGGGCCAATGAAGCACGAAGACGTGGGTCTCGGGTTGGCCTGACCTACTCTACAAAACCATGCTTATTGGGCAAGCCTGGCTCGAAAATCAGCTCGGTGTGCCATGCCTGGGCCGATGGCCAGTTGGCGCGAAGCCCTTTTTGGCATGGCCCGATGGCCTGACATGCCATAGCCGGCCTAGCCTTATCGGGCCGTGCTTTTATTGGACCCGTACCAGGCCGTGTCCGTATGGCCATCTATATACCACTCCACATGTAGACGATACATAATTATAACTAGCTCCATGAGGCATATCCCACTTGTGGAATTTAGCCGATTAGAACAGGAGTGCGAAGCATCGATGTGTCGTCTCATCTTCTTGTTACTAGATTATACTCTATCCGTTCTAAATTAAAGACATTTTGGCTTTCTAGATATGTAGTTTTTTCTATATAATTAGATATAATTAAAGACATTTTGGCTTTCTAGATATGTAGTTTTTTCTATATAATTAGATATACACTATGTCTACATATGTAACGTCTTATATTTTGGAATTAAGAGAGTATATAGAATTTTTTGGAAAATGGTACAGCTGAACAAGATGTGCGTATGTAGGACGCCTCAAAGTCGGTTGACTGAAAATCCCTTTTCGGTAAGTACTAATGAAACTTTCAAATTTCAATCATATCCACCACTTCCCAAATGCCAACTTTAATTTCCACGTACTAGCATCTAGTGCACGATGGGTACAAACTGTTGATCGAATAGGGTTTCAGACTTTCAGTGAGGCGTGAGGACTTCATTTCCTTCTGAAATGACGTGAGAACTTTATTCTCCAATATCTCCATACTGCCATTCCACTATCAAACATGGAACTTGCCACTTGTTCGTCCAAACTCCGTGTTTGCTGCGCTTGCGACAACTTGGATGTTTGTTATGTTACTTAAAAACTACGATTGCTTGCTAACTCTTGCTGCCAATGCACTACACCACACTACACCCCAAACATGGCATCACTTAGTTTTCCAGTCTGCATATTTATAATTTTTTCTATATATACTTAGATACACACCCTGTCTAGATACATAAACGTCTTATATTTGGAATTAAGAAAGTATATAGAAATTTTTGGAAAATGGTACAGCTGAACAAGATGTGCGTATCTAGGACGCCTCAAAGTCGGTTGACTGAAAACCCCCTTTTCGGTAAGTACTAATAAAACTTTCAAATTTCAATCATATCCACCACTTCCCAAATGCCAACTTTAATTTCCACATACTAGCATCTAGTGCACGATGGGTACAAACGTAACTGTTGATCGAATATGGTTTCAGACTTTCAGTGAGGTGTGAGGAGTTCATTTCCTTCTGAAATGACGTGAGAACTTTATTCTCCAATATCTTCGTATAGTGCCATTCCACTATCAAACATGGAACTTGCCACTTGTTAGTCCAAACTCCGTGTTTGCTGCGCTTGCGATAACTTAGGTTGACCAGTGGTCAAGGCCTTGGATGTGTTATGTTACTTAAAAACTCCGATTGCTTGCAAACTCTTGCTGCCAATGCACTACACTACACCCCAAACATGGCATCACTTAGTTTTCCAGTTTCCATATCCATATTGTTGTTGCTGATCATCTCCACCTCCACAACCATCGCTGCAGCTTCTTCACGTTCAGGCCGCCCGAGCAAGCGAAACGGCAGCAGCACTGACCTCGCTGCGCTGCTGGCTTTCAAGGCGCAGCTCTCCGACCCCACCGGCATCCTCGGCGGCAACTGGACCGCCACCACGTCGTTCTGCCAATGGGTGGGCGTATCCTGCGGTGGTCGCCGGCGGCAGCGCGTGGCTGCCATCGAGCTGGCAGACGTCCCTCTCCATGGAGCGCTCAGCCCTCACCTCGGTAACCTCTCTTTCCTCTCCGTGCTCAACCTCACCAACGCCAGCCTCGCCGGCGCAATCCCAGGCGAGATCGGCAGGCTGCGTCGCCTCAAACTCCTCGATCTCGGCCACGACGCCCTGTCCGGTGGCATCCCGGCCGCCATAGGCAACCTCACCATGCTCCATTCTCGTTCACCTCCAGTTCAACCACCTCTCCGGCCCGATCCCACCGGAGCTCCGGCGTCTGCGTGAGCTCCGCGCCATGAACATCCAGAGAAACTACCTCACTGGCTCCATACCGGACGACTTGTTCAACAACACTCCCCTGCTGACTCACCTCGCCATGGGCAACAACAGCCTTTCAGGGCCGATACCACGTTGCATCGGCTCGTTGCCACTGCTGCAATACCTCAGCTTGCAGGTGAACAATCTCTCCGGGTCGGTGCCACCGGGCGTCTTCAACATGTCTGCCTTGTGTGTTCTAAGCCTGGCCATCAATGTATTGTCCGGGGCCATATCGGGACCGGGCAACTCGAGTTTCAGCCTCCCTGCGGTGGAGTTCTTTTCAGTCTATCAAAATCGATTCAGCGGCCTAATTCCATCTGGGTTTGCAGCTTGCCGGCGCCTCCAAAGCCTCTACCTGCCCGTGAATTCGTTTCAGGGCGTCGTCCCTTCATGGCTCGGCGAGCTGACGGCTGTCCAAGTCATCAGCCTGTATGAGAATCACTTCGACGCAGCTCCAATCCCAGCTGCACTCAGCAACCTCACCATGCTACGTCTGCTATGCCTCCAGTCATGTAACCTTACAGGACCCATTCCACCAGAGCTTGGGCAGCTACGCCAACTTTCAGTGCTGAATCTTTACAGCAACCTACTGACTGGACCTGTTCCTGCTTCTCTCGGTAACCTGTCTAACATGATTTACCTGGAACTGGAACAAAACATGTTGGATGGACCGTTGCCTATGACGATCGGTGACATGAACTCGCTGACGGAACTTCTACTCGCAGAAAACCACCTGCAAGGGGATCTCAAATTCCTGTCTGTTCTTTCAAAATGTAGTATGCTTTCAGCACTTCAATTCCACACGAATCATTTCACCGGGACCCTCGTCCCGGACCACGTTGGGAACCTTTCAAGCTACCTGCAAGTTTTCGATGCATCCGACAACATGATTGCTGGTGGTCTTCCGGCTACGGTTTCTAACTTGACTGGTCTTGAGATTCTAGATCTCGCAAGAAACCAGCTTCAGAACCCAGTTCCAGAACCAATCATGATGATGGACAGTATCCAGTGGCTTGATCTCAGTGGAAATAGGCTGTCTGGCACCATTCCCTCGAATGCTGCAATCCTGAAGAATGTTGAAATCATATACCTTGACAGCAACCAATTTTCTGGCTCCATTCCTAGCGGCATCGGTAATCTCACCAAACTAGAGATCCTAATATTATGTGATAACCAGTTCACATCTACCATACCACCGAGCTTGTTTCGTCTTGATAGGCTCCTCGGAATAGATCTGTCTCAAAACTTGTTAAGTGGTGCATTACCAGTTGATATAAGTTTGAAGCAAATGAACATGATGGATTTGTCTACCAACCACTTAGTTGGTAGCCTGCCAGATTCACTTGGGCAGCTTCAGATGATGAGCTACCTGAACCTATCACTCAATTCGTTTCATGACCCGATCCCACCCTCTTTTGAGAAGCTGACAAGCTTGCAAACTTTGGACCTGTCCCATAACAATATCTCCGGAGCCATCCCAAAGTACCTGGCTAACTTTACCATACTCACTAGTTTGAATTTGTCCTTCAATAAGCTTCAAGGTCACATACCAGAAGGAGGTGTCTTCTCAAATATCACGCGGCAATCCTTGGAGGGGAACCCAGGGCTATGTGGCGCTTTACGCTTAGGGTTTTCTCCATGCCCAAGCAAAACATTTACTTATCGGGGCTATGCTCACATTCTAAAATATTTACTCCCCACAATCATCATATCTGTTGGAGCTGTAGCTTTCTGCCTATGTGTAATGCTTAAGAAAGTTAAGAAGCGTCAAGGGAATTCTGCTGGTATGGTTGACATGGTTAATCATCAATTAGTCTCCTACCATGAACTCGTTCGTGCTACCGAAAATTTCAGTGATGCTAACATGTTGGGGTCTGGAAGCTTTGGGAAAGTTTTTAAGGGCCAGCTGAGCAATGGTCTGGTGGTTGCCATAAAAGTTATACACATGCATATGGAACAAGCTATTGCAAGGTTTGATGCAGAGTGTTGTGTGCTTCGAATGGCTCGACATCGCAACCTGATAAAGATATTGAACACCTCCTCCAATCTAGACTTCAGAGCACTGGTGCTTGAGTACATGCCCAATGGGAGCTTAGAGGAGCTCTTACACTCCAACGGAAGAATACAATTGCGGTTCATAGAGAGGCTAGACATCATGCTACATGTGTCGATGGCAATGGAGTATCTACACCATGAGCATTGCGAGGTGGTCCTACACTGCGACTTGAAGCCTAGCAACGTGCTATTTGATGAGGACATGACTGCGCATGTGGCGGATTTTGGCATTGCGAGGATTTTGCTTGGTGATGAAAATTCCATGATCTCCGCAAGCATGCCTGGAACGATTGGATACATGGCACCAGGTACACCAGTACCTATTTTACTCCTTTTACATGTGGAATTTCATTGCGGCTTCTGCGTCAAAGGGACTAGTTACCAAATTTCTATATTAAGTGGACTAAATGCCCAATTAGTAGAAACAATAACATAGCCAAGTAAGATAAACATAAACTTCCAGCTTGCACAGATCCTATTGTTAAATCTCCATCCATGTGAGGCAAACACCTATATGATAGCCTTCTCTAACATATGAATTGATCCAATAGTTAGGATGCCAAGGGATGGCAATGCCATTTCATTTTAACCATAAAACTCAACAGAGAAGTAGTATCAAACAAAAAATGTTTTTTACTCACCAACATCAATTCCTATTGGCCAATTCCCAAGTAGAAGGAAAATACTACTCTGCTGTCAAACCCAATTCTCAAACATATGGAAAATACTCAGTACCTCTTCCACAGCTGTTGAATCCAGTTGATTAATCAATAACCATCCAGCATTAAGTTGTCTCACTATTTAATCATGTGGCATATAAGTGATGCTATTGTTCCATCTTTTTTATTTATCTTTTATGTGTATGAATTTCATGGATAGAGTATGGCTCTGTTGGAAAAGCTTTACGGAAGAGCGACGTGTTTAGCTATGGGATCATGCTCCTTGAAGTCTTTACTGGGAAGAGACCCACAGATGCTATGTTTGTTGGTGAACTGAGCCTCAGGCATTGGGTCCATCAGGCATTTCCTGAAGGGCTTGTCCAGGTCGTGGATGGTCGTATTCTCCTTGATGATGCTTCTGCTACCAGCAGCCTGAATGGCTTTCTTGTGGCAGTGATGGAGCTGGGTTTGCTCTGCTCGGCTGACTCGCCGGACCAAAGAATGACAATGAAGGATGTGGTGGTGACACTAAAGAAGGTCAGGAAGGATTACATCAAGATGGTCGCAATGAAACCGAGTGCTATCCAGCGCCCAGCAGTGATCGATTAGTCATTGCTTATGAAGAATGAGCACGTTGATATGTTCTGTCTGCACCGTGAATTAAATTAGAATATATTTGGTGAACATTCACTTTTCTGTTATAGAGTGAAGGTTTCCCAAACTGAAATTAGGGGATTGCTAATTTGCCAATAAAAGCCCTTAGTGGGTCAAAATCAAATTTTTCGCCGGATGTGTTTTTGTGATTATTTATTTACTGTTTTTTCAATGTCTCTTTAGTACTTTTATTACAATGTGGAAAACGGAGTTTCAATAGATCAACTGTTGGGTAAAATAAGTAAATGTTTGTATTATTTTTACAAAAGGAATGTTTGCATGAAGCAAGAGCTCATCATCAGTCAAGTACTGAGACAGCACGTGTCTCTCCTTTATAAATTTTAGTCACCACGTTACTCGCACGCATGAGTCGATCTGCTGCTACTTCGAGCGAACGAACCACAACAGCTCAGTATGCACTATAGTGCACCTCATCTTCACCAGCATTATTCTTGAGCCTGAACGCCTCTCACACGAGTGTCTTAAACTGTACCACGACTATACTGTAACGAAAGTAATAACCATATGCTCAATCAGATATTTTATTAAAACTTGCACATTATCTTATGAAAGAGTGATTGGAATAAGTGATTGATTCCATATTGTACATGGGTACATACAGGCAGCCAGGGTGGCATGCAAGCCAACCGCATAGGCGCACAAGTACAGGGTGACTATTGCTATATTTACATCATGCTAACACTCCTCCGCAGTCTTATCGGGAGCACGGCAAATGTTAAGACTAGATTGAAACTCCTGAAATACAGATGTTGGGAGACCCTTGGTGAAGACGTCGGCGTATTGGGATGTCGTGAGGACATGGAGAACCCAAGCCTGACCGAGGGCGACACGACATGCTCCCGAACAAAGTGGAGATCAATCTCAACGTGCTTCGTGGGCTAATATTGGATCAGATTGGTGGAGAGGTAGATAGCACTGACATTGTTGCAATAAACCAGGGTGGCACGACGAAGATGGTGGCGAAGCTCGGCAAATAACTGGCGAAGCCATGAAGCTTCAGCGACACCATTGGCCACGGCTCGATACTCGGCCTCTGCGCTAGACTGGGAGACTGTTTGCTGACGCTTGGAAGACCAGGACACCAGATTGTCACTGAGGAACACCGCGTAGCCAGAGGTAGAGTGACGAGTGTCGGGGCAACCGGCCCAGTCCGCATCAATGTAAACAACAAGCTCGGTAGACGGAGAGCGATGCATAGTCAAGCCAAGGGAAAGAGTGCCCTGTACTTACCGTAGTATCCTCTTGAGAGGAGCAAGGTGCAGCTTGCATGGATCATGCATGTAGAGACAGATTTACTGGACGACATAGGCAATATCCAAACGAGTGAAACTCAGATAATGTAGTGCACCAGCCAAACTATGATACTGAGTAGAACCAGCAACTGGAGGACCGTCGGCAGACAACTTGGAGTGCAGGTCGACGGGGGTGCTTCAAGACTTGCAAGCACTCATCCTGGCGTACGACAGAGACACCAAAGAAGTGATGGAGTTGTCCCATGTCAGTCATAGCAAATTCACGTTGAAGGGCTACAATAATATGTTCCCAGCTGACGAGGCAGTGAGAACAATATCATCAACATAGAGCAGCAGATATGCAGTGTCTGATCCCCAGTGATATGTGAATAGTGAAGTATCTGACTTGGCCTCAACAAAACCAAGGGACAGGAGATGGGAGGCGAACCTAGTATGCCAAGCACGAGGAGCCTGCTTCAGACCATAAAAGGACTTGTTGAGTTGAAAGACATAACCGGATGGAACGAATCAACAAATCCAGAAGGTTGTACACAATAGACTGTCTCTGTCAAAGTGCCATGTAAGAATGCATTTTTGACATCCATGAATACGCCAATTTTGAGACAATGCTAGGGACAGAACCAACCGAACTGTTGCTAGTTTCACCACAGGACTAAAAGTCTCATCATAATCAATACCGGACCGCTGTGTGAACCCTTGTAGAACCCAACGAGCCTTGTAACGATCAAGTGAACCATCAGCAAGAAGTTTGTGACGATATATCCATTTACCAGTGACTTGATTGACTCCAGGAGGTCGGGGAACAAGACACCAAGTGTCATTGGCGATAAGTGCATCAAACTCAGCTTGCATACAGAGCGCCAATTGGGCTCTGACAGAGCGTCACGGACGGAGCAAGGCAATGGCGATATTGGCACGACGTGGAGATTCAGCCGATCCACAGGCTGAGCAATGCCATCCTTGTCGCGCGTGCGCATTGGATGCACATTATGGACCAGCTGAGTGACGACCGGTCGAGTGGAGACGGTGCGGCCAATTCTGCTGGCAGCAACCCGGGGCAAGACGTCGGTGGGGGCAGCAGAACCGGACACAGTGGGGGTGCCCGAGGAGCTAGCATCTGGCGCAATGGCACTGCCCGGGCCAGAGCTAAGCTCGATGGTGGGCATGCGCTGCGTGGGCACCGAAGCAGGAGAGGTAGGCGTAGGTCCGTGGGCAGTAGGCGCTGGCGGCTGTGAGGGGACGCTAGGTGTCACGGGGTTGGAACTGCGGCAAGCATTATTGTTCGAGTCGGTGTCAGAGTACGTATCTCTGATGGCTAGGGTGGACTCAGGAACACAAGAATCACAGAGGGGACGTGTTGGTGTTTTGTAAACCGGACTAGTAAATTTATACGATTATCGCGCTGCTCTAGCAAGATGATGGTAGCATCCAAAAGACACGAGGATTTATACTGGTTCAAACTGGAGCTCTACGTCTAGTCTTAGAGATGATCGAGTGCATGTTCCTCGTTTGAATGCTCTGAAGTTCTTACAATGGGAGTGCAAGAATGGTGGAAGAGGTAGTAAAACCTAAGCTCGGTGGTAGGCTGCCTGAAGGGAAGCTTTAGGAGGCCTACTACTATGAGGAATGAACGAAATGGTAGAGGATTCAGAATATCTGGAAAGGGTGCCCTGGTTGCCCTTATATAGAGTTCGGGGCCAGGGCACATACAAAGTAGGAGGTTCTCTTGACCGAAGGGTCGTGAGCCTAAGGGAGGGCCTAGCTAACTTGGCTTGCAATCTATGCCGTCTTGTGAAGCATGTCCGGACGTGGCTGTCGTCACGGTCCTATGGCCATGTTGCGGCGTGGTGCGGGATGGTGCTTACGGTGCCGGCCATGGCAGCACTGTAGGCACAGTGGTGGTTCGCCAGCCATCCTGTGCGATATGGTCTCCATCGTGGCCTTCATCATCGTTTCCTAGTTTCCTAGCGCGTCGTACGAGAGTTGGTAGCTGCCCCCAGGTCATCGATTGCCTGTTTGTCTTGAGGAGCTGAGGGCCACGATCCCGATCGCTGGGGTCATGGAGCCCCACTGGTCTGGGTGGCCTTCAAGTCAAAGCCTTCGTCGTGGATCCTATCCCGTAGTGGATGGGCTCGTACATGCGTCTTGTCGGGCCGTATTTGGCCGGTGGTTATCGTGCCTGTCGTCACCACCCTAGGATGGTATTTTCTTGTCCGAGCTGCATGGTGCAGGGTTGATGTCTGACTGGACCGAGGTGACTGTTGTCCCCTCAGCCCTTGCGAGGCTAGTGCGGCATACCTGTCCTTGTCAGAACAGGTGTTGGCGGTCACTATCGATCTAATCCGACCGCCAAATAAAGTCCAAAACAGGAGAAATAAACAATCTTTTGGCACATATGCCTTTACTATTGACCTAGTTCCGCTTGTATTGGAGAAACATGTTTTGTAAGACATATTTGAATAGAAGTGGAAAACCAAGCAAAAGGCGCAATTCAGAAAGTGTAAAGCAGAAATATGCAAAGGAAATGAAAGCAAAATCCCACCTACATGCCAAACCTAGGCCGAGCATCAACGTGGAGGTGACCCAGGCCTAGCCAGAAGCCCACCAGAGCAAGGCGGTGGCGAGCGAAGTAGCCCAGGGTACGGCTACACTCAGGGTGAGTCCGCACCGCCCCTAGCTCCGCTCGGGCCTAGCTTGCTCTGGCGGTTGCATGGCGGCATGCAAAGGCGGTCCATGTCAGTTTCCTAATTTACTTGCACCAAACCGACCACACTTCAGTATAAAAGAGAGGGTAGAGCTCACCTTCAACACACACGTTATTTGGAGCTACACACCTTACCTCTCTTATTGTAATCTTTAGTTCTTAGTAGTAGTAGTTTGTGAGCTACAGAAGCTATCAAGGAGGGCTTGGCTCCTTGGAAGAAGTGTGACATCTTGGTATGAATATTATAAAGAGTTCTTCCATAGTCACGCTTGCTTACTTACAATATAACAATGCATATGAACTAGACTATAGTTCTCATGTTATAATCATGATATATGAACTAGCATATAGTTTGTATGCTATGATCTTGACATGTAGAACCTTATGCTTAATCATTCATATAACTTATATGAGTAGAATTAGAGCTAAGTTGAGGTGGCGGTTCATCATGCCTTCGGGTGTGCCCATGTTCTTTACCTGTCGATACGTAGGGTCGGGGACCCGGGGGGATTTGGGTAGTTTCTGTGTACGCAAGCATGGTGCTTGGGTATGGAGAGACAGGTGAATACATTTCCTACTCTTCGGTTGAGGGGTAGGCGGCAGGTGGTGACAGCCCTGTCCATCCCTTATAATCCCCCATGTTCAGGTAGGGTGTAGGAGTCTAAATTATCACATGAGGTTGCTGACAGACCAGTACTCGGTGGCCTTTCGACCTACCTTGTACTTAGTTCTAGCTCTAACCATGTAATTTGTATTATCATCACTTGTTATTTGCATGGCTATATTAGAACATGTTGGCTCCACATAGGAACATTCTTTTATGCTTTGTTTTCCTTTTATACTTGAGGTTGGCCCAGATGTGTGTTCACTATCCTTGAAATATTGTTTTTACCCCTGTCATGAATTATGGTCCACCATGCAAGTATGTAATCTTATTCATGCTCATGCTAGACTCTTACACCTTGCCCTCCCTTAGGAAAATATAAATAACGATACCCTGAATACTTCCAGGTGAAATGCTACAACGATAGATCCGTGCATTTGTGAATATTTTCTGTAATCATTAAGAACTATCATAGTTGGTGTTTGTTGGTGGTGTCACTAAGATTAACTCAATCTTAGTGATGGTGTTAAGAAATACCAATAGGCATTTCTAGCGCCGTTGCTGAGGATGGACTTAAAACCTCCACACTTGGTGATTGTGCTAAGAAATGCCAACAAGCATTTATAGCGCTATTGCGGTCCTTAACTCCTATTTTTACCTTCCAACTTTCTAATAAAACAAATACCAAACGTAGATATAGGACTTATAACTAATTAATTCCACAAGTTTTGGTGTTCGTCGTGTTTTGTAGGGCTAAGCACGAAATACACATAAATGGGCCAAGAAATACAAGAAAACCATGGGATGAGAAAGAGATCCACTTACCAGACAATCTGGGCCTCAAACATAGGTCAAAAAGTCCAACAATGAACCCAAGAAGTGGAGGCCCAAAACCCAGTCCAAATCCATCTTGGGCTGTAGGAGCAGCCCGGGTAAAATGGACGCCCATGATGCATCCGGACTCTGTTTTGGGCCATCCACCCGTCCACAGAAAGCTAACGAAAAGATCTACGTGCTCGTAAAAGATGGGCCTGAGGGGGCCCAGCCAGGGCACGGGCGTGCCCTAGGCACGGCCGAGCTCCGGTGGCTGCTGCCCGGGCCCAGCTTCCTCGTGGCGGTTCCTTCAATGCCCAGGAGGGTGGTGCGGGGGTGTGTCGGTACACTGAATGCTGGGAGGATGGTTTGGGGCATTCAAGGGAGGAATATTCCATGGAACATCACCTCATTCTCCACCTATAAAAGGAACCCCTCCTCTCCTCTCAAGACACACCACTACACACCACAAGATACACAACACAAGAGAGAAGAGAGGGAGAGAACCTCCACTCCATGGGCTTAGGCCCTAGCTAGCTCTAGCTATGTAGGGAGTGAGAGAGGGAAAGAAGAAGATGGAGTACTGAGGTTGTCGGTCACCTCCACTAGTGTACCTAGGGCCACGAGTATGCTTAGCGGAGGAGTGCTGGGGATGTCGGCTCCCTCTCCACTTGTACCTCGGCGGACCTAGTACTATTTGGAGTACAAAGGTTCATGTTCTTCTATGGTGATGAGTTCTTACTTGAGTTAGTTTTGTTACTATTTACTTGTAGGTTCATCATTTGTCCTATTGACGGGTGCTCTGGTAGAAGGACCCCGCCTGACGGGTAAGCCTTGTTAACACACTAAGTGCAGTAGTCATTAGCGTAGACATGGTCTCTAGGCTACCTTTGTTTGCCTCATGTCCTACGGGTGAGGGGTAGGTGGCAGGTGGTGATAGCCCTGTTCGTCCCTAGCATTCCCCCACGTAAGGGCTCAGCGTAGAGCTATTGGCCGGAGGTACCTGGCAGACCAGGTCTAAGTCGGTGCCCGAAGTAAGTAGATTGTGGCAAAGCTACCACAGAATAGGATCTCTATCCTTAAAAAACCTCGCTACCTAGGCTATCTCTCTTGTTATCTTAGGTGAACTAGCTCAGAGATCTTTTATAGATCCGTTCCTCATGGAAATATGATACCCTGAATACTTTCGGGTGAAATGCTACAATGGTATTTCCGTGCGCTTGCGGACTTGTTCTGTAAACGTTGCAGAATACCACCTGGCGTTGCTTGACGGCGTTGCTAGGATACACCAATTCTAGTGATGATGCTAAGAAACGCCAACAGGTGACGTTGTTGGGGTGGGCATAGGTTAAAGAATCTAGTAGGACATGATCATGAGCACATGCATGTAATGGTAGTCATAGTTTATGAAGGCTAATTCTGCTTGTTTTCTTCCTATTGTGGATGAAAATAGGATAGTGTATGAGTGGTTTCGACCTGCCAGATAACTACACAGAGAATCCAGAGGTGCTCCTAAGAAGAACAAGTTTTGTACCACTTCTTCCTCCGCTACTTCGCCGGCAAGTGAACCAGTCACCCCCGCTCCATCCACTACCACCGCTATAGTCAAGACACTCCACGACTACTCCGCCCCTGCTATTGCCAACGTGCCCGTTGGCCCACTGTTAACACGGGAGCTAGTAACTTTGAGCTATGCACTAGTCTAATCACGATGGTGCAGGCAAACCAATTATATCATTTGCCAAGCGAGGATGCAAATGCACACTTGCAACACTTCCTAGAGTTGTGCGACACCATCGTCATAAAAGACGTCACACCAGCTAGCTTCAGGCTCTGTCTGTTTCCCTTCTCCCTCACGGGAAAGGCAAAACAGTGGTTTTACAAAGAGAAGGAAGCTGTTAGTACTTGGGACAAATATTCTGCGGTGTTCCTCGTAAAAATTTCCCTATGGGCAAAACCAATGCCCTAGGGGGGAAATTTCAAACTTCCAGCAGACTTCACTAGAATCCATCCCCGAGGCGTGGGAGAGGCTTCAAGATTACATCCAAGCCTGCTTGCACCACAGAATGAAAAACTGGCTTGTGCTCCAGAACTTCTACGAGGGGCTCACACCCATGTCAAAGGGGCATGTGGAGGCCGCTGCTGGAGGAGTGTTCCTTTCCCTGACCATCGATGGAGCTACGGCTCTCATCGAGAAAATGGTGGTCAATCAGAGATGGGGAGAGGAATGAAAACAACAAAAAGGCATGCATATCGTGAAAGAGGTGGATATGCTTGCCGCAAAAATAGATTTGTTACTATCAAGACTAAATGAAAGGGCCCATGAGAAGGAAGCTATGAAGGCCACCGTTCAGGCCATGGACTTGCAAATGACTTGCGAAGCCTATGGTGAGGTCGGACATTTAGGGAACAACAGCCCCAAGACCCGTGAAGATGCCGCATATATCAACAACGGGTTCTGACAAGGTAATAATAATGGGTAGAACAATCAGTCCCGCCCGCAAGGAAGTAATTCGGACTTTAACTCAAATTTCAATTCAAATCAACCTACCTTGAGAGACCTAGTTTTAGGTCAAGCTAAATCAATGAAAATCTCACTAAAAAGATAACTTATAATGATAAATTGATCGAAAACATAAATTCTAAACTCAAAAACATAAATATAGGTCCTCTACCATTTGGGCTATTCATGACTGCAATTTCAAATCCCTCAAGGTTTCCCCGGGTGGCGCCGTATCCTCTGTACTTCTTGTCTTTCGAGCAACACGGTCGCCCTTGGACTTGCGGACATTAAGGTGATGCTTTCTTTTCAGAGGTGGCGAGCTTCTAAATCATGGCGAAAGGTTTTATGAGTTCATCCTAAGGTTGTTGGCGGGTTCTTCTCGTACTAATGATGTGAGGAAACATTTCCTTGACCTCTAGGTACATGGTCGCGAGGTTCTTTGCGATCGTGCGTTGGCTCGTAGGTCTTGGACCTTTTGTTTCTTCCACGTGACTGAGCCGTGATCATGCTTTGGGGTCCGTGTTGCGCGTCATCCTAGCCATCTGCTTCGTCGATCTCTCCCAAAGAGGTCATGGACCTCTGATAGTTTGTGAGTCTCCAAAGCTAGCCTTAGGTCTGGGACCTGGGATGCAGGGAAGAGTTAGTCAGGACTTGGCCCTAACTTCTTTTGGGGTCACGGGGACCCGACTCCATTTTTCCCCTACGTCATTGCCAACCTTGAGAGGTCGTGTTGCCTTACTCAAGGTGGGTTTTGGTTTCGCCCTACGTGGGGAGAGGCAAGTCCACCGTAACCACGTGGTCAGAGTGGTGCACCTCGTCAGGGTCTATGGGTAATTCAAGTGGGACCTGATATCCTCCCCAATTGATGTGGAGTTCAGCTATGCCTCATGTGAGACATCCCGTAAATCATCGGCCGTCAATCCCATGGGTCTTCAACTGCCTCCGTGGTGGCCAGAGGGCAAGATGCCTTCCCCCCAGAGGGGGTCAACCTAGGAGACTTTGAAGCGGATGACTCGAACATAGAGGCAAATGGTCATGTGGCTCCTTACCACTGATTAGAGCCATGGGGGCCCATCTCCTCCCTGCCCCTATCCTATTTGTGGCCTCTAGCCCTTCTGAGGACCGACCTAATAGAGAGTTTCCTAAGCACGACGCGGGGTCATGGATGCGAAGGAACGCTCAACGTGTGACCTTGGGGGCTATTGACCTCCCCTAGCCATGTCATGTCCAGACGGTACCCTCTCACAAATAGTTGCGTGCCATAGAATGTGGGTGCATGAATCAAAAGGTAATAATGAAGGCATAAGATACGAGGCCTACTCAGGATACGTTGCCACGTTGGCATCCACTGCTCAGTCCTTCATCCGACTACCTCCCCTGTGCTACGAGAAAGCGGTTAGTAAATGCTAGAGGAAATGCATGCGTTCAATGTACCTGCAACTATCGTTGCCAGGTCTTGTGTCGCCTGGGAGACTAAATTGTCATGTCTTCTACCTCTTGATTAAGAGTGCGTCTTGAAGTTTGCACCCGTCTTGAATGCCAACCACCGTCTTCTCTGCCTTCGTCTTCGTGCCATCTATTTAAGCCTAGGGAGAGGAGGGTAGCGAGTCTCATCCCCACTTCTTCCCCAACTTCCGAGTTTTCACCGACATCTAGTCTGAGTGAGAGAACAATTGTTTTCTTTGAGTGCCATGGTTCACGGCCCGTCCCGGCGGCTTCGTCGTCGCCAGGGGGATCTTTAGAGATCGGGCTCCGCCATACCCTGCCGGCATTCGTCCTCCTTAGGCGTTAGAGGAAGTTCCATGAACATGGGGACAAACAATGCCATGGGAGGCCCAGGCCGCTAGGCTCCCCCTGGTTAGCGGGCACACAGCTCCTAGCTCTAGGTCTGGGAGCATTTGAGCATCGACTCGACGGCTCGTTTTTGCTGGCTCATCGCCAAGTGTTCCTCCCCTGTTCTACCGAAAGCGGCGTCAAGGCAGTTCCTGGTGGGGCTCCTCTTCCTTAAATGTTAGAGGAAGCTCCACGAGGAGGTTGTCCCTGAGGCTTTTTTTCAACAGTCCTCTCCTACTCACGATGTAGCCCTAAAGGCTAGAGACACCTTGTATCGGTCTCTCTGCTTCATGAGATGTCCATCGTGAGTGGGAGGGGATCCGACGATCATTGTAACCTCGGGTCCATCGAGTCCTGTAACATGTTAGGCTAGATGTCTTTGTTCATGGCTTTAGAAGCTGGTGATCCTAATACTTAGGACAACGTTGTAATTAGCAAATGCATAAGTCCTTGAGGATCTGATGTATGCGTTGCTTTTTCTGATTCCCTTTTATCGTCACCAATGTCAATTGTTTGAATGACTTATCTCAGTGATCCTTGGCATGAGGGTTTTGCCCGAGCTATCTGTTCTTTGTGTTGTTGATTCTCGCAAATTGCTCTGCCCGGTTAGGCTCATCGTCGAGCCATTGCCGGGTTATGGTGATTTGTGTTTGTATGCCGCGGCGTACTTTGCCGCAATCAAGGGAGGTGGCGTATTTGTTGTTCCCCGCTGGATGTCAAAAATGCATTCTTGCATGGCACTCTGACAGAGATAGTCTATTGCGTTGTTGACGGTCAATAACTACTAAAATATACCGTCAACCAAGCATGGAAATGGACATAATTCAATACCAAACATTGAGATAGCATTTACACTAACAAAATTCCACAGGTTTTGGTGAAACTGTGTTTCTGCAGGGAATTATCAGGTAATACGCAAGGATGGACCCACACGTCAGATTAAAATTGATATTTATCTATGGCACCGACTTAGGAAGACTCTAGAAGATATGAGAAGACGCGTGGAAGAAGGCGAGACCCACCTGGCAAAGGGGCAGGTGGCCGCTCGTGGGCCCGGTCGGTCGACCGTGGGACCCATGGGTCAGCCTCCCCCTTCTTACATCGGTTCTCCATCGCCTTAGGGTTTGCATCTACGCCGTTGTTTCAATTCGGTTTGATCCGAGGGCTCCGGTGCATTCTATGGGGCTATATAAGCAGAGCCTCCATCCCCTGGCATCTAATTCAATTCATAAGTCTCAAGCTTGATCAAGTCATCAGAGCCAGCAACCCTAGTCTCCTTAGAGCTCCACCATTATCTATAGCATAGCTACATAGGCTAGATCTAGAGGAAGGCAAGCTTCGTCTTGGATTCCGAATCTATCTACGAGCGCGGCTTGGTAAAGCCCTTGTAACCTCTCTTTTATATCTTTCTATTTATATTCTGCTAGATACAATTGACATGACTTTGCTCTATATTATTATATTTGCAATTATATTGTTCTTTATATACTTTGATTATATGTCTAGCATAATTAGATTGTCTTTATATTCAAACATAGGATCGCAAAGCTCTCGCCCTTTGATATCATGGGTGGGTGGTCAACATTGTGTAAGCATGGTGCTTAGACGTTGTTTACCTGCGGAAACACCCTATATTCTAGGCTTAGTGGTAGATCACAAAGTAGCATTAGAATGTAAATGTGACACTTTCGTTGAGTCCATTGCAGTCCACTCCTCGAATATAGGCCAAGTTGGACCTGGATGCCAAGGTAGATTTTATGCTATGTTCATAAACTATCTTATTAGTAATGTCCCTTATGTGTAGATATAATGCCTTCTTGCTATGATTGCTAGACATAATTGCACTAATCATGGTATACATTGACATGTAGTTAAGAATAACTTAGAAATATTTCTCTATACCTACCTAATCCATGCTAATGCTTAGATTGTAAATGCTCTAAGGTTGATTACTATTTATGACTTATCATATGCTTATCATTATTATTTTATCTTGTGACTTACCCCTATTATGAGTAGATAGATTAAGTATAGTTGACTCTCTCCATCATTTATACATACAAGTGATATATTCCTTTATCCTTCCCTTTCCAGTGGTATAAATATAAATTGACAACCTGGTAATACTCTAGGTAAAATAAAACAATGGTATATTCATCTGTGCGCTTGCGGATACATTTACTTTATCATATACATCTTTATAATTATTTTAGTCACATGAAACGATAGAAAGGCCATTAAACACTTTTAGCTTCCAACGCCAGGGATGACAACCTGGTATAATAAAGCTAGAGGTATAGGTGATTAATATGTGACTGTCCAAAACAAGTGTCGAGTTAATAAATACCAACATGCGTACAACCTTCTAGATTTGATTATTCGTCTCGCCCTGATACCATGAAAGAGTGATTGGAATGAGTGATTGATTCCATATTGTGTATGGGGTACATATAGGCAGTCGGGGTGACATGCAAGCCAACCGCATAGGCGCACAAGTACAGGGCGACCATTGCTATATTTACATCATGCTAACATCTTATGTCATCATATTAGTCACTTTGCAATTACAAATTAAATACCAACTAATTTTTCATCACATGATCTTAGTTCAGTACATTCTTCGATCCTTTGGGCAATCCTCGGTCCAGTAACAGATTTTGAAAAAAGTTCAGTCCACACAACACTACATTGCGGGACATTGACCTCTACAAAACATCATAGGAAAAAAAATCAGGTGGGGACTATCCCCACCATCCACCTTTTCATGGGTAACGATAAAGTTTTCCTTGCAAATAATAGGGTCTCCAACTTCATACTCATGCCCTACAAAGATACATGTGCAGCCACTAATTGGAAAAATTGGTCAACAATTATATATCGAGATGGAACAAAGCTGGACAACTAACACTCATTATCTCCGTCCTATCTTCTACTTATACTATCTACCACCTTCTATCCTAAATTATAGGTCATTTTAACTTTTCAGGTACATAGTTTTTGCTATGCACCTAAATATATGATATGTCTAGATATATGATAGAATTAGGATATTGTGGGATATATATGCTTCTACTAATGTAGGATTTTGTGGATGATCCATGTGCATTAGGGGCCAATGAATTCAGTCCAACAGGCTCTCTCTTCTTGCCTAGAGCCATACCTTGGTCCATATGGCAAGTGGTCTATGGCATTTGTAGTTTCCATGTGAATAACCTTCAATTATTATTTTCGGTTGTTGTGAAACGTATTAGTCATGGTTAGGATCTTTTTTCTCTTTGCTTCTCATGATGAACACAAAGACACAAGATATATAGGAGAACTATGCATGCTTTGTTCTCTAAATATTAATATTTGTACATTCTTGTGTATGACCTCTTCTCTTTGTTTCTCATGGTGAACACAAAGGTGTTAGGAATTTAGGCATTTTCATGTTTAATTTAATCTAGAAAATCCATAGCAAATTTGTGACAACATGTATGTGCACGTACGTAATATTACTACTTGCACCAGTAGTAGATATGAACATGAATGATATACAGATCATAGCGGAAAGGATATTGAATTTAACAAATTCAAGAATAGAATTATACCCAGTGGAGGGACCCATGCTCAAAGGCACCGGTGGCTCCACGCACACTAGTCGACATAGTGTGTTGCTCGATGTCGTGGACCACAGTTGATGCAAGACGATGTTCGCAGTGCAGTCCCTCGAACATCCACCAGGAATTAGACGATCCAAGGAAGAAGAAGAAGAAGATGTCGACAGTCACCAGGAAGAACGATCCGAGGAAGAAAGCGAGCAGTTGCGGAGACGCTCCCCAAAAACCTGATCGCCCGCACACTCGAGTAGGTGTCGCTATACGAACGACGGTTCCGGAGGCCTGCTCTCCAAACTCTTCGTATGCGCAGAGGATTGGGACAGGAATGACAGAGAGCAGCACAACAGCAGCGTAGTGGTGTTCTTGGCTATGTTTCTCCCCCGCGAACAAAAGAAGCAGTCCCCCTTTTATGCACCAAGAGACAAAGATGAAGAGCCAGACACATAAAGAGATAGCGTTAATCATAGCGCGTCCGTTACAGTAACTTATAAAACCGACAAATCAATTGTCTGTTACAAGTAATAGAAACACTAAGACATCATGACCCACTAGCATATAATGGTCATCATGCACTTGATACTAATCAAGACGTCAGTTACACTAGCGGCATAAAGGACCATGCTTATTACACCCAGCATTAACCATAGTCTTGGAATTATTCTTTGATTTAATTGTGGAATAAAAATGGGACAAGTCCAATTAAATCCAACAAAAGGCACAAGAAAGGATAACTATGCTTTGCTCTCTGAATATTAATATTAATAATTGCAATGTACATTCTTATGTAACTTCCACTGAGAAGTACACGTCCGCATAACACAACAAACCTTTTTTTAGAATTATACAGTGTAACGTAGATGCCTATAACACTCAGTCTTACGAACACACATACACAAACTCTACCCCTATGAGCACCTTCGAAGGACTGAGCCTGCAGATCTCGAGATTTACGAACTCATCACAGGCACCTCGTTGTTGACAGGGACATCGCCTACCACTAAAAGCATAGAGCTGTTAAATCCTAGAATAAATCCAGGAAAATACGAGCACCCTTGCCAGAGTAAGTTTCAACCACAAAGAACCCAATCAACTGATCTATGATCAGCTAGAATCATAACAAAACAAACCTTGTGCATTCGTATATATTGACCTCTTACCCGCCAAATTTCATTCTTATCCACAAATTTGTGCCTTGTTTGTTCACCCTTGCATTGTCCCGTGAGCCCACAAGCATAACACTTCCCCACTTGGAAGCCCTTGTTGTGCATCTGTGGATGTTAGAGGTTACAAATAATTAATCTGACAAATGTTGAACTGGCATCATGGAATTATTCGGGGACTTATGTTCCAAACTATCAAACATTAATTTCACCATTAATAAACTTGTTTGTTCACTTAGTTGGGGCCTGTAGTATATGCACCAAAGATCGTCCACGGTCAACATCTTTGTGACACATATGGAAAATTACTTAGATACTTCCTGTAACACCTCAGGTGTTTAGCTCATTAATTGCATTGCATTTGCATAAGCATAAGCAGGCATCATTCATTTCATGCATAAGCTTATAATATGTAAAACATACTTTGGAAACATTGCCACATATGTTTATATTTTATGTGAAGTAAGAAGTGAGTAGTGTGCAAAACATAAGTACCTTATGTGCAATTTCCTTTGTGAGACATGTCAACCACTTTAGTGTAACATAATTAGCAAATGTTATGCAACACACTCATGCAACATGTGCAACATGAGCTTGCAACATTTGGGTGAAAGTATGGAATTACTTGTTCCAAAGTATGTGACACTAGGAACTTTGTGCAACCAATATGTAGAGTGGCTAATTAGGTCTTATAACACCTTAATTACATTTAGGGTAAGTAGTGGAGCAATGTTCATGTTGACCAAAATTACCAAATTGCCCTTCCAAATGTTGTTGACTAAGTTGGACCCCTAGAGTGATCTGGTTTGACCAATTAAAAAGTCCAGTTTAAAGATCTTGCATGGAGGAGCAACCTTAAGCAAAGTTGTAGAGAATTTCATAAGGAACAAAAGTTCTAATATGGCAATCTCATGAAAATGACCAGAACATGCTCAAAAATGGCCCACAAGTCAGTATTAGGGGCTGTTTTGGGACTTAGCAAATTTTGGCTAAGTGTGAAGCTGAAAACCGTTTCACTGTACCTCACTTTGGCAACTTGTAACTCACAAACTAGGCCGAACCAGTCTTTGAGCCAATTGACAAAGTTGTTGTCCACACATAGCTCTACAACATTGTCAATATCACCATCACCTAGTTCTAAATGGTTTAGGAGATGTGGTGTCTTGAAAATAGGGTTTCAGTCGGGTTCACTGACTGAAAACACGTTTCAGTTTTCGAGTACACCCCTTTGGAGCTCTGTGGTTTCAAATCCAGGCCGAACCAGTCCAAACTCCAATTGACAAACTTGTAGACCTCATGTAGCTCTACAAAATTGGTGTAATCATCTTCGACTAATTCGAACCGGTTTTGGAGATAATCATCGTTGAACTTTCTCTGTCAGTCGGTCTTTGAGGCCACAATTGAAACACCGATCCAGTCATCAGTAGAGTGGCCGACCGGCCATAGACCGTCGCCGCCGCGTGTCCCTCCACGCGCCGCGTGCGACCTGGCATCGCGGCCAGCTGCTCGACGTGTAGAAGAGGTCCCTGCTGCCTCGTCTAAGCCGCCCAGCCATTTCTTTCTTTCCCGTGTGCAACCGAGGCGGAAAAACGCCGCTCCTCCTCACCGCCACAAACGCCGACGTGTTCGACCACCGTGGCATCACGGTCGAGTCCAATTCCCTCCGCTCGGAGCTTCCTCCCCTAACCCGTAAGCCATCCCACCACCTGACCTGGCAAGCCGGGCTGTGGTAAGCAACTGGGGCCGTCTCCGCCATTGCCGCCATGGGCGACCTCCTTGCCGGAGAGGGGCGCTCCGTGGCCGGGGTAGTTAGGACCCCTTCCAACCTCCTTTTTCAACCTCAATCGGTCCGCCTGGGCGTAGTGTAGCTCGTACCGAGCTTAGGTATGGCCGTGCGGCCTCACCAGCGACGGCACACCATCACCGACCTTCACCGGCCGCCGCTCACGACGGCGAACCTCTTCCGCTTCAACCTAAGCTCTTCCACTTGCACAAATCGAAGCGCCACGGGACGGGGAACGCGTGGGTGGGTTCGATTTTGCGGGCGAGTTTTCCTCTGACGAGCTTGAGCTCGCCGGAGCTCGTGGTCGCTGTTCCCCTGTCCCTCTGTCACTGACCGCGGGACCCCGCCTGTCAGGTGCCGCGCGCGGGCGGGATGGCCGAGCAGGCCGCGCGTGCGTCGCGGGCCGCGCGCGCGAGTCGTGGGCCGCGTCTTTCCGGGCCGGCCCTGTATAAAATGAGATCTTTTTCATTTTTATTTATCTTTGCTACAGAAGTTTGGTTAAGTTTGGAAAATATAGATATAGGGTTTTACTTGCTCAAAAATCATGAGATAAATTTTGTTAGGATCTACATGATGTGTAGTATTTTAGAAAAATATGAGTGTGCTATGTGATGTTTAGCTTTTGGGATATTTAAATAGGTCTTTGAAATGTGTTTTAAATCACATGCAAACTTGTTTAAATTATATCTTGAGTTCCAGTGTTCCAAAAATTATGAAATTTGGTGGGTAGACTAATTTATACTTGCTCTAGCTCTGGTAAAAATTTGGGCAGTAGTGCTTAAGTACTTTTTAAGTTATAAGGCTATCTTGTTATTCTAGGAAATACTTAAATGAATTTTTGTAATTTTTCTACATGTGCAATGTTCATATAAATTTTTGGAGAATGTCTTGGTACCCTAGAGTGTCTAAGAAAATTAAGAAATCTGTTGTTTGACACTTTTTACTATGCTTTGTTATTTATATAAAAATCTGCCTTTTTGGCTTGGGAATTTTGTGTAGGAAGTTGTTGTGAATAAATTTAGTTCAAATTTTTACAGTAGCCTCTTTTTGGGGTCAGAGAGTCTCCTGTAATTTTTGTAGAATTTTAGGAGCAGTTTACATATATGTTTGAAATTCCACTTAATTACTTAAGTAAATTAAGAAATGAGTTTAAATAAATATTCTAGGTGGGCACACCTTACTTTCTGGTGTTTTTGTGACCTTTGTGAACTTGTAGTAGTATTAGTTTGGTCTTAGAGAATGTTTGCCACATCAATAAATATTTAACCTTTACAATTTTAGGTTTTCTGGACAGCTGATAGTATTTCTAGGTTTGACCTTGGATAAAGGTGGTTGCTGGAAAACTTGTAAATACCAAAGTTGTAGTAAAATTTGTAAATGAGCTTGTGTCAAAATTTGGGAGCATTTGGCTTAGTAGTTTGGGAGTTATTGCTGTTTAAAGTGACAGTCCAGAATTGACTGCTCTCTGTTTAGAGAGAACAGATTCTGGAACTTTAGAATTTCGACTAGGTAAACTTTGTAATTTAGTGTGGTGATCTGAAAACATTTTGTGGTACATTTCTTAAGCTTTCCAGATTGTCCTAGATCATATCTTTTGAAGTTGGGATTCTCCAGTTATGTTAGAATCTTTGAGCTGCTATCCAGAATGTCTTACAGTGGTAACCTAAGTAATATTACTCTTGTATTGATTAGGTGTTAGGGCCTTAACCGAAGAGGAACAACTATATCTTAGGTTGGGTAGATTAGGTAAGTACTTCTCCACCGGAGAAGAGATTTGCACGTACTAATAAAGTAACTTGATTAGATTATTATTTTATTTCTGAAATGCATTTCATTCCGAGCATGTTGCACCCATTTATGCATCCATGATATTTATTGTGCATTCATGCAATAGGTGTACCGGAGGGAGTAACTCTCCTCGAATTCGAGCCGGGGATTCCGGAGGAAATCCAGGACCAGCCGGAGCAGCTAGAAGAACCAGCCGGCGACGAAGCTCCTGCCGAAGATCTACCTGAGTGTCCTGATCACCGGCCTTCGACCTTTCTGAAAGGCAAGCCCCGGTGCATGCTAAACCCACTGATTTATAAATTAATCTTGAGTACTTTTAATTGTTTACTGCATTAAGTTGTAGGAGTTATATGAAAACACTTGTTGCATTATACCTGTCCTTGTCCATATATCGTACTTAATCCTATATTAGGTTTAGGCACGTGTCAATGCTTAGCCCTGCTTAGTACGATAGAAGTCGGGTGATTTCCGGTCATCCGCGAGATGTAGGAAGGAGTCACGAGTGGCTTTATGGCTATCGTGGATGGAACCATGCTTAAAAATGAAATTGAGACCGGGCGGGAGTCCGATAGTACAGCCGCAAGACACTTCACGTCTTGGGTGTGGAGCTATGCCCGTCTGAGTCGTTTAAGGACCGATTCGTTGTACGTCCTTGAGTCATGTTGAACGCAGTCTAACACTTAGTTGGCCGGATAAGCCGTTCCGACCGCGAAGCCGAGTAATGTGATTCAGGCCGGGAATCGAATGGTAGGTTGCTTCTTGGAGGAGAGAAAGGATGTGCTTGGGGACATTGGCGTGAGACCAAGGGGGGTTAGAGTCCCTATCACCTGGCAGAGTGTCGCCCTTGGGGTCGCGACATTATTCGGACCCGCGATTCCTGAATCATATGAAACGGTGGCCTGTGCGACCCTGACAGGGGTCTGCACGGTGAGTGTTAGAAATACCCCTCCAGCTGGATAGGAATTCGATTCGAATCGCCGTCGCTCCCGGTTAGTGAGCACTTGACTTGAGCAGCGGCAACGTAGATCTCATTAAATAAACTGGTGGTTAAGAGAATGATACAATGTTGCCACAAATTCATACCTGCTCTGAATATAATGATGATAATTGTTTGATTATAATCAAGTGCATGTTTAGTACAGGTGCTAAGATAGATGATAGGTAAATGCTAAAAATAACTGCTAGTACAGGCTATAAGAGTTTCAATTACTTATGCCTTTATGCAAAATGTTATGTCAGCTAGCCTCTTGTGTAAGTCTTGCATAATCCTTGGTGTCATCTTATTTCTGGTTTTCGACGGGTAAGTCTAGCTGAGTACATTCCAGTACTCAGGGTTTATTCCCTCTTGTTGCAGATGATATGCTCTATCAAGGCTTCTGCAAAACTTGTCTCCACCCTGCGGGTGAAGAAGACTAGATCACTTGGGCGTGATCATCTTTTATGTACTTTCCTGATGCTTTTGTGGGATGTTGATCAACAAAACTGGCAGTAGTTAAACAACTGGTGTGCGTTTGCTTCTGCTACTTTTATAAACTTGGTTTGTAATAATTGCGACTCCGTTTGTGTAAACTTATTTCAGAACTACTTGTGAAATGTAACGTATGATGTTGTATGTTGAATGATGTGATCCTGGTTGTAAGCAAGTTGGTTTGAAATCCTTCGTGGTTTCGATTGACTACCGGGATTATATGGGCTCAAGTTCGAAAATTTGAGCACTTCGGTGCTTGTTTTTGTACTTGTGCTCTTATAATTTGGTCGGTTCTGTTACACTTCATGTGTCCTGAAATATAATAGATTTTTAGCACTTCTAAGTCAAACCATCATACATTGTTTGACTATACTTCCTTTGGCCATGGGGAGCTCAAGCTCAACCCCGAATGCGGATGAATAAGGGGGTGCCGAATGGGGATGAAGGGGGTGCCGGATGTGAGGTCACCGGATGCGGAGGAAGAAGGGGTCTGTAAGGTCCTAAATGGCTAGAGGGGGGTGAATAACCTTATCAAAATTCTACAAACTTTACTCAACAACAAAGTTAGTACAAAAGATGGCGATGCTAATTCTAGCACTAGCTCAACTATACTATGCAAGCTACCTAAACAATTCTAGTAGATATGAAGGCTATAATCTCTAATCCACACCAACAAAGCTAAGTCACTACTTACTCTACTCCTAGGTGAAAGAGATACACTACACAAACTAGGAGCTAGAATCTATAAGAGATAACAAGCTAAGCAACTAGCAAGGTAGACAAGTAAGTAAAGGAGTGAGCATGTATTGTTATATTGACATTGATGAGTAGAGATATTTCTAATGAACCAATCAATCAATGCAATCACAATCACAAGATGAAATCCTCAGCAAAGAGATGACACAAGATTTTTTTTACCGAGGTTCACTTGCTTCCTGGCAAGCTAGTCCTCATTATGGTGATGCACCTACTTGATGGACTGCGAGCTAATTGACTATCAAGAGTCAAACCCTCAACGGGTGCCGCACATCCACTCACAAGATGGGGATCCTCCAAGCCACGAGATCCACTAAAGTAGCTAATTCACGAACTTCCATGGAGAAGGCTCAAGAACCCCTCACAATCACTTGGTGAGGATCGAAATAATTTCCAATCACAAGCTCAACACCACCGTTGCTCCAAATAGTCTAGGATGTTGGGAAACACCCAAGAGTAACAAGAAATCTGCAGCCAACTCAAAGATCAAGTGCCACTAGATACAAATCACCAAGCAATGCACTTGAATCTCACTCAATCTCACTAGAGTATGCAACCAAGCAAGGAGATGAGTGAAGGGAGTGTTCTCTAGCTCAAAGTATGACTCAAGTATTCAGATCTACAAAAGAGCACCCCAAAGGTCGACCATGCTCATATTTATAAGCCCTCAAACAAATAGAGCCGTTGGCCTTCTCACAGCAGCCTGATCGGGGGCATCAGACGCGTCTGATGCCTACGCAACAGACGCGTGCTGCTGCGTCTGATGCACCACGAAGCGCCACACGTCTAGCCAATTCAAAGAACCAACGGTCGATTTTGTGAACACCAGACGCGTCTGACGCTGCGAGCCCGCGCGTTCGATGATGCAACAGACGCAGTCCAGAGAGGGTCGAAAACGCTTGAACTCGCAACAAACGCGTCCATTGGTGTGGCAACAGACGCACTCCAGTGTCAGGTGCTCCATGCTCCTCTGTCGCCTCTGCTCACAGCTGACGCCCACGCCAACAGACACTGACATCACGCGTCCGACGTTCCACCGTCAGCGCGTCTGATGCACGGCCGCCAGCGCTTCGCAAGCTAGAGTTAAGCATCAGACGCCAGGATAGCGTTCGACGCTGCCAACGCCGTGTCTGATGCGTGCTTTTTAGTACAAAACACTTTCATGACTTCACTACTTCCCACTTCCAACGTGAAGAAAAATAGTCATTTCATTTCCTAGAAAACGCTAGTGACCCCAAACCCCTCTCTACCGCTCAAACTCCACCACCTTCGCAAATGTGCTAACACCACCAAGTGTATATCACCATGTGCATGTGTGTTAGCATTTTCACAATCATTTTACAAGGCGTTACATTAGCTCTCTACTAGATCCTAATGCATATGCTCAAGATGATGACCTAGTAGCACTTGATTCACGAGCTAACTGTGATTGCCCCTCTTGATAGTCGGCTATCAATCCTAAACCCGGTCAATCACTTCTCTACTCATCTTAGACCAGCAAAAGCAAATCCTATGATTATACCTTTGCCTTGATCACTTTGTTCCATGTCCATCTCCTTATGCTTGATCACCATGATCATCAATTCATGTGCATCTCCACCATGATCATCATTTCATGTCCATGCACCATCTCTTTGTGATCTTGTGGCCACCACTCCTTGCCACATATGTTGCTATGCCCAGCTCAATTCACTTAATCACAATGACATTAGCAACTTGGTGTCATTAATTACCAAAACCAAACTTGGGCTTTCAGGGTCGCCGGCCATAGAGGAGCTCGGCCTCGGTCCGCTCGAGCTCGACCCTGGATGCGGAGGGAGAAGGGAGCGCTCACCTCCAATTCCCCCAATACGAAGGGTGCGGGCTCTGTATTGCGGGTGATGGGGTGCAGGTGTAAGGAATACCTCTTTGGCATTGAGGGTGATTTCCAATTCCAAATTCTAAGCCATCCAAACAGTGGCATTTGGTGCTATCCAATACCAATGCCAATACCTGAGCCTCAATGTCTGCATCCAAACGCAACCTAAGGGCTTTTGGGAATATATAATAGACCTATAAAAAAGATAGGAAGCTGCCCCAACCAGCCATCTTTTCTAGGCTTTCATTTGTGCATCTTGAGTTAGTTTTCCAAATCTAGCCTCTAGTTTCCTAGAGTGTGTAGTTGAGATCCGCAGTCGAGTGAGTGATTCCACTGTCTGTGTAATCTTTCCTCGGTAAGATAGACCTTGTTGATCTTCAAATAAAGCAATCATTCCTCTAAATCAAGTCTCCAAGATTTTGTGTCTGTAATCGATTTGGTCTCTCTCTCTCTCTCGCTCTCGCTCTCTCTCTCTCTCCCTCCCTCCCTTTGCACTTTTGGTGGATTTCGATTTCCTGCAAGTTTGAGAGTGATTTGAGTGGATGGATTCGTGCTAGGACCTCTGAGGAACGTCTTTGCCAAGTGGTTTGGGCATATTCCTCACAAGCACTTAGATCCATCACTTTGAGGAAAAATTGAGAAAACCCCAACCCTTTTGATGGATTTTTGGATCAGCATTGATTCCTTGACTTCTGGGTGATGATCATTGGGGAATAACTTCTAGAGCCCAAGGTAATCCTGGTGCAAAATTTTGAGAATTTTGGAGCTCGTTTGAATTTATTTTGAATTTTTCTTGGAGAGAATTATGCTGAAATCTACGTAAACTGACTCAGGCCAATTTGGAAAACAGGCTCAGGCTGGTTTTTCAAGTTGCTCGGATTGAGCTAATTTTCAGTGTACATCTTATCCTTGGTGTTTTAAGCTCCCCACCAAGCTTCAAGTCCGTTTGAATTCGTTTGATAGACTTTTGACTTTTTCTCCTCCGTTGGCTGAAAAAACTGGCTCAGGCCTGTTTTGCAAATTGGCTCATGCTAGTTTTTGTTGTTAGTTTCCAAAGTTGTTTGTTTTGATCTCCGTTTGCTTCCATAGTTGTTCTGCTATGTCCTTGGTCTCTCTTGAGTGCATCTAGCCACCATTTGGCGTGTGTGTACTTTTCTCAGAGTTTTTGGTGTTTTGAGCGCTTGGTTGGGCAGTGTTGGGCTAGCGGCCGAAATCGGAAGAAAATTGGATTAGGCTCCTATTCACTCACCCTCTGCTCACTTTGCTCGGTCCTTTACTTGCTTACGAAGAATTAGCACATTGATCTATTCTCACTGAAATTAGGGGATTGTTGGTTTTGTAATAAGCCCTTATTGGGTTATAATCAAAATTATCGATTTATGTGTTTTTATCAACTTTGGTGTCATAAGAATTTGTGTTATTTTCTATAAATTTAGTCCATCATTAAAAATTGACTTAAATTGATTTAGAGGGGGGCATTCAGCCAGATCAGGACTGCAGCTGTTGCTGCACACACTGCTTGGGTGCAGCAGGCAGCAGCCAACCACAGCCGCAGGAGCAACCACAGCAAACGTGTACGGCAGCAGTGACACTACTGCATTGTTTAGGGCGCGTTTAGTTGGTGAAAAAGTTTAGTTTCGGGTACTGTAGTACTTTTCATTTTATTTTGTAATTTGTGTCCAATCATGGACTAATTAGGCTCAAAAGATTTGTCTCGTGATTTACAATTAAACTGTGTAATTAGTTTTTTCTTTCGTCTATATTTAGTACTCCATGCATGTGCTGCAAGATTTGATGTGACAGGTACTGTAGCACTTTTTGGGTTCACTTTTTGTGAACTAAACAGGCTCTTAGCTTTTCCACAAAAGTTTACACCATATGCCATCGAATGTTTGGACACATACATGAAGTATTAAATATAGTACTTTGTGAGATGAATCTTTTAAGCCTAATTAGTCCATGTTTTTGACAATAAAGTGATGCAGTAACACATGTGCTAATGACAGATTAATTAGACTTAATAAATTTGTCTCGTAGTTTACTGATAGATTCTATAATTTATTTTTTTATTAGTATCCGAATACCTCATACGACAATCTTATATAACACCCGATGTGATACCTCAAAACTTTACTTACTGTAACCAAACGAGGCCTGTGGATCGGAGCTGCTGCGGAGAACATCATCAATTACCGTACCCACGCTAGTAATGTAGGAGTAATTGCAGTCATACTCGTGTCTGTGGAGTAGCTGCGTTGCTGAGTGACAATGGACCAACAATAATAGACGTCGGCTTCCAACTACCACATACATCCTCGTTGAATGAGCTGGCCCCATCCATGTGCTCTGCTCTGCTCCCTATTGTACGAACTATGGGTTGTTTAGTTGGTGAAAAAGTTTAGGTTTGGATACTGTAGCACTTTTTATTTTATTTGGTAATTTATGTCTCATCATGGACTAATTAGGCTCAAAAGATTTATCTCGTGATTTACAACTAAACTGTGTAATTAATTTTTTTTCTTTCATCTACATTTAGTACTCCATACATGTGCCGCAAGATTTGATGTGACAAGTACTGTAGCACTTTTTGGGTTTACTTTTTGTGAATTAAACAGACTCTATGAGTAACTTATGGAGGATCTGCTTTTTGAGGTACCGTTTAGATGCTAAAAATTTTACCAAATTTTTCAGATTTTTCGTCACCTCGAATCTTTAGACGCATACATAAAGTATTAAATATAGATAAAAAATAAAACTAATTACACAGTTTAGATGAAATGGACGAGACAAATATTTTAAGCCTAATTAAACCATGATTGAACACTAATTATCAAATAACAATGAAACTGCTACAGTTACATTTCGCTAAAAAATTTGCGAACTAAACAGGCTCGAGTAGCAAACGAATATCTCGTGTGGAAAACATGCAGTGCCCACTGTCCAATTCGACAACCATCATGCATCGACTGTAGATACAGAGTCTGAGACCAGCTGGCTGTGTCGATCGAGACATTTCGCAAAGACTACACGGTCACACCAGACAAACACAAACACTCAGGCCTTGTTTAGATCCCAAATTTGGGATCCAAATTTTGAATAGTAAATGTCCCGTCACACGGTAGCAATTTTGTTTTTATTTGGTAATAATTGTCTAAATATTGATTAATTAGGCTTAAAATATTCGTCTCGCAAAGTACAACAAAACTGTGCAATTAGTTTTTGATTTCATCTACATTTAGTACTCCATATATGTACCGACATTTTAATGTGACGGGAATCTTCTTTTTGCATAGTAGAATTTGGGGTGGAATTTGGGATCTCAAGGCCTCACACTGTCTTGCGGCTCAGCTCCCTTGTCGTTAGCTTTATCCGTGGCTGCTTGGTGTTGTGTTGAGACTTGAGAATAGCAGCATTGCCTCTTCCACAAATCGATTGTGTCAGTAGAGGAAGAAAGTCATGGAGGCGACGGCGATGAGCTTGGGCAAGGCTGTGCTGGGCGGAGCGCTCAGCTATGCCAAGTCCCAGGCCGCAGAGGAGGTGGCCCTGCAGCTCGGCGTCGAGGACGACGTGATCTTCATCACCGACGAGCTGCAGATGATGCAGTCGTTCCTTATGACAGCCGACGAGGAGCGATGCCAGAGCAAGGTGCTCACGACCTGGGTGACGCAGGTCCGCGACCTGGCCTACAACGTGGAGGACAGCCTCATGGACTTCGGCCTCCACGCTGGGAAGAAGCCCATCTGGGGGTGCATCCCCCGTAACCTGTGCGATCGACGTCGCATAGCCAAGGAGGTGAAGAAGCTAAGGGCCAAGGTCGAGGATGTAAGCAACAGGAACCTGCGCTACCGCCTCATCAAGGATGGCTCAAGCTCCAAGCCTGCCGGTGCGGCGGCGGAGCAGGCTGGCGCCTCTGATGGTGCAGCAATTTTTGGCATAAACCAAGCCATGATTGCTGCCGTAGAGCATCAACAGTCCAAGGCAGACCTCCTGCAGCTGGTCACTAGCAAGGAGGTCGACCTGAGGGTGATGGCTGTGTGGGGAACAACCGGTGATCCTGGGAAGACGGCCGCCATCCATGAGGTTTATGATGACCCAAGTGTGACCTCAAGGTATGGACTCAGGGCATGGGTTAGGCTGATCCACCCTTTCAAGCCAAGAGTGTTTCTTCATAGCATGGTAAGGCAATTCTTTGAAAATGTTCATGATAAGCCTCAAGGGGGAGAAGAAGTAGTAACGAATGTTGGGGCTAGTGTTCTTCTCAAGATGGAGAAGATGAACCAAAGTGATTTAGTGCACACGTTTACTACACAGTTGAGTAGCAATAGCTATCTAATTGTAATAAATGACCTACGCACAATAGAAGAGTGGCAATGCATCAGAAGGTACTTCCCTGACAACAAGAAACAGAGCAGAATCATAGTGTCCACTCAGCAAGTTGAGGTTGCAAGCTTATGTACAGAGCAACCATACCAAATGTCCGAGTTCAAGCAGCTCCCGTATGACCAAACACTTTATCTGTTCCATAGGAAGCAGGTAAGTCACCATCTAATAATTTATTTTCTTCCAGTTATTGTTTTGTTCGACACGACTGAGGTTGTTGTTTTTATTCCATTTCTGACTAAAGGACTCAGAGGAGCGGACCAGTGCATCAAATTTTGAAGAAAATTTTCCTCAAAAAAAAATTGACGAAATTGAAGCAAAACCTGCTGATTTAGAGGAGGGAAAATCAAATGTGAACCATCACAACTTAACCAAGAATGAAAATCTCAAGAAGGTAAAACAGGAAACAAATCAGTCATCTAGCACAACTATGGTTATTCTTTATTTCCTCATGCATGTCCTCGATTCCTCATAGTTAACGGGTTTCACTCTACTGAAAATTTTGTTATATAAATTGCATGCACACAAATTATATTTTCTTACATGCATGACGCATGCTTTTCACCCTCAAATATTTTTTGTGTCATCTCAAATTTACCTTGTAAAATTTGACAAATTATGCATTCCTGGCTAATATGTTATTACATTCCAAATGTATTATCAGATTTATGCTACAGATGAGCTGATCCTGGTAGTTAGCTTAAAAGAAAAATTAACAAATATATAAAAAAGAATGTATTCTCAAATCTATTGTATACATGCCTCCCAATGATATTGAAAGTTTTATTGTGGAAGCTCTAATAGAGATATTTATAAAATTATATACTTTTGTAGTTTTGTGGGCATATTATGCTTACCGAAAGTGTAATGTGAATGTCAATATCCGGGTAGCTCGATGTGCAATTGTATAGACCACAAGGGAATAAATTTCTGAAACAAATGTTGTGTTCATCAGGTTATTATTCCTGAGCCCATCTGTGACCCAGCAACGCCTAGTAATGAGATACATGAAGAATATCAACAACCAAAGAGTACAGGTGGAAATAATTTCTGTACCTCAACAGCTAGAAAAAAGTTTGATCGCAGGAGGACAATGGCACTGGATGATGATGTACTTGTTGGGAGAAAGACAGAGAAATCCAAAGTTATTGATTTGATTGGTCAACCTTCGGACATGGAAGGCTGTAAGGTGATCTGTGTCTGGGGAATGGGAGGCCTCGGCAAAACTACTCTTGTCCGAAGCATCTACAGAAGCCAACAGCTTGGTAACTGGAAGCGTGCTTGGGTCACTTCTCCGCGTCCTTTCAACAATGAAGTGCTCATCAGAACCTTAGTTTTGCAACTACTGACAGACGATCCTACTGCAGCAAGTGAAATAAAACAGAAAAAACTCGACGACGATCCTACTGCAGCAAGCGAAATAAAGCAGAAAAAACTCGACCAGGTAAAGACAAACCTAGCAACGATGAGGTTGGATGACCTAAGAGAAAAGTTAAAAAATATTCTAGAAAAGCATAAGAACTGTCTCATTGTTCTTGATGACCTATCATCTATTGAAGAATGGAACTTGGTTCGAGATCATTTGGCAAAGGCTAAACGGATCATAGTCACCACAAGGGAACATAAAGTTGCCAAACATTGTTCGCGAGAAGACATGAACACACACCAACTTCAAGTCCTGGAGAAAGATGAGGCACTTGCCCTCTTCGTAAAGAAGGTACTTCTGAACATTCTTTGTCAATTATTCCTATTGAAATGAGTTTGCTTTGGCTATTGCATTAGCATTGTTAAGTTTTCCGGAATATTGGCCGTCTACAAAACATGCTTTTCTTTGTTTATTCGTGCCATAAAGTTCACTAATTACATAAAATGTGCTCTTATTAACTCTCTATCTCTCTTATTTCTCAAGCCTGAAGTGGCTGTATGTTAGGGATAGAGATCGGAAGAACTAGAATGGGGAAGGGAAGAAAACAAGGTAGCGTCGGATGACATATTAGCTATAGAGAATTCAGTTATCTTGTCTTGTTACCTACTCTCGCACGGCTCCTTCTCTTTATACATTTTGAGAGAGTATTGGTGTTTAGATAATGCTCGATTAGATTGCTCAATGACTACCAGTGAGTACAGAAAAGGCACAATGCGGAGCCTGGGTCGGTAGGCCCATGGCCCAAGGGTTTACATTCTAACATGCCCCCACATCGGAACTGGGAGCACAACGAATATTCAGACTGGACCTAAACTTCATAAAGACAGATGTCAGCAAATCTTTGGTGAAGATGTCAGCGTATTGGGATGATGTAGGAACATGCAGGACGTGAATTTCACCAAGAGCGACGTGTTCACAGACCAAGTGTAACTCAATCTCCACATGTTTAGTCCGCTGGTACTGAACGGGGTTGGTGAAGAGGTAAACAACACTGATGTTGTCACAATAAACAATGGTGAGTGCGGCAAACAGGGTAGTGAAGTTCCCTGAAAAGCTGGTGCAACCAATAAGCTTCGGTGATGCCATTGGCCACGGTGCGATACACATCTTCATCATTGGACCGGGACATTGTCGGCTGGTGCTTGGAAGACCAGGAAATGAGATTGTCCACAAGGAAGACATCATAAGATGAGGTGGATTTGCGAGTGTCAAAGTAGCCTGCCCAATCGGCGAAGTCCGGTAAAGATGGAGACCGAGGTCCTGAGTGCCCTGTAAATACCGCAAAATCCGCTTCATAGCAGCCAGATGGGGATCTCTCAGGTCGTGCATATGTAAACAAACTTGTTGGACGATATAAGCGATATCAGGTCAAGTAAATGTGAGATACTGCAGAGCACCTGCAATGTTGTGGTAGTGAGTAGGATCAGACACCAAAGTACCAGCAGCAGACAATTTGGAGTGAGTGTTCATAGGAGTATGCAAGGCTTGCAATCTTCCATATCAGCAAGGTCCAGAATATATAGGAAATACTCTCGTTGTGAGACAAATAGGCCATGATCTCGACGTTCAACAGTAATACCTAGGAAGTGATGAAGAGGACCCATATCTATCATAGAGAATTCATGTCGAAGAGCCAAAATAATCTGCTAGAGGAAACTCTTTGATGAAGCCGTGAGAACGATGTCATCAACATAGAGAAGCAAGAAAGCCATATCAGTGCCACAACGGTGAATAAATGATGAAGTGTCAGACTTAGCTTCGCCAAATCCAAGAGATGTGATGCGAGAAGCGAAGTGACTGTGCCAAGTGTGAGGGCCTGCTTCAATCCATATATAGAGCGGTTCAGGTGGCAAACATGATCAGGTCTGGAGGAGTCAACAAAACCAGATGGTTGCACACAGTACACTGTCTTGGTCACAGTGCCATGCAGGAACACATTCTTGATGTCGAGCTGATGAATAGACCAAGAGCAAGAGAGAGCCAAACTGAGTACCACACAATTGGTGGCAGGCTTCACAACTGGACTCAAAGTCTCGTCGTAGTCAATCTCGGGTTGTTGAGTGAAACCACCTAAGACCCGTCGAGCTTTGTAGCGATCAAGAGAACCATCTAACAGGAACTTGTGGTGATATACCCATTTGCCAGTGACAACATTGACTCCAGGGGATGAGGTACCAAGGTCCAAGTGTCGTTTTGCCTAGAGCGCATCGAACTCGGATTGCACAACACACCAATTCGGATTAGACAGAGCCAATCGAAAAGACATCGAACGCAAGGACAGCACCGCGTGCCATGCTGAGGTTGAGGAGATCCACCGGCTGGAAGAAACCGAATTTGGCACAAGTGCGCATACCATGCGCATTGGGCACAACGCCCTTTGGGGCCATGGTTGCGATGCGCCTGGTGGCACACTTGGCACCATTGGCAACAACCTGAGACAAGGAGTCGACAAAGGCAGTGGCATGGGGCAGTCCAACGGAGGTCCCAACAGCGCCGCTGGCAACAGCCTAGGACGTGGTGTCCATAGGACCTGTGGAACAAGGCTTGGGTGGTGAGGATGGGCCGACGGGTGGAGACCTAGACCCAGCTTGAGGCGGTGGCTCGTTAGCGCCAGGGGCATGCAGCCAAGCTGAATCGGCTACAGGCGCAAGCGCAGCTTGAGCACCATCAGGAGAAGGTGTACCTACATGCACAGCACTAGTCCCGATGAGCAAAGTGGAGCAATCATCATCGCTAAAAATGTCCAAGGTTGTGGGATCCAAGAGAGAGGTAGACATATCAGAAAAAGGGAAAAATGACTCATCAAACACAACGTGTCGAGAGACAATAATTTTATTGGAATGAAGGTCGAGACACATGTACCCTTTATGATCGGCATAGTAGCCAAGAAAGATGCACAAGGAGGAGCGAGGAGATAGCTTATGTGGGGCTGTGGAGGACAGGTTTGGGTAACAAGCGCATCCAAACATGTGGAGGTGAGTGTAGGATTGGTGTGTACCATGAAGAGCATAGAATAGGGTGAGGCCATCTATAGTCTTAGTGGGGTGACGAATAAGGAGATAGTGGCAGTGTGAAGGGAGTCAGCCCAACAGATGGGAGGAAGACTGGCCTAAAAGATGAGAGAGCGCACAATATTATTGATGGTGAGAAGAACGCACTCAGTTCAACCATTCTGCTGGGATGTGTATGGGCACAACATGCGCAAGCCAACACCGTTGGTAAGAAAGAATGTGTGAGCCAAGGACTAATCGAATTCATGGCCGTTATCGCACTAGACTGCCTCGATAGGGGAGCCAAAATGCATGCACACATACAATAAAAAAAATAGATAGAACATCGAAAGTCTCAAACTTGAGGCGAAGGGGAAAAGTCCAAGTATAGGTCATCAAGGATGACAAAGTAGTACTTGTAACCCGACGTACTAACAACTGGAGATTCCCAAAGATCATAGTGTATTAAATCAAAACGGTGAAATGCACGAGTGTTTGACATGCTAAAACGAAGACGCACATGGAGTATATGATCATAGGTGCATTTATTACAAGAAATAGCATTGGAGCTAACAAGGTGTCATAACCGAGATGACCAAGACGACAATGCCGGATAGTGGTTGTAACACCCCACGTCTAAAACTGCTTATATGGCCTAGTTCCGCACGTGGAACAGGCCTACATATGCGTAGCATCTCTCTTACACTTTCGTCCTCGCTTCGTGTAAAAGGGTTAACCAGGAGGTGCAACGTTTGGACGACAAGGATTATAAGCTGGCCTCACCCTCCTAAACTTATAAGGTGGTACTAAACCCACCAATCACAACCACGCATGTGCCACTTGGGCCACATGGGCCAAGTTCACAACTACTACAGGTTATTACTAATGTGCTAGGGTGTTACATTCACCCCCCTAAGGGCTTACGCCCTTGGCAACTCAACACATATGTGGTAGATGTCTAAGATCACCCCTTGGTACACCCCTCCACAGGCACATGCTGCAAGGATTGATGCTTTGAATACCATCTGTAATACTCTGCGTCCAAAATTGCTCATATGGCCCAGCTCCGCACGTAGAATGAGCCTGCATACGCGTAGCACACCTCTTACACTTTTGTTCTTGCTTCGTGTAAAAGGGTTATAAGCTAGCCTTTACCCTCCTAAACTTCTAAGGTGGCACTAAACCCACCAACCACAACCACACATGTGCCACTTGGGCCACATGGGCCAACTTCACAACTACTATAGGTTACTAATGGGCTGGGCTGTTACAGTGGCGGAGGATGCGGTGGCAATGAGGGCAGGAATGCTAGCTGCTGGTGGAAAGAATAGGTAGAGGTCACCCATGTTATTGCACATAGCGATCACGGTCCGAGTTTGTATGTTCTTCACAGAGAGGCCAAATGGGTCAAACTCAATGGAACAATTGTTATTAGTTGTAAAGCGACGAATGGAAATCAAGTTCTTAATGATGTTAGGTGTGACTAAAACATTAGAAAGAACAAGAGATCGTTGTGGCATGGAAAAAGACGATGACCCAACAGAGGTCACGGGAAGCAAGACCATGTTCCTGACAATGATAGATGAAGGAACAAATGAAGGAGGATGAGAGGAACAGAGCATACTAGCACAGTTGGCCATGTGGGAGCCAACTCCCGAATCAGCATACCACTCAGCCGAGTATGGCGGTGGTGTCAAGGACATGGTGTTGAAGTTGTTGATCAAGGATGCCTGGTCCCAAGACCCGCCCGCCATCGGTGTCTAGGAGAGTTGCGACGTCTACAGAGTGGGCGTAGTGAAGGCAGGTGTCAAGGTAGGCATGACCCCATAAGCAAAGCCCGGGGAATGCTGAGACCAGGATGGCTAGTAGTAGGGCGGGTACTGCTATGGGACAGAAGTGAAAGTCTTCGATGGCTCGAATAGCGCGAACAGGGGATGAGGCACCAACCCGAGTGTGGTGTCGAGGTCGTATGGATGTGGCCATAGCTACATGGTGCCCACCAAAGAAGGGTTGGGGAATGACGTGAGTGGAGGAGGACTATCGGAGCGTGGACCACCAAAGCTAAAGTTGTCATTCCTATGGTGATGCCACCATGACCGCGGTGATGGTTGTTAGAGCGTGAGTTAGTGAAGGAGCCGCCAGGGGCGGCGCCAGGGTCGTTGTGCATAGGGCCACCTCTAGGGCCGGCAATGAAGGCGTGCGGCAGAGCATCCTTGACGGCATCGTCGATGTCGATTTCTTTAAGGAGGAGCAGGGTGCGGGCCACCTTGAAGGTCAGGGACGGATGCTGCATCTTCAAGTTGGAGACCATATGATGGAACTTGACATTGAGCCCGCAAAAGAGCGTCAGCATAAGGGTGTGATCGTCGACATGATCCCCAAACTCATAGAGGGCACTGGCCATCGTCCCAAGGTGGTATCACAAATCGATGATCGACGTTGCCCCTTGTTTGACCGTGTGGAACTCGGTAAAGAGGAGGAGAGCACGTGATTTGCGTTGGTCGAGGAACTCAGATTTGAGAATCGACCAGTGATGCGGGATCTCGGATTATGGAGCATCACCATCTGTTGGAGATTGTCGATGATGGTGTCGTAGATCTAGACGGTGCACTCTATCTGCACCCACGCCTAGCAGTCAGGGTTGGCCACATCGGAGAGAACATGATTCGTGGGGATATACATGCCCAGGATGATGAGGAAGAGAGTGTGCCACCGACAGTATTTGTTGGTAGGCCTGGGCGTTCGGTCTGACTAAACCGAACAGATCGGTTCTTTGGTCTTTTGGAAAGTTATGTCATCTTAAAACAAAGACTGATAGTTTTAGAACTCAGGACCGAGCAAGTTTGGTCTTGGTTAGTTCAGCTCGGTCTCGATCATGACCGAACTAACCGAACTAGACAAAACAGCTACTAAATAGTATGATTTGTAGCAAATTCAATAAAACATATAGATTAAACAAAGTGATAAGAGTGATGGCTGATATAAACCCACTGGAACAAATATTATATCACTAATAGTAGTCTAAAGTACACATTATGTCAACAAAATCCAAATCTTCGGTTAGTTTAGTTAGTTCAGTTACCCGAGGCATATAACTGAACTAACCGTAAAATTTTCAGGTAGTATGGTCTCAGGACCGAACTAGTGACCGAAAAATTTCAGGTAGTATGGTCTCGGTCTCGGTCTCAGTTAGTTTGGTTCAGTCTTCGGTCAATTATGCCTAGGGCTAGTTGTTGGCGGCACAATCTAGCATCAGGGGACAAGAACCTTAATGTTGAGGATGGCGACGTGTTTAGTGTCGTACGCGTCGAGGCAGTGACTCAATCCTCAGCCACCTTCTTGCGGGCAACATCAGCCTCGTGTTTAGCGGCATCACACTAGAGGCAGAGCTGCTCAGCAGTTGTGTTGGGTGCCATGGGGCCTAGCGAGATCTTAGCGGCAACGACAACATGGGAAGTGAGGCGCACGTGGATGGCAAGATCAGGCGGCTGAAAAAGATCAAATGGCTAGAGGGGGTGAATAGACTATAAAAATTTCCTTCAAAGCACTAGAGCAATTTTTTAGACTACAAGATGGCAATTATGCAAAATAAAGCTCTAGCTCTAATTCACCTCAAGCAAGCCTTTCCTACAGAATTATAGTAGCTAGGAACTCTAAAGTTGAAGGCACCCAAACAAACAAAGCTACAACTAGCAAAAACTAATTAACTACCACAACAAGAGCTACTAAGCAAGGTAAAGCAACTAGAAACTAAACTAGCTCTACACTAGGCTACACAAGCAACTACCACTCAAGACAAGTATGGAATTGTAAATGCGAGAGAGATAGAGTGGTATACCAACCGAGCAAGAGACTCCAACCCCATGGTTCAGTTGCTTGCCAACAACCTACGTCCACATTGTGGTGAGACACTAATTAGGTGGCTCACGTGCTAATAGGCATCACACCACTAGCCCACCACTTGGGCGCCATAAGAACCACACTAGAGAGAACTCCACAAGCCATGATTCCACTAGAGTACCTATTTGTGAATCTTCTGCGGGGACTAAGGTCAAGAACCCCTCACAAATCACTGATCGGAGCCAAAAACAATCACCACCTTTCGCTCAACAATCCACCACTGCTCCAATCCATCTAGGTGGCGGCAACCACCAAGAGTAACAAGAAATCCCGCAGCAAATCGATCACTAGTGCCACTAGATGCTTCAACTCAATGTAAAAGCACTTTGGATCACTCCCAACTCACTTAGATAATCAACAAATGATGGAAATGAGTGGGAGAGGTTTGGCTTAGCTCAAGAGGTTGTATCAACTTTGAAAATGGCCAATAGAACCTCCCCAAGCCGACCAAAGCCCTTAAATAGAGCCTCAAGGCTTACACTAGCTGCTGCTCTAGAAATCAATCGTCGGACCATAGGGTCGGGACCGTCAAACCGTCCAACGAGTCAGTCTGACCAATCTATGAGCCGCCACGTGTCCATGCGGTTCAAATTATCTATTGGTGCCTCAAAAGTTCGATTCCATAGTCCGTCCTAGCGAAGTTCGACGACCGTCAAACTACACTGTAGCCGTAGTCTGACACCCACCAAAGATTCCAGAACCTTACTCGAGTTAGACCAACTGAGAGACAATAGCATAGGGATATGCTAAGTCTTGAGGTAAGGGGTTCCCAACCGAAGGACCACCCGACTGATCCTTCTAGTATCGCTCAGGGGCTCAGGGGCTACACCTATCAGGTGCACTCACACGCACCTTTCGGCCAAGGATTGGGGGAACCCGAGCATGCCCTTGACCTCTGCTCGGGACTCAGGGGCTCACCCGAGCCCTAGGCTCCTAATCAATGGTAGCCTGATCCTGATCCTTGGCTCCACCTCTAGCACAGGACAAGGTCTAGGCTGAAACCCAGTGCCCCAAGCGCCCAAGGCTCGGGGGCTCCTCAGCGCAGCCCAACAGGCATAGCGATGTCTTCCACTCTTCCGACAAAGTCACGCACGGGGCATGACACAAGGGGACAAAACCCCTCTACCAGATTCAGGGGCTCAGGGGATTCTGGGCTCGCTCATCAGTCCCTCAAGCCAGACGCCTTCGCCACCAATGAAGTCTCCGGAGGTGCACCTAGTGGAGGCTGGTCCATGCTGACAAGGTCTGACGATCAGAGCATCAGAGCAGAGCAGCCAGAAGATGCCCAGGGCTTCTCTGGCTCTACGACAATGCCGAGGTCCATCCACGCCGTATCAACGCCCTCTTGGACTCTGGCGCATGTAGACCATAGACTAAACCCCCCAAACCACCATGTACCGCACCTACCTCGATATATAAGGGGAGGTCGAATCCTGCATAGGGGGAGGACGAATAGAAGGCAAACAGAATCAAGCCAATCGAATAGAGTCCTTACTACAACTCAGAGCTCAGGCTGTGCACTGAGAGTAGAACCACCTCGAGAGGAGTATCGAGAGCTCTTCCTCACCATCGTATTCTTCCTCTCTGATGAGGAAGAAACCTCACCACCAACAAGCCTGGATAGCACCAAGCGATCCCCTTCCAAATCTCTTACACTCTGTTGTAACCCCTCGATTTGGGTGCTCTGGAATACAAGAAACATCTGCTGCTAGACATAGAGCCCTGATAGCTCGAACAAGGATGAATTAGTACGTCCTCTCTGTGTTGTTTCTGTTCTTAAGTCCACCTAAGCCACCAGAGATCCACACTTAGTGACATCCAACGAACAACAATGCATGTCTTGGTTTCTACACCACGACACCAGCGTCCAACAGTGGCCATTGGACCAATTCCATGGTCTGACGCCCCTAATACCAAGCGCCTGGTCCTCTGCTGAGCTGAACTTCGAATGATGAATAGTGTTACCATACCGTCTAACACCCTAGATTTCCTTCGTCCAACGCTTCACGCGTGTTCACTGCCTTCTCTGTGAGCTAGGGTCGACCATCGGACCCTACGGGTCAATGGTTCGATGCCTGTGCTCACATGGTCCGACGCCTGCACAAGGTCTCCTTCTCTTCCAATCTTCAAGCCCTTTACAACTGTGCTAACTCCAAGTATATCCGTCATTTGTGTACATGAGTTAGCATTTTTTCAAAGTTTTTTCAAAGGGTTATGTTAGCTCACTATGTCCTAATGCACATGCATGGAGTCGTTTCACCTAGTGGCACTTTAGATAATCGCATTAGCTTCGAGTTTCCTCTCTTTTAGTATGACTATCTATCCTAAACCCAATCATACACTTTATTGCGTCTTGACCGGCAAAACAAAGGCCCTATCTTATACCTTTGCCTTGAGTCTATAGAGTTTTATTTTTCTCTTTCTTCTTTTCCAAATGTAGAGCACTTGATCACCTTCTTGTGGCCATCTCCTTCACCTAGAGTGCCATCTAGCTCCACCATAATTTTGAACCAACCTAACTCAATCACAACACTTAGAGCATAGGGTTAGTTCACTAGGTTGTCTCAATTAGGCAAAACCAAACATAGTGTTTTCAGCAGCAGCAGCGATCAGGCCAGCAAGTGGAACTCAGCGGCCGCGGTGGTAGGGTTTGTGGAACCAAGGAGAGGTCCCAGGAGCTAACCATCTCATTGATACCGTGAGAGAGTATTAGGGTTTGGATAATGCTCGATTAGATTGCTCAATATGACTATTAGTGAGTACATAAAGGAACGTTGGGGAGCATGGGTTGGCAAGCCCATGCCCCATGGGTTTACATTCTAACACATTTGGCTCTGCTGACAGCGAGTTCCCTGTAGCGCAGTTTCATTTGTGGCTTAGAGATCAGGCCCAATCTGGCCCAAGTACATTAGCGTTTGGACGTCTAACGTGCCCACTTTATTTGGGCTCTGCGACACCCGGTTCTCTACGTGTTGGATGGGCTATAGTGGCCGGTCTCCGATAGCATGTGTAACACATAACTATAGTGTAACTACATTTGCACGCCCTCAAGACTAAGGGCATGTTTGGTAGAGATTCATCAGCTCTAGATTCACCAAAAACAACTCTACTCCACAAAAATTTCCCAAGCACTCTAGATCCACCAAATCTGGATTCACCAACAAGGTGTGGATCTGGAGGGCCAGATTCACCATTTTTGTAGAGCTCCTCTTGGGGTGCTCCACCAACTCAAGTTTGGTGGTTGAAAAAAATTACTCACCAATGCCACTCATTACACACATATCGGTTCTCTTTCTTCTCTCTCGTTCCTTTTCCCTTCTTTCCCGTTCTCCCCAATGCCACTCATTACACACATATCGGTTCTCTTTCTTCTCTCTCGTTCCTTTTCCCTTCTTTCCCGTTCTCCCCATCGAGCACCCTGGATGCACCATGGCCACTGCCCCATTGCTGTCGGCTCCCTAGCCACACCATCAGAGCCCTGCGTCAGTCGAGCGCGCACCCCGCGCCGGTCATGGCTGGCTTGATGCCGTGCGCAACGAGAACTGCCGGTCCTAGCCCCGCGAGCGCCGCGCAGTGAGATCCGGCCACAAGAGCCTCCCCTGGTCAAGGAGTCGCCGTTCAAGAGGCGTCTGCCCACACCCACACACGCTGCTGAGATGCTGGCCGGCGAGGCTCCTGCCCTACCCCCATGCGCTGTCAGGCCACCGGCTGAGGAGGCACCCGCTCGCGCCCCGCGCCAAGGAGTCATCGGCTGAAGAGGCGTCCGCCCATGCCGCCACGTGCCGCCGAGATGCCTGCGATGAGGAGCAACGATGTCAACGCGCCATGCCTAGACCGGCACCCAGCTTGCCCCGGCTGGCCACCAAGCCGCCATGGCCGCTGAGGCCACACGCCGCCAGCTGGGGCCGTGCCCGCCCCGGCCAGAGAAGGAAGAACAGGCGCCGGCCTATAGCGCCCCGGGAGCGGCTACCCGCGAGCACCGGCCCCGCCCTGGCCATGCACCGGCCACGAGTGCCCCAGCCATGACTGCTCGCAAGCGCTGACCGCGGCTGTCCGCACCTGAGCACGGGCCGGGGAAGGAGAAAACGAAAAAAGCCAAACAGACTCACTGACATGTGGGGCCTATCCCAAGGGCAAATCTTGTTCATTCGAACCAAAATGCCCTTGGGTGGACCTGGAACGGCTGCATTAGCCAAACAGTTTTCTTGTAGATCCACGGTGCAGCTGATCCATGATGAATCTTAGATCCCGATTTACGTTTTTTAGTAGTGAATCTCTACCGAATAGGTCCTGATAGACAGTGGCTTTTTTAAGATATCAGGACTATTCCCTCTGTTTAGCGATGTCGGCCTTTTTCCTTTTAAGATGGCATAATTATTGCTTCTACGATTTTAAGATTCTTTACGTCAGTTACCACAGAACTGATTCACATGAAAGCAACCAACTAGTCAACAAATTTGACATACAATTCTTTTAGACTCAAAGTTTGCATGCACACTTAAATTGCCCTATCTTTGTAAAAATTCCGTTACTTCAAGAAAGTGGTAGAACTGATGTGTATCTTTTAACTAGCAGTACTAAATCCGTCAACCTTTGCTCTTGCGCGAGCTAAAAAATGAGTAGTAGAGGTATATTGCTAATTAAATTCAGTACCTACAACTAATCGTAATTATTAATCTTTGAGCACACACTCTATTCATGTTCTGTTCTGCAGTGACTCAAATTCTACTTGGACTAAAATTCAAGAGAGACGTTCTATTGAACTTCTAGTTCTATAGGACTTCAGTGTAGAATTATATTAGATGCACTATGTCCCTATCCCACCCCTAAACTAAACGCCACCATAATGGCATAGGTGTGCCTTGGTGGCCATATCTCCAATGCCAGTTGTGTGACTGTGACTCCTTTGTGTTTGAGCAGCAACTAGGAAACTATTAATATTAAATACAAATCGGCGGTTACACCACTTATCTTTGAGCTAGATAGCCTAATAGTTCAATGGCCATTTCAGTTTCAATAACTCCGCGTTGATCAAGTCGTCATCTTATTGTTCTTACATTTGTTTCACCCTAATTTTTGCACCCAAAGAATGCTAGTAGAAAGGCTGTGCACAGTGGCGGATGCAGGATGAGAATGAAGGGGGGCTAAAACAATGGAGATGTTGATTTACACGAAGATTTAACGGTGATTTGAGGTTTTTACTACAGTGTTTTAGTGCTAAATCAAGTCATTAGGGGGGCTGGAGCCCACCCAGCCCCCCCTGTAGATCCGCCGCTGGCTGTGCAAGCTTGTAGAGTAAGGCATAGATCCCACTGTTTTTTATGTTGCTTCAGCTTCTCAAGAATTATTGGTCAAACAATGACATGCATTTTGTATTTTCAGTTAACAATAATAATTTTTTCATCCCAAGTATTTAAGCTTAGCTACATCTGCTGCAGGTGTTTAACGACCACCCTGAAAATACAAATTTAGGTACTGATATGTTGGATCAAGCAGCACTAATCATTAAGAAATGTCATGGGCTTCCCCTTGCAATATCTACAATTGGTGGATTCCTAGCTACTAAGCCTAAAACTGCCACTGAATGGAGGAAGGTCAATGATCACATCAGGGTTGAATTGGACATCAATCCTGAACTTAAGAGTATAAAGACAGTTCTTATGAGGAGCTATGATGGTTTACCATATCATCTCAAGTCCCCTTTCTTATACATGTCCATATTTCCAGAAGATTACAAAATTAAGCGAAAACGTTTGATAAGGAGATGGATTGCTGAGGGTTACTGTAGAGAAATGCATGGCATGACTGCAGAGGAAGTTGGTGACAAATATTTTGATGAGCTTTTGGATAGGAGCATGATCTTGCTATGGGAAGGGGCAATTCAGTATGGTGGGGCAATTGATTCTTGTCACCTTCATGATCTCATCCGTGAAATATGCATACTAAAGGCTAGGGAGGAAAACCTTGCTTTTACTCTAGAGGAAGGGTGTTGTTTGAGCGATGCACAAGGTACAATACGTCATCTTGTTATAGGCAGCAACTGGAAAAGAGATAAATATGTACTGGAGAGCATGGTGGACTTGTCGCATGTACGGTCATTGACCGTATTTGGAGATTGGAAATCATTTTTTATTTCTGATAAGATGAGGTTTCTCAGAGTGCTCGATTTGGGTGATACCCTGGGGTTAAGGGATCATCATCTTGATCAAATTGGGCAGCTCCTTCACCTGAGGTACCTTTCTATACGAGGATGTTGCAATATCTACTGCCTTCCTAGTTCTTTGGGAAATCTGAGACACCTCCAAACTCTGGATGGTAGAGGTACAAATATAGCTAGTTTTCCATCTACAATCACCAAGCTACAGAAGCTAGAACAACTTCTTGCATCTGATGATGATTCGGAAGGAAGACAACAGGGCCTGGAAGATTTAATACTTCAACAGCTCGGTGAACATGAAGGATCATGTTTTCCGCTACGTTTTTGTAGCGCTGTTTTCTTTGAAGGTATCGACTCTGTCATTCCAGATATGGAGGATCACCTAATAGATGACCCCAGATCTGTATCCTATGATGCCATGGCGAGGATTGTCCAAGATGCTTTTCTTTTGTGGCATAGTGAAATGTCAGATGGCTCCAGAGGCAGTCTTCTCAAGGAAAATGTTCCCATGAGAAAGAATAATTGCTGCACATCTTTGCTATACCACATCCGCATGTGTCTAACACGGATCCTCTTTTGCTTATCTGTTTGCTGTTTCTGCTGGAGGCCACAAGCTCTAGATGATGGTTTGAACAGGCGAGATGTATTCAACATGCAATCCACATTCTTTAGGCTTCTATTTGGGGGCGTTGAAGCTCCTAGAGGAATCAGGAAACTGAAGGCCCTGCACACACTAGGAGTTGTCAATGTTGCACGGAGCAAGACCACTCTGAAAGAGCTTGAAGGGCTTACTCAGCTACGTAAGCTTGGTGTGGCTGGTGTGCACAGCAAATACAGCAAGAAGTTCTGGTCTGTCATTTCCGCTAACAAGCAACTCCGATCACTGTCAGTGAAGGGTCATGGGTTAGATAGTTGTTTGGGTGATTTGTTGCCACCAATACACCTTGAGAGCCTCAAGCTGGAAGGCAAGCTAGTCAGAGTAACTGAGTGGATTCATAAGCTTCAGAATCTGTTGAAGTTGCAGCTGGATGATACCCAAATTGCCTCAGCTGTTCCCATGCAAACTATTGGACAACTACCAAATCTTAAAGTGTTAAATCTACGTTTTGCCTCTTTTATAGCGAGGGAGCTCCTTTTCCATGGCCCGTCTTTCCCGAAGCTCATGATGCTGGAGCTCAAAGGAGTATATTGCAATGAGCTATTTTTTAAAGAACACGCAATGCCGAAGCTCGAGCTTATACACGCTGACTTTTTGGGGGCGCAAATGCATGGGCTAGCATTTCTCACGAGCCTCAAGGAAATTCGGCTGGGTAGTGCGACCAGTGACATATTGAAGATAAATCTACAGAGGCAGCTCACAGAAGATCTAAAACATGTCAGGCTGAAGCTGTTGTAACTGATCCAGCCGGCAGGACAAACACCTTCCTGTTCGTGACACAATGCCACATTTAGGCTTTGTTTAGTTGCCCTGAAAAGGCTGAAAAGTGTACTATAGCATGTTTTGGTTTTATTTGGCAAATAGTGCCCAACCGTTGACTAATTAGGTTCAAAACGTTAGTCTCGTAAAGTACAACCTAGCTGTACAATTAGTTTTTAATTTCATCTATATTTAGTACTCCATGCATGTATCGTGAGTTTGATGTGACGGTGAATCTTTTTTTGCATAGTGCATTTTTTTTTAGAACTAAACACAGCCTCATTGTGTGCGACGGTTTGGAGTGTGCGGCAGGGTTGGACCGTTGGACTGTTGGAGTACCATGGTGATCCACGCTGATTGCTGACTAGGGGTGAAAAAGGTCCAGACAGATCCCGTTCTGCCATTTCTACACTCAACCTGCTCAAATTCGTATTTGCAGTTATCCTAATTGTTTTCGCATTTTTTATGTTTCTGGCAAATTTGAGAACAGGATATGCATTCTATGTAATGACTATGTCTATATTTGCTAAGATCTGTATCAAAAGACTCATGATTTGAAGAGAAACTCCTTAATTGAAATAATTCATGGGTGCATGCGTCATTTGAGTATTTTCTTAATTTATCTTCAATTTTTAAGAATGCACTGTATTATAGGACGGATGAAGTATAACATTTGATGTCATGAATCTAATTTTTTTTCCAAATTTAATCTTATTAGTTGTTGAAGATCCAATGATACTATTATTATAAGGATCCCTGTTAAGGCTAGAGAGAGGTGAATAGGCCTGTTTTAAAACAACACTTGAATTTGCTGTTAGTTCCTGTGCGGCACTACCGCTTGAAGCCCCGGCATCGCCGCTCGAGCGACACTTCTGGGCACACGCGTGGCACTGTCGCGTGCACATACACCTACGAGGCTACGAGAGCACAATTCAAAATATGTCCAATGAAAAGTAGATCGAGCAAATTATTGATGTTTCTGGGGTAGTGTAGAGCCTATCCAATCAGTTGAAACAAGTCGGAAGCTTGAGCACAAGTAGATCGGGACCAAACCCTAGAAACAACAACAAACAAGAGTAGCACAATACAAATTGCAAGAACATGAGAGATAAGGTATTTTTCCCGTGGTTCAGCTCGCCACCAATGCTTGCCTAAGTCCACGTTGTTGAGGAAGCCACGAAGGCTTGGGTTTCACAAATCCTATCGTCGCTCTCAAGTCAAGACAGAAATTCTTGAGATGAGGAGTTCTTACTAGATGTAGGGGTGATAACAAACGTCCCAGAACAGCCACAACAAGTTGGAAGCTTTCGTGCGATGCCTAGCCGGCTAGGAGCCTTGCTCCAAGAGTAAAAGATGCAATCCACCATCTTGAACGCGAACCACGTGCTCTACGAGTGGAAGATCAGTTGGAGCAGCTCTCAAAAGGAGTTTGAAGGTTCAATCTCTCAAAGATTAGCTAGGGAATCAAGGGAGAGAAGCTTGGGAGCTTGGGAGCCTTGCACTCTGGTTGCTATTGCATGGAAATGGGCGAGGTGACCGTTAGGGGTGGAGAGGAAGATGTAAAATATCTCCTCAACACCCAATGGTCAGGTCAAGTCACGGCAGTGCCGCTTGCTTGAGCGGTAATGCTGCTCTGCCTAGACAGCTCAGAGAAGGAATGAAGAGTATGTTGTCACGGCTAGGATTTGAGGATATCTTTGGTGGGTGAATTTGCCCATGGTTACGCATTGAAGCTTGTGCATTGTATCCTCCTTTATAGTACGGTTTTTTCTAAACTCAAATTCAAAATATAAAAGAATTTAAATGCCTTTGAGTCGATTACCTTGTCCTTTTGTAATTGGGGGCTCCACCAACACATATATTATCCTCCTTTGCAATTTACCTGCTTATCATATCGATAAATTTCATCAGTCCTCTAGTTGCGTGGTCAATATCACCAAAACCCACAATATGGCTTCTGCACTTATAATCTCTCCCTTTTTGGTGATTGATGATAACACAATTAGAGCTTACAAAAGAATTAAATCATAACCGAGATTTTTGAGCCATGAACGTAGGAGCTCCCCCTAAATATGTGAATAGGGATTTGAATTCCCAATTTGGCATTAAGGCCAAAGTTCACATATTGAGTGAAGTGAGGGCTCCCCCTACATCCATTGCTACTATGGGTGCTGCACACATGTCAAAAGATGAACGTGATGCGTATGATAAGTATGCCTAAGGCGCTGCCAAATCTCACGCGGGAGACGTAACAAACAGCAAAGGGTTGGGAAAGAGGATAAAAGAGGGTTTTGTAGATTGATTTTTGACGATTGGGGTGTATTTTTTCTACTCCCGGGAGTAATTACTCTCACCTTTAATAAACAACAATGCGTATGTGTACATACTCATTTATCAGTTTGAGTATGTATATATACTTATTTTATGATACTCCAAATCATACTACGTGAAAAATTTTCAAAACAACCCATATTTTTAATATGTTATTCTAATACTATGATAGTTGTATACAAAATAAGTATAACCATATACTCAATGTATACTTACATACTTAGACATACATACTACCATAGATGGTCTAGTATGATCATATACTTTGTCGAACCATATACACCATAAATCTAAAGATATACACATAGGAGTAGAAAATTATATATATATATATATATATATATATATATATATATATATATATATATATATATATATATATATATATATATATATATATATATATATATATATATATATATAGTATACTCTATAGCTAGCTACAAAATAAGTTATTTTGTAGCCACCTTTATTTACGATAATTTTATATACTAATTTATGACAATGTCAGTATATATTTATGATAGTTGAATTACTATAGCACATGAGGATATTTACCATAATGTTATAGTAAATCACATAATAAGGAGTTATTATAATCTCGTAAATTAGCATAACAATTATCATAACTCAAAGTGGCTACAGAATAAGTTATTTTGTAGCCAACTATAGGGTATATATATATATATATATATATATATATATATATATATATATATATATATATATATATATATATATATATATATATATATTTTCGTAGCTAGCTACAGAATACCTTATCTTGTAGCCGAGTCCAATTGAACCAACCGACCATATCCTCGGTTCCGCCGAGCTTGGCGTGCCCCATCCCCACCCCTCCCGGCTCGGCTCGTCACAACGTGCAACGTCACCCTTCCGGCTCGGCTTGCTTCATATGGACTCTCTCGAGCCTGCGAAGCGGTGAATCCCTCTTATGGCGCCCCCTCCCCGAAATTTCTCCCCCTCCACCCACAGCTGCTCCTATCCAGCTGCGACGACGCCCCCATGGCAGAGGCCCACCCAGCAGCGTGGCCCGCCCAACGGGGATGGCCCCCTTCGGCGGTGTCGTGGTCGTGGCGTCTCCCTCGCTCCCGACGGCGGCGCTAGCTCCTTGGCCGGCATCCATGGAGATAGCTGCAACGGGCCAAGGTGAGTTCCTTGATCCTCCATGTGGTCCATGGCGTCGGCCCTTATCCTCATGTGGCGGCGGATACATGCATGGAGAAAGCCAGTAGATCCAGTCCATACGGGTGGCGACGGATCTTGTACAGGACGGCAGGGATCGAGCTCGCTTCTGATCCTTGGAGGTGGGGGACGATTAGTTCCATTTTCCCCTATTGTTTATCTGCCCTTCTCTCATTTTGCAGTTTACTGCTTCTTCGGTTGGCTGACGCATCCAGGACGGCGAGGCAACCCGGCCGGCCAAGGTGACTGGATCCCGTTGAGGAAGCTGCCATCAGAGAGGATGTGCCGCTGCGTGCTGGATCCGCGTTGGTTTAGTAGTGGCTAATTTTTGCAGTGGCCACATTATCTTCGGATCCCTGCAGACAGAAGCAAAGCGCTATCTGGCTGCCTGATCCCACGAATGGCTGATTGGTCCAGAAACGGAGGAAGATCCCCAACCGCAGTCCCCATCCGCCTGATTACTGCAGTACGCTACTACTCTTGGCCGCTGGATAAGCCCCAATCCTCCGTCAGGAGCAGCTCCTCTCAAATCCTCCACTGGTAACGATTCTCCCAATCATCTTCTTTTTTCAGGCGTTTCTGTTTTATTACTCGTCAGTGCCATCCAATACTGGGAAGTTGCCTGCTCGTGCCTACCCATGCACATCCCATAAGGTTAGCGGGAACATATTTGGTTGACTGATGCCCACTTACTATAACTATTGCATCCGTGAACATTTGTTTCTTCTTCTTTCTATTTGCCTACTTAGTCCTTATTATTTAGCAATGCACACTGTTGGTCCGATTAGGCATCTCAAAAGGTTTCGTAAGTTTATATGATTCTAGCGAATTTAGGTAGTGACTGTCATTCCTGTTTTCAACCCAAATTTGTGCAAATTCAAATACTTGAATGTCTTGTCAGATACCTTGTTTAGTATTTATATGAATCTAATAAATCATATACATCAATCTTATGGTAAGTATTGCTGTCTTACGGCAGTTTTGAAATATGATGTAGCTTATTCTAATATTACAGTAAATTAGATCATTGATCAAACATCTCGTAAATACTTATATTCATAATACAAAATTCTCGCAAATATTGTTAGTGCAAGTTCTCGTAAATATTCGTAGTACAAAATTCTCGTAAATTCGATCTTAGTTTCAAATTGTCGTAAAAGTTCAGGATCTTAGTTTTTGAAATATGGCGCAGCTTATACTAATGTTATAGTAAACTCGACCATAGTTCAAAATTCTCATAAATACTTGTATGCATAGTACAAAGGTCTTGTAAATATTCTTAGTACAAGTTACCATAAATACTGTATTCCTTGGTTACATCAGAACATACTATATTCCTTGGTTAGCTGTGATGAATTGAGAGTTCCAGTTTCTGTTGTAGCCATTATTATTATACTGAATGTTGAATGCTTCTTATTCACCACCGTTCCAATCATTTTTCTTGCCATATAAGACCTGCAAATATCCATGATGGGTGATAGCAGCTGCACCTCTGAACGATGTAATCTATACATATGTCAGCACAATTGAATAATTGGGGTTTGTATTGCTGATTAGTGATTAGTCCAGGCCATAAACAAATGGGGCATTCCTGCTATTTCCATGTTCTTTTAATGTCGATACACCAGTTTCCCTCGCATTCATTCATCCTGTATACGAGCCTTCAACTGGCCAGCATCATGTTAGGTCTAACTAATCACCATCGATGACAAATTTTAGTTAATTTCATTCTCCCTTTTTTATCATTAGTGGCATTTTATAGAACACACTTGATGCTGGTTGAAAATTGATTCCTTCTTTGCAGTCTGCTGGGCAACTAGCAGTGTTCTATTTCAATTTAAGGTGTTTATATAGCTCAGTGCTGGTATTGTGCCATGAGAGAATCTCTAAATGATTTGTGGTTTATATAATGCCTTTTGTTTCTCATATTCCATCAGTGTGTCCTGCTTGCTAGATTAGTCAAACTGCAAGTGGATTATCGTAATTATAAGGGTAGAGAAACATAGATTCTAGTAAATCATGCATAAATAAAGTTCTCGTAAACCATAATGTCAAATTCACAAGGACAGGCAGGCATGCATTATAGTAATTCACATTCAATGTTCATTCTTGTAAATAATGCACTAAATTCTCGAAAATCATAGCTGTCAAATTCAGAATGATCGCAGGGCATAAATTTTAGTGAATCACATTTGATGGCATATATATTTTCTAGTAAATCATTTACAAATATTCTACTTAGTTTCATGATGACAAATTTTCGTAACTCCGATTTATTGTCTTTATATGTTCTAATCATCTTAGCGCTAAGTTATCACACTGTAAATGGTTATTACTAGAGAAAACATTATGTTTACTATGCCAATCAACAATTTTTTGTAAATATAATATTTACTATTCTTATCATGATGTTTCAGGTGAGAAAGACATCTGACCCAATAATAGACAATGTATGCTTGACTTCATTATATTTGAGGACAGCCAATAGGTGTTATGCATCAACTTCAATTTGATCACCGGCCATTGGTCATGCATCTAGGGATGCTTATGCCTCTCAAATAGCCATCCAGATCCAGTCGGGATGCTTATGCATTTATGCTGCCGCACAGGTGCTTCGTCCCATGGTTCAGAATATGTGGAGACATAGTTTTTTTATTATGATGGAAAAATGTATCAATGTACATGTCTTTGGAAAGACATATTGTGGTTGTTTCAAAATTTTGCATAGTTTGCACATGGGCCTATTCGAATAATCGTAAATTTACCATGGCACAATGGCCTTATTATCATAGTAACCAAATACTTCCTTGCTAGCTACACGTTGTATTCTCGTAACACGTACATGTGTACACTTGTAACCTTTGCACATGGACGCCGCGACGTACCACTTGCATTATCGTAATTCAATTTCTTGTAAATGTCCAAATTATAGTATGGTAAATTAGTGTTGTGATAGCAGCAAGTTTATCGGAATTTCCTAACATGACGCCAAATTCTAGTAACTACCCATCCTGATTACCGTATCCAGGCATTTAAAATATCCAAACTATTGTATGGTAAATTGGTTCGGAATTGCTTGACACCAGACTGGTAATTCTACGACCCTGCTAACGTATTCTAGTAACCATGTACTTGCTTGCCATGCACGTACGTGTAGATAATATAATTGCTACGCACGCTGTTTGGGTAGGAAATTAAATCCAGCAGCAATCATGGGCTGGCAGTAACTCTAGGTGGACCAACGTAACCGTGTGGCTCAGCACATCGGCTCATTCGGCTCTACGGCTTCATGTGTCAGCTGCACGGAACTGGATCGGGAGGACCAGCAGGAGACGGCTGGCTACAAAATAAGATATTTTTGTAGCTAGCTATAGAGTATATACTCTATAGCTAGCTACAAAATAAGTTATTTTATAGCCACCTCTATTTACAATAATTTTATATACTAATTTATGATAATATATATTTACGATAGTTGAATTACTATAACACATGGAGATATTTACTATAATGTTATGGTAAATATCATAGTAAGGAGTTACTATAATCTCGTAAATTAGCATAGCAATTATCGTAACTCAAAGTAGCTATAGAATAAGTTATTTTATAGCCAACTATAAGGTAATAGCTATATATATATCTATATATATAGTTATGATATTGAAAACATAGGGCTTCTAATAACTACTAGTATAATGCCCGTGCTAACGCTACGGTGACATTTGGTAATGCAAATCAAACAACCAGAAGTGATTTACTTGCATAATACTTAGTTTCAAAAGATCTAGATCCAATATAACTGAACCTCTTTGCCAAAGAGAGTTTTATTGTCTCGGATTCAACAATATCATTACAAAGCAAGACTCTTGACACAAAACTGGAAACAATACTCAGTCTTTGACATGACATATTGGCAAAACGTGCACATTCATGCATAACCTTATTTCGCTCTACTCCAAACTTCTCAATTCTTGACCAGTTGAATCCTCATATTACCAGCTCCGCATTTCCACTGCAAGATAAGTTAATGCAGTAGCACTATTGATGCATGTTACAAGTAATTTGGAGTGTTTCTATTTATTAACTACCAAACACAGCAAACAATCTCACCAGTCTGCAGCGACAACCAAAGCAGCTAAAGAGGCACAAGTTCTAAGATCAAAAGGCCACCACACTGCCCCCTTCAACTTCCATGCCGCCGCTTCTCATCTCCTGGCAAATTGCTAGATCCGTAAAATCTGCATGGTTAAAAATTAGTTACAGATTGCAGATACAGATTGAAGTAACGAGTCCTTTTAGATTTAATAACTACTCTATTAGGAACCTGTTAGCAAGCACTGTGGTTAAAAAGATGCAAGATCCAAGTGCACAGGATAACCAAACTGTATGTGTTCATCACTAAACCTAAGCTGAAGCACACCCAAGTTCAACTATTCCATCAGTTCTTTAGGATAACCAAATATTGTACGGCGACCTTTGGTAGTACAAATCAAACATTCAAAATATAATATATGCATCGGTGACAAAGTATAGATTGATAGATGTGATATATTTAAGATTCACACAAAAACAACGATACATAGTTAGATAACACTGATCTCATTTGAAATACATTGATAACTTCATAGGACAAACTCAAAGAGTTAGAACTACAATAAGTAATTCTGCCAAATCTTCCTAGCCAGCAGATTATCCATTTCATTCAGAATCAATAGAGCATTGTAGGAAAAAATATGAACAAAGATCACAGAAGAAAGGCATCACCTTGCAGCCTGTAAATAGGAACTCCTTGCAGTGTCCTCAACTCCTAGTAGCATATAAAGAAAACCCAGGAAAAACATAACCAATATTAAATTACTGAAGTCAACACCCACTATTGTAGTTACTAAAGAAAACAAGCTTGCAGCAAGTAAATTTAACTTCCAACCATCCATAATAATTCAATTGCCAATGGTCAAAAGCAGGGGGGTCAACGTTTGGTTCAAAATAGAAGACCAAGTTCACCAATTTGTTTTTTTTTCCTATTATTTAAATTCTTGGCTAACTTTATGCTAGAGCCTAAGGCCAAGGTTAATCACATCAAACGGTAACAATTAGGTAAACGCTATAAACCAAAATAAAAGAGATGGCAAGAGCAAGGAATCTGTACTTTATGAAAACAAATCTTAGCTTTGTTTTCTAAATTTTTTCTGTTCAATCCTTCGCATGGATTTTCTATGCAAACTTTTGGAAGAAATGAGAATAAGGAACAATAGAAAAATGAGACAAACATCCCAAACCTCCACTCGAAAGCATAACTCAGCTGTGATTTCCCTCTGCAAACATTTAGAACAAATGAGAGCAAGGAACAACTGCACAACTACATCAATCTACTTGCCATACAGTAATTTCAGAAGGAAACAATACATCAATCTACTCCAAGCAAAAACCATTGCATTATGTAACTTCTTAATGCAACACTAAAGTTTCTTATCTCACCATTTATGTTGGCATTATTAGTAATTAACTGCCTACAATATGCATAACTTTACGTGAGCTCAGTAGCTTACCTTGCCAATGTGATTCCTGGACCAGAGTTTTCTTGATGCTTTCAGAAACTAATCCATGAAACACAAAAAAACTCAGCAACCTACAAAATTTACTCCCATTTTCAGATTATCAACATGCCACAGAAGTTCAGAACTTAATTAGATATGACTAATAAACAATTAGCATGCATACTTATAGTAATCTGAGCTCTAAAATTTAGGTCCTACAAAAAATTATCGCATGGCAGTCACATTCCCTCTCCGTTTCTCAAAACAGTTATACTGTTTCTCAAAACTCACACAGCCCAATCGCTGTCGTTGCCATGGCAGCACCATGGCCGAACCCCTCGGTGCGGCCGCCTCGCCTTGGCACCGGTTGCCTTGTGTGTCATTAAAGCCCTTGCTGTTACATTTTTTTCGATTGTTCAATAAAGGAAGGCGCAGTCTAAAATCATTACAAAGTCTGATGGACTCACTGAGTTTAACATTAGTCTGACCATGAGCCTCCTCAAAGGCTTGCTGTTACATGAACAACACAATTTTAGTGTGCACTAAATCCTGAATACACTGAACAATTCATAAGCTGCTGAAGTTACATGCAGTGTGAATTGACACTCATTTCTGAGTCGTACACCATCTCTCAACAGATCAAAAGATCCACAGAATTCTGATGAGAGATGAGTTCTTACTGATGCAGAAGCTGCAGCCGCTGGCGGCGTCAGAGAGAGGCCTTACAATCCCAGATAGCTGACATTGAGGTTGGCATTTCCCTCAGTGAAAGTGAGCGGTGGTGCGTCACTGCTGCCGCTTCCTGCAGAAATACTCAAATAATTAACATATAGAGGCATAGAGCAAGCAAGATTGTAATCTTCATAGTATAAAATTTACTATCACAAGTACTTCTTAGCTAAGAAAAAAAATCCAGTCCAGTAAATTATAAGCAAGAGACGCCTAGAAAAAATAATTTCAAAGAAATAAATCATAAATAAAAATAACATATAGATCTCTTTTCTTTGCTAGTAATTAATAAAGGAGAAAATAATAGATGAACCATATTTTTTTTGCTTTAACAAAATCATAGATATGTTCCAGTTTATTATCTATTTTGCTGGGGGGAAGGGGGTTTATATATGTACCTAGTGTTAAGTAATAAAATATAAAGTACATGATTTTGCAACAGGTCACTTTCTTATCCCTACAACCTCATTTTACAAGACACTTTCAGGAAATAAAATAAAAGAGAAGGACATAATTTATGTTCACCTTTTCATCTCCTTTAAGATATTGGTTAAATTGCCTCGTAGGTATGAGGTCTAACATGACACAAAAAAAAGTGATATCAGATTCTCTTGTTTCAACAATAAATGAAAGATAGCAGAAATGAGCTGCACTCACCTCTACTGAATTCAGTGGTTGCTTCAATCTCGTATTGTCCTGGCTAAGATCCTTCTTTTTCTCCTTTTTCAAAATTATGAACAAAGAAATTGAAAGAAGAGGAAGAAACATTGAAATATAGAAGTGTATTGTAGAGGAAGAAAGCAGCCCCCACCTTGGTGAGGAAAGCATGGTATGCTAATGCGCAATAGAAAAATAATATCTCCACCAACTTTGTATGGCTCTGTATGCAGGATTGGAAAAGGTTACCTCATCAGTGAGCTTCGGTTGAATAAGGTTCTTTGCATAATGAATATAATTCTTCAGAAATTTGACAATTAGCCTGTCTTGCTTGGCTTTCTTGCCTCTTCTATCCTGACCACAGAGCAATCCTCAACAAAAAATGGCTGCATTAGCATAACCGTCATCTTCTTCAGCATATCCCTCTTTATAAAGATACCTCTTGATCTTGCAGTTTATGAGGTTGTCTTTTATTAAGCAAATGAAAAGAATGGAAGAATTGAAAACAAATATATTCTACTGTAAAACAGCAAAGCTACCTTCATCATCAGTGCAATATCTATGCATTCGTGTAGCGTGTTCTGAAATTTGCCGATCAATCTCAGGATCCATTTTAAGAAAATGCTAGAGTAATAAACATCCATCTTAAGAAAATAGCATACACATTGCACAACATAATATCTGGAGCTGGATCGTTAGCAACATATGCAAGCAGGTTTGGACAAGGTTCTAGCATCTAACTTGTTTACTACACATGAAAACCAGCTATGCAAATGACAGGATTCCGGGTCAGTAAAGAAAGAAAGAAAAGAAATTGATGATATGCCTCGTTTACTTTGCAGAGATAGTGATCATTTTCAGGTGAGATTCAAGAAATTCGTCCTAAAAGTAATCAGCTAGTAGCGAAATTGCTTGAGAATGGAGATCCCCTACCACCCTCTGCACCAAGTTTCAGATGCCCATATCAACCGCATGAGAAACACTAAAGATGACGACAAGAAGCAAATAATTTAATCCAACAAGCAGGGCAGAGAGAATCGAACCTTTGAGCAACAGCTCAAGGTCATCGGACTGTTGGCAGGCGGACAGCAGCCTCTGTGCTCCGCCTCTAACCTGCGCGTTGATGTCGCGGTGGTTGTTGACGTGTGGTCGCTTCTGCGTTGCGCCAGCTGCCTCTGAGTCCTCCTCGACAAACCAAGTGCCAAATCCACTCCTCCCTTCGCAGCATCCGATCGTACTTCGCCGGATCCGGCTGCTCCTTCGCCTCTGGTGGAGAGGGAGATCCCATCCTTGATGATTGATGTGGGGCCGCCCATGGTGTGGAGGACAAGAGGTGGAGGTGGAGTAGGCCCCAAGCGGAGGGATCGCCGCGCGCTCGTGCCCGCACCCACGTGGCCGTGGCGGAGGAAGACGAAGAGGTGGATCGCGTCGCTTATTTCGCGAGGTGAGGGACGCCGAAGAAAGATCGGTGTTGGATTTTTTTTCTAGAAAAATCGATTGGAGGGCGTCGTGGGAATCGAACACAGGATGGCTCGCCTGGGCGCGGCGCGTTGTGCGGTGCGGGGTGGAGGCGTGGAGGTGCGAGTCCATCACCTCCGGCGCCTTCGGCCTGCCGCGGGGTGACACCGGCGAGGTGGCAGCTGGTCCAGGGGAACCCTAGCCGCGGGATCCCCCGCTCCCCCTACTCGTCCATGCCACTGCCGCGCGCCCTGGATTCCGCCCGCTTCGAGGAAGAGCTGAGCCGCGCCTCGTGGCAACAGGAGAGAGGAGGAGGTTCTAGGGGAGGAGGAGCATGGGTGATGGTGATTCGCCTACGGCGGCGGCGAATGGAAGGCAAAGATCCACGTCGGGGGCTCGAGGCAAGAGATGCAAACGGATGATGTTTCATTTTTATTTTTTTGTAAATCTCTACAAAAATAAACAACCTGCAGCGGGGGATCGAACCTGGGCTGCGGGGCATGGCCGTGGGGTGCTGTTCGTGCGGGGTGCGGCTGAGTTTGAAGCCTTGCATCAAACTTTCATCAGTCCGGGTTTGGTTGGTTCTGTAGCCCTTGATTTTAATGGAGATAATTTTCTGTGTACAATTTTTTGAGTGCACAATTTTCTATGATTAAAGAATCGGTGCAGAGAAAATCAGTGATTAAATATTTTATGCTTCTTGCTATGATCTTTTGTCGTTTGCCTAAATGTCAGTTATCTGTTCTGTGCATTTAATCCGCTATTTCTATAACAAGCAACAACCTGATGAATTTGTACACTAGTTGACTACGTTTTTTATGCTGTCGGTTCGCTCTCGCCATAGTGTGCCGCTCTGTGCCTTTGACTCTGAATGCTCAACTTGGTATTCAAATTAGTTATTTTGTGAGCTCTAGTAGTACAATTTGTTTATTGATTAATACGCATAAAAATTGTTCTTTATGCACTGTTATAACAGATCTGTATACATTATTGTTGCACTTATATATGTATTGCTGGAGCAGAGCTTTTGTATGCATGTATAGACAAAATTTGTATGTATTCTGAGCATTCCATCTGGAGCAGAATTTCTATACATTTTTTTGCGCGTACTAAACATGTTTCTATGCATGATTTTAAATTAATAATCATTATTTTGATCTTATAGGAACTGAAGCAGCAAGAATGAGAGGAAGAAGAGGGACACACTGGAAATTGAAGTCCATGGGGAGGGTCGTCGCCCGGCGGTGGCTACCAGTGTGTTCAACACGAACTACTCAGGGGATGCAGCCGGCAGCGGTCTGACCTTGGGCACGGCGACTGCGTGGCCTAAGATGAGGGCACGGTGCCGTAGTGTGATCTTCGATGTAGTTGATGAGTTAATATAAATAGTTAGTTTGTTGTATGTTGTGTTTATATGCTTAAATGAGATGAGTTATATGCGTGTTGTGAGACATCCTTTGGCTTGCGGTGCTGGTGTAGTGTGATCTTGATGTAGTTGATAGGTTGGGGCCGTGGCTGTTACGATGTTTGTAACAATTGTTCCACTAAGTGGAAAGGATTTTAGGTTTCTATACATTGTTCATGTATTAATTAAACATCCGTCGTGGGTTATTATGGATGGAAGATTATTATATTTGATTCTAGTTGAATGGATTATCATGCATTAAACAATTTGTCGTCATGGTCTATGTATTTGTTCTCAAATCAATTATACATCCTTGTATTGGGAAACATGATATTAGTGGAGGCAACCACGGTTATGCTACGTGGAATGTCCATCTTATAGAGAGGTTTTTATTCAGCAACAAATTAATTTTTATTTATTCAACATCTAATTTGTATGCAACGTGGTATGATTTAAATTTCAATCATCCAAAAATAACGCATCTTGACCAGTGATTCTATGCATTCAATCGTCCAACATATGACATGATTCAAATTACAAATTTTAGAGACGACGATATTATCTCCATATTTTTATGTATCCAATCATTACTTTTGTACGCATCTTGACTAGTGATTATATGCATCCAATCGGCCATCCGCGGCATGATTCAAATTACAAATTTATGAAAATAATTTTTATTCATTCAACCAAACACTTTTATGCAGCGTCAGAGCCAAAAAAAACTTTTGTACACATCTTGACCAGTGATTTTATGCATCCAAATGGTCATCACGAGACATGATTCAAATTTCAAATTTATGAATTTTAAAAAAATTCAGAAATATATTCAAAATGGATCTTGAAATGTGCACAAAAATATCAGAAGTTCAATGGTGAAAACCATTTTTGAATCGGATGCTTTATTGAGGAATTATCGCAAAAAAACGAAAGAGAATTATATGAGATGCATATCTCTATGCGCGCGTCAGCCTTGTCAGCTTGTGTCAGGTGCTGTCTGGTGGAACACCCAGCTCGGCGAGAGTTTTTTTATGCGTCGACGAATTGACTTTAATTCATCCAACGACTAATTTCTATGTAACATCGCGACCAAAACTTTTCTACGTAGCTTATCTAGATTTTTATACATCCGATTGGTTGTGTCTGCAGTAGTCCCCCACTCGCGCGCGCGTCAGCTCTACTGACCTGAATGGGTGGGCTGGCTGGGACCTGCGCGCGCCTGGATAGGGTGGCTGGCTGGGGTTTCCGATACCTATTTTTAGCCCTCCAATAGCTCAGCCCTATATATATATATATATATATATATATATATATATATATATATATATATATATATATATATATATATATATATATATATACTATTTTACACTCAGGTCTAAAATAATACTATTCTACACTATGGATCCAAACCCAGCTGGCTAATCAAACCGCAAGAACCATCCCTGGAGGGACCGTGCGACCCCTCCCGAGTCCTGACGTTCCTGCACCAACGCTCCTCCCACCTCCGCACGCCAATTGTTGGCTCAGGCCACGCGCCACGCGCTAACTGGCCGTCGGCCCACCCAACACATGCGCGCTGCACGCGCCTGGTTAAAACGGATGAAAAAATTCTCGTTCAGGTCTGTTCCGTTTTTCATTTTTATCCGTTTGTTTCTATATTTGTGGAGTCCTGTTTCTGTATTTACGGAGATGGAAGAGGGGTTTTTCCGTCTGTTTTCGCGGGATCCCGTTTTCATCTAAAATTGAACCGTATTTATTCTATTTTTCGTCCCGTTTTAAATCTATATGAGATGTGTAGAAATTAATATGTTCATAAACCTATTAATCACCAATTATACATGTTAACACATGACATGCTAGTGAATACTAGACCAATAATTTCGTATATGTATATTAATTTGTAACTTTGCTCATGTATATTCATGAATATTTAATCATATTATTCTAACTTAATTTTTCGGCTCTCCATCCGTATTTGTTCGTTTCGGTGCATCCGCATATCCGGATTCCGTTTTCAAACCCGTATTTTTCGAACCCGGTCCTGTTTCCGCCAAAAAAATATAGAAACGAAAGTAGAAATAGGGTTTTTCCGTCCGTTTTCATCGCTACCGACATATCACGTTACAACTTGTTCGCTCGAGATTATCAACCAAATCATCCAGCCAGCCAACAGTATTTTTCTCTCAAAAAAATCAGTCTAAAAAAACTAGTCAGCAGTATTTTCAGCCAGCTAGATCAATTCAAACAAACATGTTGTTAGTTGTTGGTGAGGCTGCATGCATGCAGCACTACTCTCTCTCACCTGCAAGGACACATGGCCACATATATCAAATGATGTATGTACGAACTTCTTTTATCATATATACACCGATCATTATCTACTGCATGTTTGCATGCACATTAATTATAGGATGTTCATTTGGTGCTTGCATGTACGATGCATGCTATAGTAATTGACAATAGTTGTTAGTATCCCTAAGTAGCTTTTCAGCTATAATCAGTATTTTCTTCAGTATTTGTTAGTATTTTTGTTTTTTTCGTAAGTATGGTTTATCAGTATTTTCTAGTATCTTTAAGTAGTTTTCACTAATAATTAGGATTTTCTTGAGTCTGTCGGTATCTTTAAGTACCTTTCAGTAATAATCAGTATTTTCTCTAGTGTTTGTCAGTACTTTTGATTTTTCGTAAGTATCTTTTATCAGTATTTTCTAGTATCTTTAAGTAGCTTTCACTAATAATCAGTATTTTCTCAAGTATGTCAGACTTTAAGTACATTTCAGTAATAATCAATATTTTTCTTCAGTGTTTGTCAGTATTTTTATTTTTCGTAAGTATCTTTTATCAGTATTTTCTAGTATCTTCAAGTAGCTTTCACTAATAATCAGTATTTTTCTTGAGTTTGTCAGTATCTTTAAGTACCTTTCAGTTATTATCAGTATTTTTCTTCAGTGTTTGTATGCTTAAGTAGCAAAGACTCCAGTAATTTTCTACACCTAGGGTCCATGGCTCGGCTTTCAGTAATAACTTGTGTAGTTGCTAGTACCTCTCAGTAGTTGTCAGTATATTCATGTATTTTGTCAGTATCTTGAGTATTTTGTCAGTATCTTTAAGTATTTTTGTTAGTATCTTGTCAGTAACTCGGTACAACCAGTACTATAACTTTAGTAGTTGCAAGTACCTTTAAGTAGTTATAGTATCTTTAATTATTTTGTTAGTATCTTCAAGTATTTTTCGGTATGTTCAAGTATTTTGTCAGTAGCTTGGTACAGCCAGTACTATAACTTCAGTAGTTGCTAGTACCGTTATCTGCAAGTATTTTATCAGTATAAAAGCCATTCGAAGTTACAATTGCAATACAATCCGTAATAATAAACTTAGGCCTCGTTTAGATGCTGAAAAAATTTCAAACCGATGAATAGTACCACTTTCGTCTTATTTGACAAATATTGTCCAATCGTGGACCAACTAGGCTCAAAAGATTCATCTCGTGATTTCCAACTAAACTGTGTAATTAGTTATTATTTTTACCTGCATTTACTACTTCATGCATGAGTCTAAAGATTGACGTGATGGAGAGAGTGAAAAAATTCTAACTTTTCATGTGCATCTAAACCAGGCGTTATACTAGTTCAGAACAATCCAGAATTTGAATATCTATTTCTCTTCATCTGTTCAAGTGTCAGCCATGTACAAGTACGGAGTGCTACTAGATCAGACCAAAGATTAACAGCATGTTGGCTGGCTGATCGAGCTCCGCACACGTAGTACTCGCAAGGCCTACAGGATGCTGCTCGACTGGGGTGGAAGGACCAGATGCAGGTCACCGGCCCCCACGTCGATGCCTGCCTGCCTGCCTGCCAGCCGACCAGATGCAGTGCTGCCTGTCCCTACCTCCCTAACCCCTGCCTGCCTGTCCCTACCTCCCTAACCCCTGCCGCGACGGCTGGCGGGTTGCCAGCCAGCCGTGCTTTTCTCTCATACCAGTTCAGCACCAGCCACTAGCCACCAGTTAGCCAACAGTATTTTTCTCTCACAATAAATCAGTCTTAGCCACCGGCCACCAGCCAGCCGAACGAGGCCGAAGGGTCCACGGAGGCCGGAGGGAGAGGAGGAGGGAGAAGCGGAGAAGGGCTGCCGTATGTGCTGCTGGGGAGTGGAGATGTTCCGGTCGAGCGGGCCGCCGGGCGCCGGCTGCGGCAGCGGGGACAGCGGCGGCAGACTGCACCGCTGCAGCATCGCGGGCGACTCCACGCGGCGCGGGACGTCGGCGGGATTCAGGGAGGCGGACTTGGACTGGGGTGCAGTGGAGCCCACTGGATTAGAGGGTCTGGGGCGCGCGTGGGATTTTTAGGAGCCAGGTGGTGGGCGAATCGGACCGGGATGGACGGCACGGTCGCTTGGTGGGCGAGTCGGACCCGGGGACGGACGGCTCGGGCGCTTGGCTAGTTGGTGTAGAATATATGCAGGCGTAGAATAGCGCTGCCGTGTTTGTATATATAAAAGGTGTGGTTTTATTCCGGTAAGAAACAAATCTAAAACATGCTCTCTAAATTTCCACATCGAAAATATACCAAAAACTGATTTAAAAACCGAATCATTTTGTATCACAGGAAGAGTCATCTTAGCTGAAGATGTACCAATCGGCTAACAAAGGTCGGCTGATCGGCTGGCTAGAAGCCGATAACGGCTTAACTAGCCTGTGAACTTGGGCAGATGCCCCCATCGGCTGAAAGCCGATAGGTACATAATTGACAAAACAGCAGCTGATAGGCCCCAATGGGAGTTTGGAGAACCGATACGTTGCCTTGTCACGTAATCTTGGTCACCAACACGTATACGATGTATATAACTTGCTTGAGATGCCTATAATCCACCTTGGGACATTTTTAGATGTCAACAGATACATACAGACTTCAGCAAGATACAAATGCGCCCGTGAGGCTCTCTATAGTTACCTGTCCTGATGCAGAGATCACAGAAGAGGTGGCCAGGCAGAACTGCAATGGAACCGGATGTTACTCCATCAGGTTGAGTGGTGTCGAAGCCTTCCAGCTAGAATTTGTCCTCCACAAAAAATCCTAAAAACAAAAAAAGATGATGTTTTCAGATAGGTATAGGCATATGGATGTCTAGATTGCATTTATGCAAATAGCATGCATATATGTAGAATGGCCATGAAAGGTACTCCGTTTCATGGCCAATCTCTATATGCAGCTGAATGTTTGCCTCATCATTTTGATTGGTGACCAAAACGTGCCACACCAAAGGTTCGGCTTGCCACAGTTTCTTTTGCAGCTGTTTGGTTCACTGCCACAGCTATGGCATGCCACACTTTCTTAGCACCCTGCCCCACATGTCATACACTCATTTTCGTGTCAAACCTTGCCACAAGTGTGGCTTTGATTTTGCTCGTCACACTTTCTGAGGCAGCCACAGTTTGCCAAAGGTTAGGCGTGGCATGTTTTGGTCACCAACCAAACAGGACCTGCCACTAGCAGACAAACTGACATGTGGAGACACGTGCATGCACACACATAGGTAAAAGAATGTTAATAAAAACTTTTCATGAAGCTTATGTACTTCCTCGGTCAGGTTGTGAGAGAGCTTTTCTTTATACTTTTGTATAAGCTGATAACCCCAGTAGAATATCAAACATATTTGCTTTCTATAAAATCTGGGACAATCCATTATATTATAATTTATAATGTTACTTCTTCAGTCTTGCTGTCTACTTCCTCGGCCATGATGTCTGTGAGCACCATATATATTAGTTTTATTGCATCACCATGATTCCTCAAATGCTTAACATTTCTTAGATGCTAAAGAACTTGAATACTCTCCAAACATTAGTGACTTTTGAATTTCTTTTGTCAAACTTAGGATATAATCCAATTCGACAAAAGGACAACTGCCAGCGATCATGCGGTAACATCTGTGTCCCGTTCCCTTTTGGCTAGTTGTTTTGCAAGAAAGCTATTTCAGCTCAACTACACAAATACAACATCTTACGGTCTCCAGTTCGATTATGAACATCAGGTGACATATATACATTTCAATGAGGGGCTTGTGGACATTAAGTACACACCATCTTACGAACAGGGGATGTCTGTGTGTGTATCTAGGGAATCTGGCCTGTACTACATTGGTTCTGGGGAATCATCCTCTGTGAACTAGACTGTTGCCAATCTGACCTGCCAGGAGGCAATGCAGAACAAGTCACGATATGCATGTGTACTAGCATCGGTAGCACATGTTTGGGTCAACTCAACAGATGGTTACATTGGTTATCGATGCCAATGTCTGCAGGGATTTCAGGGGAATCCATACATACACAGTGGCTGCCAAGGTCTCCCTCCCTCCCTCCTTTCTGCCTTATCTTTTTTGGTTAGAAACTGATCGCATTCTCGAACAACACAAACACGCACTGCACATTCATTTGATGCTTTTGAGATCCTAAGAGCAACTCCAACAGTTTTGCAAATGTGCTTTGCATTTCTGTTTTTGCAAAAAAGTCTACAAAACTCCTATCCAACGGTTTGACAAATGGGTTTTGCATTTTTGTTAACTTGGCAAAATCTTGGGATGGATTGGCATATATGCAAGCTCGCGATCGGCTTGGCATTCCGTCTCACGCACTACTCCCGCGTGCGCTCTTCCCTCCCGCGCTGCCGGGTTTCCTTTTTTGGATTTTGGCAAAGTCAATTTTGTCAAACCGTTGGAGATAACATTTTTTCTCCTCCCCATATTGATTTGAGAGTTGGCAAACTCCATCTTTTGCCAAACAAAAAATACAAAACCGTTGGAGTTGCTCTAACCATATACGTTCAACAAGGGATTTGCATTTTGGAGATTACTTGTAACTAAAACAGTAGTGAGTTATTTCTTTGTCTATTAATTGTTGTAAGGTACCTCTTTCTACTCTGTTTTTTCTAAGCAGGGAGTGATTGAGATAGTCCAATTCAGTTTCAGTTGTGAACAACATATCTATATGTTTTCAATCTAGAAAAATTTATGCTCTAAGTTGTAATTCAGATATTTCCTACTTTTATATTGTTCAATTGGAAACTGTGGTTTATGCTGCAAAAATCAACCAATTCTGACATCCATACCTAAAAAATACATAACCCTTCTGAAGAGATTATAATCAACACTCTCTAATTGCATACCAGAACTTTGAATCTTTTAGGCTCTCTACTGTCCAGAAAGCAGAATCCTCCTCTGTATTCTGATTTTTGACAGTGAACAACAATGTCTGGAAACCATAACAAGCTACACATAGACAACACTAACCAGACTAAAGTCAATAGACTGGTGATCATAACTTTAAATATTTACAGGTGATTAATGTCTTTGCCACATTATGGTGTTCTCACCTTGTTGCGTTACTAGCTTTGAGTTAGGATTTGCCTCAGCATTTTAAAGACATAACTCTGTGACAAAACTGAAATTCACTCTATTACGGGCGAAAACAAAACTTTCCACAAATTACATTCTTGAATAAAGACAATCTTAGTGCTCCAACACTTGGGATCTTCATTCTTCAATATCCTTCTACGTTTTTCTAGAATGAAATCCAACAGTCAGATTTTCCAGATCGCAATATTGTTCTGGGAATCTACCTATATCTGCTCTAAGCTCAATCTAACTTTCTTCTACTCTCCAATTAACATGGACATTTGCAGCTTTACAAATTAACGGAGCAAGTATGAAAAAGCAAAATCTTCTATTAGGTGAGCTTTCTACAATAGTAATTTGACAACTAAATAGGACGGTACGCCAGGAACTATTCAATGGGAACTGGATTAGATCTTTGCGGGCACATATCACTACATCTACACAAGTGTATGAGTTCGTCGACCTATGGGTCAGATTACTAAATTTGCGGCTACAGGATGATGTGCAAGACTCAATCACTTGGAAGTGGACGCCTGATGGTATTTACTCCACTCGCTCGGCATATAGAATACAAATTCGTGGCTCACATCCAACATTTCAGCATGATCTCATCTGGAAAGCACATGCGGAAAATAAATGCAAGGTACATGTCTGGATCCTCATGCACGGTAAAATTCTAACTGCCGACAATCTACAGAAGAGAGGGTGACCGCATCAGGAGCACTGCGTCTTGTGTAATGGGCCGTTGGAGACAGGAGTTCATCTATCTTTGCTTTGCCATTTCGCAAGAGCTGTTTGGGACGAGGTTATGTCCTCGGAGTATTTCAGGCTGCATCTCCCACAACGGGACCCTACATGCATGGCCAAATGGTGGGAGGAGGCAAGTAAGGTGCCCAAACAGGACCGCAAGCGGTTCAATGGAATCCTCATTTATATTGTGTGGAACCTGTGGAAAGAGAGGAATAGGAGGATCTTCGAAAACACCCACATGACGGCGCAACAGGTGGCCTCGTTAGTAAAAGAGGATATAATGCAGAGACGTAGGGCGATGAATGTTGCTAGGTGAATCCTTTTTAGCAGCAGGATTTGATCTCCTTTGATCTCCTATTTTGGTCCTAGGACCGTCGTGTTTTGCGCCAGGGGGCGCCACTTGTACATAAAACTCTAATCTCTTTATCTTACTTAATTGAGTGGCAGAGCTCCTGCCTTTTATTTCAAAAAAAAGACTAAGGAACGTAACCATCGCAGGTATTGTGATTGGGCTCAGCAGTGGCTTCGGGATTTTACTTCTCAGCTTAAGTGCAATAGTGCTTATTCGCAAATAGAAAAAGGACATCCAAAAGCAACAACGAAAAAAATATTTTCAGAAAAATAAAGGCCTTCTCTTGGAACAACTGATATCATCCGATGAAAATGCAAGTGAAAAAACAAAGGTTCTCACTTTGAAAGACCTGGAAAAGGCAACAAACAATTTTGATCCTACACGAATCCTTGGCCGTGGAGGGCATGGCATGGTGTATAAGGGTATCTTATCTGACCAAGGCATGGTGGCAATAAAAAGGTCTAAGGACATTGAGGATCTTGAGATCAGTCAATTCAATAATGAGGTAGTGATTCTCTTCTCTCAAATGAATCATCGAAATATAGTGAAGCTTTTTGGGTGTTGTCTTGAAACTGAGGTCCCACTGTTGGTGTATGACTTCATTTCAAATGGTTCATTGTTCGAAATTCTACGTTCTAGCTCAAGCAGTGGTTTTTCTTTGTCATGGGATGACTGCCTAAGAATTGTTGCAGAATTGTTGGAAGCTGCAGGAGCTCTATGTTATCTCCAATCATCAGCTTCAGTATCGGTCTTCCATCGAGATGTGAAGTCCTCTAATATACTGCTAGATTCAAACTATACTGCAAAGGTTTCAGACTTTGGTGCTTCTAGATTGGTTCCTATTGATCAAACTCATGTTGTTACAAATGTCCAAGGTACATTTGGGTACTTAGACCCAGAGTATTACCATACCGGGCAGCAAAATGAGAAGAGCGATGTATATAGTTTTGGTGTTGTACTTGTGGAACTACTTATGAGAAGGGAGCCTATCTTTACAAGTGAGACAGGGTCAAAGCAGAACTTGTGTAATTACTTTCTTTGGGAGCTAAAGGCAAGGCCAATCAAAGAGATAGTGGCTACTCAGGTTTGCGAGGAAGCAACCGAGGAAGTGATTAACAGTGTTGCCTCTCTTGCTGAGATGTGTTTGAGACTCAACAGTGGAGAGAGAGCTACTACGAAGCAAGTTGAGATGAGTTTGCAGCTCTTGAGAATAAAAAGGTCAAACTCATGCCATGTCATCCAAGATAATGCTGAAGAGATACAACCATTGTTTTTGTACGAGAGGTTAATCTAAATATGAGACGTTTTCTATTAGATTGGGTGGAAGTTCTAACTCATAGTCTCACTATAGCCGAAGACTCAATAGCTTGGAGCAGGATTTTGAATCGTCTCTTGGGGTGCCATGCTAAGGGCCTCTTTGAAGTGTCAGAATTCCACCAGAACCTCATGAGGAAAAGAAACTTTTATGTGGTGAATATTTATTTTCCTGCAAGTCCTACCAAAATACTGTGTTGCAAGCAGGCATGAGCCTGAACATCTTAATGTGGTCCATCTTTCTATCCCCAAAAGATATGGACTGTCCTTTACTCTCTTGTTTTATACATTATTATCATACATAAGTATGTTGTACTTATTGCCCTGCAAATTGGACTTGCTTTTATCTATTGTTTGTACCTGGATTCTCTTATCTGTTGTTTGTACTATCCTTGAGGTCCATACAATGGATGTACATGTCTAAATTTTTATATCATCTTGGACAGATTGAGTTATTTGTGTATAATGTATTTAGGTACAAAAATTCATAGAACAGAGCAAACGCTGCATCTGTTTCTTCTCTGATTTTCAGATTCCTCATGAAACAATGTCTCTTGGAAAATTGACAACATGCCAGCATCTTTACTGGGCACTAGATTTCTGTAGCCCACGAAATGTTCCCCGAGAGGGAGACCACACATGTTTATGCTATTAATTTGTAATCACCGTTCTTTATTCAAAAAATATGTTATTATGTAACCCATGTTTTGTACACCACACATCATTATTATTATCCTATTTGAGGCAAAGAATCAGGGAGGATCGTACCTACTATATCCGAGCCATGAAGAGAAGGAAAGGCGCACGCCCAAGGGCCATGGCCACATCTCACCAGACAGATGCAACCCGTGGGCGATGGTGGCGTTCAGTCACCTTCCCGTATGTATGAAGAGTTAATAATCTGCAATTTTGCCACCAGAGAGCCATAAAGCAAGGCATACTCTATTCGTTCAAAGGAAATGATGCACTCTCGAAGACGACCTACCATCTACCAACCAAAATGGGGAGCAGCCCGGCAGGGGGCAGCCAGGCAGCGGCCTGCACTGTGCCGGCGGCTGTCGTGGAGAGGCTGCGTCGGCCCGCATCCGCCGCGATGCGCTCGGATACAGGAACGAATGTCCTTTCTAGCGCGGGAGGGACGGAGGGGAAACGCGGTGGCGGAGCGGTGAGGACTGGAGTCTGGAGCTGAGCAACGACGGCGCCGGGGCGGTGAATCCTGGTTATAGAGCAACCGACATTGGGGTGTCAGGCATAGAGGCAAGGGCACTGTTGGTGGTCCGTCAACAGCGTTAACAACTGATATCAGTGGCTAAGTAGCGTTTGGGCCGTAGTGATGGATTAGTTGGTCTGTTATCATGATTAGTGGGCCAAAGGTTCTTTGGCAAGGGGCCGAAGAGAAGTTTAGGTATCACATGGCGAAATGAGAAATAGTAAGCAGGCCAAAAGATCAAGGGGGTCTGGATATTATAAACACGAACATTATGAACGAGAGCCTCCTAGTTAAATGGATCTGAAAAAAATTTCAACAGCCTGATGATCTTTGGTTTAGAATTTAAAAGCCAAATATTTAGGGGAACATGGTTTTCTAACTCAAAAATAAATGGAGCATCACAGTTTTGGAAAGGCTTGCACCAGGTGAAGCATCTTTTCAAATGGGGTGCATTCTTTCAGGTGGGGAACGGTAAACTCTGTCGCTTTTGGGAGGACAGCTGGGCTCATGATGTGCCCCTGAAAATCTTCTTTAGCGATTTATACAAACTTACCAGAAATCCACTTTGCTATGTGAGTGATTGTCGAGCTGACGGGGACTGGTTTGTGGATTTTAAACGATGCCTTTCTACCCAGGATTATGATCGATGGCTTGGCCTTCTTCATATTTTGAATGACTGTTCATTAACTGACAATAAAGCGGATTGTGTACAATGGGCCTTGGAGAAAAAGAAGATGTTCACTACTAAATCTTTATATAGATTCCTGACTGACAGGGGAGTCAGTAGTAGACTGGCTGGGATCATTTGGAAATGTAGAGTTCCTTTAAAAATCAAATTCTTTCTCTGGCAAACTCTAACAATAAACTGCAAGTTGCTGTCAATTTAGCAAAGAAGAAGTGGAAGGGATCTATTATTTGTTTTCTTTGTGATTGCCCTGAAAATATAGATCATGTTTTTTTCAGGTGCCACTTAGCTAAGTTTGTGTGGGAAGTCATTTGTGAAGTTTTTAATCTGATTTCTTATCCTTCTTCCTGGGACCTTTTTTGTAGCAGCTGGTTGATGGGCAAGGGCCACTCTCGAACAAGTTAACCTTGTTTAAGTTTTCTGGGTTTGCATGGGCGCTTTGGACAGCTAGAAACAAAATTGCTATTGAGAAAAAGATCCCTAAAGCGCCAATTGATGTGATTTATAATGTTTTATCTTTGATACAGAGATGGAGCGTTTTGCTCAAGGAGAAAGATCAGGTGCACATCCTGCAGGCAAAAGAGTCCATTGCAAGTTGGCTTAAAACATTCAAGCCGAGCGTAATATGCCCTTTTGATGTTACGGAGATTTAGCTTTATGTCTGGCTTGGAAGGTTTCTAGTCTGCCTTTTGTTTGGCTGTCTGGTTGCTGTGTTGTGCTGCGTTCGGAGAAGGACCTGGTACCCTTTCATGAAGTTTAAGCTCCTTCGTCGCTGCCTGCTCTAGAACTTTCAAGCCTACAGTTTCCCCCCTTTGGAGGTGGCGAACTTTCTGTTTTGTAATAGGCTTGTAATGTTGGGTTTTGTTTTTTTCTTATCAAAACTGGTAACCCCAGTATGTGAAACTGTTACGTTGCTTTCTAAAAGCAGAGGTTTTCCTCCTTTTAAAAAAAATTAGTGGGCCAAAGGACTTGCAAGGGCGGTATATAATATATGCTTCCAGCTTGTTGCCACAGCGTCAATTGATTGAATGCGGCCTTTTGCAGACGGCAACCCAAGCAGAGTTGCTTGTGACATGTCTTGAAGACTACTGGATGGCAACGTGAAATGGTGTTGGTGGAGCTCCTTGCCGTTGCCGTAGGAACAATTGTGGTGGTTGGTGTCGAGCGGGATGGAGGCGGTCCTTTTGGGTTGGCGCGGTGTCGACATGTCACGCATGCGTGTGACATGGTCGGCAAGGCAACGATCTCCTGCTAGCGGCTACTTCCTGTGTGGTGCTTGGGTGTGGTTTTGGAGATGGAGGACTTTCGGGCTAATGCCCTGCCCGACTCTGAGTCATGGCCGGCAATGGTGATGCCTTGGCGCCACAATCCTCGTTGGAGGCATTGTCATGAGGTCTCTTGTCTCATAATAAAGGTCTGGTTGAAAAACCTTGGTTCTCAGCTTGGCGTTGGTGGCACTTGTGAATGCCGCTTCTCTCCTTGGAGGCATCGCTATTGAGAGCTCCTCCTCCCTCAAGCTCTTCGCTTGTTTCTCTACGGCGTGCTTGATGGTGTTTTTGCTTGCTGGTGCTTTGAAGGTTTAGTGGGTTCCTTTTGTTGCGATAGTGTCAAGATGTCGCGACACTGTGCGTGTTTTTATTTTATTTGTTGTTTGTTTTCGTTTGTTACTCTTCTTCTCTATTAATATATGCCTGGTGATTTTCTCGCCGGTGGTTTTCAAAAAACAAAAATAACCTGCTGTCTGGGCGAGGGGAACGATGTCGATGAACTGAACATCTATTCTATATTCTGTCTTTGCCATTCAGTTACAGAGTAGTTATGTTCAGTTCTTAGCTGTTCTTGATTCAATTCTTTATCGCAATCCACTTAAGCTAGTCTCAGTGTAAGATTTCATCTCCCAGTTTTCAAGATGTAAAACTTAGCATGAAACAGGTCTCTCTCAATATATAGTTTCATTGCACAGTTTCATGGATTATTTTAGACTTTTCGTAGGTCCCACCAGATCTCTCTTTTTTCCCATCTCTCTCTACCCTTTCTTCCCTGCCTGTGTGTCGCGGCCAGAGGAGGAAGACGCTCGGCGGAGGAGCCCGCGGCCGGCGGAGGAGCTCGCGACCGGCGGAGGAGCCCGTGGCCGGTGGAGCCCTCGCGGCCGGAGGAGGAGACCGCGGCGGAGCTTCCGCTCGCGCCTGCCCGTGGCCGGAGGAGCTCCCGCTCACCCCCCGTGCCTCGCGCCCGCTCGCCCCCACGCCCCGGCCAGCGGAGCCCGCGGTGGAGCAATCGAAGAAGACCGGATGAAACGAATCTGAGTCCTCAGTGGGGGTTTCACACGATTTTCAACATTTTGGAAACCGGGCTGACTCGTTTCATCTCTAAGAAACGTTTCCCCTCTCTCTCCTCCCAGTTTCATGCAAAAAGCTTCTTTCTGCTGATATGGCACCATATTTAACGTGCATGAAATCCATTGAGACTGGACTTAAAACTCCGTCAGGCTTGATCCGTAGCCTGACATAAGGCTGGACTGCCGTGCCCGTGCCGGATGAATAATTTCAGCGATGCGGATGCAGATTTGTGGACAAAGAAGGAAGAAATCTCCATGGGAAATGGGCCGTTCCTGTTGCCCAGCGGGTTTAGGTTCTCGAAATGGGCTGTCTCAAGGACATGTGAGCCCAATTGGTCCACAAACCAACGATCGGATGTGTATTGGGCTCCGACAAAAAGAAACGTGTATTGAGCATCTGAGCTATCATGAGTTCATGACGACTCCCGTCTCAATAGGTAAAGATACTGGTGGATCCGGTCTTGTTTACAAAGGCTGACATAATAAATAATTGAGGCCCAACACTCTTGGGATCACAGGTTTTTATATTTTCGAAACACGTTATAGATGAGCAGAGCTGGTATTGAAATTTGCGAGGTATCATATTCATGCAGGAGTACGCCTTGCCAGCAACGGACACACAGAAAGTGTAATTAGCTGAAAAAATACGAGCATAAATACAACAAACACGTGTTTTGGGTCCAAAACTCAAATCTGAATAGGTAGGTTCTAGCTAATAGTATACCATAATAAGAAACCTAATGCTGGTTAGTTGGTTTAACTTCCTCTCGGTGGATGACCTGGATTATAGAATCTTGCACTTTCTCCTGCCTATAAGTAGGCTGTCCACGCCCAACTATCGTTTCTGTAGCTTGGAAGCCAATTTTATTCTTGGATACGCCGCAATGATGATGAATGCTTGAAGGACCGAAATCGGCGACCAGAGGGGGGGTGAATGGGAGCCGTAAATATTCTCGCGAAATTTTAGGCCGCTGTCCCAAAATCACCGCCAAACACAAGTGAGTTCTCAAAACTAAATACCCAAGCCAACTGGTGACGGGAGTACCTAGAAAGATTACTCGGAACGGTAGAAAGCCATCGCAACAGACGGAACTCAAAACTAAGCTCAAACGAGTAAATCACAGATGAAATAGCGATCTTGAAAATCGAGCCGGAAATACTACTGCACGGCAAAGACAGATGCAAACGCACAGCACTGCCTGGGAAGCAAAGCTTCTGCTGAGCAAAATAGTTGAAACTGAACAGGGAGCACTAACAATCACTTGCACGACTGAAATTAAATAGAAGACCAAGCAATGATCACTTACTGTAGCTGAAAATGACAACACAACATAGAAAACCAAATCACGAACAGCTTTGCTCTTGACGCTGGACACAGACTGCTTGCTGCAGTCAATCTGCAAAAGAGAAACCCAAAGCACTATTGCTGCCCTGCTGATCACAGACGAATGACCATCTGGGCCTAAGGGCGTGCACTGCTCCTGGAGGATTTCACTGAAATGAAATCGATGAACATGTACTGAATGCCTCTTGTAGCATGAAAAGACAACTCAATATATTGGAAATTAAAATACAATTAAGCTTTGCACTTGGAGTTGGACAAGAACTGCTTGCTGCAGTTAATCAGTGAATGGAACACAGACACTGCTGAAAGCTAAACACAAACCAAGAGAAGCAGCAGATAAGGAAATCAGGCTCAGTGCAGATGACGTGCTACCTGGAAACCAACACCGATGCCTGAAGAAAACAAGCAAACTAACAACAGCTACTACACTTGCTCGGCCAGGGTCTGCTCTGGATCGAACCTGCAGTCAGCGATGCTTGTCAGCGCTACCTGTACTGCTGCTCTGCTAACGACGGGATCTGGTACCGTGCTCGGTCGCTACACTCTGGCTCGGCGAGCAGCCACCAAGGGCGAGCACTGTTGTGCTGGTTTGCTCAGAGCCAAAACACAGATGACCGCCGAACAGACAGAGAGAAGGGCTGCGCTCTGTGCAAGAATGATAGAGAGACTCGAGCGGAGGTGCTGCACACCGCCGAGCAGGGCTCATGGACACGGCCGCAGGGAAGCGCACATGATCTGCACTGCCGTTTCACCTGCACCGGTCAAGACCGAACCTGAGCACCCAAACGCATGAACAGGAACCAGCGAACGAAGAACAGGCAGAAAGGGGGCGACACCAAAAATCGCAGAGAACTAGACCAACCCTACGTGAATGGATCCCAAAAATTGCACAGCTTAAATTTACCTAGCTACGAGTTGATTCCCCAAAAATCATTGCCCGAAATTAACCCAAGCTCCTGGAAATTGAGATCGAACTCAAAAACGAAAAAGGGAAAAACAAGAACAAAAGAGCACCACAGTGGAAGACGAAAATCACAGGCTTGATTTAAGAATCCTGGAGGACAACCGGTGGATTCGGGCCTCCATTCCCACACCAAATCTCAGTTTATACTCACAAATTTCTTCATAAGTGGACCTCTCTCTTAAGAACTAGAAGAAGAGCTAACCCTAGGGGAGAAAGGGGGAAATAAGGAATGGGAGAGAGGTAAGAGTGGCTTGGGGCTGTCATCCTCTATTTAATAGGATATTTTACATTCCCCTAAATGCCCTTAAGGTAACTTGGGTTAAACCACTAAGCCGAGGGCGTTATGGTCCAACCCGATGTAGTCTTGATCCGACGGCCACCGCACCTTCTCACCGGTAGCTTCGCCTCGACGCGAACTCCCCGATGCCGCCACGTGTCGTCCGTTCCTCCTCGGAACCTCCGCCCGGGTTTTGAGGCCCAAACCCGTAAACCCGCCTCCGATGGTTTTGAGGCCCAAACCATCAAACCGCTCCGCGAGTAGCGTACTCCATACGCGTCCCCCGCCATCCGACGCGTGTCACCTCCACGGTCAACACGGCCACTCCCATGTCTTCTCGCGCTTGTCGATGTCCCAAGTGTCAGCCACCGCAGCTAGCCACCCGGCCTCCGGGTCCCTCGGTCCAAGCTTCACGTCCGTCCTTCACCCCTTCGGTCCATCGGCACGGCACGTCCTCCTTGACCTTCACCTCGCCGTCGACTACCGCCTCCGTGCTCTACACTTGCACAACACAAACCAAGAAACATGTCGCACACAAGGCTTTCGCCAAGATAGGGTTAGTAACCAACTCAACCTATTCGTGGATCACGTTGACAATCACTCATCACAAAACGAACACACAAGGGTACTTGTCAACCTTGTGTTCGCAATCTCCCCCTTGATGAGTGCATTGTCAACACCAATACACGAACAGCTTGAACAAAAGAAAAAGAAGAATAGAAAACAAAGAGCTCAACCAAATAACCAAAAACCAAAGAAAAGCTGAAACAGGTCATTTGAAATGAGCAAGAACTTGGTCCCCAAAGACATGGGCAACGGCTTGACGCATCTAGCCCCTCCAGAAGAGGCAAAGGCTCAACACATCTAGCAAAAGCAACTCAAATGTAACTCCCCCTGAACAAATGCAATCTCACTCAAATGAATGCATATCTTGTGATATTGTGAGTGTGGAAACTTCTCCCCCTTGTTGACATATGCACTTATCAAGTTAGAGCCCAAGGAATGCAACTCCCCCTCAAAACATGCTATAAATGCATAAATGCACAAATGCAGAAGCTTCAAAATTATAGCAAGTAGATTGAAAAGATGCTCTAGCTGATGTTGTCATGTATATATAGCAACAAATACAAGTGCTAGCAAATGCTCAAAATGACCAAATGAGATGAAATATGGCATTTTAGCAAGTTTGATCAAGTTTGAGCAATTTAAAAGAGGGTTCACCACCGAATGAGCACATAGCAAATATAGACAGGAGATCAACCTTGTGCTACACATGTATGCAAAGTGAACTACCCCAAACAAAGTTCACACATCATGTCATGAGACAAACTTGTGATTTGATCAAATTTTCAATCAATTGAATTTTATCGGAGTTATGCAGCTTATCACCAATGTTTGTCAAACAAATGTGTGCGGGAGGTTATCGATGCCATCAACACCTGACTTATCGATCATGTCAAGCCTATGCCAAAAGCAATCAGAAGCTTAAGACAATGATCTCGGTATCCATTACAGAGCTCAAGTTCACCCTTAAGTGCAATAAGGAGCTGTCTTGATACTCTGACATGGGACAGCAAAGACCCATCCCGATCTTTTCATACCTTGTTTTTCAAGTTTTAGCATAAATTCAAGTTTCTCAAGCAAGTGTGTAACTCAAGGTATGAGCCATAGCAACTAAGCATATATATGAAGCAAAATGGGTTCTCGACACACCTATACATGCTAGTTGCCATAAGTAGTGGTGAACATGTTTCAAGTTTCATCAAGTGTTATGCAAGTTCACAATTGAAAAAGGCATTTTTAGCTCATATCAAGAGATCAAAGTGAGCCTAAGCAAAGCACATCATGTATATCCATAACATCCCCAACAAGAGCATAGTGTCAATCTAGCTACTATAAAGATGAAGCTCAAGATGCAATAAGATACATGATGATATGATATGCAAATATGATACAAAAGCAAAAGCAAAAGCTAAAGAAAAAAAAAACTAATGTACAAGAACCAAAACTTCCCAAGCTAAAAAGGGAAGCAAACTCCAAGCTCTCCTCGCAAGCGAGCAACTGGGCTTGATCAAGGGGTTTAGTGAAGATATCTGCGAGCTGGTTGTGGGTATCAACATGAATAAGGTCAATGTCCCCTTTCTCATAGTGGTCTCGCAAGAAGTGAAACCAGACCTCTATGTGCTTGGTTTTGGAGTGGAGAACAGGGTTTTTGGCTACACATATGGCACTGGTGCTATCACAGAACAAAGGCACTCGCCTAAACTCTAAGCCATAGTCTCGCAAAGTAGCAACCATCCAAAGCAACTGGGAACAGCAAGCAGCAGCAGCAACATACTCAGCTTCTGTGGTGGATTGGGCTACAGAGGACTGCTTGCGAGAAGACCAAGACACAAGAGAAGACCCAAGAAACTGATAAGTCCCAGAAGTGGACTTCCTCTCAGTACGACAGCCAGCATAATCCGCATCAGAGTAACCGCAAAGAGAAAGAGATGAGGAAGCTGAAAACCAAAGACCAAATTCGGGTGTGAAACGAAGGTACCTCATGATCCGCTTGACGGCTTGACGATGCGATATGCGCGGTGAAGACTGAAAGCGCGCGCACAAGCAGACCGCGAACTGGATGTCCGGTCTCGTCGCCGTCAGGTATAGCAACGATCCGATCATGCTTCGGTACTCCTTCTGGTCCACAACTTCTCCTTCCTTGTCCTCATCTAGGGCCGTCGTGGTCGACATGGGCGTCGAAAGAGGCTTGGCCTCGCCCATATCAAACTTCTTCAGAAGATACTTGGTGTACTTGCCTTGGTGCACGAATGTTCCTTCACGTGTTTGCTTGATTTGCAGCCCGAGGAAGAATGTCAACTCGCCCATCATACTCATCTCGAATTCCCTGCTCATAGTCTCAGAAAACTTTGCAACAAGAGCGTGAGAGGAACCACCAAAAATGATATCATCCACGTAAATTTGAACCAAAAGTGTGCCAGTGCCTTGTTTGAGGAGAAACAAAGTTTTATCTACTGAACCCATCTTAAAGCCCTTAGCAAGCAAGAAGGCTTTCAAACGCTCATACCAGGCTCTCGGGGATTGTTTCAATCCATACAAGGCTTTGTGGAGTTTGTAAACATGGTTGGGATACTTAGGATTTTCAAAGCCAGGGGGTTGTCTCACATACACCTCTTCCTCTATGTACCCGTTCAAAAAGGCGCTCTTCACATCCATTTGATACAGCTTGAACCCTTTCGAAGCTGCATAAGCTAAGAGCATCCTTATAGCCTCGATACGAGCCACAGGAGCAAAGGTTTCTTCAAAGTCTACTCCCTCTTTCTGACAAAACCCCTGAGCCACTAGCCTAGCCTTATTCCTCACCACCACTCCATCCTCACTTTGCTTGTTCTTGAAAACCCATTTTGTACCTATAGGGTGACACTCAGGTGGAGGTGGAACTAAGACCCAGACTTCATTCCTCTCAAAGTTTTGTAACTCCTCGTGCATAGCATTGACCCAATCGGGATCAGAAAGTGCATGTCCAACATTTTGTGGCTCAAAATTAGCGACAAAAGCAGAATGAGCGAAATGTGAGATTTCATATGACCTTGAGCGTGTAACACGCTGACTGATGTCGCCGATCATGGTTTGAGGCGGGTGGCGACGCTGTATATGCCGAGGGGCTTCCCTCAAAGATGTCGCCTCCCCCTCAACAGCTACTGGGGCCTCCTCAGGTGCAGCCGACGTAGGCTGAGGAGGTGGCTCGTGCGGACCCCATGTAGTGGAAGAAGATGGATCTGGTCCGTGAGCCGAAGTAGTTGTCGTAGACTCGACTGGAACAGCCGAAGAGGTCGGCTCTGCATCTCTCCAATCAGCATCTTCCTCATTCTCCTCAACGAAGATGCTCTCACCAATCTCCTGATCATCTGCACTTTCAAAGACAGGAATAGAACAAGGCATGGTCTCGTCGAAAGTGACTTCACAAGTCTCTACGACTCGGTTAGTTTCAAGATTAAGTACTCGATATGCATGAGAATGTAAAGCATAACCAAGAAAGACACCATCCGAGGATCGAGACTCAAATTTATCTAAATTACCTTGTTTCAGAATGAAACACCTGCATCCAAACACTCGAAAGTGGCTCACCTTGGGTAGTCGACCGAATCACAGCTCATAAGAAGTTTTCTTCATGAAGGCTCGAAGAAAGATGCGATTAGAAAGATGACACGCGGTGTTGATCGCTTCGGCCCAATATCTCCTAGGAGTCCTATGCTTATCGAGCATCGTCCTGGCCATCTCAACAAGGGTCCGATTCTTGCGCTCAACAACACCATTTTGCTGAGGGACATAGGGAGAGGAAAACTGATGCTCAAGGCCCAAAGAAGCACAAAAGGTTTCAAAATGAGTATTCTTGAATTCTGTGCCATTGTCACTGCGAATCGCTCTCATGGCATTCTTAGGGAACTCATTTTGCAACCAAAGAATCAAATCTCGAGCATGTGAAAAAGCCTCATCCTTACTCTCCATGAAAAACACCCAAGAGTAGCGAGAAAAATCGTCCACGATCACTAGAACGTACCACTTCCCACCCTCTGACCGAACCCGAGCTGGACCAACTGTGTCCATGTGAAGTAGCTCGCCGGGTTTCTTGGTCATGACTTGATTCACAGGTGGGTGAGAAGCGGCAACCATCTTCCCGTGACGACAAGGGTGACACACCAAATCCTTCTCAAATTTCAACTTGGGCAATCCTCGGATTAGATCAAGTGAGCTCAACCTAGCTAGTAAGTCAAAGCTCAAGTGACCAAGTCTCCTATGCCACTTCCAAAGCTCAGAGGAGGATCCGGCCACCAGACATTGAGAAGAGCCAAAAGAATGAGAAAAATCAGCTCGAAAGACACGGCCAAACGGAACAATCTGACAAACAAGATTTCCCTGAGAGTCGAGAACTCGAGACAAGCCGGTCTTAAAGCGCACTTCAAAGCCATCTTGAAGGAGTTGCGAAACAGAAAGCAAGTTGAAATGCAAGTTTGAAACCAAAGCAACATCCTTCAAGACAAAACTCTCATTGATCCGAATGGTCCCACGAGAAAGCACTTTACCTTTGCTATTATCCCCGAATGTGATGTACTCCTTACATTGCACGGGGTCGAGGCTGGAGAACCATTTGGAACTTCCGGTCATGTGTCGCGAGCATCCGGAATCAATGAGCCATGTGTTCTCCAGACCTCCGTCCTGCATCAATAGAAAGACATAGAATGAGCAAATGGCACAACACTGGGGTTAGTAAACTGTGAAGGATACCAGTGTTGGCTCATTTGCCCTGGAAAAGTGTTAGGAAAAACACCAAACAAGCCATGTCCCATTTGATGAAAGTGGGCACCACGTGGGAGAAAACGTGGTCCGCTAGAGCTGTAGGACTGAAAGCCACTGTCACGAGGTCCAAAATCATATTGATCATGATCTGAACCACGCCGGGCACGACCACCATGACCACCGCGTGGTCTAGCAACCTGAGGCCTAGCACCTTGAGGCATTGCACCTCTTGGCCTAACATTGCGCCTCTCAACAAGAGGCACATGTACACCATGGGGTGGACGGCACATGTTCTGGTTGTTCAACTCATACTCCCGTCGCTCATCTCTCTTCCTCCTGAAGCAAAACTCAACAAGGTGACCATCCCTATGGCAATAGTCACAGTGATACCTTACCTCTCTCTTAGGTGGTTGTTGGCTCACTCTCTTGTGGATATGGTTCACTCTTGGTAGCTTTTTGGCTTTAGGAAGGGGATCCTCAGAGATGTTTGGTAGAGTATCAAGTGGGTTTCTGAGATGGTTTGGTTTTGGAACCCAAACTTGTTTCTAGGGTGGAGCTCTTGGAGGTTCTTCAAACACTCCGTCTTTCACAGTGGGTTCGGTAGGCTTAGGTGGATTGATCTTGATTAATTTGGGAGTAGTGGAAGGTTTCTCACTTGGGCTCAAACCACTGAACTCACCAACTTTGCCATAGATATTTTCACCCTTCCCACCTAGAGCAAAGCCTACTCCCGATGTCCCAGTTCCCCGTCTGAACTGGCTCATCATCATGCCCAACTGTGGTTCACTACAAGACACCCAATTCAAGATGGACCGAAGGTATGTGTTGTCTTCCTTGGATCTCATCTTGTCATGCCTGCAAGACTCAAGCTCCAACACCAAGCTCTCACAACGTGCACACTCAACAACCGTGCTATCTGAACTGGCCTTCTCAAGAGCAAGGATCTTGGCATTCTTCTCTGCCAGCTCAGATTGCAAGCCTGAACAAGACTTGCACGCACCCAATAAGCTAGACCTAGCCTTCAGCTCATCGTTCTCATCTAACAAGGCAGCATACTTAGATTGCAACTCAGAAAAGTTAGTCATATGAACAGCACATTCATCGCACTCAACCTCGTCAGACACATGAACAACAAGCTTCTTAGCTTCCTCAAGCTCTTTCTCCACGACTTCTAGCTTGTCCTTAAACTCTCTCCTCTCACGAGCAGCACGTTTCAGCAACTTATCTTGACTCATCAAAGTATCAGTCATGATATCAAGCTCGGCAATAAGAGCATCGATGGAGGGTTTTACCTCGGTAGAGTCGTCATCGCCGGGAAGCACGTCCTTGTTGGGCTTCACACCTTCATCCACGGCCATGGTGCAGTAGCCTCCGTGGATGGACTTGGTGACGAAGCAAAGCCCGGTCAACTTGTCCTCACGTCTCTTCTCGGACTCATCATCGCTCGAGGGAGAAGAAGACCGGTCGTCGTCGGTGTCGTTGTCGAGGTCGCTGAGGGAGGCGAGGAAGGCATGCTCTTGAGCCTTGGCCTTCTTGAAGTACTTCTTCTTCAGCGCCTCCTTGTTGAATCCTCCCTTCGACTTGTGCTTGGAGGTGTACTCGCGCTTGTCCTTGCGCTTGCTGGAGTCGTACTTGTCGAAGGAGTGCTTGTTCTTCTTGGGGCAGTGGACGATGAAATGGTCGGGATCTCCACAGCCATAGCATCCTTCCTTCGGACCACCACCACGCCGGCGATTCAAGCGGTTGTTGTGAAACCGCGAGAACCAGCTGATGATCAACGCCAGCTCATCGTCCCCAAGAGTCTCCATCTGCTCCTCTGTGACAGACACCAAAGAAGACAAGGCAAAAGACATCTGTGAAGGGTTAGCCAAAGAACTTGAGCCATTACCTGAGACCAAGGCCATAGTCGGTGCAGAGGGATTCTTCAGCTTGGCTTGGGTCTGGTAGTCGATCTCGGTGGACTTGAGCTTGCTGAAAAGCTCATCCATAGTGAGGGTCTCATACCCCGAAGACTCAATGATGGCGGTCACCTTCACATCCCATACCTTCCGATCTAGGGCATACAGAAGCTTGAGTGCCCTCTCATGATCATCATAAGGTAATTGTGCCTTGTTTGCTCGCATCTTATTGACGATGGTCTGAAAGCGAGAAAACATGGCATCGATGGACTCGCCATCAAGCTGGGTGAAGTTCTCGTACTCCCTCTTGTACGTCTCGTAGAGTCTGGTTTTGACCTGTGCGGTCCCCTCGTGATAGCTCTGAAGCCTCACCCAGATCTCCCGAGCAGTAGTACAATCAGAGACTCTTTCGAACTCCAGAAGAGAAAGACTCGAGAAAAGAACTGCGCGAGCTCTGCTATTAGCGTTGTGTCGATCTCTTTGATCTTGCGTGACACGAGCACGGGGTTCAAGCACAACATAAGTAGCATCCTCGCAAATCTCCCAAACAAGCCAATCAATCCCCTGGAGATGCGCAGACATGCAGATCTTCCAATAGGGATAATTTGTTCCATCGAAGAACGGTGGTTTGCCGGAACCACGCTCCATGTCGCCTTCGTGGATCACGGACTGATTAAGGTGGAATGATCCTTAACCGGCTCCGATACCAATTGAAGGACCGAAATCGGCGACCAGAGGGGGGGTGAATGGGAGCCGTAAATATTCTCGCGAAATTTTAGGCCGCTGTCCCAAAATCACCGCCAAACACAAGTGAGTTCTCAAAACTAAATACCCAAGCCAACTGGTGACGGGAGTACCTAGAAAGATTACTCGGAACGGTAGAAAGCCATCGCAACAGACGGAACTCAAAACTAAGCTCAAACGAGTAAATCACAGATGAAATAGCGATCTTGAAAATCAAGCCGGAAATACTACTGCACGGCAAAGACAGATGCAAACGCACAGCACTGCCTAGGAAGCAAAGCTTCTGCTGAGCAAAATAGTTGAAACTGAACAGGGAGCACTAACAATCACTTGCACGACTGAAATTAAATAGAAGACCAAGCAATGATCACTTACTGTAGCTGAAAATGACAACACAACATAGAAAACCAAATCACGAACAGCTTTGCTCTTGACGCTGGACACAGACTGCTTGCTGCAGTCAATCTGCAAAAGAGAAACCCAAAGCACTATTGCTGCCCTGCTGATCACAGACGAATGACCATCTGGGCCTAAGGGCGTGCACTGCTCCTGCAGGATTTCACTGAAATGAAATCGATGAACATGTACTGAATGCCTCTTGTAGCATGAAAAGACAACTCAATATATTGGAAATCAAAATACAATTAAGCTTTGCACTTGGAGTTGGACAAGAACTGCTTGCTGCAGTTAATCAGTGAATGGAACACAGACACTGCTGAAAGCTAAACACAAACCAAGAGAAGCAGCAGATAAGGAAATCAGGCTCAGTGCAGACGACGTGCTACCTGGAAACCAACACCGATGCCTGAAGAAAACAAGCAAACTAACAACAGCTACTACACTTGCTCGGCCAGGGTCTGCTCTGGATCGAACCTGCAGTCAGCGATGCTTGTCAGCGCTACCTGTACTGCTGCTCTGCTAACGACGGGATCTGGTACCGTGCTCGGTCGCTACACTCTGGCTCGGCGAGCAGCCACCAAGGGCGAGCACTGTTGTGCTGGTTTGCTCAGAGCCAAAACACAGATGACCGCCGAACAGACAGAGAGAAGGGCTGCGCTCTGTGCAAGAATGATAGAGAGACTCGAGCGGAGGTGCTGCACACCGCCGAGCAGGGCTCATGGACACGGCCGCAGGGAAGCGCACATGATCTGCACTGCCGTTTCACCTGCACCGGTCAAGACCGAACCTGAGCACCCAAACGCACGAACAGGAACCAGCGAACGAAGAACAGGCAGAAAGGGGGCGACACCAAAAATCGCAGAGAACTAGACCAACCCTGCGTGAATGGATCCCAAAAATTGCACAGCTTAAATTTACCTAGCTACGAGTTGATTCCCCAAAAACCATTGCCCGAAATTAACCCAAGCTCCTGGAAATTGAGATCGAACTCAAAAACGAAAAAGGGAAAAACAAGAACAAAAGAGCACCACAGTGGAAGACGAAAATCACAGGCTTGATTTAAGAATCCTGGAGGACAACTGGAGGATTCGGGCCTCCATTCCCACACCAAATCTCAGTTTATACTCACAAATTTCTTCATAAGTGGACCTCTCTCTTAAGAACTAGAAGAAGAGCTAACCCTAGGGGAGAAAGGGGGAAATAAGGAATGGGAGAGAGGTAAGAGTGGCTTGGGGCTGCCATCCTCTATTTAACAGGCTATTTTACATTCCCCTAAATGCCCTTAAGGTAACTTGGGTTAAACCACTAAGCCGAGGGCGTTATGGTCCAACCCGATGTAGTCTTGATCCGACGGCCACCGCACCTTCTCACCGGTAGCTTCGCCTCGACGCGAACTCCCCGATGCCGCCACGTGTCGTCCGTTCCTCCTCGGAACCTCCGCCCGGGTTTTGAGGCCCAAACCCGTAAACCCGCCTCCGATGGTTTTGAGGCCCAAACCATCAAACCGCTCCGCGAGTAGCGTACTCCATACGCGTCCCCCGCCATCCGACGCGTGTCACCTCCACGGTCAACACGGCCACTCCCATGTCTTCTCGCGCTTGTCGATGTCCCAAGTGTCAGCCACCGCAGCTAGCCATCCGGCCTCCGGGTCCCTCGGTCCAAGCTTCACGTCCGTCCTTCACCCCTTCGGTCCATCGGCACGGCACGTCCTCCTTGACCTTCACCTCGCCGTCGACTACCGTCTCCGTGCTCTACACTTGCACAACACAAACCAAGAAACATGTCGCACACAAGGCTTTCGCCAAGATAGGGTTAGTAACCAACTCAACCTATTCGTGGATCACGTTGACAATCACTCATCACAAAACGAACACACAAGGGTACTTGTCAACCTTGTGTTCGCAATGCTGGACTTTTTCATATGTGTCGCACCCACGGATCGCAACAACATCCTTTTTCTTTAGATGCTTGAAAACTCATTGTTAAATTTCTTATAGGGAAGTGCATTCCTTCGGGAAATGATAATTAACTATACGTCAACTCAGTGTTCGTTTATCTTTTTACTGTAAATGGTCTGAATACCATAATGATATTTATTTTGGGATGGAGGGATCCGAGTACTCCTAAGTCTCAGCCAATAATACAGTTGCGCTATATAGAATCATTGGATAGTGTGGTGCTGGTGCCATGTTTCAGCTGCTCCATATTCACTACGTACGCCTCAGAGATCGATGGTAGTACATGCATGGGACCCTGCTAAGCTGATGAATAGGGGCTGCAATTGTAATTCGGTGAGGTTATAGGGACAGCCAATGTGTCACCTAGTGTCTGCACCGTCGTCTATCTTATTAGTTGAAAGATATAAAATTTCTTCAGGAATAATATGGGAAAAATAATTCCTACAAAGAATTGTGTTGCCTAGTGCCTACACCGTCGTCTATCTTATTACGTCAAAGGATTTAATGATGGCTCGAGTGGGATAAAGGGCCTAATTAGAATTTCTACGAAGTAGAAACACGACAAACAAATTAGACAACAAGGCGCCCTAATAAACACTACACTAGCTATGATCTTACAAGCCTAGGGTGACAGAAGCACTACACAATTTGTTGGTACCAACAGTACGGGGTACCCACATCATCGATAATAAAAAAAGAAAATGACTAAGCCACAGTATAACGCAGCCCACCTCAAAACCGCACGTCAAGTCCGTCTCGTACGAGGCCGGCTCGACGGAGCGCCTCGACCGCGCTCCGGCTCTGACTCGTAGGAGGCACCCTCGATGGGAACGCCTCGACTGCACCCTGTACGGCGAAGCACCTCGACCACACTCTGACTCGCATGAGACCCAACGGAAAAATCTCCGACTCGCGTGACCACGGGACGGGCGCTCGACCCCCTCACTTCACCTGCCCCAGGACAAAAGTCAGAGCATTTAATGAGATTAACTACTCCCACCAACTGGTATGGTCGCAACCAGGATCGACGTGTGAGCAATGCCGGTGTCAGCCTTCACTGTTTTACTGCCATCCCAGGATGGGAGGTGAAAGCTGTCACTGTACATGCCTTACCGTACACTGTTTACCGACAATCACCCTCGAGGGAAGATACGACAAGACCCGTATTCCACAATCTCAGGGATTCGGCCTTATCCATTCGACCTCGACCCGGCCTTGACCCGGCCTCGACGCCCAGCACAGTTCAACAGGAAGAGAAGGCCGGCATGGCACGGTGCTCCGGGTCATTCCGTCGTCTCATCCCTGACGTCACCATCGTATCCAGGGATGACCGGCCATTTCTAGGGCACATCGCTACAGTCACCTCAACAGGGATCGACATAACATCGTCTCAAGGCTCCCCGGTACCCTGGCCTCCTCCGACCCTATAAAAAGGGGAGGCCAGGACCCTACGAAGACAGGGACTACGGGCAAGACACAAGATAGAGATCAACATCTCAAGCAATCATCCTTGTACTCTTTTTTCTCTCTTTGAGACTTGGGCTCGTCATCCTCTCTCGCAAGCTTGTAACCCCTACACAAGCACCCCGGTGCAAGGAAATACAAAACTCTCTCCCCCCGCTGGACGTAGGGTATTCTTCGGCCCGAACCAGGATAAACCCTCGTGTGTTCTCCTTGCATCACCATCCAGGATAGGGACACGCAGCATTTACTAGTCGGTTTAGGACCCCCTCGGGACCGGACACCGACAGTTGGCGTGCCAGGTAGGGGACCGCTGCGTGCCAACGTCGCTTTCCCGCCTTTCTTCCTGGATGGCTGACCCCGAACGCCCTATCCCGTTGGCCATGGTAATCTGGTTCGGGAGTTTGGAGTTCATGTCGCTTGGCTGTGGCTACGATATGGTCATCTTCCCGCCCAGGCACCCAACCGATGAGGATTACGAGCTCTCCCAGCCTGGGGGAGCGATCCACCGGTACCGTCGCTCCAGGCAGGCGCGAGCCGCCCGACGACGACGAGCCCGGCGCAACCACCGTCTTCGCCTCATGGAGGGTGATGTGATTCCCTGATCTGGCGCCTCTCAGCTAGACACCGGCCCAGATTTCCTCGTTGAGGGTCTGGGTAGGATGTGCTTAGCTGAGGGTGTGATGCCGACGGAGAACTCCACCGCTCCCCCGTCCGGTGAGACACCACCACTGCCCGGATCAACCATTCCGGCACGGACAGCGACATCTCCATCACCATTCCCGTTTGGGCTAGACTCGGTTGCCCGGGTGTACGCTTCCTCTGTAAGCACCAACATGAGTGCCTACGAGGAACTCCTCGGGCACCATCTACGCTCCACTCTGGACCTCGTTGCATCCACGCCAACCTCTGATTATCTGGACTCTACGGAAACCCTAGAAATAGAGCCCCGTGTGACCGCTTCTCAGCGTCGCGATCACAGAGGCGATTCGCAATGGCCTCACATTCCCCTGTCATACTACTACATTGGCGCTCCTGACTCTGACTCGGCTGATGACACCTACGATCCGACCCGTGAATGCTTCAACGTCGATGTTGAAAGCACGTCAGAATCAGAGGACGAAGAACCAGTCGAAGGAAGGCACACGCCACCTCATGTCGAGCTCCCTGCTGAGTAGGACGAGGCTCAGTTCCTCATGGATCAAGGAATCCCGCTCGAGCAGATCCACGAGTTGCAGGACAGGCTTGACGAGGAACGAGAAAACCTGCATCTACTCCAACAAACCCTCGAGCGTGAGCGCGGGGAACGCGCACTTGGCGGAAGGGCTTGTGAGAGGGCCCGCAACGTCAACCGTCGCATCGACGAGGATTGGGTGGTTGACCCCCCGGTTTTCGCTCGAGCCAGCCAAAACGTTGTCGCCGCCGCCATGCTCCTCCGCAACATGCCCGAGCCATCAAACCCCGACGCCCGTCGGGCTCGAGATGAAATCCGAGAACTCCTCGAGACTGCTGCCATGCAGCAGGCCGAGAGCTCTTCCTCGAGGCAATGCGAGCCCGCCTCGGAGCGGCTCGTCGAGCTCTCCCGACAGGAGAGAGAAGCTTCGGTTCTTCCCAAGCCTGCCTGGTGAAACCGGGTAGCTCCTGCCCCTGAGCCCACCACCAACGACCGCGAACCTCGAGACACCCATGGCAACATCGTCGAGTGCCGCACACGCAAGCACGGTGACGGCGTGGCTCAAGGCTACCACGTGCACAGGGGCGGATGCTACGACAGCTCGAAAGATCGTAGTCCTTCACCCGAGCCTCTGGGCCCTCGGGTCTTCAGTAAGGCTATTCGTGAAACAGTGCTCCCGGCTCGGTTTCGCCCTCCCACGACACTAACCAAGTACAACGGCGAGACCAAACCCGAACTTTGGCTCGCCGATTTCCGCTTGGCGTGTCAGCTGGGCGGGGCCACCGACGATCGGGTCATCATTCGACAACTCCCCTTGTTCCTCTTCGACACCGCCCGAGCCTGGCTCGAGGATCTCCCACATCGACAGATCCACGACTGGGATGATCTCGTAAGGGTGTTCGAGGGCAATTTCAAGGGGACCTACATGCGCCCTGGTAACTCGTGGGACCTCCGAAGTTGCAAGCAGAAACCGGGTGAATCCCTCCGGGATTACATCCGGCGCTTCTCCCGGCAGCGTACCGAGCTCCCCAACGTCACCGACTCTGACGTAATTATGACCTTCCTCTCTGGAACCACCTGCAAGGAGTTGGTCCGAGAGTTGGGTCGTAACACCCCACTCACTGCCAACGGATTGATGGACATCGTCACCAACTTTGCCGTCGGTGAGGAGGCAGTTGGTGCCATCTTTGGAGGTGACCAGGACAAAGGGAAGCAAAAGGTCAACGATCCCGTGGGCTCCAATCAGGGCTCCAAGAGAAACAACCGGAAGAAGAAGAAGAACCAGCAAGGCAAGCTTGAGGCCTCGGCCGACGAGCTTGTCGCTGCTGCCGAACGCAAGAAACCTCGAGGCCCCCCGGTGGGGGCATCTTCGACAAAATGCTCAAAGAGCCGTGTCCCTACCACAAGGGACCCACTAACCATAACCTCGAAGATTGTCACATGCTCCGCAGGTACTTTGAGGGCATAGGCGTTAAGAAGGACGACAAGAAGGAAGATACGAAGGGTGACGACAAGGATGGGGGATTCCCCGAGATCCACGACTGCTTCATGATCTACGGAGGACCCTCGACCCGCCTCTCGGCGCGCCAGCACAAGCGAGAGCGGCATGAGGTCTTCTCCGTACAAATGGCGGTCCCCCGCTTCCTTGACTAGTCGGAGGTGGCCATCACTTTTGACCGTGATGATCATCCCGACCACGTCCCCAGTCCGGGAGTCTACCCACTTGTTGTTGATCCTGTCATCGCCAACACACGCCTCACCAAGGTGCTCATGGACGGCGGAAGCAGCCTCAACATCATCTATGCCCAGACCCTCGACCTTCTGGGGGTCGAGAGAGCGCGCCTCCAACCCAACGTCGGGGGCTTCCATGGAGTCATGCCAAGGAAACAGGCAGAACCCCTCGGACGGGTCGATCTGCTTGTTTGCTTTGGCACACCGGCCAACTTCAGAAAGGAAACGCTCACTTTTGAAGTGGTCGGATTCCGCGGAACATACCACGCTATCCTCGGGCGCCCATGCTACGCCAAATTCATGGCGGTCCCAAACTACACCTACCTTAAGCTTAAAATGCTAGGCCCAAATAGTGTCATTACTGTGGGGCCCTCGTATGAACATGCCTACGAGTGCGACGTTGAGTGTGTCGAGCACGGTGAGGCTGTTTTGGAAGTGGTGACCTTGGCTGCAGACCTCGACGGTCTCGCCAACGAGATTCCCGACCCAAAGCACCACGCCGGCAGCTTTGAGCCTGCAGAGGACGTCAAGCTCATGCCCCTCGACCCTGCTGATCCCAAGAGGAAGGTGCTGAGCATCAGCGCCACCCTCGATCCAAAATAGGAAGCCGTGCTCATCGACTTTCTCCGCGTGAACATCGACATCTTTGCGTGGAGTCCCTCGGATATGCCGGGCATACCCAGGGAAGTCGCCGAGCATGCCTTGGAGATCCGGGCCGGATCCAAACCAGTGAAACAACGCCTGCGCCGCTTCGACGAGGAGAAGCGCAGGGTCATCGGTGAGGAGATTCACAAGCTGCTGGAGGCCAGATTCATCAAGGAGGTTCATCATCCTGAGTGGCTAGCTAATCCTGTATTAGTCAAGAAAAAGAGTGGGAAGTGGAGGATGTGTGTAGACTATACTAGTTTAAATAAAGCATGTCCAAAAGTTCCCTTTCCTTTACCACGCATTGATCAAATCGTTGATTCCACCGCGGGATGTGAAACTCTCTCTTTCTTAGATGCATACTCCGGTTACCACCAGATTAAAATGAAAGAGTCCGACCAGCTCGTGACTTCATTCATTACCCTATTCGGCATGTACTGCTACGTTACGATGCCTTTTGGTCTCCGGAACGCAGGGGCTACGTACCAGCGATGCATGCAGCATGTTTTCGGGGAACACATCAGGTTGACCATCGAGGCTTACATCAATGACATCGTTGTCAAAACTAAACAAGCCAACGATCTGGTCAAAGACCTTGACGTCACATTCAAATGTCTCCGAGTGAAAAACATTAAGCTTAATCTTGAGAAGTGCATTTTTGGCGTTCCTCGAGGTATGCTTTTAGGGTTCATCGTGCCTAAGCGTGGCATCGAAGCTAACCCAGAAAAAATCACAGCAATAACCAAAATGGGCCCCATCCGAGATCTGAAAGGCGTACAGAGGGTCACAGGCTGCTTGGTGGCACTCAGCCATTTCATTTCACGCCTCAGCGAAAAAGCGCTCCCTTTGTACCATCTCTTGAAGAAATTGGAGCACTTTTCCTAGACCCTCGAGGCTGAGGAAGCCCTTGCAAAACTTAAGGCCACACTCTCTAACTCACCAATCCTCGTCCCTCCGACCCCAGGAGAACCCCTCCTACTTTATGTCGCCACGACATCGCAAGTAGTCAGTGCAGTCCTGGTTGTCGAACGGGCCGAGGAAGCCCATACCTTGCTCGTCCAGAGACCGGTCTATTTCATCAGCGAGGTGCTCTCGGAAACCAAGCTATTAAGTCGCAGGTATTAGCAGACTTCCTGGCCGAGTGGACCGACACCCAACTCCCCCCTACACAGCTTCAGGCTGAGCTCTGGACCATGTACTTCGATGGGTCGTTGATGAAAACAGGAGCAGGCGCGGGTTTGCTCTTCATCTCGCCCCTCGGGGTTCACATGCGCTACGTCATTTGGCTTCATTTTCCTGCGTCAAATAACGTCGCCGAATACGAGGCGCTTGTTACAGGGCTGAGAATTGTCATCGAGCTCGGGGTCCGACACCTCGATGTTCGAGGCGACTCCCAGCTCGTAATCGATCAGGTCATGAAGAGCTCGAGCTGTCGTGATCCCAAAATGGAAGCCTACTGCCAAGAGGTGCGGCGCCTCGAGGACAAGTTTCACGGCCTCGAGCTCAACCACATCGCACGCAGGTATAACGAGGCCACCGATGAACTCACAAAAATCACGTCCAGTAGAACCACGGTTCCACCAGACGTCTTCGCAAAAGACCTCCAGCAGCCATCCGTCCACCTTGGGCCAGACGGAAGGGTCGACGGGACGTTCCTCGATGCCCCACCTAAGGCAGAGGCCCCCTCGACCGGGGCTGAAGCCATGCAGGTGGAGGGCTCGACCCCACCATCTGACCTCGAGCTTGACTGGCGCGTTCCGTACCTCGACTACCTTATCCGAGGAGACCTCTCCTCAGATAAGACCGAGGCTCGACGGATCGCTCATAGGGCCAAAACCTTTGTAATCGTCGGCGACAGTAGGGAGCTGTGTCACTGCAGCTCTATTGGCATCCTCCAACGGTGCATCACAAATGAAGAAGGCAGAGACCTGCTCGACGATCTACACTCGGGGGCTTGTGGTCACCACGCAGCGCCTCGAACCCTTGTCGGAAATGCTTTCCGACAAGGCTTCTACTGGCCAACCGCAGTCTTCGACGCTGTCGAGCTAGTGCGCTCCTGTAAGGGTTGCCAATACTATGCGAGACAGACCCACCTTCCAGCACATGCCCTGCAAACCATTCCCATCATGTGGCCATTTGCCGTTTGGGGGCTCGACCTTGTCGGACCTTTAAAAAGAACAACTAGAGGGTTCACCCACTTGCTTGTCGCCATCGACAAATTCTCCAAGTGGATCGAGGCTCGCCCTATCACCAGTATTAGGTCCGAACAAGCTATGCTCTTTTTCACCGACATCATCCATCGCTTTGGGGTTCCCAACTGTATTATCACGGACAACGGCACCCAGTTTACTGGCAAAAAGTTCATGGATTTCTACGGCAACCACCACATCCGTGTGCTCTGGTCAGCCATGGCTCATCCAAAAACGAACGGCCAAGTGGAACGTGCCAACGACATGGTCCTACAAGGCCTGAAGCCTAGAATTTTCGACAAGCTAAACAAACATGGCAGGAGATGGGTTTCCGAACTTCCCTCGGTCCTGTGGAGCTTGAAAGCATCTAGGCCCCGAGAGTTGGTTTCGGCAATTGATGACAACGCTTTATTACCATGACTAACATGTGTTTTGCAGAAACCTTGGTAAGTTAGGTCATGGAGGTGATAACTGCTTTGGGCACCATGGTATTCATGCCCCCTGATGTAAATCGTTTCGGTTTTCAAAGGAGTGACGTCAAGATTAAGGACGGTTAGTTCCGGATGTCAAGGTGTTGAGTTACATTCGGAATAGTCGTGGGGATCTTCGTTTTCTCTTTTGGCCGTACTATTAAGGGGAGCATGAGCGGGTAGCTTGACCTAGGTGAGTCTTATGTTTAGGTGTGGTGCACACTTGTTAAACTTAGCACTAGGCAGCTCTAGAATAGCTCAAAGTTTAGTTGGAAGCAACTTGGTTCAAGTTGCGTCGCGTTTCGGAGTGTTTAGAGAGTTTTTCCCTTGACCGGACGCGGTTCTCGGTCTAACCGGCGCGTCCGGTCAGTTCAAAACCGCGACTGCGCTTCGGCGCTGACGACCGGATGCGGTCCTTGCGAGGACCGAACGTGGTGGTCAGACCAACACGCGTCACTTAAGGGAAACCATCTGTTCGGACACGACCTGGGTGTGATCGACACGTCCGGTCACGTTCCAGTAAGGTCCTACGACGACCGGACGCGTCCGGTCATCACCGATCGGACGCGGTCGCGCGTCCGATCTCATTACAGTAAGCTCCCTGCACGATCGGACGTGTCCGATCACCCCTGACCGGCGTGTCCGGTCACTTAGCCGAGATTTCCAAATTTTGACCGTTACGAGCGACCAGCGCGTCCGGTCACTTCGAGCGGCGCGTCCGGTCACTCAATCAAAATTCCAGAATTTCGACCGTTACGTGCGACCGGCGCGTCCGGTCACTTCGACCGACGCGTCCGGTCACCCCGCGTTTTGCTGAGTTGGCAGGTAACAGTTCGTTTCGACTGTGGGGTGTATAAATACATCCCCACCACCTCTTTGAGAGGTCTCTTGCTCATTTGTTCAGCTGAGAAACACCTTTGGAGTGCAAGGGAGTGCAAGAGCTCTAGTGAGGAGTGTGATTTGAGAATCAAAGCTTGAGAGTTCCTCACTAGTGATTAGAGAGTAGCAAGTGTGCATCCTCCTTCTCATTAGGCTCATTTTGGTCAAGTGAGAGTTCTAGCTTGTTACTCTTGGTGATCGCCATCACCTAGAAGGCTTGGTAGTGATTGGGAGTTTGGTGATCATCCGGTGAAGCTTGTGGATGACCCAACTCATCTTGTGAGCGGTTTTGGGCGATTCACCGTGACAGAGTGTCGAAGAATCAGCTCGTAGAGAGCACTTGATCCTTGCGCAGATCAAGGGGGAGCTACACCCTTGCGCGGGTGCTCCAACGAGGACTAGTGGGGAGTGGCGACTCTCCGATACCTCGGAAAAACATCGCCGTGTTCCTTGCCCTTACTTTCAAGCATTTACTTTCTCGTATTTACATTTATTGCTTGTTTTACTTTCCTAGAATTGCCATGCTAGACTAGGATTGGAAACTAGGGTGCAAAACTCTTTACCGGTAGAATATCTAGGAACACAAGTAGGCACTAGGGGTGGATTCCGGCTTGTAGGATTTAATTCTTGCAATTAATTTTTAGAGAAGCCCAATTCACCCTCCCTCTTGGGCATCTTGATCCTTTCAATTGGTATCGGAGCCGAGTTGCTCCTAGTTTAGGCTTCACCGCCTAGAGCAAGATGTCTAACGGGGAAGGACCACCTCCCACCTTTGAGGGGGATGATTTTCCATATTGGAAAATCCGTATGGAGGCGTATCTCGAAGCCATAGATGTTGGGTGTCTTAGAGCCGCAACCCAAGGGCTTCCCGCTATCAAGAATCCCGCCAACCCAATTGGTGACGAGGAGAAGTATGACCGGTGGAATGCAAAAGCCAAAAATGCACTCTACCAGGGCTTAGGCAAGGATATCTTCAATCGTGTGCGTAATGCAAAGAACGCTCATGAATTATGGGAAAACCTTTGTGCTCTCCATGAGGGAACTAAGAGTGAGTGTGAGGAACGCTATCATATTGCTTTAAAGAAAATTAATTCTTTTGAGATGCTTCCCAAAGAAAGTGCCAATGACATGTACACTCGTCTAAATGTTCTTGTAGAGGACCTCAATGCTCTTGGGCTCACTAAAATGAGCCAATCAGATGTTGCAAGGAAGATCTTGAGTGTTCTTCCCGTTGAGAAGTATTGTCACATTGTCACCGTGCTTCACCAAAGTGATCTCTCCACCGCAACACCGACACAAGTATTGGGGAAGATCAATGCTCATGAGATGTACATGCACATCACTCCGAAAGAGGGCTCATCATCTTCCAAGAAGAAAGACTTGGCCTTCAAAGCTAGCCATGACAAGAAAAAGAAGAAGGGCCAAGCCATGATGGTGCAAGAAAGCTCAAGTGAAAGTGATGTTGATGATGAATCACTTGCACTCATGGTGAGGAAGACCACCAAAATGCTAAAGAAGCTCAACAAGAGTGGCATCAAGTTCGATGGCAAGAAAAAGAAATTCTTCACAAGTAGCAAAAGAAAGCCAATCTCGGAGATGGATTGCTACAATTGTGGTGAACTTGGCCACTTAGCTCATCAATGCCCTAGACCTCCAAAAGACAAGTACAAGAACAAGAACAAGGGCAAGAAAAATGATTCAAGCGATGAAGAAGAAGAGAGGAAGAAAAACAAGCCATACAAGAAGAAGGATGGCAAGAAGAAGGAGTTCCACAAGAAGAAGGGAGAAAAAGCATACATTGTTGGTGATTGGCTCACCGATATTGAATCATCTTGTGAGTCCTCCGAAGATGAAAGCAATGATGAGAAAGAGAAGGTTGCCGCATTTGTAATGGGGCCATCATCTTCACCGACATCTTCATCACCACCTTCACCGCCTCCATCACCATTATCGTCCACTACTCACCTATGCCTTATGGCCAAGGGTGATCGAAAGGTACAAAACTATGATAGTGATGATGATGATGATGATAGTGATAGTGATGATGAATATGATGCACCTTCTTATGATGAACTTGTAAAATTGTTAAACAAATACACTAAAGTCATAAGAAGGACTAGAAATGAAAATGATGAACTTCAAAACGAAAATAAATCACCCTCATCCAAGCTTGAAAGTGCTCAAAAGGCTAGTGGTGAGCTCAAAGATCAAAATGAAATTATGTCTTCCACTCTCAATGAGCTCAAAACTTCTAATAAAGAGCTTAGAGATCAACATGATAAACTTGAGAAGAAGCATGACGAGCTCATCACTAGGCATAACTCTCTAAAAGACAAATATACAACATTGAAAATTGACTATGATAGTCTTTTGGTTGCTAATGAACTTGCTCTTGAGACACATGATGCTACTAACAAAGTTGTTAAGTGTGATATAGCTACATCATGTGATGACTTGATTATTGAAAGCATTGAGCAAGGTTCTAGTAGCAAAGGCAAGAGTGTGGTTGAGTCAAGCAATTATGATGATTATGCCAAGATCAAGAGTGAAAATGAGAAGCTTGCAAGTGAGAACAAGACGCTAAAAGGTTTGATGGCTCTTGAGAAGCAAACAACAAATGAATCACTCATTGAAGAAAACAAAAAGCTCAAGCAAGAGAAAGAGCATCTCAAAACCGGCCTAAGCAAGTTCACAAGAGGTCAATATTTGCAAAGTGAGCTACTCATGAACACCATAATGAAGATGGATAGAAGTGATATTGGGTACTTGGCAAATCAAGAGAAGAAGGCAAAAGCTCAACAACAACAAAGCAAGTCAAAGCCCAAGCCAAAGAGATGTGTTGAGTGTGGACAAGAAGGTCACTTTGCAAATGAGTGTAATACTCCACCACCACAACCCTTGCCCAAGCATGCTAGACCCTTTGCCTTCAATGCTCATTACATGCTAAGAAAAGATTCAAATGGAAAGTTGAAAGTTATGTTCTTGGGTCCCCCAAACAAGAATAGGCCTAAAAAATATGGGTTGCCAAGTCACTAGTTAAGAAAGTCAAGGGTCCCTCTCAAGTGTGGGTCCCTAAACAAAAAGCTTGATCTCTTGTGTGTAGGTGAACTACAAGATCGGTGGATCTTATTGGGTTATTGATAGTGGTTGCACTCAACATATGACCGGTGATCCTCGTATGTTCACCTCCATTGAAGAGAATGGGATATGTCAAGAGAAGATCACATTTGGAGATAATTCAAAGAGCAAAGTCAAGGGTATAGGCAAGATTGCAATATCAAATGATCACTCACTCTCAAATGTGCTCTATGTTGCTTCTTTGAGTTTCAACTTATTATCCGTTGGGAAACTTTGTGACCTTGGCTTCCAATGCTTGTTCACACCAAATGAAGTGGTAGTTTCAAAGATAGATGACAAGCAAGTGATATTCAAAGGCTTTAGATACAATAATCTTTATCTTGTTGACTTCACCTCCGAAGATGCAAACTTGATGACATGTTTATTCACCAAGACCTCACTTGGATGGCTTTGGCATAGGAGGCTTGCTCATGTTGGAATGAACACTCTCAACAAGCTATTGAAGAAAGAATTAGTGAGAGGATTGAAGGATGTAAAGTTTGAAAAGGACAAACCTTGTAGTGCATGTCAAACAGACAAACAAGTTGCAAACACACATCCAACCAAAGCTTTCATGTCAACTTCAAGAGTGCTAGAACTTCTACACATAGATTTGTTTGGGCCTACAACCTATAAGAGCTTGGGTGGTAATCTCTATTGTCTTATGATAGTGGATGACTACTCAAGGTACACATGGACCTTCTTTCTTCATGACAAATCTGAAGTGGCCAATTGTTTCAAGAAGTTTGCAAAGAGAGCTCAAAATGAATTTGAAGTCAAGATAAAGAAGATTAGAAGTGACAATGGCAAAGAGTTTGACAACACCAACATTGAAGCTTATTGTGATGAAATTGGAATCAAGCATGAAGTTTCTTCAACCTACACTCCTCAACAAAATGGTGTAGTTGAGAGAAAGAACCGGACTTTGATCACTCTTGCAAGAACAATGTTAGATGAGTACAATACTCTGGAGATGTTGTGGGCCGAGGCAATCAACACCGCATGCTATGCTTCAAATCACCTCTTCCTACAAAAGTTTCTTGGCAAGACCCCCTATGAGTTGCTTAATGGGAAGAAGCCGGACGTCTCAATCTTTCGGGTGTTTGGTTGCAAATGCTACATCTATAAGAAGCGTCAACACCTAGGGAAGTTTCAAAGACATTGTGATATTGGTTTTCTTGTTGGTTACTAATCAAAGTCCAAAGCATATAGAGTATTTAACCATACCACCGGTTTGGTTGAAGAAACATATGATGTGGAATTTGATGAATCTAATGGCTCCCAAGGAGCAATTGAGAATTGTGATGATGTAGGTGATGAACCCTTGAGGGAGGCAATGAAGAACATGCCGGTGGGAGACATCAAGCCAAAAGATGATGAAGACGATGTACAAATTATTGATCCACCATCTTCATCACATGTGCCTCAAGATGATGACAAGAACAAGAGAGTTGAAAATGAAGATACTTATGTCTCTCATGAACAAGCCGAGGCACAAGCACAAGATGTTGATGCTCCCCATCCACCTCCTCAAGTGGTTGATAGAAGAAACTCACCTCTACTTCAAGCTCATCCACAAGATCTCATCATAGGGAGTCCTTCTAAGGGAGTAATGACTCGATCTCAAAAGCTTGCCTCTTTTGTTGAACATCACTCTTTTGTCTCTTGTGTTGAACCTAAGAATGTAGAAGAAGCTCTTCAAGATCCAAATTGGGTGAATGCTATGCATGAAGAATTGAACAACTTCGCCCGAAATTAGGTATGGACACTTGAAGAGCATCCTAAAGGGGCAAGAGTCATTGGAACCAAGTGGATGTTCCGCAACAAGCAAGATGACCAAGGCGTAGTTGTGAGGAACAAGGCAAGACTAGTTGCAAAGGGGTTCTCTCAAGTTGAAGGTCTTGATTTTGGAGAGACCTTTGCACCCGTTGCAAGACTTGAAGCCATTCGTATCCTCCTTGCATATGCATCACATCATGATATGAAACTATATCAAATGGATGTGAAAAGTGCATTCTTAAATGGCTTCATAAATGAACTAGTCTATGTTAATCAACCTCTCGGGTTTGAAGACCCTAGATATCCTAATCATGTTTATAGGTTGTCCAAGGCGCTATATGGGCTCAAGCAAGCCCCTAGAGCGTGGTATGAGCGCCTCCGGGACTTCCTCATTGAGAAGGGCTTCACCATTGGGAAGGTCGACACCACACTTTTCACTAAGAAGCTTAATGGGGAGATCTTCATTTGTCAAGTGTATGTTGATGATATCATCTTTGGATCAACAAATGAAGAATATTGCAAGGAATTTAGTAAATTGATGTCGAAGGAGTTCGAGATGTCTATGATTGGTGAGCTCACATTCTTCCTTGGTTTTCAAGTCAAGCAAATGAGAGAAGGGATTTTCATCTCTCAAGAAAAGTATACCAAGGATCTTCTCAAAAGGTTCAAGATGGAAGAATGCAAACCAATCAAGACCCCAATGCCATCTAATGGACATCTCGACCTAGATGAGGGAGGTAAACCGGTTGATCAAACTCTTTACCATTCTATGATTGGTAGTTTGTTGTACCTTACCGCATCTAGGCCCGATATCATGTTTAGTGTGTGCATGTGTGCTCGCTTTCAAGCGTGCCCTAAAGAACCTCACTTAAGTGCTGTAAAAAGAATCTTAAGATATCTTAAGCACACCCCAAGCATTGGTCTTTGGTATCCCAAAGGAGCTAGATTCCAACTAGTTGGCTATTCCGATTCGGATTATGCCGATTGCAAAATTGATAGAAAAAACACATCCGGAGGGTGCCATTTGCTTGGAAGGTCTTTAGTATCTTGGTCATCTAAAAAGCAAAATAGTGTGGCTTTGTCCACTGCCGAGGCGGAATACATTGCCGCGGGGGCTTGTTGTGCACAAATCTTATACATGAAACAAACCCTCCTAGACTATGGAATTGTTCTTGAAAAGGTGCCACTTTTATGTGATAATGAAAGTGCCATTAAAATTGCTAATAATCCGGTACAACACTCTCGCACCAAGCACATTGATATCCGCCACCACTTTCTAAGAGATCACGTTGCTAAAAATGATATATCACTAGAAGGTGTAAGAAGTGAAAATCAATTAGCGGATATCTTCACTAAACCTTTGGATGAAACTACCTTTTGTAGGTTGAGAAGTGAACTCAATGTGCTTGACTCTAGCAACTTTAAAAAATGAGCTTGTATTGTCCCTTGCATTGCATTGTATTATATGTCATGTTTAATTACCTGCAATGCATCTAGGGCTTGGCTAACACGGTTACGATAACCCTCCTTTGGAGGAGTGAAGAAGCCTAATCGTGGATCAAACTTGACAAGCAATCTAGATTTACTTACTTGTTTTGCATTGCACTTGCATGGTTGTTGCTTTGTCGTTTCTATTCGGTTTGGCTTTGAGCAACCTCTGTGTTCGTCCATGGGTAGAGAGAGCATTTTGATGCTCCCAAGGGTTCAAAAACTCTATTGCATGGCCATACGTTGCTCCTCGGGTGTTTGTTGCCTATTTTCCTAAAAATAATATTAGCCTAAGGCAAACTATTTTGAGAAACTTGAGGGTTTGAGTGAGGTCACTCTTATCATGTTCCAATTGGTGTTTATTTGTGTCTCTTTGAATTGGAACTTGATTGAGAGAAGTCGCGTCGAAGTTTGGAATGAAGAAGGGCGAAAAACAGTGACCGGACGCTGGACCGGACGCTGCACCGGACGTAGTGATGCTTCACCACCGCGTCCGGTCCCAGCGACCACCAGCACGTCCAGTCATCCAGAAGACCAACTCCTGGTTTAGTGACCAGACGCTGAACCGGACGCGCTGCTTTTGACCACCGCGTCCGGTCCCGGTAACCACCACCGCGTCCGGTCATTCGCGATGACTTTCCCGGGTAACCCTCGACCGGACTCTGTCCGCGTCCGGTCAGTCCTAACCGTACGTGTCCGGTCGCTCCAGGAGCTTACTGGAGTGTGACCGGACGCTGCACCACCGCGTCCGGTCATTTGACCACCGCGTCCGGTCAGTGCGTGCCGAGCAGATCTGAGTCCTCTTATAAGCTTCCGTCTTTGATCCGTTTTCTTTCTCATCCGCCCGCCGCCGCGTCCAACTCACTGAGACTGTGCCCTAGTTTGCCGAGCGCCGCCGTGCCCGTGCCTTCTCCTTCCCGCCGTCCTCCTCTGCAGCACCGAGCCACCGCGCGCATCGCTGACCATTCGCGCGCCGCCCGCCCGCACTACCGTCCGCACGCCGCCCGCCTGCACTGCCCTAGCCGCGCACCGCCCTAGCTTTGCGCCGTCTGCGTGGCCCTTGCGCGCCACCTTCGCCCGCGTCTCGCCCGTGCTCTACCTCTGTAGGCCCGCACCAAAAACCCTAGGCCTCGCCAGCTCCTCCATCACAGTCACCGTGACCGCCTCCGAGCGTGCCCTAACCCTAGCCCTAATCTTGTGGGGTTTCGTTGCGATTGTTCGTCGTCAAGGTGTCTCCGCGTGACATCTTCTCCGCGAGTCATCCGGTGTGTTCGGGAAATCTCGTGAAACTAGGTCATCTCACTCGTCACCGAGTTCTCATCGATCCGAGGTAGCCTTCGCTGTTCGATTCACATCTCATCTTATATGCTTGCTATCCTTAGGATTTCGTACCTTTTAGATTATATATGTTGCTTATAGTAGATCCATCTATTCCGTCTTTTCAGCGAGTTTGTTGGTGTGTTGGGGTGACAGCAGTTCAGTGGTTTAATCCGAGGCCAAGCCTGCGGATACGGATTGAGGCCAAGCCTCTTGAGTGACAGTTCATCATCTTTCAGAGGATTCCCGACAGTTTGATAGCATGGTGCGGTGCAAGAACGCTGGTGGTGCTCCTAGTGACGGGGACGACAGTCCTCCTCGTCTGTCTGAGGTTGCATGTGGCAAGCGCAAAAAGATTATGGCCAGAAAGAAGAAGAAGACCCTCACAGATGCAGAGATAGCTCAGACAGTTGCAGATGCAGCAGAGCAGGTAGAGAGGGGAGACAGGAGCAGTGGTATACGCATTGCGAGCGTCGCTTTCATCTTGAAGGTCGACAGCTTGGTACAGAGACTACTGAGGCCACTGAGGGCACAAAGGTGACAGAGGATGCAGATGCTATGTCAGTCGATCCACCTGCAGAGGCTCCAGAGGGGACAGAGGAGCAGCTAGCTTAGACTCCACCGCGTCGTCGCTCCACACGCACACGAGCTCAAGTGACTCCTAGGCCAGAGGGCCAGCGTCATGGAGGACGTCCACCTCCCAGGGTAAGAGGTTCACCCCCTGTCGAGCACTTTGACTTGAGAGGTGCTACAACACATCAGGTGCAAGGGTTGAGATTTGTTAAGGTCAGCCGGTGGTTCCCACCTCAGAGGGACTCCAGAGCTTCAGAGGGTTTCTATACTCCTCTACAGGAGGATTTCTACAGAGCTTATGTTGACAGTGGCATTACCTTTCGACCACAGAGGGTCTGTCGCATTGAGTCACTTGTGTGAGGTAGTGGGTGAGCAGCTTCGTCCGCACCTATCCTTTCTACCGGGCTTGTCAGATTTTCTTGGACGGACAGGTGCATACTGTGGCACTTGGGTTAGGGAGTTCTATGCTTCACTATGGATTGATCCGGCCCATGAGTTCATACACTTTGCATTCCGAGGTCGTGACCGTAGACTATACAACACAAGAGTGCGGGAGATTCTAAGACTCCCAGCTTCAGACACGAAGATCCACCAGCTCTGTTTCGGTCAGACAGCTCCACCTAGACGCCCTCATGGCGTTACTGTGCCACCTACAGATCTGATCCGACCCTGCTTCCGTGAGCCTTTTGGCGAAGGGTCTCGTCGCACACCTGCCAGTTTGACACCGCTTGCCCGAGTTCTGGATGCTATTGTCAGGCGTACTCTTCTTCCCAGGCTTGGTTACAGAGAGGGATTGACCAGGATGCAGCTATGGGTTGTTCACCACCTCCTCTCACAGACACCTTTTGACATTTGGGATCTTATGCTTAGTGAGATGGAGGACACCCTGGAAGAGGCCTTCAAGGGACACCGTCAGCTGCCCTATGCTCATTGGATTTGCTTCATCATCAGATCTGCCCTTGAGCTTCCTGCAGAGATTAGAGCTGAGATATATGATACTACCACTGCTTTTTCCTGAGTATGATATCCGTCAGCTATGGGCTTCAGTTACGAGAGAGCAGGCCCCTATACCAGGACAGAGAGAGAGACCTCAGGTGCCTGAGACAGCGGCTGAGCAGGACACGACCGTACAGGGTCTTGCTGAGGCAGAGCTTGCAGATTTAGATGCTCAGCCCGCTGATATAGCTGAGGATGAGGCCTCTGACAGCACTGACGAGGATTATCAGCCTATCCCCAGGTATCGGTCTCCTTGGCCTCACGACCACGAGGCCGGTGGCTCTGGTTTAGCCTCCCGCTCAGACCCAGCCATGGTGGCTATTCTTGAGAGGCTGACCCAGGCACAGGAGCGACAGGAGCTTCAGCTACAGAGGCAGGCTCAGGACACCGCTGCAGCCTTTGCACAGATTCAGGCTCGATAGGATGAGTTCCAGAGACAGCAGCTTGAGATACAGCGCCAGCAAGTCAAGATGCAGCGTCAACAGTATGAGATGCAGCGACAGAGTGCAGCTAGCCAGCATCAGTACTTGGATCTTCTGCGTCACCTAGTCACAGTTGGGGTTCCTCCACCTGCATCTGTCCTGACTTCAGCCTTACAGTCTAGTGGACCTTCGAGTCAGGGACAGCCAAGCTTTCAGTTCACCTCTCCACAGCTGCAGGTCCCTCAGTCGTTCCAGACCCCAAGCTACACGCCTATTCAGACGGGATTTACTCCTTCAGACCAGCCTCGCCCTCACCTTTTGACTAGCACACCTTTCATTGATCTTAGTGCCACATATAGCGAGTTGACTAGTCAGCCGACGCCCTCGCACACTACTTTTGCTACTTCATCAGGGTTGTCAGCTTCAGAGGCAGTTGTTCCTCTTGTGACAGGGACAGGCACTACAGAGACAGTTCCTTCATCCGTTGCCTCGACAGATCCCCCAGCTATTGGCTCACTTCAGGCTCAGGTCACAGAGACTGCTCCACTTGTTGCTACTTCGTCAGTACCTGTTCCTGTTGCTCAGACCCAGACCGCTTCACAGCCGCGTGCTTCTTCAGAGGGTCAGCCTGATAGCTCCGAGTCCGAGGGAGACACTTCTCAGTTTATGATTACTACGCGCTCCTCGGCACCTGACTCGACTCTGTCTGTTCCCCTGTCAAATCCTTAGATTAGTTTTTGGCGGTTGATGCTAAAGGGGGAGAGAGAGTAGATTCAGGGGGAGTTTTGATAGAGGGCTTTTGTTTTTTTTGTGTGCTACATTCATGCATCATGTTTACTTTATAGTAATTGCATTCTTGTGACATGTGGTCGTGTGAGTACTTTGAGTCTCTATGGTTTATCTAGTCACAGTTTTAAATCATGTCACTTGTTTGGTTATAGCTCATAAGGTTGTGCTTCCGTGCCTTACTCCGATCTCTTTTGAGCTATATCTTTTTGTGTACTAATGTTTCATGTATTATCTTATAAGTACACTCTTTTGGCTTGGAACACATAAGCAATTCCTAACCTTTTGTGCTTATTGTTTTTCTGCTTATGTGAACCAAGCATGTTCGAAAACCTCACCTCCTATCTTTTGAATCTTAGTGTTGTCATCAATCACCAAAAAAGGGGAGACTGAAAGCATCTAGGCCCCGAGAGTTGGTTTCAGCAATTGATGACAACGCTTTATTACCATGACTAACATGTGTTTTGCAGAAACCTTGGTAAGTTAGGTCATGGAGGTGATAACTGCTTTGGGCACCATGGTATTCATGCCCCCTGATGGAAATTGTTTCGGTTTTCAAAGGAGTGACGTCAAGATTAAGGACGGTTAGTTCCGGATGTCAAGGTGTTGAGTTACATTCAGAATAGTCATGAGGATCTTCGTTTTCTCTTTTGGCCATACTATTAAGGGGAGCATGAGCGGGTAGCTTGACCTAGGTGAGTATTATGTTTAGGTGTGGTGCACACTTGTTAAACTTAGCACTAGGCAGCTCTAGAATAGCTCAAAGTTCAGTTGGAAGCAACTTGGTTCAAGTTGCGTCGCGTTTCGGACTGTTTAGAGAGTTTTTCCCTTGACCAGACGCGGTTCTCGGTCTAACCGGCGCGTCCGGTCAGTTCAAAACCGCGACTGCGTTTCGGCGCTGACGACCGAACGCGGTCCTTGCGAGGATCGGACGCGGTGGTCAGACCGACACGTGTCACTTAAGGGAAACCATCTGTTTGGACACGACCTGGGTGTGATCGGTGTGTCCGGTCATGTTCCAGTAAGGTCCTGCGACGATCGGACGCGTCCGGTCATCACCGATCGGACGCGGTCGCGCGTCCGATCTCGTTACAGTAAGCTCCCTGCACGATCGGACGCGTCCGATCACCCCTGACCGGCGCGTCCGGTCACTCAGCCGAGATTTCAGAATTTCAACAATTACGAGCGACCACCGCGTCCGGTCACTTCGAGCGGCGTGTCCGGTCACTCAGTCAAAATTCCAGAATTTCGACCGTTACATGCGACCGGCGCGTCCGGTCACCCCACGTTTTGTTGAGTTGGCAGGTAACGGTTCGTTTCGACTGTGGGGTGTATAAATACATCCCCACCACCTCTTTGAGAGGTCTCTTGCTCATTTGTTCAGCTGAGAAACACCTTTGGAGTGCAAGGGAGTGCAAGAGCTCTAGTGAGGAGTGTGATTTGAGAATCAAAGCTTGAGAGTTCCTCACTAGTGATTAGAGAGTAGCAAGTGTGCATCCTCCTTCTCATTAGGCTCGTTTTGGTCAAGTGAGAGTTCTAGCTTGTTACTCTTGGTGATCGCCATCACCTAGACGGCTTGGTGGTGATTGGGAGTTTGGTGATCATCCGGCGAAGCTTGTGGATGACCCAACTCATCTTGTGAGCGGTTTTGGGCGATTCACCGCGATGGAGTGTCGAAGAATCAGCCCGTAGAGAGCACTTGATCCTTGCGCGGATCAAGGGGGAGCTACACCCTTGCGCGGGTGCTCCAACGAGGACTAGTGGGGAGTGGTGACTCTCCGATACCTCGAAAAAACATCGCTGTGTTCCTTGCCCTTACTTTCAAGCATTTACTTTCTCGTATTTACATTTATTGCTTGTTTTACTTTCCTAGAATCGCCATGCTAGACTAGGATTGGAAACTAGGGTGCAAAACTCTTTACCGGTAGAATATCTAGGAACACAAGTAGGCACTAGGGGTGGATTCCGGCTTGTAGGATTTAATTCTTGCAATTAATTTTTAGAGAAGCCCAATTCACCCCCCTCTTGGGCATCTTGATCCTTTTAGAGCTTAAGAACAACGCCGAGTCGAGCCACGTGGTTTACTCCATTCTTCTTAGTCTACGGATCTGAGGCCATGCTCCCCACTGACATAGAATATGGGTCCCCGAAGCTAAAGGCCTACAACGAGAGAAACAACGATGCTGCAAGAGAGGATGCCCTCGACCAGCTCGAGGAGGCCCGGGATGTGGCTCTTTTGCATTCTGCCAGGTACCAGCAGGGTCTCCGATGCTACCACGATAGACACGTCCGCAAGCGTGACCTCAACGTCGGCGACTTGGTGCTACGACGGAACCAGAACACCAAGAGACGGCACAAGCTCATGCCACCATGGGAAGGACCGTACATCATCGCAGAAGTACTAAAGTCGGGCACCTACAAGCTATCCAACGAGAAGGGCGAAATCTTCACCAACGCTTGGAACATTGAATAGCTACGTCACTTTTTCCCTTAAAAAGCCTTGAGGCTCTGTAATTTCTTTTCAATCTCGTCAATAAAGAATACAGCGATGTTCAAACTTTAGTTTTGCAAACAATGAGGAAGGATCGACTCTGTTCTCCTAGAATCGACCCTCCCTCGGGGGCTACAAGGGGGGAACCCCCAGTCCCCGAAAAAATTTATACTCTTTTTCAAAGTTGAAGAACTACCTCCTAAGTCAAACCACGCTGCAAAAGCGCCCTAAGACTCAAAGGGACTCTCGAGCCACGAGATCGCTTACGCCTCCGAGGCTACGGTACCTCCGCTCACCCCTCACACCTAGGGACACGACCGCACGCTAAGCAGACCTAATGGTGGTTCATAACTTTGAAAAGGAATACACCTCCCATCGCTTAGATCAGGTCCTTACATGATCTACGAGGCCGCAAGAGGCACCCTGAAGCTCAAGGACAGTCGAGCCGTGAGATCGCCTACGCCTCTGAGGCTACGGTACCTCCACTCGCTCCCTTACGCCAAAGGGCGCAACTGCGTGCTAAGTAAATCATGCGAGAACACGATTCAAGCGATAAAGGGAAGAAAAGCTCAAACAAAACTTAAAAAACCAAACACCGGTTTATGTTTCGAGTTTTTAAGGCCTCTGAGGCCACCACGACCAATGTACGAAATACTAACTTATTACATGGGCCTTTGCGCCCAGATTTGGCTCATAGGCCCTCATTGTCGGCGGGCGGAACCACCTCGGCTTCGAAAAGTGAGGCCAGGCGGCTCCCAGGCTCTTCTGTGGCTCCGATCAGCTCCAGACAGGCGTCCTCGTTCTCCTCGTCTGTCCGATCCGGGTCTATGATGAAGCCGTCTACGGCAAGCTCCATATCAAATACAAACCCAGACCGGACGACGGCCAGCGCCCTCTTCACGCCATGGTGAAGGCTGCCTCGTATCCTTTCACGGACGAGGCGGCCTAGCGCCGCCATCCGGCGGACAAAGGAGTTCCTCGGGGCGTCCTCCCCGGTGTCGGCATCGGGCTCGACCCCCAGGCCGTCACACACAGAGGTAATCGCGCCCTAGAGCAACTAGGTCCTCTGGGTCTCGGCCTCGAGGAGGGTCTGGAAGGAGTTAGCAGACGCCTGAGCCACCTGATGCTCCCTTTCTAGCTCTGAAAAAACAGCAAACTGAATTAGCACTAGCACGGGGCTTTGACGCTAAGACCGTAACACCGATACTTACCCTCGGTATGGGTCTGCAAGCCCACGACCTCGTTACGGAGTCCCCCGCACGTCCTCTTGAGCCCTTGGAGAGCGTCGTCCCTGTCACAAACGGTCGCCCTCAGAGCCTCGATCTCCTGGCGGGCGGTCTGCAGAGCCACGTCCTTCTCTTGGACGGCTCCGTTCAGCGCCGCGATCTCGTCCTTTAGGATGCCAAGGCGAGCTATGGCCTGTCCGATCTGGACGTTGAGGGTGTCGCGCTGATGGCTGACTAGGGAAACATCCTCCTCGAGCTCCTTCACCCGTGCTGACAAGGGCTCGAGGTCCTTGTGGGCCTGAGCTGCCTCCTCCTGGGCCTTCTTCGCGTCTTCACACATCATGGCCTCGGTCGCCCAGGCTTGCACCGCCTCCTCCTTCACTGCCGCGTAGGCAACACGCAGCTCGGCCATTTCGGTGTTCCGATCAGAAAGCCATTTCTGGGCCTCCTCGACCAGAGCCCGTTGTCGGGCAAGCACCGCCCACACGCCACTCTCATCTTGGATGAAGAGCGACTTACGGTGGGAGTACTCCTTGAGCTCCTAATCATAGTTCAAAAAACAAAAAAGATTAAGAGCCGAGGGAAAAAGACACCAAGAGAACCGTGAAAAGGGCTGACAAGTCAAACATACCTCGGTGGCATCCCGCATACCTCGTGACACGGTCTCCGTCGCCACATGTAGCACTCGCTCGAGGTATCGACGTAGACCCTCAAGGTACTCCTAGCAGTGCACCTCATCCCAGTCGTTCAGGGTGAAGATGGGCTCGGCGTCGGGGATCGCGGCGTCCCTGAATTGGAGGGACGGACCCCCCACCACGGTATCTCCGCCTCCGCCCGCGCTATAGCCAGCGCGGCGATGTTCGGCCACGAGGATGATGATCCGGCCGGGGCGTCTCCCAGCCCCGCGAAAGGACCGGCCTCGCCCACGGTTCCTGCCTCTCCAACCGTCGTCAGGGCACCAGCCTGGTCTGCGGCCTCACCCCCCTCGACTCCGACCACCTATTTCCCCTTGTCCAGGGGAGAGTCGTCGAGGGTGAGGTCCACCGTCACGGGCACCAGCTCTTCTGTGAGGGCCGACCCCTCGACCGCCGGCACCTCAGGAGCCGGCGCCTCGACCGCCGGTGCCTCTTCTTTTGGGGCCTCGGGCAGGGGCTCGGCAGCCCCAACCTCCACCGCAGCCGCCGGCTCCGCCGTTGGGTCTTGCTGTGGCAGCGACTCTCCCGCCTGTGCCGCCTCCTGTCCCGCCGCCGACGGGACCTCCTCCATAGCCACGTCCGCATCCGCTCGCTCCACATCGCGAGCAGATGCTTCGGCTGTGGCGGCCTTGACAGCAGCTTCGGCCATCGACGACGGCCTAGGCTCCGCCTCGCCCGCGCTGGGCGCCACCACCTCCGCCGGTCCTGACCCCTATGTGGTGGGGTCGGAACCGGCAGCCCCCGAGGCACCTACCGTCGCCTGGGCTGCCCCCTGCTGCTGCCACAGCCGCTCCTTCACGGCTTCGACCCGCTGGAGCCAGCCGGCATCCTGCGCCGCCGTCTGGTTAATGACGACGGCGCTAGCCCGAAGTGACTTCACAGGGGTAGGCCCCATCAGCTCCGCCTTCTGCTTTAACCTACAAAGTGAGAAGGAACGTCAGTGAATGGATCCAGAGAAAGGCGGAAGAATCAAACGCAAACACTTACCTGGAAATCGGCACCAAGGGCCTCGACCCCGGACGGTCCGAGCCTCCCATGGCGGCCGGCGGTGGCCTCGCGGCAGCCCCACCAACGGGCCGGGCACTCCTTAGGGCCCTGGCTGGAATGCCGCCCTACATCCCCTGCGCCTCCAAGGCCAGCTTGCCCTAGGTCCTCACGCCCACAGGTGGTGCCGCCGATGACGACGCCGGGACCGCTGCTCCAGCCTCCGCCCGAGCTGGCGAGGCCTGAACCAGTGCGGGCGGGCCAGTCGACCCCCCTGCTAGGCCTAGGGTAGGATGGCCCCTCCTGTCGAGGGGCCCGCCTCCTTCTCCTCCTCCTCATGAAGGGTCGAGATGGCGGACTAGAGGGGGGGTGAATAGTCCTTTCTAAAACTTAAACGCGTAGGCTAACCAAAACAAATGCGGAATTAAACTTATCGGTCTAGCCAAGACTACACCCCTCTATCTAAGTTCACAAGCACCTCACAAAGATCCTAATTAAGCAACTAAGGTGCTTTCCTTAGCAAGAGCTCTCCTATTTGATTCTAGAGCAAGGTCACACAAACCTATGCACTAGTACTTTGCAAGCAAGAGGGAGATCCTACACAATTCTAGTAAGCAAAGCGCACAAAGCCTAAGCTCACTAGCAAATCTCAATAACAAGGCAACTAATGCCAAATTAGAGAGCGCAAATCACTTAGCTACAAAAACTAAGCAATGTGACTAACAAGGTTAAACAAACCAAATTAGCCACGCAAAGGGGATACTTCTAGCTACACAAGCAAGAAGATATCTAGCTAGCTACACAAGCACAACTAGAACAAGAGCAACTACACAAGCACAAGTATTATGAAAGTAAATACAAGCTTGTGTTGCACGAAAGCAAACCACCGAGAAGAGTAGACAATGTTGACACGGTGATTTTCTCCCGAGGTTCACTTGATTGCCACCAAGCTACGTCCCCGTTGTGTCGACCAACACTTCGTGGTTCGGCGGCTAATCGGTCACACACCGAGCCTCTCAAAAGGCACCGCAAGAACCCACCATAAAGTGTGGTAGCTCAATGACACGCTCAACTAGAGTTGCTCTTCGCGATCCCCGCGGGGTGAGCACAATCCCCCTCACAAAGCTTCTCCGGAGCCTCGCACAATCTTCTTGCGAGCTTCGACGGAGCCACAAGCCACCAAGCCGTCTAGGAGGTGGCACCCTCCAAGAGTAACAAGCACCACCGGCTTGCAACACGATCACCTAGTGCCACACGATGCAATCTCTCAAAGAAACGCACTAGAATCGCTCTCTCACTCGATCCGATGAACACTATCAAGCATGAGTGAGTTAGAGGGCTCCCAAGCACTACCACACAAGTCACAAAGACTATAGTGTGCTCAGCTAACGGCCACGGCCGGCCAAGGCATCTATTTATAACCCCACGGTCAAATAGAGCCGTTACCCCTTCACTGGGTAGATTTCGGGACGACCGGACGCGCCGGTCGAAACTGACCGGACGCGCTCAGCCGCGTCCGATCCTCCAACGGTCAGTGACCCCAACGGTCAAAACAACGACCGGACGCGCTTCTCAAAATGACCGGACGCGCCGGTCCCGATGACCGGACGCGCTGGTCCAACTGACCGGACGCGCCGATCGAACAACGGCTAACTGCGAAGCAACGACCGGACGCGCCCCTGGCAACGACCGGACGCGCTGCTGACGACCGGACGCGCTGGTCCCGAGAATGACCGGACGCGCTGGTCGCCTGAGCAGCGCTCAACGAAACAACGACCGGACGCGCTAAAGAAACATGACCGGACGCGACAGTGCCAGCGTCCGGTTAGAGTCCAGTAAGCTCCCTGAACGACCGGACGCGTCCGATCGCGTGTGACCGGACGCGCCCCGCGTTCGATCGTCCTTGCGAACCACAGTTCCTTCTGGGCACTTGACCGGACGCGTCGGTCCCGCGAGTGACCGGACGCGCCGGTTACAAACCCTAACACCCGCGTCTGCGCTGTACTGACCAGACACGTCCGGTCATACCATGACCGCGTCCGGTGCAGCGTCCGGTCACCTCTGTGACCTCCGTTCGCCTTCGTTTCTTTTCTGACTTCCGGCGTAGTGGAAAATAGGCTTTTCAACTCCTCGAAAACGCCTGAATCCCGCGCTCGCAAGCTCGGCGGGAGGGAGAGAGAAACCCAAACCCTCTCTACCGCTCAAACTCCACCGCCTTCGCAAATGTGCCAACACCAACAAGTGATCACCACCTTGTGCACGTGTGTTAGCTTTTTCATAATCATTTTATCGAAGGAGTTAACCACTCAACTTGCCTCGCCACTCGATCCTAACACGTATGCAAAGTTAGATCGCTCAAGTGGCACTAGATGACCGATATGCAAACAAGTTTGCCCCTCTTGATAGTACGGCCATCTATCCTAAATCCGGTCATCAACTTCTCTACACACCTATGACCGGTGAAATGGAAATGCCCTAGGTTATACCTTTGCCTTGCGCATTCCATTCCATCTCCTCCGATGTTGATGCAACACATGCACCAACCAATCACCAAATGATATGATCCACTTCATATCATCACGTGACCGTATTGGTTCATCGATCTTGACCTTACTTGCTCTTCACCGTTGCCTTGGTCCTTCGGCGCTAAGCCATCACACAACTTGCCCTTCACCCTAGCAACCGGTCCATCAAGCCAAGCCTCATCTTGATCTTCTCCACCTTGGTCACATGACTCCATGTCATGTCTCATATGCAATGAGCTCCTTCATGACACCATCACATGTGGACTAATCTCCTGTGTATCTCACATAACCACATATTAGTCCACCTAAGTTGTCACTCAATTACCAAAACCAAACAAGGACCTTTCACCTCATCTGTCTCCTCGACCACAACGACCGAGGAGGACGACCCCTCGACAGGCTCCAACAAGGGGCGAATGTCGGGGAGGTTCCCCAGGCCGGTCGCGGCCTCATACCGCGACAGAGCGTCGTCGTCCTCGCCGTTGCTGTCGTCATCGTCCTCCCCCAAGACCGTCTCGGAGGGAGACTCTACCAGGGGGACCCCATCGATGGTCTGCTGACGCCGAAGTTTCTTCAGCGCCTCTGCCTCCTTGGCCTTGCGGATCGCCCGCTTCTTGGCCGACTCCTTGACTTGCTTCTTCTTGGATGCATGCCGGCGTCGAGCCTCCCAGGCGGGCCGGTCCTCTGGGACTGGCGACCGCGTCTCCCGCAACGCCGACAGATCCTGCACGACGGCCTCGACCAAATCAGCGAAGTCCGAAAATAAACGAAACAAGCGAACGTACCGACCCAAAAACACATACCACGGGCTCGAACCCCTGGGTAGGTCGCATGGGGACCCGGTCGACCTCCTCCACCTTGAAATTTCCCACCATCCGGCGCGCCCGCCAGAGTACCTCCTCGAGGGAGAGGGACTCGTGGGACATCCGGCACCCCTCCAGGGATGCCTCTGGAGTCATCTGGTCGAGGCGGAGACGACGCTGACACAACGGCATCACCCTACGTCGGTGAAACGCCATGGCCACCACTGCAGCCGTCAAGCCCCAAAGGCGGAGCAGCTGCTGCGCTGCCAGCAGCGGGTCCAAGCACGGCTTCTCGGCCTCTGGGACTCTGTAGATCCAGTTGTCCTCTCGAGCGGTCAGTACTCGGCCGGTATACCTTGGCAGCTGATTCTCATCATTGCGGAGGTAGAACCAGCCCTCATGACAACCACTATTCGAGGAGATGAGGTGAGCCGGGATATACAGATCCGCCCGGCTCGACCTCACCTGCAGAACGCAGCTCCCTACTCGAGCCGCGCACCAGACCCCCTTCTCCCTCGCCTTCTTGGCAAAAAGCTCGGCCTTGAAGAGGTGAAGCTACAGATTCCACTGTGGCTCCACCCCTAGGTAGCCCTCGCAGACCACCGCAAAGATGGCGGCCTGCGCAACGGCGTTGGGGGCGAGGTGGTGCAGCTCCACCCGGTAGTAGTGGAGGAGCGCGCGCATGAAGACGGATGCCGGTACGCCGAATCCTCGCTCGTGGAAGCAGATGAAGCTCACCATGTACCCCTTAGGGGGCGGCTCTCGGTGGGCAGGAGGCGGCGCAATCCACTCCGGCTGCGACCGACTCGTCCTCGGCCACAGCAGCCCATCCTCGACCAACTCCTCCAACCTCCTCTCTATCACCGAGGAGGCGGCCCAGTCGTCGGCGGGGAGGATCTGGCTCTTTCCTGCCATTGGTGCTACGGAAGGCCGGACGAACAAAGAAGGTGTGGTGGCAGCGGCGCTGGATGTGGGCGGAGAGCGCAAGGGGCAAGGGCTGTCTGAGGCAAAGATTGCAAGAACGCAAAGGACCGGTAGGAGAGGCGGACCCCTAGGCTTTGTTTTTATAGCCCCAGCAGAAGCCCAACGGCCACGCGAAAAGGTAGGAGCGGTTTCCCGCATTAAATGCTCTTACCTAACCGTTTCCCTCAATCTCGTAGGAGCTGGGCACGTGGCCGTCCCCCACGCTGTAACCGAACGCCACGTTGCCCACTATCGCGCCGATCTCGCCCTAAAAAGACGTGCCTAGCTAACGGGCAGGGCGAGATCCACGGTACCTATCTATATTGATCACTAGAAAAGTTTCATGAAGTTTGGAATCAAAAAGTCATATGAAATGATAAGTCATATCCTTCTTGGAATGACGTGATTAAGTGAATGGAATTATAGATCATCAACCAAACTTTGCAACTTTACCCAAATGACTCTAGATGAACTCTACAACACCTTAACTACACTTCGGGCACTTAATGAAACAATGTTCATGTTGATCATTTTGCCTAAATGTGCTTCTAAGTGATGGTTGACCATGTATGGACCCGGAAACACTTTGGTTTGACCGTTTCAAAAGTGTGACCTAGAATCTTTGCATGACTGTGCACCCTTTGGCAAAGTTGTAGAGAATTTTATAAGGAACAAACTTTGTTTAAAAGTCAAGTCATGAAAATGCGTGGAACATACTCGAAAAGGGCCCACAAGTCAGATTCAGGGCGGTTTCCAGCACTTAGCAAATTCTAAGTCCCTAATCGGCAGCATCAAGTCAACATGTTCATGACATTTTATCTTCCAATTTCATATGGTAGCTCAATTAGGTTCCTTAATATGAGTTGTAGCACTTTTCCTGATGGAAACAATAGATCAAGTGTCACTCAAAATGGAGTTGAGTTGGACCTCCAATAAGAATTTCCAAAACAGCAAAAAACTATTTTATCACTATTGACCTTGACATGTTGACGTGCCGCGTTCTCGAAATTTTGTTAAACAACTTAACCTGGTACCAAAATAAAAGTTGGAGTGTATGTGGTGTAGTAGATCATGCAAAAAGTTGGCTTAAGTTTGACCTCATTTTGATCAGCAAAATTGAGTTTCTTCATTGGTTAGTAATGTGTTGACATTGCTAACTTAGATGATGATTATCTCCTAACTTGTTGCCCTAATGACCTGGGTCTCTTAACAGAAAATAAAGAGCATTAGGTGTACTACAAACTCTGTTTTGGGCCCAAGTCCAAACTCAGCCCGTAGTCGGCTCAAAATCCGCGTCCACCTTGCCCACTCTCTTGCCCGCCACGTGTTCGACAAAACACCTCAATGGGTGACACGCGCTCGATGCGTGTCAGCCATGCCCGAACTAGCACCCCCACCTCCCTGCTGCATGGTGACCATGCTCCATCGTCGCCCATCACTATGCCTGCGTGTTGCCTCATCGAGTGGAGAAGCCGAGCGCTCGCTTTCATCTCTCGCTCGCCCCTCTCGCGCTCTGTGCCGCGGTCTCGCGCAGCGCAGACGCCGTTGCCATGGCCAAGCTCCATAGCCGCCGGCATTCCTCCACCACAAGCCTCCTTGTCCTCAGCCGAGCGGAGCACCATCTTCCTTCCCTCACACCGCCCTCGAAGCGCCCCTTCCTCGGCCCCGTTGGCCGCCGGCAAGCTCCAGCGCCGGAGCCACCGCGGTAGCATCGCCGGTCGTCGTGGCCAGAACGCCTCGGGTCACCGCGACACAAGCCACTACCGCCCTTGAGTTTGCGCTAGCCCAAGCATGCTCTGTCGCCACCGCGCATCACTGGAGGGTCGCCCTCGCCAGAGGCCGGCCGAGCCAGAGCCGCCCCCTCCCCATTCCTCTGTCGCCAGCGAGAGGAAGAAGAAGGCCGCCCTCCTCGGTGTCTCTCTGTTGGGTGACTGACGTGCGGGCCTGGCTGAACCAGGGGTCCCACGTGTCGGTTATGAATGGTTGAGTTGGGGTACACGACCGGGTGCACCTAGCATGTCTAGAGTTAAGTACTTAATTTCGTTTTTGAATATCAGATTTGATGTAAATCTTCTAAAATTTATATCTCCTGTTAGGTAATTCCAAAAATAGTAAATGGGGACTTTTTGGAAACCTTGAGAAGAGATCTATGCAGTAGAGTCATAAATTATTACAGGTTTATAGATGTTTTCTGATATCTTTATTTAAGTTTAAAAAATGCTCTATAAATGCCTTTAAACTTAACCAGAGCAAGATCTGGAGTTTAGAACTCCAAAAATAGTGATTATTGTTTTGTTAATTTTGTGATGACATGTACTTGCTAGTAAAAATATTAAACACACTAATTGTTAACTGTTTTCGTAAGGTTTTGATTTGACCTTGTTAAATAAGGAAATTTGTATTATATTGCTTGTCATTTTATATCTTGAGTTGTGTTGCTCCAATTGATGTGAATTTTTTATGGTAGGCTTGTCATGCTATGGATGTACTATGGTATATATTTCATGGCCATTGCTTACTGTGTGCTCAAGTATTGAGTTAACTTGTTTATGGCTTGATAAATAGATTATAAATAATATATAAATGATAAAATAGAAAATGTTGTCCCATCACCTTATTATGATGTTGCTCTATGATGTTGATTCATAATATGGCCGTGTGTTCACAGAAAATATTGAGTGTTAAGTTTAACTTGCTCTCCCATGATTTATTGCTATAGCTATTTGTCTTTTTCATAGAGGTTGATATACATGTCCAAATGGTTTCAAATTTGGACAGTAGACTTTTAGGAGCATATGTAGGCCACTGTAATTTTGGTAGAATTTATTGTGCACTTTTGATAGGTGTTCATAATTCCACCTAATTATCTAAATAAATTAAGAAAATGTATTAAAAGAATTTATCTAGCATTTGACACTATGTTTTCTGGTGTTCCTTAGTCATGTATGAAATGTTGGTAAAGTTGGTTTTGTCCAATTATATGTTTGCAACATAAGTTAATAATTATTTCTTGCAAATGAGGTTTCTGAACAGATTTAAGAATATTGTTAATTACCCTATGCAAATGATGTTTTTCATGTCTTGTGTGCTATAACAAAGTTGTTGTGAATTTCATGATCTAGCTACTGTTAAATTTTGGTGGCATTTGGCCCTGTGTTTTAGGAGTTATAGCTGTTTAAAGTTGGGGTACAGAATTGCTCGCTCTGTGTCTTGTTAGATCAGTTGCTGTGTTTATATAAATTTGACATGTTAAACTTTAGAATCATGCTGTGATGATTATAAATGAAATATAGATAATTTCATAAGCTTTCCATAATGTCTTCTTGCAAGTCATTTGGAGTTGTAGATCTCCAGTTATGATTAAATTACTCAGCTGTTGGTCTGATGTCCAGAAGGTAGCAATTTCTAGTTCTAGTACTTTGATTAACTTTGTCATGTTGGGTATTGAAGTGTGACTCATATCTTTGATGATACTTGGGTGGTACCCTGTGATCTTGTGAGACTTGTTTCTTGATTGATGTGCTTGCCCTCTTGTATGTTATGTCTTAATGTGGATTAAGTTAATTAGCTCTAGGTGTTTATGTGAACTTTGGTATGCTTGCATGATTACTTTATTTATTGCACTTCTATGCATTCATACATATGCATTATTGCACCTCATTTAGGTACACTAGCTGAAGCACGTGAAGGACCTGATGTGGAGCCAAACCCAAAGATGGAGTTGGTGGATCTATCCCGAAGATAGAAGGACCGGACAAGTGATAGTTCGGGAGATGCTCGCCAAGTGAATTCATCTGACATACTCTAACTTGAGTCGGATCCCAGGCAAGCCCCGGAGCATTATAAGCCTCCTATCTTCAAAGCAATTAATTATATATATATATGTTATAAGTATTGTTGCATTAAGTGGTAGGAGTTGGTTGGAAACCCTTGCTGCATTATATCATTCCTTGTCCAGATATATGAATCCTTGAATCCTACATAGATTAGGATCGAGTAGATGCTTAGCCCTGCTTTAAGCGGTAGAAGTCAGGTGATTTCCTGTCACCTGCGAGATATAGGGATATTCATATATGGCACGGTTGGCTATATTTGCTATCATGGAATGGAACCATGTGTTAATAAAATGAAATGAGACCGGGCGGGATGACGATAGTGAAGCAACAAGGCATGGAGGTCTTGGGTGTGGATCTATCCCCGTCTGAGTCATTTAAGGACCGATTCGCTGTACGTCCTTGAGTCATGTTGAACGCAGTCTAACACTTAGTTGGCCGGATAAGTCGTTCCGACCACGAAGCCGAGTAATATGGTTCAGGCCAGGAATCGAATGGTAGGTTGCTTCTTGGAGGAGAGAAAGGATGTGCTTGGGGACATTGGCGTGAGACCAAGGGGGGGTTAGAGTCCCTATCACCTGGCAGAGCGTCGCCCTTGGGGTTGCGACATCATTCGGACCTGCGATTCCTGAATTGTACGAAAGGTGGCTTATGCGACCCTGGCAGGGGCCTACGCGGTGAGTGTTAGAAATACCCCTCCAGCTGGATAGGAATTCGATTCGAATCGCCGTCGCTCTCGGTTAGTGAGCACTTGACTTGAGCAGCGGCAACGTAGATTCCATTAAATTGAACGGATGGTTAATTGGATAACGATAGAAAGGTTGCCTCAATTTATACCTGCTATGGTTAATATTGTTTGCTCCTAATAAAGTGAGTGCTCTAGTACAGGTTCTAATATAGAGGACAGGTTAATGTTAATTAACTTGATGCTTAAACATTAATGATTGATCATCTATATTAAGCTTTTATGCAAAATGTTGTCAAGCTAGCCCCACTTTATATCAGCCTTGCATGATCCTTGGTGTCACTTTATTTCTGGTTTCTGATGGGTAAGTCTAGCTGAGTACCTTCTCATACTCAGGGTTTTATCCCCACTTGTTGCAGGTTGTGTTGTATCTTGGCGACTGCAAGAGTTGGTTGGCTCCTGCCTTAGTGGCGGAGTGTGATCACGGGCATGATCCTTCTAAGTTATCTTCTCTTTAATGCTTTTGTTAGAAGTCGACCGTGGTACTGACATGTATTTGAAATAAGATTAATGTTAGTTTCAAATTACTTTGCTTCCGCTACTTTTGAACTTAAGTTGTAATAACTATGTTGAACTCCGATGTATATTGAATTACTTGTGAAATGGTTGTAACATGTGACTTGTTATGTTGAATCACTATGATCTTGGCTAGTATGTTGGTTGGTTTGAAATCCCTCGTGATTTCATTGGACTACCGGAGTTCTATGGGCTCAAGTGCGAGAATTTGATCACTTCGGTGATTGTTTTTGTACTTGTGCTCTTATAATTTGGACGGTTCTGTTACACGGATATTCCTAGATACCTGGTAAACAGGCTCCGAGCCCGCCATAAGTCTCGAGGGAACGGGAGCTGGCCCTCGACCCGGGTTCGACAGCTGCCCTCGAGCAACGCAGTTAGGGACGACTAGGGGTGTGCCCGTACATGGCCAGGGCTCGAGCCACGCTCTCGAGGCACCCCCAAGATGTATTCGAGGCCAAAGAAGGAGGTCGACGTAGGAATCCCCTCGAGGGAGGCATCAAGCCCTCGGATCCCGTCGTAGGGAACCGACATCCACACGACCACTCCTTGGCATTTTTTGAGGGCGCCTCCGGGCCACTAGCCGACTCCTAATGACCGGAGCACGGGCCCGCACTCGAATTCCCTCGCTAGCAGCTCGCTGGAGATCGTCGGAACTCGCCCAAACAGGGGTAGTGCGGCGTTCCCCACCCCTCCTCCTCCTCTCTGAAGAAGGAGCGTGAGGGTCGCACAACGAAAGACGGCTGGGACTCTGATCGACCTCACGCGCACGAGGCTCGGGGGCTCGGTCGCAATGAACCATTCCCAAATAAGACGTGCAAAAGACCTTGGAGGAGTCTCAACACTCCTCCGAGGCCTCGGGGGCTACACCCGGCGGGTGCGCTCGTGCGCCCCCACCAGAAAAAACTACGACGCTACGACTCCAGTTCATTAGCTAACAAACCTCTGGGAGAGTGATCCCACACTCACCCAAAGGCTCGGGGGCTACTGTCGGTACCAACAGTATGGGGTACCCACATCATCGATAATAAAAAAAGAAAACGACTAAGCCACAGTATAACGCAGCCCACCTCAAAACCGCACGTCAAGTCCGTCTCGTACGAGGCCGGCTCGACGGAGCGCCTCGACCGCGCTCTGGCTCCGACTCATACGAGGCACCCTCGACGGGAATGCCTCGACCACACCCTGTATGGCGAAGCACCTCGACCACACTCTGACTCGCATGAGGCCCAACAGAAAAATCTCCGACTCACGTGACCACAGGACGGGCGCTCGACCCCCTCACTTCACCTGCCCCAGGACAAAAGTCAAAGCATTTAATGAGATTACCTACTGAAAGGACCAAGATGCCCAAGAGGGAGGGTGAATTGGGCTTCTCTAAAAATTAATTGCAAGAATTAAATCCTACAAGCCGGAATTCACCCCTAGTGCCTACTTGTGTTCCTAGATATTATACCGGTAAAGAGTTTTACACCCTAATTTCCAATCCTAGTCTAGCATGGCAATTCTAGGAAAGTAAATCAAACAATAAATGTAAATACGAGAAAGTAAATGCTTGAAAGTAAGGGCAAGGAACACGGCGATGTTTTTCCGAGGTATCGGAGAGTCGCTACTCCCCACTAGTCCTCGTTGGAGCACCCGCGCAAGGGTGTAGCTCCCCCTTGATCCGCGCAAGGATCAAGTGCTCTCTACGGGCTGATTCTTCGACACTCCGTCGCGGTGAATCGCCCAAAACCGCTCACAAGATGAGTTAGGTCATCCACAAGCTTCGCCGGATGATCACCAAACTCCCAATCACCACCAAGCCGTCTAGGTGATGGCGATCACCAAGAGTAACAAGCTAGAACTCTCACTTGACCACAACGAGCCTAATGAGAAGGAGGATGCACACTTGCTACTCTCTAATCACTAGTGAGGAACTCTCATGCTTTGATTCTCAAATCACACTCCTCACTAGAGCTCTTGCACTCCCTTGCACTCCAAAGGTGTTTCACAGCTGAACAAATGAGCAAGAGACCTCTAAAAGAGGTGGTGGGGATGTATTTATACACCCCACAGTCAAAACGAACTGTTACCTGCCAACTCAGCAAAACGCGGGGTGACCGGACGCGTCGGTCGCTCGTAATGGTCGAAATTCTGAAATTTCGGCTGAGTGACCGGACGCGCTGGTCGCTCGTAACGGTCGAAATTCTGAAATTTCGGCTAAGTGACTGGACGCGCCAGTCAGGGGTGACCGGACACGTCCGATCGTGCAGGGAGCTTACTGTAACGAGACTAGATGCATGACCGCGTCCGATCGTTGATGACCGGACGCGTCCGGTCGTCGCAGGACCTTACTAGAACGTGACCGGACGCGCCGATCACACCTAGGTCGCGTCCGAACGAATGGTTTCCCTTAAGTGACACGTGTCGGTCTGACCACCGCGTCCGGTCCTCGCAAGAACCGCGTCCGGTCGTCAGCGCCGAAATGCAGTCGCGGTTTTGAACTGACCGGACGCGTCCGGTCAAGCCAAGAACCACGTCCGGTCAAGAGAAAAACTCTCTAAACTCTCCGAAACACGACGCAACTGTGGCAGAACCGCCTGAATTAACACACTTTTAGAGGCGCTGTCTTCCACTAGACACTAAGCACCCCAAAAGTGAGCCAAGTCAAGCAGTTCTGTCGAGCACACCCAACGGGAGAACTCGAAGCGTTCCACAATTTTACACCCAGGATCCAATAATGAGTACAAGCTTATAATACTTAATCCATTTCATACAACAAAGAGTCTCAGAAATTCTTTATTACAGTACCAAAGTTCAGAGTGCGATAAATTAAACAGCGGAATAAAACAACATCTAGCGGAGCGGTATAAGGATCCGTCTGTGCCCACCAGAAGAATCCTCCACACAACAGTTAGTTTCTCAAGCAGCACCTGCAACAAGGGTAAATAAACCCTGAGTACACAATGTACTCGCAAGACTTACCCGACTGGAAATATATTTCCCGACTCTCAAGGATTATGATAGGCTTTATGGCTTGTGGATTCTTGTTTGCGGAAAGCAATACTAAGAGTGAGTCCTTATTTAATTAAATTATTAACAGCCATGTTAAATTCATTATCCAACCTACTATGTAAGCACCTGTTCTATCATCAAGCAAGGGTTGAGCAATCAGAATCATTTTTCCATCTTTCATATGCCAGTTCTTACTACGGTGCCAGAGTGCAGTCAAGCCGTACCGTCACGTAGAAACGGCGATTCGCGAATCAATGTGCCCAGCTGGGTACCCCGAAAAAACACACGCCTCGCTTGTACCCCAGGCACAAGCAAGACCAACCCGTTCCCCTCCTGTCACAGGTTTCCAGGTCCCCGTCCAAACTTGGACTCCTAGCTCCCGTACTTGAGGCCCGGCCTCAATACGGTGCTAAGACCTCCACCTATCCCCGCCTCCAATCAGTCGGTCCGGAAAGAGCCGGAGCCCATGACAAGAGAGTAACAAGTCTTCCTAGCCCCCATCCGCTAGTATATGCTCGGGATAATAAATCTGTGACTTGACCGGGGATCCAGTGCAACGAACGGTCCTTAATCGACACGGACAGGGAAATAGTGCAACCAAGCTATGCCCCGTGGCCGCGGGACACAACCTGTTACACCCACCAATATCCATACCATATCCCTGCCCGGTCACCATTTCCTTTTCCATCATTTCATCATTAGTGTAATAATAATAATAACCACCTATTGTGAGTAACGACAGGTTACTCACGCTACCGATAAACCTAAGCAAAGCAGCTACACGATCCTGTACTAGTAAGACTCATGGGTAAATATATATATGCATGTGGATATCATAAAACTCCTGCAACATAAATGCACAACATATATATATATAATAATTTGCAAAATAAGGGTTATGCACCGGGGCTTGCCTTGGGCAGGCGCGGTGTCAGCAAAGTCAGTGACGGGTGGCTCTGGAACGTCCTCCTGCACGAGGATCTCCTCGTACTCTTCGATGACTTCGTCGTACTCCTGCTCGCCGAATGTCACGATCTCCAGTGGCTCGTCCTCTATATGCATGCAGTGATGATGATGCAATAATTAATATATAGGCAACCGCAACTCTTAAAATAAGAATACATCTACCAAGCTACAAGCTAACTCTAATGACTAATACGCAAAGTTACCTATTATTCCCACTAAACAAGTATGAAACATTTCATGTATTATCTTAGCAACTAAAGGCATCCTTATTGTTAATATCAATTTACTATATATATAATAAAACAAGGTGCACTAGCTACCATGCATCAAAAAAAAAAATTCATTCTCTAAATAACCATAATAAGCATTTCAAAATAATAAAGTAACCCTAAAGGTATCACTGAACTATACGAACTAATTACACTAATAGATAGATCATGAATTTAGGAATCTAACAAAATTTATTTCACAATCAATAAATAAATTCAAATGAGCTCTAGAGATGAAGAAAATGATATTATTGAAGCAGGCTAATTAGCTTGATTAACCAACTAATCTATTCGCACCTTTGCGTGTTCTTGGAAAAGGTAGAACACGAAGCAATGAATTGGATGCGAGATGCTGGTTACTTGATTTGAGAGAAATGAATGATCAGTGGAGCGAAACAGCTCGATGGCTTGGCATGTCCTTATAAAGGCAAAAGACGCGGGGAGGGAGAAGCTGGCTCGTTGCACGCGGTCACGGTCAGTCATGCTCGTACCGCTACCGTGCTGACAATGGGTCCGTATGGAAATGTGAACAATGTTTCGTCACCTAACAAGTCAAAGCAGAGCCAGTGCCTTCGGCTGTGTTTGTGATCAGCAACCCGACATAAATGTGAAAGGGAGATTCTGAACTTCTGATGATGCTTGTCGTGTCCTATCCATCAGTCAAGTCTTTGCCTGAAAGCAGGACAACGGCGGGCGAGCATACCGTGTGCGACGGGTGGGAGTGCTGGTTCATTTCAAGGAATTAATAGAGGAGGAGATCACAGGTCAAGGAAACATTAGAGAATAAGAAGATCAATTATAGACTAGCTGCCTCAGCTGATTATTGCAGCTCAGGAGAAATCGATAGACGTAGCTTTCACGGGTAAGAACAGATAAACTTGATTCGAGAGAAGCAAGTGAGCAGCGGTGCGAAATAGCTCGGCGTATCCTTTTAAAGACAGGAGACGCAGAAATGAAGAAACAAAGACGCGACAGCGACGTGTCATAAGGTTAGTGGCTAAACTAGCTTGCTTAAAGGTAATAAAACGGTGAGAGGGCGACAGGGTGCTGCGGATGAACAGTGCCTTCTACGAAGCTACAGTGTTTTCCACGCGTGAACAGTATTTTTCCACTCGTGAACAGTGTTTCCACAACTGCTACAGTGCCAACGAGTGGAAAAAAATGGTGCCTGACCTTTGCCTGCAAAGTACCTCAGCAGCGTACAAGTGGAGTGCTTAGCGGTCCGAACTTGCGAGTGATATTAATGCGTAGCGTGTGCGACACACTATGGCGGTGGTAGCGCGTCGTGCACGAATAATTTTGCAAGGTGATTAGCAAGCGAAGTAAAGGCGGGATAATTAGAACAACGAGAGATGACAGTGGCGCGTCGCGAGATTGATGGAGATAAAAATCTTGCCAAGTGGTATGCTAATAATTAGTGAATGACAATAATTTGTCATTTGACTTTGTGGCTATGGAGCTCTCACGTGAAGATACATGACGTGCTTGAAGGGCTACTTGGACTTTATGAAAAATATTTAGTGACTTGTTGACGCGGTAACACCGAGGGTGTTACAGCAACTTGAACCAAGTTGCTTCCAACTAAACTTTGAGCTATTCTAGAGCTGCCTAGTGCTAAGTTTAACAAGTGTGCACCACACCTAAACATAGGACTCACCTAGGTCAAGCTACCCGCTCATGCTCCCCTTTATAGTACGGCCAAAAGAGAAAACGAAGATCCTAATGACTATTCTGAATGTAACTTAACACCTTGACATCCGGAACTAACCGTCCTTAATCTTGACGTCACTCCTTTGAAAACCAAAACGATTTCCATCAGGGGGCATGAATACCATGGTGCCCTAAGCAGTTATCACTTCCATGACCTAACTTACCAAGGTTTCTGCAAAACACACGTTAGTCATGGTAATAAAGTGTTATCATCAATTGCCAAAACCAACTCTCGGGGCCTAGATGCTTTCAATCTCCCCCTTTTTGGTGATTGATGACAACACTAAGATTCAAAAGATAGGAGTTGAGGTTTTTGAACATGCTTGGTTCACATAAGCAAAAAGCAATAAGCACTGGAGATTAGGAATGCTTATGTGTTCCAAGCCAAAAGAGTGTACTTACAAGATAAGACATGCAACATTAGTACACAAAACGATATAGCTCAAAAGAAATCAGAGTAAGGCACGGAAGCACAACCTTATGAGCTATAAACAAACAAGTGACATTATTTAAAACTGTGACTAGATAAACAATATAGACTCAAGGTATCTCACACGACCACATGTCACAAGAATGCAATTACTGTAAAGTAAACATGATGCATGAGTGTAGCACACAAGAAAAGAACGAAAACCCTCTATCAAAAACAACGAAAACCCTCTATCAAAAACTCCCCCTGAATCTACTCTCTCTCCCCCTTTGGCATCAACCGTCAAAAGCTAATCTAAGGATCTGACGGGGGAACAGACGGAGTCGAGTCGGGTGCCGAGGAGCACGGAGTAATCACAAAACTGAGAAGTGTCTCCCTCGGACTCGGAGCTATCAGGCTGACCCTCTGAAGAAGCACACGGCTGTGAAGCGGTCTAGGTCTGAGCAACAGGAACAGGTACTGATGAAGTAGCAACAAGTGGAGCAGTCTCTGTGACCTGAGCCTGAAGTGAGCCAATAGCTGGGGGATCTGTCGAGGCAACGGACGAAGGAACTGTCTCTGTAGTGCCCGTCCCTGTCATAGGAGGAACAGCTGCCTCTGAAGCTAACAACCCTGATGAAGTAGCAAAAGTAGTGTGCGAGGGCGTCGGCTGACCAGTCAACTCGCTATATGTGGCACTAAGATCAACGAATGGTGTGCCGATCAAAAGGTGAGGGTGAGGCTGGTCTGAAGGAGTAAATCCCGTCTGAATAGGCGTATAGCTTGGGGACTGGAATGACTGAGGGACCTGCAGCTATGGAGAGGTGAACTGAAAGCTCGGCTGTCCCTGACTCGAAGGTCCACTAGACTGTAAGGCTGAAGTCAGGACAGATGCAGGTGGAGGAACCCCAACTGTGACTAGGTGACGCAGAAGATCCAAGTACTATTGTTCGCTAGCTGCACTCTGTCAATGTATCTCATACTGCTGACGCTACACTCAACTTGATGGCGCTGTATCTCAAGCTGATGTCTCTGGAACTCGTCCTGTCGAGCCTGTATCTGTGCAAACACGGCAGCTGTGTCCTGAGCCTGTCTCTATAGCTGAAGCTCCTGTCGCTCCTATGCCTGGGTCAGCCTCTCAAGAATAGCCACCATGGCTGGGTCTGAGCGGGAGGCTGAACCAGAGCCACAGGCCTTGTGGTCGTGAGGCCGAGGAGACCGATACCTGGGGATGGGCTGATAATCCTCATCAGTGCTGTCAGAGGCCTCTTCCTCAGCTATATCAGTGGGCTGAGCATCTAGATCTGCAAGCTCTACCTCAGCAAGACCCTGTATGGTCGCGTCCTGCTCAGCCGCTGTCTCAGGCACCTGAGGTCTCTCTCTCTGTCCTGGCACAGAGGCCTGCTCTCTCGTAACTGAAGCCCATAGCTGATGGATATCATACTCAGGAAAAGCAGTGGTAGTATCAGATATCTCAGCTCTAATCTCTAAAGGCAGCTCAAGTGCAGATCTGATGATGAAGCAAATCCAATGAGCATAGGGCAGCTGACGGTGTCCCTTGAAGCCTTCTGCCAGGGTATCCTCCATCTCACTAAGCATAAGATCCCAAATGTCAAACGGTGTCTGTGAGAGGAGGTGGTGAACAACCCATAGCTGCATCCTGGTCAATCCCTCTCTGTAACCAAGCCTGGGAAGAAGAGTACGCCTGACAATAGCATCCAGAACTCGGGCAAGCGGTGTCAAACTGGCAGGTGTGCGACGAGACCCTTCACCAAAAGGCTCACAGAAGCAGGGTTGGATCAGATCTGTAAGTGGCACAGTACCGCCATGAGGGCATCTAGGTGGAGCTGTCTGACCGAAACAGAGCTGGTGGATCTTCGTGTCTGAAGCTAGGAGTCTGAGAATCTCCCGCACTCTTGTGCAGTACAGTCTGAGGTCGCGGCCTCAGAATGCCAAGTGTATGAACTCATGGGCCGAATCAATCCATAGTGAAGCATAGAACTCCCTAACCCAAGTGCCGTAGTATGCACCTGTCCATCCAAGAAAATCTGACAAGCCCGGTAGAAAGGACAGGTGCGGATGAAGCTACTCATCCACTACCTCAATAAGTGACTTAATGCGACAGACCCTCTATGGTCGAAAGGCAATGCCACTGTCAACATAAGCTCTGTAGAAATCCTCCTGTAGAGGAGTATAGAAACCCTCTGAAGCTCTGGAGTCCCTCTGAGGTGGGAACCACCGGCTGACCTCAACAAATCTCAACCCTTGCACCTGACGTGCTGTAGCACCTCTCAAGTCAAAGTGCTCGACAGGGGGTGAACCTCTAACCCTGCGAGGTGGACGTCCTCCACGACGCTGGCCCTCTGGCCTAGGAGTCACCTGAGCTCGTGTGTGTGTGGAGCAGCGACGCGGTGGAGTCTGAGCTGGCTGCTCCTCTGTCCCCTCTGGAGCCTCTGCAGGTGGATCAACTGACATAGCATCTGCATCCTCTGTCACCTCTGTGCCCTCAGTGGTCTCAGTAGTCTATGTACCAAGCTATCGACCTTCAAGATGAAAGCGGCGCTCGCCAATGCGTATACCACTACTCCTGCCTCCCCTCTCTGCCTGCTCTGCTACATCTGCAACTGCCTGAGCTATCTCTGCATCTGTGAGGGTCTTCTTCTTCTTTCTGGCCATAACCTTTATGCGCTTGCCACGCGCAACCTCAAACAGAAGAGGAGGACTATCATCCCTGTCACTAGGAGCACCACCAGCGTTCTTGCAACGAACCATGGTGTCAAACTGTCGGGAATCCTCTGAAAGATGGTGTACTGACACTCAAGAGGCTTGGCCTCAATCCGTATCTGCAGGCTTGGCCTCGGATTCAAGCACAGAACTGCAGTCACCCCGACACACCGACAAACTCGCTGAAAAGACGGAATAGATGGATCTACTATAAGCAACATATATGATCTAAAAGGTACGAAACCCTAGAGATTGCAAGCATATAAGATAAGATGTGAATCGAAACGCTATGCTACCTCGGATTGTCGAGAAAACGGTGACGAGGTGAGATGACCTAGTTCGCGAGACTTCCCGAAGCACCGGACGAGCGCTAATTTGCAGAAACAAAAGATAATTAGAATTTCAATGATGAAATTACGGCAAACCCTAACAAGGAGATCAAGGTAACGTGAAACAACCTCGCGAAAGAAGACATCACGCGAAGAGACCTCGACGATGAACGACCGAAATCACGTTGCGCGAACCCTAGGGTTAGGGTTAGGGCAACACTTGCGGTGGCCAAGCAGAGGTGTGCGCGAGGGAGACAGTCAACGGCCTGCCGGAGGTAGAGCAGTAGGCAGTGACGGCGGCACGGCCAGGCGCGGTAGAGTGGCGGCGGCGCGGCAAGGCGGAGCAGGTGCGGCGGGGCAGCAGGCGCGGTGGGTGCGGGCTTAGGCAGCGCTGCGCGGGTAGAGGCGACGGCACAGCACGCCGGAGGAGGAGGGGAAGCACGGCGCGGCGGTGAAGGTCAGCGGGCGGCGGCGCTCCGAAGAGCTAGGGCTAGGGGACGGCGAAATCGGGCGATTTAGGGCAAGGGCGGCGGATGGATTGAAAACGAAGAAACGGAGACGAAGGAATATATGAGGGGTTAGATCCGCTCGAGAAACGATGACCGGACGTGGTGGTCGATTTGATCGGACGCGGTGGTGTAGCATCCGGTCACACTCCAGTAAGGTCCTGGAGCGACCGGACGCGTCCGGTTAGGACTGACCGGACGCGGACAGAGTCCGGTCGAGGGTTCTCCGGGAAAGTCATCGCGAATGACCGGACGCGGTGGTGGTTACCGGGACCGGACACGGTGGTCAACAGCAGCGCGTTCGGTGCTGCGTCCGGTCACAAGGTCAGCAGATGGTCTTCTGGATGACCGGACGCGCTGGTGGTCGCCGGGACCGGACGCGGTGGTGAAGCATCACTGCGTCCGGTGCAGCGTCCGGTGCAGCGTTCGATCCAGCGTCCGGTCACTGTTTTTTGCCTTCCTTCAATCCAAACTTCGACGTGACTTCTTCCAATCAAGTTCCAATTCAAAGAGACATAAATAAACACCAATTGGAATATGATATGAGTGACCTCACTCAAACCCCCAAGTTTCTCAAAAAAGTTTGCCTTAGGCTAATATTATTTTTAGGAAAATAGGCAACAAACACCCGAGGAGCAACGTATGGCCATGCAATAGAGTTTTTGAACCCTTGGGAGCGTCAAAATGCTCTCTCTACCCATGGACAAACACAGAGGTTGCTCAAAACTAAACCGAAAAGAAACGACAAAGCAACAACCATGCAAATGCAATGCAAAACAAGTAAGTAAAGCTAGGTTGCTTGTCAAGTTTGATCCACGGTTAGGCTTCTTCACTCCTCCAAAGGACGGTTATCATAACCGTGTTAGCCAAGCCCTAGATGCATTGTGGGTAATTAAACATGACATATAATACAATGCAATGCAAGGGACAACACAAGCTCATTTTTTAAAGTTACTAGAGTCAAGCACATTAAGTTCACTTCTCAACCTACAAAAACTAGCTTCATCCAAAGGTTTAGTGAAGATATCCGCTAATTGATTTTCACTTCTTACACCTTCTAGTGATATATCATTTTTAGCAACGTGATCTCTTAGAAAGTGGTGGTGGATATCAATGTGCTTGGTGCGAGAGTGTTGTATCGGATTATTAGCAATTTTAACGGCACTTTCATTATCACATAAAAGTGGAACCTTTTCAAGAACAATTCCATAGTCTAGGAGGGTTTGTTTCATGTATAAGATTTGTGCACAACAAGCCCCCGTGGCAATGTATTCCGCCTCGGCGGTGGGCAAAGCCACACTATTTTGTTTCTTAGATGACCAAGATACTAAAGACCTCCCAAGCAAATGGCACCCTCCGGATGTGCTTTTTCTATCAATTTTGCAACCGGCATAATCCGAATCGGAATAGCCAACTAGTTGGAATCTAGCTCCTTTGGGATACCAAAGACCAATGCTTGGGGTGTGCTTAAGATATCTTAAGATTCTTTTTACGGCACTTAAGTGAGGTTCTTTAGGGCACGCTTGAAAGCGAGCACACATGCACACACTAAACATGATATCGGGCCAAGATGCGGTAAGGTACAACAAGCTACCAATCATAGAACGGTAGAGAGTTTGATCAACCGATTTACCTCCCTCATCTAGGTCGAGATGTCCATTAGATGGCATTGGGGTCTTGATTGGTTTGCATTCTTCCATCTTGAACCTTTTGAGAAGATCCTTGGTATACTTTTCTTTAGAGATGAAAATCCCTTCTCTCATTTGCTTGACTTGAAAACCAAGGAAGAATGTGAGCTCACCAATTATAGACATCTCGAACTCCTTCGACATCAATTCACCAAATTCCTTGCAATATTCTTCATTTGTTGATCCAAAGATGATATCATCAACATACACTTGACAAATGAAGATCTCCCCATTAAGCTTCTTAGTGAAAAGTGTGGTGTCGACCTTCCCATTGGTGAAGCCCTTCTCAATGAGGAAGTCCCGGAGGCGCTCATACCACGCTCTAGGGGCTTGCTTTAGCCCATATAGCGCCTTGGACAACCTATAGACATGATTAGGATATCTAGGGTCTTCAAACCCGGGAGGTTGATTAACATAGACTAGTTCATTTATGAAGCCATGTAAGAATGCACTTTTCACATCCATTTGATATAGTTTCATATCATGATGTGATGCATATGCAAGAAGGATACGAATGGCTTCAAGTCTTGCAACGGGTGCAAAGGTCTCTCCAAAATCAAGACCTTCAACTTGAGAGAACCCCTTTGCAACTAGTCTTGCCTTGTTCCTCACCACTACGCCTTGGTCATCTTGCTTATTGCGGAACACCCACTTGGTTCCAATGACTCTTGCACCTTTAGGATGCTCTTCAAGTGTCCATACTTGATTGCGGGCGAAGTTGTTTAATTCTTCATGCATAGCATTCACCCAATCCGGATCTTGAAGGGCTTCTTCTACATTCTTAGGTTCAACACAAGAGACAAAGGAGTGATGTTCAACAAAAGAAGCAAGCTTTTGAGATCGAGTCATTACTCCCTTAGAAGGACTCCCTATGATGAGATCTTATGGATGTGCTTGAAGTAGAGGTGAGTTTCTTCTATCAACCACTTGAGGGGGTGGATGAGGAGCATCAACATCTTGAGCTTGTGCCTCGGCTTGTTCATGAGAGACATAAGTGTCTTTATTTTCAACTCTCTCATTCTTGTCATCATCTTGAGGCACATGTGATGAAGATGGTGGATCAACAATTTGTACATCGTCTTCATCATCTTTTGGCTTGATGTCTCCCACCGGCATGTTCTTCATTGCCTCCCTCAAGGGTTCATCACCTACATCATCACAATTCTCAATTGCTCCTTAGGAGCCATTAGATTCAACAAATTCCACATCATATGTTTCTTCAACCAAACCGGTGGCATGGTTAAATACTCTATATGCTTTGGACTTTGATGAGTAACCAACAAGAAAACCAATATCACAATGTCTTTGAAACTTCCCTAGGTGTTGACGCTTCTTGTAGATGTAGCATTTGCAACCAAACACCCAGAAGAATAAGACGTCCGGCTTCTTCCCATTAAACAACTCATAGGGGGTCTTGCCAAGAAACTTTTGTAGGAAGAGGCGATTTGAAGCATAGCATGCGGTGTTGATTGCCTCGGCCCACAACTTCTCTGAAGTATTGTACTCATCTAACATTATTCTTGCAAGAGTGATCAAAGTCTGGTTCTTTCTCTCAACTACACCATTTTGTTGAGGAGTGTAGGTTGAAGAAACTTCATGCTTGATTCCAATTTCATCACAATAAGCTTTAATGTTGGTGTTGTCAAACTCTTTGCCATTGTCACTTCTAATTTTCTTTATCTTGACTTCAAATTCATTTTGAGCTCTCTTCGCAAACTTCTTGAAACAATTGGCCACTTCGGATTTGTCATGAAGAAAGAAGGTCTATGTGTACCTTGAGTAGTCATCCACTATCACAAGACAATAAAGATTACCACCCAAGCTCTTGTAGGTTGTAGGCCCAAACAAATCCATGTGTAGAAGTTCTAGCACTCTTGAAGTTGACATGAAAGCTTTGGTTGGATGAGTGTTTGCAACTTGTTTGCCCGCTTGATATGCACTACAAGGTTTGTCCTTTTTAAACTTTACATCCTTCAATCCTCTCACTAATTCTTTCTTCAATAGCTTGTTGAGAGTGTTCATTCCAACATGAGCAAGCCTCCTATGCCACAGCCATCCAAGTGAGGTATTGGTGAATAAACATGTCATCAAGTTTGCATCTTCGGAGGTGAAGTCAACAAGATAAAGATTGTTGTATCTAAAGCCTTTGAATATCACTTGCTTGTTATCTATCTTTGAAACTACCACTTCATTTGGTGTGAACAAGCATTGGAAGCCAAGGTCACAAAGTTGCCCAACGGATAATAAGTTGAAACTCAATGAAGCAACATAGAGCACATTTGAGAGTGAGTGATCATTTGATATTGCAATCTTGCCTATACCCTTGACTTTGCTCTTTGAATTATCCCCAAATGTGATCTTCTCTTGACATATCCCATTCTCTTCAATGGAGGTGAACATACGAGGATCACCGGTTATATAGTTCACCTACACACAAGAGATCAAGCTTTTTGTTTATGGACCCACACTTGAGAGGGACCCTTGACTTTCTCTACTAGTGACTTGGCAACCCATATTTTCTTAGGCCTATTCTTGTTTGGGGGACCCAAGAACATAACTTTCAACTTTCCATTTGAATCTTTGCTACTAGAACCTTGCTCAATGCTTTCAATCATCATAATTGCTTGACTCAACCACACTCTTGCCTTTGCTACTAGAACCTTGCTCAATGCTTTCAATGATCAAGTCATCACATGATGTAGCTATATCACACTTAACAACTTTGTTAGTAGCATCATGTGTCTCAAGAACAAGTTCATTAGCAACCAAAAGACTATCATAGTCAATTTTCAATGTTGTATATTTGTCCTTTAGAGAGTTATGCCTAGTGATGAGCTCATCATGCTTCTTCTCAAGTTTATCATGTTGATCTCTAAGCTCTTTATTAGAAGTTTTGAGCTCCTTGAGAGTGGAAGACATAATTTCATTTTGATCTTTGAGCTCACCACTAGCCTTTTGAGCACTTTCAAGCTTAGATGAGAGTGATTCATTTTCATTTTGAAGTTCATCATTTTCATTTCTAGTCCTTCTTATGACCTTAGTGTATTTGTTTAACAATTTTACAAGTTCATCATAAGAAGGTGCATCATATTCATCATCACTATCACTATCATCATCATCATCACTATCATAGTTTTGTACCTTTCGTTCACCCTTGGCCATAAGGCATAGGTGAGTGGTGGACGATGATGGTGATGGAGGCGGTGAAGGTGGTGATGAAGATGTCGGTGAAGATGATGGCCCCATTACAAATGCGGCAACCTTCTCTTTCTCATCATTGTTTTCATCTTCGGAGGACTCATAAGATGATTCAATATTGGTGAGCCAATCACCAACAATGTATGCTTTTCCTCCCTTCTTCTTCTTGTGGAACTCCTTCTTCTTGCCATCCTTCTTCTTGTATGGCTTGTTTTTCTTCCTCTCTTCTTCTTCATCACTTGAATCATTTTTCTTGCCCTTGTTCTTGTTCTTGTACTTGTCTTTTGGAGGTCTAGGGCATTGATGAGCTAAGTGGCCAAGTTCACCACAATTGTAGCAATCCATCTCCGAGATTGGCTTTCTTTTGCTACTTGTGAAGAATTTCTTTTTCTTGCCATCGAACTTGACGCCACTCTTGTTGAGCTTCTTTAGCATTTTGGTGGTCTTCCCCACCATGAGTGCAAGTGATTCATCATCAACATCACTTTCACTTGAGCTCTCTTGCACCATCGTGGCTTGGCCCTTCTTCTTCTTCTTGTCATGGCTAGCTTTGAAGGCCAAGTCTTTCTTCTTGAAAGATGATGAGCCCTCTTTCCGGAGTGATGTGCATGTACATCTCATGAGCATTGATCTTCCCCAATACTTGTGTCGGTGTTGCGGTGGAGAGATCACTTTGGTGAAGCACGGTGACGATGTGACCATACTTCTCAACGGGAAGAACACTCAAGATCTTCCTTGCAACATCCGATTGGCTCATTTGAGTGAGCCCAAGAGCATTGAGGTCCTCTATAAGAACATTTAGACGAGTGTACATGTCATTAGCACTTTCTTTGGGAAGCATCTCAAAAGAATTAATTTTCTTTAAAGCAATATGATAGCGTTCCTCACGCTCACTCTTAGTTCCCTCATGGAGAGCACAAAGGTTTTCCCATAATTCATGAGCGTTCTTTGCATTACGCACACGATTGAAGATATCCTTGCCTAAGCCCCGGTAGAGTGCATTTTTGGCCTTTGCATTCCACCGGTCGTACTTCTCCTCGTCACCAATTGGGTTGGCGGGATCCTTGATAGCGGGAAGCCCTTGGGTTGCGGCTCTAAGACACCCAACATCTATGGCTTCGAGATACGCCTCCATATGGATTTTCCAATATGGAAAATCATCCCCCTCAAAGGTAGGAGGTGGTCCTTCCCCGTTAGACATCTTGCTCTAGGCGGTAAAGCCTAAATTAGGAGCAACTCTGCTCCGATACCAATTGAAAGGATCAAGATGCCCAAGAGGGGGTGAATTGGGCTTCTCTAAAAATTAATTGCAAGAATTAAATCCTACAAGCTAGAATTCACCCCTAGTGCCTACTTGTGTTCCTAGAAATTCTACCGGTAAAGAGTTTTTCACCCTAGTTTCCAATCCTAGTCTAGCATGGCAATTCTAGGAAAGTAAATCAAGCAATAAATGTAAATACGAGAAAGTAAATGCTTGAAAGTAAGGGCAAGGAACACGGTGATGTTTTTCCGAGGTATCGGAGAGTCACCACTCCCCACTAGTCCTCATTGGAGCACCCGTGCAAGGGTGTAGCTCCCTCTTGATCCGCGCAAGGATCAAGTGCTCTCTACGGGCTGATTCTTCGACACTCCGTCGTGGTGAATCGCCCAAAACCGCTCACAAGATGAGTTGGGTCATCCACAAGCTTCGCCGAATGACCACCAAACTCCCAATCAGCACCAAGCCGTCTAGGTGATGGCGATCACCAAGAGTAACAAGCTAGAACTCTCACTTGACCACAACGAGCCTAATGAGAAGGAGGATGCACACTTGCTACTCTCTAATCACTAGTGAGGAACTCTCATGCTTTGATTCTCAAATCACACTCCTCACTAGAGCTCTTGCACTCCCTTGCACTCCAAAGGTGTTTCACAGCTAAACAAATGAGCAAGAGACCTCTAAAAGAGGTGGTGGGGATGTATTTATACACCCCACAGTCGAAACGAACCGTTACCTGCCAACTCAGCAAAACGCGGGGTGACCGGACGCGCCGGTCGAAGTGACCGGACGCGCCGGTCGCTCGTAACGGTCGAAATTCTGAAATTTCGACTGAGTGACCGGACGCGCTGGTCGCTCGTAACGGTCAAAATTCTGAAATTTCGGCTGAGTGACTGGATGCGCCGGTCAGGGGTGACCGGACGCGTCCGATCATGCAGGGAGCTTACTGTAACGAGACCGGACGCGTGACCGCGTCCGATCGTTGATGACCGGACGCGTCCGGTCGTCGCAGGACCTTACTGGAACGTGACCGGACGCGCCGATCACACCCAGGTCGTGTCCGAACGGATGGTTTCCCTTAAGTGACACGTGTCGGTCTGACCACCGCGTCCGGTCCTCGCAAGGACCGCGTCCGGTCGTCAGCGCCAAAACGCAGTCGCGGTTTTGAACTGACCGAACGCGTCCGGTCAAGCCGAGAACCGCGTCCGGTCAAGAGAAAAACTCTCTAAACTCTCTGAAACGCGACGCAACTTGAACTAAGTTGCTTCCAACTGAACTTTGAGCTATTCTAGAGCTGCCTAGTGCTAAGTTTAACAAGTGTGCACCACACCTAAATATAGGACTCACCTAGGTCAAGCTACCCGCTCATGCTCCCCTTTATAGTACGACCAAAAGAGAAAACGAAGATCCTAACGACTATTCCGAATGTAACTCAACACCTTGACATCCGGAACTAACCGTCCTTAATCTTGACGTCACTCCTTTGAAAATCGAAACGATTTCCATCAGGGGGCATGAATACCATGGTGCCCAAAGCAGTTATCACTTCCATGACCTAACTTACCAAGGTTTCTACAAAACACACGTTAGTCATGGTAATAAAGCGTTGTCATCAATTGCCAAAACCAACTCTCGGGGCCTAGATGCTTTCACCTACTCCCACCAACTGGTATGGTCGCAACCAGGATCGACATGTGAGCAATGCCGGTGTCAGCCTTCACTGTTTTACTGCCCATCCTAGGATGGGAGGTGAAAGCTGTCACTGTACACGCCTTACCGTACACTGTTTACCGACGATCACCCTCGAGGGAAGATACGACAAGACCCGTATTCCACAATCTCAGGGATTCGGCCTTATCCGTTCGACCTCGACCCGGCCTCGACCCGGCCTCGACGCCTAGCACAGTTCAACAGGAAGGAAAGGCCGGCATGGCACAGTGCTCCGGGTCATTCCGTCGTCTCATCCCTGACGTCACCATCGTATCCAGGGATGGCCGGCCATTTCTAGGGCATGTCGCTACAGTCACCTCGACAGGGATCGACATAACATCGTCTCAAGGCTCCCCGGTACCCTGGCCTCCTCCGACCCTATAAAAAGGGGAGGCCAGGACCCTACGAAGACAGGGACTACGGGCAAGACACAAGATAGAGATCAACATCTCAAGCAATTATCCTTGTACTCTTTTTTCTCTCTTTGAGACTTGGGCTCGTCACCCTCTCTCGCAAGCTTGTAACCCCTACACAAGCACCCCGGTGCAAGGAAATACAAAACTCTCTCCCCCCGCTGGACGTAGGGCATTCTTCGGCCCGAACCAGGATAAACCCCCGTGTGTTTTCCTTGCATCACCATCCAGGATAGGGACACGCAGCATTTACTAGTCGGTTTAGGACCCCCTCGGGACCGGACACCGACACAATTGTAGAATTGAATAAGCAAAATATAATCTTAAAAGCCTAGCATGACAGAGACGTAGTACACAATTCTAGAATTGGGTAAATCTAAGTTAGTCGAATTGGAAACTAGCTAGATAAACACCATAGGTTGACAAGTCCTACTATCACTGCCTCTATACTCCATTCATTCCAAATTATAAGTCACTTTGACTTTTTTGGTACATCTATTTTACTATGCATCTAAATATATATTGGGGTATCTAGACACATAGCAAAATAGATGTACCAAAAAGTCAAAGCGACTTATAATTTAGAACGGATGGAATAAATTGCAAGAACAGAAGTAAAATATACAAAGTAGAGACTAGAAAGTGATCAAACAACATACACTTGAGGATGGCACAAGATATATTATTGTGGTATGGTGACTTGCTTGTCAGTTATCACCTACATACGTATACACGTTGAGGCGAGTCCAAGGATCACCGTGCTCCTCTACAAGATCAACAAGTCCTCAAGGTTGGCTCCAACGTGAGAGCTTGTCAATGAGCTGGCTAGATCACAAGGTGCTTCTCCAAGCCTCATATGCACTGGAGTGGTTCTCTTCGCCTCTAAGGCTAGAATGAACCCAATAGTCCCTAACAATCACCTCTGGAGCACATCACATCTCCAGTTGAGTGTTTCACGGAGTATCCGCTAACCCAATCCATCTAGGTGGCGATAATTATCAAGAGTAACAAAAAAAATATATCCTAAGGTCACCATATTCTAAGGCGATCATCTCTATTAATCGACTATTTACATAGATGATTGGCTTAAAACGTAAATGATTTGCCTAGACCTGCCTCGTTATGTTTAGAGGCGACACCTGCAATCGCAGTCTCTGTTAACTAGATTAATTGTGTCTCCTGAAATTTTAGAGTATTAGTTATTCATGATTGCATTGATCCGCAAAATAGGAATGGTGTGGTGTTCAAGTCATTATGATCATCACGTGCTACTGCTAGTAGTAGATCTGTTTAGCCTTTTAGTTGGGAGGTGTGGTCAGTTCGTTAATCTTCCTCGGCCTGGATGATAACTTCGATTGGAATTTTGTTGGTACAATGGTACTTCTTTCCAGCTACTACCACCTTCGGTACTAGCTAGGCTGTAGCTTGAAAGCTAAATCTTGGATACGCCAATAATGATGATGATGTGATCTCATGAACTTTCTCATTATACGACATATATAATTGCACCTTCGAGTGGCAACATGTTTTTTGTTTTAGAAAATGACCTTTTTCACATGACAACACGGACCTGTGTAAATTAGGCGCGTATATAGCATCATCAGCTTCGTGTTGCCCTATTCGCTTGCCTTATAAGCCGTACTTTTTCAGTCAACGAACAGTGTTTTTCTCTTACAACAAATCAGCGAATAGTACTTTCAGCCATGACTTTTCAAATAATGGAATTGCTCGAATTGCATTGTAGCTACTGATAAATCATGCTGGTTGCTGGCATGCCTCAGTTCCATATACACACTGCACATAGGTACAGATCGAGTATATATATGCACAAGATTCTAAGGTGACAACGACGACATGGGTTATATGTATGACTCATATATGGGGCCTGTTGAACATGAAAGCATGTAGGGTGAGAGTTAATCACGCAATGAATATTTTCATTAGCCACGCGCAGATATATATCCAGAGTACACGTTACAACGAAAGGAAATAATACAGAAGGAAATATCATATCATGATTGTTGTCGTGTACAGAAGATAAGGGACTGGTAACGATTCTGTTGTCGTGATTACAGAGGTTGGATTGATATGTCTAACCACTCCCCCCCACCCCCACTCCGTAGCCTCAATGTCGTCCTCAGCCACAACCATTGAGTCTGGAGCGAAAATTGGTGAAGACAGTTGTCGGCAGCCCCTTGATGAAGATATCGGTGTTATTGAGACGAGGTTGGTACCCCATTGAGGAAAGAGGGAAATGATATGTAGGGAAGGAAAAGGACAAATGAAAAATAAAATCCTTTAACCCACTGATTGTAGGACCTCATGTGTTGGGATGGATATATGTGATATATTTTTGGCAGTCTGTTGGGAGAGGAGAGACAAAATATCATTACTAATAGTAAGAGATCTCTTGTATGTACTTTTGAGGGATAAAAAAAATAAGTACTATGTTGGAGATGCTCTAAGGCCAATCTCAATGGTGGGTTCTATTGTGTTGTTTCCAAAAGTGTCACATCATCGTAACATGATTTAGTTGATGAATGAAATATCCTCTCTCAACAACCGTGTGCAGGAAGACCAGAAAGGCCACTAGCAGCTTGATTGAAAGCGAGTGCAGCCAAATGCATCGCGACGAACGAGATCTGGACATCCTGGGGCAAGGTACGAAAGAGGACGTGATGGCGGGGCAGCGGCGGCAACCAGTATTGCGGAAAGCAACTGACGAGGTCCGTGGCGAGAGTAGTGACACCCGAGCAGATTACGGGATGTCGTGCTTTTGCCTGACGTAGATAGAGAGGAGAGTGTGTCTAAGAGAGGAGAGAGAAGGGGAGACAACTAGGTAGGGTAGGTAGGAGGGTATTTTGGTCATTTCTATATTGGTTGGTTGCTACTTAGCTCATTATATTTGCTGCTAGTTCTCAACTCATGAGATCCATGTAGACTTGTCTTGTAACTAAGTAGTCATGCTACTCTCTTACTTTTATTACCATTATTCAATATTCAAAATTACATTGTTTTCAATGGCATAATCTAGCCCCATAACAAGAGCTACTTTTTTTTTTGAGGAATTGAGCTAACTTAGTTCTTTCCCTTCCTAGTCTCTTTCATCCATCAAGCTTGTTAGCAAAAAGAGTTTAGACAGCACAGGGTAAGAGACAAAAGAACAACCCAATACGAAATAAAGCATTTGATTTAATCTTGATAGCGCATGGAAATACGAGCTGTGCAGAGGGTAGATGCATCAGTTGCGTGTAAGATTATCTACTTTTCACTCGTTTGCTTTTTGCCTTTTCTTAATAGATTAAACATGTTTACAGAAAAAGAACAGAAGCATTTATATAGGATCTCAAATAAGTACATACTATTATAAAAATATGTTTGATAATAAATCTAACGATACTAATACAATTAATCTTTTTATAGAAATCAATGGATGGTTTGATTTATGACAGAAGTAAAAAGATGGAGATAGCATATTAGTATTACTAAATCAGTACTCCCTCTCCTAAATAAGTACACATTTCGCACTTTGAAAAGAACAAACATTTTTAAGTTTAATCAAATATATATAAAAAAACACTAAGCTTTATGATAACAAATATATATCATTAGATTAATTGTGTCATACATTTTCATAACAAGATATATTTAGAGATACCAATATATCAATACAATTTTCTATAAACTTAATTAAACTTAAGATTTGTTGATTTCTCAAAATACAAGATGACAACTTATTTTGGAACGGGGAGTATATAACTACTTTTGTAGGCAGCCATGATTCCATGAAGAATCATGTGTTTTTCCCGTTGTTTGTAGTTAAATTTAGCAAATTAACAAATGGAGACACGCGCTCTTAAAGGTCCTACCGACTACCGTACCATCAACATGGTCGCACGTACACTGGACAAGTACTATCATCATCATAATGATGGGACAATTGGTGCTGCATGATTAGATTGTAATGGTACAGTACTAGGGATACACGTACTACAGCGAGATACGCGTACACAAACCGGCAGGCAAATGATTTAGACTTATTTAGCTGTACTTATATTCATCTCAACTTACGCGTAGTGAGATTATGTAAAATTAATAAATTTTAACATTGATCTACTTCAATGCATATGAATTAAGATAAATACGGCCAAACAAGCTCATAGACACTCTAGCAGTCTAGCTTGTTTGGAGCTAGAGATATGTTAACAAGAAATTCTCCATTGGTGGTTAGATTACCATTTCATTCGCGTGAGAAGAATTTTTAAGACATAGTATTTTTTTTTTGTAAAAAATAAACAACTGCGTTCGGCGTTAGATGTCACTGACCTCGTGTACTAGGAGGGAAGAAGGCTCTACATTCAGAATTTGATTCTTTATGGCGCCATGGAAAATGTGTGTAGGAGCTCAAATTAAACCAGAAATGTTGTATGGCTGTTATAAAGAGTGCTTTATTTTTCATGTAAAAAATTCTTTTCAGTCCTATCTGTTTTCCACTTTAGGTTGTGGAAAGCAATTTTTATAAGGGCTAAAGTAACAACGAACATTTTCTCAGCTTCTACGATCTAACACGTAGATTGTCACGACAAAGTCACAACTACACTAGTTTATCGTGGGCCCATGTCAAACAGAGAAAGCGGTAGAAATCCATGTTGCCAAACGACTGTCAGTATTTAATCCTGATCCTAGTACACTTCAACTTTGCACGGTCACTCTCCCCATTAGTATGTACGGAGTTCCCATCGTTTTCGTTTTAACTAAATATATATTACAAAATATTAATATTTATGATACATAATTAGTATTATTAAAAAGATCTTTAAATCTAGTTTTTTTTAATAAATTTATTTAAAAATATAAATATTATACATATTTTTTATAAATCAAGTCGACCGCGCCGAGCACGATATTATAAATATTATACATATTCTTTATGGCAGATCCACCGCGCCGTGCACGATATTTATCTGGAGACCGAGGGAGTGCAGAGTTGAAAGAGCGCCGTTGGCTGTGTTTACTTCCTTAAAAAAAAAGTATTGTGTAAACAAAAGATTCTCCGTCACATCAAACTTGTGATACATGCATGAGTACTAAATGTAGATGAAATCAAAAACTAATTGTACAGCTTGGTTGTACTTTGCGAGACGAACGTTTTGAACCTAATTAGTCAACGATTGGACACTATTTATCAAATAAAGTCAAAACATGCTACAGTACTTTTTTTACACATTTTCGCGGAACTAAGGGCCTGTTTAGATGCAAAAAAATTGGCAAAATGGACACCGTAGCATTTTCGTTGTTATTTGACAATTAGTGTCCAATCATAGTCTAATTAGGCTTAAAAGATTCGCCTCATGGATTTCGTCTAAACTGTGTAATTAGTTTTATTTTTTATTTATATTTAATGCTTCATGCATGCGTTCAAAGATTCGATGTGACGGAGAATGTGAAAATTTTTGCAAAATTCTTGGGGAACTAAACCGGGACTAAACACAACCGTTGTTTCGTTCATTCATTCATTCTCGGAAATTGTGCCTTTGTTGGCTTTCGAATAAAAAATAAATAGAATGGCGCCTCTGCTTTTTTTTTTTAAGCAGAGAATGGCGCCTCTCCTGGCCGGCGTTCCGTTGCCGTTGCTTCCCATGCTGCCGTCCGTGGGCCGTGGCGACCGACCGACGGCTCCTCTGCTCAGTCCCCACGGACGGACGGCGACGGCCGCCCCGGAGCGACGACTGCGCAACCGCCCAGCGGCAGCGGGGGACGCGGGCCCCGCCCGGGCACATGCGCCGAGGCGGAGGGAGGAAAAAGGTCGCTGGGCCGCTGGGGGCGGGACTGACAAGCGGACAGCAACCGTCGTCAGGTGCACGAAAACAGCCAAACCCCTCCAGCAGCCCCCGCCTGCACTGCCCTCCGAAGTCTCAACGCTCGTCTACACAAAGCTCGTCTGAGAGATAAGGGAAACAAAACAAAAGCTTACGTTACGTCTCCAATAATAAAAAGAATAAAAATACTAGCAGAACAGGTCAAGAGAACTTTGGACAGGAATCCCGCGCCCCGTAAGTTAACCCGTCGCTGCAATCTCGCAGTCAGGCGAATCTTTAACGACTAATGCAGGCAGCAGTGGTTAGTACTACAGACACAGTAGTACTAAACTACTTCACCCAACAATGCACTATGCTGTGCTAATCCGATTCCTATCAGAACCACCAGTCTGCTAGCGTACTCAATGCAGTCGACTAGTTGAGGCAGCTGAGCTATAGAAGAGAGAACGAGGAGTCCGGGAGAGGGAGGAAGGGGGAGGGGACCAAGAGGAAAGCACACAGCAGCTGGTGGCCGTGGCCTGCTGCGGGTTCGCTTTGCTTGTCGATTTGACGCCCCCCGCGCGGGAAGGGAAGGGAAGGAGGAGCAAGGGCGCTGATCAGAGGGAGAGGAAGCAGGAGGAGGAAGACGCCAATGGCGCCGCCTAGAATTCCGACCGTATCTACGGTACGTACTACTACTGCTTTCATTTTTCTTTTTTTTTTCTGGCTCATTTTGGATGCGTGGGGAGAACCTGGGCGGCTTTGGATCCTCGCATTTATCGCTCGCTCCGATGCACCATCGCACGCGCGCAACGCCACTCCACTCCACTCCAGTCGCCTCGAGGCCTGAGAGCATTCGAGGAGGGAGGGAGGAGATCCGATTCTGAGCCGAGCAGAGCTCCCCCGCCGGCCCCGCCGTACCTGCAGGCTGCAGCCGCTCGCTCAGCTCATCAGCTGTGCGCCTGTGCCTGTGGCTGTGGACTCCACTCCCCCCCTCACATGGCGAGAGAGGAGAGCCGCTGGTGAGGGTGAGTGAGGTGCGGTGCGGTGGTGCCCGCTAGTAACTCGTCCCTTTCACTTTTTTCCCCTTCCCCGGCTCGTGTTCTTGCGCGCTTGTCCGCCTTTGCTTGTTCGCCCTCCTTCTCCCCCTCTCCCGTCCTGTGAGCTGGCCGGGCATCGGGCAATGCCGCTTTTCCGATCCCACCTGCGCCGCGCTGTCCTACTGACCTAAAGCGGAGTCACGGAGGTAGTAGAGGGGAGAGAGAGAGGCACTGAGAGTTGAGTTGAGTTCCTCACGGAGAACGAGCGAGCGAGGGTGGGTGTCCTTGTGCGTTCGCTCTTGTGATGCGCGGCATTCTCCGTGCGCCCGTTTAATTCCGCCCAGGTACGTATCTATCAATGCCGCCATTCATGGCGTCTCCTCCTCCGTCCTCCCCAATCGTCCCTGCTTCTTGCTCCGCTCGCTATGCTGTACTAGTGCTTATTGCTTCGTATTTATGCCCCGTTTGGCAGTAGCCGTTTTCTGCCAAACGGGGTAAAATGAAATGGCTTCACCGATGAAGCCTCTAAAAACGTGCTCTCACATAGCTTTGGGGTGAGAAGGAGCCAAAAATAGTGGCTTCTCTCGGCTTCACCTCATCCTACGTGGCGTTCTGTAAGAGCATGTTTTAAGAAACTCTACATGTAGAGCTGTTTTGCCAAACAATTTACCAAAACGGCTCTAAGTCCACCGATAGAGCCGTTCATGAAGCTGAAACACAAAAAAAAAAAAAAAAAAAACTTCGCTGGTGAAGCGGAGCCGTGCCAAACGGAGCGTTAGTACTGCTCAATGGAGTTCTCTCAAGCGCCCCCGCGTTTTCTTTCCCTCTCTCTCTTTCCCTCGCTCGCTCTTCCGCTTCTCCGCTGAAGTTGGGTTCGGCTCCGGGAAAGGTGGGATTTTGAATCCATTGGCGGCGGATTCCTCTCGGGGGTTTAGTAGGTGAAAGATGGGATTTTGAATCGATTAGCGGCGGATTCCTTTCGGGGTTTTAATAGGTGATTGATTTCAGACTGTGCCATGTGCTCAATGATTTCGCCTTCATTCGCGCCTCCCTCTATGTTCGCCGCCGATTGATTTTGATTTCTCTCACTGCCTCCCTCTTCAACGGGGAACGGGGACTAGTAGTCGGTGGCCACAAGAATTACTGTTCCATAGGTGAAAAGTAGCTCAAGCCGGTGTTCTTCGGTTTTGGTCCTTGGGAGTTCTGCCCATTGCATTTTCTTCGGGGGGCGTCGCCTGTTTTTCCTGAGATTCTACTCTACCGTGGTCGGGTTTTGTGTGATCATAAGCAGTGTCAGTGTGTGTGAAAGTGCTGCCAAGTTGTGCTAAGAGCCTGTTTAGTTGGCATGCGTACCCAAAAAGAGAACCCAAAAAGTGCTGCAGTACCTGTCACATCAAATCTTCCGGCACATGCATGGAGTACTAAATATAGACGAAAGAAAAAACTAATTACACAGTTTAGTTGTAAATCATGAGACAAATCTTTTGAGCCTAATTAGTTCATGATTGGACACAAATTGCCAAATAAAACGAAAAGTGCTACAGTAACCGAACCTAAACTTTTTCACCAAACACTGCCTAAAGAAAGGAGCCGGTGGTTTGCTGCACATGTTGACGGGGACCAATTTTTTTTCTCCTGTTTTTCTTTGCCAAGTTGAATCATCCTAGGCGAGATGTCCTTCTCTTGCTCAACAGATGTGTGGAGTACGCATAATAGTATTTGTTTGGCCTCATTCTATGAGGACCAAGGAATTTGGATGCTTATGTTGTATCAACGTGTTAGTTTTAGTTCACAAAATATTCTGATAGAGAAGGATCAGCTGCTACCTGCCTTTGGACCATCATGCTACGAATATTTAATTCCAATAGTCTCTACCTTTCACAGTTTCTGTTACACAAGTTAGAACTGCATTTTTCATAATTTGTTATCATTATTTCTCAAGTGATAATTTATACTGCATTTTTTTATTCATAGTAATCAGCATCTCTGCTTATGGTGCACAGTTGTCTCTCCAATGCCAAGTATTGATCTCTCAGACCTGCACATGGTGATAGCCCCGAAGAGGGAGAAAGCAGAAGAACCACTTTTGATCTTTTGAGTGGTTCATGGTTATGGATCGTGCGGGTTGGCTCTGGAGGCGCAAGTCGTCGGATAAGAGCCCCGGGGGTAGTGACAGCTCTTTGTCCGTGTCGTCACATTCTGAGCAGTGCTCTGATGATCAGGTTCAGCACCATGCCTTAATTTGTGTCCTGTACATTTTTTTTATTTCATCAGTACAGTTTGGTCACAGCTATTACTTTTTTACTTCACGATAATGTATTTGGAGTTTACCATAATTTTTTGAGAATTGTAGTTCTTTTCAGTTGTATGACACTGGAATTTCCTAGGGAGGAAGTTTCCTAATATTTGGGTAATCATTGGTAATTTCCTTAGTTCTACTGATGCTAGAACTCATTGGTAGTCGTGTATTAGTTAGATTAATTAACTCAAGTGGGAGTTCTGTAAACTTGATCTGCTGCTGCCTTTCACCCTGATATTTGGCTGGTTGATCCACTGTTTAGTGTTTAGTCATGACCCATGTGTTTTCTAACTATAAGAAATTCATATTTCGTTACCCTCGCTAAAATGATCAGCTATCAGGTCTTCTTAAATTTTTCTTTTACTTGTTTTTCCCAATATAAATAAGCAATGAACACATTTGAGGGATTAATGCAGATTTTGCTCAGTCTTATTTTCAGCCTATTGTCTCTCTTCGCCTTTAAAATTGTTGAATTACCAGATGAGAATACCACCTTTTCTTTTTAATGGACAGATGGAATCTGAATTAGTACCATCTGATAATTTTCTTTGGCCACATCACATGATTTAGCCCACTAGATTTGGCGAAAGGGATACAATGTATTATTGAGTAAATAGATTTTAGGTCTTTGAAGTTACATTTATTTGACAGTTTGACTTAAATTTTCCTAGGGTATTAAGTTACACAACATCAATCACATTAAATGTACTTTTTTGTTAACAATCAAAATCTTTGCATTTCCTTGGAAGAACAGTGTGATTTGACCACTCAAATGGTGATAAGTATGCCAGCTAAGGATTTTTTAACTTAGTCTAGACATAGATAACTTCTAGTGCTAGCTCTGGGACACAATTTGAATGCTGAAACAAATGATTCACTATTTCTATGAAAATAGTTGGTCTATATGTTAAATCATGAGATTTAAGTCCCATCTCGGATAATACTTTGCGATTTCAGGGTCAATCTCAATCCCCTGGAGCCTCTTCAAGAAGTAAGTATGATTACAGCCAAGAAACTGGAGCGGCAAGATCCTTGAATGGCAAGCTAGCAGCAGGGGTCAATTTGAACAATTTTAATCCAGAGCATGGTCAATCATTAGAACAACATGTATCCTCCAATGTCAGAGATGAAGGGATCAAGGAGACCTTGGAGAGTTTGAACTACAAACTTTCTGCTGCGCTTTCGACCATCAGAGCAAAAGAGGACTTAGTGAAGCAGCATGCTAAAGTCACAGAAGAGGCTGTTGCAGGTAACTTTTGCTCCTTAGTAAATTCTCTCGAAATGAGTGCAAAAAATATTTAGTTTTGAATTTTATAATTGAACCTATAAAGTCATCGTGAGAGTACAGTTAGATTCACATCTTTTTTCTAATAATGAATGCAGCAGCAACAACAACAGCAACAACATAGCCTTTTGTCCCAAGCAAGTTAGGGTAGGCTATAGATGAAACCCAAAAGAGACGAGAAATGGAGAGACATATAAAGGGACATAAAAGGCACAGACAGAAAGAGGTCACGGTTCAGGCACGTTGATTGCCAGTCTCCAAGCGCTCCTGTCCATAGCTAAATCCTTGGAGATATTCCACTCCTTAAGGTCTCTCTTAACGGACTCGTCCCAAGTTAGTTTAGGTCGACCTCTACCGCTCTTTACATTATCGGCCCGCTTTAGAACCCCACTACGCATCGGCGCCTCAGGAGGCCTCTGTTGGACATGTCCAAACCATCTCAACCGATGTTGAATCAATTTCTCCTCAATTGGTGCCACCCCAACCCTATCCCGAATATCATCGTTCCGGACTCTATTCCTCCTTGTGTGCCCACAACACCAACGCAACATACGCATCTCTGCTACACTCAATTGCTGGACATGTCGCTTTTTTGTAGGCCAACACTCAGCACCGTATAACATCGTCGGGCGAATCGCCGTCCTATAGAACTTACCTTTCAGCTTCTGAGGCACCCTTTTGTCACAGAGGACGCCAGAAGCTTGACGCCATTTCAACCAGCCGGCTGAAATTCTATGCCTAACATCTTCATCAATGTCTCCATCCTTTTGTAGCATCGACCCTAAATACCGAAAAGTATCCTTCTTGGCCACCACTTGCCCATCGAGGCTAACGTCTCCCTCCTCATGCCTAGTCGCGCAGAAATCGCACCTCATGTACTCGGTCTTAGTCCTACTAAGTATGAACCCTTTCAACTCTAACGTGTGCCTCCATAGTTCTAACTTCCTATTAACCCCTGCCCTACTGTCGTCAACTAGCACCACATCATCAGCAAAGAGCATACACCAAGAGATATCACCTTGTATGTCTCTTGTGACCATTGTTTTCAAGTCGTCCGATTAATCGCGATTAATCGCGATTAATCGTCCTGGTCGGTCTCAGGTGACCGATCAGGAGTAGTGTCGACCTGTACAAGTCGTCCGATTAATCGCGATTAATCGTGATTAATCGTCCTAGTCGGTCCCAGGTCGACCAGGTCCGACCAGACGATTTGAAAACATTGCTTGTGACCTCATCCATCACTAAAGCAAATAAATAAGGGCTCAAAGCTGATCCCTGATATAGTCCTATTTTAATTGGAAAGTCACTGATGTTGCCATCACATGTTCGGACAAACGTCACCACATCCCTGTACATATCCTTGATGAGAGTAACGTACTTAGTTGGGACTTTATGCTTTTTCAAGGCCCACCACCTGACATTTCTCGGTACTTTGTCATATGCCTTCTCAAGGTCAATAAAGACCATGTGCAAGTCCTTCTGCTCCCTATATCTCTTCATCAATTGTCGTAATAAGAAAATCGCCTCCATGGTCGACCTATCAGGTATGAACCCAAACTGATTTTGGGTCACATGTGTCACTCTCCTTAGGCGATGCTCGATAACTCTCTCCCAAAGCTTTATCGTATGGCTCATCAACTTAATCCCACGGTAGTTAGTACAACTTTGGACATCTCCCTTGTTCTTAAAGATAGGTACTAATATACTTCTCCTCCATTCTTTAGGCATCTTGTTAGACAAAAAAAAAGGTTAAAAAGCTTAGTTAACCATACTATCGCTCTGGCGCCTAGGCATCTCCACACCTCAATGGGGATACCATCAGGGTCCATCGCTTTACCTCCCTTCATCCTCTTCAAAGCCTCCCCGATCTCTGCCTCCTGAATTCTCCTCACAAAGCGTCTGTTGGTATCGTCAAATGAGTCGTCCAACTCAAGGGTAGGACCCTCATTCTCCCCATTAAACAACTTGTCGAAGTACTCTCTTCATCTATTCTTGATCTCCTCATCCTTCACTAGAAGTCGATCTGTCCCATCCTTTTTCTAATAATGAATGACAATCTTAAATTTGCATGTGTGAGAAGTTTGCTTTCATCCTATGTAGCCGTTCTCTTAATCTTGTTTCCGAAACTTCTTTTGTAGGTTGGGAACAAGCTGAAGCTGAAGTTACTACTCTGAAGGGGCTACTTGAAGCTTCTTGTCAGAAGAATGCTTCTCTCCAAGATCAAGTCAGCCACCTAGATGAGGCCCTCAAGGAATGCGTCAGGCAACTGCGGCTGGCAAGGGAAGAACAAGAGGACAAAATCCGTGAAATTGTTTCGAAATCTCTGGTGCCGCAGTCTGAAAACCCTGAGCTCCAAAACCATATTGCAGAGCTAAAAAAGCGCCTGGAAGTGACCAGATTAGAAGCGTCATCTTCCATGCTATTACAGCATGATCTACAAGAAAGGTTTCAGGCAATTGAGAGAGAAAACTTGGACCTTAAGGCCAAGCTTCAGGCAACTGAGAAAGAGAATATAGATCTCAAGGCCAAACTTCTTGTACAGTCCAAGGATCTGAAGATACTAATGTTGGAAAGAGATCTGAGCAACCAAGCAGCGGAGACAGCAAGTAAACAACACTTGGAAAGTGTTAAAAAGATTGCCAGGGTTGAGGCAGAATGCCGTAGGCTACAGCATCTAACGCGGAAAACAACACTGATCAATAATTCTAGGTCTACACAAAACAATTGCTGCATGGAATCACTGACTGACAGCCAGTCCGACCATGGGGAGCATATGGTGGGTGTTGATAATGATCTGCAAAATTCCGACTCATGGGCATCGGCTTTGATTGCTGAGCTTGATCAGTTCAAGAATGGCAAGGATGGTTCAAGAAATATTGTGAACAATCCTGTTGAAATTGACATAATGGATGATTTTCTTGAGATGGAAAGGTTAGCTGCATTGCCTGAATCAGACGGCACAAGCTCTAACTTTGAAATGGAAACAGATTCTGACAAGGCTGTCGCAAGAAGCAGCTCCTTGAAAGTCAAAACTGAAGAATTGCAAAACAAGGTCGCAGATTTGCAGGAAAAGTTTGAAGCAATTGCAAGCGAGAAAAGGGAGCTTGAGATGGCACTTATGCAAGTTAGAAAACAGCTTGACATTTCCTGCGATGCGCTAGTGGCGGCTAAGAACAGGCTGGTCGAAATGCAGATGCAGTTGGAATCAGCAAATGATTCCAAACTTTCTGCTTTGGAAGATGTGGAGCGTTTGGACTCTGAGAGGAAGGCTTTGGAGTTGCAGTTGGAGTCCAAATCTGTAGAAGTTGAGGAACTACTTATGGCTGTAGCTTCATTGGAGGAAAATGCAGAGCAGAAAGAGTTGGAGTCACAGTTAGAACTGATGTCAGCACAAGCTACAGAGCTTCGCCTGACTGTGGCATCACTGGAAGAGAGAGTTCAGGCTGAGAGATATCTTTCTGTGCAGCAGAAAGAAAATGCAAAAGCCATGTTGAATGCTAAAGAAGAACTGGAAACACAGCTGTGTTCAGCAAACACTGAAATGGGGAAACTGCGTGACATTGTCAAGGCACTAGAGAATGAAGTCAAAATGGAGAAGGCACTGCGTGAAGAATTAACAGCACAGTTACAGACAAAGGTTGAAGCAGCTGTCGATGCAGTTAAAGAATCATTGGAGGCACAGCTGTGTTCAGCAAATACTGAAGTAGGGAAACTTAGAGATGTTGTCAAAGCACTCGAGGATGAGGTAGAAAAAGAGAAGGCACTGCGTGACGAGCTTGCAGTAAACATAGAAGTGAAAACTAAAGCAGCAAGAACTGCTGAGGCTCTTAAAGAATCCTTGGAGGCACAGCTGTCTTCAGCAAATGCTGAAATACAGAAACTGGAAGAGATCACAAAACAACTACAGAGTGAGTTAGAGAAGGAGAAGACACTTCATGAGGAATTCTCAGCACAGTTAGAGATGAATATTGAAGCAGAGAGAGGTCGTTCTATGGAGTCTGCTAAAGAATCGTTAGAGGAACAACTCCAGTTAGTGAACTTGGAAGCTGCAAAACTGCGCGACATGGTGACTGCACTTGAGCACGATGTGGAAAAGGAGAAGGCATTTTCTGCAGAGCTCCAGATGCAGCTAGAAGCTCTAGAGGCTGTAAAGAAGGTGTTGAGGTCGGAAGCGGAGTCAGCACATCAGGATGCCAAAATTCTCAGGCAGAAGGTGGAGTCATTGGAAGCAAAACTCAAGGAGCAGATGTCGTTAACAGACGAATTCACTGCCAATGTAGAGACTTTGCAGTCAGATAGGATGGCTATGGAGCATAAACTTAAAACAGCAGATAGGGAACTCATAAAATTGATAAACAAGGTGAGCTTGCTCCATAGGGAGATCGAGCAGGAGAGATTGCTGTCAGAAGAGTACGAACAAAAATGTCAAAAGCTGGAGGCTCAGTTGTCAAGAGATAGCCGGGATGCAAAGCTCTGGCGGCTCGCAAACTCGAATGGAGATCTGAAGGTTAAGAAGGTAAATTTCTTCCTTTTCTATAGCACCTGAACCTAATAGACCCGTATGAATTTATAGTACTTTAAGCATATCATTTCAGAGGACAATTGGACAAACAAGACCGTTAGCATCACTGAATTCAAGTCAAAATGTTGTCATTTTTGTAGGAGAAGGAGCTTGCTAACGCAGCTGGGAAGCTCGCAGAGTGCCAGAAGACAATTGCTTCTCTGGAGCGTCAAATCAAATCACTGACAGACCTCGACAGTGTGGTGCTGGAACCTGAAAGGCTTGAATCCAGCAGGGACATGCCATTGCCACTGGACTTCAGAAACGATGATGCTGAATTTGCTATGTTTACGGATGACTTATACGACTTTGACCTTCCAAACAACAACACAAGCTTCTTTTCTCCACTCCCATCAATCCAGCCCTCGTCCCCACCCTCGGAGATGTCAGTATTCGCAGGGGGGCTCTTGACTCTCAGCAGTTACAGGAGCAAAAGAGCAAGTAGAAGGTGATGAAAAAAAAAGGCTACCCAGATGTCATACTAACAAACAGTCCATGCATGCCGCCATATGTGTAGGTAGGTCGATGTACATTACAGAAACTGATTGTTAGATTTGTGTGATGAACATCCATTCCACCAAGCGCAGTTTTTATAGCCTGCTTGATGAGGTCTTACTGGCGGTCGTTTGCTGCAAAATGTAAACCTGGTTATCTGTGTGTGATTCTAGTTACAAGAAAGTGCATATTCAATGTTCATATGCTGTTTGTATGTGTTGCTGTTCAACTTTGCTTGCTGTGGTGACCTGCGATGAATCTTTGTCGTGCAGCGTCGAAATTTTTCTGTTCACCTGGAAGGTGTGGATATGGTAACAGCAACTATCACGGCAGATGGAAAATGGTCTCCTTTTTTTTTTTGAGACCCAGTAGCCAGTATAGACACATACACGAGTCTACCGCAAGGTGCCTCGTTGTCAACAGACAGTTTTCACTACAAGGAATGGTCTCCTAAGAACCTAAATAATTTGGATACGACCTTCTCAGCATTTATATTACAAGCTGCAAAAACATGTTGGCACTATAAAACTTTTAGAATAATAAAGAATATTAGCGCTAAATTGGGTATTCCAGCCTGAATGTGGAATATCTCAATTTCTACCAAATTTTGGTTCCTTCCTGAAAGTCAATCATTCTGAAGCTTCAAGTACGAAGGTGTCCTGCTGACGAGGTCTAACATGGGTATGTTAAGTCCTTGGGTCAAGGACATGACAGTTCGGCTACCCCCGACCGACTCTCACTCTGAGTCAGCTAGAGGCTCAGGAACTACACACATCGAGTGTGCTATAGCGCGCACCCTCTGGCAGAAAAAGGATGGCTCGGCAGCCCGCAGGTGGCCCTCTCTCAAGGAAGTCTCCAATATCAAAAGGGCGAGCCAAGAAAGGCAGAGCCCTCGTTCAGGACGCCCTCGCTCGGGTCTCGAGGGCTTGGCCACAACACGGAGATTCCCAGCCTAACATGAGCCTCGGCCAAGCCTGGCATGCCAAAGAAGCTAGGAGAAGGCTCACCTAGGGAAGGCTCCGTTGCGGCAGACAACAATACCTGGCGGTTTAGCCAAGATGCAACAGAGACGTCAGGGAGTGGTTGCGGTTTTGTTGGGCACCAGCTACAAGACAAAAGAAGAAGACCGAAGCCCAAGGCAAGAAGCCCTAGGTAGAGAACCATTTGCCTTTTGTCCCATGCCCTCCTCGGTATGTAAGGGCCAGGGGAGGGGCACGGGCTCCTGTAGAAGAAGGAATTGAACCCCATCCGAAAACAAGAACTTAGGACAGGGGACTCAACCCTGAGAAAACCCTAGATGAAGCATGGCGCTACCCCTTACATCTTTCTCTCTATATTCCTGTATTATAAGAACTCTAGATTGAGCATTTCTAATACAAAGAACACCCATTGTTGGACGTAGGGCTTAGAGGCCCGAATCAGAATAAATCTTCCACGTCTCTAAGTGTTTTGAGTGCTTAAACCACCAAAAGTCTACACATCGACCCAAGTCAAACAACACGATGCTTGCCGTGGTTACAAACCCATGACACCTTCAAACGAAGCAGATACAACTTCCGAGGGTTATGTAATTAAATATAAGGGGATTGCGTTATCTGAGGCCAAATCCCCAATAGTAACCTTATCTTGGTATCAGTTTAAGTGCTTCTTTGTGTCTTCGTTTAAGTCAATCTGAAATCTTTGGATATGATCTTCTCAGCATCTATACATATCACAAGCTACAAAAACATGTTGGCACTGAAAGCATCTAGGCCCCGAGAGTTGGTTTCGGCAATTGATGACAACACATTATTACCATGACTAACATGTGTTTTGCAGAAACTTTGGTAAGTTAGGTCATGGGATTGGTGACTATTTTGGGCACTATGGTATTCATGCCCCTTTGATGGAAATTGTTTCGGTTTTCAAAGGATTAACGTCAAGATTAAAGACGGTTAGTTCCGGACGTCGAAGAGTTGAGTTACGTTCGGAATAGTCGTTAGGATCTTCGCTTTTCTCCTTTGGCCATACTATAAAGGGAAGAATGAGCGAGTAGCTTGACCTAGGTGAGTCTTTTGTTTAGGTGTGGTGCACACTTGTCAAACTTAGCACTAGGTAGCTCAGGTGAAGCCCAAAGTTCAGTTGGAAGAAACTCGGTTCAAGTTACGTCGCGTTTTGAAGTCGTTTGAGCCATTTTCCCTGACCGGACGCGGTCTCTGTCTTGACCGGACGCGTCCGGTCAGTGCTGGCAGTTACCGCTGTTTCAACTCGGTCGACCGGACGCGGTCCTCCCTTGGACCGGACGCGGTGATCGGGTTAACCAAAGTCAAAGAGGGTAAGTGATCTGATCGGACGCGACTAGGATTTTGATCGGACACATCTACAGTGCGTCCGGTCTAGTTCTAGAGAGGTTCTTCGTTGACCGGACGCGTCCGATCATCACCGATCGGACTCGACCGAGCGTCCGATCAAAGTACAGTAAGGTTCTTGCATGACCAGACGCGTCCGGTCAGTCCTGATTGGACTCGATGTGCGTCCGGTCACTCAGCACAGTCTGTTTCAAATTCGACCGTTGCCACCGACTAGACGCGTTCGGTCACGTCGACCGGCGCGTCCGGTCAGTACGTAAAATACTGAGTTGGCACGTAACGGTTGTAATTGACTATGGGGAGTATAAATACATCCCCTACACCTCTATTTGAGGTCTCTTGCTCATTTGTTCAACTAAGAAACACCTTTTAAGTGCAAGGAAGTGTAAGAGCTCTAGTGAGGGTTGTGATTTGAGAATCCAAGTTTGAGATCCCTCATTAGTGACTAGGGAGTAGCAAGTGTGCATCCACCTTCTCATTAGGCTTGTTGTGGTCAAGTGAGAGTTCTTGCTTGTTACTCTTGGTGATCGCCATCACCTAGACGACTTGGTGGTGATTGGGAGTTTGGTGATCATCCGGCGGAGCTTGTGGATGACCCAACTCATCTTGTGAGCGGTTGTGGACGATTCACCGTGATGGAGTGTCAAAGAATTAGCCCGTAGAGAGCACTTGATCCTTGCGTGGATCAAGAGGGAGCTACACCCTTGCGCGGGTGCTCCAATGAAGACTAGTGGGGAGTGGCGACTCTTTAATACCTCGGGAAAACATCGCCGTGTTCCTAACCATTTACTTTCAAGCAATTACTTTCTTGTATTACTTTTGTTGCTTGATTTATTTTCCTAGAATTACCATGCTAGACTAGAATTGGAACTTAGGGTGCAAAACTTTTATCGATAGAATCACTAGAAACACTTGTAGGCACTAGGGGTGAATTATGGCTTAGTAGGATTAATTTCTTGCAATAATTTTTAGAAAAGCCCAATTCACCCCCCTCTTGGGCATCTTGATCTTTTCAATTGGTATCGGAGCTGAGTTGCTCCTAATTTAGGCTTTATCGCCTAGAGCAAGATGTCTAATGGGAAAGGACCACCTCCCATCTTTGAGGGAGATGATTTTCCATATTGGAAAATCTGCATGGAGGCGTACCTCGAAGCCATAGATGTCGGGTGCCTTAGAGCCGCCACCGAAGGGCTTCCCGAAATCAAGGATCCCGCTAACCCCATTGGTGACGAGGAGAAGTACGACCGGTGGAATGCAAAGGCAAAAAATGCACTCTACCGGGACCTTGGCAAGGATATCTTTAATCGTGTGCGTAATACAAAAACACTCATGAATTGTGGGAAAACATTTATGCTCTCCATGAGGGAACTAAGAGTGAGCATGAGGAACGCTATCATATTGCTTTGAAGAAAATTAATTCTTTTGAGATGCTTCCCAAGGAAAGTGCTAATGACATATACACTCGCTTGAATGTTCTTGTAGAGGATCTCAATGCTCTCGGGCTCACTCAAATGAGTCCATCGAATGTTTCAAGGAGGATCTTGAGTGTTCTTCCCATTGAGAAGTATGGTCACATTATCACCGTGCTTCACCAAAGTGATCTCTCCACCGCAACACCGACACAAGTATTGGGAAAGATCAATGCTCACGAGATGTACATGCATATCACTCCGGAAGAGGGCTCATCATCTTCTAAGAAGAAGGACTTGGCCTTCAAAGCTAGCCATGACAAGAAAAAGAAGAAGAGCCAATCCATGATCGTGCATGAAAGCTCAAGTGAGAGTGATATTGATGATGCATCACTTGCCATCATGGTGAGAAAGACCACCAAGATGCTAAAAAGCTTAACAAGAGTGACATCAAGTTCGATGGCAAGAAGAAGTTCTTCACAAGTAGCAAAAGAAAGCCTATATCCGAAATGGATTGCTACAATTGTGGTGAACTTGGTCATCTAGCTCATCAATGCCCTAAGCCTCCAAAAGACAAGTACAAGAGCAAGAACAAGGGCAAAAAAATAAATCTAGTGATAATAAAGATGAGAAGAAGAAGAACAAGCCATACAAGAAGAAGGATGGCAAGAAGAAAGAATATCATAAAAAGAAGAAGGGAGGTGAAAGGATCTAGGATGTCGCCTAGAGGGGGGGTGAATAGGTGTTTCTAAAAAATCAACACCTTTCAAAGCGGAAACGATTAGTAATAGGAGTTTCCAAAATGGAAACTCCAAATCAGAGTAATACAACCCCTCACAAGTTAGCCACAAAAGTATATAAAAGATACTAGAAAAACCTAGGGAGCCAAACAGCGGCAACCAAAGAGTTGAATCAAAATGCACTAGTCAGTTAAGGTCGGAAGTCCCAACAATTTGGGTCAGAACTCCCGACGTGTCAGAAGTCCCAACGTTTGGGTCAGAACTTCTGACGTGTCAGAAGTCCCGACAGTTTGGGTTAGAACTTCCAACGCAAACTTTCAGCACTTCCGACCCCTATAGGAAATGAACTACAAGTGCTAAAATAAACTTTGTGATGCCGATAACTTACAAACCCACTTCCTAGTGGTAAGGTAAGGTGTTGGGTCACTCTCTTGATGTTGATAAGCCACCACTCCGTAGATTGAGTCCCAAACCCTAAGAAATAGCTAGAGAAAGGAAGACAACCAAATACAAGTAATTTCGAGCAAATCACAACAATAACAAGCACGCGGGAGACAAGAATTTATCTCGAGGTTCGGCAGCCCCACAAAGGAGCTCCTACATCCTCGTTGTTGAGGTGACCACTTTGGTCGGAGTCTCTTCCACCTCCTTGCCTCAATCAAGGATACCACAAAGGTCACTTGAGTTTCTTCACTAGAAATCAAGGGTAATACAAACTTCCCAAGGCTCTTCCAGAAGATGGAAGCTCTTGGGCGACGCCTAGCCATCTAGGGTTCCAAGAACCCAAGAGTAATATACGCAAATCCAACCGGCTTGACGAAGAAATCAAGTGCTCAAGCTTGCAAGGATGATTTTCTCATTCAATCCACTCTCCTATCACTCAAATCCATGGGGAATCGAAGTTAGGAGCAAAGGGGAGAGGATAGAGAGCTCTTGAATGCTTAAGAGATGTTTTGGCCGTGAGTTAGTAAGCAAAGAATGAGTGGGCAACGGTTAGAAATGAGGAGAGGGGTATATATACTCCAAGGCAAAATCTAACCGTTCAGATCTAAGTCAGGACTGCTGACGTAGATCTCGGGACTGCTGACGTATATAGAAAACACTGTTCACACAAGGTAAAGAAACACTGCGCTAAGGTCAACGTCGGGACTTCCAACTTATGTCAGGACTGCTAACCGTCGGGACTCCCGACGTACGTCGGGACTCCCGACGCAGCAGTCAGCAGAGCGAGCCGAATGGCCTGGCGTCGGGACTCCTGGCGAGGGTCGGGACTCCTGACCGTCGGGACTCCTGACTCACGTCGGGACTTCCGACGTCCTCAGGCACCGCACAGGCTAAGTGACTGCACGTCAGGACTCCCGGCGCAAGTCAGCACTTCCGACCGTTGGGACTCCCGACATACGTCGGGACTTCCGACACCAAAAGTCATCAAAACTATTCTACATGCTCGTGAAGTGCTAGAGTGTCTCTCTTTTGATTTTATTATTATGCTTGAGCACACTATCTTCCTCAGACCACCTAAACTTATATCCCTCTTAATAGTACGGCATACCTATTAACTCAAGATCAAAAGAAAAAAGAAATTAAACCTTTTGAGTTGATCTTCTTTAAATTGATGCCGTGTCTTTCAATCTTCATCAAGTGAGGGTGCCAACATGTCAATATTGATCTTGTCACTTGAGCATAGCCATCTTGAGCTTGTGACTTGATTCCATTCATCAAATATGAATGACTCCAAATGCATCAAGTCACTTTAATCAACTTGTCCAATATAGATTTGATCCTTCACATCAATATGACCATCTTAGCTTGATTAGTACCTCGACTAAATGCAAGTACTTTCTTCTTCACCCTAGCTAGGTTCTTCGACCGCCAAGCCATCGCTTGCCCTTCACCCTTGCTTAGTACCTCGAAGCCTTTCCTTGCTATCTTCACCATCTCAAGCCATTAAGTCACATCTTGTGTTGAATCATCCATTCATATGTATTGTTATCTTTTTCATTTCAATTTAGCAAGCTTCAAATATGAGACCATTCCATATGCACTCCCTCATGTCTCATTAACTAATACTCACGAGCTTGCTTTCACATAGTACATGGAAATCCCACAATAAACAAGCATTTGCATGAATTCCATTTGCATTGTTGTCTTGTGCTTGAACTAGATTGTTTATATAACAACACATCACTTTGGCTTTCATTAAGTACCTATGAGATAACCTATTACCTGTCCACACTTAGCAAACGGGTTAGTTCTTTAATCACGTTGTCATTCAATCATCCAAAACCCACTAAAGGGCTAGATGCACTTTCAATCTCCCCCTTTTGGGTGATTGATGACAACTTGATTAAAGGTTATAAAATGATATAAACATTTAAACTTTTGGGTTCAATGATTTATGAGAGGCTCCTCCTTAATATGTTCTTATGATTAGAATTCACAAAATGACCTCAAATGTCAATTGCACATACTAAAACATATAGGAGACTCCCCCTAAATCATTGCATCCGTGGGGTGCATGTGTGTGTGACAAAGTGAAACCATAATGCATATGACATGATATATCACACAAGAATAAATATAAAGGCATCACATCAAATATTTTCATTCTAGCATGCATAGTCCTTATGAAAATAAATATAACACATGTAATTCACACATAGCACTCATTACACATTTTCTCAAGACCACAAGCCACTAAAAAAATAAATAAAGATCATGTCTCAAGAGATATATAGATAAAGCAACTGAAATTATCCTGAAGCTTTAATCAGTCTCTCTCCCCCTTTGTCATCTATCACCATAAAGGTCCAACAATGACATACTAAGGACAAAGGGGCTACAAGCTGTCACACAAAGCACAAAGGGTGCTTAAGGTTCAAACTTTGTACTAATCTCTCCTTTTGTATTAAACTCTCCCCCTTTGTCATCTTAAAGAGGTTGTACTTGTCACTTGTTTGCAATTCAAAATAGATCAAGTACATGGGTTTACTAGCTCATGAACAAACTCATACACTAACCACTAGATCATATAATCATTCAAGCAATAGTGGTAGTCTATGAATCTAAAAAAATTTCATTTGTAATGCATGATCCTATAAGCATGTACTATATGCACTAACCGCATACTAGTAAGGGATGAAAAATGATCATGCACAATACAATGATACCTTTGCTATATTGGAGAGGAAGATAGTCATATAGATTTCAATTCATTTCTCCAATAGCACCATGAAGTCCAATTATAAGCTTGGTGAAGACCAATAGATACCAATTCTTTGAATTCCTATTCTTCACCCATATGAATTGAGAATCACTAATGATCAAGTGCACTCTTCTTGTTGTGGTTGGCTTTCTTCTTCTTTGATCATTGCTTGCTTGAGAGAACTAAAAGATGCACCACTTGTAATACCACTTGAAATTTCATGATACCACTTGAAATTTCATGATACCACTTGAAATTTCATGACTTGTTCTCTTTTGGGTGTTGCTTGCTTTCTAGACTAATCTCTTGATTTTCTTCAACCAAGTACCTCAAATGTCCCTTTAGATTACCACTTCAATTTTAGCCATCCAAGCCTAGGGCGAAGTGACCTCTCTCCAAAGAACCATCCTTCATACTCACTTGAAATAACTTGAAAGAAAACCACTTGATCCACTTGAAATATTTTGTTTGATTGATCCATATTGTTGGACTTAATTTGATGAATAACTTTGAATCGTTCTTTAAGTCATTTTCTTTCTACTTGTTTAAGTCCTTTTGTTTCTATCAAAAGATCTCCAATTATTACTAGAACTTAAACTTCATCTTCATCTTGATCTTAGTCTTGATCTCTAGCTTGAGTACCAAATGCGTACCAGATACACTCTTCAAACAAATTGTCTTGTACTCATCATTTGTCATGCTTCTATATCAAACCAAAACCAAAACATAGGTACCTCAATCACTTATAGATATGATTCTAATTTGGGGACCTTTGCATCTAAGTGACTTTTGATCAATCCAATAATTTTCACTTTCCTGGTAGATTCTGTATACTTTAAAGAATAAATTATATCTCCCAAAGTACATATCCAAAAACCACGAAATTTGGTGAAGATGTGACACACTAAGTCTTCTAGTAGCTGTAAAAATTTTAGCTTCTTTTGACTTCTTTATTGCTACCAGATTTCATATCTTTCCACACTTCTACATGCTGAAAACTGCTGCACTATAGCTGACAAGATCTACTCCAAATCCAAAGTATCACTTATCCAAATCTCATGAAATTTGCACAGCAACTAATACCATAAGTGTAGAGCATGCAGACCAAATTTCAAGCCAATACAAATAGATTTGGGTACTCAAACATGTCTATGATCACTGCTACCTCAGATTTTCAATATTGGAACGATTTCAATAATTGAGCAATTTTTCTTCAAATTGAACCAAACTTGAAATCAACTTGTTTGAATACTCTTACAAGACATATGTCCATTCAAACCACTTACTAGAAGAAATCTTATGAATATATCCAATCAAACCAACTTCAAACTTGATTACTTAAGCATTTAATCCATTCAAACATCTCATAGCAAGCAACATATGCATATATATCCAATTCAATTAACTCATATGCACCCAAATAAACTTTGATCAACAAGAGATATACCTTGATAGCTTATGATCATCTTTGCAAGCTTCAACTCCACTTATTTGCAGGCCTTCAAATATATCAATAAATTCCCACAACTTGAATATGACACTTGTATGTTGATAGCATATGGACTTCACTCAATTTTGACTTGGCATTGGGATAGAATTGCACTAGGTTTCAATACTTGACTCAACATAAGATGAACAATAATAATTCCATTGAATCAAGTCTCCAATGCCACGGTACCTACAAATGATCATTCACTTTTCGATGGTACCCAAACTAGTTTGGGTCCTCTCATGTTAGACGCAACATACTTAGGCATAGTCTTAGTATGAATAGCGTTTTTTTGTAATACTAACCAATAAGGTACCATAACAAACCTTCCTAGGCATAATATTTACATCAATTGAAATAGGCTTAGGATTCTCACTTAGTGGACATGAATTAGCCAAGAATTGATTTTCTCCTTTTTGAATATTTGACAAATTTATGATTTTCAAAAACTTGAGAGAGATTTTAGATGGATATAGGGATTTTTATGGACTTGAGAGAACCATGTCACATGTGATTAGGCAAAAATCAACCAAGGGTAGCAATAATCACAATATGACATGACTAGGTCACAAAGACCCAAAAAAACATATATCCTATATCACACAAATGCACACACTAGCATATAAAGGGCCTTCGATGCACTTACAATGCATGTATGTAAATACATACCTTTGCCTTGAGCCCACAATATCACCACTGAGATAATACATGGCATGACAACATCATGTTGACCTCACTTGTCAAATAATCATACCATATATGAAATCAATTTTCATCTAAAGGACTACAAGTAATGCTAGATAAATTTGTTAGTCCACAATGGTGCAAAATAGAAACTGAGCTCCCCCTAAATAAGTACCACAAATAATTCGAATGACTTTCAACAAGCACTTTATTCTTTTAAGAATTTGGGTGTTAATTTTCTATTTTGACCAACACAAAGTAATTTGCCATATTTAAATTTCATTGAGACATACTCACAACCCACTTAGGTTTGATAGATCACAAGCTTCTGAGCAAATTAAGGATATATGAAATCATATGGATCAAACCTCAATTGCATCCCAATTAGTGCTCTGGTTCCTGCCATACCAGACACGTCTGGTAGACATACCAGACACGTCCGGCATGTGAAGAACATAAACACTTTTCCTTTCTACCCTGGCCATACCGGACACATCTAGTAGGCGCAGGACAGAAAAAATCGAAGTGCTGTTGTGATTCTTCGTTTTAGCTCTAGTACTTCTTGTATGCCTGCATCTAAACAAATGCATTGCTCTACTAGAGAGCCATTAAAAGCATCACATGGCAAATAAGATAATGATTAAATAAAACTAATTAGTCACTTCTAATTATTTCACAAATATGCTTATTTGTGAGCCATTGAGCACTAAACACAAAGTGGCTATCCTATAAGGTCTTTAGGTACTTGTTACCAATGGTAGAGATGAAGTAAACGATATGGTCTTCAGGTCAACCATATATGAGATTATAATAAGAATTGATTGATAGATTGAGTGAATATTTTTAATTTGCTTGCTCAACCACCCCGAAGCTTTCATCTCACCACCAAGTACCTACATTATCAACCTATGCACATTTTGGTACCCAACTCTTGTTGGATCCTTTTGGGTTAGTCAACAAGTGCTTAGGCACCCAAATGGCCTTAGTACTAGTTTGTGGTGAACACATCACCTTGCTAGTGCTAATTCCATTTGTGGTCTTCCTAAGTATATTATCATAAACAAATGTGTTCGGCTTAGGGATGTTACCATTTGGGCAATCATAGCTTAGATGCCCCTTTCTTCCACAAGCATAGCATATGCGACCTTTGTTTGCTCTATGCTTGTTTTGCTTGTATGGACATCCATCAACCTTGTGGCCCATCTCATTGCATCCATAGCATCTTCTTGTTGCAACTTGGGCTTCCTTTCTTGCCTCCTTGTACATTGGGCATTTCTTGGTTGGATGCCCCAACTTCTTGCACATGAGATAAGTGCTTTGTCCATCACTTTTCCTTTGGTTGGCCAACTTGTTTGAGGCCGTTTGATCGGCCACTTCACACTTGTTGGCCCAACTCTTGTGTGGACACATGGTAATCTCATGTCCATTCACTCCACAACCATAGCATAGTCTTTTTCCATGTTTCTTGCACTTGGTTGTGTTGGCCATGCTTGAAATGTGATTCTTTTATTGGGATTTGGAGGAAGCAAGGTTTGAACCCTTCTCAAGATTCTTCACCATGTTAACACGGTTATCTTGCGAAGGTTGTGCTCTCTCCTTACCCTTCAATCGAATCACATCATTTCTTAGTCTTTCCACTTCTTCCTTAAGCTCTACATTTTCTATAAATTTTTGGTCAATCGAAGATTGGCTTGCTTGAGAAGCACACTCATTAGCACAAGAAATATTCAATTGAGATTGTGTACAAGTGAGTGTGTGAGTGGGAGGTTGAGATGATTTTACCATTGTAATCATAACCTCATGAGCCACCTCAAGCATGATGCTTGATTCTACTAATTCTTCATGAGAGCACTTGAGATTAACATAGTTTGCTTGTAGCACATTATATTTGCTTGAGAGTTCATCTAATTTTGCCTTGAGCTCAAAGTTTTCCTTCTCTAGTTGTGAAACACTAGAAGAGGAGTTAGTAACTAAAGCATGCTCAATTGATAATTTTTCATACATCTCATTTATGGCCTTTAGCTCTTGCAATTTGGAGATGAGAAACTTTTCTTGATTTTGAAGTGATTGCTCTTGTTTCTCATTCTCTTCCTCTAGCTCATCATTCTTCTCAACTAGCTTCATGAGAATGAGCTTGTCTTTGTTGCTTAGATGATCAAGAGTGTAGCTATCTTCAATTTCAATATCACTCTCTTCTTGATCATCTACTCGTGCTATCTCCTTGGCTTGATCTTTCTTGCTAGCCTTCTTCTTGCTTTTCTTGGCCATGAGACACAAGTGATGAGTATCATGAGATACTGAGGTTGACTCATCACTTGGCCACCACCAGGCTTGAGCCTCATCATCATAGACTGCCTGTTGTCCGGCTGCCTCAGCCATACCGGACACATTTGGTAGGATACTGGACACGTCCGCTATGTGCTTGCAGATAGCGTAGTCGCCTCAGCTTGCACCTCTTGCTCTGGCTCGATGCTCTTGAGGTCTTGTGAGGCTCCTTCGCTGCATGAAGACATAATGGACATATTTTCCATTGACTCGACCTCAAGTGCATCATCGCATTTGGATTTTCCATATACCTCAACGAGTTTGGTCCAAATGAGATGAGCACTCTCAGGAGGTGGTTGTCCATTGAATATTGCCTCATCTTGAACCTCTGCACTCAATGTACTCAAAATGATATTAATAGCTTGAGCATTGAGTTGCACGCATATTTCTTCCTCTTTTGATAAATTCTTATAGTTGCTCCAATCAACTATAGGAAGAGGTATGCTTGCAAACACAATATGCTCAACAAGAGGACTAATATCTCTAAAAGCATTGAGTACATGAATTGACCAAGGTAGAAAGTTTGAACCATTATTTTGGAGGAGCATCGGCTCCAACTTGATAGGCATCGACATCCTTTTCTCATGGCGGTGAAACTTTAGGTGAGAACCTGGCTCTGATACCAATTGAAAGGATCTAGGATGTCGCCTAGAGCGGGGGTGAATAGGCGTTTCTAAAAAATCAACACCTTTCAAAGTGGAAACGATTAGTAATAGGAGTTTCCAAAATGGAAACTCCAAATCAGAGTAATACAACCCCTCACAAGTTAGCCACAAAGTATATAAAAGATACTAGAAAAACCTAGGGAGCCAAACAGCGGCAACCAAAGAGCTGAATCAAAATGCACTAGTCAATTAATGTCGGAAGTCCCAACAGTTTGGGCCAGAACTCCCAACGTGTCAGAAGTCCCGACGTTTGGGTCAGAACTTCCGACGTGTCAGAAGTCCCAACAGTTTGGGTCAGAACTTCCAACGCAAACTTTCAGCACTTCTGACCCCTATAGGAAATGAACTACAAGTGCTAAAATGAACTTTGTGATGCCAATAACTTACAAACCCACTTCCTAGTGGTAAGGTAAGGTGTTGGGTCACTCTCTTGATGTTGATAAGCCACCACTCCATAGATCGAGTCCCAAACCCTAAGAAATAGCTAGAGAGAGGAAGACAACCAAATACAAGTAATTTCAAGCAAATCACAACAACAACAAGCACGCGGGAGACAAGAATTTATCCCGAGGTTCGGTAGCCCCACAAAGGAGCTCCTACGTCCTTGTTGTTGAGGTGACCACTTTGGTTGGAGTCTCTTCCACCTCCTTGCCTCACTTAAGGATACCACAAAGGTCACTTGAGTATCTTCACTAGAAATCAATGGTAATACAAACTTCCCAAGGCTCTTCCAGAAGATGGAAGCTCTTGGGCGACGCCTAGCCGGCTAGGGTTCCAAGAACCCAAGAGTAATAGACGCAAATCCAACCGGCTTGACGAAGAAATCAAGTGCTCAAGCTTGCAAGGATGATTTTCTCACTCAATCCACTCTCCTATCACTCAAATTCGTGGGGAATCAAAGTTAGGAGCAAAGGGGAGAGGAGAGAGAGCTCTTGAATGCTTGAGAGATGTTTTGGCCGTGAGTTAGTAAGCAAAGAATGAGTGGGCAACAGTTAGAAACGAGGAGAGGGGTATATATACTCCAAGGCAAAATCTAACCGTTCAGATCTACGTCGGGACTGTTGACGTAGATCTCGGGACAACTGACGTATATAGAAAACACTGTTCACGCAAGGTAAATAAACACTGCGCGAAGGTCAACGTCGGGACTCCCGACGCAGCAGTCAGCAGAGCGAGCCGAAGGGCCTGGCGTCGGGACTCCTGGCGAGGGTCAGGACTCCTGACCGTCGGGACTCCCGACTCACGTCGGGACTTCCGACGTCCTCAGTCACCGCACAGGCTAAGTGACTGCACATCAGGACTCCCGGCGCAAGTCAGCACTTCCGACCGTCGGGACTCCCGACATACGTCGGGACTTCCGACACCAAAAGTCATCAAAACTATTCTACGTGCTCGTGAAGTGCTAGAGTGTCTCTCTTTTGATTTTATTATTATGCTTGAGCACTCTATCTTCCTTAGACCACCTAAACTTGCATCCCTCTTAATAGTACGGCATACCTATTAACTCAAGATCAAAAGAAAAAAAGAAATTAAACCTTTTGAGTTGATCTTCTTTAAATTGATGCCGTGTCTTTCAATCTTCATCAAGTGAGGGTGCCAACATGTCAATATTGATCTTGTCACTTGAGCATAGCCATCTTGAGCACGTGACTTGATTCCATTCATCAAATATGAATGACTCCAAATGCATCAAGTCACTTTAATCAACTTGTCCAATATAGATTTGATCCTTCACATCAATATGACCATCTTAGCTTGATTAGTACCTCGACTAAATGCAAGTACTTTCTTCTTCACCCTAGCTAGGTTCTTTGGCCGCCAAGCCATTGCTTGCCCTTCACCCTTGCTTAGTACCTCGAAGCCTTTCCTTGCTATCTTCACCATCTCAAGCCATTAAGTCACATCTTGTGTTGAATCATCCATTCATATGTATTGTTATCTTTTTCATTTTAATTTAGTAAGCTTCAAATATGAGACCATTCCATATGCAATCCTTCATGTCTCATTAACTAATACTCACGAGCTTGCTTTCACATAGTACATGGAAATCCCACAATAAACAAGCATTTGCATGAATTCCATTTGCATTGTTGTCTTGTGCTTGAACTAGATTGTTTATATAACAACACATCACTTTGGCTTTCATTAAGTACCTATGAGATAACCTATTACCTGTCCACACTTAGCAAACGGGTTAGTTCTTTAATCATGTTGTCATTCAATCATCCAAAACCCACTAAAGGGCTAGATGCACTTTTAGGAGGTAAAGCTTACATTGTTGGTGATTGGCTCACCGACATTGAGTCATCATGTGAGTCCTCCGGTGTTGAAAGTGATGACGAGAAAGAGAAGGTCGCTGCATTTGTGATTGGGCCATCATCATCTTCATCGACATCTTCACTGCCATCTTCACTGTCATCATCCACTACTCTCCTATGCCTTATGGCTAAGGGTGAACGAAAGATACAAAACAATGAGAGTGATGATGATGATAGTGATAGTGATGATGAATATGATGCACCTTCTTATGATGAACTTGTAAAATTGCTAAACAAATATTCTAAAGTCATAAGAAAGACTAGAAATAAAAATGATGAGCTTCAAAATAAAAATGAATCACTTTCATCCAAGTTTGAGATTGCACAAATGACTAGTGATGAGCTTAAAGATCAAAATGAAATTATGACTTCTACTCTCAAGGAGCTCAAAACTTTCAACAAAGAACTTAGAGATGAACATGATAAACTTGAGAAGAAGCATGATGAGCATTTGACGCTCCTAAGGGTTTATAAACTCTATTGCATGGCCATACGTTGCTCCTCGGGTGTTTATCATATATTTTCTTAAAAATAATACTATCCTAAGGCAAAATATTTTGAAAAACTTGAGGGTTTGAGAGAGGTCACTCATATCAGGTTCTAATTGGTGTTTATTTGAGTCTCTTTGTATTGGAACTTGATTGGGAGAAGTCACGTCGAAGATCAGAAAGAAGAAAGGCGAAAAACAGCAACCGGACGCTGGACCGGACGCGACGCTGCTCGACCACTGCGTCCGGTCCCGGCCACCACCAGCGCGTCCGGTCAAGCCGAAGACAGTTCTCATGGACCTCTGACCGGACGCTAGACCGGGCGCGATGCTACGACCACTGCGTCCGATCCCGGACCTCACCAGTGCTTTCGGTCACGCGTAATGGGTTCCCGGGTGGACCTTGACTGGACTCTGTCCGCGTCTGGTCACCTCCAACCGGACGCGTTCGGTCGTGCCAGGAGCTTACTGGACTCTGACCGGACGCCTCTGCAGCGCGTCCGGTTAGGCGATCAGCGTGTCCGGTCACCCCGTGGAAAGAGGATCTAACCCTTTTTCAACCGTTCATCAGATCTTTTCCTCTTCATCTCCCTCTCGCGCGCCGCCACTGATCTCCTCCCGAACCCTAGCCCTAGCACCGCTTTGCTCCTCCGTCCGCACCTGCGCGCCATCAAGCTGCTCATTCACCGTGTCCGTGCAGCGCCGCGCCTCCCCACTGCGGTCGCGCCACCGCTCCTCCACCGCGCCTGTGCAGGGCCGCTGCAGCCGTGCCACCATCGCTCCACCACCACACAGCTCACGTCGCCGCCGTACCTCCTAGCCCTAGCAACCGTGCACCATGCCGGCTCTCCTCCACTGCTGCTCCGCCGCCGCTCTTCGCTCCCGTGCCCTAACGCGCCGCCATTCACCATGGCAGCCGCTGCTCCAAACCCTAGATTTGCGCGCCATCACCGCTCATCTTCGATCATCCTCCGACGAAGGCTCGGTAGCCCATCTCCGCGTCGCTCTTCACTTTGGCCAAGAGGGCTCCTCTGCGCAGTCATTGATCATCATTCTCCACGTGACTTCACCGTGAGGTTTCTTCGCTTTACCTTGACCTAGATGGATTGCCGATGAAATCCTGTCATGTTCTAATTCACCTTTTGTTTGTCTCGGCATTCCAGCGCTCGTCCGTTGTTCCCGTGGAACCCTCGCACATCAAGGTCTCTTACCTTTTCATCGGAATCTCGCTTGTCTGAGGTAGCATATCGAGCTCTATTCTTTTCTTATCTCGTATGCTTGCTCTCATAAGGATTTTGCTCATCTATTAGTTGAAATATATTGCTTAAAAGTAGCTCTATCTATTCCATCTTTGTAGAGAGTCTTGTCGGTGCATTGTGTGTGGTAGTTTTGAATCCGAGGCCAAGCCTACGGATACGGATTGAGGCCGAGCCTCACGAGAGTCAGCTCATCATCTATTTAGTGTCAGCGTTTCTCAGTCACAGAGACTTGTCACCATGGTTCGCTGCAAGAATGCTGGTGGTGCACCGAGTGATGGGGACGAGAGTCCTCCTCATTTGACAGAGGTCGCCCGTGGTAAGTGCAAGAAGATCACCACTAAGAAGAGAAAGAGGACACTCACTAAGGCAAAGCTAGCACAGGTAGTGGCTGACGTGGTAGATCTAGCAGAGAGAGGAGGCAGAGGTAGTGGTATTCACATTGGTGAGCGTCGCTTTCACCTAGAAGGACAACAGCTCGGTACAGGCCACCGAGGAGACAGAGGAGCAGCCTACAGAGGAGACAGAGGAGACACAGGAGCAGACAGTATAGTCTCCACCGCGTCGTCGCTCAGGACGCACGCGCGCTCAGGTGACACCTAGGCCAGAGGGTCAGCGACATGGAGGTCATCCACCTCCCAGAGCACTTTGACCTGAGGGGAGCTACAACACGACAGGTTCAGGCACTCCGATTTGTCAAGATTGGTCCGTGGTTCCCACCTCAGCAAGACACCAGGGCTTCAGAGGGTTTCTACACACCTCTGCACGATGATTTCCTTAGAGCCTATGTCGATAGTGGGATTGCTTTCAGACTGTAGCGAGTTTGTCGACTTGAGGCACTAGTTGCAGTTGTTGGTGAGCAGCTCCGTCCACATATTTCTTTCCTACCGGGTTTGTCAGATTTTCTAGGTCAGATTGGAGCATACTATGGTACTTAGGTCAGAGAGTTCTACTCCTCACTTTGGATAGACCCTGCTCACGAGTTCATTCACTTTGCATTCAGAGGTCGTGACCGCAGGCTATATAGTACCAGGGTACGGGAGATTCTCAGGCTCCCTGCTTCAGATATGAAGATTCACCAGTTGTGTTTTGGTCAGACTTCACCACTAAGGCATCCACGTGGAGGCATTGTGCCATCTACAGATCTGATCAGACCGTGCTTTCGTGAGCCGTTTGGCGAGGGGTCCAGACATACACCAGCTAGCTTGACTCCCCTTGCTCGCGTGCTTGATGCTATTGTGAGGAGGACACTGCTTCTGAGGTTGGGATATAGAGATGGTTTGACACGTATGCAGCTTTGGGTAGTCCATCACCTCATCTCTCAGACTCCGTTTGACATTTGAGATCTGATGCTCTGTGAGATGGAGGACACTTTGGCAGAGGGCTTCAAGGGTCACCGTCAGCTACCCTATGGCCATTGGATTTGCTTTCTTATTCGGTCTGCGTGTGATCTACCTGCTGAGATTAGAGCTGAGATTTCTGACACCACTACAGCCTTCCTGGAGTATGATATTCGACAACTATGGGCTTCTATCACCCGAGAGCAGGCACCTAGATAGGGACAGCGTCAGAGAGCAGAGGTACCAGAGACTGCAGCTGAGCAAGACCAGACAGTTGAGGGACTTGCTGAGGCAGAGCTTGCAGACTTAGACGCTTAGCCAGCTGATCCAGATGAGGATGATGCCACTGACATCACTGATGATGACTATCAGCCTATTCCTCGGTATCGCTCTCCTCAGTCTCACGACCATGAGGCCAGTGGTTCAGGTTCAGCCTCACGCTCAGACCCAGCCATGGTGGCTATTCTTGAGAGGCTGACCCAGGCTCAGGAGAGGCAGGAGATTCAGCTGCAGCGACAGGCTCAGGATAACGCAGCTGCATTCGCTTAGATCCAGGCTCGTCAGGATGAGTTTCAGAGGCAACAGCTAGAGATACAGATGCAGCAGGCAGCTACCCAGCAGCAGTACCTTGAGCTCCTGCGACACCTTGTTACTGTTGGGGTCCCTCCACCTCCGTCAGTCCTTACTCCAGCGTTACAGTCCAGTAGACTTTAGAGTCAAGGACAGCCGAGCATTTAGTTTACCTCACCCTAGCAGCAGGTGCCTCAGACTTTTTAGTCCCTAGGTTATACTCCTATTCAGATGGGGTTCACTCCACCAGTTCAGCTTAGGCCTCACCTTCTGACAGACACTCCTTTCTCCACTGATTTGAGTGCGTCCTACATCGAGTTGACTGGTCAGCCGACACCCTCCCATACCATAGTTCTGACTACTTTAGGGATGTCAGCTTCAGAGACAGTGGCTCCTCCAGTGACAGGGACCGGGACTACAGTACCTTCGTTAGTTGCTTCAACTGATCCTCCCACAGTTGGTGCTCTTCAGGCTCAGGTGACAGAGACTGCGGCTCTCATTGCTACTACGTCATCAGCTCCTGCTCCTACATTACAGACCCAGACTGCTTCGCTTTCACGTGCATCTACAGAGGGTCAGCCTGACAGCTCAGAGTTAGAGGAGGACACTTCATAGTTCTTGATCATTCCACGCTCCTCTGCACCCGACACGACTGCTTCTGTTCCTCCTTCGGACCCTTAGCTTTTTGGCTCTTGATGCCAAAAGGGGAAAGAGAGTAGATTCAGGGGGAGTTTTGAGAGAGGGATTTGTTTTTCTTTGTGTGCTACATTCATGCATCATGTTTATATTCTCATGTTTATATTCCCGCACTTGCATTTTGTGACATGTGTGCTTATGAGATACTTGAGTTATATGTGGATTATCTTGTCCTTATTATATCATGTCACTTGATTGGTTCTAGCTCATAAGGTTTTGCTTCCATGCCTTACTCCGATTTCATATGAGCTATGTTTTTGTGTACTAACCCTTCATGTTTCATCTTATGAGTACACCCTGTTGGCTTATTGCCTTTTGCTTATTGCCTTTTGCTTATGTGAACCAAGCATGTTCGAAAACCCCTTGTGCTTATTGCCTTTTGCTTATGTGAACCAAGCATGTTCGAAAACCTCAACTCTTAAATCTATTGAATCAAGGTGTTGTCATCAATCACCAAAAAGGGGGAGATTGAAAGCATCTAGGCCCCGAGAGTTGGTTTTGGTAATTGATGACAACGCATTATTACCATGACTAACGTGTGTTTTGCAGAAACTTTGGTAAGTTAGGTCATGGGATTGGTGACTGTTTTGGGTACTATGGTATGCATGCCCCTTTGATGGAAATTGTTTCGGTTTTCAAAGGATTAACGTCAAGATTAAGGACGGTTAGTTCCGGACGTCGAGGAGTTGAATTACGTTTGGAATAGTTGTTAGGATCTTCGTTTTTCTCCTTTGGTCATACTATAAAAGGGGCATGAGCGAGTAGCTTGACCTAGGTGAGTCTTTTGTTTAGGTGTGGTGCACACTTATCAAACTTAGCACTAGGTAGCTCAGGTGAAGCCCAAAGTTCAGTTGGAAGAAACTCGGTTCAAGTTGCGTCGCGTTTCGAAGTCGTTTGAGCCATTTATCCCTGACCGGACGCGATCTCTGTCTTGACCGGACGCGTCCGGTCAGTGCTGGCAGTTACCGCTGTTTCAACTCGGTCGACCGGACGTGGTCCTCCCTTGGACCGGACACAGTGATCGAGTTAACCAAAGTCAGAGAGGGTAAGTGATCTGATCGGACGCGACTAGGATTTCGATCGGACGCGTCTACAGTGCGTCCGGTCCAGTTTCAGAGAGGTTCTTCGCTGACCGGACGTGTTCAGTCATCACTGATCGGACTCGACCGAGCGTCCGGTCAAAGTACAGTAAGGTTCTTGCATGACCGGATGCGTCCGGTTAGTCCTGATCGGACTCGCTGTGCGTCTGGTCACTCAGTGTAGTCTGTTTCAAATTCGACCGTTGCCACCGACCGGATGCGTCCGGTCACGTCAACCGACACGTCCGGTCAGTACGTAAAATGTTGAGTTGGCATGTAACGGTTGGAATTGACTGTGGGGAGTATAAATACATCCCCTACATCTCTATTTGAGGTCTCTTGCTCATTTGTTTAGCTGAGAAACACTTTTCAAGTGCAAGGAAGTGTAAGATCTCTAGTGAGGGTTGTGATTTGAGAATCTAAGTTTGAGATCCCTCATTAGTGACTAAGGAGTAGTAAGTGTGCATCCACCTTCGCATTAGGCTTGTTGGGGTCAAGTGAGAGTTCTTGTTTGTTACTCTTGGTGATCGCAATCACCTAGACGGCTTGGTGGTGATTGGGAGTTTGGTGATCATCCGACGGAGCTTGTAGATGACCTAACTCATCTTGTGAGCGGTTGTGGGCGATTCACCGCAACGGAGTGTCAAGGAATCAGCCCGTAGAGAGCACTTGATCCTTGCGTGGATCAAGGGGGAGCTACACCCTTGCGCGGGTGCTCCAACGAGGACTAGTGGGGAGTGACTACTCTCCGATACCTCGGGAAAACATCGCCGTGTTTCTAACCCTTTACTTTCAAGCAATTATTTTCTCGTATTACTTTTGTTGCTTGATTTACTTTCCTAGAATTGCCATGCTAGACTAGGATTAGAACTTAGGGTGCAAAACTTTTATCGATAGAATCATTAGAAACATTTGTAGGCATTAGAGGTGAATTATGGCTTAGTAGGATTAATTTCTTACAATAATTTTTAGAAAAACCCAATTCACCTCTTCTTGGGCATCTTGATCCTTTCAGGCACTATAAAACTTGTAGAATAATAATGAATATTAGCACTACATTGGGTGTTCCAGCCTCAATGTGGAATAACTCAATTTCTACCAAATTTTGGTTGGCAATAAGAGGTTTAAGAGCACAGAAGAATTGGACAAGCAACAGCAAGTAAAGAACAAAAGGAACCTGCATTCATGTGAATATGTGATGATACCTTCATGTGTCTCCGATGGATTCCAAATCACAGTAGTACTAGTTTAAAGTTTTATGATGCTAACATGGAGTGTCTTTGGCTCCAGCTTACATTTCCAAAAGAAGGCTAATCTGTGTAGGAAGGACTCACAAGCTAGGAATATGATGGGGGCCAGTAACAAAGAACAAAAGGCTCTTCATGCAATGATCTGTGCTTTGCATTGTGTCCTCCCATGGATTGGCAACATAATTTAATTATCGTGTATGTAAGAACCAACACAGCTCAAAAGAAGTTCGATAGATCTGAGTAAGGAGAAAGCACAAGATTCGGACAAAATAAAGAAGCTAGGAATATGAGATGGATTCCCAACCTAATAATGAAGTATTTTCTTTTTGCAACCGTACTTTATGACTGTCTGTAACAAATTGACTAGTAACAATGAGGAAATTATATCCAAAATACATACTGTAATATATATACCATATGCCGCTAATGTGCCGAAATCTTGCATGCACCCAAAGCCGGAACAATGCAATACGTTCTTCCCAGATTATGTTGAGTAAATGAGTATGCCTGACGGAGTGGTTATTCTTTTCTTTGGATTTGGTTTTCTCATATGCTCGAGAGTGGGCATTAATTCCTAGCATAAACTTTAGAAATGCATATCTTTGTACTGTGTGGTTTTGCTTTGTGTGGAGCCTAGAGGCAAGTGGAGTACTAAGCATTTAGCACCCCTACAATGCTTATATAGCAAGTTTGCTCGTTTCAGCAAACAGCAGAAACTCGGTAACCAGGCAGCTGAAGCCACCGCGATGTGTTCCATGAATCCCTTGCTGCTAGCATCAGCATGCTCTGGCTCCTGGAGGGCACTGAGCTTTCTTCTCAACAGGCAAGATCATTACGGGCCACCAGCGGATGCCGTGGCTACCCAAGCATTCACTGAATTGCTCGCGGGCGACGACACCTCAAGCCCGGCGGCGCCGCATCAGGAAGCTTCTGACTTCGAAGAAGGCGCCGATCACACGGCGACGACGAGGGCGTGGCCTCCTACTGCTGCACCGCCGCTTCTGGAGGGTGTCACCGTCGACGGCGACACGGCACTACACGTGCTGGCTACCTGTGGAGACGGCGACAGCTTCTTGAGGAGTGCTGACATCGCCTACCGCCGGGCCAGCTACCTCCTGGCCGCACAGAACGGCAAGGGTGACACACCCCTGCACTGTGCTGCCCGAGCTGGGAGGCCCAGAATGGTCGCTCATCTCATCGCTCTGGCCAGCGGCGGCGAGGACGGCGGCGGCGGCAGCGGAGAGAGGCTCAAGGAAGTCGTGAGGAAGGAGAATGGGAGGAAGGAGACCGCCTTGCACGACGCCGTCCGGCATGGTAGCAAGCACACGGTCGACCTTCTCATGGAGGCTGATTCGGAACTGGCTTTGTTTCCTAAACAAGGCACGTCGCCATTGTATCTGGCCATCTTGCTAGAACGCCTCGACATTGCCAAGTCTCTGTATGTCATGAGTGGTGGGAATCTTTCTTATTCTGGACCTAATGGGCAAAATGCACTGCATGCTGCTGTTCTTCGAGGCCAAGGTACGGTACAACATTGATATATCGATGCATTTAATTTGTTGATATTTGTCTGTATGCTTAATTGTTCAATTGGTCAACATGTGTTGCTTGAAAAGCATTGTTGAGTTTTGAAAAAATTCATACAAAAAAAAAACAAAATGATATTTGGCAACAAGACATTATGTTACATTTTCAGTATAAAAAACAGCATTATATTAGGTTTAATTTTCCATGCCAAAACCTGCAATCTTTTGTATACTCTTCAGCTCCGCAACAGTAGAGAATTCTTTAATTATGTGTTGCAAAGGATTATGAAAACTTTGATGTAAAAAGATCGCACTTGGTTATTTTCTGTGACTCAGTATCAGCAACTACAATACAGAGATATATTAAATTATTTTACTATTACAGATTATTACTGATTAGAGGTTGCTAAGCATCCACTTTAATCCTTGCAAGCCCGCTAAGAAAACAATGATAAATATTAAAATACTCATAAAAAACAGAAAGATCTGGCCATCAATTTGGTAAATTCTAATAGCCACTAATAATAATAGCTATTATTTGATCGATTTTGTTTTCTAAAAAATTATCAAACTTACATAAAAATTATCCACCTCTGCCTTATAAAAAGAATGAAATTAAAGTAATCCTCTCAATTCTTATTTAAGTTGCCCACTTATCATTGTAATAGTCAAATAGATAATCTAAGTAACTCCGCCTTGATGTCTAAATTACCCATCTCGTCACTATAATATACAATTTAAGTGAGCCCTTGAATTTGCATATAAATTACACACTTTTGTCACTTTCATATGTAAACTAAAATATCCCCTCGAATCCACGTTGATCTAATTATAAGAACAGCCTGTTATGAAGAAATAAGTAACCTATAAAGTATGCCTAGCAGCCTCTGTATGCCACTTCTTTCACTTTAGTATAGAAAAAACTAACTTAAAGTAATGTGGCATGTCATCATGTAGGTCAAGTATAGGAGCATGGATGAGGGATAAATATACGCTTTTGCATTTTAGCAATCATGGAAAAATGTCGTCCAGATGATTCACCTACCAATGACACTAAAAATACATTTTAAAATAGTGGGTTAGCAAGGAAACAGCTGGTTCAACTCGCCCTCGCGTCGTCTCCGTAGGGGGTGACTCGGGGGTCCCCGCCGGCCTAGCCGCTCGCCCCCTCCCCCCCTTCCACTGCCGCCTCGGCCATCGCCGCCACGCCTCCTCCCTCGCGTCGGCGGCGGCGGCCAGTAGGGAGCCCAAAAAGCCCCCCTGCGTGTCCTCTCCCCTTTCCCCACCGCCTTCCTTTTCCCCCTCCACCCCTTCCTCTCCGGCGGCCGCCAGATCCGCCTCATCCGCGGCCGCTGGGACCGGATCCGGTGATCCCCGCCGTGGATCCGGCGAGCAGGCGGCTCGGTGGCCGGCCCTCTCGCGTTGGTGGCGCAGGCGGCGTGCGTCGCTCCGCCGCGGGCTCTGACCACGCGGCCGCAGGTCGATGTGGGCTCACGGGCCCTGCTGCCGGTGCTGCTCTCCCCGATACGGTGGCGGCCGACCTGGGTCTGGTGTGGGCCCGGCGGGTGGCCGGGTCCCCGGATCTGGCGCGGGCTGGGCATGCTCGGCGGCGCAGGCGGCGGGAGCTCCACCGTGGGGTTCGCCCATGCGGCCGCAGGTCGGCGCGGGCTCGCGATCCTCCCCGGCTCCGGTGGTGGGCCGGTCCAGCGGGGGGCAGCGGCGGCCTGCAGGGCCGCGCTGTTCTTTGGCCGCGGGCAAGCCATGCCCTGCGGTCCCTCCGTGCAGCTGCGGTCGACGGCGAACAGGGTGAAAACCCCCCAGGCTTCGTGCCTTAGACGGATGACGGTGGCGCGCCAGCGTCATCACCTTCTTAGAGGCGTCGTCTTTAGCCCTCTTCATCGGTGGCGGCTACCGGGGCAAGTCCGGGAACAAAAGTTCCTTTGGGTTGCAGTATCAACGTTGTTGGCGTCCGAGGGCGTCATCTCCTTCCTGAAGGCTCCGTTGTTGCACCCTCCCCCTTGCATATGTGTTGTTGCACCCTCCAGGAACAAAAGTCGTGCCTTCGTGAGCTGCTGCTCCGTTGTTGATTTAGTCCTCCCAACTCGGATGTTGGTGTTGTCGTTGTTGTTGGCGTCGTCGTTGCTTGTCCGTCCTCGGTCCCCGACATCGCGTTTGGCTCCACCTCGGGCAGTCACTGCCGAATGTGTGATGCCCCCTCGCGGATGCTTTGCCATGTGGGCCTCGGCGGCCACCTCGGTCGCCTTCTCGGTGGTTTCTTCGCCACCACTGCCACATCTCCTGAGTTGGCTCCTTTGCGTTGTTTGGTGGAGGGTCCTGTCTCCCATTTTGTGCTGTTTTGTTTGGTTGTCGTTGTTGGGTTCCCAACCACCGTCTCTGTGTTTTGTAACCGCTGTACTCGCCGTTCTTCGGCTTTTCTTCTCCTTAATGCAATGGCACGTGAAGTCGTGTTCGAGAAAAAATACATTTTAAATTATATTAATACCCACGATAATAATTTATGTATATGTTTTTTATGTTATATAAGCTACACACCTGATGAAAAGGAGTAAAGCAAGATGGATTTGGTTATGGTTCCTCTATCCAACGTAGTGATGAGAATCATTTTTCTTTCTCCTAAGGGCTTGTTTGAATGCATATGTATTTATTTCACTTCAATTCACGTGTGTTAAAGTGGAATGGAATAAAATTTAGTTTAATTCCACTCCAATCCACTTCAATAGATGTGGATTGAGATGAATACATGTACCTCCAAACAAGACATAAAATGGGACAGGAAGCCGCCCAGCACCGCCTCGCGCCAAGGAAGGGAAAAGGTACCTCCTGGCTGTCGAGAAAACTACAGGCTTATATTCTTGTAATTATAGTGCAATAAGATTCTCGTAAAAGAATAATTGCTGGCGGATATCCATATTCAGTGTGGCACTCAGAATCTAGAGCTTACAAATTGATAGACTACTAGCATATATAATTTATGTTTATATTTACGTAGGGTACGATTCTTGTTTGCTTGGTTACAAATTAAACCTAGCTAGCTACTAAATGAATAGAACAAGGCAGTTAACAAGAAGCGTGTCGTCATTTGCAGAGATGACAAGAATGCTACTGCGATGGAACATTGGCCTGACAACGCAAGGGGATGAAAACGGGAGCACACCCCTTCATTTCGCAACATCAGTGCTGCGCCCAAAAGCTGTAAACTACTGGATCCACCGCCCTTGGATCAGTGGTATTTGGCATCCAGGCATGCCATTCGAACAGGTGCTGCAAGCCAACCTAGCCCCAATGTTTCAGTCAGATAACGAGGGGCTATTCCCAGTGCACATTGCTGCCAGTATAGGATCGAACAAGGCCGTTGTCAGATTTCTGCACAAGTGTCCCAACATCGCTGGGCTGCGTGACACTAGAGGAAGAACTTTCCTTCACGTCGCTGTCGAGAAGAAGCGATGGCATGTAGTCTCGCATGCTTGCAAAACTCTGTCGCTGTCGTGGATTTGGAACATGCAGGATAATGATGGGAACACTGCGCTACACTTGGCAGTAAAACTTGGGTTTCAGGACATATTTTGCTTACTCTTGGAGAACCTGCAGGTGAACTTAAATATAACCAATAACAATAGGGAAACTCCTCTGGACCTGTCGGATAGTAATATTTGTGATGGATCTTTTTGTTCGTGGGTAAGTATATTCATATTCATAGTTCATATATAATTCTCTCTGTTTCAGGCCAGCCTGCTGCCATCAAAGGCAGGGTAACAATGCAAGAGTGATCAATGTGACTGAATATAATTAATACTGATGGCATATATATGTTTTCTTTTTCAGAATCCCAGATTCTTGATCAATAGCGCATTAAAGTTCTGTCATGCTAAGCACGGTAACCGTCGGATGGATCACTTTGAAGAACAGTACATTAAGCCACTGGATGAGAAGGAAGAATCAAAGAAGATGACAAGTTCCACGCAGACTCTGGGCCTCGGCTCAGTGCTCATGGCAAGTGTGGCATTTGCTGCAAGTTTCACTCTACCTGGAGACTATGGTGACAATGGCAAGCCAAATCTGTCTGGGAGGTACGTCTTTGACGCGTTCATCGCCGCCAACTCGCTGGCGTTCGCTTGCGCGGGCATGGCTACCATCAACCTCATGTACTCTGGGACAGCGATCGTCGATGTCCCGTTGCGCATCTGGCACTTCGACATAGCCATGTTCTTCGCGTTTGGTTCCGTCATAAGCCTGGGCACGGCCTTTGCGTTAGGCATGTACGTGACTCTGGCTCCGGTAGCTTATATGACTGCAACTGCGATCTGTGTGGTGGCGTCTGTTGTGTCTCTCTGCGGATTCATGGACCCCTTGCGAGGCCGCGCAGTAGCAAGAGCGTTGTATGCTAGAATGGGGAATCAGGCGTTGCTCATCTTTGCACGCATTATCATCCTCCGAGGAGCAATGGTCTATTGGCCCTTGGTAACAAGCTTCATTTCGGCAGCGATTTCAGCTAAACATCGCCAGAAATGATGGCCATCAAACATACGTGGGACGGAGGTGATGAAGATATGAAATGGGAAAATTATGTTCCATACGTGGTGTGTGCACTGCACTATATTAGTACATATCGGTACACAGTTGGGAAATAACGATTTTTTGGTGATTTATGAAAAAAAATGTGTGCAGCGTATACATTTTGAGAAAACTAGTAGTCATGCATGTGTGGCACACATGTTTATTGTTGTGATAATAGGCGTCCATTATTATAGTAAGATGTGATTTCGAAATTATTTTGTTCATGAGATATCATGACTGTTTTCTTAACCACTCGGTCGCTCCATAACTCAGCCATTCGGTTACTCGATCACTTAGTCGCTCAAGCAATTAGACACTCAAGCACTCTTACACTTAGTAACTCAATCACGGGGTCACGGCCAATTAGTCACTTGGTCACTCGATCACTCAATCACTAAGCCACTCATCCGCTTAATAATTAGTCACTTGCCACTCACTAACTCAGCCACTTGGTCACTCAACCACTCTGGCACTCGGTCACTTAGTCACTTGCCAATCTCACTAACTTCTTTTTTTTGGGGCCATGGAACCAATTTTCTCAGAAAATGAGCCACTCAGGCATTCGGCCACTTAGTCACTTGGCCACCCAGTCACTAGCTCAAACACAATAACTCAATCACCCAATCACTTGACCACTTAGCCACCTAGTCACTTTACTTAGTCAGCCGATGACTCAATCATCTCAGCCACCAAGCCACTTAGTCACTTGGCCACTCAGTCCTCGATCACTCGGTCTCTCGGCTACTAGATCACTCGGCCAATCAGACACTTGGTAACTCAATCTAATCACTTGGGCACTCCAGCAATGAGCCACTCCGCCACTCACTCTATCACTTAGCTACTCGATTACTCTGCCACTCAGTCACCCCGCCAGCCATGTTTGGGATGATTTTTTATAGGAGCTTTTCTTCTAAGCTTGATTTTTCTGTAAGCTAGATTTCAGAAGAAGCGTAGTGTGAAAAAACTTCCCGTTTTGGTCCGAGAGAGCCTGATGAGACCGAGGCCGAGGTGGGGCTCAACAAGGAGAAAGAGGAGGGAGGCCGTCTGCGCATTAGACAACGGTGGGCCTTTCTTCTCAAGGAGCCGGTCATTGGTAGCAAGTCCGGCTTTGTCAAAGCTGTGTCGCTCGCGTAGCAACTCTGGCGGCGGCGGGAAAGGTCGTGCTACTCCGACGATTGTGTACCTGTGGGGTCAGTCCAGATCGGGCGTCTGGTTGCCAAGCATATGCAGATCCTTCAACCTCGAGCAAGCAAGAAGGAGGAGGAAGGTGCGGGCGCTCGAGCGAGGCGAGACAACAACACTCGAGCAAGGAGGAAGAGGAAGGAGGCGTGAGCGCCGGTGTGGAGAAGGACCAGGGAGGTGTGGGCACCGGTGAGTACGACGACAAGGCGAAGGGTGAGGCGGCTGGAGAAGGACTCAGCCGATTCTGATTTTACGTGTAAAGGGCATAGGGAGAAGAAGCACGAAAAAATGTAGCAAGGGAATCGATCCATTTGGAGGTGGTTCACTGTTTTTTTTTCACCATGCACTCATGAGAATTAGCTCCAAACAGGGCCTTAGTCACCCAGCCGCCTAGTCATCCGATCACTCAGCCACTCGCCCTCACAGTTACCTTAAGTTCTTAGTCACTTTACCACTCAGCCACTTTAGCACTCAAAGAACATGTTTATAGTTGCGGTAGGCACACATTATGAAAATTTTAAACTTACATGGCCACGAGCAACCCGCGCGTGTCTATGAAAAAAATTATAAAATAAAAACTATGTATCTATGAAAATCAGAATGCCTTACATTTAAGAACAGAGGAAGTACATTTTTTTCCCATATAAAAAATAAATTAGCAAATATTATTCACATACATGTACATCCACCTGGAACCGTTGGCCATTCTTGGCTGTCCCTACCAAAAGCAACCTCTTTGTATCCTTTTATTTTGATAGAGATAAAAAGTTTGATGAAAAAATAATCTATAATAGTTTTTTAATTAGATCTCTACATATTGCTACAAATATATTCTTGATTTCTCACTAGTTAAAGATGGAGAGCAGAGCTAGCTCTTTAGAGTGTGCATAAGATATAAAGAAATTGTTGAAGGATAAAAATGCATAGATAATGATTTTTTGTTTAAATGCTCAAATAAGGATTTGGAAAGCGATTTTAAGAAAGACTCGTCGAGATGCTTTAAGATCAAAGGGTGAGATCATCTCTAGCGATTTAGTTCCAGAGAACTACGTGAGTGCGTTTACGGATAGGAGCGATAAAATCATTATTTTGAGAAAGATTAAAACTCTGATATGGTCCAATCAAATGCTGACCCTGACAAATGTGATGATAATGGTGCGGTGGTCACTAATATAAGTTGAGAATTTTTAGTATGGTTACCAGAAAATGGACGTCTCACGAGGAGCGATCCGACGGCTGGAAATGTTAGTATGGTAATTGCCGCCCCACCCCACACACCCTAGTTCCCAAGCACCCGAACCCCGACACCGAGTCGCCAAAGGGGTGAACTCATGTGAGGCTACCCTACCCTCGCCCTAGCCCATGCGGTGCCGCCGCCTTGTCCTTGCCCTCATGCACGCCACCACGGCCGGCCTTCCCTCGCCCTTGCTCTCGCTCATCGCTGCCACCGAGCCCATTGCTCCTCCGGGCACCCTAGCCTGCCGCGAGCAGCCCTTATGCTTCGCCTAGCGCGTAGGGGACCCCGTGACCCCACCCGCACCGTTGTCGCAGCTGCCGCCTGTGTCCTCCGTTGAGCGACATTCGGTAGGCGGTGAGCGAGGTGGCAGGGCATTATCGAGGGAGCGGCGAGGGACATTCGGTGGGCGCGGTCAGCGATGGGGACGAGAGGACCACTTCATCCTCCCTTGATTGAGATTAGCGGAGGGCGGCTGGCGAGGGTGGTTTGGTGGGCGATGTGGCTGGCAGCGGTGAAAGCTCTATGTTTGGTGTTGGTAATTAGTGACAATACCTAAGTACTAATCCTATGCCTAAGTTGTATATAGCATATGAGTATTAGTACATTCCAAGGTTGGTGGTAAGATAGACATGGTGATCATGATGGTCACACTTGGATTTGGATGCAACCCTACGTGATCAAGGCAAAGGTATATGCTTAACGGTTGTGTTTTAGTATCCAAGACACCTAGCGGGTGTGGTTACATTATAGAATAGATAGTCGTACTATAAAGAGGGGAATGACGCGGCTATTGAACTCCTAAGTGCCTCTAGGTGTGCATTTCATAATCATATGCATTTGGATAGAACTAATAATGTCTCGAAAAATGATTGTGAAAATGATAACACACTCGCACATGACATGATCATTTGGTGGTGTTAGCACATTTGCGATGGCGTTAGAGTTTGAGCGGTAGAGAGGGTTTGGGGTCCTCTCTCCCTCCTGCCGAGCTTGCGAGGCGGGATTCAGGCATTTTCGAGTAATTGAAACGCCTATTTTCCTTTACGCCAATGTTGAGTTTTGAGGCGTTGTCACATGTTTTTTTACGAGCTAAAACATGTGCTAAAGTGACACACATACTTAGTCTAGCTCATATGTGAAAGGGTGAATCAAACGAAGGCGAACGGAGGTCACAGTGGTGACCGAACGCTAGACCGGACGCGGTCTCTGTGTGACCGGACGCGTCCGATCAGTGTTCAGCATCTGCGCGTGTTTCAGCTTTTTGATCGGACGCGCAGCGCGTCCGGTCACAGTCGACCGGATGCGTCCGGTTCGTCTGGGAGCTTATTGGACTCCAATTGAACGCGGGCTCTGTGGCGTCAGGTGCGACATGCAGCGCGTCTGATCACTTTTTCGTTAGAGCGCTGCTCAGGCTTGACCAGCGCGTCCGGTCTGTTACGGGACCAGCGCGTCCGGTCCGCGCGACTAGCGCGTCCGGTAAGCGCGACTGCAGCTGTTTCAAGTTCCTAACGGCTATATTCGAAGGGGTACGTCTATAAATACTCGTTGGCCGGCTCAAGGCTCTCTCTCTTGCATTATTTGACATACTTGTGAGCACTTTAAGTTAAGCAACTCCCCTCCCACTCATCTCTCTTGCTTCTTTGCATATTCGAAGTGAGATTGAGTGATTCAAGTGCATTTAAATTGTGAGATTGCATCTAGTTGGCACTTGGTGGTTGATTTGCTGTGGGATTCTTGTTTCTCTTGATGGTTGCCGCCATCTAGACGGCTTGGAGCAGCTAGGAGGCGTTGGCAAGAGTTGGTGATTGTTCTTGGCCACCTCCGGTGATTGTGAGGGGTTTGTGCCTACCTCGGCGAAGCGCCAAAGGCAACGTTAGTGGATTGCTCGTATCATTTGTAACTTTTTGTCATTTGGTAGGTTCTTGTGGCGTCTTTTGAGAGGCTCGGTGTGAGACCGATTAGCCACCGAACCACGTGATGAAAAGGGACACAACGGGGACTAGCGTGCCGGCAAGCACGTGAACCTCGGGATAAATCATCGTGTCTTCTCTTCTTTGATTGTGATTGGTTTATCTCGGTGGATTGTTTATCTTGATTATCATCTCTTAGAACTATTGATTGATTGGCTCAATTCGTCGCTGCTCGGTGAAATATCTCTTACCCTACTCTTGTATTATATTTCAAGTACTTAGTTGTTTTCTCTAGTGCTTAGTACCTTGAGTAGAGTAGCCTCCTAGTTTTCCTCTTGCAGTTTGACTTGTGCGGTTGAGTGAAATTTACTAGAATTGTGAATTGGTTAGGTGGCTTGCAAACTCCCCGTAGGCTAAGCAAAACTCGCATCTCGCTATTTGTTATATTGATAAACTTGTTTAGCTTGTCTTTGTAGAATTTTTTTATAAGGCTATTCACCCCCCTCTAGCCATCAAGACCTTTCAAGCGGGGCGCCGTTGGTGGGCGAGGCGAGCGGAGGATGGGGTAGAGGGGGAGTAGAAGTTGACGAGTCCTCCAATTCAGATTAGTGGAGGGGGGAAGGGAAGGAGGGGGTGGGTGGCGGGGTGAAAGGTCTTAATGGCTAGAGGGGGGTGAATAGCCTTTAAAAATTTTCTACAAAGACACGCTAAACAAGTTTATCAATATAACAAATAGCGAGATGCGAGTTCTGCTTAGCCTACGGGGTGTTTGCAAGCCACCTAACCAATTCACAATTCTAGTAATTGCACTCAACTGCACAAGTCAAACCGAGAAGAAAACTACAACTACAACTAGCAAGCTACACAAAAGAGCTACTCTAGCAAAGCTAACTAGCTAGCAAAGATAACTAAGAAAGTAATGTGGAGTTGAGTTATGAGAGTTTCACCGAGGGGTGAAGTATTGAGCCAACCAATATGATCAACAATGAATACCAAGATAACCAAACACCGGGATCAATCAATCATAATATGAAAGTGATGACACGAAGATTTATCCCGAGGTTCACGTGCTTGCCGGCACGCTAGTCCCCATTGTGTCCCTCTTCACCACGTGGTTCGGTGGCTAATCGGTCTCACACCGAGCCTCTCAAAAGGCGCCACAAGAACCTACCAAATGGCAAAAGATTGCAATGACACGAGCAATTTACTAATGTTGTCTTTGGCGCTTCGCCGAGGTAGGCACAAACCCCTCACAAACACCGGAGGTGGCCAAAAACAATCACCAACTCTTGCCAACGCCTCCAAGCTGCTCCAAGCCGTCTAGGTGGCGGCAACCACCAAGAGAAACAAGAATCCCACAGCAAATCAACCACCAAGTGCTAACTAGATGCAATCTCACAATGCAAATGCACTTGGATTACTCAATCTCACTTCGAATATGCAAAGAAGCAAGAGAGATGAGTGGGAGGGGAGTTGCTTAGCTCAAAGTGCTCATAAGTATGTCAAATGTCCAAGAGATGGAGCCTTGAGCCGGCCAACGAGTATTTATAGACGTACCCCTTCGAATATAGCCGTTAGAAACTTGAAACAGCCAAAGTCACGCTGACCGGACGCGCTGGTCACACTGACCGGACGCGCCGATCGCACAACAGCTAAATCGTGAAACACTGACCGGACGCGCTCGTTGCGCAGACCGGACGCGCTGGGATCGACCGGATGCGATGGTCCCGTGACTGACCGGACACGCTGGTCAAGCCTGAGCAGCGCACAACGAAACAACGACCGGACGCGCTGCAGAACTGACCGGACGCCACAGTGCCAGCGTCCGGTTGGAGTCCAGTAAGCTCCCTGAACGACCGGACGTGTCCGATCGACAGTGACCGGATGCGCCACTGCGTCTGATAAAAAATAGAAATACGCGCAGACGCTGAACACTGACCGGACGCGTCCGGTCAAACAGAGACCGCGTCCGGTCCAGTGTCCGGTCACCTCTGTGACCTTCGTTCACCTACGTTTCTTTTTTGACTTCTGGCGTAGTGGAAAATAGTCGTTTCAACTCCTCGAAAATGCATGAATCCCGCCTCGCAAGCTCGGCGGGAGGGAGAGAGGACCCCAAACCCTCTCTACCGCTCAAACTCCACCACCATCGCAAATGTGCTAACACCACCAAGTGATCGCGTCATGTGTGAGTGTGTTAGCATTTTCATAATTATTTTTCGAGGCGTTATTAGTTCTATCCAAATACATATGATTATGAAATGCACACCTAGAGGCACTTAGGAGTTCAATAGCCGCGTTATTCCCCTCTTTATAGTATGGCTATCTAACCTATAATGTAACCACACCCACTAGGTGTCTTGGTTACTAAAACACAACCCTTAAGCATATACCTTTACCTTGATCATGTAGGGTTGCGTCCAAATCCAAGTGTGGCCATCATGATCACCATGTCTATCTTGCCACCAACCTTGGAATGTACTAATCCTCATATGCTACATACAACTTAGACATAGGATTAGTATTAGGCATTGTCACTAATTACCAACACCAAACATAGGACTTTCACAGGGCCAACGGTGGGGGAGTCGTTGGTCGGAGACGAGGGTGGTGGCGGAGGCCAATGCGTGGGACGGAGCGATGACTCGATGCGAAGGAAGACGAGTAGGCGGAGTTATGGAGAGAGATAAAGAATCGCGTGTGAAAGCCCAAGTTTGGTTTTGATTGTAATACCCTAGGTGTTTGTCACTCATTAAGTAGTGGGTTTGAGCTCAAACATGATAGATTAAGTAGAGATGACGATGTCAAGGTCAACCTATGGAGATGAGCCTAACCTAAAGTTGGATGTTGCACCATTGCTTTACATATAGGCCCCTTTTCAAAATATATGCTTGGGTAGTGTTATTACAATATATTCATGTGTCTCACCTTAGTACCTATCTATATTGATCCCTGGAAAAGTTTCATGAAGTTTGGAATCAAAAAGTCACATGAAATGATAAGTTATATGCTTTTTTGGATTATAACTAAAACCTGCCTTACATCCCATGGGAACTAGTGTTTGTGCAACATACAAATGCAACATGTGCAACACATCTTGGACACATGTGGAACGACCTAGTGGAACATGGGTAGCATGTATCTTGAAACAACCACATGAAACAACTATAGCATTTTACTTGAATTCTATGTTTCAAGGCATGTGAGGCCTACACTTTTGTGCAACCTATGCATGGTGGGTATATTTGGCCTCTACAACACCTTAACTACACTTAGGACACTTAATGGAACAATGTTCATGTTGATCATTTTGCCTAAATGTGCTTCTAAGTGATGGTTGACCATGTATAGACCCCAGAACACTTTTGTTTGACCGTTTCAAAAGTATGACCTAGAAGCTTTGCATGATTGTGCACCCTTTTACAAAGTTGTATAGAATTTTATAAGGAATAAACTTTGTTTAAGAGTCATGTCATGAAAATGGGTGGAACATGCTCAAAAAGGGGCCCACATGTTAGAAATGGGGCTGAATTCAACACTTAGAAATTTAAAGCCCCGATTTCAGTGTCTTCGACGTTGGCATCTCGCGTTCTCCAAAATTTGCTATGCAACTTGAATTGGTCCAAATACAAAAGATAGAGCTTATATCGTGGAGAAGGGCATGCAAGAAGATGACATTTGTTGGAATCCATTTTGCACATCAATTTTGAAGGTTTGTCAATTTTTGTCAATACATTGACAATATCACATTGACACTTAATTATCTCATGATCTAGAGCTCAAATCACCATGGCCCTTAAATAGAACTTGAAGATCATTGGGTGTGCAACAAACTTTGTAATTGGACCTTGGCCCAAATTTGACTGGAACCAGCCCAAACATGGACTCCAAGTTGGATACATCGATGCACACCATGTGCTCGACGTTGGGCCCCAGTGGTCACACGTCCACCGTGCATGGCCGCCACGCGCCCTCCACCTTGCCACACGCCTGTGCCTGTCTGAGTCGATGTGGAGAGGCTGAGCGGTCCACGGTCGCTCCTCCATCGCCCCAGAGCTCACCGTCGCTCTCAGCTTCCCCCTCCTACTCTCGCTTGTCGTCTCGGCCACGTCCGCCATGGCTGCCACCATGGAGCTCCGACATTCCTTGCCTCAGGCGTCCCTCTGTCCAAATTGGCCGCAGCACCGCCATCACCTCACCGAGCCCTATCCCAGGCGCACGCTCGCCCAAGCTGAGAGCCGCGGAAGACGTGCCTCCGCCGCCGTCGAAGCCGACCGCCGCGGCCGCAAGCAGCCGGTGCTCGTGGTCGGGTCGCCATGGCCTATCTCCAGCCGCGTCAAGACGTTCCCCGGTTGCGCCATCTCGCGAGGAAGCTCCTGCGCACCTTCCCCGGTCGCCCAGCCACCGGAGCGCCGCCGCCGCCGGCACTGCCCCCACGGAGCCGCCCGCGCACGTGGTCAGCAGGCCACGGGCCACCTCTGCCCACGCCGCAAGCGCGTGCAGACGCGCCTTGCAGCCGCGAAGCCAGTCGGCCCTCCCGCCGCCGCCGTCCGCCATGCTAGCCCGAAGCCGGCCATCTCCTCTATTTCCCCGGCGCCGGAGGAAGAAGGAGGTCGTCTGTCTCTGTCTATGTGTCTGACGAGCGGGCCCGGCTGAATAGCGGGTCCCACGTGTCGGTTTAAGTAAGTGGTAGTTCTGGGTGTGTAACCGGGTGCGTCTAGCAATTAAATAGAATTCAGTTTTCTAGTAATTTGAATTTCAGAAATTATGTAAATCTCCTAAAATCCATATCTCAGGCTAGGAAATTCCAAAAATGGCAAATGTGGACTTTTTGGAAACCTTGAGAAGAGATCTATGCAGTAGAGTCATAAAATGTTATATGTTTGTATATGTTTTTTGATGTCTTTATTTAAGCTTAAAAATACTCTAAAAATGCTTATAAACTTGACCAGAGCCATATCTTGAGTTTTAGAACTCCAAAAATAGTAATTCTTGTTTTGTTAATTTTATGATGACATGTACTTGCTAGGAAAAATATTAAACATGCTAGTTGTTCACTGTTTTCTTAAGGTTTTGATTTGACCTTGATAAATAAGGAAATCTACATTATATTACTTGTCATTTCTATATCTTGAGTTGTGTTGCTCCAAATAAAGTGAAATTTTTATGGTAGTCTTGCCATGCTATGTATGTACTGTGGTATAAATTTTATAGTCATTGCTTACTGTATGGTCAAGTTATTGATTTAACTTGTTACGGCTTAATAAATAGTTTATAAATCGTATATAAAGGATAAAATGGAAAATGTTATTTCATTACCTTAGTACGATGTTTATCTATCATATTGATTCATGCTATGGCTATGTGTTCATAGAAAATATAGAGTTTTAGGTTTAACTTGCTCTCACATGATTTATTGTATTAGTCAATTGTCTTTTTCATAGAGGTTGATATACTTGTCTAAATGGCTTGAAAATTTGATAGTAGACTTTTGGAGGCATAGGTATGCCACTGTAATTTTGGTAGAATTTAGTGTATACTTTTGATAGGTGTTCATAATTTCACCTAATTATCTAAATAAATTAAGAAAATGTATTAAAATAATTTATTTAGTAATGGACACTATGTTTTCTGGTGTTCATTAGTCATGTGTGAAATGTTGGTAAAGTTAGTTTTACACAATTATATGTTTGCAACATATGTTAATAATTATTTCTTGCAATTAGTAGTTTCTGAACGGTTCTGGGAGCAATATAGATTACCCCATGATAATGGTGTTTTCTGAGCATCTTGTCTATAGCAAAGTTGTATATAATTCATGTATCTAGCTTTTGGTAAAATTTGGTGGCATTTGGTCAAATAGTTTTTGATTTATAGATGTTTAAAGTCAGGTTCCCGATTTGGTTGCTCTCTGTTTGGAGCAGACCAGAGTCTGTAGTTTTATCTTTTTGACCTAGTAAACTTGGGAATCAGGCTTAGGTGATATTAAATGAATTATAGATAATTTCATAAGCTTTCCAGATTATCCTCTTGCATGTCATTTGGAATTATGTAGCTCTTAGAATGATGTTATTTTTGGACTGTTCATGCTGCTTGCAAATCTGAACTTGTCTGCTAAGCATAGTTTGAGTTACATAATTATGTTGGTGTCACTACTTGATACTTGGGTGGTATCCTGTGATCTTGTGAGACTTGTTTCTTGATTGATGTGCTTGCCCTCTTCTATGTTATGCCTTAATGAGAATTAAGTTAATTAGCTCTAGGTGCTTACGTGAACTTTGGTATGCTTACTTGATTACTTTATTTTTTTTGCACTGCTATGCATTCATACATATGCATTGTTGCACCTCATTTAGGTACGCTAGCTGAAGCACGTGAAGGATCGGAGGTGGAGCCAAACCCGAAGATGGAGTTGGTGGATCCATCCCGAAGATCGAAGGACCGGACAAGTGGTAGATTGAAGGATGCTCGCCAAGCGGGTTTCATCTGACATACTCTAACTTGAGTCGGATCCCAGGCAAGCCCGGAAACATTATAAGCCTCCTATCTTCAAAGCAATTAATTCTATATATGTTATAAGTATTGTTGCATTAAGTGGTAGGAGTTGGTTGGAAACCCTTACTGCATTATATCACTCCTTGTCCAGATATATGAATCCTTGAATCCTACATAGACTAGGATCGAATATGTAACACCTCAAGTGTTTAGCTCCATAATTGCATTGCATTTGCATTGCATAAGCATAAGCATGCATCATTCATGTTTGTTATTTCATGTGATGCAACACATGTGATAGTTCTGGGGTTTATTTGAATTATTTCATGAAGTATTTGATAGTTGGTGTAACAAAAAAAAAGTAAGGTAGTCAATCATGACCTACAACACCTTAGTTATACTTAGGGTAACATTTGGAACAAGGTTCATGTTGACCAAAATTACTAAATTGCCCTCCAAGAGGAGTTGACCACCATTTGACCCTAGAAGGCTCTAGTTTGACCAGTTAAAAAGTCTAATTTAGAGACCTTGCATGGAAGAGCACCCTTAAGTAAAGTTGTAGAGAATTTCATGAGGAACAAAAGTTCTAATATGGCCATCTCATGAAAATAACCAGAGCATGCTAAAAAATGGCCCACAAGTCAGCTTGAGTGGGGATCAACACTTAGAAAAATTCTAAGTCTGGAAATTGGACTTTTCAGTTTCACTGTACCTCACTTTAGCAACTCGTAACTCACAAACTAGGCCAAACCAGTCTTGGAGCCAATTGACAAAGTTGTTGTCCACACATAGCTCTACAACATTGTCAATATCACCATCACCTGGTTCTCAATAGTTTAGGAGATATAATGTCTTGAAGTTAGGGTTTCAGTCGGCATAGTGACTGAAACTAAGTTTCAGTTTTCGGGTGACCCCCTTTGGAGCCTTGTAGTTTCAAATCTAGGCCGAACCAGCCCAAACCCAAATTGACAAACTTGTAGACCTCATGTAGCTCTACAAAATTGGTGTAATCATCTTCGACTAATTCGAACCGGTTTGGGAGATAATCATCGTGGAAATCGCTCTGTCAGTCGGTCATTGATGTCGCCGATTCAGTTTCGTCAGCGTCAGAGTGGCCGACCGGCCGCAGGCCGTCGTCGACGCGTGGAGGCGCGGTGGCGCCCGTACGCCGGCCCTGGCCCCACCAGTCAGGCCGCGACACCTTCAAGACGCCACGACGCGCGAGCCGGCCTCCATTCCTCCGCCCCCTCTCTTCCAGTTGCCAAGAACATCGAAACCGAGCCACCATTGCCATTCTTCTCCGGCGAGCTCAAGCGCGAGCCACACCGCATCACCGGCCGCTAGACCTCGCCAATCCTTCCGCCTCACCACCCTCCATCTCCCTGACCCACCGAAGCCAGCGATTTGACTCAAGGTGAGCCGCATTGCTTTCTTCCCCGTCTCCGAGAGGTCGCCGGAGCCCGCCATGGGACCTCACCGTGGTCGGGGTGCTTCGAGTTTCTCTCCATCCTCCCTTCCTAGCAAAATGGATCCGCCTAGCTTCGGTGAAGCTCGTACCGAGCCTAGACCGCACCGTACATCCTCACCGTCGACGGTGCGCCGCCACGGGACATCACCGGCCGCCGCTCGCGGTGACAAGCCCCTTCCACCCCATCCCCATCCATTCCACGAGCACCAATCGACGCACCGGGTGACGGAGAACACGAGGCGGTGCTCAATTGGCCGAGCGAGCTCTTCTCCGGCGAGCTCGAGCTCGTCGGAGCTCGCGGGTCTCCGCCTTCCCTATCTCCGGTCACTGACCGCGGGGGCCCGCCCGTCAGTGTCGCGCGCGGGCGGGAGCGCTGAGCGGGCCGCGCGCGCGCGAGTGTGGGCCGAGTTTTTCCGGGCCGGCCCAGTCATCCGAAATGAAATTCATTTTTATTATTTTGTCACTGATTTTTGTACAAGTTGGAAAAATATAGATCTAGGGTTTTAATGATCCAAAAATCATGAGATAAATTTTATTAGGGTCTACATAATGTGTAGTATTTTAGAAAAATATGGATCTGGCATGAGATGTTTAAATTCTGTAAGAATTTCATAGATCCTTTAAATGTGTTTTGGAATGCATGCAAATTTGTTAAATTTATATCTTGAGTTTCAGTGTTCCATAAATAATGAAAATTTGTGGGTAGGTTACTCTATGCTAGCCCTAGCTCTGGTAAAAATTTGGGCATCAGTGCTTAAGTACTTTTCAAGTTATTATGCTATCTTGTTATTCTAGGAAATATTTAAATGAATTTTTGTAATTTTTCTACATGTGCAATGTTCATATAACTTTTTGGAGAATGTCTTGGTACCCTAGACTGTCTAAGAAAAATATGAAATCTGTTGTTTGACACTTTTCAATAGGGTTTCCTATTTATGCAAAAATCAGCCTTATTAGCTTGTGAATTCTGTGTAGGGAGTTCCTGTGAATAAATTGAGTTCAAAATTTTACAGTAGTCTCTTTGTGGGTCAGAGAGTCCCCTATAATTTTTGTAGAATTTTAGGAGCAGTTTACATATATGTTTGAAATTCCACTTAATTACTTAAGTAAATTGAGAAATGGGTTTAAACAAATGTTCTAGGTGGGCACACCTTACTTCCTGGTGTCTTTGTGATATTTGTGAACTTGTAGTAGCATTAGTTTGGTTTTAGAGAATGTTTGCCACATCAATAAATATTTAACCTTTGTAATTTTAGGTTTTCTGGACAGCTAAGTAGTAATTCTAAATTTGGCTTTGATAAAATTGGTTGCTGGACAACTTGTAAATACCAAAGTTGGAGTAAACTTGATGAACTAGCTTGTGTTAAAATTTGGAAGCATTTGGCTTAGTAGTTTGAGAGTTACTGTTGTTTAAAGTGGCAGTTAAAAATCTGCTACTCTCTGTTTTGGAGAGGACAGATTCTGGAACTTGTGAAATTTGACATGGAAAACTTAGGAGTTTGGAGTTGAGGTCTGAAAATGAATTGTAGTACATTTCTTAGGCTTTCCAGATTGGCTTAGATCATATCTTTTGGAATTGTAAATCTCCAGTTGTGATAAAAACAAGTAGCTGCTGTCCAGAATGCTCACTGTGGTATTTTGCTGATTGATATGGTATGATATCCTAAGACATGCTACTTTTGTAATTGTTAGGTGTTAGGGCCTTAACTGAGGATGAGCAGCTTTATCTTAGGTTAAGTAGATTAGGTGAGTATTTCTCTACCGGAGAGGAAATTTGCACCTACTCTTTTGAAGTGATTTGAGTAGAGCATTAAATTGTTGTAATGCATTCCATTCCGAGCATATTGCATCTTTCGTTATGCATCCATGGTATTTATTGTGCATTCATGCAATAGGTGTACCGGAGGGGGTGACACTTCTCAAATTCGAACAAGCGATACCGGAGGAGGTGCTGAGTCAACCGGAGGAATTAGCAGAAGAAACCAACGTCGGGGAAGCTCCGTCAGAAGATCTACCCGAGTGTCCGGACCACAGACCCGCAACCTTTCTCAAAGGCAAGCCCCGGTGCATGCTGAACCCATCGTTTTATAAATATATCTTGAGTACTTTTAATTGTTTATTGCATTAAGTTCTAGGAGTTATATGAAAACACTTGCTGCATTGTACCTGTCCTTGTCCAGATATCGTACTTAATCCTATATTAGGTTTAGGCACGTGTCAATGCTTAGCCCTGCTTAGTACGGTAGAAGTCGGGTGATTTCCGGTCATCCGCGAGATGTAGGAAGGAGTCACGAGTGGCTCTATGGCTATCGTGAATGGAACCATGCTTAAAAATGAAATTGAGACCGGGCGGGAGTTCGATAGTACAGCCGCAAGACACTTCACGTCTTGGGTGTGGAGCTATGCCCGTCTGAGTCGTTTAAGGACCGATTCGTTGTACGTCCTTGAGTCATGTTGAACGCAGTCTAACACTTAGTTGGCCGGATAACCCGTTCCGACCGCGAAGCCGAGTAATGTGGTTCAGGCCGGGAATCGAATGGTAGGTTGCTTCTTGGAGGAGAGAAAGGATGTGCTTGGGGACATTGGCGTGAGACCAAGGGGGGGGTTAGAGTCCCTATCACCTGGCAGAGTGTCGCCCTTAGGGTCGCGACATTATTCGGACCCGCGATTCCTGAATCATATGAAACGGTGGCCTGTGCGACCCTGGCAGGGGTCTGCACGGTGAGTGTTAGAAATACCCCTCCAGCTGGATAGGAATTCGATTCGAATCGCCGTCGCTCCCGGTTAGTGAGCACTTGACTTGAGCAGCGGCAACGTAGATCTCATTAAATGAACTGGTGGTTAAGGGAATGATACAATGTTGCCACAATTCATACCTGCTCTGGATATAATGATGATAATTGTTTGATTACAACCAAGTGCATGCTTAGTACAGGTGCTAAGATAGATGACAGGTAAATGCTAAAAATAACTGCTAGTACAGGTTATAAGAGTATCAATTACTTATGCCTTTATGCAAAATGTTATGTCAGCTAGCCTCTTGTGTAAGCCTTGCATAATCCTTGGTGTCCTCTTATTTCTGGTTTTCGACGGGTAAGTCTAGCTGAGTACATTCCAGTACTCAGGGTTTATTCCCTCCTGTTGCAGATGACATGCTTTATCAGGGATTCTGCAAGACGTGTCTCCACCCTGCGGGTGATGATGACTAGATCACAAGGGCGTGATCGTCTTTATGTACTTTCCTCATGCTTTTGCGAGATGTCGATCATCCAGACTGGCATTATTTAATTAACTAGTGTGTGTGTTATGCTTCCGCTACTTTCAAACTTGGTTTGTAATATTTGCTACTCCGTGGTGTAAACTTATTTCTGGACTACTTGTGAAATGTATCGTATGATATTGTATGTTGAATGAAGCGATCCTGGTTGTAAGCAGTTTGGTTTGAAATCCTTCGTGATTTCAATTGACTACCGGGATTATATGGGCTCAAGTTTGAAAATTTGAGCGCTTCGGTGCTTGTTTTCGTACTTGTGCTCTTATAATTTGGTCAGTTCTGTTACAGCTGGTACCGGAGCATAATTCAACATTAAACACATCTTACGAGTAATTAAAAACAAAAGTATTTGTTTGCGAAAAGGGTTAAACTCTAAAAAATTATTTTTTAAGTATGCCAGTGATCACATCCCTTAGCCCAAATAAGGACTCTTAGGTGGCTTATTATAAAGACTAACTTGGGGGCCTTGTTTGTTTCTGTTTCGTCGTCCATACGGCGTGATATTGTATGGATGCCATCCACTTGGGTGGTAATGTATGGATCAATTACCTCGACGCTCTGGTAAGTGTGAGTTGTGAGAGCATGATCGTCCAACCGGCGGTCTAGGGGAGAGTAGTTTTGGTGACTTACATCTTTTCATGTTTAAACCATGTAACTATGTAAAAGCACTTAATTGTGGGCATCTATCAATTGGGTAGCTTTGATACTGAAATATATACATCCGGGGATGTGTATATGGAAAGTATTTAATTTACTGCTTTCTTGTGTGCATATTTTGGGAATTGTTGGGCTGCAATGAAATTTTCTGCAGGTACACTAACAGCGTAACGAGTAGACCGATAGTTTCGCTTATATGAGAGAACGTATGTATGCCACCGCCTAGCGTTAGAACTTTAGGTTTCTACTAAGGTGAGAGGACGTACGGAACGTGCATGCATCATGTTTAATTATATCATACATATCATTTACTCCCTCCTTAAAAATTTCTGTACTCCTGACTAAAGTAAATTTCGTATCCCCTAAATGATCCTCACTTTAAGTCGTATCTTATCTTGTTGCTACAGATGGCACGTACCAAGAGGACCGCTCGTAAGTCCACTGGGGGCAGGGCACCGCATCACTAGCTCGCTCCACGTGAGCCCCGCCCCGAGCCTACTGAGGTGGAAAGGCTGAGGGCAGAGCTGGCAGAGGTGACTGCTGCTAGGGATGCAGCACGGCAACAACTGGAACAAGTGATTCATGATCGTGACCAGGAAACCCTTGCAGTCCAGAGGTTGACAGTAGCAAACCGCAACTGTCAGCGCATGTTGGTCCGTGTGATGGAACAGAGGGATGAAGCCTGGCACGAGGAGAACGTTCTGAGAGCTCGTCAGTTTGAGCTCGAGCAACAGTTGGAGAACGCTGAAGAATACAATGATAATCTTCATGAAGAAGTGCACCGCCTGAACAACGAGCTTAATCCCCTGCTGCCTCGAAACAACAACGTCGATGAGGACATGGGTTCGGGAATCTTCATGGCTGAGGATGATGATGAAGTGGAGGTTGATGGACCACAGGATGCCCCACCTGCAGAAGCACCAGAAGAAGAAGAAGACGAGGAGTTAGAGCCTGTCAGTGATGAGGACGGCGGGGAGATCCATGACACCGACTCGGAGGATGATGCTTAGAGTAGTCATCACGTGCCTTTAATGTTAGGATCGTCTTTTGTGCCCTCCCTGTGAAGGAGTGAGGCCTTGTAATAACTTGACTTTGGGATGTAAGGCTGAACCGTATGTTTCCTGAATGTAGTTTGAACCTGTTAAATTTGATCACAACTTGATGTCTTATTATGTTGCGTTCGATGATGGTGTCACGATTAGCAGCCTTCGGTGCCGCGACGAAACCGAGGGCCTCCTATGGCGCGCGACATAAGGCTGTGCTGCTTGGCACGCGCAGGTATCGAGGTGGCTAGTCATGATCCACCATGGAACTCTTCATTGAGAAGTCTCTTTGTGGTCAGTTTGAAGTAGCCTTTCACAGTCAACTAAAAATCTTGAGATCGAATCCAAGTACCGTGCAAAAGGTCAAAAATCACGTAGATAACAACGTAAACGGTCCGGTAACCGTTGTGCTCCCTGTGAGTGAGCCTTTATCAAAGAGCATCTTGTTGGATTACCAAGTATGATCTCGTCAAATGATGCGCTAGAATGGATTGTGCGGTTGTGATGAATTATTGTGCCTTAATCATTATGATAAATCTATTCATACAGTCAGATTGACATTTCGCAATAATTCATCTACAAATTTCCCACATCGTCAGTGCTCATTGGCTATGCATTTTTGCAGATGTCGTACAATCTACGCCGGGGTCGTGGAAATGAGGAGGAACAGCCGCCCCCTCCGCCACCACCTACTCCGGCTGAGCTGATGCAGACAGTGGTCGAAGGGCAGCGCATGTTGGCAGATGCTATGCGCCAGCTGGCTAACCGGGAAGCTCGTCCTGGCCGCCAAGGCCCAGAGCCAAATCAGTACAGCGATTTCAAGGACTTTCTGGATACAAAGCCCCCGCTCTTCAAGGAAGCGGAAGAACCACTGCAGGCTGACGAGTGGTTGAATACCATTGAACAAAAGTTTCGTCTGCTACGCCTAACTGATGAGCTGAAAACTGAGTATGCTTCCCATCAGTTGCATGGTCCAGCGGGCATTTGGTGGAGCCACTATCGTTCCACACTGCCTGCCAATGTCCCGATTGCTTGGGATCAGTTTAAGGCGGCATTCCGTGGAAATTATATCCCTCCCGGTCTTATGGCAATCAAGCACACAGAGTTTATGAGGCTGTCGCAAAGAAACAAAAGCCTGACTGAATACTTGCAGTCCTTCAACAACCTGGCAAGGTATGCCACTGAGTTTGTGGATACCGATGCCAAAAAGATTGCTAGCTTCAAAAGGGGCCTCGGCCCAAAACTGATGAAAACAATGGGCACTAGCAAATGTACTACTTTCAATGATTTCATCAGCGATGCTTTGACCCAGGAGAACAACAATACTATTTATTCTGCCTCTAAGAGCCGTAAAAGGGCCCTTGAGGCAAGTGCTTCTCAGTCAAGGGCCTCAGCGGCACCGAGGTCTTCCCCTCGCCCTCCTGCCACAAATGCTAAGTTCCGTCCTCCACAAAAGAAGGTGCCAATGAAAACTGGGTTTCGTAAGGCATATACAGTGGCTCTGCCAAAGAGTAATGCGGGCCAAGGCAGCTCCAGTGTTCCCCCTAGCAACATGCCTTGCTGGAACTGTAACAAGCCAGGCCATTGGTCCAGGAACTGTCCGTACCCTAAGAAAAATGTCAACCAAGGTAGTCGTCAGGGACACGCCCATTATAACAGCATTGAGGAAATTCCTTCTGGTGAGGTGGTCACCGCTGGTAAGTTTCTAGTTGACCAACACCCCGCAGTGGTACTTTTTTATTCAGGTGCTTCGCATTCCTTTATCAGTCCTAAGTTTGCATCTAAATTTGTGCACAAGTTGCATACGGTTGAAGGTGTGGGTTATTGTATTAGTGCTGCAAGTGGGAATATTTCCACAAACAAAGTAGTGGGGAACCTTGAGTTTAAGATAGAAGGGCGAAGTTATTCGCTTGCCCTATTGGTTTTACCTGGTTTAGACATAGATGTTATCTTGGGCATGAATTGGATGAGTCAGAATGGGGTACTCATTGACACATCCGCTCGGGTAGTTATGCTCAGAGATCCTACAGATCAAAAGGGTTTTCTAGTACAACTTCCCAGAAAGGTTGAATTGTCAGGGGAAATTCATGCTGTGCAAGCAAAGGCGTTGGCCGAAATTCCAGTAGTAAATGAGTTTCCGGACGTTTTTCCCGATGATTTGCCGGGACTCCCTCCGGATCGGGATGTGGAGTTTAAAATTGAGTTGTTGCCTGACACGGCACCCATCTCTAGGAGACCCTATAGGATGCCTCCAAATGAACTCGCTGAACTTAAGGTGCAATTGAATGAACTTTTGAAGAAGGGGCTGATTCGTCCTAGTTCATCGCTGTGGGGATGTCCTGCTATCTTTGTAAAGAAGAAGGATCAGTCGTTGCGGATGTGCGTAGATTATAGACCTCTCAATGCAGTCACTGTCAAAAATAAGTACCCTCTACCGCGAATCGACATCTTGTTCGATCAGTTGTCTAAAGCTAAAGTTTTCTCCAAGATCGATCTAAGATCGGGCTACCATCAAATTAAAATTCATCCGGAAGATGTTCCAAAGACAGCCTTTTCTACCAGATACGGTCTTTATGAGTATCTTGTTATGTCTTTCGGCTTGACAAATGCCCCCGCACACTTCATGTACTTGATGAATTCGGTGTTTATGCCTGAATTGGACAAGTTTGTGGTGGTATTTATTGATGACATCCTGGTATACTCTGTGAATGAGGAGGATCACGCTGAACATCTGCGTATAGTCCTCACAAGACTGCGTGAACATCAACTGTATGCAAAGTTCAGTAAGTGCGAATTCTGGCTTCGTGAAGTACCTTTCCTTGGGCATGTGTTGTCCGATGGAGGAATTATGGTGGACCCCGCCAAGGTACAGGAAGTACTGAACTGGAAGGCTCCTATCTCGGTTCACGAGGTCCGAAGTTTTCTTGGTTTGGCTGGCTATTATCGTCGCTTCATCCCGGATTTCTCCAAAATAGCCAAGCCAATGACTCGGTTGCTGCAAAAAGACACCAGGTTTGTCTGGACTCCTGAGTGTGATGCGGCTTTTCACCAACTACGAACCCTCCTAACCTCGGCTCCGGTTTTGGCGCAACCGGATATCGAGAAACCTTTTGATGTTTACTGTGATGCCTCAGGCATAGGTTTGGGAGGTGTTTTGATGCAGGAAGGCCGAGTAATTGCATATACTTCCCGACAACTTCGGAAGCATGAGGTGAATTATCCAACGCATGACTTAGAACTGGCTGCAGTTGTTCATGCTTTGAAAGTATGGCGGCATTATCTGCTGGGAAATGTCTGCAATATCTACACCGATCATAAAAGCCTCAAATACATCTTCACCCAACCCGAGTTGAATATGCGTCAAAGAAGATGGCTCGAGTTGATTAAAGATTATAACCTTCAAGTGCACTATCATCCAGGAAAGGCAAATGTAGTTGCGGATGCTTTAAGCCGTAAGTCTCATTTTTATTCCTTAGCTGAAACTGATTTTCATCGATCTCGCCTTCTACATCCATCAGTCTTGTACAACATCACTGTCAGTTGTACTCTCAAAAGCAGAATTATTGAGCTCCAAAAGACTGACACTGGTATATTTCACATCAAGCGTAAGATGAAAGAGCAAGAAACTACATAGTTCAGGATAGATGAAGAGGGTGTACTATGGTTCAAGGATAGGTTAGTTGTGCCTAAGGACCGGGAGCTTTGAAATGATATTATGTCTGAAGCACACTCCTCTAAGTTGTCCATCCATCCTGGTAGCAATAAGATGTATTATGATTTGAAGCCATACTATTGGTGGACCAAGATGCGGAAGGAAATAGCTGCATATGTGGCTAGGTGTGACACATGCTGTAGAGTTAAAGCTGTGCATATGAAAGCTGGGTTGCTTCAACCACTGTCTATCCCAGGTTGGAAATGGGAAGAGATAAGTATGTATTTCATTGTCGGACTTCCTCCTACTGTCAAAAATCATAATTCCATCTGGGTAATTGTGGATCGTTTGACCAAATCAGCTCACTTCATTCCAGTGAGAGTGGACTATCGTCCCACTGACTATGCTGAGTTGTACTTCAATCAGATAGTCCGGCTTCATGGGATACCTCGTACTATCGTTTCTGACCGTGGTCCCCAGTTCACTGCTCGCTTTTGGGAGCATTTGCATCACCTTCTGGGAACCAAGTTAGTGAGAAGCTCTGCTTATCACCCCCAGACATCGGGTCAGACAGAACGAGTTAACCAAATCTTGGAAGATTTGTTGCGAGCATGCGTCATTTCATCCAAGGGTTCTTGGGAAAAATGGTTACCTTTAGCCGAATTCTCGTACAATAACAGTTATCAAGAGAGTATTAAGATGGCTCCATTCGAAGCTTTGTACGGTCGTAGGTGTAGAACCCCACTAAATTGGATAGAATCTGGTGAGAGAAGATTTTATGGTATTGCTTTTGTTGAGGAAGCTGAGGAACAAGTCCGTACCATCCAAAAACATATGGCTGCAGCCCAAACTAGACAGAAAAGTTATGCTGATCGTCGTAGAAAACCACTCGAGTTTGAAGTTGGAGACTTCGTGTATTTGAAAGTTTCTCCAATGAAAAGTGTCCAACGTTTTGGTGTTAAGCGGAAACTTGCGCCAAGATACGTGGGTCCTTTCCAAATCATAGGCAAGAGTGGAGCTGTTGCGTACAAAATTCAGTTACCTCCAGAAATGAGAGCCATATTCAACGTTTTCCATGTATCTCAGCTTAAAAAGTGTCTTCGAGTTCCTGAGGAACAAGTTCCTTTAGGTGATATCAGGCTGGAATCCGACCTAACCTATGAAGAAAAGCCAGTCCGAGTGATCGATACTCAGGAACGAGTAACTAGAAGTAAAGTGGTTAAGTGGTACAAAGTGATGTGGAGTAATCAGGGAAGTGAGAGTGATGCTACGTGGGAACGGGAGGATTATTTGCGGGATGGTTATAAAGAATTCTATGAAAAATGGTACGCTTTCCAAATCTCGGGACGAGATTTTTATAAGAGGGGAGGGCTGTAACACCTCAAGTGTTTAGCTCCATAATTGCATTGCATTTGCATTGCATAAGCATAAGCATGCATCATTCATGTTTGTTATTTCATGTGATGCAACACATGTGATAGTTCTGGGGTTTATTTGAATTATTTCATGAAGTATTTGATAGTTGGTGTAACAAAAAAAAAGTAAGGTAGTCAATCATGACCTACAACACCTTAGTTATACTTAGGGTAACATTTGGAACAAGGTTCATGTTGACCAAAATTACTAAATTGCCCTCCAAGAGGAGTTGACCACCATTTGACCCTAGAAGGCTCTAGTTTGACCAGTTAAAAAGTCTAATTTAGAGACCTTGCATGGAAGAGCACCCTTAAGTAAAGTTGTAGATAATTTCATGAGGAACAAAAGTTCTAATATGGCCATCTCATGAAAATGACCAGAGCATGCTCAAAAATGTCCCACAAGTCAGCTTGAGTGGGGATCAACACTTAGAAAAATTCTAAGTCTGGAAATTGGACTTTTCAGTTTCACTGTACCTCACTTTAGCAACTCGTAACTCACAAACTAGGCCAAACCAGTCTTGGAGCCAATTGACAAAGTTGTTGTCCACACATAGCTCTACAACATTGTCAATATCACCATCACCTGGTTCTCAATAGTTTAGGAGATATAATGTCTTGAAGTTAGGGTTTCAGTCGGCATAGTGACTGAAACTAAGTTTCAGTTTTCGGGTGACCCCCTTTGGAGCCTTGTAGTTTCAAATCTAGGCCGAACCAGCCCAAACCCAAATTGACAAACTTGTAGACCTCATGTAGCTCTACAAAATTGGTGTAATCATCTTCGACTAATTCGAACCGGTTTGGGAGATAATCATCGTGGAAATCGCTCTGTCAGTCGGTCATTGATGTCGCCGATTCAGTTTCGTCAGCGTCAGAGTGGCCGACCGGCCGCAGGCCGTCGTCGACGCGTGGAGGCGCGGTGGCGCCCGTACGCCGGCCCTGGCCCCACCAGTCAGGCCGCGACACCTTCAAGACGCCACGACGCGCGAGCCGGCCTCCATTCCTCCGCCCCCTCTCTTCCAGTTGCCAAGAACACCGAAACTGAGCTGCCATTGCCGTTCTTCTCCGGCGAGCTCAAGCGCGAGCCACACCGCATCACCGGCCGCTAGACCTCGCCAATCCTTCCGCCTCACCACCCTCCATCTCCCTGACCCACCGAAGCCAGCGATTTGACTCAAGGTGAGCCGCATTGCTTTCTTCCCCGTCTCCGAGAGGTCGCCGGAGCCCGCCATGGGACCTCACCGTGGTCGGGGTGCTTCGAGTTTCTCTCCATCCTCCCTTCCTAGCAAAATGGATCCGCCTAGCTTCGGTGAAGCTCGTACCGAGCCTAGACCGCACCGTACATCCTCACCGTCGACGGTGCGCCGCCACGGGACATCACCGGCCGCCGCTCGCGGTGACAAGCCCCTTCCACCCCATCCCCATCCATTCCACGAGCACCAATCGACGCACCGGGTGACGGAGAACACGAGGCGGTGCTCAATTGGCCGAGCGAGCTCTTCTCCGGCGAGCTCGAGCTCGTCGGAGCTCGCGGGTCTCTGCCTTCCCTATCTCCGGTCACTGACCGCGGAGGCCCGCCCGTCAGTGTCGCGCGCGGGCGGGAGCGCTGAGCGGGCCGCGCGCGCGCGAGTGTGGGCCGAGTTTTTCCGGGCCGGCCCAGTCATCCGAAATGAAATTCATTTTTATTATTTTGTCACTGATTTTTGTACAAGTTGGAAAAATATAGATCTAGGCTTTTAATGATCTAAAAATCATGAGATAAATTTTATTAGGGTCTACATAATGTGTAGTATTTTAGAAAAATATGGATCTGGCATGAGATGTTTAAATTCTGTAAGAATTTCATAGATCCTTTAAATGTGTTTTGGAATGCATGCAAATTTGTTAAATTTATATCTTGAGTTTCAGTGTTTCATAAATAATGAAAATTTGTGGGTAGGTTACTCTATGCTAGCCCTAGCTCTGGTAAAAATTTGGGCATCAGTGCTTAAGTACTTTTCAAGTTATTATGCTATCTTGTTATTCTAGGAAATATTTAAATGAATTTTTGTAATTTTTCTACATGTGCAATGTTCATATAACTTTTTGGAGAATGTCTTGGTACCCTAGACTGTCTAAGAAAAATATGAAATCTGTTGTTTGACACTTTTCAATAGAGTTTCCTATTTATGCAAAAATCAGCCTTATTAGCTTGTGAATTCTGTGTAGGGAGTTCCTGTGAATAAATTGAGTTCAAAATTTTACAGTAGTCTCTTTGTGGGTCAGAGAGTCCCCTGTAATTTTTGTAGAATTTTAGGAGCAGTTTACATATATGTTTAAAATTCCACTTAATTACTTAAGTAAATTGAGAAATGGGTTTAAACAAATGTTCTAGGTGGGCACACCTTACTTCCTGGTGTCTTTGTGATATTTGTGAACTTGTAGTAGCATTAGTTTGGTTTTAAAGAATGTTTGCCACATCAATAAATATTTAACCTTTGTAATTTTAGGTTTTCTGGACAGCTAAGTAGTAATTCTAAATTTGGCTTTGATAAAATTGGTTGCTGGACAACTTGTAAATACCAAAGTTGGAGTAAACTTGATGAACTAGCTTGTGTTAAAATTTGGAAGCATTTGGCTTAGTAGTTTGAGAGTTACTGTTGTTTAAAGTGGCAGTTAAAAATCTGCTACTCTCTGTTTTGGAGAGGACAGATTCTGGAACTTGTGAAATTTGACATGGAAAACTTAGGAGTTTGGAGTTGAGGTCTGAAAATGAATTGTAGTACATTTCTTAGGCTTTCCAGATTGGCTTAGATCATATCTTTTGGAATTGTAAATCTCCAGTTGTGATAAAAACAAGTAGCTGCTGTCCAGAATGCTCACTGTGGTATTTTGCTGATTGATATGGTGTGATATCCTAAGACATGCTACTTTTGTAATTGTTAGGTGTTAGGGCCTTAACTGAGGATGAGCAGCTTTATCTTAGGTTAAGTAGATTAGGTGAGTATTTCTCTACCGGAGAGGAAATTTGCACCTACTCTTTTGAAGTGATTTGAGTAGAGCATTAAATTGTTGTAATGCATTCCATTCCGAGCATATTGCATCTTTCGTTATGCATCCATGGTATTTATTGTGCATTCATGCAATAGGTGTACCGGAGGGGGTGACACTTCTCGAATTCGAACAAGCGATACCGGAGGAGGTGCTGAGTCAACCGGAGGAATTAGCAGAAGAAACCAACGTCGGGGAAGCTCCGTCAGAAGATCTACCCGAGTGTCCGGACCACAGACCCGCAACCTTTCTCAAAGGCAAGCCCCGGTGCATGCTGAACCCATCGTTTTATAAATATATCTTGAGTACTTTTAATTGTTTATTGCATTAAGTTCTAGGAGTTATATGAAAACACTTGCTGCATTGTACCTGTCCTTGTCCAGATATCGTACTTAATCCTATATTAGGTTTAGGCACGTGTCAATGCTTAGCCCTGCTTAGTACGGTAGAAGTCGGGTGATTTCCGGTCATCCGCGAGATGTAGGAAGGAGTCACGAGTGGCTCTATGGCTATCATGAATGGAACCATGCTTAAAAATGAAATTGAGACCGAGCGGGAGTTCGATAGTACAGCCGCAAGACACTTCACGTCTTGGGTGTGGAGCTATGCCCGTCTGAGTCGTTTAAGGACCGATTCGCTGTACGTCCTTGAGTCATGTTGAACGCAGTCTAACACTTAGTTGGCCGGATAACCCGTTCCGACCGCGAAGCCGAGTAATGTGGTTCAGGCCGGGAATCGAATGGTAGGTTGCTTCTTGGAGGAGAGAAAGGATGTGCTTGGGGACATTGGCGTGAGACCAAGGGGGGGTTAGAGTCCCTATCACCTGGCAGAGTGTCGCCCTTAGGGTCGCGACATTATTCGGACCCGCGATTCCTGAATCATATGAAACGGTGGCCTGTGCGACCCTGGCAGGGGTCTGCACGGTGAGTGTTAGAAATACCCCTCCAGCTGGATAGGAATTCGATTCGAATCGCCGTCGCTCCCGGTTAGTGAGCACTTGACTTGAGCAGCGGCAACGTAGATCTCATTAAATGAACTGGTGGTTAAGGGAATGATACAATGTTGCCACAATTCATACCTGCTCTGGATATAATGATGATAATTGTTTGATTACAACCAAGTGCATGCTTAGTACAGGTGCTAAGATAGATGACAGGTAAATGCTAAAAATAACTGCTAGTACAGGTTATAAGAGTATCAATTACTTATGCCTTTATGCAAAATGTTATGTCAGCTAGCCTCTTGTGTAAGCCTTGCATAATCCTTGGTGTCCTCTTATTTCTGGTTTTCGACGGGTAAGTCTAGCTGAGTACATTCCAGTACTCAGGGTTTATTCCCTCCTGTTGCAGATGACATGCTTTATCAGGGATTCTGCAAGACGTGTCTCCACCCTGCGGGTGATGATGACTAGATCACAAGGGCGTGATCGTCTTTATGTACTTTCCTCATGCTTTTGCGAGATGTCGATCATCCAGACTGGCAGTATTTAATTAACTAGTGTGTGTGTTATGCTTCCGCTACTTTCAAACTTGGTTTGTAATATTTGTTACTCCGTGGTGTAAACTTATTTCTGGACTACTTGTGAAATGTATCGTATGATGTTGTATGTTGAATGAAGCGATCCTGGTTGTAAGCAGTTTGGTTTGAAATCCTTCGTGATTTCAATTGACTACCGGGATTATATGGGCTCAAGTTTGAAAATTTGAGCGCTTCGGTGCTTGTTTTCGTACTTGTGCTCTTATAATTTGGTCGGTTCTGTTACAGAATAGATGCTTAGCCCTGCTTTAAACAGTAGAAGTTAGGTGATTTCCTGTCACCTGCGAGAGGTAGGGATATTCATATATAGCACGGTTGGCTATAATTGCTATCGTGGAAAAGAACCATGTGTTAATAAAATGAAATGAGACCGGGCAGGATGACGATAGTGAAGCAACAAGGCATGGAGGTCTTGGGTGTGGATCTATCCCTGTCTGAGTCGTTTAAGGACCGATTCGATGTACGTCCTTGAGTCATGTTGAACGTAGTCTAACACTTAGTTGGCCGGATAAGTCGTTCCGACCACGAAGCCGAGTAATACAGTTCAGGCCAGGAATCGAATGGTAGGTCGCATCTTGGAGGTAGTAAGGATGTGCTTGGAACATTGGCGTGAGACCAAGGGGGGGTTAGAGTCCCTATCACCTGGCAGAGTGTTGCCCTTGGGGATACGGCATCAGTTGAACCCGTGACTCCTGAATTGTACAAAAGATGGCTTGTGCAACCCTGGCAGGGGCATGCACGGTGAGTGTTAGAAATACCCCTCCAGCTGGATAGGAATTCGATTCGAATCGCCGTCGCTCCCGGTTAGTGAGCACTTAACTTGAGCAGCGGCAACATAGATTCAATTAAATTGAACGGATGATTAATTGGATGACGATGGAAATGTTGCCTCAATTTATACCTGCTATGGTTAATATTGTTTGCTCCTAATCAAGTGAGTGCTCTAGTACAGGTTCTAATATAGATGACAGGTTAATAATAATTAACTTGATGCTTAAGCATTAATGATTACTTATCTATATTAAGCTTTTATGCAAAATGTTGTCAAGCTAGCCCCACTTTATATCAGCCTTGCATGATCCTTGGTGTCACTTTATTTCTAGTTTTTGACGGATAAGTCTAGCTGAGTACATTGTCGTACTCAGGGTTTTATTTCCCTACTTGTTGCAGGTTGTGATGTATCATGGCGACTGCAAGAGTTGGTTGGCTCCTGCCGTAGTGACGGAGTATGATCATGGGCATGATCCTTCTGAGTTATCTTCTCTCTAATGCTTTTGTTGGAAGTCGACATTCGTACTGGCATGTATTTAAAATAAGGGTGTTGTTAGTTTCAAATTACTTTGCTTCCGCTACTTTTGAACTTAAGTTGTAATAACTATGTTGAACTCCGATGTATATTGGATTACTTGTGAAATGGATGTAACATGTGACTTGTTATGTTGAATCATTACGATCTTGGCTTGTATGTTGGTTGGTTTGAAATCCCTCGTGATTTCATTGGACTACCGAAGTTATATGGGTTCAAGTGCAAGAATTTGATCACTTCGGTGATAGTTTTTTGTACTTGTGCTCTTATAATTTGGACGGTTCTGTGACATTGATAATTAATGACACCAAGTTGCTAATGCTATTGTATCAAGTGGAATGAGTTAGGCATAAGCAACACACGTGATGAAGGAGCATATGGCATGGAGTGATGGCCACAAGATCACAAGAGGAGGAGATGCACATGAAATGATGATCAAGGTGATCAAGTATGAGAAGGTAGACATGGAACAAAGTAATCAAGGTAAAGGTATAATCATAGGGTTTGCTTTTGCCGGTCTAAGATGAGTAGAGAAGTGATTGACCGGGTTTAGGATTGATAGCCGACTATCAAGAGGGGCAATCACGGTTAGCTCGCGAATCAAGTGCTACTAGGTCATCATCTTGAGCATATGCATTAGGATCTAGTAGAGAGCTAACGTAACGCCTTGAAAAATAATTGTGAAAATGCTAACACACATGCACATGGTGATGTAAACTTGGTGGTGTTAGCACATTTGTAAAGGCAGTGGAATTTGAGCGGTAGAGAGGGGTTTAGGGTCCTCTCTCACTCCCGCCGAGCTTGCGAGGCGGGATTCAGGCGTTTTCGAGGAGATGAAACGCTTATTTTCTATTGCGCCGAAGGTTGAAAGAAGTGGTGAAGTCACGGAACGTGTTTGCGCTGAAAAACCGTGCGACAGACGCTGGACCCAGCGTCTGTCGCCTAACCCTAGCACTCTGTGCAGCCCTACGCAGAGGAGGAGACAACGGACGCACGGGCATTTGCGCGACTGACGCTGATGTCAGCGTCTGTCGACTTCGCGCTGAGGGAGGCGATCGGCTTGCGTAGCGTCAGACGCGGGACAACGTCTGTTGATGGCATGTCTGACGCGTCCGTCAGCCGAGCGAGAAAACGCGCTTGCTAGACCGCGTCTGTCGCTGTTGAGCCGTGTTTGTTGCATAGCGATGGACGCGTCCGTCGTGTGATTGCCGAGCGCTTTTGGAGACTTGACCGTTGGAGATCAACGGCTCTCGTTTGAAGACTGGGGACACGTGGCGCACATCCACGCGACGGACACGGCTGCTGCGTCACGCGTCTGTCGGTCCTAAAAAACGCCCAGTGAATTGCTAACGGCTAGTGCCTTCTCCTTTCGCTATAAATAGAAGGTGGCCGGTCCTTGGGGGTTCTCTCTTGCACATTTGAGATATTGAGGCACACTTTGAGCTAGAGAACTTTCCCTCAACTCATCTCCTTGCTTGGTTGCATACTCTAGAGAGATTGAGTGAAATTCAAGTGCGTTGCATTGAGAGTTGCATCTAGTGGCACTTGATTCTTAAGTTTGCTGTGGATTGCTTGTTACTCTTGGGTGTTTCCCGACACCCTAGACGGCTTGGAGCACCAGTGGTGTTGAGCTCGTGATTGAAGATTGTTTCGTGCCTCACCAAGCGATTGTGAGGGGTTCTTGAGCCTTCCCCACGGGAGTTCACGAATTGGCTACTCTAGTGGAGCTCGTGGCTTGGAGGATCCCCATCCTGTGAGTAGGTGTGCGGCACCCGCTAAGGGTTCAACTCTTGATAGTTGATTAGCTCACGATCCATCAAGTGGGTGCATCGGCACAACGAGGAGTAGCTTGTCGGGAAGCAAGTGAACCTCGGTAAAAATCTTGTGTCATCTTATTGCCGAGGATTTCATTTATGTATGTGATCATGTTGATTGATTGGTACATTGGACATACCTCTTCTCATCAACGTTGGTATATCTATTCAAGCTCTTCTCTTTACATTCGTGCTCTTTATCTTGTGTAGCTTATTTAGTGTACTTTGTTTCACCTAGGAGTAGTTAGCCTAGTGACTTAGCTTTGTTGGTGTGAATTAGAGATCATAGCCTTGTTCACTAGACTTGTATAGGTGGCTTGCTTAGTATAGTTGAGCTAGTGCTACAATTAGTTTCACCATCTTATATACTAACTTTGTTGTTTAGTGAAGCTTGTAGAAAATTTAAATAAGCTATTTACTCCTCTCTAGTCATTTGGACCTTACAACGTGTCCCAATGTTTATGGACGTGTGAGTATCCGTTAAGGGATCTAGAAAAAAATTAGGGATGGAGGATGAGAAAGAGGATCTCCAGCATATCTTTTTTATCACAGTCCCCTCTGTATGTCAGGTTTAAAAAAAGAGAATTGTTTTTGTCAATCGTGAAATGCTCCAACCTCTAAGAGCAACTCCAGCAGGCCTCCTACTTGAGCCCCCATAGCTAAATATGGGGGCTCAGGTCAAAAATCCAACTCTAGCAGGGCCCTTATTATGGACCCCAAATTTGTTGGGGGCACCAAAATCCTCCATCTAGACCCCATTCTGGTTGCCCCAACACATAGCCCCCCTATCCGTTGGTTTCGTCTTCGCGTGTATGAACCGCAGCTCCTCTGCTGACGTACGGACTGGGAACCTACTCCCTTCCCCGCGAGTGCGACCGTTTCCTGATGGCGAGCGAGCCGTTCGTCGGCGAGCGCGCCGCCCACCTGCCTCCACCGCAAGCGCAGTCACACGGAAGCGGCCCGGTGGCATGAGCGCACGGGAGCGTCCCCTCCAGCGAGCGCACAGGAGAGGCCCCTCTGGCGACCGCGAGCGCACAGGAGAGGCACCAGCTGGCGCACCTCCGGCGAGCGCACCTCTCTCCTCCGAGCTCACTAGCTGACACATCTTCGGCAAGCATAAGCGCACCTCTCTCTCCTCCGAGCCCACCTCTCTCCTCCGGTGAGCGCGGGCGGCACCGACTGGCGCACCTCCGGCGAGCGCAAGCACACTGGCTGCCATGCCCGTCACGTCCTTTGCTGGCCGCGCCTCCCTCCGGCCATGCCTCCCTCCGCCGCAAGATCTGTGTATGATGAGGATGGGGAAGAAAGGTTGACTCAATGACACGTGGGTCCCTTATGTCATAGTCTGCTAATATGAATTTAGGGGCCTTTATTTGGGTGCTGCTGCTAGAGTAGAATGAATTTGTTGGAACAATAAAAGTAGGGGAGAGTACCCAAGTCTAAAGTAGAGGCTCTGATTTAGGTGCCCCCGCTGAAGTTGCTCTAATTAACACCAATACCTACCAGTGAATACGCTAGCACCGCTGAAGATGTTAGCAGCTCCTCTATCTTGTGCATGACGTCCATGGCAAACTGACAGATCAAGCCCCTGGTCTCTATCCATGACGTGGACCTTTGCTGCTCTCTGTGGATAATCCGCAATGATTGTGCGTTGCGTTTTTTTTTTGAGCAAAATGATTGTGCGTTCTGCGTTGCGTGGAGTATCATCCTAGCAAACAAACCCAACGAAGGCCCTGTTCTGCAAGTCATGTTTCGGCTTGTTTCAGCTTATTCTCTCTCACAGAACACTATTGAATCAGCCGAAACCAGCCGGCTTTTCCACCAGCCGAACCAGCCGGAAGAAAGAAAAACCAAAAACACAAAAGAAAAAGCGGCCGGTCGGCGGTCCCACTCCCACTCGCTAACTCCACCGCTCCTGATATTTCTCTTCCCCGTGCGCTTCCCAGTTTCCACTGTGCTCCCTTCTCTGTTCTCCGACTCCGCCATGGCCGCCTCGCCCTACCCGACGACGCCGTGGCTGCGGCCACCGCCTCTCATGGGACTCCTGGGTCTCCTCCTCCTCCTCCTCGTCTCCCTCTCCCCGTCGATTCCACTAGCCGGCGCGGGCGCGGCGGGGGTTCTGAGGCAAGTGGTTGGTGGGGACGACGGCGGCGGGACCTTCTTCGAGCCGTTCAACGTGACCTACGACCACCGCGCGCTCATCCTTGGCGGGAAGCGCAGGATGATCGTCTCTGCGGGGCTCCACTACCCGCGCGCCACGCCCGAGGTGAGCAGTGAGGTTCCGTGGCGCTTCGCCTTCGCGGGCCCTGGTGCCGCCGCGGTGGGACGGGGTTCGGGAGCTCCGAGGGGGGGTGTTGACTCTGGTTGTGGCCGCCGCTTTAATAGCTGGAATCCTTCGGTCTCAGTTTTTGGTTCGCGCCGGCCGGTTGGGTTCAGCTGCTGCTGCGGTTGGTCGGCCGTTTCCAATTACTAGCGAATATGTTCCGTTCTACTCATAAGTCATAATGTTTGCTGGGGTTGGCCGGGCGTTTTACAGAATTTTTAGGCTCCTCGTACACAAAGTTTCGCTAGGCGGCAGGCGGAATCTAGGCGCTGACCCCTAGCCTAGGGAGTAATCGGGATTAATCGCGCCTAGGCGTTCCTAGGCGTTTTTCTAGGCGTTTTGTGTATATACTAATATACATGTATTATCTTCTAAAGAAAAAAATAAACAGCTGAATAGTGGGTCTAGATAGATAGAAAGGCTGACCTAGATAGATAGAAAAGCCCAAGAGGCAAGGGCCCAGCCCATCTCCCACTCAGAACCCTATCCATCTCTCTGTTCCAGCCGCATCAGCAGTTCGCACTCGCCCGTCCTCATCGCGCCGCCTTCTCCCGCATCAGCCGCCGTCGCCTTCTCTCGCATCCGCCGCCGCCGCCGCCGCTGTCGGTTCCTCTCCCTCTCCAGCATCTCTCTCTCCTCTGCGTGCCCGCCGCCGCCCGCGAACGCCTGCGCTCGCCGCCGTCCGCGCGCGCGGACGCTCCTCCACCCCCCATCGGCGCAGCCGCCGGTCCTCTCCCTCTCCGGCATCTCTGTCTCCTTCGCGCCCGCCGCCACCCGCGCACGCCCGCTCTCACCGCCGTCCCCGCACGTCCGAAGCTCCTCCGCCACCAGCAACCTCCGCCGGACGCTCCTCCACCCCCACCGGCGCCGCCGCCGAGCTGCCGCCGCCTAGGGGTCCGCCTACCCCCATAGGCGAGGCGGGCACCCTCCGACTCGCGATTAATCGCGCCTAGGCGCGCCTAGGCGAGCGCCTAGCGGAACTATGCTCGTACATAATGCTGTTTGTTCTCCATGGAGTTCTTTGGCAAGTTTGTGGCATCTACATTCATGTTATTCGTAGCTTCTGATGAACTGACACAATTTGGGCTCCAGATGTGGCCGAGTTTGATTGCAAAGGCCAAGGAGGGCGGCGTGGATGTAATTGAGACATATATCTTTTGGAATGGGCACGAGCCAGCCAAAGGCCAGGTACCTCATTGACTCATCTGTTCACTTCAAATGACAACAGATATAATGTCCTCGAGTGTTAACTTATGCTTCTTCTGATGTGCTTTGCACCAGTATTACTTCGAAGGAAGATTTGATATTGTCAGGTTTGCTAAGCTGGTTGCTGCTGAAGGTCTATTTCTTTTTCTGCGTATCGGCCCATATGCTTGCGCTGAATGGAATTTCGGGTCTGTCTATATCCTGGCATCCAACTACTTGAATGTACTTACCATTTTGCATCTAACGACAATAGCATTTTTTTCTGTCATGTGAAAATTGGCCTGTTTTGACTCAATAGTGGGTGTGCATACACACTAGTACATTAGGCGCCTTTCGGGTGCCTTGCCACACCATTTGAAACATATACACTAACACTTTTTATCTGAGGTGGCATTTTTCTTGCATCTTTTTCTCAGATGTTCATGTTCTTCCCTACAAACGTAACAGTTTCTTATACGCTTACAAGCTTTTATTGTACGATAAAATTTCAATCCTATTAGGAAACATTCGATTACAATTGTTCATCCTGTTTATTTCAATTTTGTTTTGTCACGCAATTCTGTATTTTTATACTTTTCTCCAGATGCAATGTTACGAGCTCTCCTGTGTGTACTAAGAAAATAATCCCTTATATTCTCTTTTCATGTTCACTGTATCTAACCCCACCAAACTGAACATTTCTGTCTCCCTTTAAGCCTACATGGTTTTATCCATGCCTTCAATTTTGAAAGACGTGAGTAGAATTGTTTTCTTTGTTTATTTATTTATGTTGTTTTTGTCATACATTTCTGCAGTGGTTTCCCAGTTTGGCTGCGTGACATCCCTGGGATAGAATTCCGCACTGACAATGAACCCTACAAGGTACAGGAACCACTAAGCATAAGTTTCGTCTGTGAGTATGATGAGCATTCTTCATTCCTTTATTTTGATCCACTAATCCTTAGAATGTTCTTGCAGGCTGAAATGCAGAATTTTGTGACAAAAATCGTAGATATCATGAAAGAGGAGAAACTTTATTCTTGGCAAGGTGGTCCCATTATACTACAGCAGGTCTGAAAACTATTCTCAAAATTCACTTATTGGTGCTTTTTTTTTCTTGAACACGTAGGAGAGTGGGTTACCTTTGTATTAAAGAGAGAAGAATAGACGGCCCCTTAAATAAACCACTCTATCTTGTCAGGGAGACCAAATAGGTTCAGGTTTTGAGAAAAACAGAAACCACCTGAAAAGACGGGGAAAAAATCCCGACCCAACCAAGGCTGGTTAAACTAACCCCTCAACAAGACCTAGCCCAAGTTGTTGAAGCTTACGTAATCTACACAATGTTACATTAGATTCTTTTCATTTTTATAATAAATCTTACAAAGTATTACCAGTTACTTAAAATGTGCAAGAGGAGCTAACATCTTCTCCATGAAATGGCATCTTGTGAGTATTTGCCTTATAACTATGGCAGTTCATTCTTGCTTGCGCCTTGACTTTCTAAGAAAAAAGAATTATCTGATAATATTATTAATGACGATGATGATATTTAGAAAACAATAGTAATGGTTTGTTTGGAAAGCCGCTTTACCTCTCAGAATTGGAGCTGGCCCTCGAGTTCGCCAAGATGCTGCAGACCTGGCTCGTTACTGCATTTTGAATATTAGTCTCGTTCAAAAAGGAAGCTATCATCCATTAGTCAGTACACATAGAGATTTGAAAAATATCGATGGCAGGTGGATATTATGTTATTTGTGGCTTAAATAATTTTTAGTTGGTGCCGTTTGGTGACAACATTGCTTAGTATCTTTGATGTCTCATTTAATACATTGATATTGTTAAACCCAGCAATGGTTATTCCTTATTTAATAAAAAAAGTTAGATGACGTTCTATATATGGAGGTGCTCATGATAGAGTTGAATGTTGAACCATAATGTGGTAAAGGTTACAATGCTTAAGTATGTTATGTAGCCAAGAGCTAGATGTCGGCTGTTTTACCTGCTGAAGTAGCAGGACTTATGGTGTTTCCTCTGTGCTCTAGTTAATGCAGCACAAATACCTGAAGGTTGGTGGATGTAAGAGGCTCATATTAATAAAAACTCGACCAAAACTAGGATGAACTTAGTTCGAGAAAATCTGGGAGGAACTAGGCATCTTTTAGTAAGAAGAAATAGGCACCAAAATTTGAGTTGGAAAGGACTTGGACATGAGTGATCAACCAAATGAGCAGGGCTCAGTTTCCTAAGAGGCCTATATTCATGCTTAATGTGTCAGTTGAATTATATATACACTAAAATGTGTATAATCTTTTTATCTGGAAAATGTTTGACAGATTGAAAATGAATACGGTAACATTCAAGGCAAGTATGGTCAAGCAGGGAAGAGATACATGCAATGGGCAGCTCAGATGGCACTTGCACTTGATACTGGTGTTCCTTGGGTAATGTGTAGGCAAACTGATGCTCCAGAACAAATTGTAGGTTGCCTCAAACTCTATTGAGATTGACTTTGCATTACATTAGACTATTAGAGATTATGTCAAATGTGCTAATTATGAAGTAATAGATTACTGTTTCGTCCTTTCTGGCAGCTCGATACGTGCAATGCCTTTTACTGCGATGGGTTCAAACCAAATTCCTACAACAAGCCAACAATATGGACTGAGGATTGGGATGGATGGTATGTGGTTCCTTGATTCATTTAGCTCTTGCTAGAGACTTTGCAGCAATGGATTCAATTATCTGGAAAATTTTAAGCGAGATAGGATCTTCATTTTATATTTTACTCTTTATTACTGTTGTACTGACTTATGTGGGGCCTAATTAGTTTAATTTGCCTTAGATGTATATAATTTTAATTAGTTGTCTTTCCTTACAACTGGGTAAGGTTACTCATTTCACCCAGATGTTTAATACCCAATGATCATGTGCATGTGTTTGACTTTTAGAAATGGTATGGGAAACTAATGTAGATTCAAATTTGTTCTCTGTTGTGATGCTATGTGCAAAAATGAATTTCTATTTCCCCAAAAAGAATGAGTGCAAATGAACTTTTCTAATATATTTGTTTAAGCCGTATAAAGGTGTTGGTTATAGTTGTGAGGAAGAGGGGGCACAAAGCTAGTGACCCTAAAGGCCAGGCATTTTGATGGCATCCTGGCTGATTATGGTGCCCAAATGAAAGAGTGGAGTTAAGATCCTTCTTATTTCTTGCTTGCTTAACTCGGTGAATGTTGAGCTTTATATAACTATACTGCAGCCTGACCACAAATACAAGAACATACATAGTACATCATTATAGCAGTTGAGTGAAATCCATTAGCAGTCCCTAAGGGCACCTCCAGTGTCCGCGTCGAACCATGCGATTCGATGAAGACGAACAATAGCAGCGTTCGCTCTCTCCAGTGTGTGCATCGCTTCGTGGGACCCAGATGGAACTAAAGAATTGTTTTTTTATCCAAGCAGTGTGGCTGTTGGCAAGCGCAGGGAGCTGCTGGCATACGAAAATATTTGTTTAATGCCCATCGGTGCAAACTGTCTGCACTGCAGGATGCGATTTCAGTTCTGACAACAAATGTCCGCATGCTTTAGTGTGCTTGGTTCGATTTTTTCTTCCCTCGGTTTGATTCCAGCATACACTGGAGGTGCTCTAAGCATGCCCCAGATTCTTATCTAGGTCCATGAACTCTTGAATTGCAAATTCAGGCCCTTAAACTTACTAAATGTACCATTTCTGGTCCGTACCCTTCAAAACACCCTTGGATGCATATGTGGTGTGCCACCTGGGGCACACACATATGTGTTGAAATATTAAAGTGAATTGTCCACCTTCCCATCAAATTAAGCTTTTGGGTTGAATTGGTTAGTGCATGCAATTTAATATGGTAGTAGGATTAGAGGTGTTGAGTTCAAATCCTAGCTAGTGCAATTAAATAAAATAAAATGATTGTTGCTCACTCCTATTAGGCTATTACACATCCGAGGCTTGAGGGAGCCTCCATGTGAGGGGTAGTGTTATAATATAAAGTAAATTTGCTCACCTTCCCCATCAATTTAAGCTTTTTTTGGGTTGAGTTAGTCGGTGCATGCAACTCAATATAGTATCTGGGCCAGAGGTCTCAAATTTGAATCCTTGCTAGCGCAATTAAATAAAATGATTGTTGCTTGCTCCTATTCCATGTCTCAGGCCTGACCGCTTGGAAGAGCTTCTACGTGAGGGGGAGTTTAGAAATATAAGTGAATTGCCTGCCTTCCCTATCAACTTAAGCTTATTGGTTGAACTGGTTGTTGCATGCAACTCAATAGTATGTTTAAGAGCTAATGATGGTAAGTTTAAGGGCTGATTCTGCAATTGAGAGTTCATGACCCTGGATGAGAATACGAAACAAGTCTAGGGGACCACTGATGGATTCACTCCTTTTTTTTGGGAAAAAATTGGGTGTAGATGGTCCTCATCTAGCCCCATGCGGACATCCAACCAAATCACGACGCATGGATTTCTTAATCGACCGGCTTGGCCTCCCAGTGCTCTCACGATAGGAGTCCTTGGTTCGCACTCACAGGCTCGTACGGAATAACTGAACGGGCTCGGTAACTCGCGGCGGCTTTGATTGTAGATGGGAAAAACGCCGCAATTGCAGCGATGAGAGACGGCCGCCGCCATCACGCGGTAACCGGTGGCACAGAGATCGCCGGCGGTGGTGGCACATCTGGATTTGAGGCAAAAGGGAATTGCTGGCGGTGGTGATGCAGGCAGAGGAAAAACTGGACATGAGAGAGGAAGCCGGTGGCAGACAATCGAATCAGGCAGCGGCTCCGGTTGCAGATGAGTTGTGTGCGCTTGGAGCGGATTAGCCGGCCAAGCCAATTAGCCAGGTTGGAGCGTATGGCCTCAATCACGAGCCAGCCAAGCCAATTAACCCCTAAGTAGTAGAGTCGATTAAGAAGTCCATGCATCGTGATTTGGTTGGACGTCCGCACGTTACCAGGTGAGGACCATCCACACCCTTTTTTCCCCCTTTTTTTGGTTGAATAGAGTACTGTATCAAAGCGTAGATCACATGCTTTGAATCGATCCTGCTCTTAGAGATCAATGAATATATATGACAAAAGAAATCCAGAACTTATGCTGCACAAAGCAAAACCCATCTTTATCCATGGGCAAAGAAATTATAAAATAAGAGCTGGTGCATTGCCATCCTAGAAACAGAACTAAGGACAGAAGTGCTGCAAAGGGGCATGGTAGAGTCTATGTTGCCCAGATACAGATACGGGTATTGGGTGCGCTATTTTCAAAAAAGGGTGACACGAGGATATGCCTAGGATATTTTTTAATGATAATAATTACACATGATTTAATATGAAATAAATATAATACCAGACTGTTGCATGGATACGTGAGGTTGGCCACGTATCCCATATCGGCTATGTATCCGCAAAGTATTGGCAAAAAAATAAATATAACAAAATTCCGATATGTGGACTGACACGTATCCAAGCTGTTTAGCGATACGGCCTAGCCCACACACCACGTGACTTATGACCTCCATTACGATAGGTGGATAGGTCCCCACCTGGATGCACATCATCACAGCCGGCTGCTGGCTTAGACGCGCTGTTGCACGCCTGTATGCGTGAGCGTCGCCTAGGTGCCAATGCTTCCTGCATCCCCGCACGAAGCACAAAGCATCCTGTCCGGACACACGGCAGCATGAGCACCACCGCCCGACGGGCCAGTGCCTGCCTGCACTCGCAAGCACCGACGATGCAGCCCACACGAGGCATCCCACCTGGCTGCCCACCTGCCCTAGAGGCTGCGACAGAAGTCCTGGTGGTGATTCAGCAGCAACCTTTGGTGATTTCCCCTTCTTGATTTCGTTCTTCACCTCCTGATCTAGTCACTAGTTCTTCCTCAATGGTGACCTCCAGTTTGTTTCTTGCCTTTTGTCTTCCCGTATGGAAACTGGAAAGGGGTGAGAACTGGGGGAACGAGCGGTGGAGAGCTGACTCTGACTTTAGGGTGTCAGTAGGATAAGTGGTGGACATCAGAGAGCTGCGTCAGGGATAGCTCGATGCCCAACGTTGTTGGCAACCGAGCTCCCTGCAGAGGTGAGCACTTAGCTCACTCACACCCACCCACACAACTCGTGGCTAGAGGTAGAAGAAGAGCTGAGAACAGAGTACTAAACAAGCACATGTGCAGGAAACTGAACTGCTTTTCTTCCTTGCATTGCGTTGAGTATATATACAATACTAGTACCAACTATATGGTACATTAGTACATGGCTGATTTCAGCCTCCAACTACTCCTACATGGCTAAGGTAAGCCACTTCATAGATTGGCCCATTGCCATACTTCTACAGTGGTCTAGAAGGACAGCAAGTGCTGACCAATGCCAACAACCTGCTGCAGCAAAATCAACAAGGAGAGCAGCAGATTATCTTACAAATGTTTGTTATACTACTAGCGAGTACCGACTAGAAGCTGTGAAGTAATTGGAGTAATCTCCAGAGAGCATCCATACATACTGACCAGCTGCCACTAATTTTAATTACCTTATTATTTATTTTTGTAAAAAAAATAATAAAACGTATCCACATATTGTTTTTGTTTTCAAAAAATGGTATCCGTATCCGTCCGATTCCGATACACGTATCTGTATCCGTGCTGCATAGGCACCAGACTTACCAGTAAATAAGGATGTTCAGCAACTTAATAAACCACAACCATAGCAGCTTAATTGGAGCATGTTCATCACCTGGGACCATCTACTGTACTACAAAGAACAAAACTAAATATCAAATCAGAGCACACAAGGGAGTACTACTGTAGTGGACGCACGGTGCACGTGAGAGGCCGAGAGCTCACGGTAGGAGCCTAGCAGGGAGGAGATGAGGAGTATACTTCGAAATGTTTAGTAATGACTCCCGCTCCGCCTGTCCCCTCCCTCTCGCCCTCCGTCCCCGACGCCCCTTCCACCACCAGCCCCCCGCTGTCGTCCGCTCCGGGCCCGGCGGCCACTCCATCGGCCGGGGCTCCCTCGAGTCCCGTCGCCACATCCTCCCTAGCATCGGGGACCCCTCCAATCCTGCTCGGGCGTAGCAAGGCCGACCGGTGGTGCCGGGAGACCCCTCCCTCTGGCAAGTCCGGCGGTGTCACTCCTCCATCGTTCGCGGAGGTTGTGCGCGCTGGGATTGCAGCTAAGGCGACCTTGAAGACCTCCGTCCCCCGTCCGGAGCCCCAGGCCGCACCCTCGCGTGGTACTTCTCCTGTGCCGCGGATTGTGGTGACGCAGGTGAGTAATCGGCGTCCGACGGTTCTTGATGCCCCCGACGCTGATGGTTGGATGAAGGCGCGAAGCCGGCGGACCCGCAAGGAAGCCCGGCGGCAGGCGGGCCGACCTCTCCGGTCTGTCCCGAACGACCTTCGAGGTCTCTGCTTCAACTGCTTCTCTCCGCATCATCGCGCGGCGAGCTGCCGGTCCGCCCCCCGCTGCTTCCATTGCCGGGCCCAGGGGCACCGTGTTCTCACCTGCCCGGATCGCCGAAGGTCGTTGCCCCATCGACGCTTGGTCTGGCGACGGGCCTCTGTTTCGCCACCGCTTGAGTCCCCGCCTCCGTCTTCTGGCTCTGTCCCTCCATCGGTTTCGTGCATGATGCAGGCCGGTGTCGAGGCGGCAGGCCAGGGATGTCGTAGGCGGCGACGGACTCGCGGGCGGCGGTCGACAGAGACTGATCACGGCTCGACTCCTCCAGAGCGCAACGAGGATGGTGAAGGTGATGTCCCGATGGTCTCCCTCCCTGCGGCCTCTAGCGGCGATGATCGGGAAGCCCCTGTTCTAAGGCCCAGGCGGATCATTGACCGGTCGGCCACCATCAACCAAAAGGAGGATGCGCTCCAGCGTGCCTTGGTCGTCTCTGTGATAGGGGAGCCTCTCGACGACATCGAGGTTTCCATCAAGAACTTGGTCGCTTCTCGCTTTGAGGTCGACGTAGAGACGCTCGCCCTTCTCCGCTCAGGGCCGGCCAGTTTCCTCCTCATCTTACCAGACGAGGACACTGCAACAAGGATTTACAATGGTGGGCGGCCAATCATCAGCCCAGGCCTCCGTCTTCACGTCATGAAGTGGACGCGGTTCATTCACTCGTCTCCTGCCAGTCTATCGTCGGCGGTCGACATTGAGCTGCGCGGGATCCCGGCGCATGCATGGGAGCTCTCTACGTCAGAACAACTGCTGAATGAATTTTGCTGGATTGGTGGCGTTCATCCTGACAATGCGATTCGGCGCGACGTGTTCAGGGTGGCGGCTTGGTGTTCCGACCCCAAGCTGATCCCTACGGTGATGGACTTACATATCATTGAGCCGTCGTTGGCTGCGGACACCTCCAGCCCGGTGAAGCGTCTGCTGTCGTATCCCATTCAGATTTCGGTGATCCCTTTCAGCCAGCCCTCAACGGCGGGTGATTCTCCACCTCCGCCTCCGGCTGACGTTGGAAGGGGTCGACGAAGACGGCAGCGGCGGCGATGCTCCCCTCCTATGGACAGACCTGCTGCGGTTGCGGCGGCGCCCGGCGGCCCGACGACGTCCTGTATTCCGCGGGGGCCGGTCCACACCAGACTGGACCCATGGCTTTCTGAGGAGTGCCATGCGTCGGCCGGGCTAATTCCGCCTCCTCGCGACGCCTCGCCAGCCGCCCCGTGCATTGATGCCCCGGCGCATGCTGTGGCTTCCGAGGGGGCTAGCTCGCCCACGCGCGCTGCACCCGGGGTGCTCAACTCGCCGTTGTACACGGCCTCCGAGGAGTCCAACTCGTCCACGCCTGCCGTCTCGCCAACTACCCCGAGCATTGAAGTCACCGGCATGGATGCCTCGGCGCAAGTTGTGGCTTCCGAGGGGGCCAGCTCGCCCACGCGCACAACACCCGAGGTGCCCAACTCGCCCAGGCGCACCGCCTCCGAAGAGTCCAACTCGTCAACGCGTGCCGTTCTGCCATCTTCCCAGAGCATTGAAGTCCCGGCGACGGAAGCGCCTCTCGATCCTTCCGTGGAGCGGCTCGAGGAATTCCACCGTGCTGCTGGCTCCTCCCAGAAGGCGTCCCGTGATGCTGGGCCGTCTGTGGACGCTTGCCTGCAGCGGGCCCAGTCCCCTGGGCATTCCCCTACTAATGGGCCGCGAGCGGATGAGATAGGACGACAGCTCGGTGGGCCTCCTCCCTCTGCTAGGCCCAGCGATGCAGATGACTTTCAACCCATCGATGAACCAGTGCTAGAATGCTTCGGGGTTGTCTCCGGAGTCAATCTGGTGGAGTCCGGTCAGCACGCCGTCGCCAACTCCATAGCTAACGCACCAGCTTCCCAGTCGGCGCCGGCGACCAACCCCCAAACGCCGGTGGGGAGCCTTGCCACCCTTCCAAGCGCTACCGCCGCTGCTTCGCCTCCACCCCTACAAGTGTATTCACGACGCCGATGTCGTGTCAGGAGCTCTGCTCCACCCATCGAAGCTTGCCAACCTCAGCAGCCGCCGGTGCCTTCTCCAATCAAGAAGCTAAATTTGATGCGCAAGCCGGTGGACATGCTCCTCCCCTTGCCTGTGATCCAGAAACGACGGAAGAAGATGCCCCCGCCTGGGTCCCTGCCGCGCCGGAGCCGGCGGGTGGCCGGCGTTGGGCCCTGCCCTCCTGCGCCAGCGGTCACGGAGGCGCAGAAGAGGGTGATGCGGAGTCTAGGCTTCGAAGAAAGGGAGGTAATTCATCCGGATGCACAGGACCGATACAGTAAACTTTATAAGCCATTCCTCTCTGAATCCCATGTTGCTGCTTTAGCCGCCATCTTTGGTTGGGCAGTAGGAGAGGGAGAGCAGGTGCGGACTGCATACGTGCTTGCAGCAGTATGAGGGTGGCTTTGGGTTTTCTCCTCTGGTCGTTTTAATTCTTGTCGGAAATGAATCCGGCTTCTATATTGATTTGGAATGTGCGAGGCCTCAATAAGAGGGACCGTCGCAATGCTATCAGAGATGTCATCCGTTCCAGCAATGCGGATATTGTCTGTCTGCAGGAGACAAAGATCGCAAGCTTGACCCAATATATGTTTCTCTCGGTGTTTGGTTCGTCTTATGATAAATACATTGCATTGCCTGCCAATGACACCAGGGGGGGTGTTCTGATTGCTTGGAAGGGTAGCTCATGTCAGGCAATTGCTACTAGGGTGGATACCTATTCTGTGTCTGTCCTGTTTTCTGAGCAAGAAGGCAGAAATTGGTGGTTTACTGGAGTCTATGGACCACAAACAGATGAGGAGAAGATGTTGTTCCTGCAAGAACTTAGAAACTGTAAGGCCCTGAACAATGGACCTTGGCTAGTGGCAGGAGACTTCAACCTAATTTACCAAGCTGCCGACAAGAATAATGCAAATCTGGACAGGGCTATGATGGGAAGATTTAGGCGGTTTTTGGATGACACCGATATCAAAGAGATACCATTGCTGGGCCGTAAATATACATGGTCAAATGAGAGGAGGTCTCCCACATTGGTTCGGCTGGATCGTGCATTCTGTTGTGTTGAGTGGGATGACATTTTTCCTAACTCAGTTCTGCAGAGCTCAACAGCAGGTGTTTCTGATCATTGTCCACTCATCCTCGGCTTAAAAGTGAGCACTGGCGGCAAGCGCCGTTTTCACTTCGAAAGCTTCTGGACAAAGGTCCCAGGATTTATAGATGCTGTCAAACATAATTGGGAAACACCAGTGCAGTCTAACTGCGCCGTTGAGCGGCTTTCTCTGAAACTAAAGCGGCTCAGTACGGGGTTGCAAAAATGGGGACAAAGGAAGGTGGGAAACATTAAAATCCAGCTTGAGATGGCTAAGGAGATCCTTCACCGCTTGGAAATTGAAAGGGATTTAAGGGATCTTACTGATGATGAGGAGTGGCTGCGCAAGAAACTCAAACTCCATTGTTTTGGGTTGGCATCACTTGAACGAACCATTGCTCGGCTACGTTCTAGAGTTCTGTACCTTAAGGAAGGAGATGCCAACACCGCATTTTTCCATCAGCAGGCTAGATTCAGGAAGAAGAAAAATTTTATTCCAAAGTTGCAAGTTGGAGATCAAGTGGTTGTTTCTCAGGAGGGGAAACAGCAGGCTGTGTTCGACTATTTTGATGGTATCCTTGGAAAGGCGGAGGAAAGGGAGTACTCTATTGATCTAAATATGTTGGGGGTTCAACAACATGATCTTTCTGTACTGGAGGCTCCATTTTCTGAAGAGGAAGTATGGGCTACTATAAAGGACATGCCATTGGATAAGGCCCCAGGTCCCGATGGGTTTACTGGACGGTTCTATAGAACATGTTGGAGTATTATCAAAGAAGACATTTTGAGGGCCCTGGATGCCATTTACCGGGGCCATGTGTTCAAGTTCAGGCTCCTTAACTCGGCCTTCATTACCTTGCTGCCAAAAAAGACGGATGCAGTTCAAGTAAAGGATTTCAGGCCAATAAGCCTCATTCATAGTTTCGCTAAATTGGTAACTAAAATTATGGCTAATCGACTGGCTTTTGTAAGAGGAACCAAAGTGCTTCTCCAATAAGCCTCATTCCTTTCTTACCATCTTTGGTCTCTACGAACCAAAGTGCTTTTGTAAGAGGAAGGAATATCCAGGATAATTTCTTATTAGTACAGCAAATGGTGAAATCTCTACACAGAAAGAAGGAAGCTCACATCTTGCTCAAGTTGGATATTTCGAAGGCTTTTGATTCTGTGTCCTGGTCATTTCTATTGGAAGTATTGCGACATGTGGGGTTTGGACAGCGGTGGTGTGACTTATTATGCCTGATCCTGTCAACCTCCTCCACGCAAGCATTGGTGAATGGTGAGCCGGGAGAGACTATTACACATCAGCGAGGTCTTAGACAGGGGGATCCCCTCTCTCCCATGTTATTCATACTAGTGATGGATGTCCTGAACTCAATGGTAAGGTATGCAACGATGAATGAGTTACTGCAGCCGCTATCCATTCAACAGGTTCAGCATAGAATCTCCTTTTATGCTGATGATGCGGTGATATTCTTAAGGCCCTTCAGTTCAGATTTGATTGTTGTCAAACATCTTCTTGATCTGTTTGGGCATGCCTCCGGCCTTAGAACCAATCTGTCCAAAAGTGCAGTCTCCCCTATCCATTGTACAGTTGAACAGCTAACACTCACTGCCAACATTCTCCCTTGCTCCATCATGGATTTTCCCTGTACTTATCTTGGCCTTCCACTCACAATTGGTAAGCCAACCAAGGAAGTATTGTTGCCTTTACTAGATAAAGTGGCTGAATACCTCCCAGGATGGAAAGCATCATTAATGAACAGAGCAGGACGGTTGGTAATGGTGCGCGCGGTCATGACTGCAGCTCCTATTTACCTCTTGACAGCTATTGATATGCCAAAATGGTTTTTTAAAGCTATAGATAAAATAAGAAGAGGGTTCCTTTGGAAGGGACAAGAGCAAGCAAATGGGGGTCACTGTTTGGTAGCTTGGGAGAAAGTACAACGGCCACTCGAATATGGAGGGTTGGCCATCCATAATTTAGAACTGCTTGGCTGCGCTCTAAGAATCCGATGGCTTTGGGCACAGAAGACTGACCGGGATAGATCATGGGCAGGGCTCCCGGTCTCAGTACCTCGTAAGGCTCAAGCCCTTTTTGATGCCGCAGTGGATGCCATTGTCGGAAATGGGGAACAGATCCTGTTTTGGACCGACAGGTGGCTGGATGGTCACACCATGGCGGAAATAGCCCCAAATTTGGTCAAAAGAGTCACAAAAGGAACAGCCAAGCGACGGACGGTGGCTCAAGCAATCCAGAGCAGAAGATGGGTTGGTGACATAAAAGGAGCTCGCACAATAGACGTACTGATTGAATTCTTCCATATTTGGGATATTGTGGAGGGCTTAGTCTTACAGCCGGACGTGCAGGACCGTTACACCTGGAAGTTATCCCAGGATGGGACATACAACAGCAAATCTGCGTACGGAGCATTCTTTATGGGAAGCATCAAGTTTGGTCCTTGGCGAAAGATTTGGAAAACATGGGCACCCCCGCGCTGCAGATTCTTCATTTGGCTGGTATTTCACAATAAAGTCTGGACAGCAGATAGGTTGGCTAAAAGAGGTCTCCCCCATCCAGATGCTTGTCCCTTCTGTGATCAGGCTGAAGAAACTATACATCACTTGCTGGTCGGATGTGTATTCACTCGCCAAGTGTGGGCCTTGATATTCCAGAAGCTTGACCTGCTGTTTTTGGCTCCGGACCCAAGTGTGACACAATTTTCGGGATGGTGGAGGAGAACTATTGCAGCAGCTCCAAAGGAAATGAGAAAGGGTCTGAACACTTTGATAATATTGGTCGCTTGGGAGGCCTGGAAGCATCGTAATGATTGTGTCTTCCAGAACGTACGGCCAAATGTGCAGAAGGTTATCAATGTTGTGTGTACGGAGGGTGGTCTTTGGTGTTTGGCCGGGGCCTCCCAGCTCGCACAGCTTCTTTCCAGGTCGCTCCCCTCTGGAGTTTAGGGTCCTGGGGGTCGTTGGTCGTCTTTTAGTTTTGTGGCGCGTTGCTGTACTGGTATCCTTAGTGTGGGTGTGTGTGTCCTGGTGCTCGGGTTGGGTCTTCTAGACCCGTGTACTTGTTGTTTTCTACCTTAATGAAATGACGCGCAGTTTCTCCTGCGTGGTTCGAGAAAAAAAAAAGGAGTATACTTCGTGATGGAGCCACTATCCTCTGGTTGAATCTTGTTGGGGTCCTAGGGATGGAGCCGCCGGCTGATTCGGTGTTGAGGGATGCGCAAAGCAGGGGTGCGGAGCCAGGAAGTGGCGCCACTCACCAGTGAGCCATTTTGTGTCGCCGGTGGATCCTCCCTGGGTCTGCAGCTTGCTGCCCCGCTGCAGGCGACTGGTTGCCCCAGGAGGCGGAAGTCGGGCGTCAGGGGAAGTGAGTGCGGGAGTGCTAGCTGCTGTGCGGTTAGGTCATGAATCATGACATACTCCACGGGTGTGTGTGTGTCCTCGGTTAGGCCTAAGGCCATTTTTCTTGGGTTGTATCCAGTTTGGCTTGTACGTTTCTGGTACGCGTAAACATGTATCCAAAATCATGAGTACGGCCTGGATATGTATCCAGGAGTATCCGGGGCGTATCTGTATCCGATACGGACAGACCCCCTTGGAGTATCCATGCATGAGAAAGTAGAGTGGCCAAAGGGGGACACAACACAACATTGTGAAGTTGCAGCACCAAGGACTGAGTGTAGTCATGGATTTAGTGACCTAGGTGAAATGGGCTTGCTCCTTGTCACACCTGACGGTGGCGACACGAGCAGCAAGAAGGACTAAGAGTAGAAGAAGACGCTTCTGATGTATCTAGGCGCATTTATGTAATACGTTTTGTATGAGACTATGACATGTGGGCCTTCTGGCCAGAGACAGGGACCGAGGCTTAAAGCCCTGACGGTGCTGTATCGAAAGAAAGCAGACAAGTAATAGAGAAACAACGCCAAGGCTGAGGGGTGAACCTCGCCGGCGTCCTCGCTCTGTATATTTCCCGTTCGCTCACGTCGCCGGCAACCGCCGCGGCCACGGGTCTTACAGGTGGTATCAGAGACGTCCTTCCTCGGCGTGTGGGTCCCGGACGCTCGCCGTCCTTCCTCGCCGCCAGTTATCTTTTTTTTTTCCCTTCTACCGCCGCCGCCACCACATACTGCTTCCCCACATTCATTCATCAGATCCACAAGTTTCACCAGTTTCCCGCACTTCGGCGACTCGCTGTTACCACGCTGGTCTTGATCGCGATTCGTAATTCCGGTTGGCAGGTCGAGCTCAATCTTCACCCCAGTGGTGCGGATCGAGTTCCCAGAGGTCCCTCCTAAGGTTGAATCGGGTCGACTGCGGGTTCCGCGTTCGCTTCCACCTAAATTCACAGCACTTCCATCGCTTCTCGACGGACGGTAGCGGATTTCTCGGCCTCAGCATCACACCTCTTGCGACGCGCGCAAGGTGTTCGACTGGAGGCCTACACCAACAAGTTCGACTTCAGTTGAGCGCGAACCAGTGAGCAATTCCACTTCCACTCTTTTTCATCATGTTTGACACGACTGGATAAAGAACGAGGGTTGTAGGGCACTTGTCCTTACGTAAAATTCCGTAGTTTTTGTTTCCAATCGGGTCGGTGAAGTAGGCGGGGGAGTGTCCGACAGCTTGGGTTGCAAGGTCCCATCCTTGTGTAAAATCCCTCGGCTGCGCCTCACTCCCAGGCGGCGGTGACTGTATACAGCACTGATCGGAGGGGAGGAGCAATCCAAACCTGTGCTGGTACACGACTTTGGCTGTTGCTGCGTATCTGTGATATCTGGCACCACGGCTCCAATTAAGCCATCCAAGCAAACTCAAATACTATTGGACAGCATGTCGAAGAGATCAGATGACGAAGATTCCAGATGGGATCAGGTGATGACTAATTTCGATCTGCTCTTCACTCAAGTCACTGAAATCAATACTGTCCAGAGGCAGATGAAGACCCAGATGGATATCCGTGCAGCAGCGATGGATCAGTACTCCCAAGAACAACATTTGATTGCCCAACAAGTGAAGGCCAATGGCCAAGCTGTAGCCCAGTTAACCCTGCGGCAATTTGAGTCTGAAGCAAAGTACGATACGATGGCCAAGGATGACAACGAGGACAATGCATCTCTCCTCTTTGATGACCATGAATCATTCCACAATATCTTTGGCAAGGACAGGACCATACCTAAGACAGAACACCCAAAGTCATCCAAGTTCCCCTTCAAGCATGACAAAAAGGACACAATACCGAAACATTCCATGCCCAAGATGAATTTTCCTGTTTTTGATGGCTCATCTCCCAAGGTGTGGATAGACAATTGTCACAGTTACTTTGAGCTCTACCAGTTCCCTGAGGGAATGTGGATTACAGCAGCAACATTGCATTTGAAAGACAACGCTGCCAAGTGGTGGCAAGCTTATAAACAAAACCACACTTTCAAAACGTGGAAACACTTCTGCCAAACAGTAGAAGAACAGTTTGGTGCTGATGACTTCAGATCTGCTGTGACTGACCTATTGGAACTCAGACAGCAGGGCTCTCTTGAAGAATATACTACACAGTTTCAGGCTTTGCAGTATGATGTCTCTATGCATAACCCACATTATGATGATCAATTCTTTGCCCACAAGTATGTCATGGGTCTCAAAGAAGAATTGCGGGGTATTGTTGAAGCTCAAATGCCAAGTACAGTACTCAGAGCATCAATTTTGGCAAAAGTGCAACAGAAGGTTTTAGATCGAAGCAGACCCAAATACACAAGGCAAAACACCCAGTTCAAACCTTATCAAGTAACTAAAGTTGAGAACAAACAAGCACCTCCACCAACTCTGCTGTGGAAGGACCGACAGTTGAGGGACTATAGAAAAGCCAATGGACTATGCTTCAATTGTGGGGAGAAATACGTTCCAGGACACAATGCAGTGTGCACTCATCGAAACAAACCACAAGTCAATGCTTTGGCAATCAATGAACTCGACAGAGAATTGTCGGACGAGGTCCTTAATGAACTAGCCATGGAAGATCAATTACAAGAAGAGTTTGGACAATTATCTATCAATGCACTTTCCAGCCAAGACAATACCAACTGCATCAAACTCAAAACCAGGGTCAAAGACAAAGTGATGCTCATCCTAGTGGACAGCGGTAGTACCCACAGCTTCATCAGTTCCACCTTTGTAAAGCTGGCCAATATTCCAACAGTGCCCATCACACTTAAGAAAGTTAAATTAGCTAATGGGGAATGGCTACTAGCTGATAGTAAAGTACACCAGTTAAACTGCTACTGCCAAGGCCAGAGTTTTGCAACTGACATGGTAGTATTGCCAATGCACCCATATGATGCCATCCTCGGCTTTGACTGGCTACAGGCTCACAGTCCCATGGAGTGTGATTGGAGAAACAAAACCCTGCAATTCTCCGAACAAGGAAAAATGATCAAATTGCAAGGCATCACTGACAAACCAATGCAGCTCTCCTCAATATCAGCAACCAAAGTATACAATGCTACCAAAGGCAATGACATCTGGGCCTTTGTCATGGTGGATCAGTTATCTAATCAAATCTCACCAGAATTACCACAACAGCAACCAGTCCAACCAGAGATTCAGCATCTCTTGCATCATTTTCAAGATGTCTTCAATGACCCCAAAGGCCTTCCACCCCCAAGAGCCTATGATCATGCCATACCATTGGTACCTGGGGCTGTGCCAGTTAACTCAAGACCCTACCATTACTCACCTATACACAAAACAGAGATTGAACATCAAGTGAAGCAACTGCTGCAATCAGGCCTCATAGTGCACAGTCATAGCCCTTTTGCCTCACCGGTGCTTTTGGTCAAAAAGAAAGATGGCACTTGGAGATTTTGTGTTGACTACAGAAAATTGAATGACCTCACCATCAAAAACAGGTTCCCTATGCCTGTCATTGAGGAAATCCTGGATGAGTTAGCAGGTGCCAAGGTCTTCACCAAACTTGATATGAGATCAGGCTATCACCAAGTTAGGATGTTACCTGAAGATGAATACAAAACAGCATTCAATACACATCACGGCCATTATCAGTTTAAGGTCATGCCTTTTGGGCTCACCAATGCCCCTGCAACCTTCCAGTGTGTCATGAATGAAGTCCTACAACCTTATCTGAGGCAATTTGTTCTGGTCTTTCTAGATGATATTCTAGTCTACAGCCCTTCTAGGGCAACACATCTGCAACACTTGAAGAAAGTGCTGGTGACACTCAGGCAACACCAATTATTCCTCAAAACATCCAAATGCAGTTTTGCACAACCAAGTCTGGAATACCTGGGGCATATAATCTCTGAAAAAGGAGTGTCTACCGATCCCACAAAAATACAAGCAATGATACACTGGCCCACTCCTACATCTATGACCGAACTCAGAGCATTCCTTGGGTTGACAGGGTATTATAGGAAATTCGTGAAACATTATGGAACCCTCAGCAAGCCTATGACGGCCATCTTGAGACTTAAGCACTTCCAGTGGAACCCCATAGCTCAATTGGCATTTGATAATCTCAAGTTAGCCATGACAACAACCCCTGTGTTAGCACTGCCTAATTTCCAAGACACCTTCACAATTGAGACTGATGCTTGTCAACATGGTATTGGAGCAGTACTCATGCAACACGGGCAACCAGTGGCTTTCCTCAGTAAAGCTTTAAGTGAAAAACACAAAACTCTGTCCATCTATGAAAAGGAGTTCCTTGCCCTGATAATGGCAGTGGAGAGATGGCGCCATTATCTTCAGCGGCAAGAATTCATCATTAGGACAGATCACAAATCATTGGCTTACTTAAATGAACAAAATCTTCATTCTGATATGCAGCGAAAGGCAATGACTAGGTTAATGGGCCTTCAATTCAAGATCATTTACAGGAAAGGCAAGGAGAATGTCGCAGCCGATGCTCTGTCCAGGGTTGGCCATCTGATGGCACTCCAGGCGGTCTCTGCTGTCCAGCCCGCCTGGATCCAAGAAGTACTCAACTCCTACATCACTGATACACAAGCTCAAACACTGTTAAAACAGTTGACAATATCCAGCCCAGATGAGCGTGGCTTTAGCCTTCAACAGGGCCTGATTTGGCATCAAGGCAAAATCTGGATTGGCAGTAACTCAGCCCTGCATACCAAGATCATTGCTGCATGTCATTCTAGTGCATTGGGTGGACACTCCGGTATAGCAGTCACATATGCTCGGCTGAAGAAACACTTCTCATGGAAAGGGATGAAGGTTGATGTTGAAAACTTTGTTAAACAATGCACTGTATGTCAACACGCCAAGCATTCACTCCAACATCCAATGGGTCTCTTACAACCTCTTCCAATACCTGCTGGAGTTTGGCAGGACCTCACAATGGATTTCATTGAAGGCCTACCAAAATCGGATGGTTACAATGTCATTCTTGTGGTAGTCGACAGATTGACAAAATATGCACATTTCCTAGCCATCAAACATCCCTATACTGCTACATCCATTGCTCAGTTATTCCTGGACAATATTGTCAAGTTGCATGGCCTGCCTCAATCAATAGTCACAGATAGAGACACTATTTTTGTCAGCCAGTTCTGGAAGACATTGTTTAAATTATATAAGGTGAATTTGAAGCTCAGCACGGCCTATCATCCCCAGACTGATGGACAGTCAGAAAGAGTCAATCAATGCTTAGAAATGTATTTGAGGTGTGCTGTCCATGATTCCCCAAAGTCTTGGAAGTCCTGGCTTTCCTTGGCTGAAATCTGGTATAACTCCTCCTTGCATTCTGCTCTTGGCTGCTCCCCATTCAAAGCACTATATGGGTATGAGCCCAATTTGGGTGCTGTTCCAACCATCACTCCAGATGTTGCCCCATCAGTAGCAGATATCATTGCACACAGAGAAAAACACCTTCAGTCCCTTAAGGAAAATCTGGCCAAAGCACAAAACCGTATGAAGCAGTTAGCTGATGAGAAGCGACAAGATTACAGTTTCTCAGTTGGAGATCAGGTGTTGCTCAAGTTACAGCCATACACACAATCAACAGTGGCCAGTCGACCATATCCAAAATTGTCCTACAAATACTATGGGCCCTACACCATCCTGGAGAGAATTGGGAGTGTTGCTTATCGCCTACAGTTGCCTGAGGGAGCTCTTATTCATAATGTCTTTCACATTTCTCAACTAAAACCGTTTTCTACAGACTACACTCCGGTGTATGATTCCTTGCCACAGGTCACAGATCTGACTGTCGCTGATACTGTCCCAGAGGCGGTGCTCGATCGTCGCTTGGTCAAAAAAGGGAACACAGCAATACCTCAAGTGAAGCTCACGTGGACAGGTTTGCCAAGCACTGCAACAACCTGGGAAGATTACCATGTGGTCAAGAAACGCTTTCCAGAAGCACCAGCTTGGGGACAAGCTGGAACTCCAGCGGGGGAGAGTTGTCACACCTGACGGTGGCGACACGAGCAGCAAGAAGGACTGAGAGTAGAAGAAGACGCTTCTGATGTATCTAGGCGCATTTATGTAATACGTTTTGTATGAGACTATGACATGTGGGCCTTCTGGCCAGAGACAGGGACCGAGGCTTAAAGCCCTGACGGTGCTGTATCGAAAGAAAGCAGACAAGTAATAGAGAAACAACGCCAAGGCTGAGGGGTGAACCTCGCCGGCGTCCTCGCTCTGTATATTTCCCGTTCGCTCACGTCGCCGGCAACCGCCGCGGCCACGGGTCTTACACTCCTGGACATGGTTGGGTTGCAAACGATCATTCTTTGAAAACAGGGTTGTCTTTTCTGAAGCTGATCTGAACAAATGCCTTTTTTTCACCATCATATTTAGTATAGCTATTACCTGTAAACTATGACCTTACAGCATATCACATGTATAGGTATGCCGACTGGGGTGAAGCATTGCCACATAGGCCTGCTCAAGACAGTGCTTTTGCTGTTGCTCGTTTTTATCAACGTGGTGGAAGCTTGCAAAATTATTACATGGTAAGAGCTAAGATATCTCAAGACTTAAATTTAGAGAGACCTCCCTAACTTGTCAATCCAATTACAAATATCTTAATTCTTTTTCCAGTATTCAGACTTGAGACAAAAGATTATTCAGTCATTAACTCAATTAGGGCTCATAGAAAAGCTTTATATGCAGCATGCACAGGTTGGGAAGAAAACATGCTGAACCAATTCAGTCACAGACGACAAATGTAAACTGAGGATCAAAACTAACTGTTACTCAGTGTTCCTCTATTTTCTGCATAGAATGGCTAGCTATATTCAGCTACTACCATCGCAGTAAAAGGGAAAAAAATCCATGCTGATTCAATAAAGCCACAGATGACCAACTGAAGTTCAGAACTAACTGTTACTTGCAGATGTATCCAGCCACTTAGCATTGATCAGAATGGTCATACTATGTAATCTTCCTGCTTTCAGTATCTATATTTAAGTTAATCTCATTATTTTATTTAAAATTTTGATGTTATTTATTCTGAGGCCTGATTTTGATGTTTTTTTAATGTTTAGATCTGAGTGTACTTCATCTCTTTGCAGTATTTTGGTGGAACAAATTTTGAGCGGACAGCTGGTGGTCCACTTCAGATAACTAGCTATGATTATGATGCACCAATTGATGAATACGGTATGTAGAAATCTGGAAAATCTCTGTGGTTTGGATGTATCAGTTACTTCACTGTTCATCAGATATATAAGAGATGCCTGAGTAGAATCCATAACTTGCTATGTTCAGGTATCTTAAGGAAACCTAAGTGGGGGCATTTGAAAGACCTACATGCAGCTATTAAACTTTGTGAACGAGCTCTTACTGCAGTAGATGGCTCACCTCGTTATGTAAAATTAGGGCCCATGCAAGAGGTTCGTACTGATTTATAATGCAAACAATCTACAGTTTTTGTCCATCTACTTCAGTTTTACATATACAATAATGGTTTTCATTTCGGTCAAAAATAATGGTTTTCATTTCTTTTCATGTTTTTATTTTTTTTATTTTTTAACTAGGTATTGGCCCGTTCATTGATATATACACATAAAATTTGAACTAATAATGGTAATGCAGAACACCTGATAAAGAGATCACATTGAATACAATTTCTACAGATAATGTAGGGCAAAGAGGATGGAGATAAGGGGTATCCAACATGGCAAATGTCTTAAAATTGAACTGCTGGTAAAATTTCCAACAACACCTAGATAAGGGAATGCTGCAACAATTCGACCTGTAATTATTGAGGCCCACCAGCAGCCCACCATTGTGCTATGTGCTTTTGGCCTGCTTAAAGGCCCAGTGCGGCCGAGCATACACCCAATTCAGGCCACTTAGCGGCCCAGTCTGCCAACCCCAATGCCTGGCTGTTTTCAGCTGTTGATCTCGGATGGATGGTCAGTATTCAACCGGTCCTAATGGTGCTCATATAAAAACCAGTTGATCTTGGCAATCTTATTTGTTGGATTAGGACCTGACAGGCGACCATCACTTGTGTCCCAAGTAGATCACGGGATTAACCCGAGATCACCTTCCAGCGTTCAGATGTATTCCATACATGCACCATGAAAATACTGATGCATTGCTTACTCTTGTTTGATCCAGGCACATGTATATTCCAGTGAAAATGTCAACACAAATGGAAGCATTTCACGAAGTGCACAGTTTTGCTCAGCTTTTCTTGCCAACATTGATGAACATAAATATGCTTCAGTTTGGATTTTTGGAAAATCTTATAGTCTACCACCATGGTCTGTGAGCATACTACCAGATTGTGAAACTGTGGCTTTTAATACAGCCAGGGTGAGTGGTCTCTAACTGCAGTTACTGCACATAATATATCTTATGAGGCTATAGCCTGTGAACAACTGAACTTCTTTACATACTATGACTGTATTGTAGGAGTGGAAACTGGAAAGTATTCCCATAGTTTTGTCCAAACTCAGAAACAGAAATTGATAAATTGTCTTTCTGTGTACATGGAAATTGTTGGAGTATATGTCTGTGGCCCATGTGGCTAGGCCCATGAGGCCCATGTATGCTACACTATATAGCTACCCTTCTAGGGTTAGCCCAATCAATAGAGAATAGAATATATAGCTACCCTTCTAGGGTTAGCCCAATCAATAGAGAATAGAATTCCAACATGGTATCAGCCTAATCCTCTCAGCCTAATCCTCTCTCTCCCTCCAAGCCGCCGGCCTCCAGGCACCGCCGCCGGCCTCCAGGCAGGCGCCGCCGCCACCCATGGCCGGCCGGCCACCCCCTCCTCCCCCACCATCCTCCTTCCCTGCCTTCCCCTCACTCCCATCTACCTCTTGGGCCCAAATCCTCCCTCCTCCCTCCCCCCAGCCACCAGTCGCTGCCGCCCCTGCCCCAGGCGCGGGCGCCGCCGCTCCTCTGGCTGCTGCGGCCACCGTCGCTCCTGGTGGCTCCCCTGCCGGCGGCGCACCCCCTGGTCCCCCGCGTGCTGGCCCAGCGGTCCCATGGGCGGACCTCGCCCCCTGCTTCGGTGCCAGTCGCGGGTGCGGGAACGAACCCGACCGCACCGAAGAAGCACGACGCCGCCGCCGGACTCCCAGGTGCGGGTGCGGACGCCCGCCCCTCCCTCTACGCCGGCGTCCCTCCTCCAGCACCGCCTCTCCTCCAGCGCCGCCCCTCCTCCTGCGCTGCTCCTCCTGCGCCGACCGCACTGGGCGTGGCCGCTGCACCAGCGCCCCTACTCCTGCGCCGACCACACTGGGCACTGGGCGCGGCACCTGTGCCGGCAGCCCCTCCTCCAGCGCCGGCTGCCCTGGGCGCGGCCACTGCGCCGCCCGCCCCCAACGGAGGGCCCCATGCGCTGCTGCACGCCATGGCCACCGCCACCCTTGGCCCGGCCTGGGCGCTGCTGCCAGCCCCATCTGCCTACGGGCCACTCTTCGCCGCTGCGTCGGCGCAGCCGGCCCTCGCTCTCGCCCCTGACAGTGCCCCCGCGGCCCGGCTTTCTTGGCCCTGCCGCCCTACAGCGCGCAGACGGCGCCGTACGGGGCCGGAGGAGGGCCAGCAGGGTACGGCGGCAGCCCGTCCTCGGCGTTCCCGGCTGCCCACCCCGGGTTCTCTACTGCCGCTATCGCTGCAGGCTTGGGCATGCCACCACCGGACGCCGCGTTCCTGGCAGCCCTGCCACACATGCCTGGGGCCGGTGCGAGTGCTCACTTCTACCCTACCGCCACTCCGCGTCCGTCCGCTATGCCGTCGTCGTTTCTTCTGGGTTCTCCCCCCGGGCCGAGCGGGGGTGGGGGGGACTGTGGCGGACGCCGTCGTCGCGGACGCGGACGGGCTCGCTCGCCAGCCACCGCCATGCTCGCTTCTGCTTTTCCCGGATTTCACCCAGCAGCATTCCAGTGGGCTACATCTTCCGACTCCTCGCCCGGTTGGGACTCGGCGGCCTTGGCACACTCCTTCAGCACGATGGGCCCTACAACTCCTGTCGGGCCACAGTGGATCGCCGATTCGGATGCCACCTACCATACCACTCCCGACCCCACTATACTCTCTTCCGTTCAACCTCCTTCTTCCTCTCACCCTTCGTCCATCATGGTCGTAAATGGGTCTTGCCTTCCTGTCACGTCCGTGGGTGCCGCCGGCACTCATGGCTCCTTCCATCTTCCTGATGTTCTTGTGGCCCCTTCTATGGTTCACAACCTTCTTTCTATTCGTCGGTTTACAGCTGACAATTCCTGTTCCGTGGAGTTTGACTCTTCCGGGCTCACTGTCAAAGATTTGGCTTCCCGGCGTCCTCTCCTTCGGTGTGACAGCACGGGGCCCCTTTACACCCTTCGCTTCCCAGCTTCTTCGACCCCTGTGTCAGCTGCTTTAGCCACCACTACTTCCTCCACCACTTGGCACCGGCGCCTCGGCCATCCTGGTCGTGATGCCCTGATGCAGCTCAGTCGGAGTTCCGACATTCGGTGTCCTCGGACTCCTGGTGAGCATTTGTGCCATGCGTGTCAGTTGGGCCGTCATGTCCGTCTTCCCTTTCATAGTTCTTCCCAGGCGGCTCACATCTTTGATCTTGTACATTGCAACCTCTGGACTTCTCCTGTCATCAGCGTCTCCGGCTACAAGTTCTATCTTGTGCTGCTTGATGATTTCTCTCATTACTCCTGGACTTTTCCTCTTCGTGCAAAGTCTGAAGCTTTCCCCGCCATTCTCCAGTTCTTCGCTTGGGTGTCCACACAGTTCGGCCTCACCATCAAGGCCGTCCAGTGCGACAATGGTCGTGAGTTCGATAACTCCGCCTCCCGTGCCTTCTTTCTCTCTCACGGTGTCCAGTTGCGCATGTCTTGCCCGTATACCTCGTCACAGAACGGCAAGGCTGAGCGCATGATTCGCACCACCACCGAGACCATGCGCACCCTCTTGCTTCAGGCGTCCCTCCCTGCGCGCTTCTGGGCTGAGAGCTTGCATACCTCCACCTATCTCCTTAACCGCCTTCTTTCCGCTGCCTGCCCAGCTCCCACGCCACACCACGCTCTTTTCGGTACTCCTCCTCGATACGACCACCTTCGCGTCTTCGGGTGTGCGTGTTACCCTAACACCACAGCTACCGCTCCCCACGAGCTGGCACCTCGTTCGACTCTCTGTGTCTTCCTCGGGTACTCCCCGGATCACAAGGGGTACCGGTGCTATGACCTTACCTCTCGTCGGGTCCTCATCTCTCGCCATGTGGTGTTTGATGAGTCTGTCTTCCCCTTCTCCACCCCCACTCCCACGTCCACCCCGGATCTTGACCTCTTCTCCTTGTTTCCCTCTGACGCGGTGGTCGAGCCACCTTTTCGGTTGTCTACCGCAGGTACTACTCCATCGTGCCCTTCGCCGGAGCCGTGCCCTCGCTCGCAGCCCGCCGATGACACCCCCTACCCGGGCCTAGAGGGATCCCCTCACGGGCCGGCCACCGTCACTGCGCCTGACGCGGGTCCCGGGCCGTTGCCCTTGGCGCCACCTGCGCGCTTCGCTCAGCCGACGCTCGTCTACCAGCGCCGTGCACCTGCCGGGTCGGCCCCCGTTACTACGCCTGACGCGGGGCCCGGGCCGTCGACTCCAGCACCACCTGCGCGCTTCGCCCAGCCGGTGCTCGTCTGCCAGCGACGTGCACGACCGGAGCCGCCGCCTACGTCTCCACCGGTGGCTCCTTTGTCGGGGTGCCCTCTACCACCGACTGCCTCCTCTCCGCCGGCGACACCGACACCGCCGCCGAGGTCACCGGATGCTCGTGTCATGACGCCGGTGTACCAGCCCCCGCTGCTTCATCAACACCCGCGTCATGTTCACCCTATGGTGACGCGACACGCGGCCGGGACCCTGCCACCCCAGGCTCTTGCGGCGACGCCCGGTGACTCGCAGCTCTCTCCGGTACCCTCTTCCGTCCGCGAGGCCTTGCTGGATCCTCACTGGCGCCGCGCGATGGAAGAGGAGTATGCGGCTCTCCTCGCCAACCGGACCTGGGATCTGGTGCCACGTCCCCCAGGGTCCAACGTCGTCACCGGCAAGTGGATCTGGACACATAAGCGCCGGGCTGATGGCACTCTCGAGAGGTACAAGGCTCGTTGGGTGCTCCGGGGTTTCATTCAGCGGCCTGGTGTTGACTACGATGAGACTTTCAGTCCAGTGGTGAAGCCGGCTACAGTACGCACGGTGCTCTCCCTCGCACTCACTCGGTCTTGGCCCGTGCATTAGCTGGATGTCAAGAATGCCTTCCTGCATGGTCTTCTCACTGAGACAGTTTACTGCAGTCAGCCGGCCGGGTTTGTTGACTCCTCGCGTCCTGACATGGTCTGCAGGCTCAACAGATCTCTCTACGGCCTCAAGCAGGCGCTCCGGGCATGGAACCATCGCTTTGCTGCCTTTCTGCGATCACTGGGGTTTGTGGAGGCAAAGTCCGATACGTCACTGTTCATCTTCCACCATGGAGCTGAGACTGCGTATCTACTGCTCTATGTTGATGACATTGTCCTCACCGCCTCCAGTGAGTCACTCCTTCGCCGCATCATTACCTCTCTCCAGCAGGAATTTGCTATGAAGGATCTGGGTGTGCTCCACCACTTCCTTGGGGTCACTGTGGCGCCTCATCCTGCTGGACTTCTTCACCAGCGATAGTACACTCTTGACATCCTTGAGCGAGCTGGGATGACCGACTGCAACCCCTGCTCCACTCTAGTTGACACGCAGGGTAAGCTGTCTGAGGCCGAGGGGAACCCGGTGTCTGATCCCACCGCGTACCGGAGTCTTGCTGGTGCTCTCCAGTACCTTACCTTCACTCGACCGGACATCACTTATGCGGTTCAGCAGTTGTGCCTTCATATGCATGATCCGCGGGAGCCCCACCTCACTGCCCTCAAGCGTCTCCTCCGCTACCTCCGAGGCACGGTGGGCTACGGCCTGCTCCTTCACCGGCGGTCCTCCTCCACCGAGATGGTTGTCTACACTGACGCTGACTGGGCCGGGTGTCCGGACACTCGGCGCTCCACCTCCGGCTACGCTGTCTTCTTAGGCGGCAACCTGGTGTCCTGGTCGTCCAAGCGTCAGCAGGTGGCCTCCCGCTCCAGTGCCGAGACGGAGTACCGCGCCGTGGCCAATGGCGTGGCCGAGGTTTCATGGCTCCGACAGCTCCTGGCCGAGCTCCATAACCCTCTTCTCCGGAGCACGCTTGTCTACTGTGACAACGTCAGTGCAGTCTACCTCTCCACCAACCCCGTGCAGCACCAACGGACCAAGCATGTGGAGATCGACCTTCACTTCGTCCGTGATCGGGTTGCCATCGGCGAGGTGCGGGTCCTACATGTCCCTACGACGTCCCAGTTCGCAGACATCTTCACCAAGGGCCTCCCGTCGTCCACCTTCACCGCCTTCCGCTCCAGCCTCAACATCACCGGTGGCTAGTTGCGTCTGTGGGGGGGCTCGTATGTATTTTCTTTTCCTGGTGTACAGTCTGACTCCGCTGCGTCGGTAGTTCAGACTGCGGGGGGGTGTTGGAGTATATGTCTGTGGCCCATGTGGCTAGGCCCATGAGGCCCATGTATGCTACACTATATAGCTACCCTTCTAGGGTTAGCCCAATCAATAGAGAATAGAATTCCAACAGAAATTATTTCTATATTTTCTCATAATTGTTGATAAGTTTGTTCTCGAAAAGTTTTGAAGTTTGTTTCTCCTGTGATCCACTTATCCTTCAGGTCAATATACCCTTTAATTCTGAATTGAAATTGAAAATATCAAATCGTAAAGCAAAAAAAAAAAAACTCAGTAGTTATGTTTACATTTGGGAACTGCTGCATAATTCATGTCTCTGACGACCGTTTTTTTTAACCCCAACCTGAAATTCACTCCCGCGTACTTACTGTTGAACTTTAGAATTTCCATTACTAATATACTCAATATTTATGAAACGGTCAAATGTGTGTTTGATACTTGATAGTATTGTATTGAGTCAGTCTGACTTGACTTGTAAAAAGAGTGTGCAGTTAATGATATATATCGTAGTTCTATTGTGGAATATTTCATTTGCTTGATTCCATATAAGCACCCTATTGTGTCAACCATTAGCTTACAAATTTTATGTGCTGGAATTGTTACAGTAGATTGGAACCTATTCTGAGTTTCTGACATTGAAGCCTTGAACATTCTCTGGAACTGCCAGCTTCTTATTTTCATGCCTTTTCAAGTTGATCATGAGTTGTATTAATAAAGAAAAAAAAATGACTGGGTTTGACATTTTTATCTAAATGTTCCACTTGAAGATGATAAACATGGGTATACACTTAACAAGAAACTGAACATGTAATAGGTTATCATTGTTTAATTGCTAGCTCATATCTTTTCAGGTTGGTACACAAACGTCGTTTTTTAATGTCGAATCTGGGTCCCCCAGTTATTCAAGTAGACATAAGCCTAGAATTCTATCCCTTGGTGGCCCCTATCTCTCAACTACTTGGTGGGCTTCTAAAGAACCTGTTGGCATATGGGGTGAAGGCATCTTTACTGCTCAGGGGATATTAGAGCACTTAAACGTGACAAAAGACATCTCTGACTACCTTTCATATACTACCAGGTGAATGTTAACCTACAAGCTGTTCAAGAAAATTTGTTACCTCAGACCTGATTGAGACCCATCTTTTCATGTCTCCATTAACTAGGTGATGATTAGTTGATTTGAAATTCCACACTTCGCTGCCTGTTGCCATTATAGACCCATTTAAACTTTTTGCTTTCTTGAATTCTGATAATAATTCTATTTGTATGAGTACAGAACATGCAAGAGGTATCATAATATGCCCACATGTCCAACCAACATACCAGGGGAATGATACACGTGTCAAAGATGTTATGGTGATACTTTAATTTGTAGCCGAAAACAATAATACTTAAATTCTATATGAACCCAAACGCTCGTGGTCTTTTTCACTAGGCCTCCATGTAATAGTGAGTAGTGACCAAGCTCTAACAGTACAAGTCTTAGCTAACTACCTTCAGCTTTGGGATCTTGTGGATGGCCTTGTGTTGCATCAGGGTGTTCCTGATCAGTACCGATGGAAGTTTACACAGCCTGGTTCATACAGCAGTAAGTCAGCATATGCTGCTTTCTTTTTGGGGCCCATTAGGTTTGCTCCTTGGGAAAGAATTTGGAAGAGCTGGGCTCCCTTGTGCTGCAAATTTTCAATTGATCCGCCATCAACAATCAGTGCTAGTCAGCCAACTGTCTTGCCAAGCGAGGGTCGCATCATCTGTCTGCTTGCCCTTTTTCTGATCAGGCTGTGGAAACAATTCAGCACATCCTTATCTCTTGTGTGTTTGCCCGGCAAGTATGGACGCTGATTTTTCAGAAGCTAAACCTTTCTGCTGTTGCTCCTTTGATCAAGGCAACCCATTTCTCTAGCTGGTGGGTTAGCACCATCAGGAATGTCCCCAAGGAGATACGGAAGGGCTCAATTTCCTAATCATCCTTGTGGCTTGGGAAGTTTGGAAGCATTGGAATGCTTGTGTTTTAGAGGGAGTGTTGCAAACATTCAAGTTCTCCTTCAAACGTTAGTGGATGGGTGGGGTTTGTGTAGCATGGCGAGGGCTTCTAATCTCCACTTCCTTAGGTAGCCTGCCCCAGACTTCTATTTGTTGGGAGGCTGGCTGGTCTTTCTTTTGGCCATGGGTGTTTGTGTTGTGTGTGCTTGGACGGGGCTGCTTTTTTTCTTCGCCCTCTGTACCTTTTTCCCTCCTAATGAAATGACATGCACCTCTCCTGCATCGTTTGAGGAAGAAAAAACGACGACCAGGCTTCACATAATGCCCCCTTCTACAATTTTAAAGAATGAAAATGTGCACATTTTCTACCATGTGGTGAAAATGTGTTACTGCACATGTCCGTTCACTTCATCTAAAATAGCAATGAAATTTGCATCCAAGAAAGAGAAACCCCATAGATTTGTAGCTTGGCTTTCTAAAATACAGAGTAGGTCTTTAGGTTGCTAGATTGCTGTTGACACAATTGAACAAGCTTTGTTGGAGGATTTTTATTTTTTCATATTTAAATGCTGCCTTCAATTATTTTCTAGGGGTAAACAATGATTATATATAGATTAATGGGTTGTTGGCATCACAGTAAACTTATATTTGGTTCCAACATTTAGAACCATTTATTTTTTGTGCACACCAAGTGATCTTTAAAAATTCCAGGACTATTTAGTTGTTGCTTGTGGAAGTATTTCTCTTCTCTATGAAATTCGAAGTCAAACTAAGCGCAAAATTTTAGGAGAAGTTTGCTAAGTAACTTTGATCATTGCCAATTTTCTTTTTACTTTTGGTTTTCTACTCCTATTTTTTGTTTCTTCTATGGTTGATTGGATTTTTGAATTGATTATTCATAGAAGCAGGCTAAATTGAGAAAAAAAAACTCATTAAATTCTTTTGAAAAGAAGATTCATGTTGATTTGATACATGACCAAAGTCTTTTGTCTCACAAGCTATTGGTTTGTGACTAACTAGTGTTCATTTGTTTTCTCTTGCATTGTTGGCTCTACTGTTCTGCAGTTTGTGTATTTCACTTTCTGTTGTGTTGACAGTCCACTTGTTTCGATGTGTAATTACTATACACATTGATTCAACAGGGTGAACATTTCTGATGAGGATATTTTATATTGGAATTCAGAAGGTTTACTTCCATCACTAACCATAGATCAAATTCGCGATGTAGCGCGCATATTTGTAAATGGGAAGCTTGCAGGTATTTATTTGCATTCACAGTCCTGTGAATTATGTTAATAATGTTCGTGAGAAAACATACTACCTGCACAGCAAGCTGTAAATTCCTCCATATCTTAACTCTGTTCTGATATTATGGGCCATTTATTGTAAGTAAACTATTGTAGGGATTTCATATGATATAGGTAGAGGTTGACACTAATCCAATTGTTCAATGGTTTGAGTTCCTGAGTCAGTCTCTTCATGTCAGTAATATGTTTTTTCTCTATAGCTAATGACCAGATGAGAACTTGTATCAGCATGCAATTACTTACCTATATAGTTTCTTGAAACAGAGTCTTATGTGCTCTTGTATTATTTTTAGTCATGTCCCATTTGTAAATGATTCAGTGTTACTCGTTAATTTATCTTTCAATGTGAAGGTAGTCAAGTTGGTCACTGGGTCTCACTGAATCAACCACTTCAATTGGTTCAAGGACTTAATGAGTTGACATTGTTATCAGAGATTGTTGGCTTGCAGGTATGCCAATATGAAACAGTCTTGTTTATGCATATACACTAGTATGAACAGGTTTTTAGTTATTATTCCAATTAGTACTTGGGATAAATTATGCAGTGGATTGTGTGTTCGAGAAAAAAATTATGCAGGGACCCCTATGTACACATACGGATATGCCTATGAGCCTATCGGTGTCAGACCCATACATATACGTGGATATGCCATTTTTCAGGATGCAAGCGGGCCGCTCTGCAGACGGCCCGCACGCCGCCGCTCTGGCCGCAACCCTGCTCAGCAGGCTTAGCGGGCATCCCATTTACTAAAGCACTTAAACCCGCATGCTTCTGCAGGCTTTGGGGTGGAGCCTGCAAAGCCTAGCAAGGCCCGCTTCTATTTGAAGCAAAGACGGGACCTATGGAATGGATAAGCAGAACGCGCAGGGAGGTGAGGGGCGTCATCGGCATTGAGAAAAGCGAGGAAATCGTACGCTTCTCTTTCCTTCTCCAGCGTGGGGGCTGGAAATACCTCATCGCCGTCATCATACACTTCCCTTTCCTTCTCTTGGCCCGCCACGGAGCCGTCCTCCGACATGTCCTCTGAGTGCAGCGGGGAGCCTGGGAGCCCGTACAGTTCCTTGTCCTACCCGCGCTGGCTGGTGTGCACGCTTGCCACGAGGGCTCCCTTGGAGGAAGACGGCGACTTCTCGGCCGGTGCAGGGGCGAGGGCCTCAGTGGGCTTCTTCTCCATCGCCGTTGGCAGCGCTGCAGCGGGCACCTCGGCCATGGACGCGGGTGGAGCAGCCATTGCCGAGAGTGGCGACGCCGACGGGAGCAAGTTTCGCGATACCTAGCGGAGGTGGCGGCGGCGGCGGAGGCCGAGTCACACGCTCTCGCACGTGGAGCAATAGTCGCAGGACTTAGCAGGATTTTGTGGGCTCTGCGAGTTGCCCGCATGCACTAGCAGGCTCAGCTACCCCAGCCCGCAACAGAAAAGTAAGCAACTCGCGGTTGTCCAGCGGGCCTATTTTGCGGGGCGGGCTAAGTGGGCTTGCGGGCAGGCCCGCACTGCTTGCATCCTGAGCCATTTTCCCAAAAGGAAAACTCAATATGTGGATATCATTTAGTTTTTTTTAAAAATATATATAAATTATGGGACAGTAAAATTTAACAGCAAATCCAAGCATATCAATAACTCCATTGTCCAATTTTCCAGTTACTTGCAAAAGCCAAATAAGAATGTATATATATCTTATATATTATATAAGATACAAAGTTACAAGTGATTTCTGTTTTAACTTGGTGGTAGGAAGTACACCTTTGTGGCTTGGATGTGATCCATTGATCTAGTTCATTACATGATACTCCCTCTGTTCTAAATTATGTTCATTTTGGCTTTGTCCAAAATATATTAACATATACAAATTCAAATAAATGCACTATGAGAACATATTTCATTGAGAATTTAATGAAACTAATTTGACATTGTAGATGTTACTGCATTTTTCTATAAACTCAGTCGAAGTTAGAGAAGTTTTACTTATGACAAAACTAAAGTGAATTATAATTTGGAACGGATGGAGTAATTGATACCTAGCCAGCTAGGCTAGGAACTGCAACCTTGCAACTCAGGTTTCTTCTTCACCCTCATGTGCTTAAGTGCTTTATCCTCAATGGTTGCTACCATCTAATTACGGCCAGGAAAATCAAGCTATAAGAACACAAGATCACTTATCAGTATCCCCAATTGATTATATTAACTTGCTAGCAACTACTTGATTCAGGGAAGGTCAAGGGTGGAGAGAGAAGAAACTGACTGTCTAGTCACCGCTGGCTCGCTGCAGATCAGATGCGTCGCCATGGGTGCGCACACTGTGGTTGCACGCGGATAGGTTTGTGGGTGGCGTGCGTCGCTGGCTTGCTGCCAGCTGTTCCTGAGGGCATTGAGGTGGAGCTGCAACTGTGTGCTGCACGGTTGAGAGGAAACAAATATGAATGGGAAATAATGGAACATGGAGGAAATAGGGAGGAAATGAACTCACCTGACTGCCACAATTCAGTGTTAGCTATGTGCAAGAGTTTTGAGTCTGTGTAATTGCCTCACTCATATTTGGTCCCTGTATGAGTGAGGATCCTGCTGAGGACCACCCCTTCTCTCTAATACAATGAAACGCAGCTCTCCTGCGTTTTCAAAAAAAAAAAAAAGTTCACCAGGGGTCGCCTTTGCTGGAGGTGGCTGTACACCTGTATGTGCTGCTGTGGTGGCTAGGGCAGGTAATGACTTGAGCGAGTAGCAATGCCCTCAAGTACCAATCTGTTAACTGGGCTTGGCTGTGTCCAACAGAAATAGATGGGCTGATATGTATTATCCCAAGTATTCAAATATTCCTATATTTATTTTTACTCTCGAAACTCCAAGGATACGTATTGGGGCCATATCCCTCATATATCCTTATTGGATATGTATCTAATACGGGAGATGGGGATACCTACTCAGTACTCACCATGGCCAAGTTCCACCACGTTCCTTTTTCTCGAAAATATGGGAGAGCTGTGTTTCTTTGTATTTAGAGATAGAAGAATGAAGTCAACTGAACGGTACCCCTAGAGCAAGGCACAGTGGAAAGTACAAGAAGGAACTTAAACACTGAATGACTGAAAAATAAAAAGAGAAAAAGGAGAAAAAGGAAGGGTGGCAGAGAGCAGAGCTCCAAGTGCCTAGTCCAATATGCCGCCAACTCTGCCAAGCCCTTTTGCTCCTGAGGAATCCACGCCTGCCTGGCAAACGCATGTCATATGGATGTGATAGTTTGTTTCTTCAACTTGATCACACCCCTGATTGCACACTGTTTATCTTCTCTTATTATACTTAAAATATTGTAGTTCTTTTGGGAACCCTGCACAGTTAATTGTTGTTAGCAACTTGTTTGGTGTCTACACTGATCAATCTTACTTCAACTATCTCATTTGAATAATGTACGGACATATGACCCATATTTAATATGATATATCTTTTTCATTTTTTTTCTGTCCACTTTTCCTTTTAGTTATATTTGTATGCATGATCATTGAAACCCACAAGAGATTCGTTGGGGCGTAACCCTCTTAGCGACGCGCTACATCGGAACCCGGGTGTGGTGTTAAATGGGCAAGGGCCGGGTCGTCATTCCCTTAGTGGCGCGTCGTATCGTGACCCGGGTACGATGAAAAATGAGCAAGGGTCGGGTCGTCGCAACCTTAGTGGCGCGCTACATCTACGCCCGGGTGTAGTGAAAAATGAGCAAGGGTCTTCGCACTTCCCTCGACGGGTGCGAAGGGTAAGGAAGCTAGCCGAGCCAACTAGGATTCGTCTAGGTAGCTAGAACGTAGGGTCCCTAACGGGTAAGCTAAGAGAGCTAGTCGATGCAGCAATTAGAAGGCGTGTAAATATTCTATGCGTTCAGGAGACCAAATGGAAGGGCCAGAAGGCGAAGGAGGTGGAGGATACTGGCTTCAAACTTTGGTACACGGGGACAACATCGGGTAGGAATGGTGTAGGCATCATGATCGATAGGAGCCTTAAGGATGGAGTCGTTGATGTTAGGAGGCAAGGCGACCGGATTATCTTGGCCAAGCTGGTAGTTGGAGATTCGGCTCTAAATGTGATCAGTGCCTATGCCCCTCAGGTAGGTCTTAGTGAGGGCACCAAGAGGCAGTTTTGGGAAGATCTTGATAGCATGGTTAGTACCGTGCCTATCGGCGAGAAACTCTTTATAGGAGGAGACCTCAACGGCTATGTTGGTGCGACTAATGTAGGTTTCGAGCGGGTGCACGGGGGGTTTGGGTATGGTAGTAGGAATCAAGAGGGGGAGGATGTTTTGAACTTCGCGCTGGCCTATAACTTGTTGATAGCGAACACCCTCTTTAGGAAGAGGAAATCTCATCTAGTAACCTTTCGTAGTGGACAACACTCGAGCCAGATCGACTTTATCCTTGCAAGGAGGGAGGATAGACGTGCTTGCTTTGATTGTAAGGTGTTACCTGGGGAGTGTGTTGTCCCTCAACATAAGCTTGTGGTGGCGGACTTTCGCTTTCGAGTACGTGTCCACCGGGACAAACGGGTCAAGATTGCGAGAACGAAGTGGTGGAAGCTTAGAGGGGAAGCAGCGCAAACGTTTAAGGAGAGGATGCTAGACGAGGGGCCTTGGGAAGAAGGAGAAGATGCCGACGACATGTGGCTAAAGATGGCAACATGTGTCCGGAAGGTGGCTTCAGAAGTGTTTAGCGTGAGTAGGGGAGGCAAACGGGAAGCGAAAGACACATGGTGGTGGAATGACAAGGTGCAAAGGGCTATTAGGGAGAAGGAGTGTTTCAAGCGTCTCTACCATGACAAGAGTGCAGCCAACATCGAGAGCTATAAAATAGCGAAGAGGGTTGCAAAGCGAGCTGTGAGTGTAGCAAAAGGTCAGGCGTATGATGGCCTTTATCAGTGGCTAGGCACAAAGGAAGGGGAAAAGGACATTTATAGGATGGCTAGAATCCGCGAGAGGAAGACAAGGGACATCAACCAAATAAAATGCATCAAGGATGGGACAGATCGACTTCTGGTGAAGGATGAGGAGATCAAGGACAGATGGAGAGAATACTTCGACAAGCTGTTTAATGGGGAGAATGAGGGTCCTACCCTTGAGTTGGATGACTCATTTGACGATACCAACAGAAGCTTTGTGAGGAGAATTCATGAGGCAGAGATCGGAGAGGCTTTGAAGAGGATGAAGGGAGGTAAAGCGATGGGCCCTGATGGTATCCCCATTGAGGTGTGGAGATACCTAGGCGCCAAAGCGATAGTATGGTTAACTAAGCTTTTTAACCTTATTTTTCGGTCTAACAAGATGCCTGAAGAATGAAGGAGAAGTATATTAGTACCTATCTTCAAGAACAAGGGAGATGTTTAAAGTTGTACTAACTACCGTGGGATTAAATTGATGAGCCATACGATGAAGCTCTGGGAGAGGGTTATCGAGCATCGCCTAAGGAGAGTGACACATGTGACCCAAAATCAATTTGGGTTCATGCCTGATAGGTCGACCATGGAGGCGATTTTCTTATTACGACAATTGATGGAGAGATATAGGGAGCAGAAGAAGGACTTGCACATGGTCTTTATTGACCTCGAGAAGGCATATGACGAAGTACCGAGAAATGTCATGTGGTGGGCCTTGGAAAAGCACGAAGTCCCAACTAAGTATGTTACCCTCATCAAGGATATGTACAGGGATGTGGTGACGTTTGTCCGAACATGTGATGGCGACACCAGTGACTTTCCAATTAAAATAGGACTGCATCAGGGGTCAGCTTTGAGTCCTTATTTATTTGCTTTGGTGATGGATGAGGTCACAAGGGACATGCAAGGTGGTATTCCTTGGTGTATGCTCTTTGCTGATGATGTGGTGCTAGTTGACGACAGTAGGGCAGGAGTTAATAGGAAGTTAGAACTATGGAGGCAAACGTTAGAGTCGAAAGGGTTCAGACTTAGTAGGACAAAGACCGAGTACATGAGGTGCGATTTCAGCGCGACTAGGCATGAGGAGGGAGACGTTAGCCTCGATGGGCAAGTGGTGGCCAAGAAGGATACTTTTCGGTATTTAGGGTCGATGCTACAAAAGGACGGTGACATTGATGAAGATGTTAGGCATAGAATTTCAGCCGGCTGGTTGAAATGGCGTCAAGCTTCTGGCGTCCTCTGTGACAAAAGGGTGCCTCAGAAGCTGAAAGGTAAGTTCTATAGGACGGCGATTCGTCCGGCGATGTTATACGGTGCTGAGTGTTGGCCTACAAAAAGGCGACATGTCCAACAATTGAGTGTAGCAGAGATGCGTATGTTGCGTTGGTGTTGTGGGCACACAAGGAGGGATAGAGTCCGGAACGACGATATTCGGGATAGGGTTGGGGTGGCTCCAATTGAGGAGAAATTGATTCAACATCGGTTGAGATGGTTTGGACATGTCCAACGGAGGCCTCCTGAGGCGCCGGTGCGTAGTGGAGTTCTAAAGCGGGCCGATAATGTAAAGAGCGGTAGAGGTCGACCTAAACTAATTTGGGACGAGTCCGTTAAGAGAGATCTTAAGGAGTGGAATATCCCCAAGGATTTAGCTATGGATAGGAGCGCTTGGAGATTGGCAATCAACGTGCCTGAACCGTGACCTCTTTTTGTCTTGTGCTCTTTTTGTCCCTTTATGTGTCTCCCTGTTTTCTCGTCTCTTTTGGGTTTCATCTCTAGCCTACCCCAACTTGCTTGGGACAAAAGGCTATGTTGTTGTTGTTGTTGTTGTTGTTGTTGTTGTTGTTGTTGTTGTATGCATGATCATCAAGCATGAGATGAAAAATGATGTTTCTTGTTTCATAATGATTGGACATTCGCAAGAACTACGGTGCTTTCTTGGAGAAGGATGGTGCTGGATTTAGAGGTCAAGTAAAACTCACTGGCTTGTCAAATGGGGATATCGACCTTACTAATTCTATTTGGACATATCAGGTATTGACTAGCTTTAGCATTGAAATTTTCTTTTATTCTGATAACTTGAAGATTTGAGTTTCGACCTCTTCTATGTTGTTTGTTGTGATTTGATGCTATTGTTTTCAGTTCTGTTTATTCATGTATATTCATACTGTTATGTAGCTACAAAGGTTTACATTAGAAGGATAAGATTGCTCAAATATTGTACTTATGAGTTACGATGTGGATAAAGATCGCTAGAATATTGTACTTATTGGAAGCAGATGTGAATATAAGAAGGCTACAACATTGGTTGCGCATTATCTCGAAACTCGTCTTGTCTAACTTCTTGAACTTTGTTCTTCACCAATAAGAAATGTTTTATGTAGCATCTCTTCATCATATCGTGTTTGCTAGCTTCTTGCGCACAGGCACGAGTAGTGTGCTATGTGGTTGAATCTTGTAATGAGAATTCTAATGCAGCATTAGCTGGACAATATGCTAAAATGCTAAATATTATCTTTCCAAATTGCAGATTGGTTTGAAAGGTGAGTTTTCAAGGATCTATTCTCCTGAGAATCAAGAATCTGCTGAGTGGAGTAGCATGCAGAATGATGACACACTTTCACCCTTCACATGGTTCAAGGTAACTTTATCTTTTCACCACATGAATTGCTAACTTTTGATGATATCATACTTTATGTTCTAGTATGATATTTTTTTTTTCAAATTTTACTCCTAGCTTAGTCAGGAAAATCAGCCTTCACTTATCTTGAAGTGTAAGTGATTCTGAGTCTGTCCTAAGTTATTATGAAAAATAATATTTCATAATGCATCTAATTATGCTTATTTGATATCGTAATTATTATTGTTCTTTTTCTATAAATTTGGTCAAACTTATAAAAAGAAAAAAGATCTTACTGGGTTTTTTTGCCGCACAGTTTCTGGTAAAAAAAGATCAAACTTCTAAGTTTTGACTTAGAACAAACTTATGGTTCAGGATGGAGGAAGTTTCATCTGGACTCCAAGGAAATTCAATCTACATCTTTTCTTTTTTCATGTCTTCACAACTACTATGTGTTGCAGACTATGTTTGATGCTCCAGAAGGTAATGGCCCTGTTGCCATTGATCTTGGGAGCATGGGAAAGGGCCAGGCTTGGGTGAATGGGCATCTCATTGGGCGCTATTGGTCACTAGTTGCGCCAGAGTCTGGGTGTCCAGCCTCATGCAACTACGCAGGAACATACGGTGATAGCAAGTGCCGATCGAACTGTGGAATTGCTACACAAAGCTGGTATTAACAAAAAATAATTTATAGTTTAGCTGTTTCGTTTAGTTGGCTTCTCCATGTCATGCTTTGCTGTCCTTAGTATTTATTGCATGGCAACATATTACATGTAAACAAGTCAGGTTAGAATCTTTTTAGTTCTTATATGAGAATCCACACCAAAGGATGTGGTCATAGAGAATATTGTAGTGGCCAGCCAATCCTGGTATCTTCAGAATCAAAGTTTTGCTAGGCGCTAGGCGAAATCTAGGCGACGACCGTTAGCCTAGAGACTAGTCGAGCCTAGGCGATGCTAGGCGTTTTGCTAGGCGATGGCTAATACATGTATATATACATTTTTTGAGCAGAATACATGTATATTTACTTAAAAGAAAAGAAAAAAAAATAGAAGAGAAGTGGTCATGGAATGGGGAGAAAGAGAAAAAAAGCCCATTAACGGCCCAACTCACCCACCACGGCCCAACTCCCCTTATCCTCTCCCTTGCTCCTCTCTCTCCCTCCCGAACGCCTCTCTGCGCCCGCTCGCCCGCGCCGCCGCTCCCCTTCGCCGCGCGCCCGCTCCTCCTCCCCCACTAGCGACCTCCGCCAGGCGGGGAGGAGGATGACCTGCGTCACCGGCGGAGAGGAGCAGGGGAGGTGTCGCCGGCGGGTCTTGCCAGGCGGGTAGGAGGCTCGCCGGCGGGATCTGCTTCCAGGCGAGTCGCGAGCAGCGCAGCCGGCGGGAGCTGCTTCCCGGCGGAGGTCGAGGCGAGTACGCACATGACTTTCTCTCCCCCTTCTCCCCCTTATCCTTCTCCGCTCGACTTGAGGCCCGACTACCCCCCTAGTCCAGGCGCCAGGCCAAAGCCTAGCGACTAGGCGCGTTGTAATCGTCGATTTTCAAAACTTTGTTCAGAATTAGAAAATTGGAGGGATCAAGTCAGGAAATTTGGTTATAACATGTGTTCTTCTAGATCTTATGAGATTTGAGTGAGGATCATTCTGTATCAGAATAGTCGGTTGCAATCTTCCAGTTTGTAGATCACTGAGATGTTACGCACCTTGTCATTAAGTTAAATAATATTTCTATGCACATGTGGAAATTTAACCTCATAAGTGCCTTGTTTCCTTTCAGGTACCACATACCACGCGAATGGTTGCAAGAGTCAGGCAATCTATTGGTACTCTTCGAGGAAACAGGGGGAGACCCTTCTCAGATATCGCTGGAGGTTCATTACACCAAAACAATCTGCTCAAAAATATCTGAGACTTACTATCCTCCCCTTTCTGCCTGGTCACGTGCTGCCAATGGTCGTCCCTTAGTAAATACGGTAGCACCAGAGCTTCGCTTGCAGTGCGACGAGGGGCATGTGATCTCGAAGATTACATTTGCAAGTTATGGGACCCCTACGGGAGGTTGCCAGAACTTCTCTGTAGGGAATTGCCATGCGTCGACTACTCTAGACTTGGTGGTAGAGGTAAGTTGACAAGCGCCAACATGCATCTTGTAGACATATATCTATTCTCAGCAATGTTAAACCTATATATGTCCATGAAACACAAATAAACAAATTGATTACATTCGAAAAATCCATCACACGCCAAACCTGTATTTATACTCAGTTTGCTGTATTCCCAGGCCTGCGAAGGCAAGAACAGATGTGCGATCAGTGTTACCAACGATGTATTTGGTGATCCATGCCGAAAAGTCGTCAAGGATTTGGCAGTTGAGGCCGAGTGCTCCCCGCCGTCAGCTAACAAAGAACCTCGAGATGATATGTGATCATGGTACTGTAATGTGGTGCTCAAGTCCTGGAAGAGCCATGGTGGATGTTGCCGCAGCTTTGCAGGGCCAGCTGGGCTGTGCACAGTGGTCCTTTGGCTTTGCACCCATATTATATGTAAAGACAGTGGCCTGCTCCTACGTGTAAAAAGAGGGAGAGAGAGGAATAGAAAAGAAAGGAGAAGGAAAAAGAATAAAAGTGGCGTCCGTACAGTTACAGATGGTCATTCCTGTGTCGTGTGGTCGTGTGGACTGTGGGCTTACTCCTGTCCTGTAGGGGCCATTCCTTTGGACTGTACCTCTTCTCCTGTTGATACTTCACCTGTAGGCGAACGACTGACCGCGGCTGCTGGTGACGCCCTTTGGGCCGAGCCCCATGTGCATTCTCCTAGCGTGCTCGTTCGGCGAGGGAAGAAAAGAAAGGAAAAAGTCTATTTTATCTCCTAAACTATCCTTGAAAAAATAGTTTTCCTCCCTGAACTCAAAAACTGGGTAAACCATCTCCCTCAACTTTTAAAACCGTTTATTTTATGTAACTGGCTCTGTTATATGTGGTTTTCAAAGACGGTTTTATCTTTTTCTTTTTTTATTTATTTTGGCTAAATATTTGAAAAATCATAGTAAATCATAGAAAACTCATAAAATCGAAAATCTAATTTTGTTGAACACTACATGAGTAGATCTACACAGTAAACATATAATATGGTATGTTTTAGTATAATTTTTTTTGTTGTAGCTTTAGATCTATGTTTTCTGTAATTAATTTATAGTTGTAGTTTCTGTGGTTCAATTGTGGTGAAATTTTTATGGTGGTCTAATTATTGTATGCTTTAAATTTAGTAAAAAATTTTATACTCATTTCTATTTTTACACACTTTTAACTATTTTAAAACTATTTAACAAGCATAAAAATAAATAAATCTATAACTTAGTTATACTTGATCCGATGAGCATGAAATTTTTAATAGTGTTCAATCGTATAATAATTAGCCCACCATAAAAATTTAACCACAATTGAACCATAGAAACTCAAGCTTTGAATTAATTACTAAAAATTATAGATATAAAGCTACAGAAAAAAATTATACTAAAGAATACCATATTATATATTCAATATGTATATCTACGAGTCAAAGAAAATTAGAGCTTTTATTTTATGATTTTTCTGTGTTTTACTATGATTTTTTTCTAAAATTCAGTCAAAATAAATAAAAAAGAAAAAGACAACCGCCTTTGAAAACCACCTATAACCGGGTTAGGGAGGTAAAATGAACGGTTTTAAAAGTTGATGGAGGTGGTTTATCTGGTTTTGGAGTTCAGGGAGAAAAACTAACTTTGAGTATAGTTGAGGGAGGTAAAATGGACTTTTTCCGAAAAGAAAAGGGGAGCAGAAGGGCTGTTACACTGGGCCGACAAAAGAGGAGGGAAAGAGGGAAGCTTAGAGGCCGCGGTGAGGTTTTGCCAGGCCGGATTAAGCCCGCTGGCCAGGCTTTAGGAAAAGCTTTTCCATTTTTTGCAAAAGGGTTTTTAAGCAATTTTCAAAGAAAGGATAGCTCTAACTATTAAACAAGCATAAACCTAAGTAAATCAATGATTCAGTCATAAATGCTCAACTGAAGCTTAAATTCTTATCATAGGTCAAGCATACAATGAGTGCCTCCCATAAAATTTTCGCCACAATTGGAGTGCAGGAGGTGCAGTTATGAATTAAACACAGAATAGATCTATAGCTACAACAAAAACTTTAAACTAAAGCATGTCCTATTATATATCTATTGCAGAGATCTACTCATGTGGAGTCTAACAAAACTAGATTGCCCATTTTACGAGTTTTCTACGTTTTTATACTAATTTTTAAAGTTTCAACCAATTTATGAAAAAAAAGAGCGTGTGACGCCACATCAGCGGCTACATAGGCAGCAGAGTCCTATGTGGCCTGCTTCGGATCATGGCTAGGATGAACAAAGTTCTAGACCCAGATGAGCGAAAAAGTTCATAGATCTAGGTGAGAAGTAGGGAAAAGTTTTAAGGACCCACAGCGCAATTCACTCTTTCTTATATAAATCAACGATGTTTGAGCATTCCAATGTTTTGAGCTACATGTACTGGTATTTGTAGCTATAGCAACATTCTTGTAACAAGTTTGGCTTGATGCATCCTCGGAAGAAGATTAATGAAGCCGGAATTCCATCAATTATCTTAAAACAATTAATTTCTATCATTGTCTCATCCATAAACACAACTACTACATTGGAATATGATGTCCTTCTGCATATCATTACAAACATTCACAACCGGAGAGCTATAGCCACCAGTGCCTTTATACACCATAAGATGCAAATTACCCCTGATGAAGCCCTTACACACAGCGCCACTCCATAATACAACATGGATTGGATAGGGCACACATCATGGAAGAACCACCACTCCCTTGCTAGCCCTGGATCTGCTTGCAATCAATAGTAGACATAAGAAAATAAAAGTCCTGCACCACAAGCATATAATTAGCCTCTATTTTGGGTGAGCGCAGTACAGGGTTTAATCATGGGAGGCAAGTTAATGCTCAAGGACTAGGGATAGGTGCATGGGGGTGGTTTTGGGTTAACCATCTTGCAAGTGATGGATTTGGGGGAGGAGGAGAATTAATGGACATGCATACAAGCAAGCCCAATCAATGGCTGGAACATTTAGTTGGATGGTTGCTAGCTGAATCGTCTTCTTCCCATCCTTCTCTTCAATTTTTGCTCTGCCTTTTTTTTCCTCATGGTTTATTTAGCTTCTAGAATACCCTTTTTTTTGGATGCTTGTGACCTTTGATGTAGACGGTTGTTGATTCGTCTAGAGTGTGACGTGAGAGGTGATGAGTTGAATGTGCACACTTTTGGTGAAGTGACAAGTTGGAATGAGTTTGGTGGGTGAGACGTGGTTATGTATATTGCACCATGCACACGTTGTGGGTTGGATAACATAATAAAGCCTGCAGGGCTTTATTTAATGTTTTTTCCTGTATAATAAATCTCAAAATTCCTACTCAAATTATTTAGTGCACATCAATATTTATTTCCTTGGGACTCAAATATTTAGCTACAGTTTATATATTGTTATTGAGGTCTATTGTTGATCAGTGCACTCAAAATATTGAGGTGTTCAGGGAAAAAAAAAGTGCAGTATATTAATACTTCAGCACCTCTACAATAAAGTACTAATGCTCTATTGCTGTCTCTTTTTATAATATAATAGTACTATATATACTCTTCTTATTGATGAAAACGTGCATGCTTCTTACCTCAAAATTAGTCCCAAAAGACTTGACATTTTAGTTTTCTCCTAGGTCAAACTATCATAAATTTGACCAAGTTTTTTAGTTTTCTCCTAGGCCAAAGTTTTTTAGGACCGAACTTGGAGCATGAGAGAGTGACCAAAATTTATGATAAACCAAACTTCACATAGAAGAAAATTCTACGATAGTTTGACCAAAATTTATGATACTTGACATTTTAGTTTTCTCCAAGGCCAAAAAGTTTTTTAGGACCAAGGTAGTACCAACCTTAGGATGTAAAAATTGGTGCATGAGAGTGACCAATCGATTGAAGTCGGCAACGACTTTGGCCTACCCAGATGGTTATCTAATCTGGCCGATTAAATTCTATATATTGACTCTACTGTTCTTATTTATGATCAAAGCGTTAGTCTTAATGGACCATAGAGAAAAGAAATGAAAGGATTTCATTGTCTACTTAGGCCAGTCTCAATGGGGATTTCATGTCACTGTTTTCAACACATCCAAATTTTGGAAACAGTGTAGAAGAGTTTCATCCCCATGAAACTCTCTCTTCTCCCATAAAACTCTTATCATCTCTCTCATCATAAATATGGTGCTACATCAACATAATTAATGTCCATGAAACTCGAATGAAACCCTATTGAGACTGGCCTTATTACCCTTTATTATAGTGTCTGCTATAACTGAAGAGAGAGAGAACTGTAGCTACCCCTTTGTCCACGAATAAATCAATTTTTAGAATTATCTTAAGTCAAATTTTATATATTTTGACCAAATTTATAAATTAATTCCCTTAAAAGTGCCGACTCCATGCATCCTTGAGGCTGCTAATGCAGTACGTTTTTTTTATTTGACCCAAATGCGGCCATCCTTGAGGCTAATGTAGTACGGGTTTTTTTTATTTGACCAAAACATGCCACTCCTTCCAAAAGAAAGAAAGGAGAAAAGCTAGATTTCGTTTTCAAATTGACATTATTGATGCATCCAAATCCCTCGATTTCATAGTATTTCTTCCACACACTTGGTTGATAACTTCGTTTATTAGTAAATAGTAAAATATATATTGATTGATACCGACACCTCGTAACTTTTTTAAAAAATGTTATTACACGCAACAAGGTACTTAGAATATTTAACTGATGATGATGAGGCCTTGGTGAGTAAGAACAGATGAAATGACGTGGGGGATTATCGCATCGTTATGGCCGGTGACAGTAACACACAAGGCAGAGGCAGCAGGACAAACCCTGTGGCGGAAGATACCGTTGGAAACACAGCAACCGTCTCCCTGATGGATGCCCTCCTCCAGAATCGCAACAAGAAATGCCAGTAGAGACTGGAGATCAGTCCAAGCCATATACAATCTTGTCTCCTACCCCAGTCTCACTCTATCTCGACCTCCTCTGGCAATTCCCCATCGTCGTCTTGCATCCTTTTCGTCCTCTGCCCCCTCCGGGTTAACTCCTCACCAAGAAAAAGAAATCGATCGTCCTTGTTCCTGCCGTCGTTCTTCCTCGCCGTTACCGGCGTATAAAAGCACCAATCCTCAGCCAGCCTGATCACACAACAAACAGCCGGCCACAGAGCAGGAGTCCCTGTCTGTCTGTCTGCCTGCCTGCCTGCCGCTCTCGTCGCCGTCGATGGGCCTGTTCAGCTCGCCGCCCAAGGTGTACAAGCCGGCCGCCGACGTGGACCTCGGCCCCGGCAGCGACGAGTTCTACATCAGCCCCAATGTCAAAGGTCTGCTCGCTCCTGCCTTCCTGCTCCGAAGAAATTCTGTGTTCTGAATTCAGTCGTTCTAGACTTCTAGTAGCACAAGAGAATTCGCAATTCTGCTTATCTGAATTCAGTTCAGTTCTTGGAGTCGAAGAGAATTCAGAGCTTTTTTCCCCCTCGTCCTCGATCTTTCAGCTCCTCGGGTCGCCGGGCTCCTGGTGAAGATCTTCGTGTGGATCCTGGAGATGCCCATCCTCGGGGCGATCGTGCTCTACATCCTCAAGAAGGACAACCTCATCAACAAGGTGCGAATTCATCTCTCTCCCTCCTTGAAAACTGTTTCCGTTGCTCCCCTGAATTCAAGCATCGATCAAACGTCTTTTCTGCCAACGCTTCCGTCATACGAACTCAAAGTTTGGCTGAAGTTTCACCATGACGCTGCCTGCCGGCTCCCTCTGCCTGTGAAGTGTGAACGCGGCAGCAGACAGCAGCCATCGTCATAACAGGAAAAGGCACCGTGGTTCCGTTTCGAATTTCCTTCCTTTTGCACTGTCGTAACACAAATGCTTCAGCCGGTCAGTCGGTCAGAGCAAGAAGAGAGTTTTGCAGCATAATTCAGCGTCTTCTCTGACTGAATTTATCCACCGTTGGCAGCTGGTCTCTGACGCCGACATCCCGGAGCCGCCGCTGTTCACTGCGACGCACAGCTGGGAAGGTTCTGCTCTGCCTCTGACCCTTGCCTGTCAGCTGCGCTTGCTTCTGTTGTGATTCTGTGTGTGTGCCAAACTCTGTAGTCTGAACTATGAACCAACCGACCAAACGCACTGTCACTGTGGTTGTGGTTTCAGACATCCCGGAGCAGAACGTGCAGCTGACGAAGCCGGACCTGTCGGCGGCGGAGCGGGTCCAGGAGGCCGTCGGCTGCCTCCCGCAGCTCCCGGCGCGGCTGGAAGCCACGCTGGCCGCCGACGCGCCGTCGCCGCAGGGACTCAGGCGCTGGACCGTCCGGGACTTCCACGACGCGTACAGGTCCGGCGAGACGACGCCCGTCCAGGTTGATCACGCATCATTGTCCTGTGTTCTTGTTAGTTCGTCGACAGCCCTCGGCCCCTGTCCTGACTCGGCGGCGGTGACGACTGTGAGCTGCGCAGGTGGCGACGAGGTTCCTCGCGGCGGTGAGGGAGAGCTCGGGCCCTGGGATGAACATGGCCTTCTTCATCAGCTGCGATCCCGACGACGTGATGCGGCAGGCCGAGGAGTCCACCCTCAGGTACCAGAGAGGTAATGTACTGTACATACTTCTAGGCCTTGTTCACTTCCCATCTCAACCCAAAATATTTCCTCTTTCACTCATCACATCAAATCTTTCGACATATGCATAGAGCATTAAATGTAGGTAAAAAAATAACTAATTGCATAGTTTGTCTGTAAATGTCGACATAAATTTTGCCAAATAACAACGAAAGATGCTACAGTAACTTTTCACCTACTTTTCGCGAAGTATCGTCAGCCAGCTTTTTTCTTGGTGGCTGGCTGGCTCTGAGTTTTCACCTATAGCTAGCCGTACCCACCAAACTCTGTACGTAGGTACTGACGTACTGTAGTACACTAGTTTGTCTGTAGTTCTTGGCTTGCAACCTGCAGCCAGCCTCCATTGCCGGTAGGGTGCAAGCAGTAAGTAGCAGCCTATGCCGTTCGCTGGTCTGAACTTTTCAGCCCAGTCGGCTGGCTCCCCCACTCATTTCACTATTTATTAAACCAGTAAAACAGTGTTTTCTCTCACAAAACTAGCTAATTTTAGCCAAGATTCTTCCAGCCGAACGGGTTTATGAGAAGGCGTGCAAGAAAGAGAGTCGCTGAATTCTCTGAATTGGCTTCTGAAAGAGGCACTTGATTGATTCCACAACAAGAAACGGGAGGACAATAGGTGTAGGATACCAAATTAAAAGAGAAGGAAATGAAGAGAATGAGAGGGATTCATTCAAATGAAGTCTCGCGGAGCAGGCTTGTGGCTACACGTTGACGTTGCTTGGAGTGGTCCACGAGCGGAGAGGTGAGTGAGCGAATACTGGCCTCTTTTCTCAGAGCTATTTTTTAACGAAAAAACAATATTTTTTCTTTCCTAACAAATTAGTATCAGCATCAAGAGCAGTTAAATTTTAGCGCAACGATACCTAAAGCAAGAGTATTCAGGTACATGCCGGGGTAGGAGAGGGGCAGGGGACAAGTAACAAGGACATGAAAGAGTCATCGGATTCGGATCCTGACACTGAAAGGCGTAGGCAGTTGTACTGCATTAGTGAAGCCAAGTTCAGCAGTGCAGCCTGTTCATCCGTATCGGCGGCTCTCAAGTCTCACACACTCACTGCGCCGCCGGCGGCCCGGGACTCCAGCCTAGCAGGTGGCAGGTCATTCAGGCTGTCATAGTAGAGTAGCAGTAGTACAACACGGTAGTACTCCGGGCCCGTTTAGTTCAATTTTTTTTTAAAAAAACTACGTAACAAATCTTTGGACATATATAGAGCATTAAATATAAATAAAAAATAAAACTAATTACACAGTTTAGCTGTAAATCACGAGATGAATCTTTTAAGTCTAATTAATTTATGATTACGAAAATACTATAGTGGTTTTTTGCAAAAAAATTTTAGGAACTAAACATACCCCTAGTTGATTAAATTTGTTGTGCTTGAGGCGTTGAAATCATTCATTCAGCCGCGATGGACAGGACATGCATGTATTTAATTATTCTATTTGAAAATTTGGCATGAGAAAAAAAAAAGTCTTACACCTCCGCTTCGGAATAACGAGCTCTGGCTCCTATATACACTGTGATAAGGATACGCAGTAACGAGCGAGAAGTCATTTTTTTCTCCTCCTAAAATAAAAATAACGCAAATGCTTCTTTTGGGTCGCGCACGCATTATTAGTGCGGTGGAATTCGCAGTCCCTGCCGTCCGATCTCAAGCCGTGAGATGCAAGAGACACAAGAAGAAACGGCGTTCTCTGAATTGGCTTCTGAGAGAGTCACTTGATTGATCCCACGAGAAGAAACGAACGGGGCGACAGGTGTAGGATACTACCAGGAGATTGAGAAGGAAACGGGACAACGACAATGCAAAGACACGAGAGAGAGAGAGAGTTGTACACGGTTGCCTTGACCTTGACGTTCGCAGCTTGCTGGTGCCTGATCCTGAATTCCTGACGCTGCCAGGCGTAACGTAAGCAGTGCTGAATCCCGAGTTCGCCTGCTCAATCCGTTTCCGCGGCTCTCGAGGCCTGGTTTAGTTTCCAAAAAAAATTAAGATTCCAAATACAAACTATGCATGAAGCATTAAATATAGATAAAAAATAATTAATTGTACAATTTAACTATAATTTGCGAGACGAATCTTTTAAGTCTAGTTAGTCTATAGTTAGACAATAATTACCAAATACAAACGAAAGTACTACACTAGTCAAACCCAAACAATTTCGCGAACTAAACAACCTCAACTCAAGTAAGTAGGAGCAGATTGCTAGCAGTGCTAGTCTACAGTATTGCGCGATGTCGATCGATTGCAGTTGCAGGTCATTCAGGACACAGGCTGTAATTGATTACTCGTACTCTCTCTCCCTATTTAAATGTCATTTCCGGTTTTCATACCACAAGTTTCACTTGATTGATAAAAAATACGTGTAATATTTTTATCTCCAAATAAATTTATCAAAAAATTAGATTCAAATATCTATCCAATGATATCAATTATATACTATAAATATTAATATTTTTTAATATATATTTTGTTAAAGTTGTTTCTCGAGAAGCGAAAGCGACAAATATTTAGAGACGGAGGAAATAATTTGCTGTGGTTGTGGCGTTGAAATCTGATTCAGCTGCGGTGGGCATGCAGGGGCTCCGCTGTCTGCGCTGGACGGCGTGCTGGTGGGCGTGAAGGACGAGATCGACTGCCTGCCGTACCCGACCACCGGCGGCACGCGGTGGCTGGGCGCGGCGCGGCGCTGCGAGGCCGACGCGGCGTGCGTGGCGCAGCTGCGGGCCTGCGGCGCCGTCCTCGCCGGCAAGGCCAACATGCACGAGCTCGGCGCCGGCACCAGCGGCATCAACCCGCACCACGGGTACGTTTAAGTTTTAACCCAGGGAGGGACACAACCTTTCTGCACGTTGCGTGTTTACGGCTACTTATGATGCCTGATGGCACGTTGCAATGCAGGTCGACGAGGAACCCGTACAACGCCAGCAAGATCGCGGGGGGCTCCTCCAGCGGCTCCGCCGCCGTCGTCTGCGCCGGCCTCTGCCCCGTCGCTCTCGGCGTCGACGGAGGCGGTAACTGTCATCTCCATCTCCTCTGCTGCAACAACTAACTGACACTAGTACTGAAACTGAACACTGAACTAACCACCATGCCGTACGTGCTCGTGTTGAATTCGTTCCAGGCTCCGTCCGGATGCCGGCGGCGCTGTGCGGCGTGGTGGGGTTCAAGCCCACCGCCGGCCGCCTCTCCAACGCGGGCGTCCTCCCGCTCAACTGGACCGTCGGGATGCCCGGCATCCTGGCGGGGACGGTCGAGGACGCCCTCATCGCGTCAGTCATCACTGCCACGCCTTCTTTCTCTCTTTCTTGCACTTGTTATTACTGAATTTCATCATTCCCAGTCATCCACTGCTCATGTATACATCACCATCTGAAATCAGATGAGCACATAGAAAAAAGTAACATTGTGATCGATCCTTCGCTTGTTTCAGCTACTCGGCGATCGTCGACCAGTCCCAGCCGTCCTACTTGAGGGTAAATCCCGATCCTTTTCTTTCTCTGAACCTGATCTGTAGTCTGTACTATTTGCATTGCCATCATCCGACTGACGGGCGAGTTTTACCTGCAGCCGGAACTGAATCTTCCTCAGCTCAGCTCCACACCGTCCATCGGCAACATCAAGCTCGCCAAATACGGAAAGGTCAGCTATAATATAATCCGACAAGGATGTGATGTGATCGTCCACAGTGAGCTACGGAGTAAATCGAATTAAGGTGACTACAGATCTGAGAACACATTATTCTGATGTGCAAAAAAATGCAGTGGTTCAATGACAGCGCCGAGGACATCAGGAGCTGCTGCGACAAGGCTCTGCAGGCGCTGCACGCGCACTACGGCTGGCAGGTACGGCCGCTGACCGCTGACGAGGGTTTAATTTCTGCTTGGCGCTTGCCTGTGATGGATTCATTCTATCGCCTGAAACTGAAACTCTCACGATCGATCGATCGACCTCAATATCATGGAATTTGCCTTATTTGTGCCTGCAATACACATGTATGTATAGACTGTGGACGTGACCATCCCGGAGATCGAGGAGATGCGGCTGGCGCACTACGTCACCATCGGCTCCGAGTGCACCACGTCGCTCGCCAAATACCTCGACAACCTGTAAGGAGCTCATGCTCGTCTGAGCCGTTCATGCCATTTGCCATGCACGTCGATCTTGGTTGTGGGAACTGACCTGACCTCCGATGAGCTCCGGTGTCAGGAAGAGGTCTGAGATCGGCTGGGACGCGAGGGTGGCGCTTAGCGTCTACGGCTCCTTCAGCAGCAGGGCGTACCTCAACTCGCAGCGACTCCGGTAAGCGATTCTGAAACTGCATTCAGTGACCATCGACGTACTACTGTATCTTGCGTTTACTGAACCAAAAACACAAAACGTGCTGTGCATTGTTCAGGAACCGTCAGATGTACTTCCACAAGCAGATCTTCGAGACCGCAGACGTCATCGTCTCGCCGATGACCGGGTACCTTCTACACTACCTAACCTCTTGAGTTGTCGAACGTCTCCTGCTTATTTCACTTGCTCACTTGACAATTCACGTGTAAACTCCTTTGATTTGGTTCTCTCAAGTGTGACTGCCTACACGCTGCAAGACGACGCACGCGACACCGGCGAGCTCGACTACATAAACGGAGGTAACGACGACATCGATCTTGCACCGTGCATGTATACACCATCTTGTCTGTCTGTCCGTCCGCCTGACTAGCTCATTGCTCACGCATGCGTGCCGTCGCCGTTGACGACGACCGTACCCACCAATGCAACGCAACTTGCAGCGGCGCTGGTCCGGTACTCCATAGCCGGCAACTTCCTGGGCCTGCCGGCCATCACCGTCAAGGTCGGGTACGACAGGGGCGGCCTCCCCATCGGGCTCCAGTTCATCGGCAGGCCATGGTCCGAGGCCACCCTGCTGCACGTGGCCTTCGCCACGCAGCAGGCGTGCGCCAACGGGTACAAGAACCCGGCGGTCTTCTACGACCTCCTCACCAAACAACAGGAGTGAGATGAGCAAGGACGTGTTTTGATCAGGCGTATAGGACGTTTGGTTGCCGGCCGGATGATGGATCGGAGAAGAATCGTACGTAGCAGCAAACTTGTTACTGTATTACATATATAGATATATATATATCTATATAGCATACAAGATCATCTGAGATGGAAGAGGGAGAGAGAGTTGAAGTTCATTCAATAGCGGTAATTAAATCAGGCGCGGCTGCACAAATTTCAGTCAGGATTAGATATATTGCTGTTATAAGGCTGTAAGACTGTAACATTAGTTGCTCGGGGAACAAACGCTGTAACAGTAACGCAGTAGTAAGTATTATTATGTACTTTTCCATGAAAAGAAAGATTTTCAAGTGTTTCCTGAAAATTTTCTCTGTCCAAAAGAACAATCGGTAATGCTGCAGTAGGCGTCTGTCCGCCAGACGCTTGTTTCCACCAAATCAATCGGACCCTTCGACGGCTTCTAAAGAAACTGGATGATGATGCGGCATTTTTCCACGTACTCTGCCTGGCAGCGTTCTCCACCGTCGCACCTACGCTGCTGGCGGGTAGCGGACGCCTCCACCAAGCTGGCGAGCCTCCTCGCACGCCGCTGGGGTCTAGCGGCTCGCCGGTGCCTCTGGCTGGCCGGGCCAACCCACGAGCAGCCGCGCAGGCGGCCGGACGCCGCGTGTGGCTAGGCGACAAGGAGAGGAGGCCATCGCTGGCTGGGCCAAGCCAAGCACAGCCACAGCTGGCCGTTGCCAGGCCGCGCTACCATCCTCGAGCGCCGACTGACCGGAACCGGCCATTCCCTGCTTTGCTCTGCGTCATGCGGAGGAAAGGTGAAAAATGCATGTTACAGGCGTATGTTTCGAGTATTTCAGATGTTTCAGATGTATGTTGCAAGTGTTTCGGATGGTTGTTGCAAAAGTAGATCGGGATGTTGCATATGTTGCAATGGTTGTACATGTATGTTGCTAGTGTCCCAAATTTTTATTTGTGTTTTCAGACGTATATTACAAGTGTGTTTATATGGATATTGCATATGTTTCACATATATGTTGCAAGTGTTTTATTGCGTATTGTTGCAATTGTTTTTCACATTTTTCAGGTGTTTTTTTAAATGTTTTAGAAGTATATTTCAAGTGTTTCATTTATCTTCAGACGTATATTGCAAGTGTTGCATCTGAATGTTTCAAAAGTAGATAAGGTGTTGCACATGGAATGCGCGTGGGAAGGGGCCGTGAGCGGTCTCCACGTGTAGTCCGGCGCGCGCGGGCCCTGCATGGGCGCGCAAAACGCATGCGTGGGTGTAGGAGTGCTAGCACGAGCGCGGGCATGGAATGCATGGAGTGCAGGCGTGCGCGCGGGAAACACAGTGTAGTGCGGGTGTTTGGACGTTGGGACGCTAGCACTACCAAAGAACAATAGAGGTGCATGTGGGTCCACCTATTCCGATGTGCGGCCCCCGTCCGCGGGGAGGGTCGCGACCAATCGTGCTGTTGTCAACGGCTTGGGCGCGCGGTACACATGCACGCAGGCAGCGAGCCAAAGACGTGATGACCAGCACCTCCAGTTTTTGTTCCTAGAAAACCTAGACGGTACTACCCTCTGATCTGCCCATGTGATACAGACCTTGGACGGGCATAACGGCCTGCGCCGTTGAGCAGTTTGGCCTTTGCTTGCATACCAAAAGCAGAAGGTAGTTTAAGAATCTTAAACTTGAGGACCCAATACGAGGCTTTGTTTATGAGAAATCTCCATAAGCTCTACAACAAGGAAGACATCCACTAGAGTTCAATGGTGCTGGAAAAACATCATTCCAGTGCAAAATTGCCCATCCATGTTGAAAAAGTTTTCGTTTGATGGCAAGATATTCTGAAACCCTCCCTTGCCTATAATGGAGTTGTTTTAGTCTCACTCTGCAATGGTCAGAGATGTCTTTTTCTAGGAAGATCTTTGGAAAGGGAAGTCCTTAATTAGGTTCATTCGGGACTTTACTCCTACCCAGAACAACAAGGTCACTCTGAGCAAAGTCAAGGAATTCAGGATCCTCTTTCACCTTCCGCGGTGGGTTCAGGCCTTTTGACGAACAACATGCTATGAATCTAAATATTGAACAAGTTTATTTTTGACACAAGAAAATGATACCTGGACTTATATTGGGGGTAAATCTGGTTACTCTTCTTCTCAAGCTTATAGAGTTCTGATTAGACAAATGCCAATCCATCCAATGTTTCGAACGATATGGAAGTCTTCTCTTCGACATAAACATAAGGTTTTCTAATGGTTTCTTCATAAAGATATATTGAACACCTATGAGCTACTAAGAAGAAAAAAAATATGGCCTTACAAAACCTATTATCGTGTCCTCCGATTGGATCACTTGGAAGAATCTTCATGTCATCTATTTCTGCTCTATGAATTTGCTAAAGTTTGTCGGTACGTGCTAAATTTGGACTATGATCCACAACAAGACCCCTCTGACATCTTTAGAAATTAGATCGATGTTCCTTTCTTTATGGAAACAAACAATAGGAATTATGTTGTAGAGCATCTGGATGACTAAAACTAATTACATTTTTAGAGGAATTCAACCTAGTCTACAAAGATGTAGACATTATTTTAAGGAGGAATTTGCCTTGGTTATCCATAGAGCGAAACATAAATACTTCCCTCTAATTGAGCAGCCTACTTGTAATCTTCTGTATTTTCTTGTTTTCTCTTGTAAAACTCTCCTTGCTTTATTAAAGTAGTAGTGGATCACCCTCTCCTTGAATCTTAAAAAAAGGACGCAAGGTACTATTTGCAACAATGCAGAGGACAAGCATTGGAATTGGAGGGTGATTCGGTGAATTGTGAATGTGCGGTGCCCATGCCCACAGCGTTTGAATGCAAAAGATCCATGTTCTAAGCATTTTAATCTTAACCTTAATTAATCACTCTAGCGGATATGAGCATAGATGCCGTGAGTCGTGAATGTCCCGTGGTAGGACTAAAAGGAGAATAGTGCATTTCACGCTTCCACTTTTGGATTATGCATGTATTTCACTTCCATCATATCTTCAAAAAAGGTGAGAACGTTGTGGTCAAAATTAGTTGTACTCCATTAACCAATTACTTCATGTACAGTAGAATAATCTACACATCCATAGAGGGAGATTTATTGATCTCTTTAAAACTAGAAGAATACCCATCAGACCATCACCATAGCTTGTTGGTACTGTTAACATCATTTAGAAGGAGGTACTGTAATTTCATGACATGTTCTTGCTAAGGCTCTATCTTCTCACCGTATAATCACCCGGTCAGTGTGATGCAAACTATAGTGATGGTTTGCACGAACGGACACAACCAATATTGAACACCTAACCAATCTAACAACAAAAAGCAATTCCGTAATTTGGCTGAAATCTAAGAGGCCCCAGAACAATTTTTTAAGTAAATTGCCTCTGATTTTTCAATTTTCATACATTCTTGTCATATACTCTCTTCTAATATTGATGTGCATGTCAACCAATTTTAAATCTGACCAAATATGTATAATTTTTACTTATGATACTAAACGAGCTTAGACTAATCACTCAATACATTTTTAATAGTAAAGTGATTTAAAGATAAAATAATATTATTTTTAATAGAAAAATAGTCTTTCTTCTTGAAATTAATTGGCTCCTTGGAATACGATGTACGGAGGGAGAGTACGTGTCCTGACCCTCCCCCGGTCACAGGGGTAAAACTGTCCATGTCCCACCCCACCTCGCAGCGCCGTGGTCCTCTCGTCTTCTTCCCCACCCGAACCAAAACACCCACGCGCTCCTCAGATCAGATCGGCAAGGCCAATCCCGAGCAGAGGAGCGAAATCTCGAGCGCTCGCGCCGGCGACCAGACGACGAAGAGGAGGCCGCGGCACGAGAGCGCCCCAGGTTTCCCGCTCTCGTCGCAGCAGCAGCAGCAAGGGGAAGATGTCGTCGGTATTCAGCGGCGATGAGACCGCCCCCTTCTTCGGCTTCCTTGGCGCCGCCGCCGCGCTCGTCTTCTCATGTACGTTCCCCCACCTCCTCGCCCTCCCCTGCTATACTTTCTGTTGCATTGTTTGTTCCCGAATTTGAGTGGGGAAAAGGCTGGAGCCGATCCGCTCCTTTGCTCCGATCTGCCGCGATTCAGAGATTGGCGGTGCGATACTTAACGTGCGCCAGACAATTGTGCAATTTTATATGTTTTGAGAAATAAGTGGAAGATCAATTGAGAGAATTTGGGTTGGATCCATGTAGTTGGGACGTTTGAGGGCGAAATTTCTGGTGGTGAATGACAGGATCTCTATCTCTTTGTGTGTGTGCGACTCGCAGGCATGGGGGCGGCGTATGGTACGGCCAAGAGCGGCGTCGGCGTGGCGTCCATGGGTGTCATGCGCCCCGAGCTCGTGATGAAGTCCATCGTGCCCGTGGTCATGGCTGGTGTGCTCGGTATCTACGGCCTCATCATCGCCGTCATCATCAGCACTGGGATCAACCCCAAGGCCAAGCCGTACTACCTCTTTGACGGCTACGCCCACCTGTCGTCTGGCCTTGCCTGTGGTCTTGCTGGGCTTGCTGCAGGCATGGCCATTGGCATCGTTGGTGATGCTGGTGTCAGGTAAAGACGCTTGCTCTATCATATTGTGCTGTGCTTTGATGGTTTGGCTGATAATATGTTGGTCAATGAAGTAGTAATGGCAGGCACTTCTAAAACTCCATGTTGTCCAGTGTTTGTAGACGAGTTTCTCTTCTGTTGAAATACTTAATTTAAAGCTGAAGTGAATACTACATTTACATCTGAAATGATGTCTGGACTCTGGACTAAATAGGAACTATTTGATATGCCTCAAATCTCACCCTGACTTTTTGCATATTTGTTCCTTAATGACTTTGTAGTACATAAACCAAGCTTATTTGTGATGTTTATTTATAGCTAGTTCATTGATAAGCTGAAGTTGAACCTATGCTAGCCTGTCTCTGCTATTCATAATGGTTCACTATTAATGTCATACTGTCATAGCAACCGAATCAGGAAGCTATCCTGTTGTCTTAGAAATGCAGTTTATAGTCAAGCATAATTATATATGACTTTATGTTGATATCTGTTTTGACTTGCAAAACACATCTTAATAATGGATACAAAGAGAAAGGGATGCATTTGTTGATCTATGCTGTACTTTCAACTTTGTTTGTCTTGGACCTCACGTTTCATAATCAGTAGGATTTCCTATTAGCACATTCATTCATTCATATCTGAGACCACTTGTGTTAACTCTATGCTAATTTCCTGTATATACCATGTTTGCACCCAAGAGAAGACTGGTGCTTAGTACCTAGTTGCTTTTGATGCTTATAGTTGACGACATAATTAACTTAGTTTATCTGGCAGTGTTTGAAAGGAATTTTGAACTAATTTTATACCTGCATGCTGTAGATTGTTTTCAAGGATTGTATTGGAATGGGCTATTTGTGTGATTGTGTGCCGGTAATGTTACTTCAGGTCAAAATGTCTTGTGTACATCAACAGAGTATTTGCTCCATACTTTTTTTTGTGTGGCTTGAAATGTTGAAGTTATTTCAGTTTTCCACACATGCCATTCTGACAGTGGTCCTATTTTGAAAATTGGATTATCCACTAGAGCCTAGCTAGACTGCAACATCTCCCGTTCCTAATACTTGTTCTTTTTCTGCAGGGCAAATGCTCAGCAGCCAAAGTTGTTTGTGGGCATGATCCTCATCCTTATCTTTGCCGAAGCGCTTGCCCTCTACGGCCTCATCGTCGGCATCATCCTTTCATCCCGTGCTGGCCAATCCCGTGCAGATTAGGCACACATTTCAGATGTCAACGCCGTGCGGACCATTACCTGGTCGTAGCTGGGTCATGTTCTATATCCATGTGACAACAAGCTGGAGCACTTTTAGAGGCTTATTTTTAATGCTGTCTAGTTTTCGTTCTTCTGTTGAGTCGAGAAAACAAAAAAACTTGTGTAGCCAAGGGAGGACTTTTCCCTTGTGGTGCCATTCTTTTCCCCGTCGTGGTGGTGGGCTGCGGTTGATGCTTATTTCTGCACAGTTTTTGCTTGGGCTGGGGCTGGGGCTGGGGCTGGGGTTGTAATCTGGTGAATAAGCGAGTGCATGCTCGAGACTCTTTTCTTCAAATCTCGAGACTCTTTTCTTCAAATCCTTGTTTCGTTGTTTTCTGTGTTCTATGAATATTTTAGTGTGGGAAATATATGCGTGGCTCATGAACTAGTGCTTGTCTCTCGCTGATGGTACGAGTTTTTGTATGGTAGTAGTGTTGCTGACGAAATGTCATGGTTCAAAACTTCAAAGCTTAATGGGAACTCCACTGTTGTCTGGAGAAACAGCCATGTCAGAGATGTGAACACGGAGCGAAACAAGTAGGGTGATATCTGAAGGTCATTAGGACCTGGAGATGTAGGCAAACAACTAGGGGTCTCTTGTGGGACTGATCTAGAACACTTGAGGATCCAATCGAGTGACACCAGACCGATCTAGAACACTTGAGGATCTAATCGAGAGACACCAAGTAATTGTTCCGGGGGGCATTAGCGTTACTAGAGATTGACAGCTCTTCAGTAATAATATTAGCCCGAGTCTTTTACTCTTACAGCACAGCTCAAGAGTGGAGGTGGAGGGATATCTATAACACGAGTACGGAGTACCCGATAACGCTGAGTCAATGGCGATTATGTTAGTTTCAAAAATGGCGATTATGTTAGTTTCAAAAAGAAATGGCGATTATGTTAGGTTAGAATCATGTCAGATGCTGCACTGGAGATCACCGGCTGAGACTACCCGCAGTGGGTACTCTAAAACGATACTCTAAAGCTTTAGAGTATGAATATAGAGTAAAAACTGCTGCACTGGGTACTCTAAAACGATAATCTATCATTTCTCTCACTCTATATTTAGAGTAGTACAGTGCTTACTCTATACTCTATAGTGGCGGACCCCACTAGCTAAACAAAAGGGAAAAATGCTATAACTCACAAACTAAAAATCCAAATTAAATTTCGATTGCACCATTAAATTCGTCTCAATAAATCTTTTAAAACTAGATCACACATGGATATATTTAGATAAGGTGACAAGTGGGTCTCACAGTGGATATAGTGGATAGAGGATGGATGGGTGCGGGAGAATTGAGTATAGATGAGAGAATCTTGCTGAATAGGACGTATAGAGGATGAATATAGAGGTCCATGAGTGCGGGTAGTCTGAGTACCGTGACACCGGCCGGTTCAGATAACATCTTTTTGTCAGACTCCACTATTTCAGAACCAATGGCCTGTTTAGATGACAAAAAGAGCTAAAAAAAAGTTTGCGCAGTATCCGTCACATCGAATCTTTGGACGTATGCATGAAGCATTAAATATAGGTAAAAAAACTAATTGCACAGTTAGTCTGTAAATGTCGAGACGAATCTTTTGAGTCTAGTTAGTCTATGATTGGATAAATTTTGCCAAATAACAACGAAAAATGCTACAAGACTTTTACCCAAAAAAGTTTACCATCTAAACAGGCCCTTCATGTCAACAACTATTTCTCCCGCCTGACCAAAGGGATTATATTGTATATTTGTACTAGCAGGAGAGTCCGCACAAAGCGCGGGTAGTACTGTTTACTTAACGGTGTTACTATTTCATAACGGGATTTACTGTTTATTAACGGGTTTGTACTGTTCATAACGTGTTTTACTGTTTCTTAGCGGGTTTGTACTGTCTATAGGACCCGGTACTGTATTAGCGGGTATACTGTTCCAAGGCACTGTTGCGAGAACAGTAACCTGTGTCCGTGACGGACCCGGTCGGGAGCCTCGACTTTAAGTGTTATGTATAGATTAATAGTATTGAGCATCTTCCCCAGGCCAGCATCTTCGTTGGGCATGTCAACGGCTGGGGAGTGGGGAGTCCCAGCCTCCGTCTCTGACTCCACGTCAGCACTATTAGTGGTTCCGAAGCCTAAGCCTGCAGTGATAATCCGTAAGAGCATCCACAACATGCGCAAAAAGCAGTCATATTGTGCAAGAAAAAGTCTATATTACCTCTCTCAATTTTCACAAAAGTCCGTTTTTCCTCCTTGAACTCTAAAACCAGGTAAAACACCTCCCTCAACTTTTAAACCGTTCATCTTACCTCCCTGGCCTGGTTATAAGGGGTTTTGAAGGCGGTTTTGTCTTTTTCTTTTTTATTTATTTTGGCTAAATCTTTGAAAAATTATAGTAAATCACAGAAAAATTATAAAATGAAAAATCCAATTTTGTTGGACTCCACATGAGTAGATCTACAGAGTGAATATATAATATGGTATGCTTTAGTATAAAATTTTAGTTGTGGTTTTAGATCTATGTTTTTCTGTAATTAATTGGAATAATTCATAACTGCAATTTCTATGGTCCAATTGTGATGAAATTTTTATGGTAGGCTAATTATTATATGATTAAATTGTAGTAAAAATTTCATATTCATTGGATCATGTATAGCTTAGTTATAAATTTGTTTATATTTAATAAGCATAAACCTAAATAAAATTTATAACTAACTTATTCATGATCCAATGAGTATGAAATTTTTACTACAGTTTAAGCATACAATAATTAGCACACCATAAAAATTTCACCTCAATTGGACCATAGAAACTGCAGTTATGAATTATTCCATTAATTACAGAAAAGCATAGATATAAAGCTACAACAAAAACTTTGTACTAAAGCATACCATATTATATGTTCACTATGTAGATCTACTCATGTGGAGTCCAACAAAATTAGATTTTCTATTTTATGATTTTCTACGATTTACTCTAATTTTTTCAAAGATTCAACCAAAATAAATAAAAAAGAAAAAGACAAAACCGCCTTTAAAACCACTTATAACTAGGCCAAGGAGGTAAGATGAACGATTTTAAAAGTTGAGGAAGATGTTTTACCCGTTTTTGGAGTTAAAGGAGGAAAAATAGTCTTTCGCGAAAGTTGAGGGGGGTAATGTGGACTTTTTCCTATCGTGCAACCAAGCCAGCCTTAGCTCTACCGGTGGGTGATGGCCAGACCTCCAATTTCTAGGGGCCCAGGGCCCCTCAATCTCGAGCGCTACAGCCCAATAGCAAATAGGTGTGGCCTCTATTTCTTGGCCTAGTTTCTACCGTAGCAACACAATGGCAGCCCAAAAGCACAAGCTGTTGCGTCCAAGTGTGTTACTGCCGACTCTTCGCCTCTTTCCCCTTGCTACAGTTGCCCAAGCGCGAAAAGAGGGCGATTCGTGTTTCCGCCGACGATTCCGCCGGCTCCCTTCCTCTCCGATGGCCAGCGTGGCGTCGTAGAGGGAGGTGGACCGGGGAATCGCCGTGTGGCTGTACATAGACTAGGTAGTGCTCTGCTTAGGTCTAGGGTTTGCCTCTCGTCGGTCGGCGGCGAGGCTAGGTCTTGCCAGGAGGTGGTTCCTCTTTGGAGTGCTTTTCTAGGTGTTGTCGGCGAGGCGAAGGCGTCGACGATGCCAACGGCGGGATTTGGGAGATCCGCATTGGAGTTCGTGGCCGGCGCATCTTCATCTTCACATGGTGAGTTTGCTGCTGGCCTGCTTTTGTGTGGATGCGGTTCTGCTTGGGGTTCCTGTGGTTCGTGGATGGCCGGATCTAGCTCCTTCTTCCCTTGGCGGTATTGACAGTCGACGGAGAACTCAGATCCGGGAGTTGGAGGTGTTGGGGCGTGGCTCCTATCGATGGGGAATCACCGACGGCTTCATCCTGTTTTCTTGACGGGTGTCAACTTCGACTCCACTTCAAAGCCTCTGTGTGATGGGACTTTTCCAGCTCGCGGTGGCGCTCGTCCTCTATTTCGGTGGCGGTGGCCGGCGATGGAGGGGACGACCATGGTGGACTCGTGAAGGATCCAGGGGCATCTTCGTAACAAATTTGGTTTTTACGGTCCTTTGTGTAGGATGGCTGAAGCAGTTGTATCTGTATCCTATACGTATGTGTCTGTATTTGTACACTTGAGTTTTCCTTATCATGAAATACAGATGCGTACTTAAAAAAAAGCAGAAGCTGTTTCTTGTCGCACAACTATTCACGTTCATTGAGTTTTCATCTCCATCTCAATGAGTTCGTGACACCGCCTCACCCTCACCCACACCACCGTATGGTTTAGTACTTTAGTAGGTCCGTAGGTGTCTGTTGGAATATATGGCTTCGCCTATAGAAATTCTGCATAATTCTAAATAAATCACAAAGACACATTAGGATAGTGGAAAAACCTTTAGCTCCATCCTACTTGTTGAAGTGAAGGTTGCTATATTTAAACTAAGAAGGATGCCCTGCGCGTTACTGAGGGACTCACTCAGAAATAAAACTATTGTTGAGATAAATCATCTACATGTTCTTACATCTATTCTTATCAAAATTGGTTACATTAAAAGATTAGAAATTAGTTGGATGACATAGCTATTAGTGAGAGATGACATGTAATACTTAGTGGAGATGATGTGGACGACTTGCATGTTGAGACGATAAAACTTGTAGCAGGGATTAACTTTATAAAAGACTAGAAGCACACCCCACACATTGCCGTGGGACTTTTTTAAAAATAAAATTGTTACATGCATGACTTAGAAGTATACCCCACGTGTTGCTGGAAAACTTTTTTTAAATAAATTGTTGCATACATGAGTTAGATCTACATGTTCTTGCATCGATTCTTATTAAAATTGGGCATGACAATAAAAAAATTAAAAGAATTAGTTTAGATAGAAACAATATAACAAATAACAGTGTATATTTCTTATGTATTGATAATAATTACACTTAGTGGAGGTGATGTGGATGGCTTGCATTAATAGGTTGAAAGTCAATGGACTAATGTGGCATTAATGGGAGATAATGTGGATAGTTAGTGAGAAATGGTGTGGATAGCTTGCATGTTAAGATAGAACTTCTAGTGGGGTTTGAAATATAAGATATATAGATACAAATATAGATACAGATATAGATATAAATATAGATATAGATATAGATATAGATATAGATATAGATATAGATATAGATATATACATACTAAAGTCCTCTTCACTTCTCCAAATCTAGTGTGGGGAGGAATATTAAAGGAAACTCACATACGCCTCGTGGGCTCGGGCTCATTGCGCCTACGTGAATCACAGCCAGAATATTAAATTTCTCCTAGTGAGGTGGAGTTTTCCTAGTGTTTTAATATTCAAAATTTAGTATAGATTTTCTCTACCAAATGCCTCATAGTGAGATTTTTATGTGCTATGACAAGTGGTATTGTTTTATTACTACTTAAAAACACTAGGAGAATTCCACCATCTTGTTAGTGAATGGTTAAGGCTGGATAACGAGCTAGCTCGGCTCGTCTCGGCTCGTTCTGGCTCATTAAGATAATGAGCTAGCTCGGCTCGGCTCGTTATCTTAACGAGCCAGAAAGTTAGCTGGGCTCAGCTCGTTTACGAGCTCGAGCTGGCTCGTTAAGCTCGCGAGCCAGGTATAAAATGTACACAAATATAATATTTGCATTTATCTAAAGCTTGAGAATAGTAATAATACAAAAATAATACATCCAACAACCTTAAATCGAATAAAATATTTATATGTGCTAACATATCAACCATCTATAAAGTGGAAGGCATGAAGTAATGCAAAACTAATATAAGTTATGATAACTTTTTCTCTGAAACCGTGGCTCGTTTGGCTCGCGAGCTGACTCGAGTGAGTCAAACGAGCTAACGAGCTTTGAGTTTTTCGTGCAGACTTATGAATGGTCCGTCCAAATCTAGTCGATGGCGAGAGCACAATCACCTTTTGCAATTTTAGTTTTTTTTTTGTTATACTTGGTCTTTAAGTACAAAATTGGATCGAACAGAGAAATATACTGAACCAAAGTTTTCGTAATTGAAGGGATCGACAACTTCTTCGTAGTTGACTATGTTTTGACTTAAATCATTTAGTGTTAAAAAAGTTTTGTTTTAACTTTTCCGATTTTGAAATTTATTTTTTTTTATTTTTTATAGTACCTTAGATGGAGAAATCAAAGTTGCAGTACTCGAAAAGATACGTAACTTTGTTGTTGAAGGTCTTTTCATTTGAAATGATTAGGGTCTATAAATTATGTTTTAAAATTAATGATTTTAAGATTCATATTTTCACTTTTTCAAATTGTAACACCCTGGAATTTGTATTATTTTAAAATAGGAGAATTTGATTTATTCATGCAATTTTGTGAGCATGTTAACCTAGCAAAATAATAATTTTCAATAAATAAAAGCAACTATAAGGTTAGACACATGCTTGTGCATATATGCCGTTGCATAATTTCCTTTGTGTTGATTGGTTTTATTTCAAAGAGAAAAGGATTTCAAAAATTATTGAAAAATGTATTTGAAATATTAGAAAAGGAAAAGAAAATAGAAATTCTCTCCTTTCTCAACTTCTGGCCCGAAGGTCTGCTTCCTCTTCTTTTGATCTCGGCCTGCTCGGCCTTTTCTCCTCCTCAGCCCAGCAAGCCGCTCGGCCTCCTCAGCTTAGCAACCGCGGGCCCAGTCCTTCTTCTCCCGCGCGCTCGCGTAACGGGCCGGCCCAGCAGTCCACCGGCCGAAGCCACGTGCCTTTCTCCTCTCCTCGTGTCGCTGCCACCCTGGGGCCACTTGTCAGCGTCGTCATCGTCTTCTTTCTCTCGCTCGTGACCGAGCCGGACACCGTCGATGGAATCCGCCTCCGCCCCGACACCTTGTTGCCTTGCACCGCACATTGAGCCTCTCCTCATAAGTAGCCGCGCTCGCGCCGCCTCTCTTCCCAACCTCAATCGCTAGCCACACCCTCGAGACGAGCAAGCCGTCGCAACTCAAGTAGCCGCCGCCGCTCACGATCGGTTTGACGAGTTCGTCGGCTCTACTGCCACCGTAAGCCTTCCACGGATTTCGTGAAGCTACTCTGAAGTTGCCGAGCCCCTTCTTCTCTTCCTTTTCGCTTTGGTTAGCTATTTGAGCATCACCACCGTATACAGGAGCTCCGCCGCCCGCCATTGGGAGCCGCCCGACGTCCTCATCCGATTTCCGCCGCTCCAATCCATCCAGGTGAGTTCGCGGCTCTCTCTTCTACCTTCCTGTGCAATCGGTTCATCGAATCGTGTCCCCTGCTGCCGGATTGCTCAACTCTGGTGAGCAATTGCTCGCCGCCGACCAAGTTGCCGCCGTGGGGTCACTGTTGGTGGCCGGAGTCCACATCTCTCATCCTAGCCATCTAATCTCGGCCATCCGATTCAGATCCAACGGCCCAGATCTAAAGATACCCTTTCGATGACAGTTTTGCAAATAAGCCCTCATAATTAATGCTGACTCAACCCGCAGTCCAAAGCGCATTTATAGAATTCTGTTTTCTCTTTTCGAAAGCGTACTTTGGTTCGGTTATGTTCAAAATATATTTTCAAGTATTTACAGTTTTGCCATTCAACTTGTTTTAGCCATAACTTCTCCGTTTTAACTCCGATTTTACCCGTTCAAATTGCGTTAGGTTCGTAATTTCATAATCTACATGATAGTGTTACTGTTTAGTAGGTTCTCCACTTTTAAATTTTGAGATTAGATTTAATCTATTATTTTAATAAAGAAAAGCTTGTTTAAATCATATCTTTTTCGTTTTAGCTCCGATTTGCGTACAATTCGCGTCTGTGTGATCCTAGTGAGATATAGATCTGTTTTACAAACTTTTCAACTTATTTTGCTACTGTTGGTGTACTGTTCTAATTGTAAATTTGTTTGCTTTGTATGATTGCTTCTGGATGATTGATGTTGGTGTGTTAATTGAGAATAAAAGGTGAGCAGTTCGTTGGTGATCAAGAATACTATTACGAACCAGGTCAACAGGATCAGCTAAATCAAGGCAAGTATAGCATGTGACTATCCTTGTTACCTATTCAGTTTAATTCACTTAATTCATTATGCATGTGTTTCCTTGTTAAGGAAGCCTTAGTGTTGATCTTATTCCTTTAATCCTATGGTTATAGCATTGGATAGTTTGCTAGTGCTCACATAAACAATGATCTTGTAATTTGATTAATGATATATGCAATAACACTAAAAGATGATTTTTAGCAATAGAGAACAAGAGGGCTAGAGTTTTCTCTAGATTCCTCTCTATAAGGACTTATCTTTAAGCGAACATCCGGGACTTACAGTACAACTATGAGGGCTACATGGCTCTGACTTTAGTCATATAAGAGGACCTTTTCTAGCTTGTTAGTGGTTACCTTTATGGTGCAAGAGGGGTGTGTTCCGGGTTGGGTGTAGTGCGGCTTCTGTCCCTATGTGTATAGGCTGCGTGTCATTGTGCCATACGGAAGGGGGGCTCTACATTTGCAGGCCACGAAACCCAGTGGCCCTAACTTGTTAGACGAACCTTGGAAAGACTTCATAGTGAAACTTATCTGTCCAATGGGGAGTCATGACCTCAGACTTTTGGGGATCACGACTCATAGTAAAAGTGTATAACCTCTGCAGAGTGTAAAACTGGTATATCAGCCATGCTCACGGTCATGAGCAGCCTTGGACCCTTATGGAATAAAGATCACTATTAATTTACTTGTTCTTGCTATTTATTATTCTCTTTACATGATCATGTGTTTATTATGGGAATATCACCTACTTGTTGCTACTCAATTGCTTAAAACAAGATCAACTAAAAGCTACATGCAGTTAAACCAGTGTCTACCCTATTTGAGCTTCATGAACCCCATGTTATATTTGTTGAGTACTTTCGTGCTCACCCTTGCATTTTCCCACCCCAGGATGGACTCCCAAATGTGTAAATAGTGACTACTACTTCTACTTCCCTGAAGAATACTAGACTTATGGTCAACCAGTTGACGTGCCTGTGCTATGGAGCTAGCTACCACAAGATTTATCTATGTTTCCGCTTAGTTATGTGAAGACTCTGTGATTTTATTCGTTATGTAATAAACATCTATGATGATACTATTTATATTTGTCATCTTATGTGTGATTGATCTCTGGGCGCACATAAGATTATGCATTCCATTTGTTCCTTAAAAATAGGTGTGACAGATTGATATGGGAGCCGTGTTGACTGTAGGACGTAAGTCTAGTTAGTAATGGTCATGAATAGTTCCCTTTTCTTCATTTGTTTCATGCTTATCACCTTACTCTTGATAATTACTAAATTTTTATGCTCCTTTCGCCTTATTCTATTGTGAAAATATTGCTTCTATTCTAACTTATCTTTGGACTAAATTCTTTAGATGCCTCGAGGCCGTAAGACTGCCCGTATCACCACTGGAGGTTACTTTCCACCTCATTCCCTGTATGAATCAATGGAGCTTAGGGAAGAACCAGAAGACACTGCACCAACCCCGCCACCTTCACCAGATCAGGCGCCGGAACCAGATATGCCCCAAGAAGAACTTGAACCTAAGGAGGAGGTTGTCTACTTGAGTGATGATGAAGATGCTGAGTTTGCCCAAGGTGGAGAACAGCCCCGTCGCCTCCACAAGATGGTTCCACTGAAGTTGGTGTGCTGTCCTTTCCTATGGGTTGGACTACAAGGATTCATCACAAGTCAAGCTATGACACACCTTCACACCATCGACTGGTTGGTATGCTTAGTGCTTACTTCACGGATTGGGATCCTGCGTTTGAGTACGTTTGCTGGGAGCATAAGCATCCTTTGGAAGCTACTTACTGGAAGTGCAATGTGCGTATCTTCGTCAAGGACGAGGAGATGGATACTTATCTGCTGGACCGGTGTTTTTCCTATAGTGGTCATCGCGCCACTATAGAAGATGTCATAGAAGATGCAACCTTTGAAGCATGCTTGGGACTTCGTCACCTCCGCCATGATGTTATGCAAGATGATCAATACCGCTATTTTCCCCGTGGAGACCCGGAGCAAGGATGGGTAATGATGAACCCTAGGAATTTGGAGTTAATTCCTCGAATGATGGTGGATTTTGGTCATGACATGATGGTGAAGAATCGTTGGATGGAAGCCTTGGTTAAAGCCTTGGGGAAAGATGTCAAGAGGTACCAAGAGGTGATAGATGGTCTAAGGATTGATCAAGGCATGGAGGCGATCTATGACTATCATGAACATCAAGCCCGTCCTTAGGAGTTGGAATACCATCTATGTAATAATACGATAGTACGAATAGTGTCGAGTTAAGTTGAGTTTTGTGGTGTCGTGTGAATTCTGTGTGGTTAGTTGAGTTATTATTGTGCTTATGTGTGAGTTGGTTTTTCCATGTAATGAGTGCCGGAGCTTTGTGGGCTTGTCTACAAAAGTTCCTAGTTAAAGGTACTAAGTTTAAGTATGAAAAATAAATAGTTTAGTTGGGATAACCTTTTCTCTCTGTTCTGTCCTTTCTGGAGCGTTCTGCCTTTCCTTTTATTCTCGGAATTAACCGATCAGCGAAAAATTCTGAAACTTTTATGAGAGTAACTAGACCCACGTACCTTTCCAATGTCTCTGGAATTACCTTTTTATCTGTTCTGGATCATGAGATATAGTCGTTACAAGATGAAGTTTCTGTGCAGTCTGGAAACCAGAAACAGTTTCTGTTAGGTCCTATTTTGGTTAACTTCGTGACAGAATTTGGATTTGTGAGTTAAAGAAAAGTTGTAGATAATTTCAAAAGCTTTCGAACCATATAAAGTACACCTCTACTGGATATCTATAACTCGAGATAGGTCTGTTTTACCGAACTACTAAAAATTAGAATATGTCCAGAAGGTTATCAGATTCCGTTTGCTATCTCTAGAACTGACTAATATGAGATAATCTCTAAGATTTGATATTGTGTTGGATAACAGATGTCTGGAAGAGGACGAGGTCGAGGCCATGGTCGTGGAGTTGGTCCACCACCTACTATTCATGAGCTTTTGGCAATACAGACCCAGTTGATGGAAGCTCTGGTGAACAATCAGCAAAACCAGCCAGTTGGAGGAGCCCCTGCGCGGGATAAGCGTGGTGAATTTTTGAAGGGTCATCCCCTAGTGTTCACCCATGCCACTGATCCATTGGAAGCTGATGATTGGCTTCGTGCGGTGGAGAAGCAGCTCAACATTGCTCAGTGTAATGATCAACAGAAGGTGTTGTTTGCTTCGGGACAACTATAAGGAGCAGCTCAAGACTGGTGGGATTCATATTAGTATGGCCGTCCTGTCAATGCTCCCGTCGTTACTTGGCAAGAGTTTATAGAGAGTTTCAGATCCTATCATATACCTGAGGGAGTGATGGCGCTGAAGGCCGAGGAATTCCGCAATCTAACACAAGGATCTATGCCTGTAGCTGAGTATCGAGATAAGTTTGCACAGTTGTCACGTTATGCGCCGAATGAGGTGGCTAATGATGCCGATAAGCAGCGACTTTTCCTGAGGGGTCTACATGATGGTCTTCAATTGCAGCTGATGTCCAATGCTTACCCAAATTATCAAACATTAGTGAATCGCGCTATTGTGGTGGATAACAAGCGCAAGGAGATGGATGCTAAAAGGAAGAGGCTTCAGGGACAAGTATCTGGAAACAACATTCGCCAGCGCACTGTTTCCAACAAGGCTATCAGCAGAGGTATCCGCCTAACCAATGGAATCGTGGTCAACTTCCTCCACGTAATCAGTTTCTGCAACGTCCTCCTTATCAGCCACAGAATGGCAATAACCGCCCTCCGCAGTAGAATGGGAACCAGAATCAACGTCAGAGTACCCCTAACAACACTCCAATGAAGACTAGTGCTCCTAATACTCCCACCAAGTGTTTTCGTTGTGGAAAGGAAGGTCAACTGTCTTATAACTGTCTTGAGAAGGTCAAACAGCAAACTCCCCAGAAGCAGAACAGTAACCAAAAGGTACCATACTACGGAAAGGTGACTCATGTGTCCAAAGAAACCGCGATGGTGGAACCTGAAGTTATGCTCGGTACGTTCGATGTTCACTCCATTCTTGCTACTGTTCTTTTTGATTCTGGAGCTTCGCATTCATTCATATCTCAATTATTTGACACATAGCATCCCTTTATGTGCCATGAGAAACCCCATATTAGTCAATTCACCTGGGGGAAGTATGCAAGTTTCCTACCAATGCCTCCCTATTAGTCTAATTTTAAGGGGGGTAGAATTCAAAGTGAGCACTATAGTGTTGAGAACAGCTGTGATTGATCTTATTCTAGGACTAGATTGGATGAAGCAAAATCAGGCAGTGATTCAGTGTAAGGAAAAGGCAGTAGCCCTAACAACACCGAAGAGAGATCGAATTAGTGTGGAGATTGTAGTGCAGAAGCCGCAGATAGCCACAGTAAATCGACTTGATGATAATGTCAATCAGGAGGATCTAGTTGTGGAGGAATTTCCGGATGTGTTCCCCGATGACTTGCCAGGTATGCCACCTGACCGTGACATTGAGTTTATTATTGAATTATTGTCTGAAACTGCACCTATAGCTAAGCGTCTATATAGGATGGGGGTTAATGAATTAGAGGAACTTAAGAAACAAATAAAAGAGTTGCAAGAGAAAGGTTTTATTCGTCCTAGCTCTTCACCGTGGGGAGCTCCCGTGATCTTTGTTGACAAGAAGGATGGTTCTCAAAGGATGTGTATTGATTATCGGTCACTTAACAAGGTAACTATTAAGAATAAGTATCCACTGCCTAGGATTGATGACTTGTTTGATCAGTTGAGAAGTGCTTGTGCGTTTTCTAAGATTGATCTTCGTTCTGGTTATCATCAGTTGAATATTCGTGCTACTGATATATCAAAGACAGCATTTACAACACGGTATGGTTTGTATGAATATACAGTAATGTCTTTTGGCTTGACTAATGCTCCTGCGTACTTTATGTACCTGATGAATAAGGTATTTATGGAGTATCTCGATAAGTTTGTAGTAGTATTTATTGATGACATATTGGTATATTCCAAGACTAAGGAAGAACATGCCCAACATTTAAAGATGGTCCTGCAAAAGCTCAGAGAGCATAAGCTCTATGCTAAACGTAGTAAGTGTGAGTTCTGGTTGAAGGAAGTTGCCTTTTTGGGTCATGTGGTCTCTAATGGTGGAATATCAGTGGATCCTAGCAAGGTAAAGGATGTGTTGAATTGGAAGCCACCAACCGATGTGGGAGAATTTCGTAGTTTCTTGGGATTGGCTGGATATTATAGAAGATTTATTGAGGGGTTTTCCAAGCTTGCTAAGCCAATGACAGCATTGTTAGAGAAGAATGCTAAGTTTGTGTGGTCTGATAAGTGTCAGGTTAATTTTGAGGAATTAAAGAAAAGATTAACAACAGCCCCGGTATTAGTTTTGCCATATTTGAGTAAGAATTTCTCTATCTACTGTGATGCATCTCGTTTAGGTTTTAGTTGTGTGCTTATGCAAGAAGGCAAAGTAGTGGCCTATGCACCGCGATAGTTGAGGAAGCATGAGTTAAATTACCCTACCCATGACTTGGAGTTAGCAGCAGTTGTACATGCTTTGAAAATATGGAGGCATTATCTGATTGGGCATAAGAGTGATATTTACACGGATCATAAGAGCTTGAAGTATATTTTCACCCAGTCGGGTCTAAACTTGAGACAACATCGATGGTTAGAGCTGATTAAGGATTATGATTTGAAGGTACATTATCATCCGTGCAAGGCCAATGTTGTTGCTGATGCTCTTAGTAGGAAGAGCTATTCTAATGAGGTACAAGTAGTGCCTATGTCAAATGAGTTGTGTGCTGAGATTGAACATTTGAACTTGGGTATTGCCATCAATGCAGTGGAATTGGTGATAGAGCCTGTATTGGAGTAGGAAATACGTAAGGGTCAGATAATGGATGACAGAATAAAGGAGATAGTTAGGAATATACCGAAAGGTAAGGCACCTGGATTCCATTTGGATGATAAAGGAACTCTATGGTTTGGGAAACGATTATGTGTGCCTGAGGACAAGGCTATAAGAGAAGTAATTCTACGTGAAGCTCATGAGTCTGCTTACTCTATTCATCCTGGGAGTACCAAGATGTATATGGATTTGAAAGAGAGGTATTGGTGGTATGGTTTGAAAAGAGATGTTGCAGAGTATGTTGCATTATGCGATACGTGTCAGAGAGTTAAAGGTAAACATCAGAGGCCTGCAGGATTGTTGCAACCAATGTAGATACCTGAGTGGAAGTGGGAAGAAGTTGGTATGGATTTCATAGTAGGGTTACCCCGCACTCAGAGAGGTTTTGATTCAATATGGGTCATAGTGGATCGTTTGACCAAGGTTGCTCACTTTATACCAGTCAGAACAACATATTCTAGTGCAAAGTTGGCTGAACTATATTTGGAAAGGATAGTAAGTTTGCACGGTGTTCCAAAGAAGATAGTGTCAGATCGAGGCACTCAATTCACATCATATTACTGGCAGAAAGTTCAAGAGTCATTAGGGACTAAACTGAATTTTAGCACAACATATCATCCACAGACGGATGGGCAGACTGAAAGGATTAATTAGATATTGGAGGATATGTTGAGAGCTTGTGCTTTGCAGTATGGTACTAGTTGGGATAAGAGTTTGCCATACGCAGAGTTTTTCTATAATAATAGTTATCAGAAAAGTCTACAGATGGCACCTTTTGAAGCTTTGTATGGTAGAAAGTGTAGAACTCCGTTGTTCTGAAATCAGACAGGAGAAAGTCAAGTGTTTGGTCCTGATGTGCTTAAGAATGCTGAGAAACAAGTAAGAATGATTAGAAACAATTTGAAAGCAACTCAGTCACGACAGAAAAGTTATGCTGATACTCAACGGAGAGAATTGACTTTTGAAGTAGGAGATTATGTCTACCTGAAAGTGTCACTTATGAGAGGTGTGAAAAGGTTTAACCGGAAAGGAAAGTTAGCACCGAGGTATGTCGGTCCTTTTAAGATCCTAGAGAGACGTGGTGAAGTAGCATATCAATTGGAATTGCCTGAGAGCTTAGCAGGTGTGCATGATGTGTTCCATGTGTCTCAGTTAAAGAAATATTTGCGTGTGCTGGAAGAATAGATACCGTTAGAGGAACTCACTGTTAAGGAAAATCTCACCTATGAAGAGTACCCAGTAAAGATATTGGAGACAGCAGAAAGAGTTACTAGGAGCCGAGTTATAAAGATGTGTAAAGTTCAGTGGAGTCGGTATTCGGAAGCAGAGGCTACGTGAAAAAGAGAGGAAGATTTAAGAAAAGCGTATCCGCAGTTGTTTGAGTAAGCGTCGTCCGAATCTCGGGACGAGATTCATTTTAAGGGGGGTAGAATTGTAACACCCTGAAATTTGCATTATTTTAAAATAGGAGAATTTGATTTATTCATGCAATTTTGTGAGCATGTTAACCTAGCAAAATAATAATTTTCGATAAATAAAAGCAACTATAAGGTTAGACACATGCTTGTGCATACATGCCGTTGCATAATTTCCTTTGTGTTGATTGGTTTTATTTCAAAGAGAAAAGGATTTCAAAAATTATTGGAAAATGCATTTGAAATATTAGAAAAGGAAAAGAAAATAGAAATTCTCTCCTTTCTCAACTTCTGGCCCGAAGGCCTGCTTCCTCTTCTTTTGATCTCGACCTGCTCAGCCTTTTCTCCTCCTCAGCCCAGCAAGCTGCTCGGCCTCCTCAGCTCAGCAACCGCGGGCCCAGTCCTTCTTCTCCCGCGCGCTCGCGTAACGGCCCGGCCCAGCAGTCCACCGGCCGAAGCCGCGCGCCTTTCTCCTCTCCTCGTGTAGCTGCCACCCTGGGGCCACTTGTCAGCGTCGTCATCGTCTTCTTTCTCTCGCTCGTGACCGAGCCGGACACCGTCGATGGAATCCGCCTCCGCCCCGACACCTTGTTGCCTTGCACCGCACATTGAGCCTCTCCTCATAAGTAGCCGCGCTCGCGCCGCCTCTCTTCCCAACCTCAATCGCTAGCCATGCCCTCGAGACGAGCAAGCCGTCGCAACTCAAGTAGCCGCCGCCGCTCATGATCGGTTTGACGAGTTCGTCGGCTCTACTGCCACCGTAAGCCTTCCACGGATTTCGTGAAGCTACTCCGAAGTCGCCGAGCCCCTTCTTCTCTTCCTTTTCGCTTTGGTTAGCTATTTGAGCATCACCACCGTTTACAGGAGCTCCGCCGCCCGCCATTGGGAGCCGCCCGACGTTCTCATCCGATTTCCGCCGCTCCAATCCATCCAGGTGAGTTCGCGGCTCTCTCTTCTACCTTCTTGTGCAATCGGTTCATCGAATCGTGTCCCCTGCTGCCGGATTGCTCAACTCCAGTGAGCAATTGCTCGCCGCCGGCCAAGTTGCCACCGTGGGGTCACTGTTGGTGGCCGGAGTCCACATCTCTCATCCTCGCCATCTAATCTCGGCCATCCGATTCAGATCCAACGACCCAGATCTAAAGATACCCTTTTGATGATAGTTTTGCAAATAAGCCCTTATAATTAATGCTGACTCAACCCGCAGTCCAAAGCGCATTTACAGAATTCTGTTTTCTCTTTTTGAAAGCGTACTTTGGTTCGGTTATGTTGAAATACGTTTTCAAGTATTTACAGTTTTGCAATTCAACTTGTTTTAGCCATAACTTCTCCGTTTTAACTCCGATTTGACCCGTTCAAATTGCGTTAGGTTTATAATTTCATAATATACATGATAGTGTTACTGTTTAGTAGGTTCTCCACTTTTAAATTTTGAGATTAGATTTAATCTATTATTTTAATAAAGAAAAGCTTGTTTAAATCATATCTTTTTCGTTTTACCTCCGATTTGCGTGTAATTCGCGTCTGTGTGATCCTAGTGAGATGTAAATTCATTTTACAAACTTTTCAACTTATTTTACTACTGTTGGTGTACTGTTCTAATTATAGATTTGTTTGCTTTGTATGATTGCTTCTGGATGATTGATGTTGGTGTGTTAATCGAGAATAGAAGGTGAGCAGTTCGTTGGTGATCAAGAATACTATTACGAACCAGGTCAACAGGATCAGCTAGATCAATGCAAGTATAGTATGTGACTATTCTTGTTACCTATTCACTTTAATTCACTTAATTCATTATGCATGTGTTTTCTTGTTAAGGATGTCTTAGTGTTGATCTTATTCCTTGAATCCTATGGTTATACCATTGGGTAGTTTGCTAGTGCTCACATAAATAATAATCTTGTAATTTGATTAATGATATATGCAATAACACTAAAAGATGATTTTTAGCAACAGAGAACAAGAGGGCTAGAGTTTTCTCTAGATTCCTCTCCATAAGGACTTATCTGTAAGCGAACATCCAGGACTTACAGTACAGCTATGAGGGCTACATGGCTCTGGCTTTAGTCATATAAGAGGACCTTTTCTAGCTTGTTAGTGGTTACCTTTATGGCGCAAGAGGGGTGTATTTCGGGTTGGGTGTAGTGCGGCTTCTGTCCCTATGTGTATAGGCTGCGTGTCATTGTGCCATACGGAAGGGGGCTCTACATTTGCAGGCCACGAAACCTAGCGGCCCTAACTTGTTAGACGAACCTTGGAAAGACTTTATAATGAAACTTATCTGTCCAATGGGGAGTCATGACCTCAGACTTTTGGGGATCACGACTCATAGTGAAAGTGTACAACCTCTGCAGAGTGTAAAACTGGTATATCAGCCGTGCTCACGGTCACGAGCGGCCTTGGACCCTTATGGAATAGAGATCACTATTAATTTACTTGTTCTTACTATTTATTATTCTCTTTACATGATCATGTGTTTATTATGGGAATATCACCTACTTGTTGCTACTCAATTGCTTAAAACATGATCAACTAAAAGCTACATGCAGTCAAACCAGTGTCTACCCTATTTGAGCTTCATGAACCCCATGTTATATTTGTTGAGTACTTTCGTGCTCACCCTTGCATTTCCCCACCCCAGGATGGACTCCCGAATGTGCAAATAGTGACTACTACTTCTACTTCCCTGAAGAATACTAGACTTGTGGTCAACTAGTTGACGTGCCTGTGCTATGGAACTAGCTACCACAAGATTTATCTATGTTTCCGCTTAGTTATGTGAAGACTCTGTGATTTTATTCGTTATATAATAAACATATGTGATGATACTATTTATATTTGTCATCTTATGTGTGATTGATCTCTGGACGCACATAAGATTATGCATTCCATTTGTTCCTTAAAAATGGGTGTGACACAAATGATCCAGGACGATGAAACGACCTATACAGTTCTAATACTCGAATAGATTATCTTAATCTTTCTACTTCAAATTTTTTCATTTGAATTCATTAAGGATCTCAAATACACATTAAAATATTTTGAAACTCCCTCTTCCCAACGTGCTCGTGGTGGCACGTCTCTTAACATTTGACATCCAATTAACAGATCTTTCGAAATTTAATCTTGTGGATGCGATTTTTTTATTCAAGGAATTCTTCTTATTTTCTCTTCTTTTCTATTTTCAATATTCTCATCTCACTAATCAGGCCACCGGAAAAGTCGAAACTGCCCTGTCCAGGATTCCATCCAAGAACGTGTCACTCGCTCTGTTCTGTGCTCGTTTTTCGCCACGTTCACGAGCCGCTAGACAACTTCAACATCGAGGAGCTGTACCTGCTGAACTCGAGGCCGCATTCACTAGCCGCTGGACAAGCCGCAGGAAGATGCGAAGGAGACAGCGTCGAGTGGGGAGTGAAGACAGTGACGACGGACATGGGCGCGGCACCCTGCTGGAGCGCCTTGGCCACGCCGAAGTCGGCCACGCATGCCTCCATGTCGGCGTCGAGCAGGATGTTGCTGGGCTTGAGGCCGCGCCAGAGAGCTCGTTCCAGGACCGGTCGATTGCAGCCCGCCTCGCGTAAAGCCACAGCTCGCCGCGCTCTCCCCGCGCGTGCCGCCGCTAGCGCCACCGCCACAGCTCAACAGGTTCGCCCCGCACGTGCAGCCACCACAGCTCGCCGGCGTCGCACCCACACGTGCGGCCTGTCCCTCACCTGGGCATGGGTGTGGCCTTGCTCGCCGCGCGCACGCATGCACCTGACGACGAGAAGCGCCGCGACCGCAGTGCGCGTCTGTTCCCGATGGATATGGGTGATAAGGCAAAGGATGTTTTGGTCTTTTCTGCGGCCTGGTTAGAGAGAAGAGACTATTAAAAATAGGGAAGGAGACAATCCTTTGAGTCAAAAGAATTCACAGCCACAGGGTTCAATTTCGAAAGCCTTGCGATTTGGATGTCAAATGTTGAGGGACGTGTGAACTCCGAGTTAAATATCAAAATTTCTGGGTTCATGCAGCATTTGACAGTCTGTTCGTTGGGTTTAAATCTGGCTGATCTGGCTGGTTTTTTGTGAGAGAAAAACATTGCTGAATGACTGACTGATCACGCTATTAACACATGAAAAAAACCGAAAGTTTTATAGCCCAGACAATATCTATGGCAACAAAAAAAATAGCCAACTCCATTGTAGGCATAAAGGCTCTTACAATTGCTTAATTAACTACTCTCTCAAGTGTCTATATTAAATTATTGATTATGTGCCTTTCGCATTTGAATGTGCCCTAAAAGATCAACTGGATCAGTATATCACATTTTGTTATTTGGACAAATTGGAGATATTATCATCGTTCTAAAAAGGGTGTAATTCTATATCTGTGCTCAGTCTAACTATTTGACCATCTAAAGTTTGAATAAATTTATAGAAAAGAGTATCAATATTTATGACCCCAAATAGGCATATATCATGAAAATATATTCCATAACGAGTTTATATTTGGTATCATAAATATTAATAACTTTTTGTATCAACTTGGTTAAATTCAAAATGGTTTGACTTGAATACAATATCATTTTATGCTAAATACGGTACGATACATACCTGGTCAGTGGGCTAACCCTTGAAAGTGACATTTCCCATCGCCTAATTTTTATGTGGAACATATTAGTTAAAGAAAAAAAGGCTGCGTTGGCATAAGCATGGGTCCCATCATATTTTGTGGATATATTAATAAACGTTTGAATCTTATATATGAAAACAATGAATAATATCTACTTAAAAGTTATAGTTTTACGAAGTTTCAGAGTAGATGTAGAGAGGGTTCTGATCTACTATTTGAAAGTTAAAAACAAAGATACGAAGTTTATCTATATTTATGGTTTGTTTGGCACAACTTCTGAAGCAGCTTTTAGGCCAAATCCAATAGAAGATCTGCCAAATAATATTTTAAAGATAAGGGATTATGTGCTGATTGATTATTTGAAAAAACTAGAAGGCTAGAAGCTAAAATAGCATCTCTTAATTCATGTCTGTCACATAATCACATTTTACCTACATAGTTTATCTTAGATAATCTAGGAGAATCACTTTCAGTCATCGAATCATTTTTATCACAGAGAATTAAGAGTAGGAGGAGCTCTACCAAACATACCCTTAAAGATGGAGCTATAGAAAATTTATATCTAAAATTTGAATGTTGGGATTTAGAAAGTTCTATATGCTTGTAATTTGATTTTTTTCAAAATTCAAGTGGACAAATTTTTAGATACGGTTGAAAAGTTTTATAGTGCATAGTTTTCTATATGGGATTTAAAAGTTTTCATATTCAAGTAGAAATGTTTGGATCTATGACATGAAATTTTGGCTATTTACATGTATTTTTTTTTTCAAAATTTAGGTTTAAAGGTTTGATCTGCATATTGTACTATAATTTGGGTGTAGGAAGTTCTCTCTGGGTAGTAGAAGTCTTTGTATTCACGTAGAAAAGTTTCAATATATAAAGTTAGAAGCAGGAAGTTTTTTAATTGTAATCTAAAAGTTTGCAAAAACTCATAGAAAGGTTTTGATTTTTATTTAAAAAAGAAGAGGAAAAAGTTTGAATATTTGACTTGCAAATGCATAATAAAGATAGAATAAAAATAGTGGTGGCAGAAGGTACAAGAACAACACCAACATGAGTACATACATGGCATACATCAAAAAAATTTTGTTGGTTATGGGTTTGTGGTGTGTGTGGGTGGGTAGGTGGGGAGGGGAGGGCCGGGATATGGTGTGGTCAAATTTTTGACCTGTAACTGAACAATATAAGATCCAAAAAGTGATTAAATAAGTAACTTTTAAAGTTTGACCAAACTTATAGAAAATCATCAATATTTATGACAAGTAGGTATATGTTGTATATAAGAATGTCTTTAATGATGAATCCAGTGTGGTACTTATTTAGTATCAGCCTCTTAAATAATGGTAGGTTTGTTTATATAAGAATGTATATTTAATGATGAATCCAGTGTGGTACTTATTTACCTTTGAGTCCCTGATCAAACGAAAACGTACAATCATATTTGGTAAAAACTAGAAATATGTTGTTTTGGAAGGAATGGAGAAGAAAAGATAAGCTATGGTTAAAAAAAGATGACTAGAGTTACCTATAGACATGCAAATAAGCTATGGTTTTAAAAAATGTTGTCTAGAGTGGATTTTATAGAACTCCAAAAACTACAGTTTTAGCAATATTATGGTTTTCAAGACGGTAAAGTTTGATGTACCGAAACACTTCATGGTGCTCTTAAAAACTAAACTATTTTACAAAACGTTGGTATTATATTTTTTCTAAAACTTCAAATTTTTTTGCATCTAATAAATAGGGCCTAAAATAAACTTTTGTATGGGGGTGCTGTGTGTAATTTGAAGGCAAGGCAAAATGGAAAGGCAGGAGGACCGTAGGATTCGCTCAGCACACCAGGCATTCGACGCTGTAGCTGCACTGGATGCGTCATGCGAGTCCGGCGTGCAGGCCTTGCGCGTCGTCACTGCGGCTTCGCGACGCGAGCGTTACCTGCCAGTTGAAACGGAAGCCTTTGGCCAGAAAACACGGTGGAGTGGACCGGCCGACCGGGGTTAGGCGAGAGGACACGAGTAAACGCCCTCTAGCTGTAGTAGCGCCTGCAGCTGCAGGCTTCCATCTCCAAGATCCCAACCCAGGGCCAGAGAGAGATATGCCCTGCCACTGCTGGAGCTGGCGGCTTTGCCGAGGGCTCCAGGCTCTCGGCAAAGCCTTTCAGACCCTCGGCAAAGGCTTTGCCGAGAGCAGCTCTCGGCAAAGCTGCCTCGGCAAAAACCCGATCGGCAAAGCCTTCTTTGCCGAGAGCCGTTTATCGAGCTCTCGGTAAAGGCTTTACCGAGAGCCAACGCGGCCCTCGGCAAAGAAAAGGCGCCGTTAACGGGCCCGCTTCCTTTGCCGAGAGCCCATTTGGCTGGCTCTCGGCAAAGAATTTTCTTTTTTTTTTTGAAAAAAATTCTTTGCCGAGAGCCAGTCTAGGCAGGCTCTCGGCAAACATTTTTTTTAAAAAAAGAAAAATGTTTGCCGAGAGCCTGCCCAGACTGGCTCTCGGCAAAGAGTTTTCCCAAAAAAAAGAAAATTCTTTGCCGAGAGCCAGTCTGGCCAGGCTCTCGGCAAACTTTTTTTTTTTAAAAAAAGGAAAATGTTTGCCGAGAGCCGGCTTTCGACAAAGAATTTTCTTTTTTTTTAAAAAAAAATGTTTGCCGAGGGCCAGTCTGACCAGGCTCTCGGTAAAGCCTGTCCTTTGCCGAGTGCAACGGTCATTGCGCTCGGCAAAGCTGGAAAATGGGTATTTTTCCAGTCATGTTTCCCAGCTTTGCCGAGAGGAACCCTCGGCAAAGTGAGAAATTTTGGTTTTTTCTTTTGATTTTCCACTTCATTACACATATAAATCACATTATCACATATAAACACATTCATCACATATAAATCACATTCATCACGTATAAACACATATATCACATCTACATATCACATTCATCACATATATGTCACGTTCACATACACCACGCATATAGCACATTCATCACAATATTTGAACTAAACAAAAGTTAACCATTACAAGTTATCATCGAAACATAATAAGTTTTCATTCTAAAGTTCACAATCTACTAGAGACGACACTTTAAACACAGTCATGGCCAACCTTGCCCTGGCCACCCCGGAGAAGCAGTTCCGCCTTGACCCCCGGGCGTGTTCCATCCAGGCGCTTGCGGGTTGTTCGAACCCGCCGACGGAGGCTGCAAAAATTAGATGTCTATGTCAGACAAGCAAATGCAGAAACAAAACACTGAGGAATCGATACTCACAGAAGTAGCATCCGTGTTCTGAGACGGCGGTGGAGGAGCCATGAGCGTCGCGGGCACCTGCATGCCCAGGGAGGCCATGAACGTGATGAGATCTTGCATCTGCTTAGCTTGGGCCTCCAACCGGGCCTCCATCTGGGACCGCATCTAGGCCTCGGCAAGCTTGCGCTCCTCCCTTTCTCTTTCTAGGCGGGCCTGCGATAATACAAAGGGAATGTTAGAACAATGCAAACATTTAAACATCAATGTACGACGAGTAAAACAAAAATAACCTCGAGCTCGGCGACCCGCGACTGCGAAGGCGACGGGCGTGGGCGTATGGGGACGCTCCCGCTCGTGGTCTGTGCTCGGAGCTGGGACAGAGTGGGAGTGGAGGACGAGTCGATGACGCCGTCGCCAAGCCAATACCGCCCGTGCTTCTTCCCTCCTCCGACCCTCATCACGAGGCTTCCGTCCAGGTCCTCGTTGGCCGGATCAAAGTCGGCCCCATGGACCGCCCTTGCCGCCTCTGTGTAGTCAGTGAGACGGGTGTGGACGCTGGAGTTGGAGTATGCCTCGGGGGGGGGGGGGGGTCGTCGGGGTTGTAGGAGGTCTCTGGAGAACAATAGGGAGGTGATGCCGAAACTCCGTCTCGAATCAGGGCAGACCATGGGAGCTAGCCTCATCTACGCATCCGCGGGCTGTCCAAGTAACATGGACAATCCGAAACAGATACAGTTATCGACATGCAGAGATCTGCATACCTCCAACCGTATCTCTTTCGGACGGGAGACGCCTAACTGGGTTCATGACCTACAACCCTTATCCGGGAGGAGAGGTTATTTATACCTAGGGTGGTGGCGGAGTCAGGCTAGCGGCGCAGTGACGAGTCGGTGCAGTGGCGAGGTGAAGCGGTGCAGGCAGACCCGCAGTGGACGATCCTGCAACTACATATAATTATACTCGCTGCTGTTTTTATTTTGAGTTTGCATGTCATTGTCAGCAAATTGTATGTGCCTACAAGTTCTGACTTCTGACGATTTGCTAAATTCATTTGGCTGTGACAAAGCAATGTTGGTCATGAATTCTGGCGACTTCTGACAAAGCAAATTTCATGGTTGCAAGACTGGCACCTTGCATAGCAATGAATTCAGCCAAACTAAAACAAGCATGATCCTTTTGAGTCAGAAATGGTGGATCAGATATTCTAAAGGCTCACCGTTAACTAACATCTAACTACTTAAACAGCATTAGGACTATACATTAACCACAAGGCCATTGCAGTCTGAAAACTTGGAAGGAGTTAGGGATATGCACTACTCTTTTCTTCTTTTCGAGGTGCAAGGAGCCAAGGACATGGGCACATGCCAGTTTGCCCACACGACATGCCATAGCAAGAGGGATGGAAAATACACCAAATTTCAAATTTTGGCTTATAGTACTGTAGCAAGGCTGCACAAAAAATTTGGGACCAAAAATCCAAAAAAAAAATTTGCCGAGAGCCTTGGCTGAGGCTCTCGGCAAAGAAAATATTTTGCCGAGATCCTAACAGCAGGCTCTCGGCAAAGATGACGACGTAAGGGTGCCGTTTGTGGGGGTTGAGGCTTTGCCGAGATTTTTTGTTTACCGAGAGTCGAGCTCTCGGCAAAGTTTGGCTTTGCCGAGAGCTAATATTTGCCGAGCGTCGAGCTCTCGGCAAAACTTGGATTTGCCGAGAGCCAATCTTTGCCGAGCGCAGGCTCTCGGCAAAGGATTCTTTGCCGAGCGCCCGATATTTGGCGCTCGGGAAAGCATATGACGCTCGGCAAAGATACTGTTTCTGGTAGTGTGCCCTGGTCAGTCACTGCTTTCGTGTAGTCTTCTTATTCTGTTGCACAAAAAACAAATACCTTTATATCATGTCTCTTTTTTATTACTAAAAAACAAATTAAGGATGGCTTAAAGATGTACATAGCTGTAAGCTATAGAGGACAAACAATCAAGTGCACGCCAACAGGTCCAACAAGTCTTGTTGGAAAGTTAGAGGATGCTTCTATAGGAATCTTATTAGAGTGAGATTGGGCTTTTCCATATTGGAGTTTTTGAAATTTTTGTTGCTCTATACTTAACAAATTGCTCTATACTTAACAAGTGCGGTAGCTCTGATCCTACATAACAAACGTGTAGATTGTTGGTTTCACGCGTCGTTGCTAACACCGATTATAGACCGTTGGTGTCTACTTGTAGCATAACGAGCATGTACGTTGTCGTTTAGCACCTTATATAACACACATGTAGATTGTCGGTTTACGCGCCATTGCCCTAACGCAGTTATTGACCGTTGGTGTCCGCTCATAGTATAACGAACTTGTACATTGTCGTTTCACACCTTACGCAACGAACATGTATATTGTTGGCCATTTGCACGTCATTGCTTATTAACATAGTTATGGACTATTGGTGTCTACTTGTAGCATAACGAATTTGTACATTATTGTTTTGTGTTTGTTGATTGATGAGTACAAATGTTATTGGGCCCATTCCTTGAAGCGCCATGAAATTGTCGGTTAATTATTTCTATCTATTGGTTAACGGATTTGTAGTTGTCGCCATTTTTTCTTTTAGAACATTTTATGAGTTTTCGAGTGATTATACCATTTCTGGCGAATTGAATCTCAGGATACAAAATAGCTGCTTTTAGCCAGTTTAGGCTGATTGTCATTGTATTGCATTGTGCAAATCAAAACTCATCTCTCGAAAACCCTCAAAGTTGAGAAAGTTTTGATATTATATGATTTTTTCTGAAGAAGCACCAGAGGAGTGAACGCCCCACCTCAATGATTTTCCATAGATCCCGGGCTAGCCGGTGACGGAGGGTGCATGGCACCTGTACAAGAGTTTGGAGGCAAATCCCCTTAAAAGGAGTACAGAGGGGAGGATAGAAGAGCTATGTCATTTGTGGCTTGTCGAAATTTGCTTGGGCACCTATTAGATTGTTCTCATGATATCTAATGAGGAAACTGGACACAGATTTATGTGATGCGAACTTTTAACTTGGCCTAACATGGACAGGCACGGGTGTGAATGGTGGAAGCTATAGTTTGAATGGGCAGCTAGCCTACTACCAGTGCGCCTACATATATACAGTGTATTATTTGTAGCAACCAAACCCCGGCATACTACAGTTTGTGCGTAGAACAAAGTGACAACAGATTGTGATGGGCTTCACTTCAACGCGAGAAATAAAACTAGCAACTAAACATAACGAAGTGTGGTACGCTGTGGCCATGTACATATATATACGTCAAGAGGGGCAAAGCACTGGTAGATGGTCGGATTGGAGCTCATCAGTCATCACAGAGAGAGGCAATTTCCTGATAATGATACAGAAAATCAAGCAAAGGATTGTTCATTCTTCAGACGGTAGACCTAGATTAAACGACAGACCTAGATTGTTCATTCTTCTCAGCGCACAGCTAGCAGTACTACACCTACAGCCTACAGATCACATCTTGCCCTCGTTGGCTACCTCTCACTGAATTACATGGACAAGAAGACTGGAGTTCTCCCGGCACCAAAAAAAAAAAAAAGAAGAAAGAAAGAAAAAGAAAGAAAAAGAAAAAAAAGACGACTGGAGTTCGACTTATGAATGAGTCATGAAACCCCAGAGATGCATAGTTCCGCAGATCGATGAGCTCACGAGCATGCCATCACCCCCAGCTAGATTCATTATCATCGCTAGCCTAGCGCCCTAGCTAGCTAGTCGTCATCGATCACGATCACCCAAGGCTCATCGTCGTCGATGATCCTTGGCGCCGCCGGCCCATCGAACAGGAACGGGTCCGGCGGGGGGAGCGGCTCGTCGTCCATCATCAGCTCACCACCTGCGTGCGGCTGCGCCGGTGGTGGAGGCAGGTGCTGCGCCATCGTATCCCTGTCATCAGCAGCCTGCGGCAACTCCGGTGGCGGAGGAGGAAGGTGCTGCTCCATCTCATCACCAGCGTGCTGCAGCACCGGCACCGCAGCTGGTTGTGCTTGTGCAGGCTGGTTCTGATCGTTGCTGCGCTTGCGCTTCTTGCGAATTTGTGCAGGCTGCTGCGGCCCCTTGCCCTTGCGGCGCCTCCTGGTCCTGAAAAGCTTGTACGCTGCCGGCGGTGCAGGATGGTCCTGCTTCTTGCGGATCTTGAGCACCTCGTGGTGCTTGTAGGCGTGCTCCGACTGGTTGAACGTAGGGCTCGCCCTCGGCCGGTATTCCGGCACCAGGCGGCCCTGCCTGTAGCGCACGCCGCACGCGTTGCACAGCGTGCTTTCGCCCGCCGGCCCCGTCCTCCACTGCAGGGTCCACGTGGTGCCGCAGTGCAGGCACCACTTCTCCGGCTTGTCTTTCTCGTTGCCCGGGGCCGGCGCGGGTTCCGCCGGAGGAGGAGGAGGCGGTGGAGACTTCTCCCGCCTGGGCGACGTCCTCCTCTGAAGGTACACGTCGACATCTATCATGGATTCCAGGATCGGGCTGTCCGGCGGGGACTCCGAGTCCTGGATCTCCTCTGGGGGCGGCTGCTCGAGCTCGGAGACGACCGTCGCCGGAGGAGGGAGGTGCACGTACACCTTCTCCGGGAGCGCCGCCCCGGGTGAGTCCGAGACCGGCTGGATCTCCTGTGAGGGCGGCACCGGTTGCTGGAGCTCGGAGACGACCGTCGTCGTTGCTGTCGCCGGATGGGGGAGGTACACCAGCTCCGGCAGCACCACCCCGGGTGTCCTGACCCGGATCCCACAGGCGTTGCAGAGCATGACCCGCCGGTCGGTCGGCCAAGTCCTCCACAGGGGCGTCTGGGTCGCGTCGCACAGCGCGCATGGCTTGTCCCTCTTCTTCGCTGTCCTCTTCCTGGTCTTCTTGGTCGGCGCCGGTTGGAGAACGGGCCCGAACTTGAAGCCCCACCGGTGGGACGGCGCGGCGCGAGGGACATGACTGCGTGGCTTGCGCTGGAATGCGGGGCAGTCAAAAGTGTGGGAGCTGCAAGGTTTCAAACCTCCCACGACGGACAGCGGAGCCACCCAAGGCGAGGATGAGCGGACGTTGTCGGGGCCCCCCTCCGGCCCCCGCTCCTCCTCGCCAGCACCATCACCGCCGGCCATGTCGCCGGTCGTCATGGTCGCCGCAGATCCCCCAGTTATCGGGCCTAATCCAGGCAGCTGTGGTTCGTCGGAGGCCGTCCTGGCCGTCTCCGGCGGCGGGGAGCGGCGCTCCTGCTCTCGCATCGCCATGGAAGGCAAGGGAGGCAGCCCTAGGCCCTAGCAGATCTTGGTGGCTTGGAGGCTGAGGCTGTGGGAATGGGAAAGAAATACTGGGTGGGAGGAGTGGTGCGGGCCTGCGGGGTTAGGTGGCAAGGGCAACATGAGTAGACTGCAGTCGAGGTGTGGTGTGGGACCACTTTCCTTCTCAGGTGCTCAACCAAGCACACCGTCCATTTGGCATGTCAGTCAGTCTTATTAATTTCTTTTCTTATAATATAATATAATATAATATAATATAATATAATATAATATAATATAATATAATATAATATAACATAACATAACATAACATAACTTGTATAAGGCTGTGAATTATATATGGCTGTATATATGATGATACAGACGAAACAAGTAGTTCATTATTACTTGCCAACAGATTTATGTGAGTCTTGCTGGAAAGTTAAGGCCCGTTTGGCGGTGCTCTAGCTTTTCTTTAGAAAGTAGCTTTTTCTTTGAAGCTAAAACCTCTAAAAAAGCATTTCATAAAATGGTTATTCTATTTATTGAGGAATGTTACACTAGTAGAGAACAGACCTTTGATCCTCGGCCAAAATGGGCTCTAGTCCTGGAATTTTTTGCCCCCGGGACTAGAAATACCTTTAGTCCCGGTTGGTGGCTCCAACCGGGACTAAAGGTCCCTGCCCAACGGCTACTGCGCCAGACAGAGGTGGCAGGGACCTTTAGTCCCGGTTGGAGCCACCAACCGGGACTAAAGGTATACTTTTACTCCCGGTTGGTGGCTCCAACCGGGAGTAAAGGTCTACTCCCGGGCCGTGGCTGCGCCCGGGGTTGGAAAGTTACCTTTAGTCCCGATTGGATCTATCAACCGGGACTAAATGTTCTCCCTTTATAAATCGGCCGTCTCCTCCTTCCTCCCCGAGCCCGAGCTCAGCACATTTTGAAGCTCACTGGTGTTCTTGCTTCCTCCCTCCCTCCATTGTTCCTCCATCCATTCTTCGATTCCTCCGTTGATTCTTCAGTTGTAAAGGTTACCAATCTCATACTCTCATTTTTTACCATTTTCTTATGCCATTTTATTCACTATATATATTTATGGTTCTTTATTGTGGTTTTTTTTCATTTGTAAGCAATTTGAGCTCAAAATCACTTTAAGCTTGCATATTTGCATGAAAGAAGGTTAAAAATATCATTGTTTAGAGATGTAGATAATTTTATAGTTTGTTAATTTTATTTGTTTATAAAAGAAGAAATTTATAGTGTATTAAAAAATGAGTATAGAGAGTAGATGGCAACTGCTTCCGGGTCCTCGGCCTCTCATGGGTTTTCAAAGCGACTTAGGCCGGGCCTTCCTCTCATTCCATGTGGCAAGTGTCATGATGAGACGAAGATTGTGATGGAGTACCGAGTGAAGAAGGAGGGTCCCAACAAGGATCGTATCTTCTACAAGTGTCCGGATCGCAATGTGAGTTATTTTATCGTATTTAATGATTATGGTTAGTTTATACCTATTTTCATGATGGTTGTGATTAAAGTTCTAATTTTTTGTTTTAATTTCAGTGGGATGGCAGTGGACGATGTTCAGGCTTCTACTGGGAGGAAGAGTATGTTGAACTCGTGCAAAAATATCTTGCACAACAGGCAGATACGGCGGCTAATGAGGCAGTGATCCAGCCGAAGAAGCCCAAAGATGTTGCACAATCGGGGGATCTGTCTGTTTTAGTTGAGATTGGTCGCGAAATCCTTGTGCTCCTGAAATGTATTTTAGCTTTAGTTCTTTTAGTGGTAGTTGAGATTGTCTACATTGTAGCGATGCTTTCATAAATTTGTATCTTTTGTGGTGGCACGCATGTTGTATAAATAATTAATTATGATCTAGATTTTAATATGATATTTATGTCATGTAATGCAGATGAGCCGTCATTGGATGTATAATGCTGATCGCCGCTCACAAGAGTTCATTGACGGCGTGCATTCTTTATTACGTGCGGCCGAGACAAACAAACGCGACGGTTTCATGTGCTGCCCATGTGCCATATGTAAGAATACAGTGGAATATCCTTGCTCAAGGACTCTTCATTCACACTTGTTCAAGTCGGGTTTCATGCCAAACTATATTTGTTGGACAAAGCACGGAGAAACCGGTGTTGTAATGGAAGAAGATGAAGAAGAAAAATGGGACGACAATGATATTATTCCTGATGGTGCGTGCCTCAATGATACTGCAATGGGAGAAGCTGAAGAAGAGGTAGCCGTAGAAGATGAGCCGGCTGATGATCTTTGTCAGGTCATTCGTGATGCACAAAGAGAATGTGAAAGTGAAAAGGAGAAGATCAAGTTCGAGCGGATGCTAGAAGATCACAAGAAATTGTTGTACCCAACTTGTGATGCAGGGCAGAAAAAGTTGGGAACCACACTAGAATTGCTGCAATGGAAGGCAAAGAATGGTGTATCTGACAAGGGATTTGGAGAGTTACTAAAAATCCAAAAGAAGATGCTTCCGAAGTACAATGAATTGCCCGCCACTACCTACGAAGCAAAACAAGTTATCTGTCCTATGGGGCTAGAAATAGAGAAGATACATGCATGTCCTAATGACTGCATCCTATACCATGGCAAAGAGTACGAGAAATTAGATGCATGCCCGGTATGCCATGCGTCGCGGTATAAGATCAGGCGAGATGACCCTGGTGATGTTGAGGGCGAACGTCCACGTAAGAAAATCCCTGCCAAGGTTATGTGGTATGCTCCTATAATACCACGCTTGAAACGTCTGTTCAGAAACAAAGAACATGCAAAATTGTTACGATGGCACAAAGAAGACCGTAAGGTAGACAATATGTTGAGACACCCTGCTGATGGGTCCCAGTGGAGAGCAATCGACAGAGAATTCCCGGAGTTTGCAAATGACGCAAGAAACTTAAGGTTTGCTTTAAGTACAGATGGTATCAATCCTTTTGGAGAGCAGAACAGTAGTCATAGCACTTGGCCTGTTACTCTAAGTATCTACAACATTCCTCCTTGGTTATGCATAAAGCGGAAGTTCATTATGATGCCTGTGCTCATCCAAGGCCCGAAGCAACCTGGCAATGACATCGATGTGTACCTGAGACCACTTATTGATGAACTTCTCATTTTGTGGAATAAAGAAGGTGTACGTGTGTGGGATGAGTACAAACAGGAACACTTTGATCTGCGAGCATTGTTGTTCGTAACAATCAATGATTGGCCTGCTCTAAGTAATCTTTCAGGACAGTCAAACAAGGGATATAATGCATGCACACACTGCTTCGGTGATATTAGAGGTGTATTCTTGAAAAAATGTCGAAAGGTCGTGTACCTTGGCCATCGTCGATTTCTTCCTGCAAATCACCCCGTAAGAAAGAAAGGTAAGCATTTTAAAGGGAAAGCAGACCACCTGACCAAGCCTCGCAACCGAACCGGTGAGGATGTACTCGATATGGTCAATGATGTGAAAGTCGTCTTTGGAAAAGGACATGGAAGCCAACCTATTCCGAAAGACGCTAACGGTCACGCACCCATGTGGAAGAAAAAGTCCATATTTTGGGACCTACCCTATTGGCAAGTCCTGGAGGTCCGTAGCTCGATCGACGTGATGCACCTAACGAAGAATCTTTGTGTGAACCTGCTAGGCTTTATGGGTGTGTATGGAAAGCCTAAGGACACATTTGAAGCACGACAGGACCTACGTTGTTTGAGAGAAAGAGACAACCTGCATCCAGAGAAGACAGATGATGGACGCCATTACTTACGTCCTGCTAGCTACACTTTAAGCAAAGAGGAGAAGGAAATCATGTTTGAATGCTTAAACAACATCAAGGTACCATCTGGATTCTCCTCGAATATAAAGGGTATTATAAATATTAGTTACATTATGTTTCATAATTCTAACAAAAAATAAAAAAAGTTAGGTTATCGATTTTTCCTATGTGCAATAAACAAAAATAAAATTCATATTTTTAACAAAATAATTTTATGCCTTTTATTTAATTTACTATGTATTTAATAAAAACTATTGCATTTCTATTGTATTTAACAAGACTATTCCTTAAAACAGGCGGGAAACGAAACTGCAGGCCACCTTTACTCCCGGGTGGGAAGCCCACCCGGGAGTAAAGGTGGGCTGCAGTTTCGTGGCCCGCCAAAAAAAGCCTTTACTCCCGGTGCGTGTTACCAACCGGGAGTAAAGGTATACCTTTACTCCCGGTTGGTAACACGCACCGGGAGTAAAGGTATACCTTTACTCCCGGTTGGTGGCTGGAACCGGGAGTAATTCTCCTCTGCTATATAACCTCCGGCGCCTGGCAGATCGATCCGCTCGTCTTCTTCCTCGTCGAACACCGCCGCCCTCTTCTCCTCGCACCGCGTCCGTTCGTCTTCCGTGACACCGGCGCCGCCGTCTTCTTCCTCGTGCGGCCTCCACCGCGCGCGCCCGTGCCCCTCCTCCGCGCCCGTGGCTCTCCACCGCGCCCTCCTCCGCGCCCGAGGCCCTCCACCGCGCCCTCGCCCTCCTCCGCGCCCGAGGCCCTCCACCGCGCCCTCCTCCGCGCCCGAGGCCCTCCACCGAGGACATAGATCAATGTTTGTTAACGAAATTTTATCCAAATATATTCATGTAGGGTTTTTTTTGAAGGATTTGTTGTAGGATATATAATGGTCAAATAGGAACTCAATTTTGATACCCAGTTTGTAAACTAAGCGTTTTTTAGTTTATCAAAAATATCACATGTTTCTTCATTTGTGAACTTTGAATATACAGATATAATATATTAATGTTGCTAAAGTAATATGAGCATTACATATTTTTTTCCGGGAAGACTATCTTCAAACTTTATATCATAGCATCAGAGATCGCCTGTAGAAGAAGAAAATAAATTCTTATCATTTCAGAAATAGTAATGGCTATATGAGCAATAAGACACATATACTTACATTTCATAATGACTTATACTTATATTATTAACATAGACTTTTCTCATATGATGAATGACTACATGGTTGACGTACTATATATTGGTTTTGTTTTTTGAAGCTAGATGGCCGACCCGAGAAATATGGATGAGGAGGAGTTGATGATGAATTTGATCAACACTGGCACTCAAGTTGCCGGCGATGATGGTGCTAAAAATAACGTGCAAGAGGATGTAGATGACGGGAGTCAGTACTTAGCTCTTGAACAAAATGAGCAACAACATATTGGCCAAGTATATATTTTTTATTATTAGCTATATATATATATTATCATATGTCTTATGTGTGCTCATGACATTAAAAATAATGTTTATGTTTTGTAGCCCTCTGGATCGACATCAACAACTACAACGAAGAGTAAAAATGTTCGAGGTCCCAAAAAGCCATTGGAGGGTCGCTTCATCATCTCGGAGTTCAATGTGGATACAGGAGAACCGGGGGGGCCGAATAAAATGAAATTTGTGCACCACTGTGGTTACCTTGTACGGGACCGGCTCCCGATTAGTACCCGTGAATGGAAGAAGAAGACCAATGCTCCTCATATCAGTTTTGTCTCCGATCGTGACAAGGCGTTAATTTGGAATGATGTCTTGGTACATTTCACGCTCCAAACAGATGATTATGATGATATAATAGATGGTGATGAATTGAAGGAGCGAGTTAGGGATTGGGCAATGAAGAAGATGGCCACCCAGTTTCAGACTTGGAAGAAACACCTATACACGACGTATGTCAAGAAGAACATAGCACCAGATTTTACTGTCCCAGGCCCGATCTCAAAGCAGAGGCCCTATTGGGATGAGTTTGTACAGTACAAGACTTCGGAAGAGGGTGTGAGTCGAGTGATAAAGAACCAACGTAATGCCCAACAGAAGACATACCACCATACCTTGGGATCAGGTGGCTACCCGACTGCCATTAAGAAGTGGAACAAAATGGAAGCAGACCTTCTTGCCAAGGGTATCAGACCAGAATCACTCGAGTGGGGAGAACGTGCAAAGAATTGGTTTTTCGCTCATGGGGGAACACTAGACCAGGAGACAGGGAAGTGCGTTTATGGCGCAAGACTGCAAGAAGCAGCAGAAAGATTGTTTTATGCTCAGAGAGCTACTGCTAGTGGTGCGTTCAGGCCCAACAGAGATAAGGATGAGCTGACATACGCCATCGGGACTATTGAACATGGTGGCCGAACTAGAGGCAAAGGAAGTGTCTCGTGGGAGCATGGATTCCCTCAGGACAGACCTTCCTACAGAAGTCGCCAGAGAAAGAAGGAAGAAGAGGCACAACGGCTCCAGAGGTTGGAGGAAGCGGTGCGTGAAGCACTGGAGCGGGAAAAAAACCTTGAAGCGAGAATGCAGGAGGAAATCAAAAGGCAAGTGCAAATAGCAGTGAGTGCAAGCAAGCAGGCATCAGAGCCAGGAATCAACATTAGCCAATCTGTTCAGTTGAAAAGCAGCTGCGCTTCCACGGAGATACCAAATCAAGGGGACACAGGACTGCACTTCCCTGTGGATGACGTCACTGAACCTTGTACAACGTGTGAGCTACACATTCCGAAGGAGAATTCCACAATCAAGGTGGCTATCGGTCTTGTTAATCCTATCGACCGAACCAAGACACCAAGGATTCATGGGAATATAATCCAAGAAGGATATGCCACCATCTCGGTAGATAAAGCTGAAAAAGGTTTTAGTGATTTGCCTCTTGATATTCCTGGAGGTGATGGTGAGAAGACTCTAGGAGAAGCGGAGAAGACATTCATTCTATGGCGCAAGCGCTACATCATCATTCCAGGGATGTCGGCTCCACCTCCTCCTGAACTACCTCACCATAGGTACGTGCGGATGAAAACACTACATCATTAATTTGTATTGGCTTAAATAATTAACAATCTGCTCATAATAATATGTCATTCCTTTTTTTGTAGCAGATCCTCCCCCAACCTAAATCCAATTGTTCAATCGCCAGATCATCATAGTGCTCTGTACGATGACATTATGTTGGAAGACGAGGCTGCATCCACACCCTCTACAAGGAGGTCTCCAACGCCGCAGCCGCCACCTCCAAGGAGGTCTCCAACGCCGCTGCCAACACCTCCAAGGAGGTCTCCAACGCCTCCCCCGCCCCCGCCTACCAAGAAGCCTAGCAAGAGGCCAGCCCCTCAAACGAAGAACCAGTCCCCGCCTGCAAAGAAAGCCACCGTGAAACCAAGGGCTATTCCCAAAATAATATCTGAAGAGAAGGAAGAAGGAACTGATGCATATAAAAAAGACATGTCTAGATTCTATGATAAACTTAAAATGAATCAAGAAGCAAGGAGAAACCCAGAGAAACTGTACTTCTTCGTAGCTCCGGATATTTTAAGAAAAAAGGTGACTTCTTACCAGCATCAACAGCGGGAATCTCGTAAGCCATCCAAATCAACGTTATCAGACTATGACCGCACTCTCACCAAGTCAATTGAGGCGGCACAGAAAAAGAAGCGGGCAGGGAAAGGAGTTGCCCAACTCGGACAACAAGCGCACCAATCAATCCCCCCGCTAGTTGTTGGTAATGAATATGGTTCGAATTTAGGATTAATGCATCAGGCAAACATACCTCCGGATGTCGATTTGGATCACCTTGGTGAATTTCTTGATGAGACTGGTCTCGACCTTTACCAGATGTTTGGTGATGGAAACATTGAGAGTGCGGCGGAGGTTGATATTTGGAAGAAAAAATTTGTACTAGGCCAGAGTCTATACAACCCTCAAGCCTTATCTGATCTGGGGACGCAAATGTACCTGCTAAACAAGTGGTACATGCAGGCGTCTACCAGTGGAGACTTCTGCGTTGGTGTCAGAATTAGAGACGAACATTGGTTTCGTGGCGATGATGTTATGTATGTTGACTTTGCAGAATTTCATCAACTATGCCACCTGACCTCTCTGGACAAAGTTATCATTAGCTGCTATTGCCTGTAAGTAATAATTCTTTCGATCTATTATTAAACTCATCATATGTGTGTATATGCATATAAATTATCCTAACAAGTACTATATATATGCAGATTTACAATGACAGAGCTCAGAAAGGAAGGATGCAATGAAATTGGTTTTGTTGATCCCCATATAGTATTCAAAGACCCAATTACTCCAATGACTAATTGGAAGTCTGAGTCAGAGAGTAACCTCATGAACTTCTTAGTGAACCAACGCCACAAGAAGGATATACTCTTTCCCTATAACTTCAAGTGAGTGTTAATCATGTCGATCATAGCCTTAATGGCTCATATGTTGATTCTAGTTAATTAATGAGTGTTATGCGTTATATCCTATAAACATATGCAGCAATCACTGGATATTGATGGACATCGATCTGGTGAAAAGTCACTTGATAATCTATGACTCGATGAGAAAACCACAACAAGACTACCAAGATATGATAGATATTATCCAGAGGTAATTTCGGGATCTCTAGCAACTATATATACACACAAACATGATGATTAACTATATCTAATGATGTGGCAAATTTTTTATTGGGCAGTGTTTGGAAAACCTTTATTGAGAAGCAACACATGGAAAAATGCAAAGCGCCACTGAATGTAATCCCATTGAAAGTAAGTCCCCTGAATCGCATCATCTTTATTAATTAAACATATAGCTTTCACCGGATCACCAGATTGGATGACAAATCTTTTTCTCGTAAAGTGGTGTCTGAGGCAGGAACAGGGGAACAACTACTGTGGTTACTATGTTTGCAAGTTTATCAAGGTGGTCTCCCAAAGAACTCCTACAGAGAGACTCAAAGTACGTTAAAAATACACTATATATTCATTTAATTATTATTATTGATTGTGTTACTATGTCTTTATATATATATGTACATATATTAATTTATTTTCCTTTAATTCAAACCTGTAGACTCGATGGTTGGAGGAAAAGGTCATACGGCAAGACCAAATCAAAGCAATTCAAGAGTCTATAGCCGGATTTTTTAATGAGCAGGTCATCGATTCCAAGGGCGAGTTCTACTTCGACCCAACACTGCCATTGAAGCCAAGCTAGAGGATGAGAAGAAACTCGTTATGTCACAACAACTATAATGCAATCTTTTGTAATATATGCACATGAAATAATATAATGTAAAATACACATATGCATGCATGCATGTAAATATATATATGATGCATGCATATATATATATATATATATATATATATATATATATATATATATATATATATATATATATATATATATATATATATATATATATATATATATATATATATATATATATATATATATATATATATATATATATATATATATATATATATATATATATATATGCTTGAATTGTGTGATTTAATACGTTCATTGTGCTTGAACCGAAACATACTATATGCGCGTATAAATGTATAATTAGCAGCGTACAATACGACTTCGAAAACCTATTTTGAAAAGAAAACAAAAAATGAAAAGAAAAGAAAAAAAACCTTTAGTCCCGGTTCGTATTACCAACCGGGACTAAAGGTGCTGGCCATCGTGGCATGTCAGGAGGCACATTTAGTCCCGGTTGGTGTTACCCACCGGGACTAAAGGTCCTCCTTTAGTCCCGGTTCCTCACCCGGGACTAAAGGACCCCCCTTTAGTCCCGGATGCTTGCTCCCGGGTGGGGAACCGGGACTAGAGGGGGTTCCCCACCGGGAGTAAAGCCCGTCTCTGTACTAGTGTTACTCCCTCCGTTCTAAATTATAAGATGTTTTGGGTTTTTCTAGATATATTATTTTTACTATGTATCTAGACATAATGTCTGTCTAAGTGCATCGCAAAACTTACATATATCTAGAAAGATCAAAATATCTCTTAGTTTGGAATTGAGGAAGTAGAAGATATCAAATGTCTAAAATATCCCTGTCTGTTTAACTTGTACACATGATCATTGAGTGGCATGTTTCCTGTAACTTGCACGAATTTGATGACTACTTCTATATATCTGCGTGTGGGTAGGGCAATGCTACATTGATTTTCCATGGTGCCACTGCACCTGGGTGAAGATTTTTTCCTATTGGTACCTTGAAATTTTGCCATACAATTCTTCTGGTCTTTTGGTGAGTTATAGAGTATAATGTAATAGGGTAATATTGGTATCAGCTTTGCCCCTAAGCATGAATACCATGGATGAGGAACGAAAAGCACGTTTCCATGACTTTGGTTGGCTAGGAAAATTTGACTATGGCTTCTCCGGTTTTGGCTTTACAAATCCTTTCCTCCATGTACGTTTGATATCTCCATGTCTGTAGGAGGCTTCTATGGAAGCTTATTGGAAGACAAGGTTTTTTTTGTATAATTAAAATTTGTAGTTTATATTAGTATTCATGAACTGGTTGCTCCTTATACTAACGCAAAAGTTTCTACGTGACGAGTCGCGCGGACGCGGACGGCTCGACCCTCTTGCTGCTCCTCCTCCTCCTGGTCTCTCGCGCTCTCGACGTTGCTCCTGCGTGGGGGCGACGGCGACCACCACCTCGCCCTCCTGGCGGCCACGACGGGGTTCGCGCTCGCCGCCGCACGGCTCCACGACACTCGGCCATGCACCCCACGCTCATTGTGGCCTTCGTGCAGTGGTTCATCAGCGAGGGCGACGGTGAGGAACAACAGCGGGACAAGAAGGGGATGGCGGGGCTAGGCGGTTGAGGGGGACCACTACGAGGGGGAGTTCCATGGGAGGGGAGGAAGACGACGCACATTGCGGGGAGGAAGAAGGCATGCGCGAGCCAGGGTCACGCGCTATGGTCGTGGCTTAGCGTCCTCCTATACTAAACCTGTATATTCTTGACGTATGTGCCATTGCTTAATGCAGTTATAGATTGTTGGTGTCCACCCGTCGCGTAATGAATTTGTAGAATGTTGTTTCATCATACAAACATCGATCTCAGTGCCACTATCGCTACCGTCCTCATCATGAATGGGCATTTTCAGTACGGCCTAGCATTCGTGTATCCACTCCCTCCCCAATCATGTTCCTATGGTCCACACCCCACACCACCCATGTCAAAAACTAATTCTACAATGTCGCTCATTGGCCAAACTTACCCACCAACATTGCCTAAGACTTAGCAATCGTATGGCTACTCTTAGAGTAGGCACTAAACATCAAACCGACTTAGGTTGTCGATATCAAGCTTCTTGTAGTGTCACCAAGGATGGGTTGTCAAGGTACGTCTCATTGTAGGGATGGGATCCACCTTCAGTACCTAGATCTGGTCCACAATTGCCATGGTTGCCTGTACGATGAAGCCACTACTCTACACCAAGGTTCATCAAGTATCAAATGCTTTGAATGCCCATTTCTCCTAACTTATACTTGCAAAATCAGATTGATGCTTAGCTAAATAGGCAACCAAACTTTCATTGATCTAAAAAGACTGAAGATAATTGCCTATAGTTTTCATTCTTAATATTTGCAATTAGCCATTTACACTCTAGGATGGATCCTCCTCCTCCTCCCCTGGCACATCACCTCTCCACAGTCACCCACCAACATCCACGTTGGACCCAATGGCCATCTTCGAGGTCATGTCATCCGCATGGTTGGACACTACCCAAGACCTCCTCTTGGAGCTCTAGCCTAACGAAGTTATTCCAAGTCTAAGCACTGGTGGAATGACACCTCTACTTCACCTGGTTTTGACAAGACGGGCTCCAAGTTCTCACCTGCCTATTATGATCATATGTGGTGGCTTTCCCCGGTAGATGATAGGCAAGACCCCCATGGAAGTTAGCTGCTAGCTTGTTCAAGTCTAGCATTGCCCTAAGGCCTGCTAGCATCTCTAGTTGGGCTGTCCACCAATGGAAACTTCTCTGAGATACACCATTATCGCTAAGTGAAGGTGCGTGGTCTATATGCGGTGGCTTGAAGTTATTAGTCAGGGCTGAAGAAGGAGGACTCCAAGGGGGTCACAATGCCCAATGTTGGTGGATCTTCATGGAAAGTGCTTTCATAGCTTCTCACTGATGCATAGAGCATTCGAGTGCTATCATAACATGTGCTGCTTTCAATATTAGAGATCAAGCAATCGCTCCTATGGGTACCCTACCCATGCTGTTACACCATTGCACTCATTATGCATAACTTTTATACACTATATTTTCCTATTATCATATGAAAGGAATGCCATCAACAATTTTATATTTGAAATATATGCATTTGGAATATTGTATGAGCTTTGTGCTTTGTGTGATTTTTATAGGTTATTGGAGCAAAGCACACCACATGAGATTACATGGATCAAACACATATTTCATTTCGTAAAATATATATTGGAAGACCAAGTCAGAATAAAGCTAACCATATTCTCACTAGGCCTAATATGGAGAAATTAGAAAGCAGAATGGATTACTCTATGTTTGGAAGCTTCAAGACAAAAATTGAACAAGGTCTCACCAATCTTGGAAGGTTTTACATGGAGTCACGTCATTATACTTATAATTAGAAAAGTGAGGAGAAGATGGAATTATTCACAACATTCTTGGAGGATTTTGGTCAGTTGGACCTAGAAATACATCAAATTAAGAAAAGAGAACACAAGATTTGGAAGGAAGTGGGAAGACTCGTTTGGGTTGTAGCTGCATAACCTAGTAGGACCCACTTAATTATGAGACAATTTTGCCAATCATTTCTCCATCAATATCCTAATGCATAAATATGTTTTTGGTGCCCAAAATGATCAAATAAGTGATGCTTCCTGTTGAGATTTCAACAAGAGAAAATATATCTAGATAGAGAGATAAGGGCCAAGCAAAGTTATCTAGTTCTACATATTCTTCTTGTTCTAGTTGCTAGCTAGAGGGATTTTATAAAAGCCTCTAATTAGAAGATCTTCATCGGAGTTCTCGAGCCTTGTATCATAAGACACGTAAGGTATGATCATGGTGGAGGTATTATGGTATTAATTCTGTTCTTGTTTATTAGTTGATTAGCGATCCTTTGGCTCTAATTATTCTTTCATCTTAGTTGAGTGTTCTAATTCTACGTCTAATCTTAAGTTAAATTATTTAGACCACTCTTAATGCTTAATGAGTATAGGAAATGATCTTTGAGAGGTAGAATAGAGGGTTGTGGTTTAAACTTCAAAGAGGGTTTTCAATATCATGCTTGATTTCTTTTATTGTTGGCTACATATCTACAACTTTTTTGAGATATCTACGTAGTTGTTTACCTCTATATTTTGTGTGATGCTTACTTCTGCTAGGGCTCTCTAATTAGATTCTAATAGGCCCTCAACTTACACATTCTAATTAGGACATTCATGTTGATATAACTAATCTCTAATTAGTTGTTTATCTATTTGGCTTGGTCTTATATATATCTATTTACTAGTTATATTCTTATTAGTTTTTCTAATCATGGACTAATGTTAATCTAATAACATCAAATGAGTATTTATAAACTTTTATTCCATCCCAATATCCATTTGTTTAAATTTTTATCCGATGTTTGTTTTTACCACCATTATCATATATTATCTTTGCGCTTCTTGATTATAGTTGATCCTTTGAGTTAGATAAAAACCAGTAGTTGGTATGTTGTTGATCCTTGAGTTCAATGTAAACCCTAGATTACTCTTGGGGAAAAGCTACAATTACCATGTGAGCTTGCAATATAAGAATTGCAATATTGCAAGGTATTAACATGCACATGACCCTCTCACCCTGGTCGGCTTCATGTCGGTGTGGAATTGCATCTCACTGCCTCTTGCTATTGAAATAGCATGGATCTAGGCTGCATTCATGTTGGTTGAGATTGGTGAGGTGGTGCAAGCTAAGGCAAATGCCGGTGGGCCTTAGTGGTGTAATTAGGGATGATGTTCCCAAAAGCTGACAAAAATATTCCTGCATCTAAAAGTTGTTCCCTAGTGGCACAGTTGCATGCTTGGTGAGCATTTGAGAAAGATTGGCACCCAAGTCCAAGCGGCTTGGCCTTGTCGTCTAGGTTGCCCAGCTTATGTTACACACCTCTGCTCTTCGATTGATCTATGCCCATTATTATTTGGTTCCAAATAAATTGCTGGTCAAGAAGTTAGTTACTTGATTTTAGTTCCAATGGTGGTCCCTTCAATATCTAATGTTCACTTCCTTTAGTCTAGTTGATGAAACCAACCTAGATCCAATGCTTTTCATGCTCTTACATGTGTTTCTATGCACGGAGGTCAAAGGTACAAGGCGGGTCTACCATGGTGCGATCAGGCGACCAGCCTTAAGAGGTCCAACAACTAGGGATTTGACCCCAATTTGTTTTACTTTCTTCTAGAATGTCCATGTACAAATTTTACAAATTTTAGGAACTTTGTTAGTTCAGCTAAAGTATGTATAGAATCTTAGTGCATGTCCCATTTATTGCCAAGAAGTTAGCAGTCGAGACAGTGTTCAACAACCTACAATAGATAGCATGAGTATCTTCATTAGCCTTAAGAGCCTTGATTTCCTTGTATTATTTCTTAGGAGTCATTTATTTTGCACAAAAATCTTCTTCATCGTCATCAGATGAGGGAAGTGTCATTGCTTACATCTCTAACTTGGCCATAAGGAACTTGTGTGGTGACATAGAGAACAAGCTCTTCTTTAGGCACCAATGGTGAAGCCTTTGCTTATTCATTACTTGAAGTTGAGATTATGTCTTCAACACTTATCCAGTATTGAATTGTGCTGTAAGGCTCTTCCTTCTTCTCATTCTACTGCCCTTCTTGGCCACCTTCATAGCTTCACCTAAAGAACTTAAAGCTTGTTTCCTTTGATCTTGGCCTTGAAGCCAATTTTGTGTTGGTGGTAACATGATTGGTCACTTGCTCAAGATGCATGCAGATCTTCCTTTGTAGGCTCATCACTTTCCTCATCTTCTTCATCATTGCTTGATCTTGAGCTTTCTTTCTCATGCAAGATCTTGTTCTTGCAAGTGTGCTTGAGTGCTTGAAGTTTTTGGTAGCAAAGGCGATGCTCTCTTGCTTCTTGGCCCAAATACCCACTTGAAACTGATCACGAGCAATGATTTTATTGCTAATTTCATTGGGTGTCACCTTATTAAGATCTTTCTTATGTAGGATGGATATCATCAAGTTGCATACTATCTTCCATAGAAATGGGACTATCTTACTCATGTACTCACATTGCCCATTTCATTCAAACCTAGACCATTAATCTCATCAACAAGAATATGAGAACATGTCATGAACATTTTCATTGTCAAGTTGCTTGAAGCTATCGAGTATCTAATGAACAAAAACATCATAATTTTCCTATTGCTCATCCTTTGTGCCACCATGATTCTCATTTGTAGTCTTCCCTATCCCATAAGCATTTTCACAAGCAAATACACGGTTGAAAACATTATCACGAAAGGAAAGTGAAATAAAATTCTTAGCAATTGAATCTAATTTCCTCTGCTCTTTGGTATCGATAATTTTTCTTTCCATCTCCAAAAGGAGCTAAACATCAAGCCCATTTTCTTGAAGAAAGTTTTCGCAAGCATTTTACAATATGGAAAAACCTTCACCATGCATCTTAAATCATTAGACAGTGAAGCCTACCCGGTCAATTCAGATAATATGAGTGAAGATTGACTATGGATCAACCCTACCTAGCCCACGACTCTTACTAGATAGGGTCTGGGTAACTAAACACAAATCCAAAAAAATTTGCTCGGCCCAATCCTAGCTAGATGTGTTTATTTTAATGATTTTCATAATAGAAAAAGTGGGCTGCCTGACTCAAAAAGGGTATCCTGACAAAGTCTGTTGGATGGCAATTGGCATGAATTTTTAAGACATGTGACAAAGATTTAAATTTGAAGCACCTGAACTTGAAGCGCTTGAGTGCCGAAACACTCGGAGTTAGGCTTAAAGCAGTCGGGCAGAAGAGCAATAGAAGGTAGCTTAAATATGAATTACTTAGGGGCTTGTATGGGTGTGGGGGGGAGGGCGGGGGGGGGGGGATACATGGGCCACCCTAGATGTCACCAAGGAAGGCTTATCCAGCAGATGGAGATAAGTAGGACTCATCCTAGTTATCCAATCATGTGCTACAAGGAAAGGCTATGATTAAATATGCATATGAATACGAGAGACCTTATTGTTTGACATGTGATAATTCAAAGTCTAGTTAACCAGTGTCTTGAAGTGCATGTTATTCTCTTAGGAATGTAACAATATACAGTTTCACATGCGAATTTTGAGATAAATCGGAGAGATGTTCATAACTAATTGAGGCTGTCCAAAATGCTAAATGATCACAGTATAGAACAACCATAATCTTTTATCCTAATCTGAAATTGAATAATTCAATCTATATATAGAGCCTCCTGGAGTACATGCTAGTAAAAATGGAACATACATCACTTCTTATTCTTCAACTTTTGCCAAGTTTAAATTAACTTGAGAGTTGTTTACTAATAATTTGAAGGCCAAAGAAAAGAAAACTGAGTAGAATGCATTTTTATGCACTTTGGCTAACAAGCCAACAGCAACAACCGCTGGTGTGAAACCCATGGGCACGGTGCTATATGCTTTGCAAAAAAAGTGGCGTGTCACACAAGCACCACTGTTTTAATAGATGACGCCAAAGTATATGGCATCATGACGTATATTCTTGCTTTCTTTAGCACCATATATATCCTTTTGCATTGTACTTCTACAAGGGATCTAATGCTGTAATAAAAAACATTTGTGGGTTAAAATGTCAAAATCTTATAAAAAAGGGGGTCTAAAAGCCAAAACTTGCAACGTTGGATGCTGTAGCGATTGCACTGGATCCAAGTCCAGCATGCAGCCTTGGCGTGCATCACCGCGTTGCAAGCATTAGTGTTGTCCGGCCGCCTGCCGAATCGGAAATTCGGAAGCCGTTCGCCCAGAAAAAAATAACACGGGAGTTGACAGTGGTTTGGCGTGACGACATGTTGTATCTCTAGCACCAGGCTTTCCATCTCCAACCGAACGCCAGCAAGATTTTTTTTCCTTAATGAACAGCCTGTGGTCCTGATCTTATTGTTTTGTCACAGAAAAAAAACAAATACCTTTATATCTTCCTCTTATTTTTGTTGCAGTAAAAAGAAATTAAAAGAAGGCGATTTACATCAAGCCCATTTTGCTGAAGACAAGTTTTCACAAGCATTTTACAATGTGTAAAACCCTTACCATCAAAGTGCGGATCGGCGGATCCGTAGCATGATCCATCCCTTCACCATACATCTTAAATGATTAGGCATTGAAACCTACCCAATTTTATTCAAATAAGCTGGGTGAAGACTTTGGCTCAGTCCCCGCGGGACCATGATACTAGATAGGGCCTGGGTAACTAAACACAAATATAAGGGCGTGGCTAGCACCCGGACGTGCGGACACCTACGGCTATTGGCCTGTCTGCCCGCCTGCTGTGCCTGCATGCCCGCCTGCTACGCCTGCTCACTCGCCTGCCTGCCCGCCTGCTCACCCGCCCGCGCCGCTCCATGGGGACTGCCCGCGCCCCCCTCGCTCCCCGCGTGCACGTGGTGACCGCCTACGCCTGCACCCGCTTCCTACGTCTGCTCATGAAACACTTGCAACATGAAGCACTTGCTGCAACATAGTCTGAAACAAATGAAACATTTGAAATATATGCTTGCAACATATGCGTATAGCCACTGCAACTTATGCAACATCTAGAAAAAAGACTTGCAACATACGTCTGAAACAACTGAAATATTTGAAACAAACAATTACAACATATGTGTATATCCATTGTAACATATGTAACACCAGATCTAGTTTTGCAACGTCCTGATGAACGGTCCGTCCATCCGGATGGACTCCCTCAACCAAGCATTATCACAATACTAATTCTTTGGCCCGATCTATGTATTTATTTTAACTATTTTCAACTACAAAAAGTGGGCAGCCCGACTCGAAAAGGATAGCCTGACATAGCCTGTTGGGTGGCCATTATTTTTGAAGACACATGCCGAAGAACTGAAGCACCTGGACTTGAAGTGCTCGAGTGCGGAAGCACTTGGAGTCAGGATAAAACCGGTCGGGCAGAGAAGCAATAGAAGGTAGCTTAAACGCGAAGGACTTAGGGGCTTCTATGGGGGATATGGGCCCTAGATATATCACCAAGGAAGGCTTATCCAGCAGATAGAGATAAGTAGAACTCTTCCTTAGATATACGCATATGAATATGTGAGACCTTATTGTTTGACATGTGATAGTTCAAAGTCTAGCTAACCAGTTTCTTGAAGTGCATGCTATAGTACGTCTTAGGAAGTAATAGTATACAGTTTCACATGCCAATTTTGAGACAAATCGGAGAGATCAATGTTGATAACTAATTGAGGTTGTCCAAAATGCTAAATGATCACAGTATAGAGAACAACCATATATAACCTTTTAGCCTAATTTGAAAATGAATAGTTCAATCTATAGAGCCTATTAGAGTAGATGCTAGTAAAAATAATGGAACATACACTTCTTATTCTTCAACTTTGCCAAGTTTAAATTAAATTGAGAGCCATTTATTAATTTAATTTGAGGGCCAAAGAAAACATTGTTATATGCTTTGCAAAAAGTGGCGTCTCAAGCCACACAAGCACCACTGTTTTAATAGATGACGCCAAAGTATATGGCACCATGACGTATATTCTACGTTCTTAGCACCATATATATCCTTTTCGTTGTACAAAGGATCTAATGCTAAAATAAAAACTTTTATGGGTTAAAATATAAAAATCTTATAAAAAAAGAGGGTCTAAAAGCCAAAAATTGCATCGTTGGATGCTGTAGTGATTGCACTGGATCCGAGTCCAGCATGCAGCCTTGGCGTGCTTCCTCGGCCGCCTGCCGAATCGGGGAGTTGACCATGGTTTGGTCACGACATGTTTGTATAGCATCAGGCTTTCCATCTCCAACCGAACGCCAGCAGGATTTGTTTTTCTTAATTAATGAACAGCCTGTAGTCCTGATCGTATAATTATTTTGTGTTACGAAAACAAAACTTTATATCTTCGGAGCCGTTCGGCTGTGCTGATAAGCCGGCTGAAAAACACCGTTGGCTGATTTGTTGTGAGAGAAAAATATTGTTCCGACTGAAAAAACAAGTTGAAAAAGATGGATTATAAGCCGAATGAACAGGGCCGTAAAGCTAGCGCTATGTATATCCGTATGCTGTAGAAGTGACGAACAATTTATTTATATATGTGCATACCAATGGGTTTAGAAGTCTCTTGTTGGAAAGTTAGCAGAGGCTTCTATAGGAGCTTACTGAAGCAAAATTGCGCTTTTCAGTATTGAGGCTCGTGGCTTAATTTTTTTTTTTCTCGAATACATAAAAGATTTGTGCATCTTTATATTAAGATCGAAAAATAGTGAAAGTTACAACGATGTGCCACGAACATGGCACACTAGGGGGTTAATGTTATACAATCCGCTCTGCTCTTCCTAGCAGAAGGAGATCATGGCTATTATATACTCGCTTATCATGCTACCTAGCCAACATCGCAACTAGGCGCGCTGGCTTGCGCGGCGCCTCACCCGCTCTCCTTGTGAGTCAAGGAAGAGCTGTCTCATTGCCTCATCATACGAGGGGTTGATCTGGTCGACGAAGATGCTATTGTAGACGTTCTTAGCTGTCATGGGTGGCTTAATTATGTTCATGTGAGGGTTCATTACCGAACTAACATGTAGATTGTTGGATTTTGCATATGGTTCCTTAACACAATTATATATATATAGATTGTTATTGGTATCCATCTATCATATAACGAACTTGAAAATTGTTGGTTTGTGGCCATTGCTTAACACGCGTGTTTGCATATTGTCATTATATGGCCATTACTCGATGGGTTTGCGCAGATTGTTGGTTTGCGACCGTTACTTGATTCGTCTGGATTAATGGTTTTGCATCTGTTGCAATGACTGATTAATGAATTTGCTATTTTTGGTTTCTATATAACAAACTTGTAGACGGTTGATTTGGGGCAATGCATTGATATTGTTGGTTTATTTCTATCTATTGGTTAACAAATTTGTAGTTTGTTGTTTTTCTCATTTACCATGGGGAAGTTGTAGCTTGTCGGTCTACGCCTTTTTTCTCGTTTATTTGCACAATCGATTTGCACTCTGCCTCAACGAAACTGTTGTTTGTTGATTTCCATCTCTTGGTTAATGAATTTGTAGTTTCTTCATCTCCTCTTTATCTTGAATAGCTTGTAACTTGATAGTTTGGGCATTTTACCGTTTCAAAATGGGTTTTCACCTTATCTTCTCAAATTGTAGGATATATCGGTGTGGGCCGCTTGCGTGCCCTAGGTTGGACTCCAACAATAAGTCAATAACCATTAGTCACCGTATACAAGGCTTATGAAGCATTACCTCACCGTAAGACAGGTCGTGGTGGTCTGCTGTGGCTGAAACTTATTTATGCATAGTTTTTCTTGGGATCTGTCTGAGCCTCTGAGGTGATGTAATATGTGGAGTAAGGCGAAAGCATGCAATGCAATGGGAATTCGAAGACTCTTTTGTTCATCCTCTTGTTTTGCTGTACTTTCTTCATTTATTTATATTACGAATTTTCTGTGTGGGATGTAGTAGTGCCAATTCTCGTTCGTTGCGGTTGGCATGCGTAACCTTGTAGAGTGAATTTCTAGATCGTTACAAGCTGCTTTTGATGTGATATAGCTAGCTAGGCTGATTATCATTACACATTATATATATATATATATATATATATATATATATATATATATATATATATATATATATATATATATATATATATATATATATATATATATATATATATATATATATATATATATATATGCAAATCACTATACTGACATCTGATCTGACCCTCAAAGTCAAGAAAGTTTCGAAATTTTATGACTCTGACAAGGGTATATGTATCCAGTTGCATCTTGTGGCTTGTCGATCTTTGCTTGGGCACATATTGGAGAACATGAGATGTACTTCTCATGATGATCTCCGAAAATGAAAATGAAACTGAACCGATTCATGTGAACTTCTCTAATTTTTGGCCTACACATGAACTGTGAATAGTTTGAAGCCTGTTTGCATCGTCGGTAGCAATCAAATCGCTCAGCATTACAATTTTGGTATGGACTTCAACCGGTAACAAGCGTGCAGGTGTGGCATAGTATGTATATATATGGCAAGAGGAGCAATGCACTGCTAGATGGAGTTGAAGACTGGGAGAGGTAGTTTCCTGATTCAAAAAAACATAGCAAGGATTGTCCATTGTTCACAATGCATGGTAATCTCCAACCCTATAGAGAACACAGAATAGGTAGGTCAATCTCAGTCTCTTGTCAGTAGCCAGTACTGCATCTACACAACATTTTGCCCACTTTGGCTCTCTCTGTACATGACAAGGCTGCTGGAGTTCCACCTGTCTGTGATTGATTGAGTCATGAAATTAAACCCTGAGATGCAAATTTCTCAGACAAGCACGAATGCTATACTGCATACCATCACGCCATTGATTATTAGGTCAGTTTAGATTGTTATCGCGAGGCTAGGTAGCTAGCTAATCGGCGTCGTCGTCGTCGTTGGTCGTCGTCGTCGATCAGCAGCGGCGCCGACGGCCCCTCGAACAGAAACTGGTCCAGCGAGCTTGGATCCCCATCTGCAGGTCACCACCAACGCCGTACATGATGTGCGTCTCCGGCGACCCGTCGATGGCGTCGAGAAGCAACTGATCCAGCGGGATCATCGGCTCGGCCATCGGCAGCTCATCACCACCAGCGTGCGCCTGCGCCGGTGGCGGAGGCAGGTGCTGCTCCATGCCATCACCAGCGCCCGGTTCTGGAGGCTGGTGCTGCTGCTCTTTGCCCCTGTGCTTCTTCTGGCGAAGCTGGAGCACCTCGCGGTGCTTGCAGGCGTGCTCGGACGGCTCGAAATTAGGGCTCGCCGCCGGGCGGTATTCCTGCAGAAGGCGGCCCTGGCTGTAGCGCACGCCGCACGCGTTGCACAGCGTGCTGGGGCCCGTCGGCCCCATCCTCCACTGCGGGGTCGACGCGGACTTGCAGTGGTGGCACTGCTTCGACGACTTCCGAGGATGCCACGGCTTCCTCTTCCTCTTCTGTTTCTTCTCCTCCGGGGCCGTCGCCGGCGCCGGAGATGGAGACTTCTCCCGCCTGGGACTGGGAGACGGCACCTTCAGCCGGTACGCATTTGAGATCCAGGCCTCTGAGATCCAGCCGTCCGCCGGAGACTCGGCGGAGATGACCGTCGCCGGCGGGGGGAGGTGCACGTGCACCGGCTCCGGCAGCGCCTCGGCCGGCCTGAGCCGGATCCTGCAGGCGTTGCAGAGCGCGCCCTGCCCCATCGGATGGATCCTCCACTGTGGCGTCTCGGTGGCGCCGCACTGCACGCACTGCTTCTCCCTCTTCGCTGCAGCAGGCATGTTCTCTGGAGTCTGGACAGGGAGGAGCACTCACCTTCTCGTCCTGCATCATGCTCGACAGCGGTGTCGGATCGAGGAGCAGCCCCCAAGGCGTGCCGATGAGGACTAACTCGCCGAAGGGACCCTCCACCCCCATCACCTCCTCCTCGTCGCCAGCACCGCCGGTCACCATGGTCGCCGCATCAGATCGGCCGGTTGCTGGGTCTAGGCCAGGCAGTTGCGGCTGTGGCTCGTCGGAGGCCATCGTCACCGTCTCCGATGGGGAGCGGCGGTGCTCCTGCTTCGGCATCGACGAGGATGTCATGCTGCCCTCGCAAGTCTTGCCGTCTTGGCGATTGGCGTGGTTCCGAAACTGAAGCTGTGTTGGGATACATAGCACTGGGAGGAGTGCTGGAGCTAGCGGTGTTGGTTAGTGAGCACGAGTAAACACACCCTGTGTGGGACCCACGATTCCTTCTCGGCCTAGCACCGTCCAGATGTCAGTCTTCCTAATCAATGTTAAGAACAAACAAAACACGGCTGTAAAAAACTGTACATAGTTGTATGGTATAGATGAGACGAGCTGTTCATCAAGCTAGTACAAGCCAACAGTGAATAATAGGAGTTTGTTGGGAAGATAAGGCTTAGTTTGGTTTGAGTAACGGTGTAATTCATTGTCTTTTCATGTCACGGTTTTTGAATTTGGGTCTCCCTCCATTCTAAATTATGAGACGTTTTGACATTTTTAGATGTACTATTTTTACTGTATCTAAATATAGTGTCCATCTAAATGCATAAGAAAAACTAGTTATATAGAAAAGTCAAAATGTTTTATAATTTGGAAAGGTGGGAGTAGAATATAATGGATTGATACTCTCTATCATCCATTTCTTATGAGCTAAGAATGAATTAGTAGAAGCATGAGAAATGAAGTGATTCTATCAAATTAATGAAGTAAGTTCTTGATGCGCCACCTCGTCCTACATGAGGTGGTTGCTCAAACCAAACATCCCTAAACCTATGGGAGCTTTCTACAGGAAGCTTATTGAAGCAAGATCAGGCTTTTCCATATTATATAATTTGAAGTTTATATTACTGTTGGTTCTATTCCTGGGGATCCAACATTTTTGCTTCGGCCAAAGTTTACAAAATCATAGTTGGACATTCAGAGATTCACCCCACCTTCAAATGGCTATGGAAGAGTAGATGTCAGCCTAAGCATAAAGTCTTCTTTTGGCTTCTAATCAATGACAGGCTTAGCACCAGAAACATACTGAGAAGAAGAAACATGCATCTAGATTCCTATAACTGTGTCTTGTGCAATCACTTGGTGGAAGAATCAGTTGAACATCTCTTTGTGGAATGTCCTTTTGCAAAGATGTGTTGGGACATAATAAGCATTGACATTCCTTTGGGCAGCAGCTTCCCAGAGCATACTGCTCAGTTGAAGCTTCAACTTAATTCCCAGTTCTTCATGGAGGCCATAATTCTTATGTGTTGGACTATCTAGACAGCAAGAAATGACCTTATCTTAAGTGTCAGTTTGGATCTGCCTGGATGCAAACGTGTTTTCTTCAGAGAACTCGTGCTTCTTCAGCATAGAGTGAAGACAGGACAGGAAGAACAGCTGATCACATGGATCCAAAGTCTGGAATAGATTGTCTCCTGTGACTTTTTTGTCTCTTAGATTGCTCCTTGCTTGCTTTCCCTGCTCTGTGTTGTTGTTCTTCTTTCCTTTTTTCGTTTGCCTGTACTCTTGTATAAACCCTGTTGTTTTCATATTCAATAAATTACTATAGGGGCCTTGCCCCTCCAGATTCTTCAAAAAAAGTTTATATTACTAGTTAAGAGGCTCCTTACACGGAGAACATGTATATTGTTCATGTACGTGCTTTGCCGGTGTCCAACTATTGCATATTGAACTTGTAGAGTGTTGTTTTGCACATGCTTCATAATAATGCATTTGAAGATTGTACTTGTAGATTGTTGATTTGCGTCTGTTGCATTGTAGATTGATGGTTTCTATCTACTGGCTAATTAATGAAATGCTATGTAAGTTGTTATTTCCATCTTACCATAGAAACTTGTAGCCGAGGGTTTGCACCTTATCTCAATGAACTTGTAAATTATTGGTTTCCATCTTGTTGACTAACGAATCTATAGTTTGATATATATTTCCTCTTACTGTACTGAACATGTAGATTGTCAACTTGCAACATTGCTCTTTGCATATCAATTTGTGCCTTTTTACTCAATGAAGGCATGTCGGTTTCCATCTTGTTGGTTAATGAATCTACAGTTAGTCATTTCCTCTTTCCATAAAGAACCTGTAGTTTTTCTGTCAAATTCTCTTTACAATCAGTTCACACTTTACATTAATGAAGTCATAGATTGTCGGTTTCGATCTCTTTAGTTAATGAATATATAGTTTCTTGTTTTTTCCCTAACCATTTTGAATTTGTGTGTTCTCGGTTTGCACCTTTCTCAAAGAAAACCAATATGCTCCTTATCTAAGTGATGAAGTACGTGATAGGTTGTCGGTTCTCATCTTGCTAGTTAGTGAATCTATAGTTTGTCGGTTTCCCTTTAGTGTAGTTAACTTGTACCTTATTGGTTTGCACCTTTTCTCTTTGCAAATCAGTTTGTGCCTTATCTCACTGAAGTTGTAGATTGTCAATTCCGTATTTCCATCTCATTGGTTAATGAATCTATAGTTATCCGTTTTTTCCTTAAAATGAAGAACTTGTATTGTACTTTGTTGATTTGTGCCCTTTCCTCTGTGTGAATTTGTTCACACATTGTCTCAATGAAATTCATCCTTTTTTAGAATTACACCATACAACATAGACGCACTGAAGTCGTAGGTTGTCAATTTCCATCTTGTTGGTTAGCGATCTATAGTTTGGCAATTACCCCTTATTGTAAAGAACGTGTAGATGGTTTGAGACATTTTTCTTTACAAATTGTTTTCACCTTATCTCAACAAAATCGTAGATTGTAGGTTTTCCATCTAGAGATTTTTTCTCTTTTTTCTCAAATACATTACATAAGAGCTACCGTTTCATAAATAAAGAAAGTGCAACAAGTGTGACAACAACACCAACCCAACCCTTAAACTTGGCTGCCATTCATATAAATATCTCCAATCTGGATAATCACTTTACATGGACATGACTGGAGTACCATATTGCGCTGGAGTCATGGAACCCTAATGCAGAATTTTGCAGACAAGCATGGTCCTTCTACGTATCATCAATGCATCAACGCCTCTATTGCAAACCAACCTTAACAAATTATAATAACTCCTAGATTTTGTTGGAGTGTTGCTACAAATCCTAGCATGGTGAACTTAGTCAAATTCTACACAATAATAAAGATTGTTGGTATTATTCTCATCCTAACTAGATAATATATCCCAAACTCTGAACCTGAGGCTAACACAACTTCTACTTCACCGGCACCGGTTATGCTTCCATCTTTAGAGATGGGTGCTTCACCTACTTGGGTGACTGCCTCCTCATTACTAGATGATATGTGTTGCTATCCTAGTCAAGGCTATCCAACAAAGTTTTCTGAAGCTATGTTTTTCCAATGGCAGTAGTAGGGCCCTACAATTCACTACTCCATCACTAGAGCGAATGGTGCTCCTTGCTCCCCTAGCTCTGAGGATGGCTTGGACACCTTGTTCATCACCGTATCACCACCATCATTGCCTGGCCCACATGTGGTAATGAGGTTGTTTACCTAGAAATATTGAGGTGTAAGGCGACACGTGCTTCCAACTTAACTAGTGATGTACACACATGTGCCTAGTCTTTTTTTAACTACCTATATATCCATTTCTTATTTCTGTTGTAGAAAAAACAAAGTTCCTATAAAGTTGTGCATGACTAGATGCTAGTGGATTTTTAAGAGAATCGTGATAAGGGTTTTTTGAAGCTCTTGTTGGGAATTTAGAGGAGGTCACATGCTAACATAGGTGTAACTAGGGGGGGGGGGGGGGGGCTAGTAGGGGCCAAGGCCCCCCACCCCTCCCCAACACCTATGGTCTGATTTTTTTTTATATACTCCTAGTAATAGTAGGTATTTAAGGGAAGAAGCTCTTGCCCCCCCCCACCCCCACCCCTAGATTTTTCTCTGGCTCCACCTCTGCATATTAAGCTTATTGATTCTAGCAAGTAAATTCTCTCTACAGTAGTTGGACCATACTTAGACTGATTGCACTGGGTCCTGTAAAAGGATCCAGTATAGCACATACAGGAGGAAAAATATTGCAGCACGGGCCTGTAAATGATACGGTAAGCTACCGGACGGCCGCGCGAACGCCAAATTTGGCACAGGTAGCGAACTACGCTAAACCGGGGCACGGGGCCCGGGCTCGTTGCGCGCTCACACGTGACCGAGAGAGGAGGGGAAAAGTGGGGAGAGAGAGCATGCAGGGTGGGTCCCACTGTTTAAACAAACGAAAAAATGTTATAACTCACAAACCAAAAAACCAAATTAAATTCCGATTACACCATTAAATTTGTTTCAATAAATCATTCAAAACAATATGTCACATGGATATATTTAGATAAAGTGACAAGTAGGCCCCACAGTGGATAGAGGATGATATAGAGGATGGATAGGTGCGGGAGAATTGAGTATAGATGAGAGAATCTTGATGACTAGGCCTTTTAGAGGATGAATTTAGAGTACCACGAGTGCGATCAGTCTTACATCTCCACCCTAAACAACATGCACCTATTTTATTACTTTTATATGTCTTCTTTTGATATCCATTATATAAATAGTAAATGCTGACTATAAAGTTGTGTAAGGCTGAATACTATAGATTGGAAGAACAATTTAAATGCATGCCAAATGGTTTCCATGAAAAAATCAGGTGGAATGATAGAGGTTTACTAGCAAATTCATAATAGCAAGATTGATATTTTTTTACATATTGGAGTTTGCACTACTTTATATTACTAGTTATTAGTGAGAGACCTTTGCATAATGAACTTCTAGATTGTCAGTAATTTTATGGTGTTGCATTGTAGACTGTCAGTGTCCGGTCGCCACATAACAAACTTGTATATTATCGATTCGTGTGCTGCAGCTTGAAACATTTAAGGACTGTAATGTTTGCACCTGTTTATTGACACATTTATATATTCTCAGACTGTGCCATTACTTAATTATATTTATGAATTTTCATGCTTTCAGTATAACATGCTTGCAGTTTCTTGATTTGCCTCCACTGCATTTAGATTGCCAGTTTTCATCTATTGTAACTTGTTATTTCCATATTACCTTAAAAGATTTTAGCTCGTGAGTTTGTGTCCTTTTGTCTTCAAATCGGTTTGTGCCCTATCTTAATCAAATCACAGAGTTTGTTAGTTTCCATTTATTAGTTAACGATTTTGTAGTTTCCCATTTCCCTTACAGTAAAGAACTTGCAGCTTCTAATTTTCCGTCCTTTTTTGTGAACCTGGTTGGAACCTATATTGATGAAATTATAGACTGTAATTTTCTCATCTTGCTTAACAAATTTGTAGTTCACTATTTCTTTTCTTGACATTTCTCCTTTGGAAATCAGTTTTGACCTTATCTTGATGAAATTGTAAGTTGTCCATTTACACTGGACGACTTGCCATGTTTATAGGTTAGATTTGAATAGTGATGATCGGCCACTGTAATGCAAGCCTTGTGAAGCCCTACCTCACTTTACTACATTACTACTCCCTCCGTTCCAAATTATAAGTCGTTTTGTCTTTTTTGGTACATCCATTTTGCTATGCATCTAGATATAATAATATGTCTAGATACATAGCAAAATAAATGAACTAAAAAGTCAAATCGACTTATAATTTGGAACGGAGGGAGTACTAACTTTTCCTAACTGTTTATTTACATGCAGTGGCAGACGTAGGTAGAAGCTGTGGGGCCACCTGGCCCCACAGGTTTTGACGATTCTAGTGCAATTTTGCTGTAGCATATATAGTTTGGTCCCACATCTTCTGCTGACTGGTCCCACAGGTTTTGATTCCTGGATCCGCCACTGTTTGCATGTACTCAGCAATTTATTGTCTATTTGGATAACTTCCTATCATAACTGTGCGTAACAAGTTTAGTAAGATTATATTAGTTGTGATTTGATAAAAAGAAGTGTTAGGAAAGACACTAATTGTACTTAAAATATATTGTAACTAGAGAAAAATAAGGATAACACTAAAATTGTTGGACACTCATAAACTTGTCAAGAAAAATCACAAATACATCTTTTAATGTCTTTAGGTAGACTTTAATGGCAAATGAATGGCTACTGTGACCACTACAAAGTTTTTGCTCCCAAAGAACCTTGTATGTGGAAGGTCAATGTTGTGAGGTACCGAGAATTTATCAATCAAATTATGCAAAAAATAATTAGAGAGATGTTGCATTGGCACCTTCCATGATGCATGGCAGCACAAAGACAACAATTGGCATGTCCCAACAATAAAACTGCTCTTTGGGGGGTTTATGGTTATGTCCAGTTCTTTTTTCTATTGTATTGAGTGTGTAAAAAGAACATGTGCAGGCAAGTCAGAACTTTCTGTTGTGGTGGTGGTTGACAGACATGTGGTTCATATTTTTTTTTCATAGTTCTAAATAGCCCGCTATAGCACAGCTATAGTTTTTAGAGGGCATGTCGCTATGATATTGAAAATTGTTCCACTATTGCAGTTAAGTATGCTTTAGCACCACTAAACACCTCTATTTGGCTTAGAAGCAAAATTTTTGAAGTGCTTCTATGGATGAAAATATTCATTTTTTACTCTAGATGACTAGTATATATGCTTTATCATTGTGTTCTTTACTTGATAAATAATGGAATGGACCAATGAAAATTTATTGAGTTGATTATTGTTGAATGCTGGATGAATATGAATGTTGATTATTTTATATCAAAGGCCCAGCCTGGCTTTATTAGAATGCGTAAGTTTGAACCCCAGTCCCAAACCACTGGGTTACCAATTTACATATAAAACTACTCCAAACAACTTCAACCATCGACTGAACTCTAACCAGCTTCATCTATGACATCTCTGTAACATCCCCAGTGTTACGCCCTAAACAAACTACTAAATCATGTCATGGGCATCATGTTTATGTGATAATGCATGTGATAAAGTGTGTAGATAAATTTCTTGTAACCTAAATGACCAATGAAAATGTTAAATGGAAAGTGCTTCAAGAGTTCATGTTATATCAAGTAGGGTTGGAAACCAATTTTTATCGAGCAAAAATATTATAGAACATGTATGTGACTCCTAAATCAAGTTTGAAGTATAAACTTTGTAGATGACAATGCAACTCTTGCTGTAGAAAAATAACAGTGCCAGCTAGTATTTTTAAAAGCCTAGAAAAGGAACTTGAAATTGAATCCAACTCAAGAAGTCTGAAAATCATATGACAGTGATATATTGGCGAATTAATTTTGGAAAATTTAGCTTAAGTGTGGTGTGATGTTTTTGTTCCTTATGGTAGCCTGATGTACCCTCTTTAGAATGGTAAGGGTGGTGTAGCCCCAACTGTGTTAGGTTAGTTTTTAAACGCGCTTTAAAATTCGTGCACAACACGTTTCTGGCCGCTCGGCCTGGAGTGCGCAGTCACCGCGTTCATGTGCTCGTCGTGGCCACACTCGGGCGAGTCACGCGCGCGCGTGGCCAGGGCCGTCCTGCCTCGCGTCGTGACGCTGCGGCTGCCCTTCTCGTCACCGCGCACATGGTCTTGCCCCGCTGCCGGTGTCGTCGCCTCGCCATTTATGGCACTGCGGCCGCACCTGCCGTGCCTGGCCGTGGACACGCGCGTGTTTTGTCCGTAGCGTCTGCGTGCGTGTCTCCCCAATCGAGTCAGCCACGTCCCGCCAAGATGAGGTCCAATCGAGCTCCAACCTACCCCGTCTCTCCCTCTCTCTCTGCTACCATGGCCATCTGAGCCGCGTCATCAATTCAGCATGGTTTTGTCACCATCGCCCGATTCGTCGTGTCCCTGGCTCCACCATTAACCTACTTAGCCACCTAACCCACCCCACCTCGAATCGAACTCGGCCAAGCTCCAATTTGGTGTTTTCACCGTCGTCGAGCCATTAAGGTCCCGCTCGGTCGAGTTGAGGCTGGCCCAGTTGCACCACTAGCCTCGCCTCGAACCCCTCTTCCTCCTGCGCTCCTCAGCCTAACTGCTACCGCCGCCCTGACGTCGTTGACGCGACCGTGTCTGCCACGGCTCGTCACCGAGCTCACCGCACGCACGTGGCCAGCCCTGCTCGGGTCATCTCCAGCCGAACCATCACCATGGCTAGGTCCGCCATGAGTCCCCGATGCTCAGACGCCCACTCCTTGATCGGTTAGTTGCTTCAGCTGGCCGAAACAGTTGCGCAGCCATAGCTTTTCGTCCGCTGGCGGGAGCAGGGTGCTAGGAGTCGCCGTTTGGCTTCTAACCACCGCCCATGTTTCCGCTTTGGTCCGTAGATGTTGGTAGGCTCGCTAGATTAGCCAGCGCGCCACCCCTTTGCTCGGCGTACCCGCGCAGTGCCTATGCACGCCGCAACGGCGAGCGCGGGGAGCCCTAGGGACCTGTCCGATGGGTTAATACGAGGGCCTTCTTGCATAAGCGTTGTCTGAAGGAATAGTGCGTATAGTGGTCCGTTAATATAGGATAGCACGGGGGCAATTTTGCAAAAGCGCTAGTGTGCGCAGGCTTCCCCATCGTGGACCGTCTCGTGTGGACTGTGTTCGGGCATTTGTGGGCCGCGCGGTCGATTTCATTTTTCTTTTTTTAGAAATAGGTAATAGCTTTCTATTTTAATTTCTGAGCTACTAGATTTGTATAATTAATATAAATTCGTATAGGTGTCCAAAAATTGTGAAACTAAATTTGTTAGGTTCCTAAAATTATTGTCTACATGTTGGTGTAGTTGGTTCATACATATCTGTGGTGACACTAAGGTCTATTAGATCATTTGGAAGTGCTTAATATTATGAGGATAACTATTGTAGGAATTTTGTGGTAAATTGGTGATAGCTTTGATCCTGAAATTTTTACAATAGCTTCATTGTATTATTATGTGCTTATTGTAATTTTTGTAGCCCTAAAATAGATTGTTAATTAGGGTTGCTAAATATCCATTAAGGCTTTAATATGAAAAAGAGAGTAATACTGGTTTATGAAACCTAGCACTTGTTAGAATGAGCTTGACATCTGAATGGTAGAGATGATGGTTAGCTTAGTATCTTAGCCATTAGAGCTAGCTTGTTAGTATAGCTTATGTGTTCTTATTCTAAGAATTGTTGTTGCTTAAATACTAAATTATTGCACCGTCATCATCGCATGCATATAGAGAACGAGTCGGTGGAGATCGTGACCACCAGCGAGCACGAGTTCGAGGAGATCGTCGAGGAGTACGAGGAGGAGATTCTTGTGCAGGAGGAAGTCCCAAAGCCACCACTGACTGATGCAGTTGACACCACGCCTGACCAAGGCAAGCCCCGGTGCATAACCCTTATTTTTGATAAACACCGTATATATATATATAGTGTCTGTGTGTGTTGTGCATTTACGTTGCAGGAATTTTATAGAAACCACATGCATATATATCTATCCTATGAGTCTTACTAGTGTAGGATCGAGTAGCTGCTATGCTTAGGTTCATCGGTAGCGTGGGTAACCTGTCGTTACTCACAAGTAGGTGAACATTATTATTACTCTCATTATAAAATGATGAAAAGAAAATGGTGACCGGGCAGGGATAAGGAATGGGTTATTGGTGGGTGTAACAAGTTGTGTCCCGTGGCCATGGGGCTCAGTTTGGTTACGCTATTTTCCCTGTTTGTGTCAGTTGAGGACCGTTCGTTGTTGTGGATATTAGTCAGGTCATAGATTTATTATCCTGAGCACATACTTGCTTATGAGAGTGGGAAGACTCATTACTCTCTTGTCGTGGGTTTCGGCTCTTTCTGGACCGACTGATTGGAGGCGGAGAAAGGTGGAGGTCTAAGCACCACACTGAGACTGGGTCTCAAGTGTGGGGGCTTGGAGTCCAAGTTTAGATGGGGACTTGGACCCCCTCAATAGGAGTGGAATGGGTTGGTCTTGTTTGTGCCTGAGGTACAAGCGAGGCGTGTGTTTTGGGGTACCCCGCTGGGATACATTGGTTCACAAATCGTCGTTTCCGTGAGACGGTATGACTTGGCTATGGTCTAGCACCGTAGTAAGAACTGGAATATGAAAGATGGTGAAATGGTTCTGATTGCTCCACCCTAGCTTGAAAGTAGAACATGTGCTTACCTAGAATGGTTAGCTAATGAATTAAGCATGATGGCTAATAAAACTTGATCTTAAGGACGAACTATTAGTAATGCTTTCCACAAAACAAAAGAAACACAACAAGCCATACCGCCTATCATATCCTTGAGAGTCAGAAAATTATTCCCACTAGTCAAGTAAGTCTTGCGAGTACATTGTGTACTCAGGGTTTATTTTACCCTGTTGTTGCAGGTGCAGCTTAAGGAGTAGCTCTTGTGTGGAGGATTCTTCTGGTGGGCATAGACGGATCCTTGTATCTTTTCCGCTAGATATTTATTTTAATTTCGCTGCTTAATTATCGCACTCTGAACTCTGGTATTGTAATAAATAATTTTTAGGACTCTATGTTGTATGAAATGGACTAAGTATTGTAAGCTCGTACTCATTATTGGATTCTAGATGGAAAATATGGATTGTTTTGAGCTCTTCCATGGGGTGTGTTCAACGGAACTGTTCGATCTAGTTCACTTTCGAGGTACTTAGTGTCTAGTGGAAGATAAGTGCCTTCGAAAGTGTGCTATTTCGGACGGTTCTACCACAATCTCCAACCCATGCAACCAAAACGACACCAAAAAATAGAAAACTCATGTCCAGCCATCAAAAGCTTCTCGTAACATCCCATCCACTAGAATAAGACACTCCTCTCATCTTGACAACCTCAAGACTACATACACCCTAGCTTCGTCTTGCCAATGAGTTCATCCACCATCTCCCATGCCTTCGGCTTCAACAACACTCTCCAAGAGTCCAACACATCATAGTCTTGTGGATTACCACTGTCGGCGACGCCACCACTTTGTTATGAAAACAACATCATTCCTTGTTTTCCATAGAGTCCACATAGCACATGCACACATAAAATGTAAAATACCTCTTAGTCCTTCCCGTACATGTTGCAAAACTAACACAAACAAATCATCCACACTTGTAGTAGTAGAAAGCCAATTAAACAACACCCTAAAGAAAGTCCATAATAAGAAGGAAGCTGAATGTTGAAATCTATTAATTAATTGGATGACTGAAGTAATGGACATGTAGATCGACATGTTTTCCTAGCTAGAACCTTGTTCTTATCATATAGAGGTGGACATATAGATCCACCTCTTGTAACAATGATTTATTAGCTATGCCATGTTCTTCACATATAGATGCTTGTTTTTTCCTCTATGTATGTTGAGACTAATCTTGTAGAGGAAAGCAAATAGCTCAAAAAATCAAGTGAAGAATTTTAGCAATAAGTTAGAGAGGTACTACAGCTTCAAGGCCATACATGAGCAAATAATGAAGAATCGAATATGCATTAAAGAAAAGAGTGGCATTGACTTCCACAAGAACAAGGTTAGAGGCAAGAGATGGGGCAAAAGAAGACATGAGAAAGAGATGAAGAAACTAGAAGAAGAAAAGCTCTCACGCTTCATGTGCTTCTCTTGTCATGAATGGGTCACCATGCCATGACTTGCCAAAACAAGAAGCCTGAAGATAACCAGAAGAAGAAGAAGGAATAAGAAAGTCTCAAGCATGTCAAGTAGAGCTTTGTAAGGTGAGCTACACTTGTGTAGGTGAGCTCAGACTAGCTCAGCACCTTAGTTGCTATATTGTTTAGGACCAAGGTGCTTGTGATTAGAGAGGTGTAGTCATGGCTAGATGATTAGTTTAATTTTGCATTTCTTTCCACTAGCCAGAGTGATGAAGTTTTAGAAATGACTATTCACCCCCCTCTAGTTGGCATGTCGACCTTTCACAAGCCCAGGACATGCTGAGGAGGTGTCGGTCTCCTGCCAAGGTGCTACTAGATGAGGACGTCATAGCTATCGTGGCTTGATGAGGAAGTATGGCACGGCAAGAAGAAGATGGTGTCGCACGATTTCGTGGTCTCGTTGTGGTAGTTGCATCATAGCAAGGAGGAAGGGACGGCGTCGCAACAATAAACCTCGGAGTCACACTAGGGCCTGTGGTCTAGGTGGAGTCACCTCTGTTGACGGTAAATAAGTATCATTTTTAACCATCAACATAGCATGAGAAATGATCTAAATACAAATACTATCTAGATATAGGGGTTACACTGACAGAATTTCACTAGTTTTGGTGAATATCTATTTCTGTAGGAGGTTATCAGGAAAGAACCAAAGGAGGTCCACATGTCAGATTTACATAGAGAGAAACCGACCATACTATGAAAAAGAATATTTTAGAAGACTCGAGAAGATCTTCCCCCGGAGGGGAGGGCCCAGAGGCCAGGCAATAGGGGCGACCATCCCTGGGCCTGGGCGCCCGCCCCACCCAGGGAGCCAATCAGCTCCAACCTCGTGGATCATGCCTCCACCACCTTTGAGGATCAATAATAATCATTCATCAAGGTCGGTTTGATCCAAGGGCTGTGGTGCTTCCTAGAGGGCTATATAAGCAAGGCCCCTGGCTCCAAGAGAAACCCTAGCAAATTCATTCATCTCATTCCATTCAGAGAAGCCCTAGAGCCACCATCTCAATTAGATCTCTAGTTTAGCATAGCTATATAGGATTAGAACTAGAAGGAGCCAAGCATTGCTTGATTTCTGGATATGTCAAGAGAATACTTGGTAATTCTCTCCTACTTTTGTATTTGTTCTTATATTATTCATCTAGTTCATCATTTGTATGAATATGACTTTAGTCTATTCTATCATACTAGATATGACTTTGCTCTATTTGATTATGTTCTCAATTATATTGTTCTTAGTCTACTTTGATTATATGCTTGGCATAGTTCGATCAAAATTATATTCAAGTATAGGATTGTATAACGCTTGCACATTGATATCATGGGTGAGTGGTAAACATTGTGTAGGCGTGGTGCATATACCGTATTTACCTACGATTGCACCCTATATTCCGGATCGTGTGGTAGATCGTGGGAGTGACAGTCCTGTTGAGTCCTTTGTAGTCCACCTCCCAAGTATAGGGCAGGCAGAGCACAACTATTACAGGAAAGTGACGGCTATGTTCTATATCTTCCTTAGTAATATCACTATGCGTAGATATAACCTTTTCTTGCCATGATTGCCAAGTGTAATTGCACTAATCATCGTATGCTTTGACCTTATAGTTAGAATAACTTAGGATTTATCCTTATAGTTCGTCCTAATCCATGCTAGTGCTATATATCTAGAGTAATCTATTGAGATGTTTATCATTATATGTGGCTATGTGCTTACCAATTATCCTTTATTATTATTCATATATTATTTATCTTGTGACACTTACCCTGTATGAGAAGATAGATAAAGACATGGTTATGCTCTCCATTAGCACATGCAGTGATGTTCATTGCTCATTATCCTTAGCATCCCTTCCCAGTGGTAAAAATATAAATAACGATACCTGTATTACTCCCGGTTAAAATGTTACATCAGTATTATCTGTGCGCTTGCGGATTTCATATTTATTTCAGAGGAGAATTTGTATATTTTATTACTAGCACCTTTGGTGTCCTACTGGGGATGATAACCTAGCTTAGGTGGCATTAGAGGTGTCAACAACCTCCTTCTCAACAATTTTCCATGGTCGCGATGAGGAGAAATGGGAGGTGCAGGAGTAGGCTAGCAGCGGCTATGATGGGGCTTAAGGAGACCCTGAGACTCAAGGCTCAAATAGGATGGTGGCTATGGACAGGGGGCGAACCCACCCTATAGGCAAGGTGGGGCGGCTGCCCTAGCTTCCAGCACGTGAGACTCTCTAGACTGCATCTATTTTCCCCTCAAATCCATGGTTGGTGATGAGTTTTGTCATAGTAGGAAAGAGCGACAATGACAGCTTCATATCTGGCCGAAGGAAGAAAAAGTTGCTCCTATGCTTCATGTGGTTGCGGTGACCAGTTTATGGGCCAAGGGGATTATGGGAATTAGTGGTTGGTCAGCCCAATTGGACAGTAACCCAACCATAGCAGCGGCAAGGAGCTGCCAACATGCACGCAGGGTCACAACCTCACAGGGAAGATGGGGTCACCCATATCATGTCAGGTGTATGCAGAGACATTAGCAAGAAGACCAGAACTGATTTGTCCTGTAATAAGAAATGTAAAAATGGGTGTAACGTGATGCCCTCTCAGGCTCACAGTTCCATGTTATATAGGCTAGGAAAATCCCCTAGCATGGCACATACATCTTAGTGTACAAGTCAAGAAAGATATACAAGGGGACAAATATAAATATGTGATCAATCAATCTATCTACAGTACAATGAAACAACAAGAAGGAAACTAACGGAAACCTATCTAGGAAATACATCATACTGTAATGGAACTACGAAAACTAGAATTAGATGTTCTTAGTGCTTTATTAGTAGTGGTATATATGTATATTCTTCTAATATTCATTAATGTTCAAGTGTCATATGATCCCTTAATTCTCACTCACTAATTAATTTTTATCAAATTTATTTACAAGCTGATCAATTTTAATTTTCTTTTGATGTATTTTTGTCACACCCATTTTTAAGGACAAAAATAGGATGCATAAAAGACTCATGTGCGCCCCAGGAAACAGTCACACACATAAGTTGACAAATTACAAAGTATCATCACAGTGCTTATTACATAACGAATAAGTATTTAAGACATAGTCTTGAACGATAGGTAGTAATAACTAATAGTAATTCTTCAGCGGAAACTCCACACAGGGACACGGTTGACTGGTTGACACCAAGACTAGTACTCATTCTGATAATCTTCCTCTATATCTTCATCTGTTATGGTGGAAATAGCAAGGGTGAGTCCATGTCGAACTCAACAAATATAACACAGGGTTCATGAGGCTCAAAAAGGCTAGACATTGTTTAACTGTGTTTAGCTTTTAATCATATATTAGCAATTGAGTAGCATCAAGATAAACCACTTCCCATTAAAGAACCAATGATCAATTGTAATAAGGATAATGAATAGCATTAACATGAGCAAATAATAATCAACAATAATTAAGCATGATATAACAGTATGATCAACTATTCCATAAGAATCCCCAAGGCCGCTCGTATCCGTGAGCACGGCTAGTATACCAGTTTTTAACTCTGCGCAGAGGTGTACACTTTCACTGTGAGTCATGATTTCCAAATGAGTGGGGAGATCAAGCCCAAACACCCGAGAACCATATAAAGCCACTCAAAAGTTCGTCTAACAAGTTAGGGCCATTAGATTCACTCGGTAGGCAGATGTAGAACCCCCCTTCCCTGTGGGACAACAACCGCAGCCTATACACACTAGGCCAGGGGCTCGCACTACACCCAACGTGGCAAGCCATTCTTACGACATTTAAGGTAACCTCTAACAAGCTAGAAAAGGTCTCTTGAACAACTAAAGCCAGAGCCATATAGCCCTCACAGCTGTACTGTATATCCCGGTTATCACTTACAGATAAGTCCTTATGGAGATAAACCAGAGCATCAAAATAATACACATGCTCTAGCCCCCTTTTAACAGTAATAAAATCATCTTAATAGTTGATTGCTTAATCCATTATTCAAATTACAAGATCATTGTTCTTAGTTTAAGCACTAGCAGTAGCTACCCATATGCATTCCCAAGGTTGACAAGGAATCAAGATAACAATCACTAAGTTATAATCTCTAAGGTTGTCAAGGTAAGCACATGCATATGTATGATAATTCAATGTATAGGTAACAAGGATAGTCCTGTGTTATACTTGCCTTGATCAAAGCTTTCCAAGTGATACTGCTGACTTGGCTCAAAGTAATACTCCGAATCGTCCAGATACTGCTCACCTTCTATACTCGATCATCAACCAACAACACACATGCATCCAATCAAACAAACACGAAGCAAATAAAGAGATACAATTAGAACAGTACACCAATAGTAACAAAACAGTAATAAAAGTTTATAAAACTCTTCTACACGTTTCTACGATCACACAGACGCAAAGATCACCAAATTCGGAGTTAAAACGTGAAAGTTATGAATTTTCTAAGATTTCCTATATATAAATAATTACTTAATTATAAACTCGAAAAATAAATTATCAAAACTAACTGTACAACTACACTAACATGTAGAGCTCGCAAATACGAACCTAACGCAACTTGAACGGATCAAATCAAAGTTAAAACAAAGATTTTATGACCAAAACAATCCTAGTGGCAAAACTGTAATTATCTGAAAACGTATTTTTGACTTAACCGGGAGAAAATACGCTTTCAAAACACAAAAACGGATTCAGGATATTGCGCTAAGGACCGCGGGTTGATTACTAAAAAGCTAAGGGTCTCTTTAACAAATTTACCCGCGAAGGGGTAAGTTCTAATCTGGGCCGTTGATCTCGATTTGGATGGCTCGTGTTCATCATCGAGTCTACAGTGCTCATACCGGTCTCCTACCTCAAGTCCAGCCGGCGGCCACCATGGCCGGCGTGCCCACCTCGCCGGAGAAATCCCGTCTCCCCCTTTTCCGACCTCTACTTGATCCGCCACCAACTCAAATCGAAAGAGAAACTTCCCCCGAACTCGTCTACCTAGTTTAGGAAGACTGCTATAGCGCGGAAACGGAACGCGGCTAGGTTAGGGCGGCGACGCCATTGCCGGTGCACCCGAGCTCACCACAAACCGCGATTCAAAGCATCTCAACACCAAAGAAGGCACGAGAAGAAAGAGGAGAAGGTTTGCGGGCTTACCAACTCGACGAATTAGCCTCCAAAGCACCCGAAAGCTCCTCCTACGAGCAACCGAAACTTCCAACTCCCCCAATCCCTAGCGCTCGGTTTCACGTGGTGAAGTTCACGGTTTAGATGAAAAACGGATATAGGAAGATCAAGGCGTCCTATTTATGGCTTCTATTGGCCGTGTTCGGGTAGGAAATCCCGAAGAATCCGTTGCAGCTACGGCGGTGGTCCTCCGGTTCGGAGTCCGGCTCGAGCACGGGAGGAGGAAGACGACCGACAGGTGGCCCCCACCCGTCAGCGGGACGATGAAAGGAGAGGCGGGCGCGGCTTTGCCTGGGCCGGCCCACGCGTGCGGGAAAGAGCAGCTCGGCCCAACAGACCAAACGAGTGGGAGCTCGGGCCAAAGAGCAAGCAGGCCAGACGGATCACCAGGCCGAAAAGGAGAGGGAGAAGGTTTTCTTTCTCTTTTTCTTTTCTAATTTCCAAACACATTTTCAAATCAAATTTTCCTAAACCAAATCAATTAAAACAAATATATCCACACCACAAAATAAAATAAATGCAACAGCATGAATGCAACAGCAAATAATTTTAAAATTTTAATTCCCTCTCTCTAAATTATTTAAAATTTATTACTCCTAAAATTTGGGTGTTACAATTTTCAATGATTTGGTGTATTTTGAATGATTCAGTGTAAGAATCAGGAGCAGGCGAATCAATGCTAGGAGACGTGCCTGTCCCTGCCAAAAATGGAAGGTGTCACGGCAGCATGAAATCACCACCAAAACAGCCCAGATTTTCATCATTCAACTCCAAATTTTGTGTTGATCCTACATGCTCAAAAGACTAATTAGTAGGCAGAGAATTAGTACCAAATGGACTAGAAGAATTGTTGTCACCAATATCAGAAGAGGGATTAAGAAGAGTTGATGGAAGGAGAAGAATTTCTGAGCGAAGGCATGCACCGGCATTGGGATGGAGCTGGGCAAAAGGGAAGACAATCTCATCAAACACCACATCACGAGAGATGTAAACACGTCCTTCAGAGATGTCAAGACACTTGAACCCTTTGTGCATGTTACTATTACAGAAACACGCATTGCTTGGGTCAAAACTGAAGTTTCCTAGAATTTGGCAGAGGTTTGGCCAACAGGCGCAACCAAAACACACGAAGGGTCAAGTAGTCTGGTGTTTGATGAAAGAGGCATTGTAAAGTAGTCTGGCTATGAATAAAGTAGTCTGGTGTTTGATGACCGAGCTACTGTAAAGGAGGACTTGATGGTGCCACATGTCACTTTATTTAGGGAAGACCTAGACTTTGACGGGTAGAGACCACCTTCGTAGTTTCCTCTAAGAAGAATTTTCTTCATTTTCTAATTCTTAACCAAAAAATAATAAGGATGAAATTCCCTGAATGCACGATTGTCAAAAGTAAGTCAATTGACAAAGGTAAGATTTTTGCTATCTTCGGGTACATAAAGAACATTATTGAGGACAAGATCTTGATTTGGGGTATGAACAAAACTTCGACGGTCAATTCTCATACCTGCGTATGTAAGGTCCAAATAGGCTAGAGGGGGGTGAATAGCCTAATTAAAACTTCTACAAGAATTACTTAACCACAAGTTAGTATGAAAGGTGGTGAAGCAAAAGCACTAGCTCTAACTAGTTAAGCAAGCCACCTACACAAGTCTAGTAGAAGACTATCCACTAAACACAACAACAACTATAAGTTAGAAATAAGAAGTAATACGAGAGAAGAGCTTCGAGTGATTATACCGCCGTGTAGAGATGAGAAATACCAATCAATCAATCACATAAGAGAAGTCCTCGGGAAGAGAATGACACACGAATTTATCCCGAGGTTCACTTGCTTCCCAACAAGCTACTCCCCGTTGTGGCGATACACCCACTTGTTGATTTGTGAGCTAATCGACTATCAAGAGTCGAGCCATTGGCGGGCGTCGCACAACCGCACACAAGATGGGGATCCTCCAAGCCACGAGATCCACTAGAGTATCCAATTCGTGAACTCCCACGGGGAAGGATTAAGAACCCCTTACAACACTTGGTGAGGGCTCCAACAATCTCCAATTGCGAGCTCAATCACCTCCGCTGCTCCAAGCCGTCTACCAAGTCGAGAAACATGGAAGAGTAACAAGAAATCTGCAGCAACTCGAAGATCAAGTGCCTCTAGAATGCAATTCTCAAGCAATGCACTTGAATCTCACTCAAGATGTGCAACTAAGCAAAGAGATGAGTGGAGGGGTTGTTCTCTAGCTCAAAGGATGTCTCTATATCTCAAAATGTGCAAGAGTTGTCCTCAAACCCCGGACATCTTCTATTTATAGCGAAGGGGTACATAGCTAGCCGTTAGGAACTTTAAACAGCCGAAGTCGCGCTGACCGGACGCGCTGGTCAAACTAACCGGACGCGATGGTCGCGCAACGGCTAAGTTGCGAAGCACCGACCGGACGCGCTGGTGGCGCAGACCGGACGCTCTGGGTGCGACCAGACGCGCTGGTCCCACAATTGACCGGACGCGCTGGTCAAGCCTGAGTAGCGCACAATAAAACAGCGACCGGACGCGCTGTAGAACTGACCGGACACCACAGTGCCAGCGTCCGGTTGGAGTCCAGTAAGCTCCCTGAACGACCGGACGCGTTCGGTCGACAGTGACCGGATGCGCTGCGTGTCCGATCATCAGACTGAAACACGCGCAGACGCTGAACGCTGACTGGACGCGTCCGGTCCAGCGTCCGGTCACCTCTATGACCTCCGTTCTCCTCCGTTTCTTTTCCGACTTCCGGCGCACTAGAAAATAGGCATTTCACTTCTCCAAAAAGTGTCGAATCCCGCCTCACAAGCTCGGCGGGAGGGAGAGAGGAACCCAAACCCCTCTCAACCACTCAAACACCACCGTCTTCGCAAAAGTGCTAACACCACCAAGTGTATACCACCATGTGCATGTGTGTTAGTATTTCACAAACGTTTTCCAAAGCGTTATGTTAGCTCTCTACTATATCCTAATGCATATGCTCAAAACATTGATCTAGTGGCACTTGATTCCCGAGCTAACCGTGATTGCCCCTCTTGATAGTCGGCTATGTATCCTAAACTCTTGACATCCATTTGATAGAGCTTGATATTGTGTGCACAAGCATATGCTAATAAGATTCTAATTGCCTCCAATCTTGTAACCGGTGCATATGTCTCTCCAAAGTTAAGACCCTCAACTTGAGTGTATCCTTGTGCTACTAATCTTGCTTTGTTCCTCACAACCATGCCATCTTAATCTTGCTTGTTTCTAAAGACCCACTTAGTACTAATCACATTGTAGTTCTTTGGCCTCTCAACAAGTTTCCAAACTTGATTTCTAGAAAAGTTATTTAGTTCTTCATGCATGGCATTTACCCAATCGGAATCCTTCAAAGCATCTTCTAATTTCTTAGGTTCTTCAAGTGACATAAATGAGTAATGCTCACAAAAGGATGCTAACCTTGATCTAGTTTGAACACCACTTTGAATTTCACCAATGATTTGGTCCAATGGATGATCTCTTGCAATACTAGTAGGTTGGAGTATTAGGAGTTGATTGCTTCCACTTGTTTGACCTTGAATTTGAGCTTCATCATGAGTACCACTTGAACTTGCTTGATTTGTATCAATTTGCACATTTTGGTTGATCACATGAATATCATCACCATCAACTTGCCTTGGCCTAACATCACCAATGTCCATGTTTTTCATTGCATTTGACAATTGATCTCCTCTCACATCATCAAGGTTTTGAGCTTCATTTTGAGATCCTTGGGTTTCATCAAACTCAACATCATAAACTTCTTTCAAGGTGCCATTTGTGAGATTCCAAACTCTATATACTTTGCTTGTAGTAGAATAACCAAGTAAGAACCCTTCATCACATTTCTTTTCAAACTTGCTCAATCTAGTGCCTTTCTTGAGAATATAGCATTTGCAACCAAACACTCTAAAGTATGCAATGTTGGGCTTTCTTTCATTCAATAGCTCAAATGCCTTTGATGTGCTCATTTCACTCTTCCTAGGATGTGAATTTCCAACTTGTTTGCCAGCTTGACAAGCACTACAAGGTTTATCCTTCTCAAAGGTGACATCCTTCAAGCCTCTAACTAAGTCATGCCTTAAAAGTTTGTTCAATTGTTTCATTCTAACATGACCAAGCCTTCTATGCCATAACCATCCCATACTAGATTTGCTAAGCAAGCATGATGTCAATTGTGTTTTACTATCATTGAAGTCAACCAAGTATAAGCTACCATGTATAAATCCTTTGAATATCAAATTTGATCCATCAACACTTATGACTTCAACATCATCACTACCAAATATGCACTTAAAGCCAAGATCACAAAGTTGTGCCACCGATAAAAGATTGAAATCCAAGCTCTCAACTAGCAACACATTAGATATGCTCATGTTATTTGAGATAGCAATTTTACCAAACCCCTTGACCTTGCCTTTCTTGTTGTTGCCGAAAGTGATAGCATCAAAACCACCATTTTGACTTGTATCAATTGATTTGAACATACAAGAGTCTTCGGTCATATGTTGAGTGCACCCACTATCAAGCACCCAATGCCTTCCTCCGGCTTTATAATTGACCTACAAGACAAGATCAATTCTTTTTAGGTACCCAAACTTGTTTGGGTCCTCCAAGGTTAGTGACCAAGCTCTTTGGTACCTAAATGACTTTCTTCTTTGAGCCCATCCATGGTGTACCAATGAACTTAGCATGAACACCATTTGTACCCTTAGTAAGCATATAGAAAGAATCAAACTTAATTGAGGATACATTAGCTTTGGATTTCTTGTTCATGCATTGTTGCTCTATGTGACCAACTTGCTTGCAACTTTTGCAATAGCTGCCATTGTTCTTCACCAAATGAGTCTTGTGAGGAGCAAAAGCGGCCTTGCCTTTCTTGGGGTTATAGCCCAATCCCTCTTTGTAGAGAGAAGCTCTTTGGCTACCCAAGCACATAAGCAAGTGGTCCTCACCACCATAAGCCTTAGCTAAAGTGTGATTAAGCTCTTTTACCTCCTCCTTGAGATTTTCATTCTCAACTATAAGTGTGGAGTCACAAGTGAAACCATCACTACTAGATGAGGATGATGTAGATGCGCTACATGAAGGGTTAGTGGAAGCAACAATAATAGGCTTATGACAAGATTCATCAATTATATCACATGATATGCCTATGTTACAAGTTTTAGTTTTCTCAACATTAGTTGGCATGTTTTCACATTTTTCAACTAGAGAGGAATGAGCTTCTTCAAGCTTGGTGTGAGACTTTTGAAGCTTCTTATGGTCTACCTTTAGACTCTCATAAGATGCCCTAAGCTCATCAAGTTCTTGCATAAGGTTTTTCTTTTCCTTAAGCAAGCCCTTGCACTCCTTTCTAGATTCTTTAAAATGTTGAGTGTAATCTTCTAGCATAGTGATTAGTTCATCTTTAGTGAATTCTTCTTCATCACTATCACTATCACTATCATGATCACTCTTATCATCGGATGATACCTTAGCGGCCTTAGCCATGAAGTATGATGGAGTGTCGAAGAGGGAGACCTTCTCTTGGATGGCAATGCTAGCATGACCCTTCTTTTGCTCTTGTTGTCATCCTCATCATCACTTGAGGAATCATCACTATCCCATGTAGCAACATGAGAATCATTCTTCTTCTTATAAGAGCTTTCCTTCTTCTCTAGCTTCTTCTTTTGCGTCTTCCTCTCCTTCTTGAAAGCATCTTTATCATCACTATCATAGGGACACTTTGCAATGAGATGGTCCTTGCTATGGCATCTAAAACATCTCATGGTATGCTCATTCTTCTTGGATGAGTTCTTCCTCCTTCTTGCATGAAAGCCCTTTTTCTTCATGAATTTGCCAAATTGCTTGACAAAAAGAGTCATCTTCTCATCAATTTCATCACTATCACAAGAGCTTGAGTCTTCATCACTTGATGATTCAATCTTTGATTTGCCCTTGGATGTGGTGGCTTTGAATGCCACACTCTTCTTCTCATCATCCTTCTTCTCACTTTCCTTCTTCTTCTTCTTTTTGACCAACTCCTCTTTCTTATCATCTTCTCTATATGAATCATCGGTCATCACTTCTTGGAATATTTGTTGAGGAGTTGAATCCTTCAATGTAGTCCTCACTAACACGGTGATCAATGTATCAAATCTCTTGGGCAAGCTTCTTAAGAACTTCATAGAGAATTATTTGTCCTTGACCTCCTCACCAAGTGCCTTGAGCTCATTGACAATGACTTGCAACCTATGAAACATCTTTGGTATACTCTCATCATCTTGCATCTTGAAGCTTGAAAATTTTTCTTGCAAGATATATGCTTTAGCGGTCTTTGTGCCTTCGGTGCCCTCAAATGTTTCTTCTAGCTTGGCCCAAGCATCATGAGCAACTTCTATGTTCTTCACTTGCTCAAATTTCTTGTCATCTAATGCCTCATGAAGAGCACTAATGGCAATGTCATTGCATTGGAGCTTCTTCTCTTCCACCGGTGTAGGTGCTTTCGGATTAGCAACCTCAAATTTTGTTTCGGTGACCTTCCACACTTCTCTATTGATTGACTTGAGGTGTGCGGTCATCTTAACCTTCCAATATGCATAATTTGTGCCATCAAAGTGAGGTGCCTTCTTGGTGTTGTTGATGTACAAGCTTAATTGAGCCATTTCTTTTTCACCGTAGGTTGTTAAGCCTCAAATAAACGGTGCTTCGGCTTTGATACCACTTGTAAGGTCCAAATAGGCTAGAGGGGGGGGTGAATAGCCTAATTAAAACTTCTACAAGAATTACTTAACCACAAGTTAGTACGAAAGGTGGCGAAGCAAAAGCACTAGCTCTAACTAGTTAAGCAAGCCACCTACACAAGTCTAGTAGAAGGCTATCCACTAAACACAATAACAACTACAAGTTAGAAATAAGAAGTAATACGAGAGAAGAGCTTTGAGTGATTATACCGCCGTGTAGAGATAAGAAATACCAATCAATCAATCACACAAGAGAAGTCCTCAGGAAGAGAATGACATATGAATTTATCCTGAGGTTCACTTGCTTCCCGGCAAGCTACTCCCCGTTGTGCCGATACACCCACTTGTCGATTCACGAGCTAATCGACTATCAAGAGTCGAGCCCTCGACGGGTGCCGCACAACCGCACACAAGATGGGGATCCTCCAAGCCACGAGCTCCACTAGAGTATCCAATTCGTGAACTCCTGCGGGGAAGGATCAAGAACCCCTTACAACACTTGGTAAGGGCTCCAACAATCTCCAATTGCGAGCTCAATCACCTCCTGAAAGGATCAAGATGCCCAAGAGGGGGGGTGAATTGGGCTTTTCTAAAAATAAAAGCAAGGAATAAATCCTACAAGCTGGAATTCACCCCTAGTGTCTACTTGTGTTCCTAGAGAGTCTACCGATACAAAGTTTTGCACCCTAGTTTCCAATCCTAGTCTAGCATGGCAAGTCTAGGAATGTAAACAAGCAATGTAAGTAAATACGAGAAAGTAAATGCTTGAATGTAAAAGGGGCAAGGAACACGGCGATGTTTTTCCGAGGTATCGGAGAGTCGCCACTCCCCACTAGTCCTCGTTGGAGCACCCGCGCAAGGGTGTCGCTCCCCCTTGATCCGCGCAAGGATCAAGTGCTCTCTATGGGTTGATTCTTCGACACTCCGTCGCGGTGAATCACCCACAACCGCTCACAAGATGAGTTGGGTCATCCACAAGCTCCGCCGGATGAACACCAAACTCCCAATCACCACCAAGCCGTCTAGGTGATGGCGATCACCAAGAGTAACAAGCTAGAACTCTCACTTGACCTCTACGAGCCTAAATGAGAAAGTGGATGCACACTTGTTACTCTCTAATCGCTAGTGAGGAACTCTCAAGCTTTGATTCTCAAATCTCTATCCTCACTAGTGCTCTTGCACTACCTTGCACTTCAAAGGTGTTTATCAGCTGATCAAATGAGCAAGAGACCTCTAAAAGAGGTGGTGGGGATGTATTTATACACCCCACAGACGAAACGAACCGTTACCTGCTGACTCAGCAAAACTCGAGCTGACCGGACGCGCCGGTCGTACTGACCGGACGCGCCGGTCGCTCATAACGGTCAAAAACCGAAAAACACCTAGATGACCGGACGCACCGGTCAGGGGTGACCGGACGCGTCCGATCGTGCGTGGAGCTTACTGTAATCGCACCGGACGCGCTACCGCATCCGATGGGTGATGACCGGACGCGTCCGGTCGTCTCAGGACCTTACTGGACTATGACCGGACGCGCCGATCACACCCAGGTCGCGTCCGATCGGGTGTTTCCCTCAAGTGACACGTGTTGACTCCTGACCACCGCGTCCGGTCCTCGCGAGGATCGCGTCCGGTGCTCAGAGCTAAAATCCCAGTCGCGGAACTGAACTGACCGGACGCGTCTGGTCATGCCGAGGACCGCGTCCGGTCACTGGAAAACGACCCGAAACTCTCCGCAAAGCGTTACAACTTCAACCAAGTTGCTCCCAACTGAACTTTGAGCTATTCTAGAGCTGCCTAGCGCCAAGTTTAACAAGTGTGCACCACACCTAAACATAGGACTCGCCTAGGTCAAGCTACCCGCTCATGCCCCCCTTTATAGTACGGCCAAAAGAGAAAAACGAAGATCCTAACGACTATTCCAAATGTCTCTCAACACCTCGACATCCGGAACTAACCGTCCTTAATCTTGACGTCACTCTTTTGAAAACCGAAACGATTTCCATTAAGGGGCATGAATACCATGGTGCCCAAAGCAGTTAAAACCTCCATGACCTAACTTACAAAAGTTTCTGCAAAACACACGTTAGTCATGGTAATAAAGCGTTGTCATCAATTGCCGAAACCAAACCTCGGGGCCTAGATGCTTTCAATCTCCCCCTTTTTGGTGATTGATGACAACACTCAGATATGAAAGATTGGAGTTGAGGTTTTTGAGCATGCATGGTTCACATAAGCAACAAGCAATAAGCAGAGAAGTGAAAGGGATTGCTTATGTGTCCCAAGCCAAAAGAGTGTACTCATAAGATAAGACAAAAAGCGTTAGTACACAAAAGGATATAGCTCATAATTTATCGGAGTAAGGCACGGAAGCACAACCTTAGAGCTATAATAAAAACAATGGTGACAAGAGATAACACTAACAGGATAAAACATTAAAACTCAAGGTTTATCTCGCAACGACATGTCACACGAAAGCACTGACTGAAAATTAAACATGATGCATGAATGTAGCACACAGGAAAAACGAAAAAACAACTCTCAAAACTCCCCCTGAAACTACTCTCTCTCCCCCTTTGGCATCAAGCGCCAAAAGAAAAAACTAATCTAAGGATCTGATGGGGGGACAGACGGAGTCGTGTCGGGTGCCGAGGTGCGCGGAGTAATCATGAAGTGCAGAGAATCGCCCTCGGAATCTGAGCTATCTGGCTGACCCTCAGATGAAGCATGTGGCTGTGTAACTGTCTGGGTCTGAACTGCAGGAACAGGTACTGTCGAAGTAGTAATGATAGGATCCGTCTGAGTGACCTGAGCCTGTAGCGAGCCAGTAGCAGGAGGATCTGTGGAGGCAACTGACGAAGGTAGAGTCTCTGTAGTACCAGTTCCTGTTACTGGAGGAATAGCTGCCTCTGAAGCTGACAACCCTGAAGAAGTAGCAACTGTAGTATGCGAGGGCGTCGGCTGACCAGTCAACTCGCTGTATGTAGCACTGAAATCACCGAAAGGTGTGCCTGTCAGGAGGTGAGGGCGAGGCTGGTCTGATGGTGTAAACCCCGTGTGAATAGGAGTGAAGCTCGGGGACTGGAAAGACTGGGGAACCTGCCGCTGTGGAGATGTGAACTGGTGACTCGGCTGTCCCTGACTCGATGGATCAGAAGCTGGTAAAGTAGAAGTTAGGACGGAAGCAGGCGGAGGAGCCCCAACCGTGACAAGATGGCGCAGGAGGTCCAAGTATTGCTGCTGACTAGCTGCAGTCTGTCGCTGAAGCTCATATTGCTGTCGCTGCATTTCGACTTGCTGTCTCTGGATTTCAAGCTGCTGACGCTGAAACTCGTCCTGACGAGCCTGAATCTGTGCAAAAGCTGCAGCTGTGTCCTGAGCCTGTCGCTGTATCTGCTGTTGCTGTTGCTCCTGTGCCTGGGTCAACCTCTCAAGAATTGCCACCATGGCTGGGTCTGTGCGGGAGGCTGAACTAGAGCCACCGGCCTTATGGTCGTGGGACCGAGGAGACCGGTACCTGGGGATGGGCTGGTAGTCCTCATCAGTGCTGTCAGATGTCCCATCCTCAGGAAGGTCAGCAGGCTGAGCGTCAAGATCTGCAAGCTCTGCCTCTGCAAGCTCATCAACTGTGGCGTCCTGCTCAGCTGCTGTCTCAGGTACCTCAGGTCACACACGCTGTCCTGGCACTGGGGCCTAATCTCTGGTAACTGACGTCCAAAGCTGACGGATATCATACTCAGGAAAAGCAGTGGTAGTATCTGATATCTCAGCTCGGATCTCTGCTGGTATCTGAATAGATGATCTGATAAGGAAGCAGATCCAGTGTGCGTAGGGCAGCTGACGATTACCCTTGAAGCCCTCAGCTATGGTGTCCTCCATCTCACTAAGTATGAGATCCCATATATCAAACCGTGTCTGTGAGAGGAGGTGGTGAACAACCCATAACTGCATCCGAGTCAGTCCCTCTCTGTAGCCAAGTCTGGGAAGAAGTGTGCGTCTGACAATAGCATCCAAAACTCTGGCCAGTGGAGTCAAACTGGCGGGCGTGCGTCGAGACCCTTCGCCAAAAGGCTCACGGAAGCAGGGTCGAACCAAGTCGGTAGGTGGCACTGTCCCGCCGTGAGGGCGTCTCGGAGGAGGAGTCTGACCATAACACAGCTGATGTATCTTCGTGTCAAAAGCTGGGAGTCTAAGAATCTCCCGCACTCTGCTGCTGTATAGGCGGTGATCGCGGCCTCGGAATGCAAAGTGAATGAAATCATGGGCAGGATCAATCCATAGTGAAGCATAAAACTCTCTGACCCATGTGCCGCAGTATGCACCTGTCCGTCCAAGAAGATCTGACAAGCCTGGCAGAAAGGACAGGTGCGGACGTAGCTGCTCTCCCACAATCTCGACTAGTGACTCAAGTCGACAGACCCTCTGTGGTCGGAAAGCAATACCACTGTCAACTAGAGCTCTGTAGAAATCCTCCTGAAGAGGGGTATAGAATCCTTCTGAAGCTCTGGGATCCCTCACAGGTGGAAACCACCGACTGACCTCCACGAACCTCAACCCCTGCACCTGACGTGCTGTAGCACCCCTCAAGTCAAAGTGCTCGACCGGGGGTGAACCTCTAGCTCTGGGAGGAGGCCGTGCTCCACGTCGCTGACCCTCTGGCCTAGGAGATACCTGAGTACGGGCGCGTGTGGAGCGGCGACGTACTGGAGACTGAGCTGGCTGCTCCTCTGTATCTGCTGTAGCCTCTGGAGCCTCTGTGGTCTCTGTGGGTGGATCAACTGACATATCCTCTGCAGCTCCAGTATCCTCAGTGCCCTCAGTGGCCTCTGTGCCGAGCTGTCGACCTTCAAGATGAAAGCGACGCTCGCCTATGCGTATGCCACTGCTCCTGCCACCTCTTTCTGCCTGCTCTGCTGCATCTGCTATGGCCTGAGCAATCTCTGCCTCTGTGAGTGTCTTCTTCTTCTTTCTGGCCAAGACCTTGACACGCTTCCCACGTGCAATGTCAGACCGACGAGGGGGACTGTCGTTCCCGTCACCAGGAGCACCACCGGCGTTCTTGCAACGCACCATACTGACACAGTGACTGAGAACCTCTGTAAGATGATGAACTGTCACTCAAGAGGCTTGGCCTCAATCCGTATCCGCAGGCTTGGCCTCGGATTTAGCAAACAGATCTCACCCGACACACGGACAGACTCGCTGCAACGACGGAATAGAGAGATCTACTATAAGCACATATACGACTAAAAGGTACGAAACCCTAGAGAAAGCAAGCATATGTGATACGATGAGAGTCGAGACGTGAAGCTACCTCGGATCGACGAGACGACGGTGACAAGATGAGGTGACCTAGATCGCGAGATTTCCCGAAACCACCGGACGAGCTCTTCGCGAAGAGGACGACTCGCGACGAAACTCGTTGACGAACGAACGACCGACGAACCCTAGGGTTAGGGTTAGGGTTAGGGCAGATCGATGGAAAACGATCGGAGGCAAGCACGAGTCGTACCTATGTCGGAGAAGAAGCTGGCTTGCAGGAGCGCGGCTCGCGGTCGGGCGACGGCGGCGCGGCGGTGGCGCGGTTGCGAGCGGCGCGGGAGCGGGCGGCGCGGGAGCGGGTGGCGCGGAAGCGGCACCGAGCCGTGCGCGAGCGATGAGCGCGTGCGGGCGAGGAAGGGGCGGCGCGTGCTCGACCGAAGGTCGCCGGCGGCCGGGAAGAAGTTGAGGAGCCGGCGGTGATGGCGAGTCGGCGGATAGGGACAAGGCGGCGGCGGAAGCTCGGGCGGGTAAAAAGATTGGTCGGGGACGAATCGGTTTTATAAGGAGTTAGATCCGCGCGACACGTGATGACCGGACGCGGTGGTCGATATGACCGGACGCGGTGGTGCAGCGTCCGGTCATACTCCAGTAAGCTCCTGGAGTGACCTGACGCGTCCGGTGTGGACTGACCGGACGCGGTCTGAGTCCGGTCGATGGAAGTTCGGGAAAACATCGCGAATGACCGGACGCGGTGGTGGTAACCGGGACCGGACGCGGTGGTCAAACAGAGGCGCGTCCGGTGCAGCGTCCGATCATTAGATCTGGAGTTGGTCTTCTGGATGACCGGACGCGCTGCTGGACGCCGAGACCGGACGCGGTGGTGAAGCACTACTGCGTCCGGTGCAGCGTCCGGTGCAGCGTCCGGTGACTGTTCTTCGCCCTTCTTTGTTCCGAACTTCGACGCGACTTCTCCCAATCAGGTTCCAATTCAAAGAGACACAAATAAACACCAATTGGAACATGAAATGTGAGACCTCACTCAAACCCTCAAAAATTTTAAAATAGATTGCCTTAGGCTAGTATTATTTTTAAGAAAATAGGCAATAAACACCCAAGGAGCAACGTATGGCCATGCAATAGAGTTTTTTAACCTTTAGGAGCGTCAAAATGCTCTCTCTATCCATGGACGAACACAGAGGTTGCTCAAAACTTAACCGAAAAGAAACGACAAGAACAACAACCATGCATATGCAATGCAATACAAGAAGGTAAAACTAGAATGCTTGTCAAGTTTGATCCACGGTTAGGCTTTTTCACTCCTCCAAAGAAGGGTTATCGTAACCGTGTTAGCCAAGCCCTAAAAACAATGCGATAAAAATAAACATGGCATATTATACAATGCAATGCAAGGGACAACACACGCTCATTTTTTAAAGTTACTAGAATCAAGCACATTGAGCTCACTTCTTAACCTACAAAAGGTTGCCTCATCCAAAGGTTTAGTGAAGATATCCGCTAATTGATTTTCACTTCTTACACCTTCTAGTGATATGTCATTTTTAGCAACGTGATCTCTTAGAAAGTGATGGCGGATATCAATGTGCTTGGTGCGAGAGTGTTGTACCGGATTGTTAGCAATTTTAACGGCACTTTCGTTGTCACATAAAAGTGGCACCTTTTCAAGAACAATTCCATAGTCTAGGAGGGTTTGTTTCATATATAGGATTTGTGCACAACAAGCCCCCGCGGCAATGTATTCCGCCTCGGCGGTGGACAAAGCCACACTATTTTGCTTTTTAGATGACCAAGATACTAAAGATCTTCCAAGCAAATGGCACCCTCCGGATGTGCTTTTTCTATCAATCTTGCAACCGGCATAGTCCGAATCGGAATAGCCAACTAGTTGGAATCTAGCTCCTTTGGGATACCAAAGACCAATGCTTGGGGTGAGCTTAAGATATCTTAGGATTCTTTTTACGGCACTTAGGTGAGGTTCTTTAGGGCATGCTTGAAAGCGAGCACACATGCACACACTAAACATGATATCGGGCCTAGATGCGGTAAGGTATAACAAGCTACCAATCATAGAACGGTAGAGAGTTTGATCAACCGGTTTACCTCCCTCATCTAGGTCGAGATGTCCATTTGATGGCATTGGGGTCTTGATTGGTTTGCATTCTTCCATCTTGAATCTTTTGAGAAGATCCTTGGTATACTTTTCTTGAGAGATGAAAATCCCTTCTCTCATTTGCTTTACTTGAAAGCCAAGGAAGAATGTGAGCTCACCAATCATTGACATCTCGAATTCCTTTGACATCAATTCACCAAATTCTTTGCAATAATCTTCATTTGTTGATCCGAATATAATATCATCAACATATACTTGACAAATGAAGATCTCCCCATTAAACTTCTTGGTGAATAGTGTGGTGTCGACCTTCCCAATGGTGAAGCCCTTCTCAATGAGGAAGTCCCGAAGGCGTTCATACCACGCTCTAGGGGCTTGCTTGAGCCCATATAACGCCTTGGACAACCTATAAACATGATTAGGATATCTAGGGTCTTCAAACCCGGGAGGTTGATTAACATAGACTAGTTCATTTATAAAGCCATTTAAGAATGCGCTTTTCACATCCATTTGATATAGTTTCATATCATGATGTGATGCATAAGCAAGGAGGATACGAATGGCTTCAAGTCTTGCAACGGGTGCAAAGGTTTCTCCAAAATCAAGACCTTCAACTTGAGAGAACCCCTTTGCAACTAGTCTTGCCTTGTTCCTCACCACTATGCCTTGGTCATCTTGCTTGTTTCGGAACACCCACTTGGTTCCAATGACTCTTGCACCTTTGGGATGCTCTTCAAGTGTCCATACTTGATTTCGGGTGAAGTTGTTCAACTCTTCATGCATTGCAATCACCCAATCCGGATCTTGAAGAGCTTCTTCTACATTCTTAGGTTCAACACAAGAGACAAAAGAGTGATGTTCAACAAAAGAAGCTAGCTTTTGGGATCGAGTCATTACTCCCTTTGTAGGACTCCCTATGATGAGATCTTGTGGATGTGCTTGAAGTAGTGGTGAATTTTTTTTTATCAATCACTTGAGGAGGTGGATGAGGAGCATCAACATCTTGAGCTTGTGCCTCGGATTGTTCATGAGAGACATGAGTGTCTTCATTTTCAACTCTCTCATTCTTGTTATCATCTTGAGGCACACGTGATGAAGATGGCGGATCAACAATTTGTACATCGTCATCATCATCTTTTGGCTTGATGTCTCCCACCGGCATGTTCTTCATGGCCTCCCTCAAGGGTTCATCACCTACATCATCACAATTCTCAATTGCTCCTTGGGAGCCGTTAGATTCATCAAATTCCACATCATATGTTTCTTCAACCAAACCGGTGGCATGGTTAAATACTCTATATGCTTTGGACTTTGATGAGTAACCAACAAGAAAACCAATATCACAACGTCTTTGAAACTTCCCTAGGTGTTGACGCTTCTTGTAGATGTAACATTTGCAACCAAACACCCGGAAGAAGGAAACGTCCGGCTTCTTGCCATTGAGCAACTCATAGGGGGTCTTGCCAAGAAACTTTTGTAGGAAGAGGCGATTTGAAGCATAGCATGCGGTGTTGATTGCCTCGGCCCACAACTTCTCCGGAGTGTTGTACTCATCTAGCATTGTTCTTGCAAGGGTGATCAAAGTTCGGTTCTTTCTCTCAACTACACCATTTTGTTGAGGAGTGTAGGTTGAAGACACCTCATGCTTGATTCCAATTTCATCACAATAAGCTTCAATGTTGGTGTTGTCAAATTCTTTCCCATTGTCACTTCTAATCTTCTTTATCTTGACTTCAAATTCATTTTGAGCTCTCTTTGCAAACTTCTTGAAGCAATTTGCCACTTCGGATTTGTCATGAAGGAAGAAAGTCCATGTATACCTTGAGTAGTCATCCACCATCACAAGACAATAGAGATTACCACCCAAGCTCTTGTATGTTGTAGGCCCAAACAAATCCATGTGAAGAAGTTCTAACACCCTTGAAGTTGACATGAAAGCTTTGGTTGGATGAGTGTTTGCAACTTGTTTGCCCGCTTGACATGCACTACAAGGTTTGTCCTTTTCAAACTTCACATCCTTCAATCCTCTCACTAGTTCTTTCTTCAATAGCTTATTGAGAGTGTTCATTCTAACATGAGCAAGCCTCCTATGCCAAAGCCAACCAAGTGAGGTCTTGGTGAACAAACATGTCATCAAATTTGCATCTTCGGAGGTGAAGTCAACAAGATAAAGATTATTGTATCTAAAGCCTTTGAATATCACTTGCTTGTCATCTATCTTTGAAACTTCCACTTCATTTGGTGTGAACAAACATTGGAAGCCAAGGTCACAAAGTTGCCCAACGGACAACAAGTTGAAACTCAATGAAGCAACATAGAGCACATTTGAGAGTGAGTGATCATGTGATATTGCAATCTTGCCTATACCCTTGACTTTGCTCTTTGAATTATCCCCAAATGTGATCTTCTCTTGACATATACCATTCTCTTCAATGGTGGTGAACATACGAGGATCACCGGTCATATGTTGAGTGCAACCACTATCAATAACCCAATGAGTTCCACCGGTCTTGTAGTTCACCTACACACAAGAGATCAAGCTTTTTGTTTAGGGACCCAAACTTGAGAGGGGCCCTTGACTTTATCCACTAGTGACTTGGCAACCCATATTTTCTTTGGCCTATTCTTGTTTGGGGGACCCAAAAACATGACTTTCATCTTTCCATTTGAATCTTTTCTTAGCATATAATGAGCATTGAAAGCGAAAGGTCTAGCATGCTTGGGCAAGGGTTGTGGTGGTGGAGTTTTGCATTCATGAGCAAAGTGACCTTCTTGCCCACACTCAACACATCTCTTTGGCTTGGGCTTTGACTTGCTTTGTTGTTGTTGAGCTTTTGCTTTCTTCTCTTGATTTGCCAAGTACCCAATACCACTTCTATCCATCTTCATTACGGTGTTCATGAGGAGCTCACTTTGCAAATGTTGGCCTCTTGTGAACTTGCTTAGGCCGGTCTTGAGATGCTCTTTTTCTTGCTTGAGCTTTTTGTTTTCTTCAATGAGTGACTCATTTGTTGGTTGCTTCTCAAGAGCCATCAAACCTTTTAGCTTCTTGTTCTCACTTGCAAGCTTCTCATTTTCACTCTTAATCTTGGCATAATCATCATGGTTGCTTGACTCAACCACACTCTTGCCTTTGCTACTAGAACTTCGCTCAATGCTTTCAATGATCAAGTCATCACATGATGTAGCTATATCACACTTAACAACATGGTTAGTAGCATCATGTGTCTCAAGAGCAAGTTCATTAGCAACCACAAGACTATCATAATCAATTTTTAATGTGGTATATTTGTCCTTGAGAGAATTGTGTCTAGTGATGAGCTCATCATGCTTCTTCTCAAGTTTATCATATTGATCTTTAAGCTCTTTATAGGAGGTTTTGAGTTCCTTGAGAGTGGAAGATATCACTTCATTTTGAACTCTAAACTCACCACTAGTCTTTTGAATATTTTCAAGCTTTGATGAGAGTGATTCATTTTCATTTTGAAGATCATCATTTTCACTTCTAGTTCTTCTTATGATTTTAGTGTATTTGTTTAACAATTTTACAAGTTCATCATAAGAAGGTGAGTCATATTCATCATCACTATCACTATCGTCATCATCATCACTATCATGGTTTTGTACCTTTCGTTCACCCTTGGCCATAAGGCATAGGTGAGTAGTGGACGATGATGGTGAAGGAGGTGGTGAAGGTGGTGATGAAGATGTTGGTGAAGATGATGGCCCCATCACAAATGCGGCAACCTTCTCTTTCTCATCATTGCTTTCATCTTCGGAGGACTCACATGATGATTCAATGTCGGTGAGCCAATCACCAACAATGTAAGCCTTTCCTCCCTTCTTTTTCTTGTGGAACTCCTTCTTTTTGCCATCCTTCTTCTTGTATGGCTTGTTCCTCTTCTTCTCTTCTTCTTCATCACTTGAATCATTTTTCTTGCCCTTGTTTTTGTTCTTGTACTTGTCTTTTGGTGGTCTAGGGCATTGATGAGCTAGATGACCAAGTTCACCACAATTGTAGCAATCCATCTCCGAGATTGGCTTTCTCTTGCTACTTGTGAAGAATTTCTTCTTCTTGCCATCGAACTTGATGCCACTCTTGTTAAGCTTCTTTAACATCTTGGTGGTCTTTCTCACCATGAGTGCAAGTGATTCATCGTCAACATCACTATCACTTGAGCTTTCTTGCACCATCATGGCTTGGCCTTTCATCTTCTTCTTGTCATGACTAGCTTTGAAGGCCAAGTCTTTCTTCTTGGAAGATGATGAGCCCTCTTCCGGAGTGATATGCATGTACATCTCATGAGCATTGATTTTTCCCAAAACTTGCGTTGGTGTTGCGGTGGAAAGATCACTTTGGTGAAGCACGGTGACAATATGTCCATACTTCTCAACGGGAAGCACACTCAAGATCTTCCTTGCAACATCCGATTGACTCATTTTGGTGAGCCCAAGAGCATTGAGGTCCTCTACAAGAACATTCAAGCGAGTGTACATGTCATTAGCACTTTCTTTAGGAAGCATCTCAAAAGAATTAATTTTCTTTAAGGCTATGTGATAGCGTTCCTCACGCTCACTCTTAGTTCCCTCATGGAGAGCACAAAGATTTTCCCACAATTCATGAGCGTTCTTTGCATTACGCACGCGATTGAAGATATCTTTGCCTAAGCCCCGGTAGAGTGCATTTTTGGCCTTTGCATTCCACCGGTCGTACTTCTCCTCGTCACCACTTGGGTTAGCGGGATCCCTTATGGGGGGAAGCCCTTCGGTTGCGGCTCTAAGACACCCAACATCTATGGCTTCGAGGTACGCCTCCATACGAATTTTCCAATATGGAAAATCGTCTCCCTCAAAAGTGGGAGGTGGTCCTTCCCCATTAGACATCTTGCTCTAGGCGGTAAAGCCTAAAAGTAGAGCAACACGGCTCTGATACCAATTGAAAGGATCAAGATGCCCAAGAGGGGGGGTGAATTGGGCTTTTCTAAAAATAAAAGCAAGGAATAAATCCTACAAGCTGGAATTCACCCCTAGTGTCTACTTGTGTTCCTAGAGAGTCTACCGATACAAAGTTTTGCACCCTAGTTTCCAATCCTAGTCTAGCATGGCAAGTCTAGGAATGTAAACAAGCAATGTAAGTAAATACGAGAAAGTAAATGCTTGAATGTAAAAGGGGCAAGGAACACGGCGATGTTTTTCCGAGGTATCGGAGAGTCGCCACTCCCCACTAGTCCTCGTTGGAGCACCCGCGCAAGGGTGTCGCTCCCCCTTGATCCGCGCAAGGATCAAGTGCTCTCTATGGGTTGATTCTTCGACACTCCGTCGCGGTGAATCACCCACAACCGCTCACAAGATGAGTTGGGTCATCCACAAGCTCCGCCGGATGAACACCAAACTCCCAATCACCACCAAGCCGTCTAGGTGATGGCGATCACCAAGAGTAACAAGCTAGAACTCTCACTTGACCTCTACGAGCCTAAATGAGAAAGTGGATGCACACTTGTTACTCTCTAATCGCTAGTGAGGAACTCTCAAGCTTTGATTCTCAAATCTCTATCCTCACTAGTGCTCTTGCACTACCTTGCACTTCAAAGGTGTTTATCGGCTGATCAAATGAGCAAGAGACCTCTAAAAGAGGTGGTGGGGATGTATTTATACACCCCACAGACGAAACGAACCGTTACCTGCTGACTCAGCAAAACTCGAGCTGACCGGACGCGCCGGTCGTACTGACCGGACGCGCCGGTCGCTCGTAACGGTCAAAAACCGAAAAACACCTAGATGACCGGACGCACCGGTCAGGGGTGACCGGACGCGTCCGATCGTGCGTGGAGCTTACTGTAATCGCACCGGACGCGCTACCGCGTCCGATGGGTGATGACCGGACGCGTCCGGTCGTCTCAGGACCTTACTGGACTATGACCGGACGCGCCGATCACACCCAGGTCGCGTCCGATCGGGTGTTTCCCTCAAGTGACACGTGTTGACTCCTGACCACCGCGTCCGGTCCTCGCGAGGATCGCGTCCGGTGCTCAGAGCTAAAATCCCAGTCGCGGAACTGAACTGACCGGACGCGTCCGGTCATGCCGAGGACCGCGTCCGGTCACTGGAAAACGACCCGAAACTCTCCGCAAAGCGTTACAACTTCAACCAAGTTGCTCCCAACTGAACTTTGAGCTATTCTAGAGCTGCCTAGCGCCAAGTTTAACAAGTGTGCACCACACCTAAACATAGGACTCGCCTAGGTCAAGCTACCCGCTCATGCCCCCCTTTATAGTACGGCCAAAAGAGAAAAACGAAGATCCTAACGACTATTCCAAATGTCTCTAAACACCTCGACATCCGGAACTAACCGTCCTTAATCTTGACGTCACTCTTTTGAAAACCGAAACGATTTCCATTAAGGGGCATGAATACCATGGTGCCCAAAGCAGTTAAAACCTCCATGACCTAACTTACAAAAGTTTCTGCAAAACACACGTTAGTCATGGTAATAAAGCGTTGTCATCAATTGCCGAAACCAAACCTCGGGGCCTAGATGCTTTCACCTCCGCTGCTCCAAGCCGTCTACCGTGTCGGGAAACACGGAAGAGTAACAAGAAATCCACAGCAACTCGAAGATCAAGTGCCTCTAGAATGCAATTCTCAAGCAATACACTTGAATCTCACTCAAGATGTGCAACTAAGCAAAGAGATGAGTGGAGGGGTTATTCTCTAGCTCAAAGGATGTCTCTATATCTCAAAATGTGCAAGAGTTGTCCTCAAACCCCGGACATCTTCTATTTATAGCGAAGGGGTACGCAGCTAGCCGTTAGGAACTTTAAACAGCCGAAGTCGCGCTGACCGGACGCGCTGGTCAAACTGACCGGACGCGTCGGTCGCGCAACGGCTAAGTTGCAAAGCACCGACCGGACGCGCTGGTGGCGCAGACCGGACGCGCTGGGTGCGACCGGACGCGCTGGTCCCACAACTGACCGGACGCGCTGGTCAAGCCTGAGTAGCGCACAACGAAACAGCGATCGGACGCGATGTAGAACTAGAGATGGCAGCGGATCGAGTTCGGGTCGGATACCCGCGGGTTTCGGGTCCTGCGGTTTCGGGTTTGGGGGTGGTTTCTCACCCACGGTTTTCGGTTTTGGATTCGAGTTTGGTTTCGGTTCGGTTTCGGGTTTGATTTTTCACCCGTGAATATCCAATGGATATCCGAAATAAATCATTTTGAATTAAAACTCATGTTTTATAATATGCTAATAATAACTTGTTTACTTAGATTATTAAATCTATTCAAAATTGACTCATGAAAATATTTATTATTTATTGCCTCTTATTTATACATGTGAATATGTGTATATTTATCCGCGGGTTTCGGGTATCCATTCAGGTTTCGGGTATCCGTTTGGGTTTCGGGTATCCGCGGGTTTGGTTTTGGTGATGGATTTCCACCCGAATCGGTTTTCGGTTCGGGTTCGGGTTTTGATTTCGGGTTTCGGTTTTGGGTGCACGGAGACTCCACCCGATCCGAACCCGACCCGTTGCCATCCTTATGTAGAACTGACCGGACACCACAGTGCCAGCGTCCGGTTGGAGTCCAGTAAGCTCCCTGAACGACCAGACGCGTTCGATCGACAGTGACCGGACGCGCTGCGCGTCCGATCATCAGACTGAAACACGCGCAAACACTGAACGCTGACCGGACGCGTCCGGTCATATAGAGACCGTGTCCGGTCTAGCGTCCGGTCACCTCTGTGACCTCCGTTCGCCTCCGTTTCTTTTCCGACTTCCGGCGCACTAGAAAATAGGCATTTCACTTCTCCAAAAAGCGCCGAATCCCGCCTCGCAAGCTCGGCGGGAGGGAGAGAGGAACCCAAACCCCTCTCAACCACTCAAACACCACCGTCTTCGCAAAAGTGCTAACACCACCATGTGCATGTGTGTTAGCATTTCACAAATGTTTTCCAAGACGTTATGTTAGCTCTCTACTAGATCCTAATGCATATGCTCAAAACATTGATCTAGTGGCACTTGATTCCCGAGCTAACCGTGATTGCCCCTCTTGATAGTCGGCTATGTATCCTAAACCCGGTCAATCACTTCTCTACTCATTTTAGACCGGCAAAAGGAAAACCCTATGGTTATACCTTTGCCTTGCGCTCTTAGATCCTTCTCTTCCGCTTGATCATCATGTCCATCATATTATGTGTATCTCCACCATGATCATTATTTCATGTCCATGCACCATCTCTTTATGATCTTGTGGCCACCACTCCTTGCCACATACACTTTCATCACATGTGTTGCTTATGCCTAACTCAAAACACTTAACACATGGCATTAGCAACTTGGTGTCATTAATTACCAAAACCAAACTTGGGCTTTCAGCGTAGTTGGCGGAGTACACCGGATCGGTGCCATGGTACTTGTCCCACATGGTGAGTTTGTCCAGCTTGCCACAGTTGCACCGGTATAGATGTACCAATTTGTGTCGATGTCGTAGGAGGTACTCACCGTTGATGCCAAGCGGTGCTCCGGTGGTCCACTGAAGGACACATCAAAGCGCATGAAGCAAAATACAACCGTGTGGCCCTCTTTGCCGCACAACTAACTGGTGGGGCGGTCGGCATTGACGTGCTGGTTAGGCTAATGACGACCTCTGTTGTCGCGGTCGCCGCCATGACCACGGCCGTGACCATGGCTGGCGCCACCGCCATGGGTATTGCCTCTAGGGCCACCACACGGATGGCCAAATTTGCTGACGAGCTGGAGCCACCGTGCAGCAGATCCTTTCGCTGCTCCCATCTAACAAGTTGGGTGTAGAGTTCCCCCCAAGGTCAGCGGCTCCACACGCACTGCCATGGCAGAGACGATGAGGTTGAAGTTCATGTCGAGGTCGGCGAGGATGTAGGAGGCGATCTCCTCATCCTCCAACTTCTTTCCTGAACATCTGCCATGTCATCTGCAAAAGGTTTCATGCGACTGAAGAACTCGGCGATGGTGGAGGAGCCCTTCTGCACAGTGGCCAATGCCATGTACGTGTTGATGACACGCCCACGAGATTGGGACACCGACATGTCCTGGATGACCTTCCACACTTTGGCAATGGTGGAACATGTGGCCACCTGCACCAAGATTTCCATGGAAACAGATGAAAGTAGGTAATTGAGGATCTGTTGATCCTTTGCAACCCAGGTCTCATAGACTAGGTTTGGAACTAGGTCGGTTGGCTTGTCAGCGGACTTGAGAATCTCCTTCGCCGGCACTGGTGCGTCGGAGTTGAGGTGCGACCTGCGCACCGTGCAGGGCAGACATGACTTGCGCCTTCCACAGCGGGTAGTTGTTCTTCGTGAGCTTCTCGGTGACAGGACAACCAATGGAGAGCGTAGCACCAGCAGCGGAAGAAGAAGCCATGGACGAGATTGTGGAGAAACCTAGCTCTGATTACCATGTGAAAATGGGTGTGACGTGATGCCCTCTCAATGTCACGGCTCCATGTTATATAGGAAAAAGCCCCTAGCATGGCACGTACATCTTGTTAGTGTACAAATCAAAGAAAGACTTACAAGGGAACATAGATATGTGATCAATCAGAGATCAATCAATCAGTGATCAATCAATCTATCAACAGTACAAGGAAACAACAAGAAGGAAACTAACCGGGCCTGAAACCTATCTAGGAAATACATCATACCGTGACCCTTGGTCATGTCACATACATTTCAACAAGAAAGACATCTTTAAAGGGCTCGATGGAACTGCGAATACTAGAATTAGATGTTCTTAGTGCTTTATTATTAGTGGTATATATGTATATTCTTCTAATATTCATTAACGTTCAAGTCATATGATCCCTTAATTCTCACTCACTAATTAATTTGTGTAAAATTTATTTACAAGCTGGTCAATTTTAATTTTCTTTTGATGTATTTTGAATGATTTAGTGTAAGCACATTTTTTATCCTTCAAATTATAGGTATCACCTTAAAACTATTGTTGGTTGGAATACGTGTATGCATTCTTTTTCGTACATTTGTTTTAAATTTTAGCTAAATTTCACCCCAGCTAAAAACATTTGCTGGGTCTGCCACTGGCTATGGGAAACCCTAGTGACCTTGGCGTCCATACGTTTGCTGCGAAAGCTTCTAGAGCAGGGGCCACATGGACAACGCTTGCGAGGAGTTGGGCTACCAGCCCGAGCGTGCGGCAAGGTTCTAGGATTCTTTTATGCAAAAATTTCAAAGCTCACCGAAATAGACGAAATTCGGAAAATTTCAAAAATTTTGGGTTGGTGCCCACTTGTTTTCACCGGTCAAAAAAAACAAATTTGAATGAAATTTGTGTAAATTTGAATGAAATTTAGCCCAAACAGCCAGACATGGCAGCAGGTATGAAGAGGATGTCGTGGTGCTGGATTGGAACACGCAGCGGCTACAAGTTGCAACAGCGCAGCATTGGCGGTGGGGAGCACCGACGTCCACAAGCAATGCTCGCGTGGGTGCAGGCATCGAGGAGCTGCAACAGCGCAGTCGTAGGCATTGGGGAGGTAACCGGAGCATCCACGGCGCGAGCGGCAGCGGTAGCCGGTAGGCAGCAGCAACTGCACAGGAGCAGCCGGTGACGAACGGAGTTAGCGCTGCTGGCGGTGGCGCAAGTAGTGTTTGTGGACTGTTGCTGAACAATAGGATGAGCAGGAAATTTAAGTTGGGCCGAAATATTTGGACTGGTTCAATTTTGTCTTGAGCTCTACCAAAATATAGGCGAAGTTCACCAAAATTTGGCCCATTCAGGGCAAATCCTAGAACCTTGCCATGTGGCCGCCATGCTTGGGCTGGGAACTAGGTTTGCCATGAGCAGTGGAATGATTGGATGATCGTGTCCTCAGGATCTCCCACCTCCGGTCAACAGTGCCCAGCTAGCGTTGGAGGAATCATGGGAAATGGATGATAAGTGTGGGAGAGATGACGCAGAGAGGATGACAGGCACATAAAGGAATCCCTCGTGGCTCCGGAGGCTAGCGAGTGTGCCGAGAAACAAGGCATGTCCCATCCAACGGTGACATGGGGATGGAGACACAACCGAGCAATAGAGAATGATAATGATACCTATAGGGTGTCCGTCCGTCCAGACGGACCCCACACGCACTGCGCGCCGTCCGCACCGCATGGCCCACTGCGTGCCATGAGACCTCGCCCGCGCCACCCGTTTACATTTGCATGTCATGCACCCCTACCCATGCCGTGCGCGCCCCGCTCGCAGGGGAGACTAATAGGCAGCGATGGTGACATAAGATTAGAAAATGGCACGGATTCACCGCCTCCACCGCGTCTCCCGCTGCGACCACGCTCTATTCACCTGCCGAGGTCCGTGCCGCCGATGAGCTCCGCGCCATCGTTGAGCTCCATCTGGATGTTGCATGTATTTCATCTGGATGTTGCAAAAGTAGATCTGGTGCTGCATATGTACAATTACTATAAACGTATATTGCAATTGTATGTTTTAAATGTTCCTACTGTTTCAGATGTATGTTGCAAGTGTTTTATCAAGATATTGCATATGTTGCAAGCGTATATTCCAAACGTTTCACCTGTTTCATATGTATGTTGCAAATGTTTTATCTCGATGTCGCATATGTTGCAGTGGCTATACACATATGTTGCAAGCGTATGTTCCGAATATTGCAGCAAGTGCTTCATGCTATAAATATTTTCATTAGCAGATATGGGAAGCGAGCGCTGGTAGCAACGGTCCCGTGGGCGCAGGCGGTCCCTGCGTGCGCAGGGCATGGGCGGTCCCCACGTGCATGAGCATGCAACTTTGATTCACTCCCACCATATCGTATCAGCATTATCAATGGATTGTGTGAAGGTTTAAATCGTAAACCCACATGCATACCAAGATTAGTCAGTTGATCAGCGAACATGCAAAAAGCTAGATCTTGCAGTTCAGCTGGGACAACATACACATTAGTCTCACGTAACCAGCAGGCGGACACCATGCAAAGCAGCACAACAAGCGGGCATGCATGCGCACAGCAGTAGCAAGTGCGGACGGGCAAGCGTGGGCTGGACAGGCGCGGGCGTCCAGACGGTCCGGGTGCTAGCCACGCCGAACAGAGAAGCACGCCGAATAGAGAAGAATGACGACGCAATTGGGCACCCGATGGGGGGAGCGACGGGGTCAGTGCCCCACAGGTGCACCCCACCAAATAGCGCTTGCTGCCCGACACTCGTCCGCTAGTGTGCAGACATGAGAGAGGGCCGCAGCGGGTAGAAGAGAAGTTGGCTGCAGCAGATGTGTTTAGGGCCTGTTTAAATGCCAAAATTTTTTTGGCTAAAATTCATGTAGCACTTTTCATTGTTATTTGGCAAAATTTGTCTAATCATGGGCTAACTAGGCTCAAAAGATTTGTCTCGACATTTACAGACAAACTGTGTAATTAGTTAATTTTTTTACCTATATTTAATGTTTCATGCATGCGTCTAAAGATTTGATGTGACGGGTACTGCGCAAAAATTTTTGGCTCATTTTAACCATCTAAATCAGGCTTTAATGGGGCTGGGAAGAAGGAGATGGAGATGAGGGTTGTGTGGCTGTGTTGACGGGCTTGAGTGATAGGTAGGGATGAAAACGGATCGGATACGAACGGATATCACTCATATTGTATTTGTTTTCATATTTCTGTTCGGATTCAGATTCGGACACGGATAGCGTTCGGATACATATACGAATACGGATTGACTCGGTTACGGATACGAATAATGAGTATCGAATACGGTATGAATCGGATTCGGAGAAGGTCGGATATAAATATCTATTCGGATATTGAGTAAAAGCATTAAAGCAGTATATATATATATTATACGTGCGCAAACCATTACACCACTCTATGAGTCCATAATCCATCTAGATTAAGCCGAAAGACTAAAGAGTAAAGCAACAAATAAGATAAAGATACAGATTGTCTCAAACGTTTGAACACCAAGTTTGTTCAGCTCATCAAGATCTACAATCCTTATATAGGCTATTTTTTCATTTGAGAAAGTTTAAACAAAATGTAGTTCAAATTTCACAAGTGTGTGACATAGTTTTAGAAAGTCTATATAAGATTCAAGAATTTGTGACTAGTGTTTGATAAAACTTTCTCAAATGGGAAAATGAGCTATGTAACAATTGTAGATCTTGCTGAGATGATCAAACTTGGTATTCAAAGTTTTTTCATCTGAGGTCATTTATTGTCTCATTTCAGCAAGTTTGACCAAGTCAAATTTGGTCAAATAAAAAAACAACACTTTGACTCTAGTATTATGAACTCTAAATGACTTCAAATTGAAAAGTTTTGAATACCAAGTTTGTTCAACTCATCAAGATCTACAATTATTGTTTTGGTCAACTTTCCATTTGAGATAGTTTTGATGGTTCAAATTTATGATTTTTAAATTTCGACGCCTAGAAACTAGTTTTCGGAACCCTATATTGTCTCAAATTGAAAAGTTTTGAATACCAAGTTTGTTCAGCTCATCAAGATCTAGAATCCTTATATAGGACATTTTTTCATTTGAGAAATTTTGAACAAAATGTAGTTCAAATTTCACAAGTGTGTGACATAGTTTCAGAAAGTCTATATGAGATTCAAGAATTTGTGACTAGTGTTTGATAAAAATTTCTCAAATGGGAAAATCAGCTATGTAACAATTGTAGATCTTTCTGAGATGATCAAACTTGGTATTCAAAGTTTTTTCATCTGAGGTCATTTAGTTTCTCATTTGAGCAAGTTTGACCAAGTTAAATTTGGTCAAATGAAAAAACAACACTTTGACTCTAGTATTATGAACTCTAAATAACTTCAAATTGAAAAGTTTTGAATACCAAGTTTGTTCAACTCATCAAGATCTACAATTGTTATTTTGGTCAACTTTCCATTTGAGATAGTTTGGACGGTTCAAATTTATGATTTTTAAATTTTGATGCCTATAAACTAGTTTTCAGAACCCTAGATTGTCTCAAATTGAAAAGTTTTGAATACCAAGTTTGTTCAGCTCATCAAGATCTACAATCCTTATATAGGCCATTTTTTCATTTGAGAAAGTTTGAACAAAATGTAGTTCAAATTTCACAAGTGTGTGACATAGTTTTAGAAAGTCTATATGAAATTCAAGAATTTGTGACTAGTGTTTGATAAAACTTTCTCAAATGAGAAAATGAGCTATGTAACAATTGTAGATCTTACTGAGATGATCAAACTTGGTATTCAGAGTTTTTTCATCTGAGGTCATTTAGTGTCTCATTTGAGCAAGTTTGACCAAGTCAAATTTGGTCAAATGAAAAACAACACTTTGACTCTAGTATTATGAACTCTAAATGACTTCAAATTGAAAAGTTTTGAATACCAAGTTTGTTCAACTCATCAAGATCTACAATTGTTGTTTTGGTCAACTTTCCATTTGAGATAGTTTGGATGGTTCAAATTTGTGATTTTTAAATTTCTCCATCCAAGGTCGTTTGAATAATATCCGGATAATATCCGTTTATAATATCCGGATATATCCGATACTTAACCGGATTATCCGATATCCGCCGGATATCGATGATATTACATCCGTATTTGATATCCGCCTAAGATATCCGTTTTATTATCCGTATCCGAAAAAAATACGGATATCCGAGTAACTATCCAGATAAGTGTTCATATTTATTCGGTCGAACGGACGGTCGAATAAATATCCGTACCGTTTTCATCCCTGGTGATAGGGCAAGAGGTTGGCTGGACTGGATGGAGAGAGGGAAGGAAGGGAGAGAATTTGGCCGGGCCAGAATAGGCCTGGAGGTTGGTTGGGCAAAGGAGAAATAAAAGCCCTTTCCCTTTTCCAAACATGGGGTTTTGAAAGAAGATAAGCTCCGCAAAGTGCCAAATGAAGATCCAAGCACTCGACACATGCATCTAGTTTGGTATATATGCAAGGAATTAATTAGGAAAATTTAAAAGGGAGAGAGGGGGGTAGAAAATGGTTTGGATCGGATTTGAGTGTTAGCTCAAATTCAAACCTTGTTGTTGTACTGTGAGGTAAAATGGAATTAGGAAAAAAAAGTATGTCAGCCAAGTCTTGTTAAAATTTGTAGTAAAATAGATAGTTGCTTAAATAAGATTTTTAAACAATTACTCATAATCTCTAGTCTAAATAGAAAATATTTAAATGGCCATTTGTTTTATAAAGGAAAACATTTAGGAGATGGTATGAAAAAATGAGTTTATAGAACCAAAAACTTGTCAAAAGTTTTGGGTTTTGAAAACAATGTTTTCATAATAGTTTAATAGGCTTTCCATAAATCTCTTCCCTTCAAAATAGGGGTTAAGACCCATTTCATTTTAATTAAAACCAAAACATTTTCAAAATAGGTTTGAGCACACTAGCTATAGATTTAAAAATCAAAATCTTTTAAGCAAAATATAGGAATTTGTTTTGTCAAAGCTTCCTAAAGCATTTTTTTGTAACAAAGGCTTAAAAACTGTCTTCGCAACAGAAAGCACATAGAATGATTCAACCTTTAAATATTTTGTACTAATTTATTTTATGTGAAACAGAGGTTGAAACTTTGCTTAAACATAGCCTTCCAAGGCTTTGGTTTTGCCAACACACTTCCAAAATTCTTTAGGAAATAGAACTAGGGTTGGGATTTTGGAACAAGAGGAGAAAGGATATTTGACTAATTTGGTCTCGATTTATATGGAAGCATTCAAAGAAAATTTTCAAAAAGTATGTATTTTTGTATTACACAAAAACCTGATATATTATATAGGGGTGAAAGTAAATGGCAAATCTCATACGGATTGTTTTCTGTCTTCAATGACAGTTTCTAGATTTAGCCAAACATAAAAATTTGTCATTTTAAATTAGTTTCACAACCATTTTTTTACTAAGTAATTACTAAAATGTAGAAAAATCTCTTACCGGCCGTTTTTGTTTTCGTTTTCTATATTATAATACTATTTTTTGGTTGTTTTTGACCATTTTCACTCCTAATGTTTCTAATTGTAATATAGTTTTTGGCCGTTTCCAACCATTTTCACCCCTAATGCTATAGTTGGTGTACAATCAGCTCACCACCACATGTCATCCCTCCAGTCCCCCTCCCTCCTCTCTAATGAGTTGCCGATAGAGGGGAGCAGGTATCCATCTCTTTAGTAGATCTAGGAGTCTCTTCTCGCCTTCATCAACAAAGGAGGGTGGTGGTGGACTTTATTGTGTTGGTCCCTTATCCACTTGTTTCAATGGTTTTTCGATGAAGGTACATTAGTCATGGATTGTGTGTTGCTATCTAGGCAGAGCTGATAGATTAACTCTTTGGAATAATGGTCTTCCGCTTTGTTATCTACCTCACTGTTAATCCATCTAGCACTAGTGAAGGCTTTTTATGAGGTTTGTGGTTGTGTCGTGGGGTGGTGGCGCATGAGAGGATCTAGTTTCGAGGTGTGATCTTGCTGATATTCTTTCATCGGTTCTATGGATATGTTCTTCTGGGCGGACGCCTATTGCGTTATTTCTATGGATATTGGCTTTGCTCCGCTATGATTGCTGCAACAACGCTGTGGCTACTGCTACAACAACTACTTCTGCAGATGTTGTTCATACTAGAAGCAAACTAGCAGTGGCAACGCTGCAGCGATTCGGAGTAGCACAGCCGAGCACCTCGATGTTCTTCGGGACGAACGACTATTGCAGTCTTTCTATGGATATGTTCTTTAGGATGGATGCCTATTGCGGTCTTTCAAAAGCCTATGTGGGATTGAAGTTCCTCTATGTGGGATTGAAGTTCCTCTAGATCTTGCTTGGCTATCTGTTTATCCCTGTTTGCATCCGGTGGCACGATGATGATTGGAGAAAACATAGTGTTGCCATAGTTGTTTCCATAGAGAAGAGTTCGTCAATATGATGTAATTTTCTTTCTTGGCATGGCCGAGTTCGTCAAATCTGATGTAATTTTCTTTCTTGGCATGGCCTTTTATGTATCGGTTCTTAGTTTCCTTAATATCAATCAAGTATAAGATGCCCCAGTAAGTATTTTGTATAATATATATAAAATAAAAAATAAACAAACAACAAACACTCAACTCTCAGGTGCAGACAACAAGATGCTTGCTTCTGCTAGTTTCGCCTATGCCAAACCAGAGCATAGCTAACTGGCTACACACTGTTGGAGACGTCCTTATGAAGCACAACCGCCTTTTTTATCCTGCAAAGATTGTTGTAGTAATGGTGGACTATGTGCTGTGGATACTGCGGCATCTATCAAGTTTCCCCAAATGCAGAACAGCACAAACAACATATAGGCCCCGTTCACTTTCCAAAATATTTCCTCTTCCACCCATCACATCGAATCTTTGGACGCATGCATGGAGCATTAAATATAGGTAAAAAAATAATTAATTGCATAGTTTGTCTGTAAACGTCGAGACGAATCTTTTGAGCCTGGTTAATCCATGGTTGGATAAATTTTGCCAAATAACAACGAAAGTGCTACAGATAATTTTCTCCCAAAAATTTCGGATCTGAACACAACCATAGTCAGATAAACAAGATCAAGGTGACAATGCCGTGAGGGTCCAAGGATTGTGCTGGCCAAATATGGCACATTGGCAGGAGGTGGATAACACTAGCTGGAGCTCAAAAGAGGGAGGCAGTTTCCCAATTCGATGAAACATGGCAAAGATTGAGGAATACGAGGTCATTCTAAGGCAGCAGCTGACAACTGACATTCTTCTTCTCCGGCTGTGTTTAGATCCATTGAAAAGTGCACTATGCAAAAAGAGATTCTCCGTCACATCAAACTTGCGATACATGTATGGAGTACTAAATGTGGATAAAATCAAAAACTAATTGCACAGTTTGGTTGTATTAGTTCATGAATTTGGGGTGCCAAAATGTACTGTAGCATTTCGTTTGTATTTGGTAATAATTGTCCAACCGTTGTTTAGTTCCTGAATTTGGGGTGCCAAAATTTATCGTAGCATTTCGTTTGTATTTGGTAATAATTGTCCAACCGTTGACTAATTAGGCTCAAAACGTTCGTCTCGCAAAGTTCAACCAAACTGTGTAATTAGTTTTTGATTTTATCCACATTTAATACTCCATACATATATCGCAAATTTGATGTGACGGGAAATCTTTTTTTTATAGTGCACTTTTCAATGTATCTAAACACATGCTTTTGTGTGAAAAATGCAGGAGAAACATCATATCACCATGGTGATCTCATCAGCATCTCTAGGTTCCTAGGTAGTTGGGGCTGAGGAACATCGAGTACAACACCTGCAGTTCATCTTGCCCATTTTGGCTCTCACAGCTTCACTTTACATGGACTAGACTAGACAGGAGTATGGTTCATGATGGAAGTCATGAAACCACAGTTGCAGGTCGATCATCTCTGTTGCAACAACACCTAGATTTGGCCGGAGCATTGCTACAAATCCTGTCATTCATGATAAAGTTACACGAAAATTTGCCGAAAGCCGACGAACAAATACACACAACCAAAGTCGATAAAGTTACCGAGATCTCAGAAAAAAGGATTAGGTCCAAGAAGATTACTATTCTCTCAAATCAGCTGGATATGCCCCTAGCAGGCTTCTGGCTACCTAGGCGATCAAGGGCTCGTCGCCGTCGACGAGCAGCGGCGCCGAAGGGCCCTCCAGCAGCAGTGAATCCAGCGAGCTCGGCGCGTTGTTCAGATCACTTCCCTTGCCGCCGCCGCCATGTCCTGCATCTGCTCCTGCCGCCGCGTCGACCATGCCCCCAACGCGCAGCTCGCCGCCGGCAAGGCTGCCGTCCACCACCAGGTGCAGCAGAGGCTGGTGGAGCGGCGTCGGCGGGTACTCCTCCTTCACGTGCCACCGCTGGGGTGGAAACTGGAGCACGTCCATGGCTCGCGGAGGGTGCTTCTCCACGGGCAGAGGGCGCTGCTGCTGGTGGCTCTGGCTCTGGCTCTTCCGCTGCCGGTGGAGCTGCAGCACCTGGCTGTGCCTGTTGGCGTGCTCCGACGGCTCGAAGGTGGGGCTCGCTATTGGCCGGTACTCCGGCAGCAGCCGCCCCTGCCTGTACCGCACGCCGCACGCGTTGCACAGCGTGCTGCGGCCCAGCGGCCCTTTCCGCCACTGCGGCGTCGACGACGACCCGCAGTGCAGGCACTGCTTCGCTGACTTCGAGGGCCGCCACGGCTTCCTCGCCGAAGCCGCCGCCTTTTTCTTCTTCTTCTTCTTGACGAGGTACACCGCTGGCGCTGGCGCTGGCGCGGGCGCTGGTTGCGTCCTCGGACGCGGCGGAGGTCTCTCCCGCTTCAGAGGCTTCTTCCTCACCAGGTAAACATCGGGAACTGACCCGGGCTCCCAGATCGGGCTGTCGGGCGACGACTCCGAGACCGGGCTGTCCGGCGGTGGCGGACGAGCGGGCGTCCTCGAGGTCGGCTGCGCGGGGCGGCGCTGCACCTGCCCCCGCAGTGCCCCGGCCGCCTTGAGCCGGACCCCGCAGGCGTTGCAGAGCGTGCCCTGCCCCATCGGCCCCGACCTCCACTGCGGCGTCACCGCCGCGCCGCACTGCAGGCAAATCCTAGCCCTCTTCGGCGGCCTCTCCTCCGCCGCCGCGAGGGTGTGGTGTGGGTCGGGGAGCGGGGCCTGGCGCACGCGCAGGCGCTGGGGACGGGCCTCCTCGGGCGGATTATTAACCGCCGCCGCTGGGGGAACCGGCCTCTTTGCCTCCTCCGGCGCGGGGACGACGGGGAGCTTGAAGGCCCACCAGCCCGACGGCTGGGCACGGAGGCGGGGACGGCTGCGCCCCTTGCGCCGGACGGTGGCGTCCAGGCAGGAGACGGCGACGGGCAGGGGGAGCCACGCCGCCGGGAGCGAGAGCACGTAGCCGGGGCCCCCCTCCGACTCCTCCTCCCCGCCACCGCCGGCCATGTCGCCGGTCGCCCTGGTCGCCGCAGATCGCCGGGTTCTTGGGTCTAATCCAGGCGGCTGCGCCTGCGCAGCTTGACAAAAAATGCTATCTTTAGCAGGCTCCCGAACCGTATTACACAGGATGCGAGCTTTATCTTCCCAACCACCCAAGTAAAGAGAGAGATTAATGGATCTGCACCTCTCCTTTGTCGCCTTCATCCGCCATCGCCATGGACGGCGGCCGCCGGGCGAGTGAGCAGATAGGCGGCGACCGATGGACCGGCGCGTCAGCAGAGCAAGGAGGGGAAGAAAGAGAGCTGGGAAGGATGACGAGTCATGCTCATGCCCGGATGCCCTCTCTCGGGGGGGTTTCTTTTTTTTTTTCTCCGTGTTGTTTTGGGTCGCATAGAGGGTCACGAAAACCGGCAAATCTTTTCACGAATTCCGGCGAGCTTTGTCGGAGGTGCGAACGCGATCCTTTGCGTGTCCTGACTTGTATTTTCTTTCCTAAAAATACAAAATTTAAATGGTAATAACACAAAATATGATGAATATGGATTAACTTTTCATCCATTCCAAAAATAATAGAATACTGGTTTCGATGAGTTCAATAATCTTAAAGTTAACTAATTTTATAGAAAATATTATCACTATTTATATTTTAAAATAGATTTATTAGAAATATATTTTATAATTAATTGAGTGCATCATAAGTATTAATAGTTTTTTATATATTTATCTAGTTGAGTTTAAAATCGTCGTGAGAAGCAAGACTTCTATCTTTCGAGGACGGAAGGAGTATATTCATATCTATGTATCTATCTAATAACATTAGAGAGCAAAAAGGATTCTCCCAACCGTCTTAGCTCCTAATAAAATGTATTCTCGCTCTCAGTGCTCGAACGTGACCCGAACTCATGGTTCGTGCAAGTGATACATAGTTCAATTCCAAGAGTATTTGGGTTTCGCTGCAGTGCACAACCACATTTAATAGTATGTCTTTTTACTTCTTGTAATGTTCTTGTGTCACTCCTTATCTCATCTGGGATCCAACTCATGACCAGGTTCACACCAGTCAGAATCACATGTGGGTTGTGCATCTAGTAACAATAAGAAGTTTGATTCTAATACATATTAAAATAGATAATGAGACCATTACATAAATCTCCAAGCTATTAGTCATTCAGGTGACTATTATGCAATAAGATATACGCTTTGTTTCAACGTGTGGGTACATTTGCTAGTACAGATTAAAGACACGATTCAACTAAAGAAATCCATCTGATGACACAAACATATAATCGTCACCCAACCTTTGGTAGCAAACATTTAAACAAGGAATCAATTGAGGTTTCAATACTTTTATTATTAGTAGGTTTCAAGATATTTTAGCAATTTAGCTTGCAAACACAAAGAATTAATTATATATATGCTTATGAATATTTTATGAATTTTGCTAGATATCCGATGGTAGAGTTTTTTTTTTTTGGTGAGAGGACATAATTCGAATTACTCATCCCAAGAAAGCAACTGAGATCGTGGCCAACTCCTTCAGAGATCTTAGCCAACCAGCAACAAAAACTTCCATCGAGGTTTACAGTTAGTGTTACAAAGACGGGAATGGATTGGGATTTTTAGATGATGAGGCGTGTTCTGACCAATTATTAGGAATGGTGTCCTGACCAATGTGGACCTAGCAGCAGAACCGCAGAAGTTACCAAAGTTGAAGAAGAACGATGTATTAACAAGAAGCAAAAGAAAATTATTTGTATAAAAATCGTGTGCAAAACAAAGAGATATAGGGGTTGTTTGGATAAGTGGCTTAGGGGCAAGCTAGATTACCACAATGCAGTCTCTTCGTGTTTGGACACCTACTAAATGCTAAGCCAAGCCAGCTCTAGGAATCCAAAAAAAAGGGAAGAAAATGGCTAGCTAAAAACGAGTGGGAGGCGTCGTGTCCAAGAAGCCATGCTTGGCTAGCCACCCATACCGCGTCACCTCACGGCTAGGCAAACTCGGTCGCACTCGTTGTCGGTCGCGCATTCACGCATGAGCTTTAACCCCGCCTCAATTTTGATGCCCTACCCCCAACATATGATTCCCACCGGACCCACGTGAGATCCGCCAACCCCCCGCACATCTGAGTCAGCCTCCGCGCGAGCCCTACCTCTCCTATGCTCGCCTCCGTCCACTGTGTGAGCTTCGCCAGACCCACGCCCTAGATCCACTGAGCCTTTGCGTGCTCGTCTCGAGCCACTAATAAGCGAGCTCCGCCAGAACCCTGGCGATCTGAGTCGGCCCCCACGCGAGCTCTTCCTCTCTAGCTCCCACGCTCAACTCCAACCCCCTGTGCAAGCTCCACCTCCTCTCCAGATGATTATGGTGGCGGATATGGGAGGTGATGGTGGCGAAGGTAGGAGGTGAGTGCAAGGAGATGGTGGTGGAGGTCGGAGGTGATGGAGTTGAAAATCACCCTCACAGAGATGAGGTACTTCTACCAAGACTATATAGGAAACCAAACGAAATTTTTATTAGCTAGGCTTAGATACTATAAGTAACAACACATCTTGCATTGTCTTATGCTGGCTTGGGCTAACCAAACTTATTTTGCTAGCCAAGCCTTGTGAAGAAACACAACCAAACAGACCTACAGTGGAGAAGGCCAAAAAGTTTTTTAGGTGGCTATGGGCAAGAGGTGGTGGGTGCGGTGGTGGCAATGCACGAATAGGTGAAGAACAAAGGCGGGCATGAATTTGAATTGGGGTGGAAAAAGGCCTAAATACAGGAGTGAAAAAATGTATCATCTGATCTTTTATCAATGGGTTAAGTCCAATTTACAACCTCCAACTCTTGCCAAAGTTCGGATTTCAACCTCGAACTCCAAAACCGGATAACTTTGGCCCTCCAACTCTTGAAACCGTTCAATTTTCAACCTTGGGCTGGTTTCAAAAACGGTTTTCCATTTTCGGGAGACGCTGAAATTTTATATTATTGTTTTAAGCATCTTAATGTCCTCAAATGACAAAATTCAAAACTACAAAGTTGTAGGGTGGTATAAAAATATATTCACTTGACTCCATATAAAAAAATATATTAATTTTCTAATGCGGCAAGCGCTAATACGCGATTATTATGGTGCTAAAATTTTATATTATTTTTTTAAACTTCTTAACATCCTCAAATGGAAAAACTTAAAACTAGAAAGTTGTAGACCTCATCGAGATCTACAATTTTTGTATACAAATCATCTTCATCCGATATCTTATTCAAGAGTTATGATTTTTCGAAAGTTAGGTCTTGTCACGCCACTCCCGGAAAGTTAAAGTGTTGAAAAATTAACTTTCGAAAAATCATAACTCTCGAATAAGACGTCGGATGAAGATGATTTTTATATGAAAACTGTAGATCTCGATGAGGTCTATAACTTTCTAGTTTTAAGTTTTTCCATTTGAGAACGTTAAGAAGTTTTAAAAAATAATATAAAATTTCAGCACCATAATAATCGCGTACTAGCACTTGCCGCATTAGAAAATTAATATTTTTTATATGGAGTCAAATAAATATACTTTTTATACCAAAGTTGTAGATCTCAACTTTGTAGTTTTGAGGTTTTTCATTTGAGGACGTTAAGATACTTAAAAAATAATATAAAATTTCAGCACCTCCCGAAAATGGAAAACCGCTTTTGAAACCAGCCCAAGGTTGAAAATTGAACGGTTTCAAGAGTTGGAGGGCCTAAGTTATCCAGTTTTGGAGTTTGAGGTTGAAATCCGGACTTTGACAAAAGTTGGAGGTTGTAAATTGGACTTAACCCCTCATCAATAATCTAGAAATACTGCACAGCTTAATATGTCGTTGCATTTAATTTTAAAAAGAAGTTGCTACATTTATTATTGTATTAAGGTTGCACCTAGAGATACTGTGTACATAGATTTGTGTATCCACATATGCTTAAAGAATTTTTATTTTAGCATAGTTATATTTATCATTTTTTTGTGGCTTAGCATATAACGACTTCTTAAAACAAGGCAGTTGGTAGTTGCAACGAAGGTAGTTGGTTCTATCTGGCAATTTTCTATGCAGTGATTTGTAAAATAGATGCTTGTGTGTCTCAAGGATGAGTTGGAGATCTCATTTGTAACCTATGGATTCAAAACTAAATAAATATTTGTAATCGTAAATCTAATCTGGCAATCATGGCATAGCCAAACTAACCATATAATTAGTTAGATTTCTTGTGGTAGAATATATCCATTCACATTTAAATGCTCGACTTAATATTAGTGCTTGCATTTTACTATGTTATTCTTCTGGTAATAGGTTTGCGGTGACTTCGTCATCTTAAAATTTGTCGGCTAATCCTTTAGAGGTATTTATAGGGGTACGATGTGTGTGTGAAGGTGAGCATCATCGTCTATAATCACTACTGGAGACACGCTCTATGCTGAGTGTCTGCGGCTTTGCTGAGTGCAATTTATCGGGCACTTGGCAAACCAGCAATTTGCCGAGTGTAGCACTCGACAAAGAAAAACACACGGCAAATCACGGGTTTGCCTAGTGCCAAGCACTCGGCAAATGCTAGCACTCGCAAACAGACAGTTTGCCTAGTGCCTGGCACTCGATAAAGACTGGCAATCGGCAAAGAGACAGTTTGCCTAGTGCCTGACACTCGGCAAAATAAGACACATAACAAACCTACCGTTCAGCTAACGGGCACTGACCCGCCGTTAAGGTTTGCCAAGTGCCATGTGTTAACACTCGACAAACTGACTATTTTGCTTAATGTTTTCACTTGACACTTGGTAAATTATTTTTTTTTCATTTCTGGCCTCCAAACTTTTTCTGCTAACGTTATACAGTAACCTTGACTCCACGTTAAAGTTTGGTACCTTTCTCAACCTATTTGGTATATTTAGTTAATTTATCTCATTTAATTGAATTTTTAGGGATAACTCAAATTTAAACTACAGGTGGTTCGAATAATTAAAAAATGAATGGAAAAATGATATTCATATTATTTCAAATCGAATAACGTTAGAATCCAGGAATTTACATCAAAATTCAAACATCCTCATGAAGCATGAGCACGAACTTGTGGCCGAGTTATTTTTAGATTCTATAAAAACCAAACGAAGTCTGAAAATCACGAGATTTGTCAAGATGTCATGATATCATATGTGGAGGCTGTGATAAAAATTTGAGAAAGTTTCGAGCAAGTAGTCACTCGGCTGCTTTGAAATCCTACCGGATCCTTGTCAACTTTATGAATCTTCTACAGAGATTGTTCTGCGGAGATGCGTAGTACATTGCAACTTGCTCGAAACCTGCTCAAATTTTTATCACAGCCTCCACATATGATATCACGAGATCTTGACAAGTTTCATGATTTTCGGAGTTCATTTGCTTTTTATAGAATTTAAAAAACAATTCGCCCACAAGTTCGTGGTCATATTTCATGAACAAAACATTTGAAATTTTTGGTATATTCCTGGATACGGCCTCGCACTACACTCAGTAACACGAATATCATTTTTCCATTCATTTTTTCCACTATTCTAATGACTTACGGTTCAAATTTGACTTATAAAAAAAATCAATTAAATGAAATAAATATAGTAAACGCATCGACAAATGTGCCAAATTTGAACATGTAGTTCTAGGTATTGTATAAGGGCATCACAAAAAGTTTGGAAGCAAAAGGGGAAAAATTAAATAAGTTTGCCGAGTGTCAGTGGATGACACTCTGCAAAGGCTAAAACCGAACAATTTATTAAATAAAAAATTTAATTGTTTGCCGAATGCCACATCAGTGACATTCGGCAAAGAATATTTTTTTGAAAACCGAAATGTTTCAAAGTATTTTTCTAAACTAAAAAATATTCTTTGTCGAGTGTCCGATCGGGGACACTCGGCAAAGGCTTAAAAGGGTTTTAAAAAGTTTTTTTAAATGCAATCACTCTTTGCCGAGTGTCCGAGGCCCAATACGGGACTTAAGCCCGCGCCACAGCCACACACACAACGCACCCAAGTCACCCTCGTCGCCCTCGCCTGTGCAGCCCTCACTGGCGGCGCCCGCGCCCGCCTGCGCGCCGCTCTATAAGGTCCAAATGGCTAGAGGGGGGGTGAATAGTCTATTTAAAAATCTATAAGCTTCACTAAACAACCACGTTAGTATAAAAGATGGCTAAGCTAATTCTAGCACTAGCTCAACTACGCTATGCAAGCCACCTATACAATTCTAGTGAAGCAAGGCTATGATCTCTAATACACACCAACAAGGCTAAGTCATTAAGCTACTTACTCCTATGTGATAAAGGCTATACTAATCAAACTACACTAGGACTAGTACAAGGAAGTAAAGAGCAAGTGACTTGATTCTTATACCAACGATGTAGAGAAGTACTACACTCGAAGAATCAATCACAATGATCAACCACAAGAGAAATCCTCGGCAAAGAGATGACACAAGATTTTTTACCGAGATTCACTTGCTTCCCGGCAAGCTACTTCTCGTTGTGGCGATGCACCCACTTGTCGGTTCACGAGCTAATCGACTATCAAGAGTCGAGCCCTCGTCGGGCGCCACACAACCGCACACAAGATGGGGATCCTCCAAGCCACGGGCTCCACTAGAGTATCCAATTTGCGAACTCCCACGGGGAAGGATCAAGAACCCCTTACAACACTTGGTGAGGGCTCCAACAATCTTCAATTATGAGCTCAATCACCTCCGCTGCTCCAAGCCGTCTACCGTATCGGAAAACACGGAAGAGTAACAAGAAATCCATAGAAACTCGAAGATCAAGTGCCTCTAGAATGCAACTCCCAAACAATGCACTTGAATCTCACTCAATCTCACTAAAGATGTGCAACTAAGCAAAGAGATGAGTGGAGAGATTGTTCTCTAGCTCAAAGAATGTCTCTAGGTCTCAAAATGTGCAAGAGTTACCCTCAAACCCCGGACATCTTCTATTTATAGCGAAGGGGTACGCAGCTAGCCGTTACCGGACAACGCAGTTAAAAACGAGCTGACCGGACGCACCGGTTAGGGTGACCGGACGCGTCCGGTCACTACAGGACAAGCGTGAATAGTGTGCATCAGAAGTTACCGTTGCCGTGACCGGACGCGCTCTAGCATTTGACGGGACGCACTACACCTAGCGTCCAGTCGGAGTCCAGTAAGCTCCCACCGCGACCGGACGCGTTCGATCGCACGTGACCGGACGCGCCGCGCGTCCGGTCGGCTCTACGACCAGCTGTGCCCCTCTGGGTACCTAACCGAACGCTCCGGTTTCATGAGGGACCGGACGTGCCGGTTGCAAACCCTAGCACCCACGCGCCTGACAGCTGCGAGAACTGACCGGACGTGTCCGATCAAACCGTGACCGCGTCTGGTGCAGCGTCCGGTCACCACAGTGACCGCCGTTCGCCTCCGTTTCTTTTCTGACTTCCGGCACAGTAGAAAATAGATATTTCACTTCCCTAAAAAGCGCCGAATCCCACCTCGCAAGCACGGCGGGAGGGAGAGAGGAACCCAAACCCCCTCTCTACCGCTTAAACTTCACCGCCTTCGCAAATGTGCTAACACCACCAAGTGTACACCACCATGTGCATGTGTGTTAGCATTTCACAAACATTTTTCATGGTATTATGTTAGCTCTCTACTAGATCCTAATACATATGCTCAAGACATTGATCTAGTGGCACTTGAATTCTGAGCTAACCGTGATTGCCCCTCTTGATAGTCGGCTATGTATCCTAAACCCGGTTAATCACTTATCTACTCATCTTAGACCGGCAAAACAAAAACCCTATGGTTATACCTTTGCCTTGCGCTCTTAGAACCTTCTCCTCCACTTGAACATCATGTCCATCATTTTATGTGCATCACCACCATGATCGTCATTTCTTGTCCATGCACCATCTCTTTGTGATCTTGTGGCCACCACTCCTTGCCACATACACCTTCATCACATGTGTTGCTTATGCCTAACTCAAAACACTTAACACATGGCATTAGCAACTTGGTGTCATTAATTACCAAAATCAAACTTGGGCTTTCACGCTCGTGGCGCCCCGCGCAGCCTGGTTGCCCAAGCTGGCGCGTCCACACCAACGTGTGTAGAGGAGAGGAGGAGAAGGCGCATGTCCGTCCACCCGCCGCCAGAACCCCATGATCGGTCATCCCTATTCAATGATTCAAACGTGTTATGTGAATGTCAGCCATTGTGCCGTATATGTGGTAGTCGGCCATCGTGCCGTTGTATATGGAAACCTCACCGTACAGGGGAGGTGCTACCAAAATTTTCAATTGACATTATTTTGTTCCTTTTTTTGGTAGAGAAGAGCCCGTTGGAGCCGAACCGGAGTACCTCGGCCACCCCGATCGTCTTCTTTGCCACTGCGGGTCTGCCTGCACCATGTCGCCTCGCCACTGCACCGACCCACCACGGCCCCGCTAGCCTGACTCCACCGCCACCCTAGGTATAACCCCTCTATCCGTCTCATGGTCTTGTATCACGTAAACCAGTTAGGTGTCTCCCGTTCGAAAGAGATACAGTTGGAAGTATACAGATCTTTGCATATGTATGACCGTATCTATTTTGAATTGTCCACGTTTCTTGGACAGCCCGTGGATGCGTAGATGGGGTTAGTTTCCATGGTCTGCTCCGATTCAAGATAGGGTTTTGGCATCATCTCCCTGTTGTTCTCCGGATACACACTCTCCCTGTTAGGACGTGTATCGGGAGAACAGCAGGGAGGTGCTACCAAAATTCTATCTCAGATCAGAGTAGAGCATGAAAACTAACCGCATCTACGCATCCTCGGGTGAGATTAGGACTTATCCTCACCTTTTAGATGGTAGGAACGTGGTAGAGATGCAATTGGTGGTTATGTTACTCTGATATATATGTTAGAGGATGGATGACCGTTAGTGGATGTACACGGGCCACCCAAGTTAGGGTCTGCCCACCGATGAATGGATCGAGAAGACCGATGCTTTCTTAGAACTAGCATTTGGTGCGGCTGCTAAAGGAGCGAGTCAAGTTTGGTGTCCCTGTAGCAAATGTGCAAATAGGAAAGACAACCAAAGGAAAAGATGGGTAAACATCTTTGGTACAATGGTTTTACGACAGACTATACCCAGTGGATCTGGCATGGTGAAGTCGATCGTATGAGAGACGAGATGGTGAGACAACGTGACAAGGAATATGATGCTGATGTTGGGGTAGGAGACATGTTAAATGACTTTCATGAAGCACACTTTGCTAAAGGACGTGGGGAGGAGGAGCTAGAGGCAACTGCAAAGGCGTTCTATGACATGTTTGACTCGGCACAGAAGCCCCTTCTTGGGCAAACAAAGGTTTCTCAAATGGATGCCATTGGACGTGTAATGGCATTAAAGTCCGAGCTTAGCCTGAGTCAAGACGGCTTCGATTGTATGTTGACAGTTATTGGCTCCCTGCTTCCAGAGGGTCACATCCTACCAAAGAGCATGTACGAGTCATAGAAACTCCTTTGTGCACTTAAGATGTCGTATGAGCAGATACATGCTTGTCCGAAGGGGTGCGTCCTATTTAGGAAAGATCACGCGGACGCAAAGTACTGTTTGAAATGTGAATCCTCTAGGTACCTAGAGTAGAATTTGGTGATGGCCAGAAGAGGTAGCTTGAGATCCCCGTGAAAATCCTACGGTACCTTCCATTCTTACTGAGGATCCAACGGCTATGTATGACCGAGGAATCCACGAAACAGATGATGTGGCACAAAAATGGCAAACAATACAATCCTGACAAGCTGGTACATCCATCCGATGGTGAAGCATGGACCCACTTTGATAGCATTCATCGTGAGAAAGCTGAAGAGGCTCGTAATGTACATGTTGTGCTAGCAACAGATGGGTTCAATCCTTATGGAATGCTGGTTGCCCCATACACTTGTTGGCCCTTGTTTGTTATCCCCCTCAATCTCCCTCCCAACGTCCTCCTTCAACGACAAAACGTATTCTTATCATTCATAATTTCTAAACACCCGGGGAATAATATGGGTGTGTTTATGGAGCCTGTGTTTGATGAATTGGTCTGTGCTTGGGAGGAAGAGATATGGACATATGACCGAGCTACAAGAGAAACTTCAAAATGCATGTTTGGTACCACTACTCCCTGCATGACTTCCTGGCATATGGGATATTCTACGCCTGGTGTGTTCACGGGAAGTTCCCACGCCCAGTATGTAAGGCAGCTCTGAAGTTCATTTGGTTAAAGAAGGATGGCAAGTATTCTTCGTTTGACAAACATCGTCAATTCCTCTCTCTTGACTATTCATTCAGACTAGATGTCAAGAACTTTACGAAAGGTGTCCAAGTTACAGACCCGATACCGCAGATGATGACTGGTGCCGCAGTTCGTGCTCAGATAGAGGCTCTCCAGGTCAACCAAGAAGAAGGTAGTTTTCTAGGCTATGGTGAGCAACATATGTGACTCATAGGTCGGCCTTGTTGAGGCTCCCCTATTTTGATGACCTTCTTCTTCCACATAACATTGATGTAATGCACACTGAAAAGAATATCATCGAGGCACTTTGGGGAACATTGATGGACACTGAGAAGTCAAAGGACAACATTAAGGCTAGAGTGGATCTAGCAACCTTATGCGATAGACCAAAGTAAAAAATACAACCTCCTAGAGGCGGCAAGACATATAGAAGACCTAGGGCCGAATTCATCTTGTCCAAGCCCCACAGGAGGGAAGTACTAGAATGGTTGCAAACGTTAATGTTCCCTGATGGGTATGCAGCGAATCTGAGGAGGGGAGTGAACTTATCTACTCTGCGAGTGAATGGGATGAAGAGTCATGACTTCCACATATGGATTGAGCGGCTTCTTCCGGCGATGGTTCGATGCTATGTCCCTAAGCATGTTTGGCTAGTGCTAGCAGAGTTGAGCTATTTCTTCCACTAGTTTTATGCCAAGGAGTTATCTCGGACCATGATTGCAGACTTGAAAAAAGTGGCACCTGTGTTGTTTTGTAAGTTGGAGAAGATCTTTCCACCTCGCTTCTTCAATCTGATGTAGCATTTGATTTTGCACCTCTCGTATGAGGCACGAATGGGGGGCCTATGTAGGCCCGTTGGGGCTATCCAATCCAGAGATGTCTAAAGGTTCTTCGGAAGAAATATAGAAATAAAGCCAAAATTGAGACTTCCATAGCAGAGGCATACATTCTAGAGGAGATGTCAAACTTCACAACAACATACTATGGTGACAATCTTTCTAGCGTGCATAATCCACCCCCTCGTTACAATGCTGGTGAAAATAAATCGAACCTCAGCCTTTTCCGAGGGCAACTTGGAAGCACAAGTGCATCGACCACTAAGACCTTAAAACCTGAAGATTGGCGCACTATCATGCTATATGTGTTGACCAACCTTAACAAAGTGGAGCCGTACATGGGGTAAGTTCTCAACGAACTTGTTCAATATGCCGTCACTATTCTGCATCCAACCCCTTGTTTCTCTCATTGGTACAGGGAATTTTTTGTAAATTCTAGCATCGCTCAAGGGATCCTACCCCGCAGGAATATGATACCCTTCTTAAGCAGGGTGTGGGAAATGGACTGTCCGATTTCATTTCTTGGTTCAAACAAAAGGTATCATCCAATTTAGCTCGTACTTAGTTTGACATTCCAAGTTGCTCGTACGTGCGAATAATATAATGATCTATCTGCTTGAGCTTGCAGGCTAGGGATGCGTCTAAGAGTGCTGAGTTAAGATAGGTTGCTGATGGCTTTGCCTATAGGGTTAGGTCATTTAATGGTTATGATGTGAATGGATATCGCTTTTGCACAACAAGCTACAAGCAGAGTCGGTCCAATCGAAGAACCACATGTTCCAAGGTTTTTACGCCCAGCCTTAATGGGCTCGAGTATTATGGAACAATTGAAGAAATATATGAACTCAATTTTCATGGTTGCAAACCTCTTAACCCTATCATATTCAAATGTCGGTGGTTTGCAAGTAACGAGATAGACCCCTAATCTTGGGCTAGTTGAAATTCGACAGGATACCGTGTATGTAGGAGAAGATGTCTATATTGTGGCTCAACAGGCAACACATGTTTATTATCTCTCATATGTGTGCCAAACCAAAGAGCATCTTAACGGTTGGGATATTGTGCATAAGGTATCGCCACACTTTAAACTACCTGTCGCAAACAATGAAGATTACAACTTAGACCCAAACACAAATGATGGAGAGTTCTTTCAAGAAGAGGGGCTAGAAGGGAGGTTTGAGATAGACTTAACCAAAGCGATGGGAATGGAAGTAGACAATGAATGAGTAATTGACGAGGATGTTGGAGATGAGATGCAAAATGTGAAGGACATGCAAATGCTTGAGCGATTACATTTAGGCAATAACAACGATGACAACATTGCTCCTTCGGATAGTGTCGATTATTTCGACATGGTTGATAGTGATGACAAGACTTATGATCCAGCTAATCCCGATCATGAAGATTATTTCTAATACATGTAATACTATATTACTTTGTAATTATGTTTTTTATTTTGTATCTCTTTCTAAGTACGTCTTGTTTATCTGTGCTTATTGGTTTACTCTTTTTAATTGTAGGTGAACAAAGATGGTGGGTTCAGGGTATAGGAGTGTCTCCTCGCTTTACCAAAGAAGGGGATCTGCAGCGCCCGCTGCAGATGAGGAGCCGTCGTAGCCGAGGAGGAGGAGGAGCCACAGGAAGTCACCGTTGCCTGGCGCCGTGACGCCTGAGCACGACGAGGTGCAGCCCGGGGATGAGGAGGAGCAGCCCAAGGACGAGGAGGGGCAGCCCGGGTCGAACGACGAGGAGGTGCAGGGGGACGACGAGGTAGAGGAGGTAGCATGGGGTTCCACTTCCTCTGGTTCATCGGCTGTCTACTTGTGAGGTCCCGTGAGCCTCCCTTGGTGACCCATAGCTCTTCACAGGCGCTCGGTGGTTCGACCCGTTGGAGAAAAGTAAGTAACTTTAGATGTTATCACTACTTCTTCATATGATATGTTCAAAATCACAATAGAAACTAATAAATTTTTCTAATCACTTTGGCAGGGGTTGGACGGTTGTGGTTGCAGGTGAACACAAGCGCACGGTCAATGGCATCCTAGGTCTTCTGTACAGGGAACACTTCCCTGGCCTGGTTCAGTACGCCGGAGTGACGGGGCTGGCCTACACGTTTGACCACTACGTCACCGCCGCCGATGCTCAAGATCTTGTTGGCATGGTATTCAACAACAAGGCGGAGCGGGTGAAGAATGAGTTGTGGGTAAGTCTTCGTCGCACTACTTTGCTCAATACATCGCATTCATTGGATATTCTTGAAATAATGAATGGATACATCATGTCTATATGCAGGATTTCTTCAGATGCGAGGAAGGATATGAGGAGAGGGCGGCAGAGGTGGCTCACAAAGCCTGTAAAAAACTCATAAAGGACATGCATTACGAGGCACGGGTCTAGGCCGTCATAAATTACAACGTGGTCTTCCTTGGAAGGAAGGTCACCAAGTATGATGCAAGAACCATGTTCCTGACCCGACAACAGTACATGGAGGTAAATATAAAACATTAATACTCATTTCTTCTAAGATTAAGTAGGCTTAATTTGATCTTCTATCATATACTTGATGATGTGTACAATTCTGTATTGGTGCGCCGTGCATCCTCAGTGTTGGGCAGTGATGGTGGACAAGTGGTGCGCCCCCGAATGGGAAGAGACGCACAACGCTTGCCAGGAGCAATGTTTGATGATGCAATGTGTACCACACCATCAAGACAGCCTTACCCTCGACGGATACATGCGAAGATGGGTACACGAATTTATTTATTCATTCCAACACTCAATTTTGCATGATTTCTAATCATTTTGCTGTTTTTCTCGCAGTCGTCGCCACATGGTGGCCAGGACTGCACTATGTTCAAGGCATGGGCTATGGCCCACAAGGGCAAGGCGACGTCTGACGTCGACTACAACCCGACAGACCCGCCCGAGGCGTACAGCAACGCGAGCATCCACAGCCGCCTCAGTCAGTACACTGAGATAGCAAGGCAGGTCCATGGGGAAGACCACGACCCAAGCACCTAGGACTTTGATGGAGAAGTGGTCATGAGGGTGGGAGGAGGCAAGAAGCATGGGGTGGTACTATCTTGGTGACGGCGCACTGGACATAGCCTCTACTCCCACTCTCTCCTAGATTTGAGCAAGGAGCACGAGCGCAAGCCCGGCCAAACAACCATGGCCGGACACTGCACAGCAGCAGGTGGATGCACTCCAGGTTATTCGTGTTTTATTCGTCATTCATTGATTTTTACATACCTAAGATTTGCATTATTGTAACATTGAGGTGAAATATTGTAGGCCGAGCTGGAAGAAGAGAGGAGGCAGCGGCGGGAGCTGGAGGCGAGGATGGCGGCTGAGAAGGAGGCCGAGCAGCAAAGGATGGCAGAGTGATTCGCCTACGTGACTAGTCTTGGCGCCGCTGTGGGTCGACCTCTGCCACCTGGGCTATTCATTCTACAACCACAGCCTCCTCATTTTTTAACTCATGTGAGTATGAATGTTTTAGTTTGTATATGCTTAGGGTCAAACCACAACAATACTTGGAACCTAGTGGAGTATGAATGTTTTAGTCATGTATGATATATATTTAGCTTGTCTCACACATGCAATCTCTTCTCTTTTGTGCAGAATCAATCGACGGCTTCGAATGATCCGGCGGCTCATGGTTCATCAGCTAATCCTTCACCCAATCAGTCGTCCTGGCCAGCTTGGTGATGCTACTTGTGGTTTGTTTGTGAGACTTCTATTTGCACTTGTGATGTGAATGATGGTTTGTGGTACTTGTGGTTGTTTGTGAGACTTCTCTTTTGCACTTGATCTATTTGTGAACTTGGTGAAGATACTTGTGAACCTATTGTGATATATTTGTGAGACATGTGACATTTGTGATTTATATGTGATGTGTGTGATATATATGTGGTGTGGTGAAATATATGTGATGTTGATGATATATGTGATGTTGATGATATATATATATTTTGTTTGTATGGATGGAACGTAAAAAACAAATAAAAAGGGTTGTTTACGGTCACTTTGCCGAGTGTTGCACCGCCGAGTGTCATGGTCACAACACTCGGCAAAGTGACCATTTCTGGGCACCTGAGAACATGGTTTGCCGAATGTCATGACCATGACACTCGGCAAAGATTTTTTTCTTTTTTAAAAAAAAGGTTTGCCGATTGTCCTGCATGGGACACTCGGTAAAGATTTTTCTTTTTAAAAAAACAGTTTGCTGAGTGCCCTGCATGGCAATTTTTTCCCCTTTTTTAAAAAAAACGGTTTGCCAAGTGTCGTAGGCAGGGACACTCGGCAAACCCGCCGTGAATGGAGCTAGCGCCGTCACGGCTACTTTACTTTGCCAAGTGCCCGAAAAATGACACTCGGCAAAGCGCCCTTTGCCGAAATTTTTTTTACCAAGCGCTCTTTGTCGAGTCCTTTGCCGAATGCAATATGGGCTTTGCCGAGTGTCTGGGGCATTCGGCAAAGCCGCTGTTTCCAGTAGTGAATATGTTTGTAATAAAATCATGGCATAGTTTTTTTTATTATTGAAGATGCTTTGCAGCACGGCCATCCAGCTAGCTAAACATGTATAACTTTTGTTTTAAAATGAGCTAAAAAATATATATTGTAGTAGTATGCAACCTGTGGTGTGATGGACCAAAATAAATGCAATGGAATGGAGTTTAGCGTCTTCAACGATTCCTCTTCAATTTCCACGTTTCCAACAGACGTCCAACTGGGCAACTGGCCTCCCAATGTGTCCAACAAGCTTCCAATCCAAGGTTCGCTCGGACGGTTGCCTTGCCTGGTTTGTGCCACTGGCACGCGCTCTGAATAGACCTACCCCGTTGCTTTGTTTTTGCGTCTTGCATGCTCTAGGTCACCGACTCCTTGTCCTTCTCTCTCTCTCAAGACAAAACAAAAAAGACTCCTTGCCCTGCTCTAGGTCGAAGTCGCCTCTTCTCCAGCACACCCTTGCCACACCTCACGGCTTCTGGCCTGCAAGAGCTACTCCTGGCCGGCGTGAGACTGCCCTGGCCGTTGCTTGGCCGGCCCATGGCATGCTGTGGCTGGCCTGGCTATGGCTGACACCGGTGCATGGGAGGTGTAGCCTGTTCGCTTGGGCTGATCTGGCTGGCTGAAAGTACTGCTGGCTGGTTTTTTTAGAGAAAAACATTACTGACTGACTAGCTGATTTGGCTGATAATCTCAAGCGAACCGGCTTCAGTTGATACCAGTTGTGGCCTACCATGTCTAAGAGCAACTCCAAAAGCATCTTTACATCCTTCATAGTTGATAGAATTGGAGATTTTGGTGAAAAAAAAACACTTTCCAATAGATTCTTTAATTATATCTCCGAATATTATTCCTCTATTCTAGATTTTTCCCTAGTTAAAGATAGAGAGTGGAGATGGCTCTATAGAGTGTGTATAAGATATAGAAAAGTTGTTGGAACGTGTAAAGATGTGGACAACGATTTTTATTCAATGACTCTCCAAAAGATGATTTAGAGAGTGAGTTTAAAAAAAATTCTTTGGAGGTGATAAGTGAACCCGCGGATCAAGCATATTCAATCGCTGAACCACAAATTCAAAAGCTTAGGAACAAAAAATTGAGAATTCAAATTTTATACATAGGAACAAAAAATTGGTAACGGTTGGTCCACAGCAAATCTTTTGCTCCTTTCTCTTTCTGGTCGGTTTGGCAAAATCAGATTTTTGGTAATTGTTTATATGGAATTTTTTGAGATGCTCTTATTCTCTCTTCTTCACATCCATGTGTATTTTGTCCACAACGTCAAATATGATTCACGTGATTGGAATGAGCGAAGCAGGTGTATCCTTCATATGCGCAGATTATTGAATAGCAAACAGAGGACTTAAGTGAAGTTCAGTATATCTTTCCCGCAAGCAAAATACACGTTGCAATCTTATATTGTTTCTATTTCAATGTCAAAAAGTCTACTGCATCCCTCTTTAGCCTGTGTGCAAAGGCTTCTGCTCGGAAAATGGGAGACAATCAGAGAAGCCGATTTTGTCTTTTGAGAAGCCTATTCCAAATGCCACCGGCACCAATCGTACATTCAGATGCGGAACTTCATTGAACTGGTGTAATTGTCCTGACAGGGTCAGATAACAAACCGCAACAGTAGGAACCGACAGTTTTTCCATACGATTCGGTTGACCAGTGTTTAACAACTCGGCTCAAGAAAAACTGGAGAAAGACACCGTACCATTTTGTATACAACAATACCAATAGTTATCTCAAGATAAGAGATGAACAGGTGCAATAAGAATCCAAACCCATTTTATTCTAAACACGTGTACGAACCATCACATGAGGCTACCTCAGAGTGTTTCTGAAAGAGCAGGATAGCGCCACAGCATCAAGAGAAGCCATAACTCAAAACTTTAAGGTTTATTATCTCCTCTAGCTTTACAAAAAAAAAAATGTAATCCCTAAAGATCGATAATCGATATCAAATTATCATAGCTTTCATCGTAACGTTGGCACTCTATCATTTTCACACTAAACGTATCAAAAAGAGCAGTAGAACCATCATGCGTACAACTGAGCCAGATTATTCTCATACGTCTTCCTGATCACCTCCCTCTTGAGCTTGAGGGCAGCAGTGACGAGTCCCGACTCGGGGGTCCATGGCTCTGGTATCAACTTGATTTTGGCTGGTATCTCAAATTTCTCAAGTCGTGCTTGCTTTGCAGCCTTGAAAATAACAAATGCATGTAAGTGCATCGAGTGCAGTCAAATTATTGTCTTAACGGTACACAGGATTTGTCTTGCTTGACATGCTTGCAACTTTCAGCTTGCGTGTCAGCATGCACATGGAAAAGGAAGAGGGGGGTGTTTAGTTCCTGGGTGAAAAATTTTGGGGTGTCACATCGAATGTTTTATGGGATGTTGAAAGGGGTGTTCGGATACTAATAAAAAAACTAATTATATAACTCGCCTGAAAACCGCGAGACGAATCTTTTAAGCCTAATTAATGGCTAATCACGGATTAATTAGGCTTAATAAATTTGTCTCGCGGTTTCCATGCAAACTGTGCAATTAGTTTTTTTTTCATCTATATTTAATACTCAATGCATGTGTCCAAACATTTGATGTGACGGGGTGAAAAATTTTTGGGGAGGAACTAAACACCCCCAAAACTTCCCAAGGATATCAACGTATATGGGACAACACAATCCTAGTTACCTTATTTCAAATGTGGGAACATCTATGAAATAAATAACACCACTGCTTATGAAACACACTCGGCAGTGCTATTTGCCTTTGTGAAATTATAACTAATAAAAACTCTATGAATGAATATGTTTTATGCTGTGCTAGGTGACTGTTTATTGTCTTATTGCCATATTTGTATTGTCGTTAGAGTTAGAAAAAACACTTCTGCGAGGCCAGATGTAACAGTAAATCAAGCATTGTGCAGGTGAACAGTTTATTTTCTTTCAAGCACTGTTTAATTTCTTTCGAAAACACTAGAAAATAGTTTCCTATTGCCATATTTATGGAAAAATGAAAGCATGGTTGAGTGAAAGATCAATGGATAAAAAAAAAAGGGCAGACCCAGTGCCAGAGGCTCCCACACGAGTGGGGTCTGGGGAAGGAAATAACCGAAGTAAAGTCTTACCCCCACAGAAATTCTGCAGAACCCTTTTCTTTTGGATGCTAAACCCTTTTCTTTCAGGTATGAATGTGTGGTGATCCAACACAGTAAAGCAAACAGATGTTGACAGGTGAACAGAAAACACAAACCTTCGCTAAAGATCCAAGTACTTCTTTAACAGCCTCTGGCTTCTGGCACAAATCTGAGAAATCACTGTATATAATTCCTTGCTGTGAAGCCCAGCTTTCCATCTCAATGTGTGCAGCTACCACAAGCGCAACACAGTAATTGTGGAAAGGATCAGCATGGATCATAATGTTCTCCACATATGGGCTCACAATCAAAGCAGCCTCTACCTGTCATCACCTAACAAGTTAAGCAGTGCAATCAGCCAGTTGCACCAGAATAAGAATATTGCATACCTTCCCGAGGGATACATATTCGCCATGCTGAAGCTTCACAATATCTTTCTTACGGTCAATGATTTCAAGGCAGCCATCTGGATGGAATCGTCCAATGTCACCAGAATAGAACCATCGCATACCTTTTTTGTCATCCTTCACATGATATATGAGGTGTATGGTTATGGTTACAGAAATTGTGAAGAAGTTATAGTTCGATGCATGAAGTAATCTATGAATATATTAGTAAGACAACAACATACCTTGTACACTTCATTTGTTTTAGCTTCATTCTTGAAATAGCCTTTAGTTACATTCGGACCCCCAATGACTATTTCTCCCCGAGGCATTGGTAAATCAGTAGTCAAGTATCCACCCTCAGGCCAGTCGATCAACTAAAAATACAGTGGCCGATATGTCAGGAAGTCAGGAACTGTGGGAGGTCAACAGTAAGTACTAAATACACTGTCACGAGAATAGATAAGATATCCCAGTGAGGAAAGAAGTTCAACAAGCCAAAAAAAAAATCTAAGCAGGTGCATGTAAATAATCTTGAAGCTAAGAACAACCAATAACATAGGAAGATTTTCGATATAAAAACATTGTTAGGCATAAAAAAATACAAAATAGAACCACACAAATAACATCAGGAATATAACAGTTTTGCTACAAAATTGTATCCATCTCATTGGTACGTAGTTAAGAAAAGAATCTGACCTTAATATACGAACAAGGTAGTGGAGCACCAACACGACCAACAGATGTGTCATCATACTCCGAAAATGTCCCTCCAGCACAAGTTTCAGTCAGACCATAACCCTGCCCTATTGGAGCCCTGAAATTGCATAAGCCTTAACAATGTCAGACTGCAAATAGAGTGAGACAGTCATAATATATTTATCGTTTTAAATGGATGGAATGGGAACATAGTATTTCAAGATAATTGCCATCAAACAGAAATGAGGGCATACATAATCTTACCCAAGGCATATATTGATAAATCTCTGAGTATCTCCAGATAGAGGTGCTCCACCAGAAAGTACAAACCGAATCTTTCCTCCCAAAATAGCACGCACCTTTCCAAACACAAGCGTATCCCACAAGAGTTTCTCCAATCCCCAGGCACCAAGCCAACTTCCATTGATTGCAGCAAGCCGGCGGTTATAGGCAACGTCAAACAATTGCTTTGCTATACCACCCTTTGTATCCACCTGAAGCCACGTCAACAGAAAAGGTAGCTGTCAATAATCAACAAGGTGCACTGGACCAGAACAATGTAAAGGACATTTACCTTTTTCCTCACACCATCACGGACACGGTCAAGTATAGCAGGTACAGCAGTCATCAATGTTGGCTTTAGTGCAGAAGCATCACCTAGAGTTCCCTTTTTTATTTTACTGGATGTATCAGTCAGGGTCAATGGTGATCCATATCCTATCGAGGCCCCAACAGCAGCCATTAGTGCCTAAAAAGCACATTTTTGCAAATGGTGAATAAAGATTATAATAAACCAAAATAGTTCCTATCTTAATTGAACGACAGAGCTCCTGCCCTTGTCTTTTAAAAAAATACAATATAGTGGACAGATTTGACCCATTCTGATGCCTATTAAAAGCTACCTCTGCTGCCAACTCAAGAATGTGTGCAAGTGGGAGGTAGGCCAAGTATATATCTTTACTGCCAAGTACAGGCACAATGGTCATAACTGCTGAGAGTGTAGCCAGGACGTTGCGGTGGGTCATCATAACTCCCTATAAACAATTGAGATACATGTCAGTTCAACTGCAGAGATATAATTAGAGAATTCCACTTCACTTTTTATTTGTCCGTATAAGGCGGTTCTAAGTGGGAGTTTCATGTCCCAGTTTCTAAGACTTCTCTGTGTTGGAAACACTGTATGAAACTCATTTCATCCCATGAAAATCTATATTATGTCATGTCAGCTTATTTAATGCCATGAAACCTCCACTGAGACTGGCCTAAGAAGCAACTCCCTACCTGAATTCTAGTAAGCAAGGAAAAAAATGCAGTGGACAGAACAACAAAAAAAGAACCAGGATGTATAAAGCAAACCTTGGGCAATCCGGTGCTACCACTTGTGTACATTATCACCGCAACATCGGAAGGGAGAGGCATGTTTGCTTCAACAGGTGCTTCAGCTCCTAACCTAATTACTCCCTCAAATGACTCAACTATCCAGCTAGTGCAGTTTTGAGCTGAAGAAACTTCAGCTGAGATGCCTTCCTCATTGATATAGACAACACGCTTGACAGTATCAAGCTGCCCACTTATATCAATCAACTTTTTTAGTTCTTTCTGACCACAAACTACAGTAGTGACCTCAGTCTGGAAAGCAAAAAGGATAAATTAGTTAAAATAGAAGCATATAAATAGCAGACAGGTGTTGATTACTTTAAGCATAGGTGTCAGGAATGATTAAATGCAACTGGTACATTCTATTAAAAAAATGGAACTGCCAATTAATTGTCGCTGTCTATAATTGAAATGCTACTAATGGTACAGATTGATTTTGTCTTGAACTCTTGATAAACCAAGAAAAGCAGATCATATGAAAACATAACAAGCAGGGACAGCATGAGATACAACTATAGAAGTGACAGTACTGACCTCATTTAGTGAGTGACACAATGCTTCCTCCCCTAATGAGGCATAGATGGTGACAACTGTAATGTTTTGTCTGAAGCATGCCTTGCAAATGGAAAAGGAAAAAGTAACTCAGAATTTTTTTTTTTGAACCAGGAAAACAGCAGGGGAAGCCCCCACTGTTAGATTTTATTAAAACACAAAAACAAACACTGAGCCAAACAAACGGAAAACACTTCAGCTAAGCCCTAGCAAGGCTAGAACAAGAAGAGAAACAAAGAACCACTAAACAGAAGAATCAACCCAGGAGAGAAAAACAGATCGCTTGTTAGGATTCAACGTAACACAATATGAACAAGATGGTAAATGAAGACAAGCAAGAAAAAAGGGAACCAAAGTGAAAGGATGTTTAAAGAAACAATTTTCTAAAAATATGCAGCATGCAAACTCTTCCTGGTGACGTATGCTTATCAGGTTTTATATCTTTCCATGGCAAAGCATTTATCATCAATAAGAACATAACATCATTTAATATGAATGTTCTGCTATGAAGACTCCTGTCTGCATAATTGTATAAAATGGCAAACAGTGCCCAGCGAAATATACATTTGCATGACTTTCTGACTTACATCAGAATGCTAGTGGGAAGAATAAGTGGTGTAAGAAATCATCTACACGCTGAATAACAATTCAGACTGTAGATATTTTAACACAAGTCTTAGCGGTGCATGTCACCTAGTAACCTACAACTACTAGTAATCCTGTCTGGGGAACTAAGCAGTTGCACAGTCCATGCATTGTTTCACACTCCAAATGTGCTTCTGCATTATTACAGATATGAAGTGGCTGGTGGCTTCAATTTACTGAAGTTAAGAAACAGGTGGCAATAGCATGCATGTGAATAGAAACAAAGGTTGGTCTACAACTCTATATGTAGACTGACAGGAAAAAAAAAAGAATACCTGCAACGCAATCTGCCACTCAGCCCGTGTCTCAGCAAAAATAGCAACACGTTCATTCTTCAGGTGACCTACTCGAATTAGTCCAGATGAGAAGCTGCAAACGCTCTTGAAGCACTCTGCATAACACTTCCACTCGTACTCGCCCAGATGCAACTTCTCAAATGATCTCCCACCAGGTGCTGCTTCAGTTTCCCTTGAAATGAGCTTCCTGGTGCCAAGGAGTGGCATGTAGACATACTCTTTGCAAGATTGCTCAAACAGCTCAGCCAGTGTGGACACCCCCTCCCAGTGTGTCTCAACAGGCTGTTCAAATCGGTAGTTACGGACTGCATATCCAGGCTCCCCACCAACCTCGACTGGCACTCCCCTCTTCCTTTCGGCCTTTCTCCTCTTGCGGAGCAGCAGGGAGACCGCGACGGGGACAAGAATCCCAACAAAGTAAGGGTTCATACTTCTGCAGCGGTGAACCTTGTAGGTATACTTGCTTGCAGTTGCAGGAGGTGAACTAACAGACCCACATGCCCTGAGGCGAAAACCTGCAGATAAGTACTACCATGAGTAGAAGTTTTCAAGGTTTCAGGTAGAAGTTTTGAAGGTTTCAGGTCTAGATTGCGATATCAAAGTGACTTTGTAAAGAAGGGACAACTGCACGATTAGTCCTGCTATCTGACCTGGTCCATTAAGCAGTGCAAGTGCAACCAATCCACTTATGGACAGAAAAAGGACCAATTGATTTTTGCACCATTCTGACCAATCCGGTCAAGTAGTACAGTCTGTACAGCCAGGGGCGGATCCAGCGGTGGGGCGGGCGGGGCTCAAGCCCCCCCCTACCGCTGCCGCGACAATGGGCCCCTCCTTGAGCCCCTCCTAATTTTTATATGTATGAAAGAGATGGAGGAGGGGTTTTAGAGGTTGAAGATGAGTTTAGCCCCCTCTTCTATGAATTCCTAGATCCGCCACTATGTACAGCTATCCATTTTTGACCTTCTAATACAGTCCTCCCCTGTATGCATTTAATACTCTCATTGTCATTACAGAATTGAACTTAGCACAAGCATCCCTCCTGCTTGGTTACGGGTTACCCAAAAGTTAGCGGACAGTAATAAAAGTTACTGGACAACTTTTTCCAAAAAAAGAAAAGAAAAATTGTTGGAATGATCCTATTTTCAACCAAAAAAACTGTTGGAGGCCAGTGGAACAAGTCTCTCTCAAAGTACTTGAGAAGTGCTACATCACCGACTATAGCGCATACGTATTTGTTTTCCCTCCTCCATCTCCTCCACTCCCAATTTTTTATTTAAATACTTAATACCTGTCTCAGCTCACGCATCGCATACTAATTCAGTAGCAATTTCTGAGGCAATTACACAGCCACAAGCACAGTGAACACGGAACACTCACACAAAGCCCTAGTAACGAGTAATGGGACCCCGCTAGTTCCCCCGACAGTGATTCAGATCGCGCCCAGGCCGCCGTCACTACCCCCAACCGGCCAGCCCCCGTCCACCTGGAGAGCACACTTCCACACCGCGACGACAACAATAGGAGACGGGGAGGGAGGGAGCGGCGGTACCGTACCTTCCGAGGGACGACGGCAGGGGGACGCGCTGGCGGGGCGGGGCGGCGGCGGAGCCAGTCAGCGAGGTTTCGCCTCGTCACACGTTGCGGTTTGGTTCTCTCGCCACTTACGTCGCTCTCGCCTGCTTGCGGTTGCGGTTGCGGCTGCGGCTGCGGCTGCTGCTGGCTTTCCGCTCCGTCAGGCCAGCAGGCCCCACCGAATCCAATCCCTTCCTTAGCGGATAAGCGGGCTAGGGCCCGGCCCGAAAGCCTACATAATGGGCCGCATTTTGCATTACGCTTTGCCACTTTCATTGGAAGGAAAAAGTCTATTTTTGTCCCCAACTATCGCGAAAGTCCGTTTTTGTCCATCAACTCTAAAATCGGACAAACAAGCTCCTCAACTTTTGAAACCGCGCAGATTTAGCCCATCGGCTATATTGTCCGGTGGTTTTACTACAGTAACCACGGGCAGTAGCCGCTGGTTTGCTACAACAACCGTGCAGGTTTATTTCGTCCGAATCTTTGAAAAATCATAGTAAATCATAGAAAATTCATAAAATAGAAAATCTAATTTTGTTGGACTCCACATGAGTAGAGCTACACAGTGAATATATAATATAGTATGCTTTATTACAAAGTTTTTGCCTTTTTCTTTTTTATTTATTTCAGCTCAATCTTTGAAAAATCATAGTAAAAGTTTTGTACTAAAGCATACCATATTATATATTCACTGTATAGCTCTACTTATGTGGAGTCAAACAAAATTGGATTTTTCCGTGATTTACTACGATTTTTCAAAAATTCAGACGAAATAAATTTGTGTGGTTACTGTAGCAAACCCACCAGACAAAACAACCGAGGGGCTAAATCTGCACGGTTTCAAAAGTTGAGGGGCTTGTTTGTCCGGTTTTAGAGTTGAGAAACAAAAACGGACTTTCGTGATAGTTGGGAGACCAAACATAGACTTTTCCCTTTTGTTGCTTCTGCTGGCCCGAAAGCCTAAATAATGGGCCGCACTTTGCAGGCCGCTTTGCCACTTTTCCTACTTTGTTGCTTCTGCTGACCCCACGTTCATTCGTACACCAGTACACCATATGTATATGCTCTAAAAAACAGTACACCACATGTATGTATATATACATATACTCAACCGATGACATGACAGGCTAATGGGCGTTGTCTCTACACGGACGCCCAAGTCCGCACGTCCGAGGCTGCTTGTGCGTAACGAGCGGACGGCGGACCTCAGCTTGCTCTGGGGCCACTGCGTGAGCATCGCGCTGCCGTCGGCCCACCTAGGGCCATCATCTCCGTGGGCGTTTGCGTGCTCATCGGGTAGGGTTTCCCGCCGAGCCTATACTACCACGGCGAGATGGAGGGGAGGGAGAGGAGAGGGCGACGCGCGCCGCACAAGGAAGGAGTCGAAGCCCTACGACAAGCAATTGTCCGTCAGCCACTGACGCCATTGCAACATGTGTAACACCCGATCTACTTTTGAAATATGCAGATAAAATATTTGAAACATACGTCTGAAGATAGATGAAACATTCGAAAAATGTCTCGAAAACACTTGCAAAAAACACATGAAACACGAAACACTTGAAAACCTTTGCAACACGTACGCAACATCTAGATAAACATTTGCAATAATATGCGTAAAACATATGCAACTTTCAGATAAACACACTTGCAACATACGTCTGAAAAAACAGATAAAACATTGGGGTAGACGTTTGCAACATAAGTGTACAACCATTGCAACATATGCAACACCCCGATCTAATTTTGCAACATCCATACGAAGCTCTTGCAACATACCTCTAAAACAACTGAAACACTTGAAACATACGCTTGCAACACGTGCTTTCATCATAATGTCACCTTGTTGCTTGGACGAATGGAGCTTGACACCGGCGCAACTCGATGCCACAGAGTGCTCGAAGGTCGTTGGTACAGAGCTCGTCGGTGGCACGAACCTCGGCAGTGGCCGCGGCAGGCAGATGGAGTGCGGCCGAGACAGGAGGCGCGAGTCTGGACAGTGGGCGGGCGGTGCGGGCAGGGGCGGCGCCGGCAAGCGACACAGGCAGAGTCCATCCCGCAAACGGGGGTGGTGCAGGCGAGCAGAGTTCGTCCCGCGATGGTGGGTGGGCGGGCGGGGGGCAGCGCCGACAAGTGATGCAGGCGGAATCCGTCCAAGCGGGGGTGACACGGGCGAGAGGAGTCGTGCGCTCGCGTAGTGCAAATCGGGCATGCGACACGGGCTAGGTCCATGAATGAGTGGATGAGAATGGATCCGTGAATAAGTGGATAAGACGGTCCGGACTAGAGTCATGGGACAGACGCACGGATACGAACATTACCGCAGGGTTATCTCTCCGTCCAAATTATAATGGTTATTTCCTTGTTAGGATGTCTTTAGCTAACAGTAACTCTAGTGTTACAAAATTTTGATGACACAAAATTGATGCCGTTACATTCGTACTCAATCCAAAAACACTTTCTCGTGCCAGTATCCATCTTTTCTCTTCGTACATTTTTTTTTGAAACTTTTCTCTTCATACTTGGCACAGGACCACACCCAAAAAGAATGTTCTGAAGGCAACCCTTCCATGGCTTCTACAAAGGGGACAATCCCTCACTATCTTTGCTGTCCTAGTTCCTCATAAAATTGATAGATTGCTATATAAAAATCGAAAATGATAGTATGATACAATAATTTAGAGCGTAAAGGGCAGACCCAGTGCTAGAGGCTCCCACACGAGTAAGGTCTGGGGAAGGGAATAACCAAACCAAAGTCTTACCCCCGCAGAAATTCTGCAGAGAGACGACTTCGAACCTAGGACCTGATGACTCGGCGAGCTAGCACTCACCAACTGCACCAGGCCTGCCCTTTACAATAAGCTATATAAGGGTCAAATGTTACAATAAGCTTTTGGTGCCTACAGCACCTTATAGCGGGTTGGGGCCTTATGGGCGTCAAACTTTTTTTTTTTGGAAAATTGGGGGCATCGAACTAATGGGGTGCTATAACCAATGTGAATGGTTGCACCAAAAATTTCATCCAGAGGCGGCCGCAAGTCTTTCCCGGTCTGTGCACTCCTCTTTATCGAACTCCTCTATCAGCTCCCGTTGCCGTTGCGTCACTTCCCTGAAAACAGGAAAATTATCGTGATTACCTTAATCCTTTGATGAATAAAATAGAAATGAAGATCTGCTGCAGGCGAAGAGGCATACGTCGGAACCCTGATATTGAAGTGAACATACTGATTCCCAAACACCGACGAGTTCCTCGCTTTTATTCCTGGAAAGTATAATTTGTTAATTACAATAATATCAATTCAACAAAAGAATAGAAAAACTAATATTCACTGTCCAATATCTTCTCTTTCACCAATTATCAAGGGGCAAAAGGCCAGAGCGAATGATGAACTAATCAAAGGAATCCATTAAAAGGGTTTTATGGTAACTCCAGTAACCAACCTTTGCCCCGGAGGACGACCTTCTCTCCTGGCTGGGTACCTTGGCGAACCTGGACAAATAATATGACAAACAAGGCAAATCATTAGGACATGAACAGAACCATCCTGAACCAGCAAGAATTTGAAGCTTCGAATGAAGTAAAGAATGCATACCTTGACTGTAACATTTCCAGTGAGGGTTGGTACTGTGACAGTTCCACCTAGGACAGCCTGTAAATGAAGAAGTTTTATTGATTTAGATTTAGAGCTTCTCATCATCCAAGAAAAAGGATTATTTATTAGACAACAATATTCCAAAGAGCACACCAAAGTCCACACTCAAGAACATTGTCATGCATGCATATGTGCGCACAATCAAGGTCCTTTCCACCATTGAACTAATATCACACCCACGCCCGCCTATCACTATCACACCTTGCCCTATATGGATACAGACCTCTGACCAACAGACCTACATGCTCGCTCCTTCCAACACAGTGATCTGGACTAGTGCACACTCACCATTGCCCATACCCGGTGCTTGTGAGTGCCCATGACACTGACCTACACCCTGCCTGGCCATGCCTACTTGCACTTGCTGCCACCCTACTCACACGTTGCTCCAGTGATGCCCATTTACCGTTTACATATCTAGGTGACCACTACAGATCAAGAGTGATGATGTGACAAAGCATTCAGAAGAGTTAGGGGAGGCTTGAGCAGAGCAGGTGCGAAACGAGAAATTTCGAAGATTGACATCCAATTCACAAGCCTTTCAAGATTTGATAAGGCCAGTGAGTCAGATAGCAGATCTGGCCAGTAGCACCAGAGAGAACCTGTGAATCAAGAATTCAGATTGAGGGAAAGTGAGGGGACGGACGGAGAAAAGAGGAGGAAACCAAACATATGTGCAAAAATAAATCTCTCAGGTGTGGGAGGTAATTTCTTGGATTCGATGGATGGGGTCAGGAGGGCAAAAGGCATCCAAGCACTTTGTTCATTCTGAGTGCATACCTTCTGTCAATCTCTCTCCAGAAAAGATGTCTTATGGTGATTAAATCTTAGCTCAAATCACGATACTTCCATCACAAACTATGTGATCATACAAAAGAAAGCAGGACTGCTAAATATGTGCTGCCAGTACGATGAAAATGTATGTTTGCATTTTCATGGAAACAAAGATGAAAATGGCATAGCAAGGACATGTACCTTGATCAGAACACGAACCGAAAGATATATATATATATATATATATATATATATATATATATATATATATATATATATATATATATATATATATATATATATATATATATATATATATATATATATATATATATATATATATATATATATATATTGTAGAAGTTAAGTCCTGCTCCCAGTTATCACTTAGTTATCTGTGCTTATTTATGTTTCTGCTATTAAGGCCTTGGGCAGCACAAGTGACTGTGCGAGTACCCAGGCAGTTAGCTGTTTAGTTAATGCTCTAATGAGCCATCAATGTAATCAATATGCTACTTATCTCCTATATATGAAAGAGCAGTCGCCTGGGTGTGTTATCCCTGGCTGAGTAGAAACACTCTGTACCTCCAACAATTGGTACCAGAGCCTAGGTTAGACACCTCTCTCATCTTCTACTCGAGCCCCCTTCCCTGCTTTCCCATCCATGGCCTCGACATCTTCTGAGCGCCGAAGGAAGGCTGCCAAGGGCGACAGCAATACGGAGGACTCCGTTGGCCGGGCCGCGCGCTTGAAAGCTGCAGAGGAGGCAGCTGCGCAGGCGGTCCAGGCGGCGCGGCAGGCGGCGGCGGCTGCAGAGGAGGCGGCAAGGACCGCGCGGGTGCTGAGGGAGGAGATTGCAGCAGAGAAGGAAGAAGAGGAGCTGGAGTGTGGAGAAGAAGAGGAGGAGGTCAAGAGCCCGCGCTGGAGGTCTCCATCTCCGCCAGTCCGCAGGCGTGGCCGCGGTGGCGGGCGTCGGGAGTCGCCTGTGTACGACAGGGTCGTATACAGGGACTCGGGCAGCGGCACGAACTGGCCGATGCTGTCCAAGACGAACTACCACGAATGGAGCCAAGAGATGAAACTGCGAATGCAGGCCCGCGACCTGTGGGATGCAGTTGAAGAAGAGCGGGTCTCGTTCCGCGACGACCGGCGGGCTATGGAGGTGATTGTCGCAGCGGTTCCCAAGGAGATGGGGATTCCGCTCATCGACAAGCGGACGGCGAAGGAGGCGTGGGACGCCATAGCTGCTGCGCGCATCGGCGTGGACAGGGTCCGCCGTGCGACGCTGCAGCGCCTCCGCCGCGACTGGGAGAACATCAGTGTCAAGCCAGGAGAGAGCGTCGAAGATTTTGCCTTCCGCCTCTCAACTCTGCATCGACGGCTTGTTCTTCATGGTGATCAGGACATCGATGAGAGGCGTGTGGTGGAGAAGTATCTGCGTACAGTACCGCCGAAGTATGCGCAGATTGTGGTTGCTATTGAGCAGTTTCTGGACTTTGACATGCTCACGCTTGAGGAAGTCACTGGGAGGCTCAAGGCTGTTGATGACCGTGAAGAGCAAGCGCCTACCGAGCCAATCACCGTCGGCGGCAAGCTCATGTATACTGAGGAGCAATGGCGCGCACGCTGGAAGAAGGAGAAGAAGGGCGGCGGGGATGATTCTGCTGGCTCTAGTTCAAAGAATCAGCGCGGCGGCGGCCAAGGCGGCGGTGGTGGCCGCGGTCGCGGCGGCTGGCGAGGAAAGGGCCGTGGCGGCGGCCGCGATGGTGGACGCTGTGGCGATACCTGCCACAATTGTGGCCAGGAGGGCCACTGGGCAAGGGACTGCCCTCATCCGCGCCGAGACAGAGATGGTGACCGTGATGGTGGCGGTGACCGTGGCGGCGGACGGGGCAGAGGCCGTCGTGGCAGCGGCCGCGGTGGCAATCAAGGCCAGCACGCTGGTGGCCGAGGGGGCGCAGGCGGCGGTGACGGCGGCCACAATGGCCGTGTGCAGTATGCAGAATGCGAGGATGATGGGGCTCTGTTTCTGGCGCATGGGCTCGTTGATCTTGATGAGTGCGCGCCGGCATACACCTATGCTGCTCAAGAGGTGAATCTGGAAGAACCAAAAGCCCGAGCCTTCCTTGGTGCCAATGGCGATGAAGAAAAGGCAGATGTGTGGTACCTTGATTCAGGAGCTACACACCATATGACTGGACGGCGTGAACTCTTTTCTGACTTGAACACGGACGTGCGAGGCACGGTCCGATTTGGAGATGCGTCCAAGGTTGACATCAAAGGCATCGGTTCGATAGCTTTCGAAGGAAGAACTGGTGAGCATAGGGTGCTGCAGGGTGTGTACTATATACCAGCCCTGAAGAATTCCATTATCAGTCTGGGTCAGCTTGACGAGACTGGCTCCAAGGTGGAGATATATCACAATGTGTTACGTATCTGGGAACACACTGGCCGTTTGATTGCCAAGGTGAAGAGAGGGGCTAACAGATTGTACACACTCCAACTTCATGCAGCCCAGCCACTTTGTCTTGCAGCACGCAGAGGAGATGTAGCGTGGCAGTGGCATGAGAGGATGGGGCATTTGAATTTCGATGCACTCCGCAGACTTGGGAAGGAGGAGATGGCGCGCGGTGTCCCAGTTATTGATCATGTGGAGCAGGTGTGTGACACCTGTGTCACCACCAAAATGAGAAGGCGCCCGTTCCCAGCTGCAACACAGTACCGGGCCAAACAGCCCCTTGAGCTGGTGCACGGCGATCTTTGCGGACCAGTGACACCTGCAACACCTGGAGGAAATCGATATTTCCTGCTGCTCGTCGATGACGCTAGCCGTTTCATGTGGGCAGCGCTCATACCAAGCAAGGATGCAGCAGCAGAAGCCATCAAGCGCATCAAACTGAGCACAGAGGCGGAGAGTGGTCAGAAAATCAGGGTGCTTCGCACCGATAATGGAGGAGAATTCACAGTTGCTGATTTTGCTACCTACTGCGCAGAACAAGGCATTAAGAGGCATTTCAGTGCTCCCCACTCACCTCAGCAGAATGGGGTAGTTGAACGGCGCAATCAGTCAGTAGTGGCCATGGCAAGGGCACTGCTTAAGCAGAGGGGCCTGCCAGCTCGGTTTTGGGGGGAGGCTGTGATGACAGCAGTCCACATACTGAACCGATCACCGACACGTGCGTTGAAGGGGATCACCCCATATGAGGCCTGGCATGGACGTTCACCAACTCTGGGACACATGAAAGTGTTTGGGTGTGTGGCATACACAAGGAAGCTCAGTCAGCTGCGCAAACTTGATGACCGCGGCGAGGCCGGCGTGTTTATTGGTTATGCAGAAGGAGCTAAGGCATATAGGGTGTTTGAGCCTGTGAGCGGGCGTGTCAGGATCAGCCGTGACGTTGTATTTGATGAAGAACATGGCTGGGATTGGTCCTCGCCGGAATCTGGGCCATCAGCTGTGAACAGCAGTGAATTCACAGTTGAGTATGTCTGGTCAGAGGAGGTGAGCAAACCAGTGCCACCGCCGTCGCCTCTGCTCCCAGATTCACCAAGAACACCCGCACCAAACAGCCCAATTGGAGTTGAAGGAGCAGAGGGCTCCGCATCAACTCATCCTCAAGCTAATTCTGCTCCAGCGGCACTAGAAGTGTCACCACCGCCACCATGTCCTCGGATTGAGCATGCCACGCCTCTGGAGGATGATGATGATCGACTGGATGCTTATCACGAGGATGAACCACTTCGCTACAGAACTGTCAGCAATATCATTGGCCAGCAGCCCACACCGCCACCTGCAACTCGCCTGTTCGCAGAGCTGCATCTAACGCACTCTGGCGAACCAACTTCGCATACTGAAGCCAAGAGAGATCCAGCGTGGTGCGCAGCAATGAAAGAAGAGCTGCGATCAGTAGAGAGAAACAAGACCTGGGAGCTTGTGAAGCCTCCTGCTGGTCACCGTCCAATCACCCTGAAGTGGGTGTTCAAATTGAAGAAGGACGAACACGGTAATGTTATCAAACACAAAGCCAGACTTGTCGCTCGTGGCTTTGTCCAGCAAGAAGGCGTGGATTATGATGATGCTTTCGCCCCTGTCGCACGCATGGAATCTGTTCGAGTCTTGTTGGCTCTGGCGGCACAGGAGGGCTGGTCTGTTCATCAGATGGACGTCAAGTCCGCATTTCTGAATGGAGACCTCAACGAGGAGGTATATGTGCATCAGCCGCCTGGCTTTGTTGTTGCTGGACAAGAAGACAAGGTGTATCGCTTGCGCAAAGCTCTGTATGGTCTACGGCAAGCGCCAAGAGCATGGAATGCAAAGCTTGATTCAACATTGAAGAAGAAAGGCTTCAGACAAAGCAACCATGAAGCTGCAATCTATAGGCGAGGTTCTGGAAACTCTCTGTTGCTTGTCGGTGTGTATGTGGATGATTTGATCATCACAGGGGCCAAAGAGCAGGATGTTGAAAGCTTCAAGGCTGAAATGAAAGCAACATTTGAGATGAGTGACCTCGGGCTCTTAAGCTTCTATCTGGGCATTGAAGTACAGCAGAGCACCGATGGCATCACCCTTAGACAGACTCACTATGCCAAAAGAATACTGGAATTGGGTGGTATGGTGGACTGCAACCCAGCAGCCACTCCTATGGAGGAAAGGCTAAGATTGAGCAAGAAGAGTACAGCCAAGGAAGTTGATCCAACACAGTACAGGCAGCTGGTTGGAAGCCTGCGATATTTGGTTCATACTCGACCTGACTTGGCATTTGCAGTCGGATTTGTGAGTAGATTTCTGGAGAGACCCACCATAGAGCATCAGCAGGCAGTGAAGCGTATTCTTCGGTATGTGGCAGGCAGTCTGGAGTATGGCCTGCACTTCACCAAGGCATCCAGTGAAGCCAGATTCATTGGCTACTGTGACTCAGACTTGGCTGGAGATATTGACTCAAGCAAGAGCACTACAGGTTGTCTATTCTTCCTAGGCAACAATCTGGTCAGTTGGCAGTCCATTAAGCAAAGAGTGGTTGCCTTATCTAGCTGTGAAGCAGAGTATGTTGCCATGACTACTGCTGCAACACAGGCTCTGTGGCTGTCTAGGATACTTGCTGAATTGTTGGGAAAGAAAGTGGAAGTAGTAGAGCTGCGAGTGGATAACAAATCAGCAATAGCACTTGCAAAGAACCCTGTTTTTCATGACAGAAGCAAGCATATCAGGATCAAACAACACTTCATCAGAGATTGTGTTGAAGAAGGCAGCATCAAGACTGAGTTCGTCGCCACAAATGATCAACTGGCAGACATTCTGACTAAGGCCTTAGGCAAGGCCAAGTTTGAAGACATGAGAAGCAAGATTGGGATCATGAAGATCAAGGATGGGGGAAACAGGTCTTAGGGGGAGAACTGTAGAAGTTAAGTCCTGCTCCCAGTTATCACTTAGTTATCTGTGCTTATTTATGTTTCTGCTATTAAGGCCTTGGGCAGCACAAGTGACTGTGCGAGTACCCAGGCAGTTAGCTGTTTAGTTAATGCTCTAATGAGCCATCAATGTAATCAATATGCTACTTATCTCCTATATATGAAAGAGCAGTCGCCTGGGTGTGTTATCCCTGGCTGAGTAGAAACACTCTGTACCTCCAACATATATATATATATATATATATATATATAAGAGAAAGACTGACCTGAGCAATGCTTAAAACAGAATCAACATGCACATGGTTGCTTTCTCTTCGAAAGATAGGGTCCTCTCTGACCTGTAATAGGAAATGAAAATGAATTTCATTTTATACTTCCATGAGACCTTGTATAGTACTGACTAAACTGAGGGCACGAGTGCATTCACAGCAAAAAAGAAATTAAACCTTGATAGTAACATAAAGGTCACCAGGCTTATTGCGTTCAACATCTGCGCCACCCTTACCAAAAACCTTCATGGTGTCATTATCGTCAATTCCTGAAAAAAAAAAACTTCAGTTATAATGTACCCAAAGTCCTGTCCACAATAAACACTTGATATTGCATGATTGTAGGAAAGAGTCAAATGTTAACGGAACAGGCAGAAATGCAGAATGATTCAGTAGAACCATATTTTATAATAGAGCAGCTAGATGATTTGACTTGAATATTAACTTTCTTAACTTAGCAGTGAATGGAAAGTGATGTCTGAGTTATGACAAGTACACCAGTTGGAAATGCTTATAATACCACAAGTTTACACTTCACAGCATTCAAAAAAAAATTCTCAAACTACGCAGGAGAATTCACAGCATTCAAATCACCAGCAGAAAGAAAGAAATACACACTGTTTTGCATATTGAACAGAAAATTCAGAATTGTGTGATAAGATGTATTACCTCCGTTCCAAATTATAGGTAGGTTTGGAACATAGTGTATATCTAGGTGCATAGTAAAAGCTATGTACCTACAGAGCCAAAACGGCCTATAATTTGGATGGAGTGAGTTCGTGTCAAGTATATACATATATCAGCAAAGAAAATTCCTCCTTACCTGCCGCTATGTCTAGCTTGACTGACATTTTCCCCTTCACTACCTGTTCTCCTTTGCAAGTCTTGCAAAAATTCTACAAACCCATTTTGAAAAGCAAAGAAGTTAGGCCAACAAAAATGAAAAATCATCACCAGTGATAAACCATATAGATATATTCTGTAAATGCTGGCAAATCCCCCCGCCCCCTTAAAGAACTAAGACAATGCAACGACCATAGCCAATGATGAATTGGATTTTATGTTCAACTTACTGTGGAATGTAACATCAGAAAAAAAATAACAGGAATATGCTATTGAAACAGAAAAGGTGCACCTTGACAATTTTTCCGCTCCCACTGCACAGGGAGCAAGTACATTCAACAGTAAATATACCCTTCTGCATGTATATCTGCATTCATGACAAGATTTTGAAGGTCAGAGTAGTCCCTCTTATCCAATGTAGTTGTCTTTGGAACTCCAAGAACAAGACAGAATAAGGAAACAATTAATGCTTTCTGTTCCAGGGCGTTTGGTGGAAATATAGCTTTGAACAACCAAAACAACAGGTATTTGCAAAGGAAATCAACTTGCTAAAATGCTGTCTACTATTTAGTGGAGTTTGTTATCTGTATGTAAGAAACATGCCATGGAAAAATATGTTGCCAAAGGATACATACCACACCAGAGCCTCGACATGTTTTACATGTTTTAGGCACAGTTCCAGGGGGAACACCACTTCCATCTGCAACAATAAATTAGAAGCTCATGACAAACAATGAAGCACAAATGGGTAAGATTGTCAATGGAATAAATAATTAAATATACAAGCAACGTCACATACTGCAAGTTCCACAAAAAGTATCAGCTTCGTATGTAATGGTTTTTCTGCAACCTTGGACAGCTTCCATGAATGATAGTTCAACAGAAACCTACAGTTGGGGGGGATAAAGAAGCAAGAATTGAATTAATATGCTCGATTAAAAGCAAACAGCTGTAGTAAAAATCAACTAACCTTGACATCTTGGCCACCTCTGTACGCATTATCAAAGATCTGTTGACATAACAAAAATATATATATTAGGTATGTATGTATGCATAACAATAATATATAGCTAAATACATATAGCAAGGAGTGAAACTATACACATAAAGAGAGTTGAATAGCGAGCAGAGAAATTTGCTAGATACTGAAAAGGTACTATTTCAAATCATGTTTAGACTACCACCTGACATGAAAGGCCAATATGATGATTATTTCAACATAAAAAAAACATTGTAGTTCATCATATGCTACAATATAGACAAAGGCCTAACAATGAAGAAAAAAATAATATAACTAGATGAAATTTTACAACCTTGTAGCATGATTTTTCATGGCCACCTGCCAACAATTTATTGTTTTTGCATGCATTTATTTTACAAAGGCAGCATACAAAATAATTGAGGAGAAATATCACATTTAAATTGTGAATCATAGATCTCATGCATAACTCACCAAATGGCGGGGGTACAAAAGACAGTACATATATATTTAGGGCATATGTATGATACATAAAATAAAACCACAAGGACAATGGTTTTTACATCGCCAAAGATGTCACCAAATGGGTTACCCTGAGGAAAACCCGGCCCTCCAGGGTCACCACCTGATGCTTGACGCTCGTATGCTTCTGGTCCAAGCTGCCAATTACATAAGCATGTTATACTAAGAATAAAATATTTTACTGTAATGGTAAAATAAGGTTTCATGAGTCATGGAAATTAATGCTAACACAAGCTAAGCAAGCTGGATTAACACAAAAAGGCACAAGCTGGCCAGCTGGGTTCAGTATTAATATTATATAAATAATCTGTCTCTACGTGACTATTCCAATAACATCACAATTTTTGTTTCATTAAAAAGATAAATGACAATAACCTGATCATATATTTCACGCTTATCATCGTCCTTCAAAACCTGACAAATGTACATATAATATCAATATTTAGGGAAAAAATATGTACTATGGTTCATGAAAGGTAACTACATTTTTTGCAAGAACCTCACACCTCATAGGCACGGTTAACTTCTTGAAATTTTTTTTCTGCATCAGCATCATCTTTATTAGTATCAGGATGGAACTTCTTTGCGAGCTGGAGAAGAATGATAAATTTGTTAAAACCAAATGAATTACCATATAACAGGAAGAAGTAGAAGAAACGGATCGATGGGAGCACAAATGGAAGAAAATGCAATATGGAGAGCATGGTGCAGTAGGCATGCAAGAGACAGTTAATAAATACATAAATGGAAGCAGTGCCAAATGGATCGCAAGCCGCAATCTGGGTTGGGATGGAAGTAAATTCCCATTTGTGGAACCCCAGTTGTCTGACTTTGGCCTATTCTATCAGATTCTTGAGTTATCTGTCCATCTTATCATTCAGATGTCATCTTTTGCATTGAAACTCTGTTTCTGATTATCCATACAGGAGAATCAGATCATCTTAAGTTCTTGACAAGTTCAACAGAGTTTTAGTTTATGTTTCCTATACATGAGTGTTGAAATTCAAAACATGATTAGCATGGTGAGTAAGGGACAAGTGCACCATGCAGTCAGATGCAGGGGAACTGATTCTGGTGCGTAAGTGCCTAACCAACTAGTTGTAACCTTGTAGGTATTACCCAGGCAAAATAAGATGAGCAAAAAAATAGCATGAATGGAACAGGTAGTCAGATAGGTCTTGTAACAGTTGCTCAATAGATAGGTTAATCATTCATGTATCGCCAATACTTCACTAACATAGCCGTACTTGTATCCAATACTTTCTCTACATTACCATAGTGTTGTTTTTCAAAATCCTGTATCGCCATAAGCCCATAACCGGTATCCCATGTCGGTGGTACATAGTTAATCAGTATTAGACTAAGTAGCAGACTATAGAGGGAAGAGTACAATAGATACTGTCAGAGGCAAAGCAAAGAGCGTAAGAAGGGCAGAAGCAGAATAGAGAAGAAAAGATAAGAAGTAGCAGAAAAGCAGCACAAAGCAATTGAAGCAAATACGGGCATAAAAGAACTTGAAGAGATTACAGGAGTAGTGAAGCAATAGGAGAGGAAGAGGAGTGAAGTGAGTAAAGTGCCTTGGATCTGGAGAGACGATAGCAAGAGAAGATATGAACTTCAATTAAGAGAGAAAATTAGGCAAGAGGTGGAGGAGGCTCTGACTGCTTGATCTCCCAGATGAGCCGACCCTCATATATATAGGTCAGCTGCTTGACAATTCAATCAAGCCAACTAACTTATCTCTAGTAAACCTTCTCAAACTAACTCAATTAAAACTTCTGATCATGTCGCCTGAGACATCAGTAGGTGCGGCCATAGGAGTCCACAACAACAGCGAACTAAGGGCAACTATCAGCTGGAGACGATGGGAACTTAGGCCCTCAAGGCAGCAAGGTTGAGATCGAACAGTAACATTGGAGGAACAAGGAATATCCAAATATGATCCCCGAGAAGTTTAACGATGTACAATCAATAGGCAATATCCTAACTTTGTTTCTGAAAGGAGGTGCACATCCTAACTATGATATGTAAAAAATCCGTACCGCATAATATGCCTTCTTTATATCCGGTGCAGAAGCATCCTTGCTTACTCCAAGCACATCATAGAAATCCCTTGCATACACCCGCCTTGTGGCTAGCATCACAGAAACATAGAAGTTTTAATTACAGGCACTAATGTATCACAGTTAATAGTAAGCATGTCTGGAACTTAAAAAACGGTAGTAAGAAGCAACCCTATATGCCAAAATAGAGCACTTAGCTATCTATTTTTCTTCGTTTGCACCGGCGATATCATCGACAGTGATGGGGGACAAGACAGTGTTGCCATGGTTCCGATGGATCCGGTGGAGGTGAAGACTTCGTCAAATTTGATTTAATTTTCTTTTCTGGCATGGTCTCTCCTGTATTGGTTATTGTTTTCCTTAATATAATTCAGGTATGAGATACTCTAGGGTGTCTTTTACCAAAAAAAAAGGGGCAAAGAAAAAATAGCATCAGTAACCGCCAAAGTCAATCCTGTTATTTATTTATTTGTTGAGTTATCTTGGTACCTCAATTTTTTATAAGGAGTACCTCATGTTGCGTTTTATCTGTAGCCTACCACAACTTGCTTGTGTGGGAATAAAAGGTTTGCTGTTGTTGTTTTAGAGGCATTAAACCATTTAAACTTGTGGTTTTGGGACAATCTTAAATAATTGCATAACCATCTCAGTTAAGTATTAGCCAAGCATTCTTAGAAGGTACAGTCAAAATTACGCATGAAAAATAGCAGTTTTGTTCTCTCTTTTCAGACAGAAAGGGGCTGTTATTGTTCTAAGAAAAATCAATTTCTCATTTTGTTTTTTTCATTCTTATTGTTAAAACAGGAAAAACATAGGAAAAAAGTGTCCCTTGGTATTCACAAAAGCTCTGCTAAACGTGCAACTATTTTCTTAGAACTCAAATGCAAGTCAGGATCAGAAGGCCAAAGTCACTTGGGATGGCAGATCTTAAACTAATTGGATGATTTAAATACATGGTTGTAATGGAGTTGTACACAAAAGGTAAAAATGTTGGCTCCCCATATAGAAAGCAGAAGATAGAACTAATCTTAACCAGAACATGAGGTCTTGGTTTCAATTGTCACTACAGTATAACATCAGATTTCAACAACTATGAGGCCTGCTGTAACAATAAACCAAACCACAACTAATTTCACAAGATGAACCACTGTGTATGGCTAAATGGAAACGTTGAATTACACTAGGGTCATCAATTTGACCTAAGTACTAACCATGGAACGACCTGCTCGAACACCACCAGCTCGGGCTCCGCCGCTCCCTCCCTGTCCAATTCACCGATAAGCAACACAGGCCTCCGCGGTCAATACATTCAAAAAGCATAAAAAATTTCAAGAGAAGGCGACTCACCTGGTTCAGACAGCCGCGGCGGTGCGGTCCATGCCGAGGCGGCAGCGCCGGCGAGGTGGCGGGCGAACAACTCGCGCTGGCAACGGAGGTGAAGGGGTTAGCCGTGGAATTCGGGGTTGGATGGGGGAGAAGTGAGGGAGGGGAGATGAGGGAGCTCACCGTAGAGGAAGAGTTCGCCGCGGCGGCGAGCCTGGAGGCGGCGGCGCGCGCCATGGGGGTGGAGGCGGGCGGTGGCCCGGTGCGAACCCTACTTTGCAGCAGGTAGCAGGCACAGATAGTGGGGCTTTGTGGCTCAAACGCACGAAAAAAATGGGGTTTTAGATTTCGATTTTGGAAAATTACTAATACCTTGGAAAAACTTTATGAATTCTCTATATCTTACGTTCTTACATACCTCCATTTCATCTACTACCTCTGTCCGGTTAAGAATGCAATTCTAGTTCATTTTTTGATTTCCGTGTCCAATATTTGACCGAATATATAGATAAAAGTATTAATTTTTTTGACACCAAATAAATATATTATGAAAATATATCTCATAACAAATCTAATGATACTAATTTTATGTCATAATTATTTATATTTTTTATATATAATTAGTCAAACTTGACATACTAAAACATTGCACTGTGCTAGAATTGCATTCTTTTCAGGACGGAGGGAGTACCTAGCACCACTCTTTTACCGGACCAAGTTTAAACTTTGTTTTTGTTTTTTTTTCCTATGATGAAAGATTTGTGTTGTCATGATCCAAATCTATTGCCTACGTTGACATATAAGACGTGATATGAGTATGATGTGATTTTTGGGAAAGTGGGTTATTCGAAGCTATTTTTGTTTTTTTTAATGAAGAGTAAGCCCGAAAATATCAAGGGGTTACAAAGTGAGTTAAAGCGGGTGGCAAAAGATCGTGACCAGTAGTGGAACTCGCTGAAGAGGTAGAAAAGATACGACAAGGAGCGAGGGCTAGAATTGTTGGTTCCCGCAATCGCCTCCTTCCAAATCAGTCCCTCGTCACCTATAATTTTTTAATCGATTGGGATCGACACCTTAAATTACATGGGCAATACCGCTCAAAACTAAAAGCATACAAGAGAAGGTAGAGGTACATTGCCATACTAGGCTCAACCTCCCCTTTCCCAACCCCACACCACACGTGTATCGTTTTCAATGCATCTTGTATAAGTGCACATATACTACTCCATCCGTTCATTTATCTCCATCATTTTAGCCTTCGGCGTAGTGACCAAGGAGAAGAGCAAAATCACTCAGTTTGCATTTAATCATCGCGTGTTGAACGCATACGAGGAGTCACAGGCTAGGAACAACCAATGAGCATCAAAGAGACAATAAATACAGGCGGGTGGTAGCCAATGAGCAGCAAACGAACAGTAAATGTGGGCAAGTCCCAAGCTAATATGAAGAAAATTTTTGAATAAAAAGTTTTTCTTAGATGAAGGAGATAAATGAATGGAGGGAGTACCACCCGAGCCTACTCTCGTGGTTGCATGCTTAGCTATCTTGGTAGTTGTTACTTATCTTTAAGGCTTTGCGAACTAGATATTTAGATGTATGTCTCGTCGTCTCAAACTCGTAACCACGCTTGCTGGCTCTAGCACCTCATGGATATCATGCTTGCCCGCAGCTTGTCTAAAGCTTTGTTGCCCCCACCTCCCCCTCCTTTTTCAACGCGAGCCCCGCCACATGAAAGGCCATGAAGTGGGAATAACTGGTCAAGCATAACAAATGCCTCTGAGATACGTCTAACCCTAAATTTGCAATGGTCACGAACTTCATTACATCATAAATGGCCATTGCAACACAAATACCAAGGCGATAAGTTATGATCCACCTATGAAGATAGAGAACATTTAGTGATTGGGCGTTAAAAATGAAAGAAACCACACGTTACATGACAAAATTCCTCGTTGCCACAAACAAAGACTTTTTGACAACATGGTGAGCTTGTTGATGTCATGGATCATGTTGGCATGTAGGTATTTTGGTTCAAAGAAGGCAAAAAGTAGTACAGTTAAAGGTTTGTGTGCACGTGCGAAGATATGAGGAGCTTGATGAGCCTTTTATCAGAGCAAAACCAACCCACCATGTATCACGTATATGTACAATAGTCATCTTTAAGTCGAGTAAACTTTTAGCCGGTATAAAACTTTAAGTCAAATTTATACATACGCCTAAATCTTTATTGTACCTAACATATAATCTGTATCTTAATTTTTTTTAATTTAATTGAATATAAAATATGCCAAGCCCAACAAATTCAACGATAACTAAACTACTCTAAGTTTCCATTATATCTCTACTGAGACATAGAAAGATCTTTGATCTTATCGTCTATAGGCCCTGTTCATCTGACTTATAATCCATCGTATTCAGCTTGTTTTTTCAGCCGGAAAGTATTTTTCTCTCACAAAAAACAGCCAGTGTTTTTCAGCCGGCTTATAATTCCAGCTGAACGGGGCCATAGTTTCCTCCTTAGCTATGAAGTTATTTTAATTCTCTAATTTTTAATCCCTCTTTGTTTTGTCCCATCAGATCTCCACACCTTATTTTCCAACCTTTGCCCTCTTTTTTTTTTGTCTCCCGTAAGATCTCCTCATCTGTGTTTCAATTTTCACTTCCCAATTATTTATCTCCTCTAAAAGTTCATAACTATAGATACTATATTTCATCTATATTTCATTGTTTATTTTGTATTTTTATTATCGTCTCTTATCGTATCATCCTAGCATCAAGTGGTATGGCAACGAAGATAAACTTGATATCAGTTTGGAGTCATTTCATTAATCACCTATATCAATCATTGTGTATAGTGACATGTCTTTTTTATGAAATCTCCACTCCAAAGTTCGTCATGTGAAGTTTAAATCCATAAACACAAAAATGGTAAATTCTAATATTGTCTAGAAATTAACTATAAAAAATATGCTTTGTTGTTTCATAAGAATTTAGGATATGAGTCGGGATTGCAACAACCTTGTATGGTACAAGTCCGATGGAGTGTGATGTGCTTGCTGAATAGTGTTGTAATCATAAGCCAGATAAAACAATTTCATAAGATTCATTTATGCATAATTTGAAATGTTAAAATAGTGTTTGTACTATTTATATTGTAATTTATGAAAAATTTGAACTTAATTATTGGATTTATGGCTTATTATGTTGTTTAGTACCTATATACCGAATTATGGAGCAAAATTTTATTATACCGAATTGCTAAATGTAATTTAGCGAATTGTATGTAAAATTTTTGATATAACATACCCTTCGGTGAAATCTTAAATTCGCAACCGTTCGCAAATCACATGTGTTGCAGATACAGACTTGCAGTATCAAGCATGGGGAGGATCATTATCGAAACAGATGCAGTTTTGGTTTTTTTTTTTTTTTTTGGAGTGGAAGATGCAGTTTTAGTTCAGCAGGGATTTTGCTGTCATTCGTAAGGCCGTGTTAGGCCTTGTATAGAAAAGGCCAGTTGGGCCTGGCTCATCACAGGTTTACTTCTGGGCCGGATCGAGTAGCACCGGTGGGCCCGAGACGAGACTCCAATCCCCTAGTGAAATCCATCCCGTCCGTTCGTTTCCTCGCGCCCGAATCCTAAAGCGTAGCACATCAGTCCAGAAGCCGCAGCCCGCAGGTAAGGTCGACAGAGAGCTCGACCTCTCGCCGACGGCGACATCCGGCGGCGGCGGCGGCGGCGGCGGACAGGATGGTGGCCGAGGGAAAGAGGTGGCGGTTCGCAATGGTGTGCTCCTCGAACATGAACCGGAGCATGGAGGCGCACTCGCAGCTAGGCCGCGCGGGGCTCGACGTCGAGTCCTACGGCACGGGCACCCACGTCAAACTCCCCGGCCCCTCCCTCCACGAGCCCAACGTCTACGACTTCGGCACCCCCTACGGCGCCATCTACGACGACCTCCGCCGCAAGGACCCCGACCTGTCAGTACAAGCACTTACTGTCATCTTTCCTCTCCTCGCCTGACCTACCTCCTATGGTTGATTTGGGGAGAACATGTAGTGTTTAGGGTTCTGGATGTGGTTTATGCGAAATTCAGTGTGCATTTGATCGAAACATATAGCAACCATTCTAAATCTTATGTAATTTAGGTGTCCTTGTTCGCAATGTCTCTATCTCCTCAGCGAAAAATTATTTGAACAAGACGGGTACTTGACGAATTGGGTCTGCAGGGATGTTTGTGCTCACTAGCTTTCCCGTTTCTTTGTGTGTGATAACTTTGACGTGTTGGGCACCCTGCACGATAACTTGAAATGCCCTGCTCTCAATGGATTTCTGTGTCGAACCATCCAGGTACAAGAGGAATGGGTTGCTGCCTATGCTGAAGAGGAACACCTCGGTGAAGCTAGCGCCTCAGCGGTGGCAGGACAATGCTGGCGACGGGGTGTTTGATATGATAATGACCTTTGAGGAGAGGGTCTTCGACTTGGTTGTTGAAGGTAATTCATTCACCTCTGAACTGGAGCTTGATTTTGGTCTAGGAGATTTATAGAGCAGTTATAATTGAACTATGTGTTGTAGGATTGCATAGTTATGTAGACATTCAGCCTGATCAGCTGAGCTTGCTGCTGTAGCACTGCAGTCTGCAACTGCAAAGCTCCAGCTAACCAGGACCAGAGAGGAACCATAAGCTGCAAAGCAGCCCGCCGGAATTAGCACTTCTGATCAGGGCTGTTAACTACTGGAAGCTAACATTTGTTTTTGTGTCCAGATATGAGTAACCGCGAACCGAGGCTGATGAAGTGTGTGCTGATAATAAATATGGATGTCAAAGATAACCATGAAGAAGCTGGTGTTGGGGCAAAGCTTGCTGTAGAGTTGTGCCAGAAGGTAAAAGTAACATACCATATGTAGTGCATAAGCTTTACTGAGTATTAAGTTGTTAGGCTTTGTTGTTAATGATGCTAATGGTGAGTAATCAGTAGGCTGAGGATCATGTGTGCCCTTAGGTTGGCAGCAAAATTAATTGTTAGTTCAAGACTTCAAGTAAATAAAACTTAATGATAAATAAAGATCAAAATACATGCTATCTGGATGAGTTAAATACCAAAGAGAAGCAAAACATACTTCGCACTCCTAATAATCTGCTTCGAGGGTTGCTGTTGTTATGCACTTGTCTCATTGCAAGCTCACTGCTAGCGTTTTTTTTTTTTTTTTTTTTTTGCGATCACTCACTGCTAGCGGCGGGGAGAGGTAACTAAGGGAGAAAGGAGAAAGGGAAACAAAGAGAGGCTGGCAAGGTTTGGCAGTTGAAATGGGAGGCTGCAGGGGTGCTCCAGTTTTTACTATCATGATCATGTACCACAGTAGTACTAAAAGTAACTTGTTTATTTCTGGCTGTCCTTGCTTGGTTATAGCAAATTATTTTCAAATGGGTTTCTCACATAATTCAATTATTCTGATTGATGGATACAGTCATGTTTAATCGGTGCTCTGTTCCTTGGTATCTGTGGATTAATAAGCTCAAATTCGTGAATTCTTTATTTTGGGTATCTGCTTTGATGTTGATATCATTGGCAGCTTTCATAGACCATACCCCCCCCCCCCAAAAAAAAAAAAATCAGTGTTTCAGAAATAGAAGGCTCGTAGCTTGCTTCATTGTAATTTTAGATGGTTAATCGATGTATGAAATCAGTACCCTGAATGTATGAACATTGCATCTTTCATAACTTATTTGGCATAACGATGTTTATTTGAGGTATTTCTTTTGTTTCCACATGCATCATTACAGAAGGCTTGTTTGCCTTGTTGTCTTTGTATTATATTATATGGTATCTAATGCAACATACATTTGTATATCACAATGATGTCAAAATGCTTAATGGTGGTATTGTGCTGTGAATGGAATGCAACATGAACCTTTGCACTGTTGCAACACAATATTGCAGTGGTGAATTTAATGTGTATACTACTATTTTTCAATTAACCTCATATTCGCAATTTTCTGCCACAATTTTGTGTCCTTTGTCGATAGCAAAGATTCAATTTTCCAATGTTACTGCTTACAAATGTGAATCTACTAATGACACTACACATGCTTTTGGTGACCAATGAGGAGTCAACTTATATATGTTATTCCATTCCAGCTTGAAGCAATTGATGGTGACTGGGAGGACATAATTGATGACCTGATTACTGCATTTGAGAAGCAGCACAAGCGGAGGCTTGCATACAGCATTTCATTCTACTAACTTGTATCCCCTGTGCGAACAGAGAGGTTGCAGTGGATGGTTGGTAACTTGGCATTGTAGTAAGCAACTGCACAGGAGTGAAGCATCAATGTTGTGGTAGTGTTGCTTAAATTCTTCCACGCTGACATTTGCAAAAACGGGAGATTTGTGGAGCTTCACTGAGTGCAGTGGATGTTTGGTAACTTGGCATTGTAGTAAGCAACTGCACAGGAGTGAAGCATCAATGTTGTGGTAGTGTTGCTTAAATTCTTCCACGCTCACATTTGCAAAAACGGGAGTGTTTTTTATTGCTTCACTGATGCTGGACAGTAAAGATGGCGATGCTGCATCAATGCCATCATCTCAAGCTCATGCCACATAAGTTGTAATATTGTTCAGTTTTGAGTTACGCATCTATGCGAGTGGATATGTGGGTGCTGTTGTTGTTCGTAGGTATAAAAATCAGAAAGTCATCCATGCAAACGACGAGTACATGCATTTTTCGCTTCTTGACTGACTAAAAATCACCTGAAATGCATTCATGTATTTTCTGGCCATGTTCAGCAACTTTATGGGTTATCGACATTGCAGTCGACAGGTTTTTCATGTCATTTTGCTGGCTGGTTTCTTTCGTGTCCCAAACTTCAGTCACATTTGCATGGCGATAGCTATAGATATCTTCCGAGCGGACTTCTGTTTTTTTCCTCAAACTACCTTATTTGTTTGGCAAGTATTCTTGAACCACAATGTGGTTTAGAGTATCTTCTGTTTTCTAACCCTAAACCCAAATTTGTTCTAACTACCACGCTTTATGAAATAGAGTATCTTCTGTCCTCTAATCCTAAACCCAAATTTATTCTAACTGTCTTCCATGCTTTTATGAATTTTGGCTTGGTTCTTCCACTTGAGGACTTTTCGATCCAACCAACTAATAATTAGCTGCTAAAATTAGTTGTGGTGGATATGAACATATCCAACTAATAGAGTAGCTAACTATTAGTTGAGCACCCAACTAAGGGTCTGCCAGCTAATAGCTAATTATTAGTTGCTAATGAATCCAAACACTTTTGAGTATGTTATTTACATTACTTGCTAAAATTAGTTGGGTGAATCCAAACGGATCCAGCTAATATACTACCTAAATGTTAGCTAGGCACACAGCTAACAGACTATTTGGATCTTACCGCTACTCCCTCTGTCCCCGTTTATGTGTCATTCTAGCTATGTTTTTAGATGTCTAGATTCAAAGCATCTTCTATGTGTTTAGACATCATGTATGTCCAAATTCAAAGAATCTTCCATGTATCTAGTAAAAGGCCAAAACGACAGATAAATTGGGACAGAGGGAGTAATAGTTAGCTAGATCCAAACGTGTCTAAATAATAAGCCAACTTACTATTAGTTGAGCACCCAGCTAACAATAAGTTGATCCTGCCTGCTAATAGGTAGCTAGATCCAAACAAGTCTAGGTAATAGGCTAGCTAACTATTACCTGGGCACCCAACAAACAACTATTTTACTAGTATTAGCTAATAGCATTGCTAGTCTATTAAAATGTCTCTTCCACCACTTGATAAGAATTAATAACTAAGGCCAGTCTTAGTGGGAGTTTCATACGAGTTCCATTTGCATTAAATAGGTTACCACGTAAGCATTTTGGATGATATGACAATGTATTTAAGAAGATAGAGAAGAAATATGTTTCATTTAGATGAAACTCTTTTGCCATTACCAACTCTCTATGAGTCTTGAAATTAAATGCTTAATTGCCTATGAAACCATAGAATGAAACTCTCCATTGAGAATGTGTGTTTCATGCAAGTTTTATTTCATTTTACATGACATGGCAGTCTTGGAAATAACGTAATGAAACTCCCCGTTGAGACTGACCTCGGAACGTGTTTGGTTCGGGTGTTTTCCTCCATTATCGATTCAAAGCGGCACCTCATCACTATATTTATTGTTTGGTTCGGGCGTCCTCTGGTTGTCACGGTATTTGATACGGGTTTCAAAATCACGATCCCGCTCATCTCCCGGAGTTAATGATTACGCTGCCTACACTTGCTCCAGGACAAAAGCTGGCATCACAACCAAACAAAAGCTGCTAGCTATTCCAGTGTAATAGGTAGCGGTGTGAACTAATTACATTACTGTTGCTATCCCATAAGTTAAACCAAATAGCACCTAATTGTTAGCTAGGAAAAAGTAAAGAAAGGGATATTTTTGGTTGACCGTGATTCTACTGACGCGAGAATCAAAAACGTTTTTGTTGCCAAACGGTGCCTTAGTTCATGCATGTAATTTAGGACGTGTTTGACAATCTTTTTCACTACACCTTATACAAGGTTTGGTAAAGGAATGTGTCTATGACATGATGTAAGAGTATTCTAACTTACAATCATATTTTAAAAACACCATTTTTGTAATTTTTTCATGACAAAATTTGAGGAGTCAAACATGCTATAGATTGCTTAGTTTGTGCCGTTAATATATATACCAAGATAATGGACATCGCCATAGTGACATGCCAAACAATATGATCATCTAAATCTTGATAGGTATGGAGGTCTGATGAGTTGTGAAGCATCAATATGTCTAATATTTTGTCATTTGGACAGTTTTTCAGAGATATTTATTCTTCATACAAAGTTACAGACGCTACAATGATCAAAAGAACCAATGTGGATTGTCCATTTACCTAGTTTGAGTTACTTAGGGCATTTAGAAATTCGATTTATTACAAATACTATATAACAAAATCACAAAGGTTATGTTGTCCTAGAGATAAGAAAGATCTACACATAATCCCAAGTTTGGGCTAAGCACTTGAGCAAAGGAGGCCTTATATGTGATGTTCGATTACTAATGTCTAGGCTATGAAGAGAAGGTTTTTTTCATTATTATGTGGGTTAGCTCGTTTGGGATGGAGCACATGGGAGTTGGAACATCATCGCCATGCAAGCAATTTGGCTTGTGCTTACTAGTACACTTCTCTCTTGGGTGTCCATGTGTTATTTGGATTCACCGTTGCATATTCACTACCACAAGTTCAATATAGTGAGATCCACACTTCGCAGATATTTTATTCTTACTATCAAGTTATGTGTAATGATGCTATGCAAATAAAGTTGACACAAGTTATGTCTTTTCCATAAGTTGCTGTTAGATGTACATTACAAGTTGCCATAGGTATGTGAAACAAGTTACTAGACTATATTTTACATGAGATGCTACCTATACAAACAAGTGTCCCCAATCTACAATAGAAGTTGCTACCTTGCTTTGGTTGTTACTAATTAAATTAAAACACAAGTTACTATACTTTTTGCATAATATTTGAAAATTTTATTACATGCTTTTGCGTGAGTTGCTACATTATTTATAGACAAGATGTATTAGACAAAGCATAATCTTTGAAAAATTTATTGCATGCTTTTGCGTGAGTTGCTACATTATTTATAGACAAGATGTATTAGACATAACATAACAACATAAGTTTCTACATGTATGCGTTCCTTGTTGACTTTATCGTTGACGTTATCCAAAAGTGAAAGCAGCGACTGGTGCTCTCTCACCCAACAAACATGGTTAATACATGCGCTCCCAACAAACATGGGCATGTGGCAGGCGATGGTAGGGTGGCACACCCAACTGCCGCATGATGGTTTAGGCCTTCATGATGCCAATAAAATAGGGGATCCTTATCTGATTATGAAATAAGTTTTAAAGTAGTGACGATGTTCGTGACTAGCTATAGGAGACCCGTTGAAGGCGATAGGACCAAATGGATGTAGGAGACCCGTTAAAGGTGATAGTACCGAATGTATGCTGTCATGCCGAGGACTAAATTTAATCTTGTGAGGATAAAGGCAAGCATGTTGGGACCAAGGAATAAATGAAGAAGGTAGATTTCCCATAAAGATCCAAGGTGTAATATGTGTAGACCAAAAAGGCCTTAGGGCAAGGATAATATTTATCAATCTAACCTTAAGATAGGACCTTGTGTGTTACCCGCGTGTAGTTGCTGCAATTGGCATAATGCTTTAAACCTTTGTGGTCAGAGGTGGATGCGGAGTTTAAGTCCAGGGGTGCTCATCTCTCTTCTTCTTCCGTTGGCCCCCTCTTCGTCTTCCTCTCCCTCTTCTTCCCTCTTGTTCTTTCCACTTCTCTCTCTCTCTCTCTTCATTTCAATTCATGGAGCCCAGCGAGGTAGGAGGGCTTGAGCACTTCTGCACCCACGCGCTAGATCTATCCCTACCTGTCATAAAATGTAGAACTTGTTCTCAAATAAAATATTCATCTGGATCCAATTGCTTGGTCCCCTTGCTTTACCACTTCTCCCTAGCGCTTCTCGCATACTAACATTTGGACTTTCTTCCCTAGCACTTCTCGCACACTAACATCTAACCTATAACCTATTGCTAGTGTAGAAGACAGACGGGAGAGAAAGAGAGCGGAAGCCATGAGAGAAAATCATAAGTGATTTTTACTTAACATAGTGAAAGCCCAAGTTTGGTTTTGTTAATTAATGACACCAAGTTGCTAATGCCTTGTGTTAAGTGTATTGAGTTAGGCATAAGCAACACATGTGATGAAGGTGTATGTGGCAAGGAGTGGTGGCCACAAGATCACAAAGAGATGGTGCATGGACATGAAATAATGATCATGGTGGAGATGCACATAAAAGGAAGGACATGATGATCAAGTGAAAAGAGAAGGATCTAAGAGCGCAAGGCAAAGGTATAACCATAGGGGTTTTCCTTTTGCCGGTCTAAGATGAGTAGAGAAGTGATTGACCGGGTTTAGGATACATGGCCGACTATCAAGAGGGGCAATCACGGTTAGCTCGTAAATCAAGTGCCACTAGATCAATGTCTTGAGCATAGGCATTAGGATCTAGTAAAGAGCTAACATAACGCCTTGGAAAATGATTGTGAAATGCTAACACACATGCACATGGTGGTGTACACTTGGTGGTGTTAGCACATTTGTGAAGGCGGTGGAGTTTGAGCGGTAGAGAGGGGTTTGGGTTCCTCTCTCCCTCCCGCCGAGCTTGCGAGGCAGGATTCGGCGCTTTTTGGAGAAGTGAAATGCCTATTTTCTATTGCGCCGGAAGTCGGAAAAGAAACGGAGGCGAACGGAGGCCACACAGATGACCGGACGCTGGACCGGACGTGGTCTCTGTATGACCGGACGCGTCCGGTCAGTGTTCAGCATCTGCGCGGTTTTCAGTTTGATGATCGGACGCGCAGCGCGTCCGGTCATTGATGACCGGACGCGTCCGGTCATCCAGGGAGCTTACTAGACTCTTATCGGACGCTGACACTGTGGCGTCCGGTCAGTTCAACAGCGCGTCCGGTCAGTTCTCCTGAGCGAATCAGAACGCGCGACCGGCGCGTCCGGTCCCTCACGTAACCGGAGCGTCCGGTCAGGCGTCCAGAAGGGTAGAGCGAAGCGGAGTAACGATCGGACGCGCGGCGCGTCCGGTCACGTGCGATCGGACGCGTCCGGTCTCAACGGGAGCATACTGGAATGCGACCGGACGCGGGCACTGTCGCGTTCGGTCAATCGGTTCAGCGCGTCCGGTCACGGCAACGACTAGTTCTGACACGCACTGTTTCTTGCTGTCGTGTAGTGACCGGACGCGTCCGGTCACCCTGACCAGAGCGTCCGGTCAGTGCGTTTTTCGCTGCGTCGTCTGTAACGGCTAGCTGCGTACCCCTTCGCTATAAATAGAGGTTGGCCGGGGTTTGAGGGTAACCCTTGCACATTTTGAGATATAGAGACATACTTTGAGCTAGAGAACAACCCCTCCACTCATCTATTTGCATAGTTGCACATCTTGAGTGAGATTCAAGTGCATTGCTTGAGAGTTGCATTCTAGAGGCACTTGATCTTCGAGTTGCTGCGGATTTCTTGTTACTCTTCCGTGTTTCCCGACACGGTAGATGGCTTGGAGCAGCGGAGGTGATTGAGCTCACAATTGGAGATTGTTGGAGCCTTCACCAAGTGTTGTAAGGGGTTCTTGATCCTTCCCCGCGGGAGTTCGCAAATTGGATACTCTAGTGGAGCTCGTGGCTTGGAGGATCCCCATCTTGTGTGCGGTTGTGCGGCGCCCGCCGAGGGCTCGACTCTTGATAGTCGATTAGCTCGCGAACCGACAAGTGGGTGTATCGCCACAACGGGGAGTAGCTTGCCGGGAAGCAAGTGAACCTCAGGATAAATTCTTGTGTCATTCTCTTCCCGAGGATTTCTCTTGTATGATTGATTGATTGGTATTTCTCTTCTCTTCACGGCGGTATAATCACTCGAAGCTCTTCTCTCGTATTACTTCTCGTTTCTAGCTTATAGTTGTTGTTGTGTTTAGTGAATAGCCTTGTACTAGACTTGTGTAGGTGGCTTGCTTAATTAGTTAGAGCTAGTGCTTTTGCCTCGCCACCTTTCGTACTAACTCGTGGTTAAGTAATTCTTGTAGAAGTTTTAATTAGGCTATTCACCCCCCTAGCCTATTTGGACCTTACAAGTGGTATCGGAGCCGAGGCACCGTTTATTTGAGGCTTAACAACCTACGGTGAAAAAGAAATGGCTCAATTAAGCTTGCACATCAACAACACCAAGAAGGCACCTCACTTTGATGGCACAAATTATGCATATTGGAAGGTTAAGATGACCGCACACCTAAAGTCAATCAATAGAGAAGTGTGGAAGGTCATCGAAACAAAATTTGAGGTTGCTAATCCGGAAGCACCTACACCGGTGGAAGAGAAGAAGCTCCAATGCAATGACATTGCCATTAGTGCTCTTCATAAGGCATTAGATGACAAGACCTTTGAGCAAGTAAAGAACATTGAGATTGCTCATGATGCTTGGGCCAAGCTAGAAGAAACATTTGAGGGCACCGAAGGCACAAAGACCACCAAAGCATATATCTTGCAAGAAAAATTTTCAAGCTTCAAGATGCAAGATGATGAGAGTGTACCGGAGATGTTTCATAGGTTGTAAGTCATTGTCAATGAGCTCAAGGCACTTGGTGAGGAGGTCAAGGACAATCAATTCTCTATGAAGTTCTTGAGAAGTCTACCCAAGAGATTTGATACATTGATCATCGTGCTAGTAAGGACTACATTGAAGGATTCAACTCCTCAACAAATATTTCAAGAAGTGATGACCGACGATTCATATAGAGAAGATGATGAGAAGGATGAGTTGGTAAAGAAGAAGAAGAAGGAAAATGAGAAGAAGGATGATGAGAAGAAGAAGAGTGTGGCATTCAAAGCCACCACATCCAAGGGTAAATCCAAGATTGAATCATCAAGTGATGAAGACTCAAGCTCTTGTGATAGTGATGACATTGATGAGAAGATGGCTCTCTTTGTCAAACAATTTGGCAAATTCATGAAGAAGAAGGGCTTTCGTGCAAGAAGGAGGAAGAACTCTTACAAGAAGAATGAGCATACCATGAGATGCTTTAGATGCCATAGCAAAGACCATCTCATTGCAAAGTGTCCTTATGATAGTGATGATGAAGATGCTATCAAGAAGGAGAGAAAGAAGCAAAAGAAGAAGCAAGAGAAGAAGGAGAGCTCTTATAAGAAGAAGAATGATTCTCATGTTGCTACATGGGATAGTGATGACTCCTCAAGTGATGATGAGGATGAAAACAAGAGTAAGAAGAAGGGACATGCTAGCATTGCCATCCAAGAGAAGGTCTCCCTCTTTGACACTCCATCGTGCTTCATGACTAAAGCCGCTAAGGTATCATCCGATGATGAGAGTGATCATGATAATGCTAGTGATAGTGATAGTGATGAAGAAGAATTCACTAAAGATGAACTAATCACTATGCTAGAAGATTGCACTCAACAATATAAAGAATCTAGGAAGGAGTGCAAGGGCTTGCTTAAGGAAAAGAAAAACCTTATGCAAGAACTTGATGAGCTTAGAGTGTCTTATGAGAGTCTAAAGGTAGACCATAAGAAGCTTCGAAAGTCTCACACCAAGCTTGAAGAAGCTCATTCCTCTCTAGTTGAAAAATGTGAAAACATGCCCACTAATGTTGAGAAAGCTAAAACTTGCAACATAGGCATATCATGTGATATAATTGATGAATCCTTTCATAAGCCTATTGTTGTTGCTCCCACTAACTCTTCATGTAGTGCATCTACATCATCCTCATCTAATAGTGATGGTTTCACTTGTGACTCCACACTTATAGTTGAGAATGAAAATCTCAAGAAGAAGGTAAAAGAGCTCAATCACACATTAGCTAAGGCTTATGGTGGTGAGAACCGCTTGCTTATGTGCTTGGGTAGCCAAAGAGCTTCTCTCTACAAAGAGGGATTGGGCTATAACCCCAAGAAAGGCAAGGCCGCTTTTGCTCCTCACAAGACTTGTTTTGTGAAGAACAATGGTAGCTATTGCAAAAGTTGCAAGCAAGTTGGTCACATAGAGCAACATTGCATGAACAAGAAATCCAATGCAAATGTATCCTCAATCAAGTTTAATTCTTTCTATATGCTTACCAAGGGTACAAATGGTGTTCATGCTAAGTTCATTGGTGCACCATGGATGGGCTCAAAGAAGAAAGCCATTTGGGTACCAAAGAGCTTAGTCTCTAACCTTGGAGGACCCAAACAAGTTTAGGTACCTAAAAAGAATTGATCTTGTCTTGTAGGTCAATTACAAAGCCGGAGGAAGGCATTGGGTGCTTGATAGTGGGTGCACTCAACATATGACCGGAGACTCTTGTATGTTCAATTCAATTGATACAAGTCAAAATGGTGGTTTTGATGCTATCACTTTCGGCAACAACAAGAAAGGCAAGGTCAAAGGGCTTGGTAAAATTGCTATCACAAATGACATGAGCATATCTAATGTGTTGCTAGTTGAGAGCTTGGATTTCAATCTTTTATCGGTGGCACAACTTTGTGATCTTGGTTTCAAGTGCATATTTGGTAGTGATGATGTTGAAGTCATAAGTGTTGATGGATCAAACTTGATATTCAAAGGATTTAGACATGGTAGCTTATACTTGGTTGACTTTAATGATAGTGAGACACAATTGACATCATGCTTGCTTAGTAAATCTAGTATGGGTTGGTTGTGGCATAGAAGGCTTGGTCATGTTGGAATGAAACAATTGAACAAACTTTTGAGGCATGACTTAGTTAGAGGATTGAAAGATGTCATTTTTGAAAAGGATAAACTATGTAGTGCTTGTCAAGCCGGCAAACAAGTTGGAAATTCACATCCTAGTAAAAGTGAAATGAGCACATCAAAAGCATTTGAGCTATTGCACATGGACTTGTTTGGGCCAGCAACATACACTAGCATTGGTGGCAACAAGTATGGTTTTGTGATTGTGGATGACTACACTAGATACACTTGGGTGCTCTTTCTCTATGACAAGAGTGATGTTTATGATCTATTCAAGTCTTTTGTCAAGAGGGTGCAAAATGAGTTTGAGACTACCATCAAGAAGATTAGAAGTGACAATGGTAGTGAGTTCAAGAACACAAGAATTGAAGATTTGTGTGATGATTATGGTATTGGGCATCAATTATCACCAACATACACTCCTCAATCCAATGGTGTAGTTGAAAGGAAAAATAGAACCTTGATTGATATGGCTAGATCAATGCTTAGTGAATACAATGTGAGTCATTCATTTTGGAGTGAAGCTATCAATACGACTTGCTATTGTAGTAACCGTCTCTATTACCATAGGAAGCTTGGAAAGACACCATATGAGCTATTGAATGGAAGAAAGCCCAACATTACATACTTTAGAGTGTTTGGTTGCAAATGCTATATTCTCAAGAAAGGCACTAGATTGAGCAAATTTGAAAAGAAATGTGATGAAGGGTTCTTACTTGGTTATTCTACCACAAGCAAATCATATAGAGTTTGGAATCTCACAAATGGCACCTTGGAAGAAGTTCATGATGTTGAGTTTGATGAAACCCAAGGGTCTTAAAATGAAGCTCAAAACCTTGATGATGTGAGAGGAGATCAATTATCAAATGCAATGAAGAACATGGACATTGGTGATATAAGACCGATGCAAGTTGATGATGATGATATTCATGTGATCAACCAAAGTGTGCAAATTAATACAAATCAAGCAAGCTCTAGTGGTTCTCATGATGAAGTGCAAGTTCAAGGTCAAACAAGTGAAAGCAATCAACTCCCAATACTCCAACCTACTAGCATTGCAAGAGATCATCCGTTGGACTAAATCATTGGTGGAATTCAAAGTGGTGTTCAAACTAGATCAAGATTAGCATCCTTTTGTGAGCATTACTCATTTGTCTCGTTAGAAGAACCAAAGAAGATAGAAGATGCATTGAAGGATTCCGATTGGGTGAATGCCATGCATGAAGAACTAAACAACTTTGCTAGAAATCAAGTTTGAAAACTTGTTGAGAGGCCAAAGAACTATAATGTGATTGGTACTAAGTGGGTCTTTAGAAACAAGCAAGATCAAGATGGCATGGTTGTAAGGAACAAAGCAAGATTAGTAGCACAAGGATACACTCAAGTTGAGGGTCTTGACTTTGGAGAGACATATGCACCGGTTGCAAGATTGGAGGCAATTAGAATCTTATTAGCATATGCTTGTGCACACAACATCAAGCTCTATCAAATAGATGTCAAGAGTGCATTTCTAAATGGCTACATCAATGAAGAAGTTTATGTTGAGCAACCTCCCGGTTTTGAAGATGACAAGAAGCCTGACCATGTTTACAAGCTAAAGAAGGCATTGTATGGTTTGAAGCAAGCACCTAGAGCATGGTATGAGAGGTTGAGGGACTTTCTCCTCTCTAAAGGGTTCAAGATGGGAAAGGTTGACACCACTCTCTTCACCAAGAAGCTTGGAAATGACTTATTTGTGTTGCAAATCTATGTGGATGACATTATCTTTGGATCAACTAACCAAGACTTTTGTGAAGAGTTTGGAAATATGATGGCTAATGAGTTTGAGATGTCTATGATTGGAGAGCTTAGTTACTTCCTTGGACTTCAAATCAAGCAAATGAAGAATGGCACTTTTGTAAGTCAAGGCAAGTACATCAAGGACATGATCAAGAAGTTTGGATTGCAAGATGCTAAGCAAATGAGCACACCAATGGGCACTAATGATCAATTGGGTATTGATGATAGTGGAAACATTGTAGATCAAAAGCAATACCGGTCCATGATTGGAAGTTTGCTCTATGTCACCGCTTCTAGGCCGGATGTGATGTTTAGTGTATGCAAGTGTGCAAGATATCAAGCTTTACCTAGAGAAAGTCACTTGAAAGCAACCAAGAGGATATTGAGATATCTTAAGGGCACTCATGATGTTGGATTATGGTATCCTAAGGGATCTAACTTTGAATTGATTGGATATTCGGATTCCGACTATGGTGGTTGCAAGATTGATAGAATAAGCACAAGTGGCACTTGTCAATTGCTTGGAAGGTCTCTTGTTTCATGGTCATCAAAGAAACAAAATAGTGTTGCACTATCTACCTTCGAGGCCGAATACATTAGTGCCGGTAGTTGTTGTGCACAATTGCTTTGGATGAAGGCCACTTTGAATGACTTTGGAATTAAATTCAAGAATGTGCCTTTGTTTTGTGATAATGAAAGTGCTATCAAGATGACACAAAATCCGGTTCAACATTCAAGAACCAAGCACATTGACATAAGGCATCACTTCATAAGAGACCATCAACAAAAGGGTGATATTAGTATTGAGAGCATTGGCACCGAAGATCAACTAGCCGACATCTTTACAAAGCCACTTGATGAAAAGAGATTTTACAAGTTGAAGAATGAATTGAACATACTTGACTTCTCCAACTTGAAATAAGTGCACCCCCACATTCTTATATGACATGCCTCTCCTCCAACATAGCAAGGTAAAGTTGTTTGGCATATCATTCATACTTTGCTAAGGACATGTTTAGAACATATAGACATATTTGCATGACAAATAGGCTCATTCATGAAAATCAAATAATTTTGATGTATATATGGTACCACTATTGCTTCTATGTTTGATTGATCTAGTGGTAGCATATGACATGTTTGTGGGCTTGCAAACCTAGTGTTGAATCTAGAAAATGAGCTCATGATGTGTAATTCAACATGGTCAAGATAACCCTTATACTTTATGAGGTGTGAAAAAGCTTGTCCTTGGATCAAACCGAATTACATATTCTAGGCAAGTGATCTAGGTTGAACCATAATTTGGACTCCCTCATATTGATTGACTTATCTCTCACTAAATTACCTATTCTAGGCACCTTTTTGGTGATTGTTGACAAAGGGGGAGAGAAAAGTCATAAAGATATTGCAAAGAGGAAATAAAATATAATAAGAGGGAGAGAAAAGTCATAGGGGAGAGAAAAGTCACAAAAAAATATAGTGAGGAGGAGAGAAATTAAATTTGAGCACATAAGTAGGGGAAGCAAGCTCATGAATTATTTGTTGCATTTGTATGTGCACTAACATGATGATGTGTTGCATTGCAAATTTAATTTCGATATTCATGTTTGTATGGTGTATGCTAGAAATAGAACTTGAATGATGATTTGTTAAGAGTAGCTTTACAAGTGGTAACTAGACACCTTTTGCTTATAATATTGATCTCACGGGGTACTTTAGTGTTTGTGATCTTTACAAGTGATGTATTACAAATGGTGTCTAGCTACGTCGATGCTAAGGATGGTATATAAAGGCAACTCCGATTGGTATCACGCTTCAAAGGTCCATTCTATATACCTTAGCATCAATTTGATAATAGTAACTCTCCCAAAATTCAAATCCATACATATGTGCATAATTGAACCAAACTCATGGAAGCACATTTGTAGGGGGAGCTAATACTATCGAAATTGAAAATTGATTTCATTTCATATCTTTGTGATGGTTGTCATCAATTACCAAAAAGGGGGAGATCGAAAGCCCAAGTTTGGTTTTGGTAATTAATGACACCAAGTTGCTAATGCCTTGTGTTAAGTGTATTGAGTTAGGCATAAGCAACACATGTGATGAAGGTGTATGTGGCAAGGAGTGGTGGCCACAAGATCACAAAGAGATGGTGCATGGACATGAAATAATGATCATGGTGGAGATGCACATAAAAGGAAGGACATGATAATTAAGTGAAAAGAGAAGGATCTAAGAGCGCAAGGCAAAGGTATAACCATAGGGGTTTTCTTTTGCCGGTCTAAGATGAGTAGAGAAGTGATTGACCGGGTTTAGGATACATGGCCGACTATCAAGAGGGGCAATCACGGTTAGCTCGTAAATCAAGTGCCACTAGATCAATGTCTTGAGCATATGCATTAGGATCTAGTAAAGAGTTAACATAACGCCTTGGAAAATGATTGTGAAATGCTAACACACATACACATGGTGGTGTACACTTGGTGGTGTTAGCACATTTGTGAAGGCGGTGGAGTTTGAGCGGTAGAGAGGGGTTTGGGTTCCTCTCTCCCTCCCGCCGAGCTTGCGAGGCGGGATTCGGCGCTTTTTGGAGAAGTGAAATGCCTATTTTCTATTGCGCCGGAAGTCGGAAAAGAAACGGAGGCGAACGGAGGTCACAGAGATGACCGGACGCTGGACCGGACGCGGTCTCTGTATGACCGGACGCGTCCGGTCAGTGTTCAGCGTCTGCGCGGTTTTCAGTTTGATGATCGGACGCGCAGCACGTCCGGTCATCCAGGGAGCTTACTGGACTCTTATCGGACGCTGGCACTGTGGCGTCCGGTCAGTTCAACAGCGCGTCCGGTCAGTTCTCCTGAGCGAATCAGAACGCGCGAACGGCGCGTCCGGTCCCTCACGTAACCGGAGCGTCCGGTCAGGCGTCCAGAAGGGTAGAGCGAAGCGGAGTAACGATCGGACGCGCGGCGCGTCCGGTCACGTGCGATCGGACGCGTCCGGTCTCAACGGGAGCATACTGGAATGCGACCGGACGCGGGCACTGTCGCGTTCGGTCAATCGGTTCAGCGCGTCCGGTCACGACAACGACTAGTTCTGACACGCACTGTTTCTTGCTGTCGTGTAGTGACCGGACGCGTCCGGTCACCCTGACCGGAGCGTCCGGTCAGTGCGTTTTTGGCTGCGTCGTCTGTAACGGCTAGCTGCGTACCCCTTCGCTATAAATAGAGGTTGGCCGGGGTTTGAGGGTAACCCTTGCACATTTTGAGATATAGAGACATACTTTGAGCTAGAGAACAACCCCTCCACTCATCTCTTTGCATAGTTGCACATCTTGAGTGAGATTGAGTGAGATTCAAGTGCATTGTTTGAGAGTTGCATTCTAGAGGCACTTGATCTTCGAGTTGCTGCGGATTTCTTGTTACTCTTCCGTGTTTCCCGACACGGTAGACGGCTTGGAGCAGCGGAGGTGATTGAGCTCACAATTGGAGATTGTTGGAGCCTTCACCAAGTGTTGTAAGGGGTTCTTGATCCTTCCCCGCGGGAGTTTGCAAATTGGATACTCTAGTGGAGCTCGTGGCTTGGAGGATCCCCATCTTGTGTGCGGTTGTGCGGCGCCCGCCGAGGGCTCAACTCTTGATAGTCGATTAGCTCGCGAACCGACAAGTGGGTGTATCGCCACAACGGGGAGTAGCTTGCCGGGAAGCAAGTGAACCTCGGGATAAATTCTTGTGTCATTCTCTTCCCGAGGATTTCTCTTGTATGATTGATTGATTGGTATTTCTCTTCTCTTCACGGCGGTATAATCACTCGAAGCTCTTCTCTCGTATTACTTCTCGTTTCTAGCTTATAGTTGTTGTTGTGTTTAGTGAATAGTCTTGTACTAGACTTATGTAGGTGGCTTGCTTAATTAGTTAGAGCTAGTGCTTTTGCCTCGCCACCTTTCATACTAACTCGTGGTTAAGTAATTCTTGTAGAAGTTTTAATTAGGCTATTCACCCCCCTAGCCTATTTGAACCTTACACATAGGTTCCTTTCTATGAATGTTTTATTGTAGCACTATAGTAACATTTATTGCTTAATACTATTTTTAAACCATTACGTTTCCCTAAAATCAAAGTACTGTAGTAGCATCAAACCATCATTTTGAGCCGTTGCGTGTACCCTAAGACCTGCCACTGTGTGTTCATCGATGCCCAAAACCAACAGCAGAAACTCAGCATCGGTGGAGACAAGCTGCAATGGGCAGGCATCGTGTAGGACCCATTAAACAGTAAAAAGCAACAACTGTAGGCAGCTTTTCTCTCTCTTGTGCAGCTTTTCCTCTCTCGTGTACATGCGTGTTGTCATACTCCGCACCGAGGCAGCAACATTTCATGATGCCAATAAATTTTCTTCAGACATCGCTACCCGCAGTGTATGCATGATGCTCCAATCTTCTCTGTCATGTTTTCGGCATCGCAAAAAGCATACGTTGTGGCCGGTCTAAAACCAGTTGCAATAGTGCCATAGCATCAAGCCATCACCATCAACATAGATTGCTTGGTGCCGACTGCCAAGCGGGCCACCATCCACCCAGTGATCCAGAAGGTTGCAGCCTCCAATCGCAGCATCCCTCCGCGATCGCTTCCCGTCCCCCCGGCTTATCCCCTCCCTATCCCCCTCCTCCCCCGCTCCTTCCACACAAACCCACACCATCACCGCCCCATGCCCCTTCCTCCTCTCCTCCCCGCCATGGCTTCCACCTTCTCCCCCACTTCTGCCGCGAGGGCCCTCCTCCCGGGCTCCACCTCCCGCCCACTCTTCCTTGCCGCCGCTGCAGCTTCCTCAGGTAATGTCATCTTACATTTCCCTCCCCTCCCCACTCTGTTTCCCAGCTCGCTCATCAGCGAGCGCCGAATCCAACACCCCCCTCACCTCTCCACCCCGGTCTACTCGCAGGGCGCATTCAACCATCCAGGAAGGGGCTGGATTTCCGCCGCGGCCGATTCACCGTCTGCAATGTCGCCGCCCCCACCGCCGTCGAGCAGGTACGCCCACGTTCTCCAATCCCCGCCGGCCGGCTGGACCCGTAATCCTTCCTTCCTTCCTCCCTCCGCGACCCTGCATTTGATGCCTGCTTCTGCTTGCGCGCAGGAGGCGACGGCGTCGGCGGCCGCGAAGGAGAGCCAGCGCCCCGTGTACCCGTTCGCGGCCATCGTGGGGCAGGACGAGATGAAGCTCTGCCTGCTGCTCAACGTCATCGACCCCAAGATCGGCGGCGTGATGATCATGGGCGACAGGGGTACGGGCAAGTCCACCACCGTGCGCTCCCTCGTCGACCTGCTCCCGGACATCCGCGTCGTCGTCGGCGACCCCTTCAACTCCGACCCGGACGACCCCGAGGTGATGGGCCCCGAGGTCCGCGAGCGGGTCCTGCGGGGGGACACCAGCCTCCCCGTCACCACCGCCAAGATCACCATGGTCGACCTGCCCCTCGGCGCCACCGAGGACCGCGTCTGCGGCACCATCGACATCGAGAAGGCGCTCACCGAGGGCGTCAAGGCGTTCGAGCCCGGCCTGCTCGCCAAGGCCAACAGGGGGATACTGTACGTCGACGAGGTCAACCTGCTGGACGACCATCTCGTCGATGTGCTGCTGGATTCCGCTGCGTCGGGGTGGAACACGGTGGAGAGGGAGGGTATCTCCATATCCCACCCTGCTCGCTTCATCCTCATCGGCTCTGGTAACCCGGAGGAAGGGGAACTCAGGCCACAGCTACTGGACCGGTTCGGGATGCACGCACAGGTCGGTACCGTCAGGGACGCCGAGCTCAGGGTGAAGATCGTGGAGGAGAGGGCTCGTTTCGACAGGGATCCAAAGACGTTCCGTGAGTCGTACAATGAGGAGCAGGAGAAGCTTCAGCAGCAGATATCGTCTGCACGGAGTAACCTTGGTGCTGTGCAGATTGACCATGACCTCCGCGTCAAGATATCCAAGGTGTGCTCTGAATTGAATGTTGATGGACTCAGAGGTGACATTGTGACTAACAGGGCTGCCAAGGCGCTGGCTGCGCTGAAAGGGAGGGACAGCGTCACGGTGGAAGATATTGCTACTGTCATTCCAAACTGCTTGAGGCATCGGCTCCGGAAGGATCCGCTCGAATCCATTGACTCAGGTTTGCTCGTCATTGAGAAGTTTTATGAAGTCTTTAGCTAGATTGTTCTTGAGGTAAATGTTCCTTAGTCACTAATTTTGGTGGGAACCCTCTTGATCGGCTGTTCTCATAATGTTCTGCTGTTTTAGATTGGTAATCAACGTGCCTGAACCGTGACATCTTTTTGTCTTGTGCCATTTATATCCCTTTATGTGTCTCCCTGTTTCTCGTCTCTTTTGGGTTTCATCTCTAGCCTACCCCAACTTGCTTGGGACAAAAGACTATGTTGTTGTTGTTTTAGTAATATCTGGAGCTTGAATTTAGTATCAATTTTGTGCACCTAGCATCATAATAATGTAGAATCCATTCCCTTCCAATTGGAATGCATGCTATGAGCATCATAATGTTCTTCGCATTTCAGTCTTCCTTGTAAGTCACTGTTACAGCATTGGATGCTAATAATGTATTATATATCTTGTGCATCAGTTTGAATTTCTAAGTATTCGTGAGCCATGGTTTTGACCTTGTGCAATCGTAGTACCGATATGCAGTTGTTTGAGACAATTGAAGATGCGGAGCGGTAGAGGTTGAAATACATTTTTTTTAATGTGTTGTTCCCCATCGATGAAACACAACAACAACATAGCCTTTTGTCCCAAGCAAACTGGGGTAGGCTAGAGATAAAACCCAAAAGAGACGAGAAACAGGGAGACACATAAAGGGACATAAAGGGCACAAGACAAAAAGAGGTCACGGTTCAGGCACGTTGATTGCCAATCTCCAAACGCTCCTGTCCATAGCTAAATCCTTGGAGATATTCCACTCCTTAAGATCTCTCTTAACGGACTCGTCCCAAGTTAGTTTAGGTCGACCTCTACCGCTCTTTACATTATCGGCCCGCTTTAGAACTTCACTACGCACCGGCGCCTCAGGAGGCCTCCGTTGGACATGTCCAAACCATCTCAACCGATGTTGAATCAATTTCTCCTCAATTGGTGCCACCCCAACCCTACTGAAAGGTCTTGATGGCTAGAGGGGGATGAATAGTCTTTTAAAATTTTCTACAAAGACACGCTAAACAAGTTTATCAATATAACAAATAGCGAGATGAGAGTTTTGCTTAGCCTACGGGGTGTTTGCAAGCCACCTATCCAAAACACAATTCTAATATATTTGCACTCAACCGCACAAGTCAAACCGAGAAGGTAACTACAACTACAACTAGCAAGCTACACAAAAGAGCTACTCTAGCAAAGCTAACTAGCTAGCAAAGATAACTAAGAAGGTAATACGAAGTTAAGTTAGGAGAGTTTCACCGAGGGGCGAAGTATTGAGCCAACCAATATGATCAACAATGAATACCAAGATAACCGAACACCGGGATCAATCAATCATAATATGAAAGTGATGACACGAAGATTTATCCCGAGGTTCACGTGCTTGCCGGCACGCTAGTCTCCGTTGTGTCCCTCTTCACCACGTGGTTCGGTGGCTAATCGGTCTCACATCGAGCCTCTCAAAAGGCGCCACAAGAACCTACCAAATGGCAAAATGTTGCAATGACATGAGCAATTCACTAACGTTGCCTTTGACGCTTAGCCGAAGTAGGCACAAACCCCTCACAAACACCGGAGGTGGCCAAGAACAATCACCAACTCTTGCCAATGCCTCCAAGCTGCTCCAAGCCGTCTAGGTGGCGGCAACCACCAAGAGAAACAAGAATCCCGCAGCAAATCAACCACCAAGTGCCAACTAGATGCAATCTCATAATGCAAATGCACTTGGACCACTCAATCTCACTTCGAATATGCAAAGAAGCAAGAGAGATGAGTGGGAGGGGAGTTGCTTAGCTCAAACTGCTCACAAGTATGTCAAATGTTCAAGAGAGGGAGCCTTGAGCCGGCCAACGAGTATTTATAGACGTACCCCTTCGAATATAGCCGTTAGAAACTTGAAACAGCCGAAATCGCGCTGACCGGACGCGCTGGTCCAACTGACCGGACGCGCCGGTCGCACAACGGCTAAATCGCGAAGCACCGACCGGACGCGATCGTCGTGCAGACCGGACGCGCTGGTCCCGTAACTGACCGGACGCGCTGGTCAAGCCTGAGTAGCGCACAACGAAACAGTGACCGGACGTGTTGTAGAACTGACCGGACGCCACAGTGCCTGCGTCCGGTTGGAGTCCAGTAAGCTCCCTGAACAACCGGACACGTCCGATCGACAGTGACAGGACACGCCACCGTGTCCGATCAAAAAAATAGAAACACGCGCAGACGCTGAACACTGACCAGACACGTCCGGTCAAATAGAGACCGCGTCCGGTCACCTCTGTGACCTTCGTTCGCCTCCGTTTCTTTTCCGACTTCCGGCGTAGTGGAAAATAATCGTTTCAACTCCTCGAAAACGCCTGAATCCCGCCTTGCGAGCTCGGCGGGAGGGAGAGAGGACCCCAAACCCTCTCTACCGCTCAAATTCCAACGCCTTTGCAAATGTGCTAACACCACCAAGTAATCTCGTTAAGTGTGAGTGTGTTAGCATTTTCACAATCATTTTTTGAGGCGATATTAGTTCTATCTAAATGCATATGATTATAAAATGCACATCTAGAGGCACTTAGGAGTTCAATAGCCGCGTCATTCCCCCTCTTTATAGTATGACTATCTATCCTATAATATAACCACACCCACTAGGTGTCTTGGTTACTAAAACACAACCCTTAAGCATATACCTTTGCCTTGATCACGTAGGGTTGCGTCCAAATCCAAGTGTGGCCATCATGATCACCATGTCCATCTTGCCACCAACCTTGGAATGTACTAATCCTCATATGGTACATACAACTTAGGCATAAGATTAGTACTTAGGCATTGTCACTAATTAACAACACCAAACATAGGACTTTCAATCTCCCCCTTGTTGGTAATTGGTGACAAACCTTTCACAAAGATATTATGATAAAATTTTGATTGAACCCATGTCACATTGTCCAAGTATATCACCATGTGTAAAAATTATGGATATGTGATCATGAATTCAAATTGATAGCAATGGCTCCCCATACATGTATGCTATATGTTTGGATTTTGGAAGCATACATGTTAGATAGGAAAGATTAGGAGCATTGACTACCAATAGGTGCTAAGTGTTTAAGATTATAGACCTTTGAAGCGTGATACTATCGGAGTAGCGATAAACACCATCTTAGCACCTTGTGTAGTTAGATTCCACTTGGAAAAGTACAAACATAACTAGAAACCTCGTGAGATCAACATTATAAGCAAGGTTCTAGTACCACTTTGAAAAACATGAAGCAAGAAAAATCTAACTACTTCCTATTCATGCTAGTACCTCAATGCATCATTCAAATTATACTAGCAAGTCACCACACAAGCAATGTATCGGAGAAAAAGAAATGCATAACTATGCATCATACATATGAAGTGCACATGGAAATGCAACATTCATGTTTAAGAGCTTGCTCCCCCTACTTGTGTGCTCAAAATTTTAGTTGATCCCCTTCTTTTATCAATTCTCCCCTTTAGGTTTTCTCACCCTTGAACAATATTTTTCTCCCCCTTTGTGCTTCTTCCCCTTTGAGTTCTATCTTTGTGAACAACATTTTCTCTCCCTTTGGCACCAATGACCACAAGGGACTAATTTTAGATAGATTATCATGTTGAGTTATAGGGTGAGGATCAAGTTTGTGATTCAACCTAGATTGCTTGCATAAACAAAATGCTTCAGTTTAATCCAAGGGCAAGCTTCTTCACACCTCACTAGAAGGGTTATCATGTACCATGTTGAAGCAAATATTTAGACAAGTTTTCTAGATTAAACACTTAGGATCACAAGCTACTTAAATAAGTTATATGCTACCACTAGATCATACAATTCATGGAAACAATAGTGGCACCATATAAACTTCAAATTTATTTGATTTTCATGAATGAGCCTAGAACATGTAAATTATGACTAAATGCACTAACCAAGTCCTTAGTATAGAATGTATGACATGTCAACCAATTGTACCTTGGGGCTCGAAGGAGAGACATGTCATATATGGGGTGCATCAACTCATGTTGGAGAAGTCAAGTATGTTCAACTCATTCTTTAGCTTGTGAAATCTCTTCTCATCAAGTGGCTTGGTGAATAGATCGGCTAATTGATCTTCGGTGCCCACACTCTCTATAGCAATGTCACCCTTTTGTTGATGATCTCTAATAAAGTGATGGCGAACATCAATATGCTTTGTTCTTTGATGTTGAACCGGATTGTTGGTTAGCTTTACGGCACTTTCATTGTCACATAATAATGGCATATTCTTGAAATTGATTCCAAAATCCTTCAATGTTGCCTTCATCCACAAGATTTGTGCACAACAACTACCCGCGGTGATATATTCGGTCTCGGCGGTAGATAGTGCAATACTATTTTGCTTCTTGGATGACTATGAGACAAGTGATCTTCCCAACAATTGACAAGTCCCGGAGGTGCTCTTTCTCTCAACTTTGTCACCGACATAGTCGGAATTCGAATATCCAACTAGCTCAAAGCTTGCACCTTTGGAATACCATAATCCAACATCTTGTGCATGCTTTAAGTACCTCAATATTCTCTTTGTTGCCTTCAAATGACTTTCTCTTGGTGAGGCTTGAAATCTTGCACACATACATACACTAAACATCACATCGGGCCTTGATGCTGTCACATAGAGTAGGCTACCAATCATTGATCTATATAGCTTTTGATCCACCATGTTGGCATTCTTGTCACTATCCAAGCTTCCACTAGTGCTCATTAGAGTAGTGATTCCTTTTGCATCTTCCATACCAAACTTCTTTAGCATATCCTTTATGTATTTGGTTTGACTTACAAATGTTCCTTTCTTCATTTGTTTAATTTGAAGTCTAAGAAAGAAACTAAGTTCACCAAGCATTGACATTTCAAATTCCTTTGCCATAATTTTCCCAAACTCATCACAATAATCTTGATTGATTGAACCAAATATGATATCATCAACATATATTTGTAACACAAATAAGTCTTTTCCAATCTTCTTAGTGAATAGTGTTGTATCAACTTTGCCCATGACAAATCCTTTGGATAGCAAGAAGTTCCTCAATCTTTCATACAATGCTCTAGGTGCTTGCTTCAATCCACACAAAGCTTTTCTCAATTTGTAGACATGATTGAGTTTCTTATCATCTTCAAAACCGGGAGGTTGCTCCACATATATCTCCTCTTGGATGTACCCATTGAGAAATGCACTCTTCACATTCATTTGATATAGCTTGATATTATGTGCACAAGCATAGGCAAGTTAGATCCTAATTGCTTCTAATCTTGCAACCGGGGCATAAGTTTCACCAAAGTCAAGACCCTCTATTTGTGTGTAACCTTGAGCCACTAGTCTTGCTTTGTTCCTTACTACTATACCATCTTGATCTTGCTTGTTGCGAAAGACCCATCTTGTTCCAATGACATTGTGATCCTTAGGCCTTTCAACTAGTTCCCATACTTCATTTCTCTTGAAGTTGTTGAGCTCTTCATGCATTGCATTTACCCAATCTAGATCTCTCAATGCTTTATCAATGTCCTTGGGTTCTTCCATTGACATAAAAGAAGAGTGAGCATAAAAAGATGTCAATCTTGATCTAGTTTGAACTCCCCTTTGTATGTCACCAATGATGGAATCTAATGGATGGTCTCTTGTAATATTAGTTGGTTGAAGCACTTAGACTTGATTGCTTGGATGTTGATGATGATCATAAGTTGGAGATGATGAACTAGCCACTTGTTGATCTTGTTGCACTTGAGATGATGTACTAGCTTGATTTTGCATTAGAGAACCACTAGCTTGTGTAATTAGACTTTGGAGCACTTGATCTTTGTTGTCATCCACATCAATCACTTGCTTTGGCCTAATATCACCAATATCCATTTTTTTCATAGCATTAGTCAATTGAGTTCCTCTCACATCATCCAAGTTATCTTCCTCATCTTGAGAACTATTTGTTTCATCAAACTCAACATCATGCACTTCTTCAAGTAAACCACTAGCTAAATTCCAAACTCTATAAGCTTTGCTAGTAGTTGAGTAACCAAGTAGGAAGCCTTCATCACATTTCTTCTCAAACTTGCTCAATCTAGTGCCCTTCTTCAAGATGTAGCATTTGCAACAAAATACCCGAAAGTATGCAATGTTGGGCTTTCTTCCATTTAAGATCTCATATGGTGTCTTCTCTAGAAACTTGTGGCAATAGAGGCGGTTGTTATAGAAGCAAGCCGTGTTGATTGCTTTGGCCCAAAATAAATGACTCACATTATACTCATTCAGCATTGATCTTGCCATATCAATTAAGGTTTTATTCTTCCTCTCAACTAGGCCATTTGATTGAGGTGTATATTTGGCCGAAAATTGATGTTTGATTCCAAGCTCATCACAAAGCTCGTCAACTCTTGTGTTTCTAAACTCACTTCCATTATCACTTCTCACTTTCTTGATTGTGGTCTCAAACTCATTTTGCACTCTCTTGATGAACTTCTTAAATATGTCAAATACATCACTCTTGTCCACAAGAAAGAATACCCATGTATATCTAGTAAAATCATCCAAAATCACAAAGCCATACTTGTTGCCACCAATGCTTGTATATGTAGTTGGCCCAAATAGATTCATGTGCAACAACTCAAATGCCTTGGAAGTACTCATAATGCTCTTCAATGGATGAGTGTTGCCCACTTGCTTTCCGGCTTGACATGCACTATATAGCTTATCCTTCTCAAATATGTCATCCTTCAAGCCTCTAACTAAGTCATGCTTCACTAACTTGTTCAATTGCTTCATGCCAACATGACCAAGTCTTCTATGCCATAACCAACCCATACTTGATTTGGTGAGCAAGCATGTTGAAAGTTGAGTGTCACTAGCATTGAAATCAACCAAGTATAGATTCTCATATCTAAAACCCTTGAAGATCAAATTAGAGCCATCAACACTAACTATCTCCACATCATCAACACCAAATATGCACTTGAAACCAAGATCACACAATTGAGCAACCGAGAGAAGATTGAAGTTTAACTTTTCAACTAAGAGCACATTGGAAATGCTATGATCATTTGAGATTGCAATCCTTCCAAGAGCATTCACATCACCCTTGCTATTGTCACCAAATGTGATACTATCAATGCCTCTATCATTTGATTTGAGAGAGTTGAACATTCTTGAATCACCGGTCATATGTTGAGAGCACCCACTATCAAGCACCCAATGCCTTCCTCCGGTCTTGTAATTTACCTACAAAACAATTTAATGTCTTTTAGGTACCCATACTTGCTTGGGTCCTTGGAGGTTAGTAACTAAGCTCTTTGGTACCCAAATGGCCTTCTTCTTTGGGCCCACAATTGGTGTACCAACAAACCTAGCATGCACACCTTTCTCACCCTTGGTAAGCACATAACAAGAATCAAAAGGAATATAAGGTACATTAGCATTTTTCTTGTTCTTGTTCATTTTGTTGCAATTAACCTCTAGATGCCCAACTTGCTTGCATCTATTGCAATAACAATCATTGCCCTTCACAAAGCGAGGCTTTGGAGTTGCAAAGGCCGCCTTGCCCTTCTTGGGAGTATAGCCTAAACCCTCTTTGTTAAGAGAGAACCTTTGGCTACCCAAGCATTTTAGCAAGTGGGCATCCCCACCATAGGCATTGCCTAATGCGCGGGTGAGATCATCCACCTCTCTCTTGAGAGTCTCATTCTCAACTACAAGTGATGAATCACTAGTAGTAGAGATAGAGTTTGTTGTGGTGGATGATGATGAGCTACATGAAGCATTAGTAGGACCAACAAATAAAGAATCATCAATAATATCACATGTTAGTCCAATGTCACAAGTGACAATCACTTGCTCCTCCTTAACTTCCTTCATGAACTTCTCCAACTTGAGGTCTTTTTCCTTGATGAGCTCAAATAGAGTGGAGTGGGCTTCCTTAAGCCTAGTGTGAGCAACTTCAAGGTCCTCGTGGTCTTCCTTTAGACACTCACGAGAGGCCTCTAGCTCATCAAAGGATTTCTTAAGAGCTTTGAGCTCTTGTTCAATTCCTTTGCACTCCTTACTCTTTTTGAGAGCAACAAGCTCCTCCATCAAGGCATCATTTTCATTGCTCTTAACAATGAGCTCTTGCTCTAAGATTTTGTATTTCTTGGTGGTCCTCTTGTAGCCCTTGCTCATTTGATCTATTATGCCCAATAGATCATCCTTGGAGTAGTCATCATCCTCCTCATCATCACTCCTACAACCATCAGTAGCACAAGAATCGTCATCACTATCATCATATTTTACCTTGGTAGGCTTGGCCATAAGGCATGTCGATGTAGTGTCAAATATGGATGGCTTGTTGGAGAGGGCGATGCTTGCAATGGCTCGCCGAGTGGTCCTCTCATCATCACTAGAGCTTGCATCATCATCACTATCGGAGTTATCACTATCCCAAGTGACCACATAGCCACCATCCTTCTTCTTCTTGTTGATAGTAAAGCTCTTCTTCTCTTTCTTCTCCTTCTTGTCCTTCTTGTTCTTCTTCAACTTCAACTCTCCATCATGATATCTTTTGTCTTCATAGGGACACTTCGCCACTACATGATTGGGGCTATTGTAATTGTAGCAAAGCACCTCCTTTGCCTTCATGAAGTCCCTTCTCTTTCTTGCACCATAGCCTCTCTTCTTCATGAACTGACCCATCTTTTGCACTAGAAGGGCCTTGGTCTCATCATCAAATGGATCATCATCATCATCAACCTTGCTCTTGCCCTTGGAAGAAGAAGCCTTGAATGCGGTGGTCTTCTCTTGCTTGACCTTGATCTCCTTCTTCTCATCTTCATCTTCATCATCATCATATTGAGCATCGATCATGATATCTCCAAGCACTTGGTTTGGAGTCACCTTGTCCAAACCCTCTCTTTGGATCATCTTCCTCAAGATAGCAAACTTCTTAGGTAAGTTCATCAAGAACTTATGTGAGAAGTCCTTGTCCTTGACATCTTCTCCTAGGCTCTTGAGATCATTGACAATAACTTATAGCCTATAGAACATCTCCAGTATGGACTCATCATCCTTCATCTTGAAGCTTGCAAACTTATCCTTGAGCATATAGAGCTTGGCACTCTTTACTGTTGAAGTGCCCTCATATGTTTCCTCTAATCTTGTCCACACTCCACTTGCCATCTCCTCAAGATCCTTGATTTGCTCAAAGACCTTTGCATCAATCCCATTGTAGAGAGTATTGAGAGCCATAGTGTTGCATTGGTTGTTGATGCGGTCATTGTTGGTGAGGTTGTCGGGATCAATAATAGCATAATCATGGTGTGTCACCTCCCAAACGTTCTCATGAATAGAGCCAAGATATTGCTTCATCTTTCTTTTCCAATGATCAAAAGATGTGACACCATCAAAGAATGGAGGCTTCCCCCCGACATGGTTGAACACAACTTGAGCTATCTTACACCGAGGTTGTTAAGCCTTGCAAACGGTGACCATGGCTCTGATACCACTTGAAAGGTCTTGATGGCTAGAGGGGGGGTGAATAGCCTTTTAAAATTTTCTACAAAGACACGCTAAACAAGTTTATCAATATAACAAATAGCGAGATGCGAGTTTTGTTTAGCCTATGGGGTATTTGCAAGCCACCTATCCAAAACACAATTCTAATATATTTGCACTCAACCGCACAAGTCAAACCGAGAAGGTAACTACAACTACAACTAGCAAGCTACACAAAAGAGCTACTCTAGCAAAGCTAACTAGCTAGCAAAGATAACTAAGAAGGTAATGCGAAGTTGAGTTAGGAGAGTTTCACCGAGGGGCGAAGTATTAAGCCAACCAATATGATCAACAATGAATACCAAGATAACCGAACACGGGGATCAATCAATCACAATATGAAAGTGATGACACGAAGATTTATCCCGAGGTTCACGTGCTTGCCGGCACGCTAGTCCCCGTTGTGTCCCTCTTCACCACGTGGTTCGGTGGCTAATCGGTCTCACACCGAGCCTCTCAAAAGGCGCCACAAGAACCTACCAAATGGCAAAAGGTTGCAATGACACGAGCAATTCACTAACGTTGCCTTTAGCGCTTCGCCGAGGTAGGCACAAACCCCTCACAAACACCGGAGGTGGCCAAGAACAATCACCAACTCTTACCAACGCCTCCAAGCTGCTCCAAGCCGTCTAGGTGGCGGCAACCACCAAGAGAAACAAGAATCCCGTAGCAAATCAACCACCAAGTGCCAACTAGATGCAATCTCACAATGCAAATGCACTTGGATCACTCAATCTCACTTTGAATATGCAAAGAAGCAAGAGAGATGAGTGGGAGGGGAGTTGCTTAGCTCAAAGTGCTCACAAGTATGTCAAATGTCCAAGAGAGAGCCTTGAGCCGGCCAACGAGTATTTATAGACGTACCCCTTCGAATATAGCCGTTAGAAACTTGAAACAACCGAAATCGCGCTGACCGGACACGCTGGTCCAACTGACTAGACGCGTCGGTCGCACAACGGCTAAATCGCGAAGCACCGACCGGACAAGATCGTCGTGCAGACCGGACACGCTGGGATCGACCGGACACGCTGGTCCCGTAACTGACCGGACGTGCTGGTCAAGCCTAAGTAGCACACAACGAAATAGTGACCGGACGCGCTGTAGAACTCACTGGACGCCACAGTGCCTGCGTCCGGTTGGAGTCCAGTAAGCTCCCTGAACGACCAGACGCATCCGATCGACAGTGACCGGACGCGCCACCGCGTCCGATCAAAAAAATAGAAACACGCGCAGATGCTGAACACTGACCGGACGCGTCCGGTCAAATAGAGACCGCGTCCGGTCCAGCGTCCGGTCACCTCTGTGACCTCCGTTCGCCTCCGTTTCTTTTCCGACTTCCGGCGTAGTGGAAAATAGTCGTTTCAACTCCTCGAAAAATGCCTGAATCCCGTCTCGCAAGCTCGGCGGGAGGGAGAGAGGACCCCAAACCCTCTCTACCGCTCAAATTCCAACGCCTTTGCAAATGTGCTAACACCACCAAGTAATCTCGTCAAGTGTGAGTGTGTTAGCATTTTTACAATCATTTTTCGAGGCGATATTAGTTCTATCCAAATGCATATGATTATGAAATGCACACCTAGAGGCACTTAGGAGTTTAATAGCCGCGTCATTCCCCTCTTTATAGTACGGCTATCTATCATATAATGTAACCACACCCACTAGGTGTCTTGGTTACTAAAACACAACCCTTGAGCATATACCTTTGCCTTGATCACGTAGGATTGCGTCTAAATCCAAGTGTGGCCATCATGATCACCATGTCCATCTTTCCACCAACCTTGGAATGTACTAATCCTCATATGGTACATACAACTTAGGCATAGGATTAGTACTTAGGCATTGTCACTAATTACCAACACCAAACATAGGACTTTCACCTATCCCGAATATCATCATTCCGGACTCTATCCCTCCTTGTGTGCCCACAACACCAATGCAACATATGCATCTCTGCTACACTCAATTGCTGGACATGTCGCCTTTTTGTAGGCCAACACTCAGCACCATATAACATCGCCGGACGAATTGCCGTCCTATAGAACTTACCTTTCAGCTTCTGAGGCACCCTTTTATCATAGAGAACGCCAGAAGCTTGACGCCATTTCAACCAACCGGCTAAAATTCTATGCCTAACATCTTCATCAATGTCTCCATCCTTTTATAGCATCGACCCTAAATACCGAAAAGTATCCTTCTTGGCCACCACTTACCCATCGAGGCTAACGTCTCCCTCCTCGTGCCTAGTCGTGCTGAAATCACACCTCATGTACTCGGTCTTAGTCCTACTAAGTCTGAACCCTTTCGACTCTAACGTGTACCTCCATAGTTCTAACTTCCTATTAACCCCCGCCCTACTGTCGTTAACTAGCACCACATCATCAGCAAAGAGCATACACCAAGGGATATCACCTTGTATGTCCCTTGTGACCTCATCCATCACTAAAGCAAATAAATAAGGGCTCAAAGCTGACCCCTGATGCAGTCCTATTTTAATTAGAAAGTCACTGGTGTTGCCATCATATATTCGGACAAACGTCACCACATCCCTGTACATATCCTTGATGAGGGTAACGTACTTAGTTGGGACTTTGTGCTTTTCCAAGGCCCACCACATGACATTTCTCGGTACTTTGTCATAATGGGGACGGGGGTCCCGATCTTCCGTCAGGTTCAAGATAAACAACAATTTGTTCGGAGAGCGACACACCGATCCGGCTTCAGATCACAAAGACCCAAACCCTGCAACCTTAGCACCACGTCTCCTCTGGTTATCAACCGTGTCACGGACCAGGTTGACCTCGCCAAGAAGGCTAATCTCTGCTGCGAATCGAAGAACACAAGCAAGAACAAGATAAAACACAACTCAATTGAAGTGTCAATTGCAGATGAATGATTAAGCACTCGAAGTTGGGGTCTTGTAAACCGATAACGACGACTGTTTAATGACAGATTGATCTAAAACAAAACCCAAACCCTAAAGTAGGTGGTGGCTACTAATTATATAGCCTAAGGGACGTCCAAGGATCCCTCGTCACTTCCTAAAGGTGTCCCAACACGTTACAAGGCCCAACGACCCGTAAGAAGGTGTCGCAGCACCCTGACAGATTCTGGACGCTGACTTGTTTCGACGATTACTGTTGATTTCGAAGAGCTTTTGATGTGAAACCACTTGGATTGGCTTCCTTATCAAATTATCTTTCCATCCATATGTGGATCATCGAAAACGGAGTTCGGATGCGTCCTAGGCATCCATTTTATTGTAGACTGATCCTGATGGCCGAGGCAGACTCGAACTCGGATTCGACTGGGCCTCTGGCTTGGCTTGGACGTCCTTGCTGGCCTCCTAAGGTGGTGGCCAAGGAGGTGGTCATCCAAGGCCGTCTCTTAGGTGTTCTCCATCTTCTTGGGGCATGCTCCAACTTGGGCCTAGGTCCCAAGGATGTATTACAAGCCCATGACGACAGTGTAGCTCTCGCCAGAAATAGTGACAGAATATATTGGTGATTTGGAGGCCTTGCCGATGTGATATTGAGATGGGACCAAATCTATTTGAAAGCTTAACAAACAAGCTTTCCATCAAGTGCTCATTGACCTCGATCGCACTCCGGATAGATGAGTTATGGCCTTCCCAATGAGGCATTGTCGGGCTGCCGACGAACCGAAAGTTTAACTTTGATGAACTTCCATTATGAAACACATTTGAACCTACAATAAAATAGTGACATGTACATGTGGAACCAAGTGAATTATAACCAAAGCCACTATACAAATGTTGGAATGAGTGCACCTTATAATCATTGTTCATATCAGAAGGTGCCATGTTCTCATCATCCTCCCCTTCTTGACAACAAACCGTCCTCGGTTTGAGCTTAGCTGGTGGATAAGTTGTCGGTAGTAGCCAACATTGCTCCCCTTCTTGAAATTTAACCTGTTGTCTCATTACAAAACTTGGGAAATTCGACATGACAACATTATCGCTATTGGTGCCCTCTAGTTGATCATATTTTTGCACAATGAAAGGAGATTTTAGAGTTGAACAAATATAAACACGATGCACCATATACTCTCCTTTACAATTATATTTTCCAATAAAATAATATGTACAAGTAGACAACCATGGCAATTCAACACATTTAAGTTTCTCTTCTAAACTACTAAGAGCATATAAAGTATCAAACTCAATATAACCCAAAGTATTTGAAGCATACAATAATTTCTTTTCTTTTTTTTCGGTAGCAATGGGAAGCAAACGTTTATGTTCAGCATAAGGAATTAGTTCCAAAACATGGAAAACTGAAGCATCATCAACTAATTCATCTTTATCATAAGGAACATCAAGCAAATTATCATGGGACAGAGATAAATCAAGAGAGGGTTCCACTAACAATTGCTCTATGATAGCATGGTTTGTGTAAAAATTTAGTACATTAAGACAATTTTCACCTTCCATGAGTGTAGGACCATGGGCATTACCTGTGTTCTCAGCAGGAGTAATAGGTGCATTATGAAGTGATGGTTCTAAATTTGCATATGAGGTTGTGAGCTCCTCATTTTCTTTCATGTCATCCTCTCGCTTGTATACATTATCCTGCAGAAGGTTAGTCATAGCAAGAGGAATAACAACAGACCCTTCCTCTAAATAGTGCACCTCATCAAATGAAGTCAAAATAGGAGGTGGATTAACAAAGGTTTCTCGCATAAGGAGTTTCATATCATTCCAAGTTTGAGGTTTATTAGAAGGATCTAAAGACTCCCACCAAGATAAAGCTGAATGTCGCAAAACACTAGCTGCATTTTTTACCTTCCTCCTTGGACACATAAAGCGAGTAGCAAATATGTTGTCGATGGCAATTTCCCACTTCATGTACTCATCAGCACCTATACCATCATAAGTCGGTGGATACGAACAACCTGTCATTGTTAGAAGACAACAAAAGACAATACAAAAATATTATTCCTATCAAATGACTACGTGGTTGCAGTGGTGTCACTTTTAACAGCAAGCGGAAGCGTCTTACCAAGCTCTTACAAAGTTCTTACCAATGCAAGCAGTGGGCGGTACAACCGGTGACTGGTTCGTGATACCTATGAGGTAGTGGTACCAAGATTGCAAGGACCTTTTTTCTGTACTGATCTGAAGTATATATGTGGAGCTTGGGAGGCACAAATAAACATATATATATATATATATATATATATATATATATATATATATATATATATATATATATATATATATATATATAATACATAAGTCAGTGACAGACAACAATATTGAATAAATGTCCAGAGCACTTGTCCTAGTTGCTGGCCTATACGTGTTCCTATCACCAGTTGTGACAAACAAGAGAGGAAACAAGGATGAAAGGAAACAAGTATTAAAGGTAGCAACGGATATAAACAAGGCAAAAGGTACCACAAACAATAGAGCTATTGAGTGTTCCTTATGTGCTCCTTTTCGATATCTTCTATTCTCTTTTACTATTTTTTCTTTTATTTTTTTATCCAATCTTTTTTTCTTGCTTTTGATCTTTTGATATTTTTTTCACAGCAAGGAGCACACAAGAATAAACCACAAAAATTTGAGCTCAATTGAATAAAAGATGTGGCCTATAGAAAATTAGGACTGTGCTCTAAAAAACATACCAAAACTTGTGGGCCCAGAAACTCAATTTTCCTAATCGAATTTCGCAAATCTAATTTTTGCGAACCTAGCTATGCTGAGATGAAATAGATCTAAAATTTTCTGGCGTTCTCCGTAGATATAAAATTTTCCCCGTTTCGAGTTCGGATGCAAAAGTTATGACTGTTTTAAGAAAGCTGCTCGAATCAGGGTTTTAGTGGACACAAGATGCAAACCGATGGTGATACGGAATAGCGGCGGGTGGAGGGATCAACACAAATTAGAAAAGAATACAATCTAAACCAGCAACAAGACTTTGACCTAGGACATAAACTCAACAAAGCGAACTCTGAAACTGAAATATGCAAAGGCTATGGCGCGGAAGGTTCTAGGACAGGAAAAACAAGTATGGCACTGGACTTTGGGACGAATGCGAAACACTCAAACTAGGGAATAAATATGAACCTGATGGTATACCTTAGCTCTGATACCACTTAATGGGGACGGGGTCCCGATCTTCCGTCAGGTTCAAGATAAACAACGATTTGTTCGGAGAGCGACACACCGATCCGGCTTCAGATCACAAAGACCCAAACCCTGCAACCTTAGCATCACGTCTCCTCTGGTTATCAACCGTGTCACAGACTAGGTTGACCTCGCCAAGAAGGCTAATCCCTGCTGCGAATTGAAGAACACAAGCAAGAATAAGATAAAACACAACTCAATTGAAGTGACAATTGCAGATGAATGATTAAGCACTCGAAGTTGGGGTCTTGCAAATCGATAACGGCGACTGTTCAATGACAGATTGATCTAAAACAAAATCCAAACCCTAAAGTAGGTGGTGGCTACTGATTATATAGCCTAAGGGACGTCCAAGGATCCCTCTTCACGTCCTAAAGGTGTCCCAACACGTTACAAGGCCCAACGGCCCGTAAGAAGGTGTCACAGCACCCTGACAGATTTTGGACGCTGAGTTGTTTCGACGATTACCGTTGATTTCGAAGAGCTTTTGATGTGAAACCACTTGGATTGGCTTCTTTATCAAATTATCTTTCCATCCATATGTGGATCATCGAAAACGGAGTTCGGATGCGTCCTAGGCATCTATTTTATTACAGACTGATCCTGATGGCCGAGGCAGACTCGAACTCGGATTGGACTGGGCCTCTGGCTTGGCTTGGACGTCCTTGCTGGCCTCCTAAGGTGGTGGCCAAGGAGGTGGTCGTCCAAGGCCATCTCTTAGGTGTTCTCCATCTTCTTGGGGCGTGCTCCAACTTGGGCCTGGGTCCCAAGGATGTATAACAAGCCCATGACGACAGTGTAGCTCTCGCCAGAAATAGTGACAGAATATATTGGTAATTTAGAGGCCTTGCCGACATGATATTGAGATGGGACTAGATCTATTTGAAAGCTTAACAAACAAGCTTTCCATCAAGTGCTCATTGACCTCGATCGCACTCCGGATAGATGAGTTATGGCCTTCCCAATGAGACACTGTCGGGCTGCCGACGAAATGAAAGTTCAACTTTGATGAACTTTCATTATGAAACACATTTGAACCTACAATAAAATAGTGACATATACATGTGGAACCAAGTGAATTATAACCAAAGCCACTATACAAATGTTGGAACGAGTGCACCTTATAATCATTGTTCATATCAGAAGGTGCCATGTCCTTATCATGTCATATGCATTCTTGAGGTCAATAAAGACCATGTGCAAGTCCTTCTTCTGCTCCCTATATCTCTTCGTCAATTGTCGTAATAAGAAAATCACCTCCATGGTCGACCTACTAGGCATGAACTCAAACTGATTTTAGGTCACATGTGTCACTCTCCTTAGGCGATGCTCAATAACCCTCTCCCAGAGCTTCATCGTATGGCTCATCAACTTAATTCCACGATAGTTAGTACAACCATGTTCACCTTCCCCCATCGATGAAAGAGGAAATTAATTGATATGAAGCCAAGTGTTGTGTACAGTAAGTGAGGTGTAATTTGGCATGATTTCATGAATAACAGGAAGGTGAACAGATCTTTGAAACCTCGAGGTAGCTACAAAATTAGCTTGAGGTCTCATCATCTCAGTACTTTTGTATCAGTCAAACAACAAATCTATTTGTTGCATTTCAGAATTCGGCAATTATTGCTCTCATTTTTAGGTTTCTGACTTCATGTGTTGATAAGATTATATTTCTGGTTCTAGCTTATATTTTATCTATGGAAGTTAGCTATTGGTTTTGTCATACCTCAATTGTACTGGCTTTGTCAACTGGGTTGGGAGTCTCTGGCTTGTGAGCCCTGTCTTTGATCTAATTTATTTGGCAACCTTTATTTACTGCTTAATCACTTGAATGTTTTATGTGCACAGATTAAAGTTGTCGTGCTCCATTTACTCATGTTTTTGTCACTGGAAAATGTAGGTTTATTGGCTTTAGAGCCTTCAGTAGTTAGCTAGTTTTGTCTTACAACTTTTCTCTAATACCTCACCGAAGGCCTTGCATCTTAAAGTTTTTCCGTACTCATTTGTTCATGGTTTGCAAAATGGGTTAAGATATGTAGAAGTAAGAAAAAAGGTGGTCTTGGTATTAAGGACCTGAGAAAGATGAATATAAGCTTACTTGCTAAATGGTGGTGGAAGCTTGAACAAGAATCTGGGCTTTGGCAGGAGATAATTCAAGCCAAGTATCTCAATAATAAAATGATTTTTTCTATGACTCATAAGGCCTCTGATTCACCCATTTGGTTTGATATGCTTAAAGTTAAGGATACCTATCTGCAAGGGAGGGGTGTTGAGATTAGAGATGGTAGAAAAACTAGATTCTAGTATGATCCCTGGCTATATGATAAACCAATCCTCTTTGTTGCTCCTACCTTGTTCATTCTGTGTGATCAAAAAGATGTGAATGTGGCTGATGTTAAATGTGGTAGAATTCACATCACCTTCAGGAGATGGCTAACAGATGATTTACAAACTTGCTGGAATTTAATTATGACTGATGTGGAAGAATTTCAACTCTAGGATGTAGAAGATAGGATTGTATGGAAACTTGGCAAGAATAAGATGTTTTCTGTGAAATATATGTATAATGCTTTGACAAAATCTGTTTCTGGGCCTAATCATAAGAGAATCTGGAAGGGCAGGGTCCCACCAAAAATTAAGATTTTTATGTGGTTGATGTCTAATGACGTCATTCTTACAAAGGGTAGTATGATTAGGAGAAAATGGTCAGGGAGTCCCAAATGTCATTTCTGTGATCAAGATGAGACCATCAATCACCTGTTTTTGACCTGTCCAGTTGTTAAGGTAGTTTGGGGAGTTATTGCAAAGCTCATAGGTGCTAACTGTTACAAATATTAATCTCATATTAATCTCACCCTTATGTCATCTTTGTAACCTAAGGTTAAATGACATCTTATGGCTGGTTTATGACTTCCATAACCCCCATACTATTGATGTCACAAAGCTATATATATATATATATATATATATATATATATATATATATATATATATATATATATATATATATATATATATATATATATATATATATATATATATATATATGAGAAAGATGAATGAAAACTTGGTCTTGAGCTCTATTCTCTTGTCACTTGAAATTCTTTCCACTTGTAATACTAAAAATATCCCCAACTCTTTAGAACAATGCTAGATCTGGTGTCAACATTGGATCCCTTCTTGCTCAAAGTTTCATATGTGGGGTATTTTTGCTTTGTGTTTGGTAATCTGGAAGGCCCGAAATAAAGCGTGTTTTCAAAGGAAAATTATTAAAAATCCAATTGAGATTCTTTGTCATGTTGGAGCTCTGATGCAACGCTAGACAAGTTTGTATGCGGAGGTTGACAGGGTGATGCTCGTCAATGGTGTAAACACCATGCTGAAGGTTGCAGTTGAGCTTCTACTCTCCCAAGATCAATCGACGACAAGCACAAGCGATTGATGATAGATAAGCCTAATGCTATCTTACTTTTCCCGCACTTTTACTTTCCTTGGCTTCCAAGCCTAATGTTAGGAATATGCTCAACATCCACTTTAGTGGTTAGAATATGCTATAGCAAGTGGAAGTCCTCTTTGCCTATAAAGGACAAGGGAGTGTCATTGTAAAAACAAGTCATTGCATTTCCATTTAATCCAAGCGGCCAAGGGCCAAGCTGTAGTAGTTCCAGATCTGAGTCTAAGATCCAATCGGGGCCAACAATCTGGTATCAGAGCCCGAGAGGGTTCTGGAGTGAGCCAGCACCATGTCCACCACCAGCCAGATCGCGAGAACGCGTGCCGCCGCGGGTGCTAGAGTTGACGATTATGCGATGCGCCTTGCTGCCGCAGAGGCAGCGGCTGCGGCCCAGGCCGCGGTAGCCGCGGCTAAAAGTCCCTAGTTTGGTTTTGGACAATTGATGAAATACTAGTACTAACCTCTATATTGAGTGTGTGGATTAGATGAGGTTGATACTTGCCACGTTATGGAGCCTAGAGAAGGATCATGGTGACGATGGTGTTGACCACAAGATGATCAATAGCTCAACTTGGAAAAGAAGAAAGAAAAAAAACAAAAAAAGTTGATCAAGGCAAAGGTATCAATAGGTTTTTGTTTTCCACTCAAGACACCGTAGAGGGTGTGAGTGACTTAGGATTGATAGCCGTACTATTAAGAGTGAAATTTCTCGGTTAAAACGGTTATCAAGTGCCACTAGGTGAATTCATATGAGCATATGCATTAGGACCTAGTGTGAGCTAACATCGACCCCCTATAAAATGCTTTGAAAAATGCTAACACACGTGCACACAAGTTCTACACTTTGTGGTTAGCAACTTGGAAGCAAGGGCGAAGCGGTTGTGGACTTAGAAAAAGAAAGGAGGAGCAGTGCAGTGACCAGACTTTGCCTTGGGCAGTGATCAGACTCTAGCTTGCTGCGTCCGGTCTTGACAGTGCGGCTGGCCGAAAGGAGCTTCGAACGACTGGACACAGGACACTATTGCAACCGGACACGCAGGGGCTGCGTTCGATCGAGGTTGATGAACGCTGACGTCACTGTGGCTCTCGTGCGCGCATGAACAGTGAATGGACCGAACGTTGGGGCGCGTCAGGTCGACGTTGACCTGACGCGTTCGGTCGCTTTTTCGCCGCTCTAGATGCTTTTTGGAATTGATCGGACTCCACGTGGTGGCGAGTCTGGTCGCGTCCTCCAGTGTGTCCTGTCAGTCATTGATGGTGCGGGTTCGTGTTTTGACCGTTGAGATCGTGCGCACTAGATTCAAAGAGGGACACGTGGCAGCCATCCGAGGGCTTGGCGCATAGTGACCGGACGCTGGGGTTGCATCCGGTTGTTCAGACCGACGCATCCGGTCGCCCCGAGGCAGGCACAGTGAAGAGCCTAACAGCTCTATTCTTTAGGGATGCTTATAAATAGTTGGTGGCTGGCCCTTTGGGAACTCTCTTGGCTTTTTGATCATCTTGACATCCTCTTGAGCTGAGCATACTCCTTCCCACTCATATCCCTTGCTTGGTTGTGAATCCAAAGTGAGATTGAGTGATTTCAGGTGCATTTGCTTGTGAGTTTGCATTTATTGGCACTTGGGGATCGTTTGAGCTATGAAATTCTTGTTACTCTTGGTGGTTGCCGCCACCTAGATGGCTTGGAGTAGCGGAGGAGTTGTGGCAAGAGTTGGTGATTATTCTTGGCCACCTCTCGATGATTTGTGAGGGGTTCTTGTGCTTTCCTCGACGGAGCGCCAAAGGCAACTCTAGTAGATTGCGCGTGTCATTGAGATACCTCACTTGTGGGTAGGTTATTGCGGTGTCCACGAGTTGGATGAGGTTCAAGCTACACCTCTTAGCCGTCGAACCACCAAGTGTTGGTCGACACAATGGGGACGTAGTGTGCCGGCAAGCACGTGAACCTCGGGAGAAAAATACTTACGTCTCTTGCTATTTGGTACTCTCTCGGTGTATTGATTGTTTATCATCTTAGTGATTAGTTCATTCCCTACGCGGCGGTATAATAATCTTGACCTCTCACTTACTTTTTGACAAAGTACAATATTTAGCTCTCGTGTGTAGATTGTTAGTGTAGCTTTTCTTACTAGCCTTGTTTACCTAGAGTAGCAAGTAGTGACATAGCTAATTGTATGCCTAGAGATCATAGTGACTAGAATTGGTTGGGTAGGTGGCTTGCCACCCTTGTAGATCTAGAGCAAAACTTGTATTTTGCCATTTGTCTTACTAATCAAGTTGCTCTAGTGTTTTATAGAATTTTAATAGGCTATTTACCCTCTCTAGCCATAGTAGGACCTTTCAAGTGGTATCAAAGCCATGGTCACCGTTTATTGAAGGCTTAACAATCTCGGTGCTCAAATTATGGCTCAAGTTATGTTCAACCATGTTGGGGGCAAACCACCTTTATTTGATAGCACAAGCTCTTTTGACTATTGGAAGAGAAAGATGAAGATGTACCTTAGTTCAATCAATGATAGAGTGTGGGATTTAACCGAGCATGATTTTGTCATCATTGATCCCACCAATCCCACCGATAATGACAAGGCCAACAAGCAATGCAATACCATGTCACTCAACACAATTTGCAATGGTATTGATTCAAAGGTGTTTGAGCAAGTCAAGGATCTTGAGAGAGTAAGTGAAGTTTGAGTGAGATTAGAGGAAACATATGAGGGCACTACAACGGTAAAGAATGTCAAGCTATATATGCTCAAGGACAAGCTATCCAACTTCAAGATGAAGGATGATGAGTCCATTTCGAAGATGTTCTATAGGCTCCAAGTCATTGTCAATGATCTCAAGAGTTCAGGTGAGAAGGTGAAGGATGAAGACTTCTCTCATAAGTTCTTTATGTGCTTGCCAAAGAAGTTCAAGATATTGAGAACTATCATCTTTAAAGGAGGATTGACTGGTGTATCTCCTAATGAGGTACTTGGAGTTGTCATGATCGATGTCCAATACAATGATAGTGACAAGGAAGAAGTTGAGAAGAAGTATGATGACAAGAAGAAGAAAAGTGCGGCTTTCAAGGCATCCACCTCATCCAAGAGCAAGGGCAAAGCAAAGAAAGAAGCATCAAATGAAGATGAAGATACAAGTGACTTTGATGATGAGGCTATGGCTCTTCTAGTGCGCAAGATGGGCAAATTTATGAAGAAGAGAGGCTATGATGCAAGGACGAGAAGAGATCACATGAAGGATCATGTGAGGCTATGCTTTGAGTGTAAGAGCCTAGATCACATTGCAGTAAATTGTCCCTACAAGAATGACAATGAGGAGGATGAGAAGAAGAAGAAGGACAAGAAGAAAAAGAAGGAGAAGAAGATGACCTTCAAGAAGAAGGGAAGTGGCTATATGGTCACTTGGGATAGTGATTGCACCAATGATAGTGATGATGATGACAAGAGGTCCATCAAGAAGGCACTTGCAAGCATCGCCATCCACAACAAGCCATCCCTCTTCAACACTCCTTCGACATGCCTTATGGCAAAGCCCACTAAGGTAAAATATGATGAAAGTGATGATGAATGTGAAATTGATAATTATAGGAGCGATGACGAGGACTACTTCAAGGATGAGCTCATAGAGATATGTGAGCAACTTAGCACTGGCTATGAAAAGAAGAGAAAGGAGTGCAAAGCATTGCAAAAGGAGCTCAAAGCTCTTAAGCAATCCTTTGATGAGCTCCAAGCATCTCATGAGTGTCTAAAGGAAGACCATGAGAAGCTTGGCCTTACTCACACTAAGGTTGAAAAAGCTCACTCCTCTCTACTTGAGCAAGCTAAGGAGAAGGAGACCAAAATAGAGTAAGTGATCGTGACTTGTGATGTAGGACTAACATGTGATTTTATTGATGAATCATCTTATAGTCCTATTGTTGTTGCCCCCACTAACCTTTCTTGTAGCACTTCCACTTCTACCTCATCTACTAGTGATGGTTTCACTTGTGATGCCTCACTAATGGTTGAAAATGAGACCCTCAAGAAAGAGGTCAATGAGCTCACTCGCGCCTTAGGCAATGCCTATGGTGGAGATGCCCGCTTGCTAAAGTGCTTAGGTAGCCAATGGTTTTCTCTTAACAAGGAGGGACTAGGCTATACCCCAAAGAAAGGTAAGGCAGCCTTTGTAACTCACAAAGTTAGCTTTTGTGAAGGGCACTGGTTGGTTTTGTAATAGATGCAAGAAAGTTGGGCATATAGAGCAAGATTGCAAGACTAACAAGAACAAGAAACTTAATGTATCCTCAATTAAATTTGACTCTTATTATATGCTTGTTAAGGGTGCCAATAGTGTGAAGGCTAAGTTCATTGGTACACCAATGGTGGGCTCAAAGAATAAGGCTATTTGGGTACCAAAGACTTTGGTGACTAACCTTCAAGGACCCAAGTAAATTTGGGTACCTAAAAAGAATTGATCTTTTTTAGTCAATTATAAAGCTGGAGGAAGGTATTATGTGCTTGATAGTAGGTGCACACAACATATGACCGGTGATTCAAGAATGTTCAATCCAATCAAGTCAAATGATGGTGATGGTGTGCAAAGTATTACATTTGGTGACAATAGCAAAGGCAAGGTCAAGGGGCTTAGTAAAATTGCTATCTCCAATGATATGAGCATTTCCAATGTGCAACTAGTAGAGAGCTTGAACTTCAACCTTTTGTCGGTAGCTCCATTTTGTGATCTCGGTTTCAAGTGTATCTTTGGTGTTGATGATGTTGAGATCATTAGTATAGATAGCTCTAATTTGATCTTTAAAGGCTTTAGATATGATAATCTATACTTGGTTGATTTTGATGCTAGTGAAGCTAAATTGTCAACATGCTTGCTCACCAAATCTAGCATGGGTTGGCTATGGCATAGAAGCCTTGGTCATGTTGGGATAAAACAATTGAACAAGTTAATGAAGCATGACTTAGTTAGAGGCTTGAAGGATGTCACATTTGAGAAAGATAAGCTATGTAGTGCATGTCAAGACAGAAAGCAAGTGGGCAACACTCATCCAAAGAAGAGTACAATGAACACATCCAAGGCATTTGGGCTTTTGCATATGGATTTATTTGGGCCAACAACATATACAAGCATTGGTGGCAACAAGTATGGGTTTGTGATTGTGGATGATTTCACTAGATACATTTGGATGACATTTCTTATTGACAAGAGTGATGTGTTTGATACATTCAAGACATTCAACAAGAGAGTGCAAAATAAGTTTGAGACCGCAATCAAGAAAGTAAAAAGTGACAATGGTAGTGAATTCAAGAATACAAGAGTTGATGAGCATTGTAATGAGTATGGCATTAGACACCAATTCTCAGCCAAGTACACACCACAATCCAATGGGCTAGTTGAAAGAAAGAATACAACTTTGATTGACATGGCAAGATCAATGTTGAGTGAATACAATGTTAGTCATTTCTTTGCGCCAAAGCTATCAACACGACTTGTTTTTATAGCAACCGCCTCTATTGCCATCAATTTTTAGAGGAGACACCATAGAGATCTTGAATGGTAGAAAGCCAAAGCCAAATATTGCATATTTTCGGGTTTTTGGTTGCAAATGCTATATATTGAAGAAAGGCACAAGATTGAGCAACTTTGAGAAGAAATACGATGAAGGCTTCTTGCTTGGTTACTCCACTACTAGCAAGGCTTATAGAGTTTGAAATTTGGCAGTGGTACTCTTAAGGAGGTTCATGATGTGTAATTTGATGAAACCAATGGCTCCTAAGAGGAAGATAAAAACCTAGAAGATGTGAGAGGCACTCAATTGGCCAATGTAATGAAGAAGATGGATATTGGTGACATAAGGCCTAGAGAAGTGATTGATGTTGAAGAAAACAAAGATCAAGTGTAAGCTAGTGGTTCTCATGATCAAAATCAAGCTAGTTCATCGTCTCAAGTGCAAGATCAACAATAAGTGGCTAGTACATCATCTCTACCAAGTGATCAATTAAATGCAAGTCATCAAGGGCAAGTACTCCAACCATCCAGTGTTATAAGAGATTATCCTTTAGATTCAATCATTGGTGATATCACAAGAGGTGTACAAACAAGATCAAGATTGACATCATTTTGTGAACACTTCTCATTTGTGTCATCCATTGAACCCAAGAAGATTGATGAAGCTTTCAAGGATGTTGATTGGGCATGAATAATTAAACAACTTCAAGAGAAATCAAGTATGGAAGTTAGTTGAGAGGCATAAGGGATATAATGTGATTGGAACCAAATGGGTCTTTTACAACAAGCAAGATCAAGATAGGATAGTTGTAAGGAACAAAGCAAGATTAGTGGCTCAAGATTACACTCAAGTTGAACATCTTGACTTTGGTAAAACATATGCTCTGGTTGTAAGATTAGAAGCAATTAGGATCTTGTTAGCCTATGCTTGTGCCCACAACATCAAGCTCTATCAAATGGATGTGAAGAGTGCATTTCTCAATGGCTATATCAATGAAGAAGTTTATATTGAGCAACCTCCTAGTTTTGAAGATTACAAGAAGTCCAACCATGTGTACAAGTTGAAAAAGGCATTGTATGGCTTGAAGCAAACACCTAGAACATGGTATGAGAGATTGAGAGACTTCTTACTCTCTAAAGGGTTCATCATGGGAAAGGTTGACACCACTCTCTTCACCAAGAAGATTGGCAAAGACTTATTTGTGTTGCAAATATATATAGATGATATCATATTTGGTTCAACCAATCAAGATTATTGTGATGAGTTTGGAAAGATGATGGCTAATGAATTTGAGATGTCCATGATTGGAGAGTTTTGTTACTTCCTTGGTCTTCAAATCAAGCAATTAAAGAATGAAACATTTATGAGTCAAGGAAAGTACATCAAAGACATGCTCAAGAAGTTTGGCATGGAAAATGCAAGAGGCATTAGCATAACAATGGGGACAAATGGAAGTTTGGATAGTGATATGAGTGGTAATATGGTGGATCAAAATATGTATCGGTCTATGATTGGAAGCTTACTCTATGTGACTGCATAAGGCCAGATGTGATATTTAGTGTATGCATGTGTGCTAGATTTCAAGCCTCACTAAGAGAAAGTCATTTGAAGGCAATCAAAAGAATATTGAGGTATTTGAAGCACACACAAGATGTTGGTTTGTGGTATCCTAAAGATGCAAGGTTTGAACTTGTTGGATATTCTGATTCGGACTATGCTAGAGACAAAGTTGAGAGAAGAAGCACATCGGGCACATGTCAATTATTGAGAAGATCACTTATCTCATGGTCATCGAAGAAGCAAAATAGTGTTGCACTTTCAACCATCGAAGCCGAATACATAGCCTCCGGTAGTTGTTGTGCACAAATTCTTTGGATGAAGGTCACATTGAATGACTTTGGAATCAAGTTCAAGAATGTGCCATTGCTATGTGACAATGAGAGTACCGTGAAGCTCACCAACAATCCTGTTCAACATTCAAGAACAAAGCACATAGATGTCCGCCATCATTTCATTAGAGATCACCAACAAAAAGGGGACATTTGCATAGAAAATGTGGGCACCGAAGATCAACTTATCGATATCTTCACCAAGCCACTTGATGCGTTTTGCAAGCTAAGGAGTGAATTGAACATACTTGACATCTCAAATATGTGTTGATGCACCCCTATTATATGACATGCCTATCCTTCGAGCTAAGCAAGGTAAAGTTGTTTGACATATCATTCATCAATTGGTAAGGACTTGTTTAGTGCATCTAGTCATTCCTTCATGTCTTAGGCTCATTCATGAAAATCAAATGAATTTAATGCTTGTATGGTACCACTATTACTTCTATGCTTGATATGATCTAGTGGTAGCATATGACATATTTGTGGGCTTGTGAACTTAGTGTTTGATCTAGATAATGAGTTATAAGTGTTTAACTCAACATGGTGCATGATAACCCTCACTTGGAGGAGTGAAGAAGCTTGTCCTTGGATCAAAGTGAGTTAAATATCTTTTGCAAGTGATCTAGATGGAACCAAAATTGGGAAAATGATCCTCACATATAATGGTTTCACACAACTTTCCTAAAATTTGAGCTCACCTTTATGGTCATTAATGACAAAGGGGAGAGATAATTCCAAAGATATGATCAAAGGGGGAGAAGTGAAACAAGATAAAGAAAGGACGGGGGATCAATTAAAATTTAAAGAACACAAGTAGGGGGAGCAAGCTCATAAAATTGTATGGTGTATTTGATTGTGCATTACATATAGTTGCTTACATAAGCTTTAGCTTTTTCTCTGATACCTTGCTTGTGTGGTGCATGCTAGATCCTAAAAAATGATTGATGAAATGAAAAACTAGCATGCATAGGAAGAGTAACTAGACTTGTGCTTATCTTGTAAAAACTAGACCTCTCTTATGATGTTGATCTCATGGGGTTTTCTAGTTTTTGTGATTGGTTAGTTACTAAAGGTGCTAAGGATGGTGTATATTGGCAACTCCGATTGGTATCACGCTTCAAAGGTCCATTCTTTACACCTTAGCATCATTTGGTAGAAATTGACTCCTATATTTCCTATCTAAACATTTGTGCAAGCTTTCAAATCTAAACTATTAGGACATATGTAGGGGGAGCAATTACTACCAATTTAGATTTATGAAACTTGTCCATATCCTTTACACATGGTAAAATTCTTGGGCAAGCAACATGGATCCAAAAGATCTTTATCATAATATCTTTGTAAATGGGTTGTCATCAATTACCAAAAAGGGAGAGATTGAAAGTCCCTAGTTTGATTTTGGACAATTGATGAAACCCTAGTACTAACCTCTATGTTGAGTGTGTGGATTAGATGAGGTTGGTACTTGCCACGTGATGGAGCCTAGAGAAGGATCATGGTGATGATGGTACTGACCACAAGATGATCAATGGCTCAACTTAGAAAAGAAAAAAAAAGAAAAACAAAAACAAGTTGATCAAGGCAAAGGTATCAATATGTTTTTATTTTACACTCAATACACCATAGCGGGTGTGAGTGACTTAGGATCGATAGCCGTACAATTAAGAGGGTAATTTCTCCGTTAAAATGGTTATCAAGTGCCACTAGGTGAATTCATATGAGCATATGCATTAGGACCTAGTGTGAGCTAACATCGACCCTTGTAAAATGCTTTGAAAAATGCTAACACACATGCACACGAGTTCTACACTTTGTGGTTAGCAACTTGGAAGCAAGAGCGAAGTGGTTGCGGACTTAGAAAAAGAAAAGGAGCAGCGGCGCAGTGACCAGACTCTGCCTTGGGCAGTGACTGGACTCTGGCTTGCTGCGTCCGGTGACGCAGGATGTTGACATTTCTTACATCACTATGCACTAAGTTGTCATCCCTAGCATGATGCTCAAAATGCTTGTAATTGTAACTACACTTGAAAACTCTAAATAATATTAAAACATAAGTATCTGCAAGTGCATAGATAAATCACCTATTGTAGCATTCTACCCAGAGTATTCCAAGTATCGTTTATTTATTTTAATTTCAAAGGAAGGACCATGAGGCAAATGTTTATATGACTAAATAAATATGCAGACATATGATAAACCAACCACTCTTATACTTTAGCAGGGGTAAGTCAAGTAAAATATAAATAAATGATAAATAAGTTCAACATGATAATGGTATTCGAGAGATAGAAAGCAGAGACTCATTAAAAGTAGTATGACTAATCTAGAGATTCGGTCAGAGTAAGAATTCCTAAGTTATTCCTAAACACTAAGTCTTGTTGCTCACTCTAGCATATATATCTTCATCTACTAGTAAAATTGAATCAAGGCAAAATTATAAGGAACATCAACTAGGGAGAATCCGAAACATAGTCTTCATCTCCTTCAAGACCGGGCTCTACCAATTAATCTATATACAGGGGATGGACTGCAAAGGACTCAATGTAGATGTCACCTATGCGATCTACCACCTCTCGGCACATAGCGGGCACTCATAGGGGAATTTCATATCTAAGCACCACGCTTACATAATCAAAGATACTTAACTCTCGCGTGAACTGAATTAAGTACTCTACGAACATATGCAAATGCAAATCATCAAATAATACTATATCCAATATATAACTAGAGCAAACTAAGAACATAATAAAGAGGAACATAATATTGAAATAGAACAAAGTCATAAATAAGATACAAAGGCAAATTATCAAATCTCCAGACGAACAGATCCGGAATCCTGAGCAAATCGTCCAACTCTACTCCAAACTCTCTAGAAAGCCTATACTAAGAAATTGAAGAACTAGAGCTCTCTCTATCTAATCTCTGGAAACTCTAATATCTGGACTACTCTTGACTTATGATCAGGTGATGATGTCTTTCAAGAGGGGGGGTTTGGGTCTTTATTTATAGCCCTGAGGAAGAACCGTTGGCCCTTGGATCAAACTGACTTCACGAACGGTGGAGATGCATCCTAGGAGGCGGTGGAGGAAGTCTCTGGAAGGACATAGAGGAATCCCTCTATGGAGGGCCAGGCAACACTAGGGTGGGCCCGGCCGGCCCAACCTGGTAGCTGCCGGTCCTTCGCTTCGGTCCCGTACCTTCTAGTATCTTTTGGAGTCTTCTGGTGCATATTTCGTCACGACTAAGTTTCATGGCCTTTTGATAATTTTATCCTCTTTTCATTCTCTCTGGAATATCCCTGCTGAAAATAATAATTCACCAAAACTCATAGAAATTGTCAGTAATAACCCCTAAGTTTCTATTGGTGACCATTTCTATGCATAAAGTTGACGGTTTGTGATAGATGATAACTACTGTTAACATAGGACACTGTTGCGACCGGACGCATAGGGGCTATGTCTGGTCAAGGTTGACGAACGCTGACATCACTGTGGCTCGCTTGAGCGCATGAACAATGAATGGACCAGACACTGGGGCGCGTCAGGTCAGCGTTGACCTGATGCGTCCGGTCGCTTTTTCGCCGCTCTAGATGCTCTCTGGAATCAATCGGACTCAACGTTGTGGCGAGTCCGGTCGCGTCCTCTAGTGCGTCCTATCAGTCTTTAACGACGCGGGCTCGTGTTTTGACCATTGAGATCGTACACGCTAGATTCAAAGAGGGACACATGGCAGCTATCCGAGGGCTTAGCGCATAGTGATCGGACGCTGGGGCTGCGTCCGGTCGCCCCGAGGTAGGCACAGTGAAGAGTCTAACGGCTCTATTCTTTGAGGACGCTTATAAATAGTTAGTGGCCGGCTCTTTAGGAACTCTCTTGGCCTTTTGATCATCTTGACATCCTTTTGAGCAGAGCATACTCCCTCCCACTCATCTCCCTTGCTTGGTTGTGAATCCAAAGTGAGATTGAGTGATTCCAAGTGCATTTGCTTATGAGTTTGCATCTAGTGGCACTTAGAGATCGTTTGACCTGCGAAATTCTTGTTACTCTTGGTGGCTGCCACCACCTAGATGGCTTGGAGCAGCGGAGGAGTTGTGACAAGAGTTGGTGATTATTCTTGGCCACCTCCCGTTGATTTGTGAGGGGTTCTTGTGCCTTCTCCAGCGAGCACCAAAGGCAACTCTAGTGGATTGTGCGTGTTATTGAACTACCTCACTTGTGGGTAGGTTCTTGCGGTGTCCACGGGTTGGACGAGGTTCATGCTACAACTCTTAGCCACCAAACCACCAAGTATTGGTAGACACAACGAGGACGTAGTGTGCCGGCAAGCACGTGAAGCTTGGAAGAAAAATACTTGTGTCTCTTGCCATTTGGTATTCTCCTGGTGTATTGATTGGTTATCATCTTGGTGATTGGTTCATCTCCTATGCGGCGGTATAACAATCTTGTCCTCTCACTTACTTTTTGTCAAAGTATAGTATTTAGCTCTCGTGTGTAGATTGTTAGTGTAGCTTTTCTTGCTAGCCTTGTTCACCTAGAGTAGCAAGTAGTGACATAGCTAATTGTGTGTCTAGAGATCATAGTGACTAGAATTGGTTGGGTAGGTGGCTTGCAACCCTTGTAGAGCTAGAGCAAAACTTGCATTTCGCATTTGTCTTACTAATCAAGTTTATCTAGTGTTTTATAGAATTTTAATAGGCTATTCATCCTCCTCTAGCCATAGTAGGACCTTTCCGTGGCCGCAGCACTGCACGCCGAGATGGAGCGGGAGACGGAGCCAGCTAGAGGATCATGTAGCTTGGTCATGGTAGGCGCGGCCACTCCCTGGTGCTACAGACAGTCTACCGTGACTCCGAAGCGAGAACGCCATGGCCAATGCTCACCAAGTCAAACTACCATGAGTGGAGCCTGCTAATGAATGTCAAGCTATAGGCTCGGTGACTGGGAGGCAGTTCACGTCCGCGGCGTTGACTACAACGACGATCGCCGAGCACTGGAGGCATTGTGCACCACTGTCCCCACCAAGCTCGGCGCCTCCCTCGCCAACAAGGTTACGACAAAGCTGGCGTGGGAATCAATCACCATGGCATGCATCGGTGGAGATCATGTGCGCTGGGTGATGTTGCAGCGCCTTCGAGGGGAGTAGGAAGGCCTCGCCTTTTAGCCTACTGAGCAAGTCGAGGACTTTGCCCCTCGTCTTACCAATCTGATGGAGCAGATGGCGCACAACGACAACACCGACCTCACGGAGGAGCGCGTCGTGGAGAAATTCCTCCGCTGCATGCCGAAGAGGTATGCGCAGATAATCAATTTGATCGAGACGCTCCTCGACTTCAAGCAGCTCATCATCGAGGACGTCACCGGGAGGCTCAAGGCGGTGCAAGACCACGATCAGGCGCTGGACTCTAAGCCGGGCACCATCGGAGGCAAGCTGTTGTACACGATGGAGCAGTGGCATGCCTTCGATAAGAAGAAGAAGGAGGAAGGATCCGGTTCATTCGGCTCCAAGGAGTGTCACCGGCGTCCACGCGACAACAAGAAGAAAGAGGAGAAGGGACCCTGGGGCTAGGTTAGCGCTAATGGTGGTGCCACCGGTGAGCGCAAGGTGACTCAGGATGATACCTGCAACAACTGTGGCAGGACTGGCCACTGGGACAAGGACTGCCACCTTCCTCCACACCATGGTGGGTAGGCTCACGTCGCGCAAGTAGAGGAGCAGGATGCCACCCTATTCCTGGTGCATGGATGTGTCGAGCTACATCAAGACACAGGGAAGGGGTTGAAAGGTCCAAGCTTTCCCTTTTCCTGGTCATCTGGCTCCGCCGAGCTCCACCTCGACGAACCGCACGCCCACACCTTCCCTGGCAAAGGTGCCACCGATGACAAGATTGACGGTTGGTACCTCGACACCGGTGCGACGCACCACATGACTGGTCGGCGCGAGTTCTTCTTCGACCTAGACTCCGACGTGAAGGGCTTCATCAAGTTCGGTGACACTTCTGCCGTCGAGATCAAGGGTGTCGGCTCAGTCATCTTCAAGGCCAAACGGGGGAGTACTGTCTTGTCACTAGGGTGTACTATATCCCAGCCTTGAAGAACTCCATCATCAACATCGGGCAACTGGACGAGAATGGCTCATGGGTGGAGATTGAGGACGGCGTGCTGCACATCTGGGATAAAGGCTATCGTCTTCTCGCCAAGGTGAACCGGGGAAGCAACCGCCTTTATGTGCTCCATGTACAGGTGGCACACCCCCTCTGTCTTGTCGCGCGCCGGGATAATGAGGCGTGGCGCTAGCATGAGCGCTTCGGGCACCTTCACTTCAAAGCCCTGAAGCATCTCGGCAAGATGGAGATGGTCCACGGCATGCCCTGCGTCAACCACGTCGAGCAGCTCTGCGACACCTGTGTGGTGACCAAGCTGAAGCGTCGGCCCTTCCCGCGTCAATCCTCCTACCGCGCCACCGAGCAGCTCGAGCTAGTGCACGGCGATCTCTACGGTCCAGTGTCACCGACCACTCCTAGAGGTCGGCGCTACTTTCTACTACTCGTCGATGACACCACCCACTATATGTGGGTCGTGCTGCTCAATTATAAGGCGACAGCTGCGGATGCCATCAAGCGTCACTAGGTAGCCACGGAGAAGGAGTGCGGCCACAAGCTCCGGGTGCTCCGCACGAACAATGGCGGCAAATTCATGGTAGCTGAGTTCATGGCGTACTGCGCCGACGAGGGGATTCAGCGCCACTACTCTGCGCCCTACTCACCACAGCAGAACGGCGTGGTCGAGCGCTGCAATCAGACAGTGGTGGCAGCGGCATGCACGCTCCTCACGTAGTGTGGCATGCTAGCGGTCTACTGGGGAGAGGCTGTGATGACTGTTGTACACCTACTCAACCACTCTTTGACGAGTGCACTCGATGGTAAGACGCCGTATGAGGCCTGGCACAGGCGCAAGCCGACAATAAGCTATCTGCACGTCTTTGGCTGCCTCGCCTTCGTCAAGGAGCTGAACCACGTCGGCAAGCTCGATGATGGCAACTCGCCAGGGGTCTTCATCGGCTATGCAGAGGGGGCCAAGGCCTACTGCGTGTTGGACTCGGTGACACGACGTGTGCGCGTGGTGCGTGACGTCATGTTCGATGAAGGACACGGCTGGGCATGGGACAAGGCGGTGGATGACGGGTCAGCGACCACACTTCGTGACTTCACCGTTGAGTACGCATGGGCTGGAGGTGCTGAGGAAGCATGAGGTGCATCTTCATCGACGTATGGGTCTTTAACACCAGCTCCGACCTCTTCACCAACTCCGCCTCGTTCGCCATCACCAAATCCAGGGGTCCATCGGCAGCAGCTCCGACCTCTCTAGCCTCGCAGCCGACCTCTCCGACCTCTACAGCATCGCAGCCGATCTCTCCAGCGTACCAGCCAACCTCCCTTCTAAGTGTGGCGCAGGCCATAGAGTGCCTTGTGCAGGCGGTACACCTCATCGCAGCCGATCTTCTTGAGTGTGAATTAATTAATGCTGAGTAATCCTGAAGATTTATGTTCTTAGATTGAAGTTTATCATGCACATTTAGCATGATTTTCTCAATTGAGAATGGTAGGTTTTACAGCTCTGATATCTCTACATTTTCCTACTATGTTTCATTAAGACTAATATGTTTCCTGAAATTGTCTATTAGACTGGATGGTTTCTATCTGTTAGCTTTGGAACTTATTATTTCTTTGCTCAGCTACTTCCACCAATCTTAAAGATTTTCTGTGCGTGGATTAAAGTTTTTGTTGTGCACATTTATCATGACTTTGTCAATTGAAAATTGTAGGTTTGTGGTCATATTTTTTTTAAGAATGTCAATCTAATTTATTCTTGGGGTATAAACGGCCTTGGTTTTTTCGGCTTATTCATGCTGATTTTTTTTTTGTGAACCTAGTGTTTTCTTGTGTTGAATACCATGATGGGTTTTTAATTAATACCTAGGTCTCATTTCGTATTAGCATTACAATATTTCATGTTAACTGTTTATATCAACTCAGGATAATGCTGTTCCTCTTCCTCAATATCCTAACTTATTTTCTTTAATTTACTGGAACAAAAGTAAAAGCGCACCCAGGACCTGAGCTATGTTATCTGGAGCGATAAATGTCTCCCTGTGGTAATTTTTTTTGTATGACTAGCATGTGTACCAAGCTTGTTAGCTATGTGCCTAAGCATCTTTTATCTTATGATGAGTGCATCATCTTGCATTAGAAGCAACCATTCTTGAAGTCCTAAGCATTGCCATGGGCTATATTATGCGGCAGCACGCCTTTTTAACGAAGTAGTAGTGTTAAATTCTTATTGTAAAAGGATACACAGAACATGAAGAGTATACTATTGTACACAGACAAGTTGGATTAAAGTTGCTCAAAAACTTTCAAGAAGCAGTTTTTTTAATCTCTTGGTCAACCTGCAAACGGTGCGGATCGGGTCGCTCCTGATCATGACCCTCCATTCCATGCATGCGAGAAGCGGTTCACGTGTCGAACCTGCTCCATTTGCATGGAGCACATCTAATCTCATCTCGTCCAGATCGCATCATCTCAAAGTCTTATCTTATGTAATCAGTTTAAACAAGCTCTGCCGCTGCTGCCGACGACAGTTTCCAGCTTAGGCCTCGTCCGCGTAGGCCGGCTCCCCCCTTCGCCTCCGTCTTGCTCCCCTTCTTCGATTTGTAGCAGACGCTAATGAAGGTGCCCACCGCCCCCTACTTGCGCCGGCAGTGCTCGACGACCGTAGTAGGACGCGTCGAACATGCGCCAGGACGCCTTCTCGTCCAGCTCCGACACCGCGTACTGCATGCGCCTGGTAGCCGTGGTTCTCCACCAGGCACCGCTCCAGTCTGCCCACCGCTTCCGCGCCGTCGAACTCATCTCCTTCTCTCAGGACCGCGTCGGGGGCGTAGCACACGCCCACGTCCGTGAACATCTACGCGTAGCTCGTCTGCTCGTGTCGCCCTGCCTGCGCTGCCGCCGCTGCTGCTCGTGTCGCCCTGCCTGCCGACGTGCGTGCCGCCGGGCAGCGTACCTGTCGTCCGCGGCGCACGACTGCGAGACGAGCGGCGCCGGCGGGTACGTGGTGTCCGGATTAGATCGCCTCCGGCCTCCGGGTACGTGCACAATGCAAGGTGGTGCTCCTCTGGTATGGAGCGTGGCGTGTGGCACGCGATGGTCTCCTTCGGCGGTTCGGCGTCAGCAACGTACGGGCTCTAACGCGGCGTCAGCGGTTCTGCTTCTCGGCGCGCAGTGCCCGCTGTTGTTCGCCGTCATCTCCGAATCCGAGGTGTTCGGCCGGGCTCAAGTACGACTCCACCACGCTCTACAACTTCGGCGCCGTGGCGAGCCCCGTGGGGCCCTTTTGAGTGATTTTTTAAGTAATCGAAAGGTATATATAACGTACAGTACTACAGTATATACTAGTTGCAATATATCTCTGATTTTTTACACCTTCATTCATCCTACTCATCCTACATAGATCGACTTTTGAAATAATTAATTAATCATGCATGCATGCATGCGTGCAGCAAGCCAAATAAATATGCATGCAAACAGGCAAAGCACCACTCATGTATGCATGTAGTTGCGTTGGGGCGGTCTATTCTTCACGTTCACACGTACTCGCAAGTGATACTGTTTGGCAAGGCTTCTAGGGCTCCGACTCCTCCCTCAACTAACTACTGTAGCAGAAAGCCATTTTTCTCTTTTCACGAAATGAACTAAGAGTCCGAAGAAGCCACACTTTCTGACTCCTCCGGCTCCGGCTCCTCCGGCACTATAGCATGAAGCCGGAGCCAGAGAGAGCCCTGCCAAAGAGTGCCTTACTCGATTGGCTAATAATCCAAGGATCATATTCTAATCCCCCTCCACATGGAATCAAACAATTTAAAGTTTGATCAAAATTATATAAAAGTATACTAACTTACAAAATAAATACAATTAAATTAATTATAGATGTATTTTTTTAGTAAATCTAGTTGGAGACCTAAATATTAATACTCTCCAAATTCTAAGTCGTTTTTCTTGTCACTACACCTTCAATCAGTAATAGTTTCATAGCTGCGCCTGTTGGCATTTTTTTTGGCTCCTATTACAGGGCTATCACCGGGAGGCCATGGCGTGTTACTCGCATTCTAGGCCGACGAGCGCTAATCATTGTAAAACTCTTTCTCCTACTTAATGATATATATATGCTAATTGAGCATGGTCATGAAAAAAATTTATAAGTCATTTTGATTTTTTGGATACATAACTTTTGCTATGTATTTAGACATAATCTATATCTAAGTGCATAGCAAAACTATGGACCTAGAAAAACCAAAACGACTTATAATTTAGAATGGAGGAAGTATAAATGGATACACTTAAACTAGTTTGGCTTGCACGTATCCTATTGTTATGTTCACTATGCCAAAACATCACAAAGAGGACACCTTAATTAGTGACTTAGAATTGAAATGCTGCAACATTAGTATATAACATATATACTAGTTGCAATATGAATTATATAGCGTACAGTATATACTAGCTGCAATATCCCTGATTTTTTATACCTTCATCCTACTCCTCCTACATAAATCAACTTTTGTAATAATTAATTAATCATCATGCATGCATGCAGGAAGCCAAATAAATATGCATGCGAACAGGTGAAGCACCACGCATGCATGCGTGCATGTAGTTGCGTTGCGGCGGTCTATTCTTCACGTACTCGCAAGTATACACTTGCTTGATTGGCTAATAATCCAAGATCATATTCTAATCCTCCTCCATAAGGAATCAAACAATTTAAAGTTTGACCATAATTATATTTAAAATATACACACAAAAATAAATACCATAAGATTAATTACGAACATTTTTTAGTAAACCTAGCTAGTTGGAGGCATAAATGTTAATACTCTCTAAATTATAAGTTGTTTTGCTTTTTAGATACATAACTTTTGCTTATGTATCTAGAAATAATCTATATCTAAGCACATAGCAAAAGCTATATACCTAGAAACCAAAATAACTTATAATTTAGAACGAAGGAATTATAAGTTTGGCTACACTTAAACTAGTTTGGCTTGCACATATCCTAGTTATGTTCGCTATATATGCCAAAATAGCACAAAGGAGACACCTTAATTAGTGACTTAGAATTGAAACGGTGTAACAATAGTGACGCGAGTAAACGAAGCGCTTCGCTGATCAGTTGTCATCCATGGCCAAAAAAAACAAAACACGTCCCTAATAACAAGTTATCAACCCAACTACCTGATGTGGAAGCAGAAAATGGTGGTCGTTGCTTGTATGGTCCTTCACAAATTTATTCATGATCATGGTAGTGAAGATTTGGATTTTGCTCGTTTCGATCATGATCCTAATTTTATCCGAACAATACCGGAAAGGTATAAGTATAACCGATATGCAGTTACATCAAATGGTTCTACTTCAGAAGCCAATGCCGCCACTATGGATGTATTTCGTGATGACTTGGCCACGGCTCTTGCTAATGCTTGGAACTAGCATGTAATGGAAGACTAGTCTTCATTTAATCTTTAATTATTTTATGTATGGACAATTGTAATATTATTGAGATGTTGTCATGGTCATGGGTTAATTAATTATCTATCTTCTGTATCAAGATATTCCATTTGTATTGGAAAAAATAAATTATATATATATATATATATATATATATATATATATATATATATATATATATATATATATATATATATATATATATATATATATATATATATATATATATATATATGAACAAATGACGTGCGCTACATGTTATCATATACAACCTAAGTGCAAAATAGGCCATTCCCATCAAAACCTTTGTTTTGTGAATCTAGAGCTATTATTTGCCAAATAGTTTACTGGTAGATCCACGGTAGAGCTGATCCAGGTGAATCTCATATTCAAATTCACTTTTTCCAATGGTGAATCCTTGCCAAAAAGGCCCTAAGGCTCATGGGCCAGGAAGCGTGCTCTAGGTGAGATTGGTCGTCCATTAGAGTTTGCGTTCTTAGAATGCGGGCAAATGTAAAATTCTTAGGAAAAAATCCACATTATCTCCCTCAACTTTACAAAAGTCTATTTTTCCTCCCTAAACTTTAAAACCGGGTAAACCACCTCCCTGAACTTTTAAAACCAATCGTTTTACCTCCTTGACCGGTTATAAGCGGTTTTCAAATACGGTTTTGTCTTTTTTTTATTTTGGTTAAATCTTTGAAAAAATCATATTAAATCACGAAAAAATCATAAAATGAAAAATCTAATTTTGTTGGACTCCACATGAGTAGATCTACTAGGGAACATATAATATGGTATGCTTTAGTGTAATTTTTTGTTGTAGATTTAGATCTATACTTTTCTATAATTAATTCATAGCTGTAGATCTATAGTTCAATTGAGGTGAAATTTTTTGGTCGGCTAATTATTGTATGTTTGAACGGTAGTAAAAAATTCATACTCATTGGATCATGTATAACTTAGTTATAGATTTATAATAAAAATTTTATCACAATTGGACTATAGAAACTGCAGCTATGAATTAATTATAGAAAAGCATAGATCTAAAGCTATAATAAAAAATTTGTACTAAAGCATATTCTATTATATATTCACTGTGTAGATCTACTCATATGGAGTCTAACAAAATTAGATTTTTCATTTTATGGTTTTTATGTGATTTACAATAATTTTTCAAAGATTCAGCCGAAATAAATAACTAAAAAAGACAAAACCGCTTATAACCAACTAGGGAGGTAAAACGAACGGTTTAAAGAAAGGTGGTTTACCTGGTTTTAGAGTCCAGGGCGGAAAACCAAACTTTTGTAAAAGTTGAGGAAGGTAGTGGACTTTTTCCAAATTCTTATGTCTCTTCGCCCATGGCCCATCGAATGGCAATAACTGGGCTGCCCCAAACATCTGGATGAAGCGCGGGCGTGCAGATTTGGCGGCCCAAAGCACCCCAAGCATGAAGCATCCCCAGGCTGGGCCGGCCCGGGAACTGTCATCAATCACCTCGTCTTGCTCGGGCTGGACACGCTTTGTTTCCGCCGCCGCCCTTCCGCCGTCGTGAGTTCGCCGCCGGGAGAGATGGGTTTCATCGGCGACACGGTGGAGTCGATCCGCTCGATTCAGGTCCGCCACGTGCTCTCGCAGATCATCAGCCTCGGTAGGTGACTCTCTCTGCCACCTCTTCTTCTTAGGCTCACCATGGTTTTGTTTCCGCGGGAGCCCTGCAGTGTAGTTCTTGGGTTGTGGTTGGGTCGATTCCAGTAGGGTTTCGGTGGGTAGTACCGATTCTATTCAGAATTTTGGGTGGATTTTGGCATGTAAGATCGGGGGCGTGGGTTCTTCATCTGCTGCCTCCGTCTTTAGAAGAGGCGAAGAGCAATTGCATTGAATGACAGACAACAGTCGCAACGAGCTGAACTGGGATTCTTCCTCCTCCCTGCTTCGTTTAATGATGTAATGTGAATTATGCATACTCTCTCGTTGAATGCTTATACCTACACCATCCTCTGCCTGCAAGAGAATTTTGTATGAGAAATCTGTGATATTCAGGGGATGGGGAAGTGTCACTTTCTGCTACCACGTTATCTAGCTTTGTTAGTTACTGGTTGGAGTATTGCTTGCTGCAATTAAGCATTTTCACTGTTGCTTGCAAACATGATAGAGTTTTAGCTTTTAGATTTTCCTCTTGGCAGGTATGATTGTGACCTCGGCATTGATCATATGGAAGGGATTGATAGTTGTGTCGCAGGCCCGCTAGTGGCTAGGAGGGGAGCCAGCCATCAAGGGGCTATGGCCCATATAATTGTCGCAATTATAGTATTTCTAGAGGGTTATTTTATAATTATCGCTATTAGAGAGACATATAAATATTTGTAAGACTCTATTTAGGAAATTAAGCAGAAACATATTATTGTTTCCGGCTTCCTCAGGGAGCCGGGAGAAACCCTAGCCGGGTGAAACCCTAGCCGCCTCTTCTCTTTCATGCGCAGCAGCTGCAGCCACGGTGCCCTCGCGCCGTCCTCGCCCACGTCCAGCCGTCTCGCATCCGTACAACCTGTGTAGCGGCTCCGGTAGGGATCCTAGCCCTATCAACCTGGTATCGGTATTGCCTGGTACGATGACGACTGCTCCTCCGAGTTCATCCCGGTGACCACTTCGCCGTTGCCCGCTGCGTTGTCGGAGTTGTCGGAGGCCTCCACCGCCTCTGCCCAGCCCCTGACGCTGGAATCGCTGGGGGGCCAAGGTTGATCTGATCGCCAAGGTGGTCTCCATGCAGAAGGCGTGGGCCGGCCTGCTCCAGGCGCCTCCGCCGCCGCCATTCCCCGCACCACCACCGCCTCCGCCACCGGTGCCCACGGCACCGATCCCGATTGCGCCACCGACATCCTACCCCTACGGCATGCCGTCGACGGGGGCCGGAGTTCCGCTCCATCTGTTGCAATGGCCGGCCTCGCCGTCACCGCTGCTTGACTGGCTGCAGCCGTCCGTGACGGCGTCGGCTCCGATCTACTCGATGGCCACGTCGCCCACCCCATCAGCCTCCACGGTCGCGGCGACAGCGGTTTCCACCCTGCCCCCCGCCAGCAGCACTCTCTTCGGGGGGGGTGGACGGCTCGCTGTTCTTCGGGGCGCCCTCTTCCTCGGGCGGCTAGCACCAGGGGGGCTTGACCCGGCCCTTGCTGCTGCCCTCGCGGGCGCCTAGGCGGGGCCCAAATTCTACAAATTGGAGTTTCCTACGTACGACGGCTCGGCAGACCCTCTGAATTGGTTGAACCAGTGCGAGCAATTCTTCCGTGGCCAGCAAACGCTAGCATCCGCTCGCACATGGCTCGCGTCCTACCACCTTCGGGGTGCTGCCCAGACGTGGTACTACGCCCTGGAGCAGGACGAGGGCATGCCCCGTTGGGAGCGCTTCCGCGACTTATGCTCGCTCCGCTTCGGGCCTCCTGTTCTTGGCACGCGGTTGGTGGAGCTTGCCCGCCTTCCTTTTGGTTCTTCCGTGCAGGATTACTCGGAGTGCTACAACGCCGTCCTGTGCCATGCCCGCAACCTCTCCGCTCGCCAAAAGGCGGAGTTGTACGTGGGCTGGCTGCCGGACCAGCTCCGCAAGCAGGTTCAGCTCCGCCTGCACCATGTCCACCATGTACTCCAGTCCACCATGTACTTGGCACGGGCATTCGAGGAATGCGTACCTCCACCTGCACCGCAGCCTCGCGGCGCCCGGCCGCCCCTGCGGTCGACCTAGACTCCGCAGCAGCGTACACCGAGCGCGAGTCCTACCCCTGCGGCTGCCGCTCCTACATCGACCCCGGCGGCGCCCACTTTTCGTCGGCTCTCTCCGGCTGAACAGCAGGAGCGCCATCGCTAGGGGCTGTGCTTCAACTGTGACGAGCCCTACGTGCGCGGGCACGTGTGCAAGCGCCTCTTCTACCTGGAGGCCGACGACTACATCGATGAGGCTCCCGTGGAGATGACCGAGGACACCCCTTCCAGCGAGTTGGCCGCCACGGAGATGGCTGCCGCTAACGCCCTTGTGGTTTCCCTCCAGGCTGTTGCAGGTATTCGGGCCACCAATTCCATGCTGCTGCCCGTCGTCATCAAGGGCGAACGCTTCCTGGCCCTCCTCGACACGGGCTCCACCCATAACTTCGTGTCAGGGGAGACCAAGCGCCGCCTGGGGCTCGTTCCTGCGGGTGGGGAGCGTTTGCGGATCACGGTGGCCAATGGCGACCGCATGCCTTGTGAGGGCATCGCGCGCAACGTGCCCATTCGCATCTATGACGAGGACTTCGCCATCACGTGTGTCGGCCTCAACTTGGGCGGATTTGACTTCATCATCGGCTTCGACTTCATCCGCACCTTGGGCCCCATACTATGGGACTGCGAGGCCCTCACCCTGTCGTTTTGGCGCGACGGCCGCCGCGTCACCTGGCAGGGGGTGGCCGGGGCGGCTGCACCCTCTCCAGCCCCCTCGGCACAGCTGCTGGCCGCGACTGCCTCTGACCCACGGCAGCCGCTGCTGGACGTCCTACTCCAGCAGCACGCCGTCGTCTTCACCGAACCCACGGGGCTTCCGCCGGCGCGATCGTACGACCACCGCATCCACTTGCTGCCGGGCACCGCGCCGGTGGCGGTGCGCCCTTACCGTTACCCCCACCTGCAGAAGGACGAGCTGGAGCGGCAGTGCGTGGCCATGCTCGCCCAAGGGATCATCAGGCCGAGCACTTCGCCTTTCTCGGTGCCCGTCTTGCTGGTGCGCAAGGCGGACCAGTCGTGGCACTTCTGCATTGACTACCACGCCCTCAACGTCAAGACGTCCAAGGACAAGTTCCTGATTCCGGTGGTCGATGAGCTCCTCGATGAGCTCCATGGAGCTCGCTTCTTCACAAAGCTGGACCTACGCTCCGGGTATCATCAGGTGCGGATGCACCCCAACGACATCGCCAAGACGGCGTTCCGCACTCACCACGACCACTTCTGGTGATGCCTTTCGGGCTTTCTAATGCCCCGGCCACCTTCTAGCCCCTGATGAACGATGTGCTTCGCGACTACCTCCGGAGGTTTGTGCACGTCTTGTTCGATGATATCCTCATCTACAGCTCGTCGTGGGCCGAGCATCTGCAGCACATCAACATCGTCCTCAGCGCCCTGCGGGCGCACCATCTCCACTTTAAGCGCTCCAAGTGCTCGTTTGGGGCGCCATCCGTGGCCTATCTTGGCCATGTCATCGCTAAGGGCGGTGTCACCATGGACGCTGACAAGGTCGCCGCGGTGGCGGCGTGGCCTCTACCTCGCTCGGCCCGAGGCCTTCGCGGCTTCTTGGGCTTGGTGGGATACTACATGAAGTTCATCCGCGACTTCGGCATCATCGTGGCCCCGCTCACGCGTCTCTTGCGGTGAGACGCGTTCGTGTGGGACGACGACGCGACGACGGCTTTCGAGGCGCTCAAGCGCGCCTTGACGATGGGGCCCGTGCTTCAGATGCCGGATTTCGACGTGACATTCGTGGTCGACTGTGACGCATCGGGCGCGGGGTTCGGCGCCGTCCTCCACCAGGGCACGGGACCCCTCGCCTACTTCAACAGGCCATTTGCAGTTCGCCACCTCAAGCTCGCCGCCTACGAACGCGAGCTCATCGGCTTGGTGCAAGCTGTGCGCCACTGGCGCCCGTATTTGTGGGGGCGCCCCTTCCTGGTTCGCACTGACCATTACAGTCTAAAATTTTTGCTTGATCAGCGTTTGTCTACCGTCCCACAACACCAATGGATCAGCAAACTTTTCGGCTTCGACTTCACGGTGGAATACCGCCCGGGCCGCCTCAACACCGTGGCGGACGCTCTGTCACGCCGCGACAGTGAGGCGGTGGCGTCTGTACCTTCGCCGGACGCGCTCGGGGCAGCGGTGGCTGTGTCCGGGCCCTCTTTTGCCCTCCTCGACGACATCTGGCGCGCTACGGCCAAGGCGCCGGATGGCCAGCTGCTGCAGCAGCTCTAGGCCGGGGAGCTCGCGAAGCCGTGGCGCCTGGACAGCGGCCTCCTCCTCCACGGGTCTCGCATCTTCGTGCCGGACCACGGGGACCTCCGCCACCAGGTTCTCCTCCTGGCCCACGCCGCCGGTCATGAGGGGGCCCAGAAGACGCTGCACCACCTCCGTGCCGAGTTCTACATTCTGCGGGACAGGGCACTGGTGCGAGACTTGGTGCGTTCCTGCACCACGTGCCAGCGCAACAAGACGGAGGCGTTGCAGCCAGCGGGACTGCTGCAGCTCCTCGACGTGCCCTCCCAAGTTTGGGCGGACATCTCGATCGACTTCATCGAGGGGCTGCCCAAAGTCGCCGGCAAGTCGGTCATACTCACCGTCGTCGACCGTTTCTCTAAGTTCGCGCACTTCATCGCGCTCGGGCACCCCTACACGGCCGCGTCAGTCGCCCGTGCCTTCTTCGACGGCATTGTACGGCTCCACGGGTTTTCACTCTCCATCGTCAGCGACCGGGACCCCGTGTTCACCGGCCACGTGTGGTGGGACCTCTTTCAGATGGCGGGCGTCAAGCTCCGCATGAGCACCGCCTTCCATCCCCAGACAGACGACCAATCGGAGGTGGTCAACAAGGTGATTGCCATGTATTTGCGTTGTGTTACAGGTGACCGGCCTCATGCGTGGGTGGATTGGCTGTCTTGAGCGGAGTATTGCTACAATACTTCTTTCCATACCGCCCTCCGCGCCACGCCCTACGAGGTCGTCTACGGCCGCCCCCCGCCGCCCATCCTGCCGTACAAGCCGGGACGGCTCGTACCGAGGCCGCCGCCGCGACGAGATGCTCGCTGAGGTCCGTCAGCGGCTCCTTCAAGCCCAGCAGCTCTCCAAACGATACTACGACGCCAACCACAGGGACGTGGAGTTCGAGGTGGGGTCGTGGGTCTGGCTGCGTCTCCTTCAACGCACCACGCAGCAGTCCCTTGACCCTCGCTCCAAGCGCAAGTTGGGGCCGCGCTGGGCGGGACCGTTTCGCGTGCTTGAGCGCATCGGTCGCGTCGCCTACCGCCTCCAACTGCCCGATGGCGCCCGCATCCACGATGTTTTCCATGTGGGCTTCCTGAAGCAGCACCGCGGCGATCCCCCCAATGCCGCCGGCGTCCTGCCACCACCTTTGGATGGCCGGGTCCTGCCAAGCCCAGAACGCGCCCTGCAAGCTCAGCAGCGCCGGGGTGTTTGGAAGATTTTGATCAAGTGGCGCGGTCTGCCAGAAGATGATGCAACGTGGGAGTCACTTGAGGAGTTTCGCGCCGAGCACCCCGATTTCCAGCTCGAGGACGAGCTGTTTCTGCAGGCGGGGAGAGATGTTATGACCGACATCCCCTACATGCGTCGCAGGCCCGCTAGTGGCTAGGAGGGGAGCCGGCCATCAAGGGGCTATGGCCCATATAATTGTCGCAATTATAGTATTTCTAGAGGGTTATTTTATAATTATCGCTATTAGAGAGACATATAAATATTTGTAAGACTATTTGGGAAATTAAGCAGAAACATATTATTGTTTCCGGCTTCCTCAGGGAGCCGGGAGAAACCCTAGCCGCCTCTTCTCTTTTGCGCGCAGCAGCTGCAGCCACGGCGCCCTCGCGCCGTCCTCGCCCACGTCCAGCCGTCTCGCATCCGTACAACATGCGTAGCGGCTCCGGTAGGGATCCTAGCCCTATCAGACGGGGAGCGAGTCTCCGGTGGTAGTGGTTCTTTCTGGTAGCATGGAGCCTAGATTTAAAAGGGTTTGTTATCTCCTTAACAAATTAGCATTGAGCTTACATGCTGTGTGCTTTCATGATGTTTACGCACTGGATGGTTTTTCACTGGATGTGTAGCTGCTAGCACATGTGATGGGGTACTGTGATACCAGTGGTTTACCACTCTGGACTGTGGCATTGGACTTTAGTAGGATGGCTCATGCATTTTTCTCCTTCCCATGACAAAGTACCTCTCTACAAATGGTTTTCGTCGCCCAGGATTAGTTGGCTCTAGTCTAAAATCTAAGTTACAGAAACTACTAGAGGGAACTTTCCATTTTTCTTATCACATAGTATATGAGTGTGTCCGTTTTTCATTTTCACAAAAAAGGATAATACAAATGTATCTGGTCCCTAGGTTCTGGTAGTTTGCACATGGTGAATGACTGCATAATTTCTTTAAGCTCTAGAATTCTGGCCTCAGTTATCCCTAGAATTTCCCTTTTTAAGATGTGTGCCACTCTAGTTGCTGATATGTTATTGTACATATTATCTACTGCTTCGATTTGACTCCAAGGTTCATTATCTGTATCCTTATAAAGTGCCAGCATCTTTCACACCGGTATGCGAGGATGGTTAATTATCTTCTTTACAGGGTGATATTCTGTTTTTGCACATGAGCAAAGATCCTATCCGCACAGGAGAAATAGTTGTTTTTAACATCGATGTAAGTCTACTGCTTAGTTGTGAATAAGCAGCTGAATCATGAATTCATTAGTTTTCTCTACACCTCATTGTAGTGTCTAATGTGTGCTTACACAATCCTTTGGAAACACTAAAATATCATTTGGCTGTTATCTTTGTAGGGCCGTGAAATTCCAATTGTTCACCGTGTAATTAAGGTAATGGATATTCATTCACAGTTCAAGTCGCCCAATGACTTTTACCATGGATTTTGTGTCTACTTTCTTTTGCTGGTTCAGTTTATTTATTACTCCTGTCTCTATAGGTCCATGAACGTCAGGACACTGCAGAAGTCGACATCCTCACAAAAGGTGCCATTTCTTATGTGGTCAATGTTTTTTTTTGTAATTGTACTAGTACTCCCTGGTACTATGTAATATAAGAAAATGTTAACAAACAACTGCCAACACATGATGTACTGTGCATGTCTATGCAATGTATTTTATTAATATAAGCTACCTTTCAGGTGACAATAATTTTGGGGATGACCGACTTTTATATGCACACGGTCAGCTCTGGCTCCAGCAGCATCACATTATGGGACGTGCTGTTGGGTGAGAATACTCAAGTAGATAAAATCCACCTGTTAACACACCTGGTGAGGAATAATGACTGACCATATGTTTTCAACTGTGAACAGCTTTCTTCCATATGTCGGCTGGGTTACAATTATCATGACTGAGAAGCCATTTATTAAGGTATACTCATACTTACTGTTTCATGTATTTTCTCTGAAGAATAAATTAATAAAATTACTCATTCTAGTCAGCCTACCTGAGAACATGTTTTTTTATATGTTGAGAGCACCTTACCCATTCTTCTTACTAGTTTAGAACTTTAGATTAGACAAGTAGATGAACTAATTTTTTCTATGTAGTTCTCAAATTTAATGATAATATTGTAGCCCCCATATTATTGAAAGAACTGCTTCAACACATCGTCTCTTGCTGCAGTACCTGCTGATTGGTGCACTGGGCTTGCTGGTCATAACAACGAAAGAGTAAAGATGTCGACCTCCATCATATAACTTGCTCTTATGGTGTGAGCAATGAACTTAGGGGGAGCTGTTCGGTTTCATGATGTATCAAACAAGAATTTTCCTTAATATGTTAAGATCATACTCACTAATTTAATACAGTCTCATGCAACATCCATATTTTCATACTTCTAGTTGAAAAGAGTCTAATATGTTAACTGCATTTGATCATGATAAAGTATCCTCTTTTTTTTTTGGGGGGGGGGGGGGGGGGGAGGGGGAGAGAGAGAGAGAGAGAGAAGAGAGAGAGAGAGAGAGAGAGAGAGAGAGAGAGAGAGAGAGAGAGAGAGAGTTACAGGTACTGCCATCAAAGGGTAGTCTAATGCTGATAGCCACTGGAATTTGCATGCTGCTTTAAATACCAAGCTAAATGAAAGATTCAGAACATAGGAAGTGAGACTAACTGGCATGCTTATGTGCCTCTGTGTAAACTACCCTCTTAACGAATAAGCATAAAGTTCTTGAACATTAACATGGCTTGCAAAAGACATACTGATACATATGAGGAATTATAGAATTCCACTCTGACCTTGACATTTAACACACTGAAATAACTTAGCCAACAGATGGAGAACATCATAGGGGTTGCATTGGCAGGTATGCTGTGGTTGACTGAAAGGCCCAATTCCAATTGCAATGATCTAAAACCTGAATGACAGGAAGATGCATCGGAATCAGAAGTTAAGGCAAGAGCCTGGCAGCTTCTCCTAGAGAATGCAATACAGCTAGCTTGCCATCTCATCGCGTGGGTGGTTCATCCAGTCTCCAAGCTTGAACTAAGTGGAATACTCTCTGTTGGAAGCTGACTGATCCAGTTGGCGACTTGAGTGGAGTTGACACCGTTCCTCGTGAGGCCAAACCTTTTCCAATTTATTGATTTGGATGCTACATATGGTCTTGTAATGAAGCCATCATCATATGCACAAATGTTCTTATCGATATTCTCTGATTTTGAGTCATGAGGTAGATATTCAGATTGGTGGTCCATTAGGACTGCCAGAACATGCCTTCTGGTGTGGTGTGGTGCCTTGACCTCGAATCGTTAGACTGCGTGCGTTTTTCAGTTGTCAGTTGTCAAAGCTGGAGCAAACTTTTTGAGATCTTGACATGACGAAGTCGACAGGTTTTTGTGCCATCTGTTTGCCTCAAACTTAGCTTTGACCAGTCAAGAGTGTCACTTGCAAGGCGCTGGCACATCTGCCGACTGCCGGTGCCAGAATCCTGCGCGATGTTGAGCTTCGTTTTGGAGCTCTGACTCGCGGTCTTTTTTCTGTTGGGACTCCGGGCTGTTCTGCAGGTTTCATTCCATGTTCTCTAATCTCTGGTTGCCACGCTTCGGGCGGCCCTTCTGGGTCGCCGTTTTGCTGTACTTTTTGCCGTACCAGGGTTACTTTTTCCATGTTCTGCCGTCTGTCCTGTGCCTGGTCTCCGGGGACGGGGAGGCGGTGATGGTGGCCGTCTTTGAGGAGCCAGCTGGTATTTGTGATTTTCAGGGACCTTTGACCCCTTTAGTTTCCCATGGAACTTTTGTTGTCAAAAGAAGTGGTAGGTTGTTGCCAAAATTGTTAGGATTAATTGCTTTAGGTCAAATCCTCTGAAAGGAGGATGCAGCGTTTTCCATGGAACTTTTACTGCCAAAAGTGGTGGTCCCTCAGTTTCAGATCATATAGTTCACTTCATCTTTGGAAAAAAATAGAAATTTATTTTTTATTGATTTTTGGAAAAATATGTTAACACCCGCAAATATACTTCGTCTTTATAAATTACAAGACCTTTTTTTTTGGCTTTTCAAGGTATTAGTGTATATCTAAATGTATAGTAAAAACTACGTATCTAGAAAAGCTAAAACGTATTATAATTTGAAATAAAGGGAGTAGTTAATAAAGAATCTAATAAAACAAATCTGTTGTTATAAATGTTGATGCACTTTTTCTTTAAATTTGTTCAAAATTAAAGAAGTTTGATTTAGAACAAATACAGAGTGAACTATAATTTGGAACAGGTCGAGTACCGCTCTTCTCTGTTGTACCTATAATCTGCTTTCATGTCAAACGGAAATTCAAATAAACGCCCTGTTCGATTGAACTTATCTGTCAGAATCAGCCAGTCATTCAGCAGTATTTTTCTCTCACAACAAATCAGCATCAACCATTCAACAGAGTGTGTTTGAGAACATTTAAGGATGGGCCGGCAAACCGGTTCAAGTGTCGAATTCCAGCCATAATAACCACATAGCCTTGACCAGCCGGAATCCTAAACGGGCAATTATTTCCTACACATTTTTGTGTCAAATGCCAATGGAACAAGGCTGCAAGCTTGCAACTACACCAGAACAGAATAGTGTCGAACACGGCAGCAACACACATACGCATCTTTTTTTTGACAACATCTTCTTCTTTAATTCGTCACTCCTAAAGAAAAGGAGCAGGCAAATGCAAAAGGGTTTGTTCGTTTCCCACACATTAGTAGATTTATTTATAGTAGTACGCCTAAAACATACACCTACACGCAATAGTTTAATAATGGAGCACACTAATCTCGTCAAACCTGTCTTTGACCAGATTCAGTGCAGACGGGTACATTCACACGTATTGAAGAGGAGCAACATTTTTGGAATGGCAACTCTGTCTATCTTGGAGTATGCTGCCATTCACACGTATGTATATTATCTTGGAGTATGTTGCCGAGTCCCAACTGTTTACTCCGTAACAAGGTCGTCTTATTAGGGGCCTGCCATGAAGGTGGGAATTTTAGAGACTCCCGTTAGGGGGCTGCTTCTTGTCAGCTTTGACTTAGGGGTGTTTAGTTCCCACCTAAAAATTGACGAAAAAACTAATTGTTAAGCCTCATTAGTCTATAATTAGCCTTAAGTGCTACAGTACACACATGTGCTAATGATGACTTAATTAGGCTTAATAAATTTATCTCGCGGTTTCCAGATGAGTTATGTAATTAGTTTTTTATTAGTATATGAAAACCTCTTCCGATATCCTATGAAACATCTGATGTGACACCTAAAAACTTTTCACCCACCAACTAAACACTCTCGTAGGCTACATTTCTTTATTGAGTTAATCCAAGGTCATCATTTGTAATAAAAATTTGACATTAAGGGAAGTAAGAATTTCGAAGTGCCGTGAACCTGTTTGCTTCGCTGAAAATCTATAGCTGAAAGTACCGTTCGTTGATTTGTTGTGAGAGAAAAACACTGTTTATTCGCTGAAAAAGTACAGCTCATAAGATAAGCGATGTAGTAGCTTTTATAAAAGCATATTCAATATAGTTCCTAAAAAAACATAGCTAATCACTTCGAGCAGCAGAAAAGTAGAAAGCTCATTTGTTGTTTCGTCCATCTGTTTTCAATATTTTTTCCACTAAAATAAAAAAAGCAGGACACAAATCCATCTCTCTCGATCTATACCTAATAATAAAGAGGCAAAATTTCAGACTCTTTTTATATCCATCCATTTTTTAGTTTGTCTTCCTCTAACTACCGAACAATGGAGAGCTTCTTCTGTCCAGACTTATATATATACATTCGTGCTCATACGAGTTAGAGCTCTTGACTAGCACCATACGGAGTCCGGTTCCAAAACGTATTGTGTTGTGTATGGTCTACGTTTAACCAAAGAGTCCATACTCCTACGAAAAAAGTTCATACCCAATACGATTACTATATATAATAAATTCGGTTTTTTTCCTTTTCCTATTCCATCGTCTATTCAGCCTTTTCTCTTTTTATAGACTATCTCCGATCATTTACTATATCTTATCCTTTTTCATTTTCATATTTGTTCCGCTTCTTTTCCTAATTTTCTCTTTTTGTTTTTTCTTCTTCTTACGATTAATATATATAATAAATTCGGTTTTTTTTCTTTTCCTATTCTGTCATCTGTTCACCTTTTCTCATTTTTTAAACTATCTCCGATCATTGACTTTATCTGATCCTTTTTCATTTTCATATTCGTTCCACTTCTTTTCCTGATTTCCTCTTTTTGTTTTTCTTCTTATATTCTTTTTTTCTTTTCTGAACTATTAAGCCCGTTCATGCCCTTTCCCTTTTTATTTTGCATGTCATCTTTGTTTTCCCGATTCTCTCATGATTTTTCTATAAATAAATAATAATAATAAACACAATATTATGGTTCTTTGGATCCTTCATCCTTCCCTAATCCTTAATAATCAAATATTCCTACTACTAAATTATTGATATAATTTGATTAAGAATAAAAAATATTTGTATTATAATCTAGATCAGATAATAGTCTAATTAATTAAATTATGAATAGAAAACTTGGGCAGTTTATTTTCTAATCTAACCGGGAAGCAGCAGCGGGGTTGCGCCTCCAACAGATGTGGCGCCACGGGAGGCGATGGCGCTCGGGCAGCGAGGCGGCCACGACAACCTGTTGAGGTGGGGAGGAGGTGGTGGACGCCAGCGAGGTAGCTGCCACCGACGGTGGGCTGCCTGCAGGGATTCCTCTTTTCCACTTAACTTTTCCGCTCTCTCATGGATAATTAAGTATGTTTATATATTTCTACTTATTTTGCATGACATAAGAAATTTTCTAATTTGGCTGGCATTATTCTAAACTGCACTTTTATAGACGATCAATGTTCTAATGCAATTATTGCTTCATTATCGGTGGATTAAATGCAAAATATACATATTAGTAACTAAGTAGAGATTTAAGTTTTGATTTCCTCCCGTTGCAACGTACGGACATGTTTGCTAGTATATCTTATATGTGTTCTCCGTAAGTTTCACTGAACACATCTATGAACGGCCATCCCTGACACCCTATCTTACACTCAAAATCTCTATAAAATAGAATCTCCATTGTCTACAACAAAATCCTCATTACCTACTCTACATCGTAGTATTCTCATATCTAAAAATAGTGTTAGAGATCTATAATTCTAACGAACCTACCAATGGGTGGTGGTCAAGGCCGTGGTACGGTGGGCCATCCCGACGCTTAACTCCGCGGATTTTTGCATATGGATACCTCAAGGACGGATAGATTGCGAGTTAGAGTAAGGAGTTGTTCAATCTAGTTGAGTTTTTTTTTATGCCTGTGCGTTACAACGGGAAGAAATTATGTTTTGCTCTTTCTATAAAATTTAATAAACTTGTCTCTATATCTTCCTCTTTCTTTATGTTATCATGTCTATCAGAATTCAGGCACCACGTTTTTCTTGTTTTTCTATTGGCTTCTTCCATCGCTATGTCATCTCCTCGATAATTCTTGCAGTTATTGCTACCCATCTTGCTCCAACCCAGGTGAGTCTGGTTACGCTCTGGCAAGACATTGGAAAGTGCACAATACGGCTGGGGCTATGGCCATGGGACATCCGGTTACTCGGGGTTGGGCGGCACGGTCCGTACCTCTAACGCCAGTGGCAAAGACATGCACGGGCCTAGGATTTCAGCCATTCAGGCCAGATGGCCCTAGCATTGCCACGTCCATGCCTGATGGCGCATCAAACATCTGTTTTCTTTTTTGGTTTCAGACACCACCTGTCACCCATTTCCTTTTTTGTTTCGTTTTTCCTCTTCGGTGCTCATCTGTTTTCTTTTTTCTTTCTGTTTTACGTTTCAGACACGTACTTAACTCATGTTCCTAAAATAGACGTATTTGCGATTGAAGCTTGATTTAGGAGGAGTTTTACATCTTACATGTAATCTTGGTTTAGGAGGAGTCTTACATCTTACATGTAGTTGGAAAAATAAATCTTGGCGGAAATTTTGCCTCTTTATTATATATATATATATATATATATATATATATATATATATATATATATATATATATATATATATATATATATATATATATATATATATAGATTAAAAATGATTAAAAGTGGGATTACCAAACTATGAAAAATGCTATGATAAGAAAAGAAAAGGAGGAGCCATTCTCGTGTATTGTCGTCTTCATGTCGGCAACATAAACACTTATCGCAATGAATCAATTTTCTATTGTGGGATGTTGAGCTCAGGTGAAACATTTCTGCTTTCTTGACAAATATCTTATGCAGCATGTATGGAGAATGGTCCAAGAAAGATTGATATGTTGTATTAAAAAGCACACAAAAATTGTCCCAAACTTGGCCACCTTCTTTCATATAAAAATATACTATACTATCCAACCACACATGTTGCCCGATGATGAGCGAAGCTGTACTTTTAAATTCGTGCCACCCACCGCATGCTTCGTATAACCCATATATATCCAAGTGCCGCTGCAATTGAACGAGCTGTTAGCTCGGTGGTTGAGCCGCTCGGTGGCGGCGCTCACCGCCCGCGTTCGAACCCTGCTGGGTGCGGATTTCGCATGGTGTGTTTTTTTAGTTTTATTTTAGTCCTCGACATGTGAGTGAGTTGTGTAAGGGCAGTCCCGATGGAAGACACTATGTACAATATCCAAGAGTGATTAATATCCGGTACAAACTACATTTCTCAACCCATTGTTTCTATATTAATGACCACACAAAGGATAGCTTAAATGCAACACAAAATGGAGATGGATCAACTGTGACAAATTCTCTGCAGCCAATATGTTGCCACACGATAGTACGATAGTAGGCAACATGTTTGCAAAAAAAGACTGACAAAGAAACGAGAAATTTGCTGCAGTCCAACACCATTTCTAGAACTAGATCTTATCAAAATAGCAACCCATATATATGTTTCCAGAACCCCTAAAGATAACAGGTACCATCATCGACCATCTCTCATACATATATAGTTAACAAAAGAACTAAAGTTCATGATATGCATAGTAGTAAAATAATAAGGTTGCACGGCATCGTCTCCATTGCACAGCATCTCAGAAGTCCTCCACAAGCCATCGGCTTGCAAAAGTTCCCCAGAAGGCATCAGGTTCCACAGCATCATCTACAAGTTAAAATAAACAATGAATTTTAGAAAAAAAAAAGATAACAAAGATAACCATATAGAATAAAAATTAACATAAACATGTATATCTCTTCAAACTGATGTATTATTAGATATATGTACCTAATTGTTTTGCCTATATGAATTCCCAAATTTTTGCCAAATATGTTCAATCAAAGCTAGAGGGGAGAACTACAGATAGAAGGAAGTATTGGTCGTGCATATATACAGACTAGAGATGCAGTACACATGCAGATTTCAGGAGACATGCAGTTTTCACACGAAATTAATACTGCAGTTGCCAAGAGGCATGCAGTTTTCAGTTTCTAGTCCACATGATCTAGGCAAATAAAGTTGGAGTGTTCACACCAATATCAGTTTCACATGCAAATAAAGTCGGCTGTGTTCATACCTTAATTATCTGTAGCAAATAAGACCAACCTCAAACTCTCCAGTGCTTTCTCCCTCTCAGCCAAAGCAATAGCATTCATATTAGTTGATGATGCTACCAGCAGCTCTCTGTAAGTGTCCAACATTTTGCACTTGAGTTGCTTTTCTGCTGCCTTGTCATTCAACATAGCAGCTTCAACCTTACTTTTTGCCATCATTTGTTGCGTCTCCGCCATCTTCTCACGGTCCTTCCTAGCCAATGTACTTTACTTCAATGAACTTGTCTAGCTTGTCACTAATAGCAGAATAAGCTTCATGTGTCTTCTTTTTCCCATAGAGCTCAGCCTTAGCCTTCTTATGACCAATAGGACGAGCATTAGGATTATCTTCCAAATTCACCACTTCAACAGGTGAATTAGCTGCACTCTTATTCTTCTCTTTTTCCTGTTCCCTTTTAAAATATGCAGACCACTTCCTTTCATTCCGCACAACCTTCCAAAAGTGCTTCAGTGTAAATTCTTTATCATTATGGTCACGAGCATACATCTTTTCAGCCATTTCCATCAATTGGTCATCACTGAAACCACTTCTGTATACTTTGTTGGTGCTAACCCAACAACCTTGGAAATCCATTATACTGGTTTCTTAACACGATCCCAGCGGATCTTCAGTTGGTTCTGGTTTCTCCTGCGGCAAACCTCTGTGCTTTTATTGTATTCTTTTGTAACATCCTCCCAATATTGATTTGTCTTCCTATCGGTTCCATCAACTGGGTCCTTCGAGTTATGCAACCAGGCAGCAGCCTACATCAAAATAACAGCTCAAAGTCACTCAACCAAGCATATTTTCCCTAAAGTCCAAGCTCAAAGTTCAATAACTAAGAAAGGATGCTTACCAATCTAACGTCTTTAGGTTTCGTCCGGTTCAATCGCCTCTCAGTCCTCTCGTCTTCGTTGGTTTCATCTGCATCAACATTGATTGTTTCTTTGTCTTGTGCATTGCTTTTAGCTGGTAGGGGTCTTTTCAAACTTGGAGCAGTTGGTGAAGTTGTAGTTCTACTTCTTGTATTGCCAACTAAATGGAAATTGTCTGGACTACTATCTGACTGGAGCAAGCCTGTAAACCCACCTGGTGGGTACATCCTGAAAATTCCATTGAACACATTTATTAGAACGTGAAAACTCTTGTAAATTTGAAATAGCAATATATGCTGAAATAGCAATTCTTGACTAAAAGATGGAAAGAGGTGCACTGCCAGGAAATTGAATCCTAAGAGAAGCATAGCAGATAATTTTAGTTCTGAGAACAAAATATTCAGGCTTTTTGTGGACCCTGAGTAATCTGACTTTTGGACATGTGTATAAGTTAAAATTCCCATCTATGTGACAAATTTTGTCCTCCAACTGAAGATAGCTAATGATTACATAGGAACATAATTACTTTGGAGCAAATAAAATTCAGTGTCTCACTAAACTGTGTATCAGACTAAAAATTCAAGGATGTTTATACTAACTGAAACTGAAAGGAAGTAGAACATTCATATCATACTTCAAATAACCAAACGGAGTACATCTGTGACACAAGATTTAAATTTTTAGATTCTTTGATTACGAGAAATAATCTACAGTTTCATACGAAACTAGAAGGCTTCCTACTGTTGCTCATCTTCTTGCTAGCAGTACTAATCCTAGAATACTAATCTGCCAACTAGTAGACGATGCTGCAGCCATCACTGGAACACTAAAACTGATAAGTACACATACCCTTCATTGGAGCCCATCGGAGAGGAATTTGTTCACCACGTTGGAAATCCGGCGGCTTGAAGGCTTGGAAGTGGTGGGGATGCTGCTGCAGCTACACACGAACTAGATCCGTCAGCTGTGGCGAGGGGAGCACCTCCGGCTACCGAATCAGATTGGGCAGCGAGGGCGGCGGGAGCACCCCTGCCCTGCCCTGTCCAGCCCTGCCCTGCCCTCCCTTGCCTGGAACTTGAGGATGGCGGCCGGAGAGGATTCATGCTTGCAGAGATTGGGGAAAGATTGGGGGCCGGATGATTCTAGGTCTTGGAGGCCAGGCTATTTGAGCGCGCGCGATTGGGAGCCAGGCGAGCGCGCGCGGGGAAAGGGCGATGTGGTGGCGGGAGAAGCGCGGGGAAGGGAGGGAAGGGTGGGCGCGCGCGGGCATTCGGATGCGGGGGCGGGAAGGGCACACGCGCCATCAGCGCGAGGGCGGTGGCGCAGTGGATCAGGATGGAGAGGGCTCGACGCTGGTCGTGTCTTCCCAACGGGGTTTTCGTAGTGTCTATGTGCATCGTTCCTAGCGTCGAAGTCGTTCCGTATAGAAGAAATCGTTTCTTCGTTTCTGGCTCTCTCTCTTCATTGATTCACATGCCACGTCAGCATAAAGCTGAGTTGTCTCTGTAATTAATAGACATAGAAACCATCATAAATATGTCATTGGGACTGCTCTAAGCGGCACATGCATGGAGTATTAAATGTAGACGAAACAAAAAATTAATTGCACAGTTCACCGTGAAATCACGAGACGAATCTTTTAAGCCTAATTAGTCCATAATTAAACAGTAATTATCAAATAAAAAAACTACCATACCTAAAACCTAAATATTTTAGAAACTAAACGCACCCCGAGTGCTAGCCGACATCACGAGAGAGGAGTACAATAATAGCTAGGGCGCTCATCTTGCGACACGTGTGGTTGTTGACTGAACCAAACCAATATGAGAGGACAATGCGAGAACACCTTTTGCTCCTCGTCTAGTTCGCGAAATTTTAAAAGAAATTGTATGTAGCATTTTCGTTGTTATTTAGTAATTAGTGTCCAATCATGATGTAATTAGGCTTAAAAGATTTGTCTCGTGAATTTCGTCTAAACTGTGTAATTAATTTTATTTTTTTATCTATATTTAATGCTTCGTGTATGTGTCCAAAGATTCGATGTGACGGAGAATTTTGAAAAATTTTGCAAAATTTTAGAAACTAAACATGCCCTTAGACGATGAAAAAAGTGCGATGCTAGTACGTGTCAAGTGCGTCGTGCGTGACGTGACAGTTTCCTGAACAGGTTTTAACCCCAAGGTCTGGCCCTCTCGACACGTTGCCATTAAAGTCGCTATTATTGGAAGGTGATCTATGTAAAGGCCATAGGATTAATTAAGCAGCTTTTCTTTATTATTTTCGACATTTATTAGGTGGTCTTTCCTTTGATTGATCGAAAGGATGCAGATCTCACCTCTTGATGTCTCGAGAGATTAATTTCATGGCCATTTATATAACACACGCAAGTTTTCTTTTCTCTCTATGATTTCAAATTTAAGTTTAAATTTGGATCGTATCCACATTTATATCTCGCAACAACAAACTTAGTTCGGTGAATTACACTTGAAAAAAGATCCTAGAAGAAATTATGCTATATAAATTAAAATTGTAGGATTGATTAACATTATGTTAGGCAATCAGAAGGTGATAGATGACCATGAAAGCTAAGGCCCTGTTTGAATTTCTTGGGCTAACAACTACTCCATCCGTTCTAAATTATAAGTTGCTTTGGTTTTTTTGGTACATCTTTTTTTGCTATGTATCTAGATATAATAATAATATGTCTAGATACATAGCAAAATAAATGAATTAAAAAAGTCAAAGCGACTTATAATTTGGAACGGATGGAGTAGTTGCTAAACTTTAGCCCGCAACGACCTACCTTGGTCGCCGTCACTAAGAACTTTCTCCGAGCATGGGGACACACAACAAGTCAGGGGTATAACGGTCTTTGTATTGAAATAGTGCTACTTGTTGGCAAGTAGATTCAAACATGTTGGACTAATCACTGGTCCTAGTCCATCCAAACAGGGCATAAATAAATCATTAGAAAGCTTGAAAAAAAGCTCTCGGGCATTCAATTTTGGACGTCCGAGATTTATGTTTTTTGTATAACTAGTACACACATTTTTCTTTTAATTTCCACGAGAAGTAGCATCGCGTTAGATTACCAAAAAAAGATATGGATATGGCAGTAGTAAAATCATAACACTATGATGTAAACGTTTCTCTACCACAGGCGCGATGATAGCTCGCTAGTACTGGCAGCGTAGCGCACTTAGCTCGATTTAATTAACCATCTTAGCGGTAGTTACCACAGTAACTAGTACTTGTCGTCGACATCGTTGTTTTAGTGGAAGAACTGAAATCACGTAATGAAGCCTACTCCTACCTAATTAAGATAGTTATAGTTAGGAGCAATATCCATCCATCCATGTCCACCGCTGAAAAGGTACACGTAAGGCAGACAGGTAGCCAGCAGCCCAGCAGAATGCCATGGTCAAACGGATGTGAAACCTAACCTCATCTGGTCAAAGCAAATCGCCCTTCAAATTCTGTTTGAAGTCTTTAATTAAAAAGGAGACCTTGTAGTTTTGGCGAATTAATTTACGGTGCAGCTGAGCAGGCAAGTCGATTTTCTTCATTGTACTCTACTGTGTGTGCGAGTAGTAGGGAACAAGGTTTGAACATGTAGGTTCCTCAGTAACTAGACGAAACTAGGAATGTTTACGTGCATTGCATCTAGATAAACATATGAATCACTGTGCCACTGACGGCACAAGTGGATGCATGTCGACACGGATACTTATCCATCCTTGCTGTATATTGCTATTACTTTCTCTGTGCAAACGGCAAATGCATATTGTCATTGACATAATTCATATGTGTGCGCACGATGGAATTTGTTTGATTTTTCCCTGTTAATGTTTATGAAACTATCTTGACCAATTATTCCATTGTGGTATCAATTGATCGCTGCACAAAACACTTACTAATGCATTGCTCTAGATATAACTTCTATAGTAAGTACTACCTGTTTATCTAATTAATACCCGGTTGGCTGGTTATTCATTGACGATAGACCACTATATTTGCAATGACCAAATCATTCGATTTTCTAACAGTCGGATTTCAATTTGAATCCAACGCTGCCCATTTATCCCATCTCGCTTCTTGGGTGTAATGACCAAAACTCCATATGATTTTCCGAAACATTTCATTTTCTCCGCTAGCTCGAAACAATTTTTTTCCCTATCAGAACCCTAGCTTTAAAAACCAACAATGTTTGCCAAATTTTTCCTTGAGCAATTTTTTTTCACGAATTATATTAAACGGAAGATGGACACATTGAGTATGATAAAAAAAATATCATTATTAAATCACAGAATACATTCATGTAATTAGGCATTGACTATGATTGAAAAATATAATTATTAAATCATAGAATAAATTCATATAATTAGGCGAAAGCATCGGCTTGCCTGGTTGAGGTTTTGGAACTCCACGTGGACAGGTTCCACACCCACGAGTAAAATACTCCGTATCACTTACGTAGTATCTTATTTGCTTATACCAACTCAACTCTCATATGTGTACCATTTGCAAATGGTAGAGACTGGAACCTAGTTTCATTATTAAAAAAAAGTTTACAAAACGGTGGATAATAATGTCCAAGTCCTTTCTATCTTCTCTTGCTGCCGAAGCTAAGCTTCGCACCGGCATGCAGTTTTCACATGTGGATATGGCACACGCAGTCACGCACGCCTATATATATGGACACACGTTGCTCGCCCAAGCACCACTGCACCAGGAGCCATTTCTGAGAGAAGAAAGGGTCACGCCTGTCACGTAGCTATAGGCACCGACCGACCGAGCCATCATCCATCTTCGTCGTGGGCGCTGGTCGGGCGGGCGTGTTCCAGTACGTCGTGTGTGTGTACGGGATCGTTCGTTCATGTGCCACGCCGCGGTGGCGAACTCCGGGGAGCAGGAGCACCAGCGGCGGCGGCCTCTCGCCGCTGCCGCCGCCGACGTCGACGACGACGGAGGAGGCCGCGGGCAGCAGCAGCAGCAGCTGATGCCGGGGGCGGCGGAGCCCGTGATGGAGACCGCGGCGCCGCCGTGGCAGAGCAGCAGGCAGGCGCGGGAGATGTCGGCCATGGTGGCCGCGCTCGCCACGGTGGTCGCCGGCTCGGAGCCACCGCCGGCCAAGGAGCCCGAGCAGGCGCAGGATGCATCCATGGACGAGGCGTGGTGGGCGTACGACGAGCTGCAGCCGCAGGTCGCCGAGCCGGCGCCTGCCCGCTTCGTGCTCCACGGTAAGTCGGCAAAAACAGAACAGGCCGGGCAGCGGCGTCGATCGCAGCCTGCATGCCATTTTTTGGTAATCTAGTTGGTACCGTAGTCGTACAGCATACGTACTTCCATAGTTCCATTGATCATACATACGAATATGCACTTTTTTTTTTGTTCCTTTCTTTCTCATGCATGCATGCATTACTCCGTATTTTGTACGTATTATCTTATCTTCTTTCCTCAGCTATTTACTGTAGATGTCTTGGTAGGACACACGCACGTTGATGATTTGTTGTGCATCGAGTAGTGGCATAAGTATGTGTATATTCTTTTAGCTGGTTAGATTAGATGTGTACGAGGTCCGTACACGCGTCGTGTAACATGAGAGCGTGCATGCTGCTGCCTTACGCCTCCGTGCCCGTGCGCACCCACCACACGCAACTGGTAGATCGTCTCGTTTAAATACGCTTAATAAAAAAATATGCTTGAAGTGAAAGACTTGCTTTTGAATTACTTGCCATTGGATGAAGAACCGTTTGGAGATAATTCTCGTTTGTCCTAGCAGCTTCTCTGTAAACCGGGGTAACTATCAAATCCCAAGCCTACCCTGACCTAACTGCACTTTTAAGTTTCAACACCCAAGTTTAATTTATGGTATTATATTAGGTTTGCCTATTTTCTCAAAACCGAGTATACAGGTAAAACTCCATCTCCTCACACTAAACTTGTTAGAAACAAGATAGCAGTATAGCACCATCATCACACTCACAAGGTTGCTTTCAACGGTTAACCTAGATAAGATGGCGCAAATGCATTGCGATTGGGTGAAGTACACAGTTCTGCCTCTCCTTCTGTGGTGGTTATTAGTAGGGGAAAAAACAGAGCATGACCAAAACAGAGCAATGAAGATGCTAAATCAGAGGAGTCATCAAAGTATGGACCACCAACTTGCCAGAACTAGCTGGTAGCTGCCATTCCTGTTTCTCTGCGGCTACATGCTTTTACCTTAAATAAAGTACGTTGTAGAAATGGCTAACGTTAAAAGATTTGGACTGAAAGTCTGAGACTGTTAATTTCTTAAACGCTCATGAACAAGAATAACCAACCTCTGTTCTCTGTGACCCTTCATGCAGGATACGACGCGACGCAGCAGCCGGAGCAGTACTGGCCTGTGGCGGCGACTGCGGCGGCTACCTCCACGCAGCACCGCGCCGCCTCGGCCGCTGCGGATGACGAGCTTCCGTCCCCGTCGTCCGCTGTCGGGGGTACCAGCAGCTCCAGCAGCAGCAGGAGGGCGGCGGCGCGGAAGCGGTACCGCGGCGTGCGGCAGCGGCCGTGGGGGAAGTGGGCGGCGGAGATCCGGGACCCACACAAGGCGGCGCGCGTGTGGCTGGGCACCTTCGACACCGCCGAGGACGCCGCCCGGGCCTACGACGCCGCCGCGCTCATGTTCCGCGGCAGCCGCGCCAAGCTCAACTTCCCGGAGTCCGCCACGCTCCCGTCCACGCCACCGCCGCCACCGCCACCGGCGACGGCGACCCAGCACCACCAGCAGCCTCTGACTCCAGCCTCGCGCGCGTTGTTGACGACACCGCCGGCAGCCAGGCCGGAGGCGCTGCTGGAGTCGCAGGCGCTCCCCGCCGGCGGCAGCAGGGACCCCTACTTGGACTACGCCACGTTCCTGCAGAGCGGCGGAGGCGGCGGTCCCAGCGCGTCGTCGGGGACTCCAACTCCAGCTGTTACGTTACTGCCTCCACCACCTCCACCTCCACCTTCTCCTGCTGCTTCTTCGGCGGCTGCGGCATACGGGTTCGGAGCAGAGGGCGAGACCCTCGGGGGCTACGGCTACCTCTCGCCGCCGCAGAGCCGCGCGGAAGCAGGAAACCACCCGCCGCCGCCGGCGTGGGCAGGCTTCTACAGCTCGTCGTACCCGCCGCCGCCGTGGCCGTGGGACCAGTCAGGTTGACCACAGTCAACGCAAAAGGGCCGCCCGGGGGCCCACCCACCCAGCCTCTCAAAGATGCTGCTCTGCTGACGTGTGTTCAGACGATGGGTGGGCCAGGGCGGCACAACAGGAGAGGAGAGGCCGGGCACGTGAAGCCTCGCTCTCACTGACACGCCGGCCTGTTTGCGGTCAACTCCTGTTGTTGCTGTCAAGCCGTGCGGCGGTCAGAGAGTTCAGACGGGAACGGCACAGAACGGCAGCGCGGAATGGAGCCCCCGTTTTGCTTGGAATGGACCACGGCACTTACAACTGGCAGGGCGACAAGGATTTCTTTTTTTTTAATCTTTATTTGTTATATTGTTTTTATTTGAATATAACACGTGAGTGTTTTCTCGGGAAATTTTCTATTCAGATGACCCTTACAACTGACACAAGTTGATGGCAGCGAATCTGTGGGCTCGCTCGAGCCTAGCTTTGTGGATTTATTTAGGAATTCAACATTGTTTTCACGAAACAAAGAACACTGCCACTTTGATTGGATATAAAAGACAGCTAAAGCAACAAGGATAAAATAAAACACAACTATATATTGACTCGCAATATATAGACGACCCATGGTCCAATCTTAAAGGCCAAAAGGCTAAAATCATATCCGCATCAGGAGTCGTCCAACTAGGATTAGGCCAACAACTGGTTAACGATTAAACCAACCAGGAATGATCTATGCTGTTTAATGAGAAGTATGATGCAACTTTCAAATTTCTACTTAACTAGCAAAATAGCACTGAGTAATTAACTAGCTTTTTAATAAAAACAATTTGTGTATTTATATTTGAACATAATTATATTTGAGTATTTTTTTATTTCGTCAATTAATTATAGATGTTTGGTCATATCCTATCCTATCCTATACTCTAATAAAGCAAAACCCCTACTAACAAATTTTCTCAATCCACAACCCTCTACATCATCATTCCCTCCTGGCCCACGCATCCACCTCCACCCCGTACACCCACACATAACATTGTCCGTCTTATTTCATTGACTACCAAGATCTCTACTGTTCATACAGAACAGGCAGCATCAGCATTAATATAGGATGCTTCGGTTTGGTCTCAAATCAATGTCAACACACAAATCACGTCAGAATTGCCATCCACTAAATCATGTGGAAACTCCCTCCACCACCGTGGAATCAAGAGATCCATTGGAATAAACCCCGCACTCACATAGTACACAGTTGAGTTTGCGCATATAAAAAACGAAGAGGCAACCTCGTGGTCCAGTCATTGCTTTGAGGATGCCACGGGTCTCACTTGATTTAGCAGTCAACTTCCACCTCTTCATTCTTTGTTGGGGATTTGATTTTCATGCGGCCTTCCTACTCCCTCCTGATGGAAAACTGGATGTGAGTTCCAAGATTGATGAAAGCCAATGATCAAGAGGCGCTGCAGATTCCATGGCAGCCCGGTATGCATCATGGACCTGTAATCCTCATTTTGAAACAAAGCTTTCTCCCAATTCTAGTTGAACCCTCATTTGATACATTTCTGATCATTTTCTGGAAGAATATTTATCTGAGATGCATTATTTCCTCTGAATACCCGAAACCAGGGCCATCTTCAAGTTATTAAATTCAGATATTGCAGCAAGTTGTTTTTTCTTGGTTCGATTTTCAGAACTATTGGGCCAGCCAAAACATTAGTGCTCCTATGGGTACATAGAAATACTTTCAGAACAATCAGAACTATGACACTAGCAAGGATTGGAGGTCTTGGAGCCTGTGGCCCTATGGGTACATAGAAATACTTTCTTTTATCTGCCGTTGCTCATGGTCTTTTCTTGCATGTGCTCCAGAGCTCGAACACATTGCAGATCATATCTTCCTTTGGGTTCCATTAATCATCCACTGTGTTAGGTATTTTATTTTCCAAATCACCAAGCGTGTTGTACTTCTATGTTGTGTACCCCTTTATTTTTCCTTTTGCCTGATTCCAGCTGCCACGTTATTTATGATCTGTTTCGATCTTTACATATTGTACAATGAGTTGTTGAAATTTTAACTGTATGTCAACAGGTTTAGGTTATGTATCATTTTTTATTATCTACAGGGCAGTGGCGGATCTTGGATGAGGATAAGAGGAGCTAAACAAAGAAGATTTAGAGCTAATGCTGAAAATTAATGATGATTTCACACTAAGCAACAGTGATTAGTAAAGGAATCAGGCTGATTAGGGGGGGCTGTAGCCCCGGCAGCCCTCCCTTTGGATCCGCCGCTGTACAGGGTTTGATTCTAACCCTTTTTGAGTTGCAGTTTCACATATGGATTTTGTTTCAGTGTTCCAAAGGGATTTAGAATATATATATGCTCAACAACTCATGTGCTCCTCCATGCGAGGCATGGGCATAAGCAATTACTACTATATGCTCTTAGAATAGATGAGCTATTTCAAAAATAACTGCTTCGACTTTCCGCAGCAACGTGCGGGGTATCACCTAGTTAATCTAGAGAGTAGAGACCAATGCAGCATCTGTTTTCCTATCATTTTATTTTTCATGTACTATTTTTTGAACATGAATTCATGAGTAAAGGATTAATGCAGACATAAATTTTTATATTTCTTCAAATTAATATAGATATTTATACATTGTTGTGAGAATGATATGATAATCTATTTATTTGAATGATGACGTCAATTTTGTTTCAGAGTTTTACTTATGGTGACAAAACTAAATCATTTCTTTAGTTTTTAGAAGATTTAGTTAACTCAGCTGTTTATACGTAGTTCATTGCTGAGTGAGTGGATGCAGCGCATTCCAGTTCTTTGATATGTCTATCCTCACCCATGTGTAGCTTTTATCCATAAAGTAGCTCAAAGACTGAATCCATATATTGCGCTCTCTCTCTCTCTCAACATATCGTTCTTACTCTTGCCCTTTGATTTTGGAGCAACTTTAGGCATCCGATTTGGAGGCATGATGTTGGATGGTGTTGTCTTGTCCAATAGTTGGTCCATGAAAATAAAACTTATTTGTCATGTATCACCCGCTGAAAAAGGTCAAATGGTAGGCTCACTAAAAGTTTGAAATCTTAATCTTCAATTCTATATGTGTTTTGTCTCCTAAGTCCCCAACTCGTCACTTGTTTCCAACCGAGATGTTATCCCCTTCTCTGTCTTGTACATCGTATCCTTCCTTCCCCTCTCACTTCTCATCCACACACAACAAGTCTTCAGAATATTCTATGCCACATATAGAGCCTATGCTTACTAGATCAAGCAATGAGATTGCTCTCTCGCCGAATTGATCTCCAAGAAAGGGTTGATTTAGTTGTGGAAGTTTAAGATTCTCTTATGGTAACAACTAGTAGATGGCGGCAGCCTAGCATCACAAGCAGACCGGAGGCGCCTATGACTCCAGCCTTACGCGCGTTGATGCCGATGCTGGCCAGACCGGAGGCGCTGCTGGAGTCATAGGCCTCTGCTGGCAGTGGAAGCAGGGGTGGATCCAATGTGTGTGTGTGTGTGGAGGGGGGGGGGGGGTCCAATGTGTGTGTGTGGAGGGGGCTGTGGGGGCTTAAGCCCCTGATGAGTACATGCCCGATCTTCCGAGAGGTAACCAGTAAGTTCGATTTGTGGAGATCTCGATGTTGGCGATCCGACTTCAAATCAGACACGATTCGAACCCTGCAACCATTACACCACTGCTCTGTTGGTTATCAACCAAGCACAACTTGATTGACCTCGCCAAGAAGGCTTTTCCTGCAAGCGAATCAAAGAACACAAGCAAGAAGGTAAAAACACGCAATCTGAAATTGCAAATATGAATGTTGCGAATATCAATAGAGGGTTTAAGAACTCGGTTCCAAAGGACTAATCGACACAGTGGAGGAGATCAAGAACAGGGGCCCTGGATCACTGTAAAAGGATTTGTCACCACAGTTACAATGAACGATTCAGTTTCTCGATGGAAAACTAAACTCTAAACAAAACCCAATTGTCTAACAGCGGCGGCGGCTGTGTTTATAGTCTAAGATTCGACCTAGGGTTGGAAACGGCCAGGGGTTGGGCGCCCACAACTTGGGCTTAAGGCCCGACACGATACATGGCCAAGTTGGCCCAAATAGGTGACGCAGCACCTTGCCGTGGTCACACAGAATGATCCACGGACCTTCTGGAGCTGGGACCAGATCCAAAATGACGGCGTCGTCGTCCCCTTTCCAACGCATCTAAGAACGCCCCGTTTTGTTGTCGTATGAGAGAGTTATGACTGAAACAGTGACGATGTGTCTGCTGAATCCGAGGGTGACGTGACAGCTGAGTTGGGGACGAATTGCAACTTGGAAAAGACCATAACGTCGTTGTGTCCAGCGTGATGATGTCCTCATCCGCCCCCCTATTTGCTAGAGCCCCATGGAGTTACTAGAGAGGGAGAAGAAAGGGGGGAGAGGGAAAAAAAGAGAGGAAGAGATAGAGTGGGTCACTATGTGTACCTCTATCGGAATACTGGACCTGTTCTTCATCAACAATACCTTCGTGACATCGATGAATGTTAAGCAGACATCTACTGTGCTATATCACTGGCAGCGGGTGTCCTCGCTACCATCTCTTCGTGTTTCACCGCATATCTTGCTGTGTCCCGCTGCCTTCGTCGTCGTCGAGGGCAGCAGTAGGTGGTATCTTTATCTACAGCTAGCATATGCATGACATATGCTAGTTAGCCTGAAGTTGCGTACTCGGTACTCCAGCTGGCCAATAATCATTTGATATACCATATGTCATATATAGGCTTTGATCTGTTATCGATCGGGGTTTTTAGCACTAGTTAGATCTTGTTCCTAATAAGGCCAATCTCAATGGGTTTTATAAGAGTTTTATGGACATTAAATATGCTAACATGACACTACAGTGATGAAGCTAATAAGGCCAATCTCAATGGGTTTTATAAGAGTTTTATGGACATTAAATATGCTAACATGACACTACATTGATGAAGAGAGAGATGCTAAAAGTTTTATGGGAGTAGAGAGAGTTTCATAGGGATGAAACTCTTCTACACTATTTTCAAAATATGGATGCGTTGTAAACTAGGACATAAAACCCCCCTGACACTCATCTAATGCAACCATGCATTTGTGAACTATTGACATAGAGATGTGTATATGTGTAGGGTCGAGATGACGGACTAGTGGGGGGGGGGTAAATAGTCATTTCTAAAACTTAATTGCATCGGCTAACCAAAACTTATGCGAAATTAAAAACTATCGGTCTAGCCAAGACTACACCTCTCTATCTATGTTCTCTTAGCACCTTACAGAGATCCTAATTAAGCAAGTAAGGTGCCGGATTAGCAAGAGCTCACCTAACCAATTCTAGGAGTAAGGTCACACAAACCTATGCCACTAGTACTTTGCACACCGGGGAGCTCCTACACAATTAGTAAGCAAAAAACACAAAGCTCCTAGGCTCACTAGCAATGCTCAATAACAAGGCAACCAATACCAAATTAGAGAGCGCAAGTTACTTAGCTACACAAACTAAGCAATGTGACTAATAAGGTTACACAAACCAAATTAGTCACGCAAGAGCTACTTCTATGCTACACAAGCAAGAAGGTAACTAGCAAGCTATATAGGCTAACTAATTATAAGAGCAACAACACAAGCACAATATAAGTTAATGTAAATACAAGCTTGTGTTGGGGAATTGTAAACCAACGGGATGACAAGGTTGACACGATGATTTTTATCCCGAGGTTCACTTGGTTGCCACCAAGCTAGTCCTCGTTGAGACAAGCTCCAATGTTGCCGGCAGTCCTCTTGCTAGTGATGACCCGCAAGTCACACTCTCCCACGTGGAGTGCTTACCACAAGCTCTAGCACTTGTCCCGACTAGACCACTTGTTGCTCTTCACGTTTCGCTTTACTAGAGTTGCTCTTCGTGGCTCCCGCGAGGTAAGCTCAATACCCCTCACAATCGCTTCTCCGGAGCACCGCACAATCTCCTTATGGGCTTCCACGGAGACCACCACCAAGCCATCTAGGAGGTGGCAACCTCTAGTAACAAGCATCACTGGCTTGCAACTCGAACACATAGTGCCACTCGATGCAACCTCACGATGCAATCACACTAGAATTGCTCACTCACACAATCCGATGATCACTTTCAAGCATATGTGAGTTAGAGGCCTCCCAAGCACTCTTTAAGCATGGACACTAAGCTCCAAGGGTGCTTGACCACAACCAAGGCTGGCCACCACTTCTATTTATAGCCCCAAGGCTAAACTAGTCGTTGCCCCTTCACTAGGCCAAACTCGACACCACTAGACGCGCTGGTGTGTACCACCAGACGCAGGCAGCCAGCGTCCAGTGCACCATCACCGTCCACGTGTCCTCGCGCGTTCAACTCGGCCGCAAATCTCCAATGGTCACTGCGCACGCCAACGGTCAAGAGAATGACCGGACACAGCACAGTGTCACATTGGATGCACCACACCTCAGCGTCCGGTGCACAACAGAGAGCTCCCAGAGCCTCCATTTCGCGATCGGATGCGTCCGGTGCACCATGACCGGACGCAGGCCAACGTCCGGTCCTCCCTGACCTCATTGCGCACCGTCACATCAGCGTGACCGGACGCTGAACAGTTGTCACACCCGGTTTTCTAAAGAACAAAACCAGGCTAATCATATGTGTGCCTAGGAAGTCCACACATATGTCAAAATAAAAAAGTATCAGAAACAATGTTATTATATAATGTATACATAGCTATATTAACACTTACATCAGAGTATCGCGGAACGGTGACTAAACTTCAGGCTCTATTCTTCTCAGGGACGGCTTACTGGTGGTTCCGTATGCCAAACACTTCTGAAAGACTTCTGGAAACTCCACTACCTCTTTATCCTTCTTCTGAGCAGCACCTCACTACCCACTGAGGTGTGGAGGAAATAGCAAGAGTGAGTCCATGTCAAACTTAACAAGTATAACATAGGGTTCATAAGGCACAAAAGGTTAGACACTGTTTGACTGCATTTAGCTTTTAATCATCATATAATTAGCAATTGAGTAGCATCAAGATGAACCAATTCCCATTAATGAACCAATGATCAATTGTAATAAGGAAAATGAATAGCATTAACATGAGCATAATGATAACAATAGTAATTAAGCATGATATAACAATGGTGATCAACTATCTTTAGATGTTCCAAGGCCGCCCGTATCCGTGGGCACGGCTAGTATACCAGTTTTTAACTCTACGCAGAGGTGTATGCTTTCACTGTGAGTCATGATTTCCAAATGTGTGGGGAGATCAAACCCAAACACCGGAGAACCATATAAAACCACTTAAAGGTTCGTCTAACAAGTTAGGACCATTAGATTCACTCGGCAGGCATATGTAGGAACCTTTTTTCAAATGGCACAATTCCTTCTCGGCTATACTCATAGACTAGAGGTTGTCCTACACCTAACGTGTCAAGCCATTCTTACACCATTTAAGGTAACCACTAACAAGCTAGAAAAGGTCCTTTAAACAACTAAAGCCAGAGCCATATAGCCCTCACAGCTGTACTATATGTTCCGAATGATCACGTACAGATAAGTTCTTATGGAGAGAAACCAGAGCATCAAAATAACCCACATGCTCTAGCCCCCTTTTCAACAGTAATAAAATCATCTTAATGGTTGGTCGCTTAATTCATTAGTCCAATTACAAGATCATCATTCATAATTAAGCACTAGCAATAGCTACCCAAATGCACAACCCATAGGTGACAAGGAAACAAGATATCAATAGCTAAGTTATAATCTCTATGGTTGTCAAGGACACATGCATATATATGATAATTTCAGTGAATAGGACAACAAGGATGGTCCCATGTTATACTTGCCTTGATCAAAGCTTTCCTGATGATACTGCTGGTCTGGCTCAAAATAATACTCCTAATCGTCAAGAAACTGCTCACCGTCTATACTCGATCATCAAGCATCAACACACAATCATCCGAGCAATCATACACAAAGCAAACAAAAAGACATAATTAAAACAGTACACCAACAGTAGCAAAATAGTATAAAAAGTTTGTAAAACTCTTCTACACGTTACTACGATCACACAGACGTAAAGATCACGAAATTCGAATTTAAAACGTAAAAGTTATGAATTTTCTAAGATTTCCTATAGATAAATAATTACTTTAATATAAACTCGAAAATTAAATTTCCCAAACCTACTGTACAGCTATACTAACATGTAGAGCTTGCATATACAAACCTAACACAACTTGAACGGGTCAAATCGGAGTTAAAACGTGGAAGATATGGCCTAAACAAGATTATATGTGTATACGTATTTCTATTGTATTTTGGGATTTGTTTTTCTAAAGGAAAACAACAATAAAGTGTGGGTGACGTTGGGATGATGTCATCATGGGTGCTCTGCTGTTGTACAAACTGGATAGCCATGATTTGCATCTACTAAACAATTTATAAATAAAAACACATTAATGTGAATATTAATCGAGTTAACATTTTAAGAAAGTGCCGACGCATAAATCTATGTCATTTTAAATTTAAAGGAGCATGTCATAAACATTAATTATTCTAATCAAATATTTATAATTTATATATATACCAGCACTAACCGAACCATCTCATGTTTTATATTTAAACTAAACAAATTATAATCAAGAACCATCTAATATTAATCGAGTTAAACCTAAATTACTTTTTTTAATTAATTAAAGAGAGCACTCGTTAACTAAACATTAATCAAATTAATTATATTCATAAACGCGGGACATGAAAAAAGCGTTGCTAACATGTCGCTTACATCACCACGGTCAAAAGAAATAAAAACGAAATTATAAACCTATGTTACTTTTAATAAAAAACTATTAAATTAATACTAATCAAATTGTATTTTAAATCAATAAATTCATAATTATAAGATATGACAAACATTAGTACTGCTGTGTAGAGCGCGACGACACAAATCTAGCGCAATCGGAACGACTTAATCAGACTTAAAAACGAATGAACGGTGCGCATTAAAAGATGAGTGCCAGTTCTATAAATACCCTCATCTTCTTCGTTTGGCATGTACGAACGTCATGGCCATGGAGACGGCCGGCTGCTGCTCTTGCGCCGGAGGAAGGACATGGCCGAGGCTTGGCCGGCCAGGCGCGCGGCGCGGTGGCTGGTCTCTGGCTTCCCGCTCCTGACCTTGTCTATCTTGTGCGCGTGGCGGGAGGTCCGGCTGCTTTGCTGCTCGGGTCGTTGGAGAGCTAGTGGAGCTCGTGGGCGGCAGGGTGGCCAGCCAATGGTCCGAGGAACCTTCGCCTAGCTCGCTTCTCGATCGGGTGCTTCCTACTTCCGATGATCGGCGGAGGAACAGGCTGGTTGGAGAACTTGGAGTAGACGAAATTGGGAAGGCCGGCCATGGTGCAAGCTTGCCGGCGAAAAAGAAGATGAGATGAGGACGATGAAACGGGCATGGATTCACGAAATAAAAAGCGTGCCGGTGTAGAGAACGACAAGAGAAACCTCGGAGTGGAAGCGGAATTCGTCGGAGATGTCCGAGGTGGCCGAAAAAGCTCGCCGAACCATCGCAGGAACGCAAGCTGTAGATGAAGAACTTCGGCGAGGGGTGGAGGGAGCTACGAGCGGCGTCTCGTGATAAGGGTTGTACTTCTGAAACTAGGGCGTCAAGGGCTACGCCGGCATATATATAGTCGCAGGGTTTGCAAACTTTTTGGATTTTCTTAATTTCGGGATTATTTTAATTCCGCGAATATAAATAATTTCAGAGAATCTAGAATTACCTTTTAAGCCGCGAAAAATAGCCCAGAGCTCAGAAAAATCACGGGAAAAATCCTGGAGACTCTTGGAGAGATAAGGAACTCAACCAAATGAGTTTGGGCTCATGGAAAGATTAATGAAAAGATCAATAGAAAAGATTAAGCTCACGGAAATTAAAATTTTAAATCCAGAAAGTGCCAAAAAGTTTTCCGATGAGAAGTAGTCATCGTCCTATGGTAATTTAAAAATAATAGCACTCACCAACACCAAAGACAAGCACCGCACAAACACTACGTTATCAAATTAATATGAAAAAGTTTAAAACCACAATTTTCTATATTTAAATTAGCAGCAACTTAACTTATCTAATAAATTTATTCAAATATTAAAACTATTTATTTTATTTAGTGTTTTCTAAGCATAAGCCAAAATTAAAAATTTTAGGGTGTGACAACAGTGTTCAGCTAGAGTCCGATTCGCAGCGTCCGCTCCTCCGTAGAAACTGACCGGACGCGCAGATGCTCCCTGGCCAGCGTCCACTCACTCAACTCCTTCGCACACGCCTCTGACTAAACTGACCGGACATGCAGGTGCCCCCCGAGGCCAACGTCTGATCACTTCCAACGACCTGTTTCACCTCTGTTTCTTCACCGAATCCTGCCGAGTAAGCTTGGCCGGAGGGAGAGGGAGTTTCCACTTTTCTCTTCCTCTCAAAACGCTTGTAAATGTGCCAACACCACTAAGTGTATACCACCATGTGCATGTGTGTTAACGTTTTCACAATCATTTTAAAGGAGTTAACCACTCAACTTGCCATGCCACTCGATCCTAGCAACGATGCAAAGTTAGATCACTCGAGTGGCACTAGATGGCCGTTATGCAAACAAGTTTGCCCCTCTTAATAGTATGACTATCTATCCTAAATCTGGTCATCAACTTCTCTACACACCTATGACCGGTGAAATGGAAATTCCATAGGTTATACATTTGCCTTGCGCATTCCATTCCTCCGTCTCTTCCAATATCGATGCAACACATGCACCAACCAATCACCAAATGATATGATCCACTTCATATCATCACGTGACCGTATTGGTTCATCGATCTTGACCTCACTCGCTCTTCACTGTTGCCTCGGTCCATCGGCGCCAAGTCTTGCTCAAGCTTCACTATCACACACGGTCCCTTGCTTCAAAGCCTCCGACTTGCCCTTCACACTTGCAACCGGTCTATCAAATCGAGCCTCATCTTGATCTTCTCCACCTTGGTCACATGACTCCATGTCATGTCTCATATGCAATGAGCTCCTCCATTATCATATGTGTGAGCCTTTTACCAAGTTCAAGCCATCTTCACCATCATGGCATATGTTGCTCACACACATGTATTTGTGGACTAATCACCTGTGTATCTCACATAAACATAATTAGTTCACCTAAGGTTGTCACTCAATTACCAAAATCAAACAAGGACCTTTCAATATGTAACACACCATGTGCTTCCAATACTCCAATGCACGACTGGCCCTTGACGTGGAGTTGTGAAAATATGAAGTATTCAATGTTTTAAAGTCGTCCTAGTCGTCGGTTCGTTGTATGGTGACCACCGCGGATGATGAGCTCCCGTCCCCATCGTCCGCTGTGGGGGTACCAGCACTAGCAGTAGCAACAGGGCAGTTGCGCCGGCGCAGAAGTGGTACCGCGGGGTGGCAGCAGCCATGGGGGAAGTGGGTGTAGGGACGGATCCAGTATATGCCTGTCATCTAGGCCGTGTACCCCTCTCTCATTTTGTGTTGATGACAACAGTGTAGCTCACCACGTGACCTCAGTATCCCTCTGGACTCAGGACTCTAGAGGCATCGAGGAAGGCTTTTGTTTGGTCCACACATCCACCCACGCTCGGCCACCGGCCCATGTCTGATGTCTCACATGAATCCACAAAGCCCATGTGCAAGTTATAGAGTTAGGTCGAGCTACCCTATGGAGGAGTCCCTCTGCCTTCCTTTCCTTCTATACTGCTACCTGTTTATAGATTGTATTGAAGGACAGGTTGGAAATGATGCATTTGTAATATAGAGATGGTGTGGATGGAACAACAAACAAAGGCTAGATACTCATGTAGGTGGGATAACTAGCTATCATAACACAGCCGTGAAAAGCTGTAACAATTTGCTGAAGCCAAACCAATCAATTGTTTTTGCTCTCAACAAGCAGCAAGATGTTGCAAAAGAGGAGTATTTTATTCGACTAAGTACTTCGATAAATGTTGTTAGGTACTTGTAGCATCAAGGATTAGCTTTTCAGGGTAATAATGAGTTACGGGACTCTGATAATAGGGGGAATTTTATAGAGTTGGTAAAGCTTATGGCAGTGAAAAATGAAAATATAAAGCGTGTTGTGCTAAGAAATGCTCCTGAAAATCATCAAATGGTGGCTCCAAATATTCAGAAGGACATTGCTAATTGCTTTTAAGAGGTATTAGTGGCTGCATTTGTTTTCTTTTCTATTTTTATGAATTTAGGAAATGGTCTATGATACAATGTATTTTGCTTTTGGTTGATGAATCAGCTGATGTTTCAGACAAGGAACAGATGGCTGTTGTTTTGCAGTATGTTGATAAATGTGGAGTACTCAAAGAAAGACTTATTGGTGTTGTTCATGTCGCCGAGATGACATCTTCATGTCTCAAATCTAATATTGATAGTTTGTTTACAAAGTATAAATTGAGTTGGAAACAAGTGAGAGGCCAAGGTTATGATGGAGCAAGCAACATGAGAGGTGAGTTCAATGGACTAAGAGCTTTGATTATGAGAGGGAAAAGGTCGACATATTATGTCCATTGCTTCACCCACCAACTTCAGTTAGTCATAGTGGTAGTAGCTAAAAAGAATGATGACATTAGCAATTTCTTTGATATGATATCTCTTCTTCTTAATGTTGCTGGAGCTTCTTGCAAGAGAAAAGACATGATACGACAAAGTCAACAAGAGAGAGTAAAGGAAGCAATAGGTAATGGACAGATTTCTAGCGAAACGGGATTGAACCAGGAACAATCTCTTCAAAGACCTGGCGACACTAGGTGGTGCTCTCATTACAAGACCCTTAAGAGTCTTAACAGCTTGTTCCCTTCTGTTATTGAAGTTCTGTAGTATGTTGAAAAAGGTGGCCCAAATGATAAGAAGAAACGTCAAGCTCATGGGCTCCTAGATTATCTCAAGGATTTTGATTTTGTGTTTCATTTACACTTGATGTTGATGATCCTGGGACATGCAAATTCTCTATCACTTTGTTTGCAAAGGAAAGATCAGGATATATTGGAGGCCATGTCAGAGGTAAAGTCAACCAAGCAAAAATTTCAGCAAATTAGAGATGATGGCTGGGAATCTTTATTGGAAAGCATATTTTCTTTTGTGAAGAGCATGTCATTCCTAAGTTGGACATGGAAGAAGAGTATATTGATCGCCATAAACCAAAGAAAAAGACAAACCCGAACCAATTACCAGCACTATAGATGGGACTGCTTGAATCCAGTTGTTTATGGCAGCGAATCTTTGAGCTCGCTCGAACCAACTAGTTTTGTGAATTTATTTAGGCCATGTTCGGTTACCAGGGAATCAGTCCATGGAATTAAAGAATCCAAACGAGCCATTAGGAATTCAACATTGTTTTCAAGAAAAAAGAACAGTGCCACTTTGATGGGATCTATATATAAGTACATATATATGTACACCGATACAGCTAATAAGAAAATAGAAGTAATAAGACAGCTAAAGCAACAATGATAAAACACAACACACCGCTCCTTGACTCGCAATATAGACGACCCATGTCCAACGTAAGGCCAAAGGCTAAAACCATATCGACTTCATCTTGAAAAAATAAGACACCAATCAGTAGTTGTCCAACTAGGATCATTAGGCCAACAACTGGTTAACGATTAAGCTAATCAGGAATATGATCTAGGCTGTTTAATGAGAACTATGATACAACTTTTAATTTTCTAATATACTACTTAACTAGCAAAGTAACCCACGCAAATAGCACTGAGTAATCAACTAGCTTTTTAATAAAAAAACAATTTATGTTTTTTACTTGAACATAATTATATTTGAGTATTTTTGTTTTGTCATTTAATTGTAGATTTTTTGTCATATTGATCTAGAGACCAATGCAACATCTTTTTTTTTTCCTATCGTTTTATTTTTCATGTACTATTTTTAACAAGAATTCATGAGTAAAGGATTAACTGATGTAGACACATAGTTTTATATTTCTTCAAATTAATATAGATATTTATACATTGTTGTGAGAATGATATGATAGTTTAGAAACCTTCTATTTATTTCTTCACAAAGTCCCATTTCTATACAGATTAGAGACCTTCTACACGTGCGGCATGATAGGCATAACGTCGATGACCACCGTTAGGAAACATGTAGACACAGACAGGGATGAAAACGGACAGAAAAATCCTATTTCTACTTCTGTTTCTATATTTTTTGGCGGAAATGGAAGCGGGTTCGGAAAATGCGGGTTCGAAAACGGAATCGGAATATGCGGACATACGGAAATGGACAAATACGGATGAAGAGCTGAAAAATTAAATTAAGATCACATAATCTAATATTCTCAAAGTATACATATATAAAGTCATGTAATAATATATACAAAGTTTAATATTCATTTACATGCTATGTACGTGAACATAACATGCATATTTGGTGATTCGTAGTTATATTAACATAACATAAGGACATGTAATTGTTGAACATGTTGAGCATAGATTGAAAACGGGATAAAAATAGGATAAATACGGGTCTATTCCGTATTAAAACGGGATTACTCGGAAACGAACGGAAAACACCATTTTCTACTTCCGCAAATACGAAAACGGGATCTCGCAAATACGGAAACGGACGAGAAAATATAGAAAGCGGAACAGGACGGTACGAGAAAAATTCCGTCCGTTTTCATCCTAGACACAGATACAACATGGACTCCGATCCTCACCATTTTTTGACGAGGACGATCCTTACATTTGTTCTTGATCATATAGAGATACAAAGACAGCTAACCAAAAAAATATATTAACAACAATACTCCTACAACAAGGACATAGGTTACGATAGTGCTAGCGCTCAGACATCAGGATGGATGCCCGCGCTGCACTCCGTTTCGCCTGCTCCACGTGGGGCCCACCCCTGTCCGAGCGACAAGAGGGGAAGGGGGCGGCACCTCCGATTCGGAAGGACCTAGCCGCGGCGTATGGATGTCGTGCCAGTGCCGGGAGAAGGACACACCGAGACGACACAGCAGAAGGCGAGGAGAGATGCAACACCCGATCTGCTTTTAAAACATCTAAATACAATAGTTGCAACATCGTCTAAGGCCGATGAAACACTTAAAACATACTTCTGAAACACTTGAGAAAAAAGACCTGAAAATACTTGAAAACCATTGCAACCATAGGCAACATCCAGATAAAACAAATGCAATGTTTGTGTGAAACATATACAACATCCATATAAACACACTTACAACATGTGTCTGGAAAACACAGATGAAACACTGGTAAAAGACCTTTGCAACATATGTGTACAACCATTGCAACATATGCAACATCTCGATCTACTTATATAACATCCATCTGAAACACTTGTAACATACATCTGAAACATCGAAAATATTCGAAACATACGCTTTCAGCAAAACATGGCAGTTAGACGGGCGAAGCACGGCACAATGGGATCGTGGTTCTGCAATCGCGGTGAAGAGGGGGGATGGCAGTGGACGGGTGGTTATGCGGCCCTTGGCGATAGAGTGCACGCGATGCCCGCGGTGGAGGTGACAGCAGCAGTCGAGTGGTGTGGCCTTGCGCGGCGAGCACGTCCCGGCGGTGCGGTTGTGGGGGAGCATGCCGTGGCGGCGTGAACTCGGTGGCGGTGGAGAGGAAGGCTGGCGGGAGGCGCGGTAGAGAAGGAGGTGTGTAGGAGCCGCGGCGGAGCCGGTCATGGAGCGGATGCGTGATTTTTTTTAATCTACGGTGACTGGAGGGGAGCGGAGTTAGCGAATAGAAACGACAGTTTCTGGACGTCGGGTCTACGGTGACCGGAGGGGAGCGGAGTTAGCGAATAGAAACGACAGCTTCTGGACGTCGGGTCCACCGATAGAGGCATCCGGCGTGGACGGACGTCTGACTCCCAGTATTACCGCATAAGGTAAGCACGTTTCAAATAACAAACCGCCTATCACACCACCACTCCACCAGGAAGAGCTGCAAATTACAGTATGTATATACACAAGACATATCATACGTACAATGCGAATCATTTAAGTATGCTTCACTTTACTTGCAGCTTTATTTATTTACTGATTGTCGTGATCCAAGGTCGTGCAGTTCTATACGGATACCTTATGCTGTCGTATATATATAGTTACATGCATCTTTAGGTCGTGAGCTTATATCTATAAAATACCACATATATAGTTACTTATTATCTAGTGATTTTCTGCCTCGCCGCAGTTCTGCGTGGCTGCCACCATCTCAATCAGGTCCATCTCCTCCTTCACATGCACAGTTTCGACATGAGCTGCAGGTCCAGCAGGCTCAGCGCATCCGAGGGCGTCATCATCCCACATCATCATCATCTCCATATCTATCTCAGGATCGACCTTGATTGCGTGGTCGGTATGGTTGAAGATGTAGTTCATGTCGATGTCGTCGTCCACGGTGCACACTTGGAAGGTGCCCTCGTTCACGTCGAACAGGCTGTCACACATTTCAACTGAAAAGCCATCACAGATAGGGGCGAGAAGGTCCTCGCAAGACTGAGACTCGCTGCAATTGTACTCGTCCATGCTGGGAAGAAGAATGCCTTGGGAAGAATCCAGTATGTTTTCCAGCTTTATTTCACCAGTCTTTGCTGGCTTCGCTCCGGGAGTTTCAGGTGAAGAAGATGGTGACGGTGTAGGTTCAGGAAGAGGCGCGGCGACGACGTTCTTGTTGCTTGCGCCAATGCCAAGGCCTTTGATGTAGTTCTGCAGAAGGGTGCCTGATTTGGGACCCTTGGAGCTACTGCGGCTCCGCCTCCGTGCAAACTGCCTTCGCTTTGTTGCGTTCCAATGGTTCTTTATGGAGTTCTCTGTCCTGCCGGGTAGCCGCTTAGCTATCTCTGCCCATTTGTTGCCCACTTCCTTGTGTGCTTGTATCAGAACCATGTCTTCTTCGTCGTTCCAAATGTCTTTCTGCATGCATTTGAGGTTCCATAAATAAAAGGTGTTAATCCTGTGGTGAATGGATGAATAAATTGTACTATCCAGATATTATCATGATGTCATGAACTTTTTTATATTGTAAATACCTCTAAAACTGTAGAAACTTGAATGGCCATTTTCAGGCTTTTAATTTCTTGTTTTTCTCCACATGTTTTTTTTATAAAGTATTTACCAATTACTAATGGCGATTGACTAACCCCATAGTTTTCCTTTTGAGAGGGATGGGGGGTTTCCTCATTGTTGTGAGTCTGTTCATTCAAATTTTTAACTTGTCACATAATGTCAAGCTAAAAACAATTCCCTTCTTATTTTACTACTCCATCCATTCCAAATTAAATGATGTTTTGGTTTTTCTAGATACATACATAATTTTTGCTATATACTTAGATATACATTATGTCTATATACATAGCAAAGGCAATGAATCTAGAAAATCCATACGTCTTATAGTTTGGAATGGAAGGAGTACATGACAATAAAAATAAATATAACCAATACTCCAAAATAATAATGTATTTTAAGGTGAATAATGATTTGAGTGTGCATAGACCGTAACACGTGACTGCATATATATAATACTATATGTTTGCAAAAAAAAAATCTCTCTACATGTGTTCCTATCTCTCTGGTTTATCTCTAGGCAGTCAATGTATCTAATACGCAACCAAAAATTACTAAGGCTGACTAGTAACTCCTATAAAAATTACTAAGGCTCACTAGTAACTCCTAGAATTTACTGTGCCCACAATGCATGTTTGACCAATGACCATTCCAAATATTACTGAATGTGCTAAGATTAATAGCTCGGAGAACCGGCCAAACAAAATAAAGAAATGTCCAGCGCTACAATACGGAAAATATACTCTTTGTTTCGAAATATATGGCGTAGTATTAGGATTCAATAAAGTCAAACTTTGTAAGATTTGACCAACAATTATTTAAAAATGTGCATGCTTTGTACAAAAAATCTGTATAGCTAGATTCACATCCTAAACATCTTTTAAATACAGATTGATTTAGCAATTGATGATATTCAATCTGGGCACGAAAAACCGAATTCCCGAAACCGAACCGAACTACCCGATACCCGAACCGAAATACCCGAACCGATCGGGTTTGGTTCCGAGTTCGGTTCCAGTATCTGAGTACCCGAAATACCCAAGGGTAATTCGGTTCCAGGCCTCGGGTAACCGAATTTCCCGAATTTCCCGAATTTGTTTCATCATTCATATGTGTGTGAGGTGCTGCCTGCTGTTCAGCGTGCAGCCTGTGCTATTTTTATATGTGTGTGAGCTGCCTGTTGTGCAGCCTTGGAGACTTATATGTGTGTGAGCTGCTGCATGTTGTGCAGCATGTGCTACTGTTATATTGTTATGTGTGTGTGCTACGTTGATGTTTGTGGTTGTGGAATGTTGCTTGGTTGTGGTTGTGAAATGTTCCCTGTTATGTGCATGCAAAAGGGGGCAAAATGCTATCGAAATTTACATTTGAATGAGCTGTTTCTTTATTTTTTTCAAATTTTCGGTTCCTGTCGGGTATACCCGAAACCGAACCGAATTTTCCGAAACCGAAACCAAATTTCCCGAACCCGAAATAGGAACCGATCGGTTCCGATTCCTAGCTAACCGAATTACCCGAGGAACCGAATACCCGAACCGATCGGTTTCGGGTACCCGAATGCCCAGAGTGAGATGATATATTATAAGATGGTCAAACTAAAATTCTAAAGACTTCTCCAAATTCTAATGCACCTTATAAAAATAAATGGAGTAGTATATATAGGGCGCATATTTTGCTACAGATTAAGAAGCAACAGAATAGTATTGGTTATGTGTCATCAACATTGAACAAAAGGATGTGCTCAGAATGAAAAACGTTGAACTGATGAAGGAAGAAGTTTACCTTGATGTTTGGCCTCAAGTGGTTGTGCCATCTTTCTCTGCATTGCTTTCCCACTCTTCCTGGTAGCAGTTGTGCTATGTAAGACCACTTTCTCAGTCCAAATTGTTCCACTAATTTTACCAGCTTCCTGTTAAATTTTCCAAGAATGAGTTCATTGATAGATAATAAGAGGAAACTAGTCATGACTTACACCAAATAGTAGAGATTTTTTACTTTAAAGGAGTAAGAAATAAGCAAGCATCAATGGATTTTAACTTTTACCTATCTTCCTCTGGTGTCCACTGCCCTTTCACAACATTGGTTTTCTTCAAAGAGGTCTTCTTTCTTGGCAGAAACCTGCCATTCATCTCATATGCCTTATATGATCCAAGGCCACTGTCCATAAGATGAGAAACCTCAGTTTTGGGAGTCAGCAGAGGCAGTTGAGATACAACTCTATGACTGATTGGTGAAGCATGGTTGAATATGGGCTTCTTGATTTCTCTGTCTACAAAGAACTGGTGTCCAAGGTCGTTGAAGGCTGCAGATGTATAGTCCCCAATAACTTCAAATGGATGACGATCAACAGGATGGAGCTCATAGCGTCCATTTTGCTGCATGTACGAATCAAATGGCAGGTAACTACAAATCCCTGTGTGGGGCTGAAAGCAGCTGAAATCCATGGGAATCTCAGAAACTATGTAAGGTAGAGGGAGAGAGATTGAGTAGCAAGTTTGTTATCTGCCTGCATCTCTCAAAAAGGAGAATTGTACAGGATGTCGTACTACTACTATATAGAGTACTAGACAAGACTTGTTCCCTTCAACACAACAACTAAATGAAACTTAATGTTTTACTACTTATTGCTAGTTAATGACCTTATTTACTGTCACTAATACTTAACGACTTCATATATTCCATGGAAAGAGGTACTACTTATTGCTAGTTAATGACCTTATTTACTGTCACTAATACTTAACGACTTCATATATTCCATGGAAAGAGGTAATAAAGTGCTCTTTAATCTCAAACTTGGCATACACACATCTTAGACCTTACTGCTGCAAATATTGATAATGGTACACTATACTCATATATCCAATAAAGTTCATGCCATCTAATGACCCAATGCATCTCAGATGTTACGGAGTTGTAAGTGTAGAACCCAACTGCAGTATGAAAGTTCAGGCTTCGCAGGCATGCACGCTTGGTGGGGGGGGGGGGGGGGGGGGGGGAGGTGTTGTGTGGAGGAGTAATTTGTACAAGCTATGGTAATCAAGAAACATATGGAACCGTTTGAGGTTGGTTGGTAGTCAAACCTAGAGGTAGAGACAAGGAAGTGCTGAGTGCAGCCATGTAGGTGACACGATTCACTCAGTTTTTGGGACTATACCACATTTATCAATGCAAAAGTTAATACCCAAAAACTAAAATCTGCCATACCTGTACTTCCACGATGGCATGGGCTTTAGCTTGTGGAAATTAAGTCGGCACATTATATAAACCAGACATCAATGCCAAGTCACCCATTGAAAGATTAAGCAGCCAAAAATGTAGAACATTGGTTACCATTGAAAGATTAAGCAGCCAAAAATGTAGACACCCATGCCAAGTCAAAGCACAAACCCAGGTGACCAGGTTTTGCAAAGTCGACACTCATATGCATGTGTCTAGGTCACGAAACATAAAATTTTTCTACCTAATATCAAACGGAAGACATAGTCGGCCAAACACAGAGAATTGTGCACATCAAAATTGTACATAGTAAGCACTATCTTTGGTAGAATGTCTATTTTTAGAACATTTATCTAGCCATCCTTAAGGTGCAAACAAATGCTATATTGAGTGCTTGGTTAGTAGATCATTGAAAGAGCAAATCAGAACTAAAATTGTAAGTACACCACCAATATGTGGTTGGTTCTCTTTATACTCAAGAACTTATTAAATCTTCAAGTTCAAAGTAGCAAAGCAATGTACTTGCATTCTCTGGAGCTCACAATGATACATAATTGTAACCATTAAACAAGTATAAGCAAGTGCATAATTCAAGATCTGAACATTTCCCATCGAAAGAAAATTACATCATCACCAAAGTTTCATAAATATAATCACTACCTTTATAGAAGGATAAGAAGTTAGAAACAAACAATATTCTTCTTATTCATTTTCTTCTATTGCACACATTCAATCACCAGATTTACCATCACAAATTCCATCTTGCAATCCTGGCACGACAATTGGTGGAAGAGTAGCCATGCTATTGCGGTATCCAAAGACGCACCTCATGGCAAACACATTGCCCAACTCCTTCCCAGTATTTTCCACCTTGCCTGTGTCCATGTCATAACGTAATACCTTGTCTGATGTCTTCCATTTTTGCCTCACCCCAATATAAACCCATCTCCCACTCTCTAGACCAAGTGGGCGCACAAACCACCTCTCATAAAACTTGTTTTGCCACCCATTACGTAGCTTCATGGAATGACAAAATTGGAATTCATCGCAACACATCTCCATAATGCTCTTCCATCCTTTCGTATGCTTGAGCTCCCAATGGTAATCAGCTATTCTCACAAGCTGGTATATGGCCAAACCATCCTTGTTAATGGTTGTACACATGAGCAAACCATTGCTAGAGACATCAATGCTATGGTGTTCCTCATCAACATTGAACCCTTGCATCTTCCAAGGCATCTTGATGCTCCCAACTTCATTTCTTCCAACATCAAACCAGAGTAGATCCTCTTGATAGTCCCAATATAGAACACCACTTGCATATACCACCTTTTGGCATATTACTTCTTTCATGTTTGCAGTAATCATAGTACTTGACATGACCCATCGACCCGTATCCGAGGAAAAAGAGATAAAATTGACCTCAACTAAAGTATCATTTATGGTAGATAATGGAAATGCCTTGACAATCATGAATTTGTGTGTTTTCTCTTGAGGGTCATCTAATGGATCAAACACTAGAGCAACGGCACTAGTTATGTCAAGATGATTAGCTGCACCAGGGATTGGTTGGGACTGTTGTGTTGCTGGATTTGCTAGAAGGATGGTAGGTGGTGGAGTGAGAGGGCCACTATAGTATGGTTTGTAGCGGATGCAGAAAAGGCCATTTGTTGAGGCAAGGATATCAAAACGGCCATTATCCAAGCGGCAACCAAGGAAATCAAGCTCTGATGAGGGAACGCCAACTATAGAAGGTGTTGATGATAGAACATCAAGGGAGTATCTATATGATTCCTTATCAGGACCAATGTGGATTAGTGCTGGGCATGATGGGCAAAGCATTGCCTGTTTTGCAGCAAACTCGGAACCTGCGAGACGTCTGCAGCAATCCTTGGATACGGTCTTCAAGCATGTGACCAACTTGAAAGGAAGACATGAAAAGATGTTGCAACATATGACATCTTCTGGTATGTCTTGGTTGATCATCAGACCTGATGTTCTAGGAGACATATTGAGAAGAAGAAAATTAGTTTACTTCTTTACAAATGCAAAGGGAAATAGTCCTACAAACATCATTACAGGAGAGAAGTTTATTCTACCTAGATGCAAATAGGCAAAGGGGATAAAATATATTAAATAAATAAACAGTAAAAATCAAAGGAAATATCCCTAATCATCTCTATGTAGTCAAACTGGGGAAATGTAAGCAAGCAAATATGTATTAAATTATTTTTTTATCCACCAAACATGATAACGAGCTTTTGACTTGGAATTCTATATTTTTGGTCCTTCTAAACTCCCCACCATGATAGCAAAATTAGTCCCATATTTCTTTTTGTGGTCTATCTTGCTTCAAGATCTCCACTAACCAATAATCTAATCTTTTAGTGAATAATATTATGCTAGACCTTTTGGTAGATCGATTTGCAAGAGACCGAGGAACTTCATCTAGACCTGTCATGTATTGATGCAATATCAACCAATTATGGTGTTGTTTCTTGTTAATTTGAGCATACAGAATAGATTGGATTGCATGGACAGTTCTTGGAGGCCATGCCGTCTATTGTGGGCACTTTGTTCTATTCTATCAATGAATGAAAAATGCATTTAGGTTTGATCTTGGCACTCCTAACCTTTATTTACATATTTTCATTGACCATGCCTATGAATTGTAAATCATATGCATTTAGCTTCAATGGATGAGTTTCGAGTGGCTTGGTTTGTTGAATTGATTGGGGCCGAAGAGCCGCGTCTTGAATTTCTCTAGGAAACAAACACTACTATAGAGATTATTTTTGCCAACAATATTTTCGCTACTAGTTTATTAAAATAACTAGTGATAATATGTCACTATTGGTTCAGAATAAAACAGGCACTGAAAATAAAATGATTTTCATTGCTAATTCGGGATAAGAGCCAACAATCAAAATCACGCCTAGAGCTAATTGTGTGTTCGTTTCTCTCTCCCACCTAAAGATGGCAACGGGTACCCGCTACCTGAAACCCGATGAGTTTTTATCCCATTAGAGCATGGGCATGTGTCAATATTTATACCCATGTGTTTGTTAATGGAAAAAAACTTATACCCATCGGGTTTGTGGGTACGGGTACGATCCTTGAGTACCCATACCGCAAACTCATGGGTTTTTTTACCCGGCTCCATACTATGATTCTTGTGTATTCTACTATTCTAGCCCAATATTATCATTCAGCCCAACCCAATAACAGCATGTATAAATTGGACTGTAACCCTAGCGCATCTCACTTGCTGTCCCTTTTCCCCTCCCAGTCAACCAGGCGCCGTCGCCGCAAAAACCGAGCTGGCCGAGCAGCAGCCCCACATCCATGCCGACTCCCAACTCTCTAGTCTCCCGTCTCGTTCTCGTTCCCGTCCTCAGCTCCTCGCGAGTTGCGACCGTGCCTCCGCTAGCAAGTAGCATGTAGTCGGCCATAGGTGGACACCCAATTCGGTACACCAAATCGATCCCTCCCCATTGCCATGGGAGCGTTCGAGGAGGCCTACCTTGTGGCCGCAGCGTGCGCGTGCGAGGCAGAGGAAAGCGACGACATCAGCCTACTTGCAGGGGACGTCGTGGTGGCGAGCTACGCCATGGATCCGGGCGGTGCGCGCGCTGCTACTAGGGCTCGGCGAGGGCGACCGCCGTGAGGGCCTGCGCCGAACGCCCAAGCGCGTCATCAAGGCCTTCCACTATGGCACCTCCACTAGCAAGTTGAAGCCTATAGTTTCTCAGGCACGGGCAACCCGAGGGTACCCGTTACCCGCTCGGGCACGGGTATGGGTGCCCATTTGTACTTGTCTGCGGGTATGAGTTTTTTAATGGGCATATTTTTTCTTCGTGGGCACAGGTATGGGTTTGTTGTACTAGTACGTACCTGTTGCCATCTTTACTCCCACCATGTGTGTGTTTCCCTAGTGGTTGACAGGTAGGCCTGTTCGTCTACAAGTTTCCCCACAAATGGACAGTGCAGAGCACATGGATCCTTGGTCCCACTGCCTCCTCTCTATCCTGTTGTGTTCTCCATCCCTCTCTGTCCTCTTTTCCTATGGCATAGAAATGCATCTCTCTCCATCCACGTGACTCAATGATGGCGGCCAATCGACTCATTGGAACGCGTAACAGTGGCTGGCCAACATGGTAGACACCGATAGCAGTAGCCTTGCGTGTCCTCTTGGAGTGGCCCAGCTATCACGACACGGTGGTGCCTTGTCGTGATAGCCCCCTTCCACAAGGCAATAGGTGGGGGTGGTTGTGGCTTGGCATTGGGTGGCAGTGGCGTAGACACAGCCGACAACACACCAGGTAGCACAACGGGAGTGGCATGTGGCAAGTGGTCTTATTTCTTATTTTTTAATCAACTTTCATGAATGGTTTCCATCTGGCAGTGATGAAGATGATTAACTCTATGCATTCTGGAGAGCCTCTTCGATCTCCATCTTTGGTTAGCGAGAAATCTGGAATAGAGGATGTCTATATTTGGAGATTGCGAAGTTGGTTGATCATTGTTTCAAGTGCTCAGTTAGTCCCCCCTCCTCCAAGAACTCTGATTTGGTTGCTCTGCCATTAAACTTAATGTGGATTTAGTGGGGCTTCTTCTCCAATCTTGCATTGGAGTCTCCTCTTTGGATTTTTAAGCTTCCCACCTATCGGGTGATGTATCATTTCACCTACTCCTACAAGGAAGTCGGCTTTCTCATTTACATAAACTTTTCTTGCAAGGAGTTCTCGGTTTTCTTCTTCCTTTGGGGCAATGGAGGTTTGGATTGGATCAAGGAATTTGATCATTCGCAATCTTAGACAGAGGCAAAGTGGACGCTAATTGGTCCAAAGGGGAAAAACTTTTGCAGAAGTTGTTCATTCCCATGTTCATTCCCTTGTAGATATATCCTTAGTGTTCAAACACCTTTCTTTCTAAAAAACTATCAAGAAAACTTCTCCCAGTGCCTATTCTAACTAAGGATCATTGATCTTCTCAGTTCTGTGATTTTGACAACACTGGGTGTCCAAGGCAAATGCGAGATCAGCGCTAGCTTCTCAGGAGCTTTCAGCACCCCCACCTTTTCAAATTCAAATGCGGCTTTAAAAAGCCTAGCAAGCCCTCTTGCTCTAGATGTTTGGCCCATGATAACTTTTAGTAGGATTGCAAAACTATGTTAAGACGATGCAAACACTGCTTTCAACAGACATTTGTCTAGACATTGCCTTTCCCAGCTTATTACAAGCATAGTTATTGGCCCACCCTTCCTTTGGAAGCTGAACGGGCAGCCCCTTGCTTGGCTAAAACTACCTCCCCATCCTCCAGGGTGTCCCCTACCTACACTATCATGCCCCCTCCATCAGAATAAATAGAGAAAACTCCATCTTTGAATATTCCGATGGCCAAATTTGCCGTGGATCCCCGTTGTCCCCACCTCCCTCTCGTTTTTCCTTGGAGGACCCCCCCACTTTGACCTCTTCTGTGCTACGAAGTCTTCATCACTAGCCATTACACCTTATGCAACGAAGACTTGGCAATCATCAAGCTCAATCCCTCGGTGCACATGGATGACTTTGGGTGCATGGTGAATGAACTTCGGAAGTTCTTCAAAGAAGTACACCAGGTGCGTGTGACTAAGATCCAACCTTGTCCATCGTGTGATGTTTTTGTTTGGTTTAGCAGCCCTTGGGAATGAGAGAATGAAGTTTCTTGGGCCTGTGTTCTCCTTTGGCAACTATAGTCTTTCAGTTTACATGCACGATAAGGCAATCAATGCAAGGTCTTTTGATCTGGACCATGAAGCCTGGGTGATGTTGCTTGGTTTCCTAGAAGATCTTTGCAATGTCACCATCATAGCAAAGGGGGTTTCCACTTTTGGCATCCTCATCCACTAGCATGATTCCAATAACTTGGCAAGGGTTGTGGCAAAAGTGTACCTCAGTGATGATGGGAGGGTTCCCTATTCCATAAAGGTGAATGATGGGTTACCCCCTGTTGATGGTAATTTCACCATGTTTTTACACCACCAAAGCTGTCAATAAAACACTTTTTCTGGAAGCTAACTAGCATTGACATAGTGACTTAGGTGCAAATAACTTGGTTTCACATGTACATGTCATTATTTGCTTGTAGGTACACAATCCAGGAGCTTTGGGTGGCTGAAGGCCCCACTTAGAGGTCAGGCGACCTCACCTTGGGCCTACTGGCCCCCTGTCAAGCCTCCTATGATCCTCCAATGCACTCCAAAGGCAATCTCCACCCTTAGATCCTAAGCTCCTCTTCTCTCATTGGCTAAGGAGATGAGCACATGGATTCATGGGTCCACAAGAGTTAAAACTGACGTCCACAAGTGGCCCCACCAGTGCAAACCCACTCAAGATGAAGTGTGGGACCTATATGTGACCCACATGTCATATATAGGGGTCATATATAGGTCAGCCGACCTATATATTACCACTACCAAAGCTCCCACTCACTCCTTGACATGTGGGACTCCTTCTAGAAGGAAGATAGAGGACCCACCTATCATAGGGGGGGTCCGTTGACCTCCCTATTATGGCTATCCAAGCTCAGTTTTCTTCCACCGCCTCTATGCATGCCTCCATGCAAGGGCCTTGATCTCCATCATCCAAATCAAGTCAGTTTGATCCAAGGATGGAGAAGGGATGTCACACGGATCACTGATGCGGTGCCGGAGTATCCCCTACTCCACCTCTACCTATAAATACCCTCCTACACCCTCGCTAGATCTCAAGTCATGACACATTGGAGTGAACCACTCTTTAGTAGCTTTAGCGAAGCTCTATTGTAGTGTTATGAGATTAGGGAGAGAGTGAGGGAGTGTGGAGAAGAGTCAGGCATGTCTGGTGTCTTCTCCAAGATGTACCTCGATGGATGCAATCTTCTTGTAAGTGATACATCTGAGTTCTTTATAGTATTTGATATTCTATCTCTGCTAGTAGTTATATAGCCTTCTTACCTATACACCACTTTACTTTAGTAGAGTGCTCTAACCTCTCAAGAAGGTTAGAGTAGTGAGTGTAGTACTGCAGTGTAGATGTGGTGTCTACACTATATCTTGCCTGTGTAGACCGCTTGTCGCACGAATAGTTAGTGGTAGCTATAGTAGGTGGTGACAGCCCTATCTAGCCTTTGTAGTCCACCACGTGTGTAAGACAAGTTCTCAAAAGGTAGGGCCTCAATACAACATGGTAGCCGCTTTGGATAGAGTTTCATTCCCTATTGTCTCACCTATCGCCTCTTGTAAGCGGGTGGGTGACTAACCCTTTATAACTACTATCTTTACCAAATATCATTGCTATCTAGATCCTCTCTACCCAAGTTCCATAGGCTCTTTTATACCATCATAGGATGCTCTTGATCCTTAGTTCACTTTGTGTTCCCTATGGAAATACAATACCTGAAATACTCCTCGTGAAGGCTACATTGACAACCGTACGCTTGCGGTATATCCGTTTGCCACTTTTGGTGTCAACAGCCCCCAAGGGCCGTTTATGGACGGTTCTAGTTTTGACCCTCAAGAAGAAAATTATGCTAGAGGTGCCAAATGAAGAACTTTTTGTCACCTTAGACCCCTACATCTGATGCCCCTTAGCCATCTCATTGGATAGGGCCCATGCCCCTAGCAAGATCTGATGCTACGCCGACAGATTCCAACAATGAAGGGAAACATGAACATAGATGTTGGGGTGAATGCAACAGGCAATGTTCAGGCAGAATTTGAAGATGAAGCTATTCAGAAGGTTTCAGAGGTAGTGGGCAAAGGGCCAGTTGCAGAACCTATTGTGGTTACCATGTTGATAGCCCCTAGACCAGTGGGGGCATCAACTCTGAATGAAGTCCATCCCTCTGAATAGTTCGTGAAGAAGCCTCTAATCAAGTCCATAGTGGTGCAAAAGCTCCCCCACCTACAAAAGCTATTGACCTCACTCAGGTACTAAATTTTATTAGCAAAACCCCTCCCACAAGTTCTTTCACATGCCTTTACCTACTTGACATTTGTCATGATACTTTGATTCCCTCTTACTTTCATGATCCCATCACTATTGTTCGCCTGGCTAATCTTCTCCCACCATAGATCCATGATCCGAACCTAGAGAAGACTCTCTTAGAGCTAACAATGGAAGGGGCAGAGGAAGATGATAATGAAGTGGTGGAGATTGCCCCAACAACTTTCACCACACCAAGAGAGAGGAGGGCCAAGAAGTACATGGAGCCAATGGATGAAAGGTTCCTTAGGCGCAGCAGGAGGAATGCAAACAAGCTAGATGGCTTCAAAGAACTTGCAAGCAAAGAGGTTACTTCAGAACCCTAGACCTTGGCCATAATCCCGGTAGGCAGTCTAAGTTTAGCACCTCATCTTATCTAAGGAGTGGTGGTGGGCATCGCCACAGGCTTCCTCCAAATTCAGCCTGAGGCTGTCTCTGCAGCCATCCTAAAGAAAGACACCAGCAATGCTAGAGCCTAAAAGATACAAGTTCCCTGTAGTTCCTCTATGGAATGTGCATCTTTTAGTTTTGTTTGTGACAATGTCAGCTACTTGCAAAGCCCAGCCTGTGTGCTGGCAGAATAATTGGTTATTTGACCTGTCATGGTCTAATGGTTGTGGATGTAAACACAGCTTAATATCTACTCACAACTTGATCAATATTAGCTCTGCTCTTTTTCACATGTTACCAGTTTCTATCTGTTGTCTCTTTTTTAATTTTATCTATTAGGTTGACACATAGTTTTCCACCCCTTATTTTTCCACCACACATTTTCCATATGAGTAATAGATCATTTAAAATTTTGGTGTGGAATGTAAGAGGAATTAACTCATAGGACAAATGAGATGCTATCATGGCAAAAATCACGAAAAGTGCTTGTTTGATCATCTGCCTGCAGGAATCTAAGAGAAGTAATTTTGATCATCTTTATTTGAAAAAATTCGGCCCAAGACATTTGGACACCTTTGCTTTTTCACCATCTGTTGGAGTCTCTGGTGGTCTCCTTTGCTTTTTCACCATCTGTTGGAGTCACAGTTGGTCTGATGACTCTTTGAAATATTAGTTTGCTAACTACTTCGGTCATCCAAATCATTGCTTGTGCCATCACAATAAAATTTCAGAACAAGGCTAATGGAAGAGCCCTCCACCTCTCTAACATTTATGGTCTAGCCTCCTCTCTAGAAAAATTCGCCTTCATCACTTGGCTGATTAACTTGGATCACTTAGACTTTGATGATTGGATCTTAGCTAGAGATTTCAATCTCCTCAAATCAGTGGAGAATAGAAGTAAACTTGGGGATTTATCTGAAATGCAACTTTTCAATAACCTCATTCTTGACCTTTGACCTGGTTGACATCCCTTTCAGTGGTAGGAAGTTCACTTGGAGCAATATGCAGGTGGATTCTTTATTGGTCAATTTGGATTGGGTTCTCACCTACTCCTCCTAGAGGTTGTCCTACCCAAGACCTCTATCCAAACCCTCTCTAGGCCAATTTTAGATCACACTGATTTCCTTTGGCACTAACATACCAAAAAATTTTGTTTTCATGTTTGAGAACTACTAGACTGAACATGCTGATTTTCTTAAGACTATGGACTTACACTAGAACAATAGTTCTTTCTTTGCCAACTCTTCTAGAACACTCTTAGCCAAGTTCAAGTAGGTGAGACTAGCCTAAAAAATTGGAGTAAAAGCCTCTCTAGCATCAACAAATTGATACACAATAGCAATTGAGTTATGCTCCTTTTGAATGTCTTAAGGATCAAAGACCTCTCTCCACCTTGGAGACAAACTTCAGAACTCTAGAAAAGACACATCTCTCTAATGTGCTAGAGGCCAAAGGTAGTATTGGAAACAAACAATCACCATGAGGTGGGTAACCTTGGTGATGAAAACACCAGTTATTTTCAAGCTATGGCCACCAACAACCATAGAAAGAATTTCATGACTAGTCTAACTATCACTAGAGGAGATGTGGTCACAGATCATGATTTGAAGGCCAATGTTCTCTGGGAAGCTTACAAAAATAGGTTGGGATTGACTTCAGTGGCATAAGTTATAACCTAGAGGGTCCCTTGCAGAGTCACAACGTGGAACACTTGGACAAAAACTTTAGCACAGAGGAAATCGTCGTAGTGATAAAGAACCTACCAAAGAGCCATGTTCCTGGTCCTAATGGCTTCAGTGGCCTGTTCATTAAAAGTGTTAGCAAATCATCAAAGTTGATTTCTTCAGACTATTTAATGACTTCTTCAACTCCTCTATGGATATCAGCATCATCAATTCCTCTCACATTGCTCTTATTCCTAAAAATCAGAATCCAGTTTCTTTAAATGACTACAGACCATCTTCTTGCTAAGCTACTCACTAAAGACAATCACCAAATTACTTTTTAACAGGCTCCAACCAATGATCAATGACTTGGTACATGCAAACCAATATGGATTCATAAAAGGAAGAAACATCCAATATAATCTGGAATGGACCTTTTAGTTCCTCCACTTGTGCCATCACTCCAAAAAGGAAATAGTAATCCTAAAACTTGATTTTGAGATGGTTGTTGACAAGGTGGAACATCAAACAATCCTGGAGGTTCTCAAACATAAAGGTTTCACCTACAAATGGATCAATTGGGTCAAAAGTATCCTTAGTTCTGGATCTTCTTCCGTGCTCTTGAATTTTGTACCTACTAAACCTTTTACTTATAAGAAAGGGGTCAAGCAGGGGAATGCTCTCTCTCCTCTTCTCTTTCTTCTCACAACATACTTGTTATAGTCCATCATCAACAAGGCTTGACAGCTTGGGGTCATCACTCATCTTCTAAGTGAAAATTTTGGTGTTGATTTTCCTATTGTGCAGCATGCTAATGCCAAAACCAAAATCATCTTCAAATTTAAAAGGAATTCTAAGGTCTTCCTCTAACTCCACTAGTCTACATATAAATTTTGATAAATCTGTCCCGATGCCAATTGATGTTGATGATTCCCAAACCAGGCTTCTAGCACAAACCTTTGGTTGCAAGGTTGGTAGTATGCCTCTCACCTACCTTGGCCTCCCCCTTGGCACCACTAGACCCACCATAAATGAATTTAGTCCTCCCCTCACAAGAATAGAAAATAGACTCAGAGGAATCAGTAAACTCCTGCCTTATCATGGAAGGTTGATGCTGGTGAATTCTATGTTCTCATCACTTTCAACCTTCTAAATGTGTAGTGTCCAACTCCCTCATGTTATCAAACAAATAGATAGGTATAGGAAAGATTGTCTTTGGAATAGAGGAGACATCAACAGAAAGGTTCATGTTTAGCTGCTTGGGAAGCAGCCTGCAGATCAAAAGAAGGGTGACTAGGGATCATATTGACATGAAAAATCAGAACTCAGCCCTGCACATTAGGCAACCAGACAACTTTTATAACCATGAAGATATACCCTAGGTGACCCTAACTTGGACAAAGTTGTATAGAAACACATATGTCTAGAAAAATGTCCTCAAATTATCTGACAATTTCATAGCATTAGATCTTTGCATTCTAAACAAAGGAAATTTAGTTATGCTCTAGCATGACACTTAGCATAATTTCCCCTTGAAGAGTATGTTCCCTTAGCTTTTCTACTTTGCCATCAAGACAAAAGGGTCAATAGCTCACTTTCTTTAGGACCTTATTCAAAGGAGGAATTGGAACTTCAACTTGGAAGATAGCTAGAGTTTTATCTAGAGCTCAGGTGCCTACTCTAAAAGGAAAGCATACTCCCGGCTTCAAGGTACCCCATAGGCCTCGCCTCTCTTCCCTTAGCTCTAGTCTTCCTACAACCTTGGTAAGCATAAATTCTTCTTCTTTTTGATGCTCATAAATAGACTCAACACTGCAATCTCCTAAGAAGGAAGAATAAGTTGCCAGAAGATTACAACCATGTTCTTTGCAACAATGCTTGTGAAGAAACTTGGTTCCATCTTTTCTTTGAATGTCCCTTTAGTATCATTTGCAAGAACTCTATCCATTCATTGGTATACAACTCTACAGCCACTAGACATGGTGATTGTGGCTAGAACCTCCTTTTAGAAGTCCCATCTTTTGAGAATTGATGATCACTGCCTACTGGATCACTTGGAAAACTTCAAATGGAGTTATTTTTGATAATGACACCTTAAATTAGGAGATGAAAGTGCAACTTCAAAGAAGAGCTTGGGTTGGTGTGCATCAAGGCCAAGTGCAATCACAAATTAGCTCTAGATTTTGGAGAGAGAATTACACATAATGAGTGTACCCCTTTTTCCTTTGAGCTTTACAAGCTTTGTATCATCTACATATTACCCTTACACTTATAAAAAGATTAGGTAGAGGCCTCCCCTACTATTGCTTTAGAAAAAGATGATTAACATTGCCCACTTTCACTTCCATAACATGAAATGGGTGGAGATGAGTGTTTGGGAACCAATGGTGATAATGTTCCTTTAGTAGTGAAAGCGGCGTTTGGGATCCAACTTGTATAACCACTTTTCGAACGGAATTTTTTTCATGATAAATACAAAGGTGATGTGCTATTTCTGCTATTATTGAGGCACAACATTTTGCTAAAAATTATAATATTTTTTCATTGAAACATCCTACATCCTAAGCCGGTGAAAGCACCACACTTGGAGGTTTATTTTGTAACTGACAATCATGTCCTTGCGCGTGATTCACTAATACAAATCCCATGATGGAAATTAGTGTCATGTGCTAGGTTGCCATTATTTGGACCAAAGCAAAGACTAGTATTGACACTCTTACAGATATATAAAACAAATCATTTCTAATAGAAGAACATTGTTCATGTGAATGTACACTTATTCTAAATTATTATAGGTAAACAAAATTGTTTAGTTGCATTATTATAGTATTTTTATTATATTTTGGAATGTTAATATAGAACAAAATTTGGTGATGTGATTTGAACCGATCACTATGAGTTCATCAATACCATTCCCAACAAATTGTAGAAGTATTCTAGAGTAGGAAAAATACTACGAACCTATATATAGAAAATCAACTAAGGAAAGTTTCAAAAGGAAAAAAAAGTAGCAGAATTGCTATATTTTAATTTGAGAACTAGGCAATCACTTAGGTTTGTACCTGTTTGTTTGTCGACAACTAAGAAGTTATACTTCCAATATGTCACCAATATTAATTTCTTGAAGGATGGCAATTGTTCCCAATACCTGCAGCACTTGAGTCACCTGATTCGAGGAAGTGGAGGAGGCGGGGCTGATGAGATCTGCTAGCTTTTGGAGGTGGCATCGATGGTGGCGGCTGCAACAATACTTGTTCCACTAGGGCAAATCAGAGCAACAAAGGGAGTATCGAGAGCACCAAAGAACGCAGTTGTTGTCATTGGGGAAGAAGAGGCATGGGATTGAAGAGAATCGATCTGGGTGGATGGCGGTCGGGGGAGGAAACTTGATATTAGGGTTTGGCATTAGGGATGATGCATATATAGTCACAAAAGATGTTGCCAAAGGCAATTGGGCCTAACCCATGGCCCAGGCATGAGGAAAAGCCCAATATGCAAGTGTTGGCTCACTATGTAGCCTCCTGGGCTATGCCCCCTCTGCTATCATTCTTACCTCGATGCATATGCTTTGCTAACATATCTCTATACCCTGACACATCGGATTTCTTGTAGCCAACTATCGCAGTAATTTAGCAAGCAAGCAAGACAAAGTGTGTCAACAACAGTTTGTTAATTATCAATTATAATAGCTTGATTTGATTGCAATCAAAGAATAGAACTCACTGCCATAGTTATATCATTTGCATTTCATCCTATACTACAAATATGTAATGAGAGATGAGAATGAACAAAATATTTTTAAGAAGGTTTTTACTCAAGTATTGCTACAAATTTCTTTTTTCATTTTGTTACTATTAAGCATGTATATCAAATAATTATTTGTGTGTTAAGTTTTGGTTGCACTATATTTGTTCATTACTATTTGATGTTGGTTAGTTCAAAATTAACTAGCCAACATCATATATTAAACACACAATGAGTATTAGACAATAGTTTCATTAGTTTAATGGCGTATGGCCAAACTATCCTAGCTCCAACATAATTGTATATAATACTAACTAAATGACCGTGGTTTACTATGGGAAATAATAATTGTATGTACAAAATTGGTTTTCTTATGAATTGTACTGCTAGTTGTAAATTATCTATTTCTTCTTTCCCATCATCAAAATTTACTTACAAACATGTTTTCATGTTACAAATAAAATGATGAGTTTTGTGCCATAAACCCCATAGGGGAAATTGTAAGAAAATCTTTAGAAAAATAAAGCATTGAAAATGTTCCTTCATCTACATAAAGCTATTCTTTTTTTGGGAGAACTAGCAAGAAATTTATTTACCAGGCATATATTAATAGATAAGTAGCAACTTACATCAATGAAACACAAAAAAACTACCACCACTACAAAACTCCCACATGATGGAGATGAAAGCAAAACAACCATCACAATGTTGCCAACCAATGAACCACCATTGCATTAGCAACTGACGCCAAACCCTACACATGTCATAGCAGCAGGCACAAAGAGGGGGCATGGGGTTCCTCTAGCATTGCCTCTAGGGAGGAAAATGATATCCATAGATGCCATCAAAGTCAAACCAAAGATCCATCCAATGGTACTTCAACAGAACCTAGGGGAGGAAGGACCTCATAATAATGCCTCCAACAAGGAACATGGTTCGAAAGGTGTCACCATTGTCAAGCCTTAGCATGTAACTGAACAACGCTTTCACCTTAAAATCCCCCAACACCCTACCAAGGGCCACCACTGTTGTGTTGAACTGGCTATTGTCTAGAGAGACAAGCCATTGAGGCACGACTATAACAATGCAAGTTTTAGATCATTTCTTATTTGATGTTGATTTGTGGACAAGCAATTCCTATATTGTGCGACTAGTGAGGACAAGTTCCCAATCCCGGTGGTTGATGAGCTCCTCGACGAGCTCCATGGGACGTGATTCTTCACCAAGCTCAACCTCCATTCGGGCTACCACCAAGTGCGCATGCACCCCGACGACGTTGCCATGACGGTGTTCTGCATGCACCACGGTCACTTCAAAATCTTGGTGATGCCATTTGGCCTCTCCAATGTGCCGGTAACGTTCTAGGCCTTAATGAACGACGTGCTCCAGCCCTTTTTACGCAGGTTCATCCTTGTGTTTTTTGACGACATCCTCATCTATAGCTTGTCGTGAGCCGAGCACTTGCAGCACGTCAACATCGTCCTCGACGCACTGCGAGCGCACCACCTCCACCTAAAGCGCTCCAAGTGCTCCTTCGGGGCGTCTTTGGTCACCTACCTTGGGCAGCAACAAGGTGGTCGTGATTGACTCATGGCCAGTGTCTTGCTCCATCCATGGCCTGCGGGCTTCTGGGGCCTTGCTGGCTACTACCAGAAGTTTATCCTTGACTTCAGCACTGTCGCAGCCCCCTTGACGTGGCTGCTGTGCAAGGACACCTTCTCCTGGATGGATGAGGCAGACACGGTGTACTAGACGCTCAAACGTGCCCTGTCGACGGGGCCAGTGCTCCAAATGCCCATCTTCGACTGTGACGCCTCTGGCGCCGGGTTCGGCACCAAACTCCACCAAGATGTCGGGCCATTCGCCATCTTCAGTCACCCGTTCACCGTGCACCACCTCAAACTCGCGGCCTACAAATGCGAGCTGATCGGCCTCGTGCAGGCCATGTGCCATTGACGACCTTACCTGTGGAGGCACCATTTCCTCGTCTAGACGGATCACTACAGCCGCAAGTTTTTGCTCGATCAACGCCTTTCCACCGTGCCCCAACATCAGTGGATCAGCAAGCTATTTGGCCTTGATTTTGCTGTGGAGTACCACCCTCGCCACCTGAACATGGTGGTTGATGCTTTCTCTTACCAAGATGCAGAAGACGACACAACAATGCTCTCTCCGGCCTAACGTTTGGCCTCCTTGACGACATCTAGGTTGTGACAGCTGCGTCCAACGATGCTCGACGCCTTCTCCAACAGATGTAGGATGGCGAGCTGGGCAAGCCATGGCACCTCGATGATAGCCTCCTGCTCCAGGACTCCCGCATCTTCATCATTGAGCACCACGAGCTGCACATTAGGTCCTCTTCTTGGCCCATTCGGTGGGTCACGAGGGCACCTAGAAGATGCTGCACCGACTGTGGGCCAACTTCTTCATCCCCGGCGACACCACCTTGGTACGCGATTTTGTGCATGCCGGTAGCACATGCCAGTGCAACAAGACCGAGCCCTATAGCCGGCTAGTCTCCTGTAGCCCCTCGACATGCCGTCCTAGGTTTGGGCTGACGTTTCGATGGATTTCATCGAGTGCCTGCCCAAGGTCCATGGGAAGTCAGTCATCCTCATCGTCGTTGACCGTTTCTCCAAGTACACACACTTCATCGCCCTTGGCCACCCGTCCACCTCCATGACCGTCGCCTAGGCCTTCTTCGACAGCATCGTTCGCCTCCATAGGTTCCCCACTTTCATCATCAGCGACCATGACCCGGTCTTCATGGGCTATGTGTGGTGCGATCTCTTCAAGATGGCGGGCATCACTCTTCACATGAGCACGGCGTTCCACCCATATATAGACGGATGGATAGACGGATGGACAGTCCAAGGTGGTCAACAAGGTTCTTGCCATGTACCTGCGCTGCTCACTGGGGATAGGCTGCACGTGTGGGTGGATTGGCTCCCATGTCCGGAGTACTACTACAACACCTCCTTCCACATGCCTTGTGCACTACACCATTCCTGGTTGTCTATGGAGGCCTCCTTCACCCCTCCTACCCTACACGGCAGGCACAGCCTGCATGGATGCCATTGACCACCTGCTCTATGAGCGGGACGAGTTCCTGACGGGGAGGTCTAGGAACGTCTTCTCTAGGCGTAGCAGGTCACCAAACGCTACAACGGTGCCAACCACCGCGACTTGGAGTTTACCGTGGATGACTGGGTCTGTCTACGTCTCCTCCATCGCCTGACGCGCACGCTAGATCCTCGCGCCAAGGGCATGCTCGGGCCCTGCTATTCGGGTCTATTCTAGGTTCTGGGGCGTGTCGGGCGGGTGGCATACCGGCTCCAGCTTCCGAAGGGTGCCCATCTGCACGACGTCTTCCACGTGGCGTTGTTGAAGCCTCATTGTGGTGATCCTTTGGCTGCACCTCCACCGGTGCCACCCACACACAACGGTCATCTTCTGCCTACTCCAGACTGCGTCCTGTGTGCCTAGCTTTGACATGATGTCTAGCACATTCTCGTCCAGTGGCGCGGCATGGCGGTTGAGGAAGCCACTTGGGAGCGGCTCCAGGAGTTCCAAGACCTCTACTCGGACTTTCAGCTCGAGGACGAGCTATTTGTCGAGGCGGGTGAGATGTTATGACCGATCTGCGGTATACCAGGCGCCGACATACTAGTGGCTAAGGTGGCGCCTGCCATTGGGGCTAATGGACCAAATTATCACCTGATTTGTATTTCCTTTATTTAGTCCTTGCATTTAGGATCTCAAGTTGGTTGTTAGGAAGGGATAAATATCCCCAAACAGTAATGAAGAGAATTAAGTAGAGCAAATAATTTGTTGCTTGGCTTCCCTCGAGCCCTTTTTGTCTCGTTCACTCTCGCCGCCGCGCCGTGGTCACCGCAGCGCCCACTTGCCTCCACCTGCCTAAACCCCGCCCTCATGTCTTCCATCCCTCCAACATCCACAGCAATTCTGGTAGGGCCCCTGGTCCTATCATACCACTACAAGTCTACACAAGCAACAACCTCAACACTAGCAATAATATGAATGTTAAGACAAGTGTTGAGCTTATATCGAAATCAGGCAAGAGAGATGAACACAATCAATTTTTCTCCTAAGGTTCAGTTGCTTACCAACAACTTAATCCCCGTTGTGACGAGTCCTATGGTTTATGATCCACGCACTAACTAGCATGACAAGCTAGACCTACAATTTGAGTGTCACAAGAATCATTCCCAAAAGCACTCCAACTAGCCATGAGCAATTTACTAGAGCATCCCTTTGCACCCCACAAGGTGGGATCAAGAACCTACACAATCAATCTTGATTGGGGACGGAAACAATCACCGATTCCCCCTCACCAATAACCAAAGCTTCAGCCATCTAGATGATTGCAACCACCAAGAGTAACAAGAATACCTCGCACGTCGGGGCCTCAACCTGGTCCTCGTCGGCCGCAACCCCACCAAGATGCAGGAGGTCTCTGACGCCGGCGTGCGGACCAAGACCGTCGCGTTCGATTTCTCCCTCGCGTCCACGGCTCAAGGTACAATACTACATGCATGCATGTAACTATACGCTAGCAGTGCATGTGCAGGTCTCATCACTCACGCACACGGTTGACGACAGGCGACGAGGCGATCCGGCAGCTCCGGGAGGCAGTACAAGGGCTGGACGACGTAGGGGTGCTGGTGAACAACGCCGGGGTGGCAGAGCCCGGTTGCGTGTACCTGCACAAGGTGGACGTCGAGAGTCTGGTGCGGATGATACGGGTGAACCTGTCGGCACTGACACAGGTCACGGCGGCAGTGCTGCCGGTGATGCTGGAAAAAGGGGAGGGGCACCATCTTCAATATCGGTGACGCAGCTTTTTTTTTTAATTGACAAATCAACGTGGGCGCAGAGGTATGTAGAGCCCACCTGAAAACAAAAAATATCTACTGGAATGATGTTCGTACGATCTTCACAAGTATGACACTGAATTCTCCAAGAGCCTCTATGTAGAGTACACTGTACAGGAGCAAAGGAATTGATGTTCAGTGTCAGGTAATAACCAATACGTACCCCTGCTAAGTAGGGGTGCCTTTTATTTAAGGGTTTTTTTATCCATGCCATTAGAATTTTCAAAGTTCTGAGATACACTATTACTGTTTGCCTATTCTGAAACTTGCCATTATAATTCTTCTTCTACTCGATCCTTGCCATTTTCTACGTCTTCCGGGTGCTTGGGCCCACTGTCAAGACAAGCCAGTGTACGCGTACGCATTTTTCGAATGGACCAAAACAACCTTTCTGCTTAAGTCAGCTTCCTCTTCGCCCTCCTCTGTTTCCAGAGCCTTCTAAAAGCGGTCATGGATGGAGCACGGGCAGACGCCGATCTCGGGCTAGAGACCACGAGAGGACGAGCAGGGTGGCTCTACGGCACCAGAGCGACGACACGAACTCATCGGTGTGCATCTCGACAGCTCCGACGGGGCGTCGGCGGGTGTCCTGGTCAACGGGGCATCTCGCCCGCGCGCTCGCATGCGTGCGGCGGCGGCGGCTCGCCCGCGCGCCTACGAGGCTGTTGCTCGCCTACACGGCAAGAGAAGATGGGGAGACGAGGAAGAACAGCCGGAGGTTGAAGGAGAAGCCGAGTGTGGGGCCCACATGGCAGCGAGTGGAAGGAGAGAAGCAGCAGGGGTATTTTGGGCCATACGAAAATACACTAGCCTTTAGTCACCTGCCGTGGGCCCAATACTGTCGAATACGAAGAAAATGGCACGATTCAAGCTGAAGAACAATTGTAATGATAAGTTTTCGAATAGGTGGATAGTAATGGTATATCTCAGAACTTCGAAAATTGTAATGATATCGATCAAAAAACCCTTTATTTAAACATGTTATTTTTAAACAAAATTAATGGTCAAAATTAAAAATATTTAACTTAGGACAAACCCAATATGGCACATGAAAAACAGAGTGGGAAAGAAGTTTAACATGATTGCAGTGACTGTCCTTGATTGATTGGGTATATGTGAAACATAATTCACACATAGTGGTAGTTAAAAAGGAACATCTGATCAAAAGCTGGAAAAATGTACAGAAAACCTGAAGCCCTAATGCAACCAGTATATGCTTTGGTTTGCAGCACAAAATTTATTGAGATCAAGTGCTATTAACTTATGAGGTCAATCAGGAAACAGAATGATATAATGACATACTAGTGTATTACAACGAGAAATAGTAACTATGCAGCAATGAGCAAGAATCGACCTCATATATCATGCTCCACTATGCCTAATTCAGAACATGCTTGATCATACAACCTTACACCAGAAAAGCAACTACAATAACCTGGCACAGCTTCAAGGGAGGTGTCAGGTGTGGTTCGGCATACTGCAAAAATGAGGTTGTTTGTGTTAGAGATAGAGTTAGTTCAGGGCCATGTGCCCAACGATTACTTGGCTTGTAATCCAAGTAGATAGTTTGTTGTAACTTATCTGATGTAATCTTGATCCATTGTAGGGCATATTCGTGGCTTATTTAACACGGAACCGAAAGCATAGGAAGGGATATCGGTTTTCCAACTTTCACATGGTATCAGAGCCTAACTCCTCACGGAGATCACCCATGGCATTCCTTGGCTCCCCATCTTCCTCCGCTGCGTTTGTTGCGCCCTTTCTCGGCTTTCTCGTGACCGAGAAGCTGACCTATAGCAATCACCGTGGAGGGCTCAAGTGCTCTCGGCGATCAGGGGAGCGTAGCTCTCCGAGTTCATCAGCCCTCCGTGCAGCCGCTGTCGGCATTCCTTCCACCCATTCCTCAGAAACCTAATGGCAAGAAGATCGAAGGTGACGACAAGAAGGAAGAAGAGCCCGCTCTGAACCTGGAGTATGCTCGTTGGATTGCGAAGGACTAGCAGGTCCTCAGTTTTCTGATGTCCTCGCTTTCCAAAGAGATCCTAACGCAGGTCTCAACTGCTGAAACCACATCAGCCACTTGGGCTACGATTGAGGTGATGTTTGCATCCCAATCTCGTGCTCGATTCATTAGCACGAGGATGCCATTGGCGACGGCATCCAAAGGGTGTCTTCGATTCATGAATACTTCGCCGAAATGAAGAATCTCATGGACAAGATGGCATATGCGGGGAAGAGGCTTGAAGATGAGGAGCTAGTCTCCTACATCCTGACCGACCTTGACATCAACTACAACCCTGTGGTGTCTGCCGTGGCCGCAAGGGTTGAGCCCATTTCGGTGGGTGAACTGTACACGCAGTTGGTGAGTTTCGAGCAGCGCATTGAGATGCTCCATGGTGGTGGTCAATACCACTCCGCCAACATGGCTACCAAGGGCAGCAGAGGAGGAGGCAATCCATCGTGCGGCTGCGGTGGTGGCCATAGCAACGGTTGTGGTGGTGGACATGGAAATGGTTGTGGCAGTGGACGTGGAAATGGTCGTGCGTCATCCGGTGTGGTGTGCCAGCTCTTCGGCAAAGAGGGGCACACCATGATTCGTTGCTTCAAGAGGTTGACACCTCTTTCACCGGTCCTCCCTAGAAGAGCGCTTCATCGTCTACTACCTCCTATGGCATCGATACGAATTGGTACATGTATTCCGGTGCCACGGATCACGTGACTGGCGAGCTTGGGAAGCTCACTGTTCGTGACAAATATGGTGGTCATGACCAGGTGCAATCGGCGGAGCAGGTTTGAAGATACAACACGTTGGATCTAGTAAATTGTGTTCCCGTACTAGTACTTTTCGTCTCAATACTATCCTCCATGTTCCTCAAGCTAGTAAATCTTTGGTTTCTGTTAATCATCTCACACGAGACAATAATGTGTTCCTTGAGTTCTATCCTGATCATTTTTCTATGAAGGAGCGGGGGACGAGGAGGACACTCCTCAAAGGCCGATGTGAAGGGGGACTCTATTCTTTGAAGCCGACACAGAATAAGAAGGCGCTCGCCATCATCAAGCCTTCAACCTTCTTGTGGCACTCTAGATTAGGGCATGCTTCCACTTTGGTAGTACAGCAAGCCCTCAATCGCCACAAGCTTCCTTTTGGTTTAGATTCAAATAAAAACGCTATTTGTGATGTGTGTCAGCAGGGCAAAAGCCAGCAATTGCCCTATCCCCGATCCACTAGTGTTTCAACTAGTCCTATGGATCTTGTTTTCTCGGATGTATGGGGACCTGCTCCAACCTTAGTTGGACGAAATAATTATTATGTCAGCTTCATAGATGATTACAGCAAATCCACCTGGGTTTATTTTTTGCATCATAAATCTAAGGTGTTTGAACGATTTTGTGACTTTCAGAATCTAGTTGAATGTCAATTTGATAGAAAAATTTTAGCCATCCAAACTGACTGGGGTGGTGAATACCAATCCCTGAATTCTTTTTTCCAGTGTGTTGGTATTGCTCATCATGTGTCCTATCCCAATGCTCATCAACAGAATGGTTTGGCCAAAAGGAAACATAGACACATAGTTGAGGTAGGGTTATCCCTCCTCGTTTTCCTTCCAAAGTTATTAATGGTGATACCCCCTATGAACGATTGTATAAGAAACAACCTGAGTACCCCTTCCTTCGCACCTTTGGATGCGCCTGTTGGCCGAACCTATGCCTCTATAACTCAAGAAAGCTTCAATTTCATTCCAAACGGTGTGTATTTCTTTGCTACAGTAATTTACACAAAGCGTTCAAGTGTCTTGATCCTTCTGAGAGGCGTACATGCATCTCAAGAGATGTTGTCTTTGGTGAACAAGTGTATCCTTTCAGTCTTCTTCATCCCAATGCTGGTGCAAGGCTTCGTGCCAAGATTTCCCTCCTTCCTGATCTATTACTCAACCCTGGTACTAGTTTTGGGAATACTTTTTCAATTGATTCACGTGTTTCTATCTCTGACCCAGCTAATGGAAATTCTAGTTATGGAGATTCTATGTTTGGAATAGGAAAAAATCCAGTGCAATTTGATGCTAATTTGTGGCAAGGAGGGGGTGATTTCATGTGTCTCCCCCACGGCGGCAACCTGGGCACGGAGATCAGAGGAGATTTGGCTGCTACGCGTCTTCTATCACGGACCAGATCTCCCTCGAGATCGAGCCCATCAGCAACAGTGTCGTCTCCGTCGCAAGGCGCACCGCACCTAGGATCTTTTGCGCCAAATTCCACCAGCCCACCATCTATGTCGACTCCTGTGGCTGCGCCACCAGATCCGAGTGAGGGGGAGCAGATTCCATCTATGGCTCCCGAGGTGGATTTGTCTTTGGGATCTTCTGCGGCTAGTGCTCCAGTACACATCCCTACAATGACCACAACTCTTGAGTTGCGCCCTACTACACGCTCATAGCACGGTATCATGAAACCTAAAGTCTATACGGATGGTACTGTTCATTGGGGTATGTTGAGCACTCTTGCAGAAGAACTATCTACTACTGACAAAGCTTTCTGTGATCCCAAATGGGTTGCATCCATGGATGCCGAACACAAAGTCTTATTACACAATAAAACTTGGCATCTAGTTCTAGCGTCGAAAGGGAAGAATATCATTAGGTGCAAATGGGCCTACAAAGTCAAGAAGAAGGTAGGTGGCACCATTGACAGATACAAGGCTCGTTTGGTCGCGAAGGCATACAAACAATGTTATGGTTTGGACTATGAGGACACTTTCAGTCCTGTCGTGAAAGCTGCAACCATACGCCTGATTCTATCCATTGCAGTGTCTATTAGAGGATGGACGCTTCGTCAACTCAATGTTTAGAATGCCTTTCTTCATGGTGTTTTGAAGGAGGAAGTATACATGCATCAACCACCTGGTTATGAAGATAAGTCATGACCCAATCTTGTGTGCAAGCTTGATAAGGCAATTTATGGACTGAAACAAGCTCCCAGGGCATGGTATGCTTGGCTGTGCGGCAAATTGGAGTCTTTGGGGGTTTGTGCCATCTAAAGCTGATACTTCACTATTTTATTACAACAAAGGAAAGCTCACCTTGATTGTCCTGGTATATGTGGACGACATCATTGTGCTAGCTCTTCTCCACAGGCTACAGATGCACTTCTCAAGGACTTGTAGATGGAGTTTGCACCCAAGGATCTTGGCAACCTTCATTATTTTCTTCGCATTTGAGGTGGAGCGGTCTGAAGATGGTTTGATCATGTCCTAGGGAAAATGTGCTGAAGATGTTAAACGAGTAGGCATGCGGTACACCTATGTCAAATACTGAGAAGCTTAGTGTCGTGAAAGGAGATTTGCTTGGGCCCGAGGATTCAACGAGGTATAGAAGTATTGTAGGAGATTTACAGTACCTTACCTTAACTCGGCCAGACATTTCATTTGCAGTAAACAAGTGAAAGGTCCTTGTTTGGTTTTGGTAATTGAGTGACAATCTTAGGTGGACTAATTGTGTTTATGTGAGATACATAGGTGATTAGTCCACAGGTACATGTGTGTAAGCAACATATGTCATGACGGTGAAAATGGCTCAGAGTTGTTGCAAAGCTTACACATGTGATGATGAAGGAGCTCATTGCACATGAGACATGACATTGAGTCATGTGATTAAGGTGGAGAAGATCAAGACATGACTTGGCTCGATGGACCAGTTGCAAGTGTGATGGCAAGTCGGAGGCTTTAAAGCGAGGACTGCGTGTGACAGTGAAGCTTGAGCAAGACTTGGCGCCGATGGACTGACGCAACAGTAAAGGGCAAGTGAAGTAAAGATCGATGAACCAATATGATCACATGATGATATGAAGTGGATCATATCATTGTTGATCGTGTTGGTACATGTGTTGCATTGATATTGGAGGAGTTGGAGTGGAATGCGCAAGGCAAAGGTATAACCTATAGGGCATTTCATTTCACCGGTCATAGATGTGCAGAGAAGTTTATGACCGGGTTTAGGATAGATGGTCATACTATCAAGAGGGGCAAACTTATTTGCATATCGGTCATCTAGTGTCACTCGAGTGATCTAACTTTGCATCGTTGCTAGGATCAAGTGGTGTGACAAGTTAAGTGGCTAACTCATTTGGGAAAATATTTGTGAAAATGCTAACACACTTGCACATGATAGTGAAACACTTGTGGTGTTGGCATATTTGCAAAGGAGAAGTCGAACCGTGAAGAAAGGAGGCAAAAACAGGTTCGAGGTGCTGCCCTTGGGGCACCGCCACCCCTAGGGCGGTGCCCACCTGGCCCCGGTTCTACGCAGTGAAGAAGGGCGTGGCACTGTCACTGACGGTGTGCACCGCCACTGCCTGGGCGGTGCACCATCAGGTGTTGTCCGATGCCACCGCCGCTTTTTACCCGAGGCTGGTGAACCTGTGTTGGAGCGAAGGGGGTCACCGCCATGCCATGTCTGGTGCACCGCCCCATTTTTCTAGAGAGGAGGGGAAATGGGGGGCTGGCCTAGGGTGGCACCGCCACCCCCTGTCTGGTGCCACCGCCGCCTGTTCGGTGACCATGGCTAGTCAAACTAGCCATTGGATTCGACCGTTGGGGGGCACCGCCACCCCTAGGGCGGTGCCACCACCGCCATGTCCGGTGCCCTCACAGAAAGTGCAGCTTTGCTCCAACGGCTCTATTTGGTATGGGGTCTATAAATAGAGGTGGAGCTCGGGCATTTGGCTGGTTGAGCACCCTTGGAACTGAGTGTCCATGCTTGGGGAGTGCTTGGTAGCCCTCTAACTCACTTGTGCTTGCAAGAGTGTGATCCGATTGTGAGTGAGTGTGATTCTAGTGCATTGCATCGTGAGGTTGCATCGAGTGGCACTAGGTGATCGAGTTGCAAGCTGGTGGTGCTTGTTACTCTTGGAGGTTGCCATCTCCTAGATGGCTTGGTGGCATGATCTCCGTCGAAGCCCACAAGAAGCTTGTGCGGTGCTCTGGAGAAGAGCTTTGTGAGGGGCATTGTGCTCGCCCCGCGGGAGCCGCGAAGAGCAACTCTAGTAAAGCGTGTCATTGAGCTACCCTCACTTGTGGGTAGGTTCTTGCGGTGCCCGACGTGCAGGCTTGGCGGGTGATGCCAATCAGCCGCCGAACCACCAAGTGAGCAGTCGACACAACGGGGACTAGCGTGTTGGCAAGCACGTGAATCTCAGGAGAAAAATCATCATGTCATCCTTGTCTTCCCGTTGGTTTGCATACCCGTTACACAAGCTTGTATTTACTTTCATATACATTGCGCTTGTGTAGTTGCTCTTGTAATTAGTTTTGCTTGTGTAGCTTGCTAGTTACCTTCTTGCTTGTGTAGTTAGAAGTAGCTCCTTTGCGTGGCTAATTTGATTTTAGTAACCTTGTTAGTCACATTGCTTAGTTTGTGTAGCTAAGTAATTTGCGCTCTCTAATTTGGCTTGTGTAGCCTTGTTATTGAGCATTGCTAGTGAGCTTAGGAGCTTTGTGCTTTTGGATCACTAGTTGTGTAGGAGCTCTCTCGGTTGGCAAAGTCCTAGTGCATAGGTTTGTGTGACCTTGCCACTAAAATTGATTAGGTGAGCTCTAGTTAGCTTGGCACCTTAGTTGCATAAATAGGATCTTTGTAAGGTGCTAGAGAACCTAGATAGAGGGGTGTAGTCTTGGCTAGACCGATAGTTTTAATTCCGTACTTATATCGGTTAGCCAGCGCGATTAAGTTTTAAAAGGACTATTCACCCCTCTCTAGTCCGCCATCTCGACCCTACAACAAGGTGTGTCAATTCTTGCATGCACCAACAACAATTCACTGGAGTGTTGTGAAATGTATATTGCGATATGTGCATGGAACACTGAAGCTTGGTTTCAGTATAAGACGGTCAAAGTCTACATTGGTGAGTGCATTTTCTGATGCAGATTGGGCCAGGTGTGTAGATGACCGTCGATCTACAGGTGGCTTCACTGTCGTTTTGGGATCAAACTTGATCTCATGGAGTGCTTGAAAGCAAGCTACGGTGTCATGATCCAGTACCGAAGCTGAGTATAAAGCCTTGGCTGATGCAACAGCTGAAATGATGTGGGTTCAGAAACTATTGGCAGAGCTACGAATCTCACATCCACCAACAGCACGACTTTGGTGCGATAATATCAGTGCAACATATCTAACAGCTAATCCGGTCTTCCATGCCAGGACTAAGCAAATAGAGATTGATTTTCACTTCGTTTGTGAAAGGGTGGCTCAGAAACTTCTAGATGTTCGATTCATTCATTCCGGTGATCAATTTGCAGATGGTTTTACCAAACCTATTAATGTGTCAAAGTTGGTTCAGTTTTGGAGCAATCTCAACCTAGTGTCCGGCTAAGATTGAGGGGGAGTGTTAGAGATAGAGTTAGTTCAAGGCCATGCGCCCAGCCATTACTTGGCATGTAATCCAAGTAGATAGTTTGTTGTAGCTTATCTGATGTAATCTTGATCTATTGTACAAGCTACGCCATGGGGCATATTCCTGGCCTATTTAAAACGGAACTGAGAGCCTAGGAAGGCATCTCGTTCTCCCAACTTTCACATTTTGGACACTAATTAGGAGTATTGGGCATAGACTAATTATAAAACTAATTGCACAGATGGAGGCTAATTTGTGAGACGAATCTATTAAGCCTAATTAATCCATGATTTGACAATGTGGTGCTACAGTGAACATGTGCTAATCATGGATTAATTAGATTTAATAGATTCATGTCACTAATTAGTCTACTCCTGTGCAATTAGTTTATAATTAGCTCATGTTTAATCCTCCTAGTTAGCATCCGAACGTCTTATGTGACACGGACTAAACTTTAGCTCCGGGATCCAAACACCGTAGAAGAAGACTTAACTCTTTGGTGATTTTTCTCTGCGCGCAAGCTTGCTGGTGCGAACAGTAGAGGGGGAAGGAGCCTTACGGTGTGCAGCCAGGGCTAGGGACATTTGAAACCTTTTTCTAGGACCTACTGTCTTGTGTGAGTGGTGTTGTACACTTGGGTACACTTTCCTCTTCTTGAAATGGCTCACAACTCTCCTGCGCGTTTCGGGAGAAGAAATAAACTGGCTATCTTCAAGCAAGGTTGACAATACTGACAGATACTTGTTTAAGCCCATCTAAGAGCCAGATGACAGTTTTAATTCTTTGTGCTGAGAAAGTTTATGCACATGCTAATATGCTACTGCCACAAAGAACACATAGACATGATTAGGCTATCATAGGTTGTAGCAGTCATAGTAGGTTACTTACCTGACAGTGTTAAGAACCGAACTTGCTTCTGAGGTGAGTCAGGATTGACCTTTACACATTGGGAATTCTGAAATACGCCAAGCCTCCCCAACTGGTGACATTTGAAACATTGTAAGTGTTAATGATGAGCCCATAAATCAGTTACGAAGCAACATGAATAGAACCAAGAGTTGTATGTATACAAATCATGTAATGAATGAATGCCAGAAGGATTGAAGAAGTCTGAAGAAAAAATGTTGGGGTGACAATCAGTTTGCGCTTGTGGAACTGTGCATTGAAACCTGTTATTTTCTGGGTCTCGCCTCTGAACTTCTGTTTTGAGGTAGCATGTTTGTTGCTACTTTGTATCAGGCTTCTTCGCCTTGCTTTTGAGCACAAGTTGGTAGGCTTGTTTAGTGGTATGTTCCAGCGGTCTTTTCTTAGATGTCTGTTCTCTTTCTGGTTATGTCTGTCAGTCCGTTCAAAACTCTGTATTTCCATTTTAAGTAATGGAAATGGGGTAAACCCTCGGTTCGAAAAAAATGTAATGAATGAATGATCAATAAGTGCAGCACATGCAATAGCTTAATCACACAATTATAATCTCTTGGCTCTTGCTCCTACAGATGATAACAGAGCAATTTTTTGAGCCCTCGATTTGAATCAGAGAAACCAAAACATTTTAGGTGCCTGATCTAATTACATCGCATTACATATATTATTAAAAACAAAGCAACGGCTTGGTCAAATGCACTTCAGGGTTCACATCACGTTCTAACGAAACACAATTTGCAATGACAAAATTTCGCATAAGGTTACCACTGTTGGGTTTTGATCTCCCACCATTAGGCCCAACGGCCTTTTGGGCATTGCTTCTCGCGCCCTGATCGGGGGCGCCCAACCCTACATGGTTGGTGGGCCCCCGTCACACTGCGCTATATATAGAGGTGGGGGCCGGCTGGCTCTAGATACGAGGTTCACCTGAGCCGCCACTCCCCACCGATATTCCCGATCCCGATCTGAGAAGGGGCGCAGCCAGTGACGGGAAGCCGCCACCGTCTTCACTGCGCCACCATCGTCACTGCGTCGACTCTCATCTCCACCGACCGTCGCTGCCGGCGCGCAGATGGCACCGGCGAACGACTCCAACACCGGCGCCTCCTCCGGATCTGCTACACCTGCGGCTACTGATGGTTTGCAATTTCTACCCTTTCCTTTTCCTCTCTCGTACTCGCAGTAGTAGTTGTATTAGGTCTTATGCATATACTGTGAACCACTGTTTTGGTTGTTTCCTATGATGAACTTGTACCTGATCTAACTAACTGATGAACTATGAAATCTAACAATGGTACCGGAGCCATGTTCATGAACGAAGAACCCTAGATCGGGTAGACCGATTCTAAATCGGGAAGAAAACAAATGAATCCACAGTTTTAGATCAAGAACAAAAGAACCAAACCCTAACAGTCAAGAACAAATAGGGTTGAAACCCTAAACCTAGAAGAGAATCGGCTTTCGCCGCCGGCCGTGTCCATGGCCGTTGTGCGGGTGCGCGCGCACACGGGCTCGAGAGCACCGCCCGCGAGACCGCTCGACGGCGGCGCGCTCAGCCTTGGGCGAGCGCGCACGCCGGCGAAGGGGCCCGCGGCGGCGCTACCACCACCTCCTCCTCCGGTCACAAGAAATCGCCGGCGGCGGATGCTGCTGGGCATAGAAACGGAGGAGAGGGAAAAGGTTGAGGAAAAAGAAGCAAGAAGAAACGAAGAAAGAAGAACCCCGGCCGCCACCTACCGAGCCGTCCCTAGCCGGTGGCCGCCGGCGGCCGCCAGCCGCCATGGAGCGCTGGTCCGGCTGCGGCTGAGAGGAAAGAAAGAATGGGGAGAAAAGAAGGCCGGTGGCCATGCGGGAAGAGAAGGAGAGGAGAAACCGCCAGGACTTGCTCCGGCGAGCTGCTCTAGGCGGGCGGCCACCGCCTGACCTGCTCACGGCGGTGAGAAAGAAATGGTTAGGGTTAGGGCTACCGACGGCTTCAAGGGGTTTTGTCATTGCGACTTTCGCTCGTGGCCGTCGGATGATGATGAATGGTTGGGATCAGCCGGCGCCGATGTGGGCTCAAATCGGCCCAGGCGGGCGCGCGACTCAGGAAGGAATCCCGGCCCAGGCCCAGGTTGCGGCCTGGGCGCGGGGGCGAGCGGCCTGCTGGGCCAAGCGCTGCTGGCCGAACGGGCCGGCCCGCGGGCCGAGCGCGGCGCTGGGAGCTACTGGCAGGCCAAGCGCCTTTGGCCAGGCAGCGCGCCAGGCTGGCTGGGCCGCGCGTGTAAGAAGGGCCTTCGGGCCAAAATATGAAGAAAATGAAATTTCGTTTTATTTTTTTTTTCCAGAAGCAATACTTGTGACATGTTTTCGATGAATATTTGAATGAATTTGAATAGAATTTTGATATGAACTTTCGTGCAATATTGTCCAACGACATTTTGCTCAGAAAATAATGAATTTTTTTTAGTGCTTCTGGAAAATAACATTATGAGAATTTTATTGTTTCCGCTGCGTACTTGATATAGTTATTTTCATTATCAAATTCGAACTAACGGGAGAATTTGGTTTTGAAAAATGAATAATAATTGAAGATGAATTGTAGTATTGTTATTTTCTGACCAACGTTGTTAATAACAATATTATAATTTTGATTCATGAAAATTGTGCATTAATTTTATTTCTGCCCAATGGTGATGTAAAATTATTGCATAGATGAATTATATGTTTCAATTTGACCAACGTTGAGTTAAAGCATATAATTTCGTATATAAATATTTCTCACTTACTCTGATATGGTTTCAGGAGGCAAATGCATTGTGAACGTCTCGAACATCCCGACACTCAACGGGACAAATTACCGTGTGTGGCGGGAGAAATATGAACTAGAACTTGCATTGGGAGAGGTCGATTATGCCATCATCTCACCGTGTCCCACTGAACCTGTGGATCCGGTGAGAGAAGACAATGAATCTGACGCTGATTTCACTGCTCGAAAGCGTGATCATGCTGAGATAAGAATGAAATATGATCTTGAACACAGGCAATGGACCCTCTCTAACCGCAAGTGCTTATTGGTAGCTAAGGCCACCATAGAAGAACAGATAAGGGGCTCAATCCCTGAATGTGCTACTGCCACAGAATATCTTGATAAAATCAAGAGTCAGTTTACTGGGTCTACCAAGGCCACAGCAAGTTCACTGATAAAGAAACTTGTGAATGAAAAATATACTGGTGGTAGCATCAGAGAGCACATTTTGAAGATGAACACCACGGCATCTAAGCTGAAAGAAATGAATTTGAAGGAAGATGATTTCCTGATTCATTTGATTTTTGCTTCCTTGCCAAAAGAATATGATACTTTCATTGTGAACTATAATATGCAGCATGAAAGATGGGGCATAGAAAGACTTATCTCAATGTGTGCTCAAGAAGAGGAGAGGATAAAATCCTCACAGAGTGAGTCCGCTCATTTTATGAAGGATAACAAAAGAAAGAACTTTAATGGCAAGAACTTTAAACCACAAGGGAAACCCAAGTGGGATAAGGCCTCTTCCTCAAATTCACAGGGAAAGAAACCCCAAGAATCTGAAAATCAGCAGAACAACTCCTATGGTGGAGCTGAGAAAGATCAATGCAAGCACTGCTTTAAGAAGGGACACTACAAGAGAGACTGTCCAGACTTCCTGAAATCTCTACTGAAAAGAGGTGATGAATTTATTACATTTGTAGATGAATCCCTGTATTTATGTTATGCAAAATCCACTTGGTGGGTTGATTCAGGAGCAACTACTCATGTTGCAAATTCCTTACAGGGGTTAAGTGGGACGAGAACCTTGCAAAGAGGAGAAAGAACGATTAAAGTTGCAAATGGAGTGCAAGCCAATGTTGAAGCTATTGGAGATTTATTTTTAGAATTGAATAATGGCTTTGTACTTAGACTTAAAGAAGTACTTTATGTTCCCTCTTTGCGTAGAAATTTAATAAGTGTTTCGAAACTTGATGATGAAGGAATTGATTGCCATTTTGGTAATGATAAATGTAAGATACTTGTTAATAATGAATGTGTTGGTCTTGCCTTCCGACAAGACAAGCTTTATTTATTATCTCTTGATGAAAATACGAACAATGTATGCGATGAGAATATGAATGATTCCACATCTGCGAATGTAACTAAGAAGCGGAAGCGAATTGATGATGCCTCTTCGAAATTATGGCACTGTCGTTTGGGCCATATTTCGAGGGGGAGAATGGAACGGCTAATTAAAGAATCAATTCTTCCACACTTAGAATTTTCAGATTTAGAACAATGCGTTGATTGCATCAAAGGAAAGTATGTCAAGAAAATTAAGAAAAATGCCAAACGAAGCACAGGAACTTTAGAAATAATCCACACTGATATATGTGGTCCATTTCCTGTGAAAAGCGTGGATGGTTATGATTCGTTTATAACATTCACAGACGACTATTCTCGTTATGGCTATATTTATCCAATTAAAGAAAGATCGAAAGCATTGGATAAATTCAAAATATTTAAAGCTGAGGTTGAAAATCAGCATGATAAGAAAATAAAGATAGTACGATCAGACCGAGGTGGAGAGTACTATGGGCGACATACCCCATATGGCCAAATTCCTGGACCGTTTGCAAAGTTTCTACAGGAAAATGGCATAGTCGCTCAGTACTCCACACCGGGGGAGCCTCAGCAGAATGGAGTGGCTAAAAGACGTAACCGTACCTTAATGGATATGGTAAGAAGCATGATAAGTTACTCCACTTTACCGATTAGTTTATGGATGGAGGCACTGAAAACCGCCATTCACATACTTAATCGGGTACCAAGCAAATCGGTGCCTAAAACACCGTATGAATTATGGACAGGAAGGGAACCCTCACTTAACCATTTGCGTGTGTGGGGCTGTCCAGCTGAGGCAAAAGTGTTTAACCCAAACATAGGAAAGTTAGACTCCAAGACAGTCAGCTGCCATTTTATTGGCTATCCAGAAAGGTCGAAAGGATATCGATTTTATTGTCCTGACAGACATACGAAGATTGTAGAAACAAGACACGCTGTGTTCTTGGAGGATAACATGATCAGGGGGAGCATGGTAGCACGAGAAATAAGCCTGCAGGAGAAACGGGTACATGTACCCACTCCGATGGTTGAAGAACCATTCTTTACGCTACCTGTTGCTGTTGAGCCGACAGTGCAGGACACTGTAGAGCCAACACCTGTTGCAAGTTCTCCCGTGGCGATAATAAATAAACATGAGGAACCTGTCCTTGAGGAGGCTGTCCTTGAGGACCCCATAGAACCAAACGTCGCACATGAGGAAGAACAACAACAGCCCAATGTGGAACAAGTGCCAGAGGCCCCTAGAAGGTCTCAAAGAACAAGAAGGTCAGCTATTTCTAATGACTATGAAGTTTATGAAACAAAAGAATTTCAGATGGGGGATGATCCCACCTCATTTGAAGAAGCCATGAGAAGCGACCACTCATCAAAGTGGCTTAAGGCCATGGAAGATGAAATGAAATCAATGAGTACCAACAAAGTTTGGGACTTGGAAATTATTCCTAAAGGAGCCAAAACAGTATGTTGTAAATGGATCTACAAAACAAAATATGACTCCCAAGGGAACATAGAAAGATTTAAAGCGCGACTTGTGGCGAAAGGCTTTACGCAAAGAGAAGGGATTGATTACAATGAGACATTTTCTCCAGTCTCATGTAAAGATTCCTTCAGAATTATAATGGCACTTGTGGCCCACTATGATTTGGAGTTACATCAAATGGATGTAAGAACGGCGTTCCTTAACGGGGTTTGGAAGAAAATGTTTATATGGCACAACCGAAAGGTTTTGTTGTAAAAGGAAAAGAAAATATGGGATGTCGTCTAAAGAAATCAATCTACGGATTGAAACAAGCCTCAAGACAGTGGTATTTGAAATTTGATAGAACGATAAAAGGTTTTGGGTTTAAGGAAAATGTTGAGGACAATTGCGTTTACGCAAAATTCAAGAATGGAAAGTATATATTCCTAATTCTGTATGTGGATGATATCCTGCTTGCTAGCAGTGATGTCAGTCTACTAATGGAAACGAAGAAATTCTTGTCCTCAAACTTCGATATGAAAGATCTCGATGAGGCCTCGTTTGTTTTGGGAATAGAGATTCACCGAGATAGAAGAAAGGGGGTACTGGGACTGTCGCAAAAGGCATACATAGAAAAGGTTTTGAAGAAATTTAGTATGCATGCGTGCAGTTCTTCACCTGCTCCTATTGTCAAGGGCGATAGATATGGGGAACATCAATGTCCCAAGAATGAATATGAGATTAACCGAATGAAAGCGGTACCGTATGCTTCAGCAGTTGGAAGTTTACAATATGCTCAAGTGTGTACACGCCCTGACTTGGCTTTTGTCACCGGGTTACTTGGCAGATATCAAAAGAATCCAGGAATAGAACATTGGAAATTGGTGAAGAAAGTCCTGCGTTATTTGCAGGGTACGAAAGGCCTCATGCTAACGTATAGAAGATCTGATTCCCTGAAGATAGAGGGGTATTCAGATTCTGATTATGCGGGAGAAGAAAGAAAAACCACGTCAGGATATATATTTACTCTCGCAGGAGGGGCTATATCGTGGAAAAGCTCCAAACAAACCGTAACTACATCCTCGACAATGTATGCCGAGTTTGTAGCATGCTATGAGGCAACGGGGCAGGTGAATTGGCTAAAGAAATTCATACCCGGATTAAAAGTGATTGATGATATAAATGAACCAATGAGGTTGTATTGTGATAACAACCCAGCAGTACAATATGCTTACAACAATAGGTCAAGTGGTGCTGCCAAACACATTGACATAAAGTACTATGTTGTAAAAGATAAAGTTCGAGATCATATTATAAATCTTGAGCATATAAGTACAGAGAAAATGCTCGCGGATCCGCTCACAAAGGGCTTACCACCCAACGTGTTCAGAGAACACGTAGCCGACATGGGTTTAAGGGAAAGCCTATGATTCCCGAACATACGAAGGGCCCAGAAGAAACATCATTCCAAACAGAGAAATGTGTTGTGGCTGTTAGTCTAACGGCACTAATTGCTGTGACGATGAAACAGTTCAATACACTAATCTGCGATGGAATAGGATAGAAACAAGAAAAATATGAATCAAAAGTTTGAGTATGAAATTAAAGAACGAAGAAAATGATGAGAGATCAAGGGGGAGAATGTTGGGTTTTGATCTCCCACCATTAGGCCCAACGGCCTTTTGGGCCTTGCTTCTCGCGCCCTGATCGGGGGCGCCCAACCCTACATGGTTGGTGGGCCCCCGTCACACTGCGCTATATATAGAGGTGGGGGCCGGCTGGCTCTAGATACGAGGTTCACCTGAGCCGCCACTCCCCACCGATATTCCCGATCCCGATCTGAGAAGGGGCGCAGCCAGTGACGGGAAGCCGCCACCGTCTTCACTGCGCCACCATCGTCACTGCGTCGACTCTCATCTCCACCGACCGTCGCTGCCGGCGCGCAGATGGCACCGGTGAACGACTCCAACACCGGCGCCTCCTCCGGATCTGCTACACCTGCGGCTACTGATGGTTTGCAATTTCTACCCTTTCCTTTTCCTCTCTCGTACTCGCAGTAGTAGTTGTATTAGGTCTTATGCATATACTGTGAACCACTGTTTTGGTTGTTTCCTATGATGAACTTGTACCCGATCTAACTAACTGATGAACTATGAAATCTAACAACCACTAATAACAGCCTAATTCAGCTCCGTCCTTCTGCTTCCAGGCAAACTTGCTACAGGCCTACAGCAAACTAGAGCCGAAGATTGAGGCCGCGTGGCTGGTGGGTGTAGGTGGGTGGGAGGATGCAAAATGGGCGGGCGAGAGGGCGAGCGCGCGTACCGCGTCGGCGGCGGCGGGTGCGCCGTCGAAGTTGGGGATGCGGTGGTGGACGGGGCGCGGGTTTCAAGTTTACACTTGTTTCTGAAACCATTTACTTCATTACTTGATCTATAAATCCGACCGGGGTTATTGTTGTTAGAATAGTTCAGAATGTATGTATAGTTTCAGGCCTGCTTGGTGTGGCTTCCGCACTTGCTTCAATGCCAGAGCAGGCGAAACCGCACAAAATGCCCTCGCATGGAAGAGCACTTCTGGCCACCAAATCACAAAGCCAGTGTCGTTTCCTCGTACGGATGCAGAGCCGCGTAAAATGGCTTCACCTGGAGGGCCCCAGCTCTAGCAGCGGAGGAGTGGGCGAAGAAGGGCCCTCCCAAACGCCCTCGCGTTGAGAAGCACTTCTAGCAGAGATTGAGCTCCATCAAAACTGCGGATTTTAATCCATGTCACTTGTAGTTCTCGGTGGGGTGCACATTGGAGCAAATCGGGTACAAGTGCGTATACTGTCATCAAAACCCAATCCGACAAAGATGTATAAGTTCTCGGTGGGGTGCACATTGGAGCAAATCAGGTGACTTGTCACGTGTTTCATACCCTGGTCTGACAAAGGTGAAGGCAAAAGATGAAATTACTAGTGGCCTGCAGTGTGAGATTGTTAACTTTGTTTCTCATCGTAGTATATACTCCCTACCATCCTAAAAAATACACTTTTCCTTCACTATGCCAGAAAAGCAGATTAGTGACACGTGTAAACAGTCATTAGTGACATGGAAAACACGCGTCACTTATGTTGCGTTTGTGATGTGAACACGTTAGTGACGCGTAAAAACGCGTCACTGATGACTCTAACCAGTGACGCATGTAGGCCAAACGCGTCACTGATGAGGAACTCATCAGCGACTCGTATGGGCAAAACGCGTCACTGATAACAAATTACAGAAACAAAAAAATAAAACATGATGCCACGGTCATATACAAGACGACCTGTTCTATATAAATTACAGTCACACTAGCTACTAAATTACACATCCTAGATGAACTTAGTAGCTTATATTGCACATGGAAGCCATCAAACTAAAATTCAAAAGTTCACACTTCATCACAACCAGGATAGATATTAGGATGCAAAATATTGATTCATCACAACAAAAGAAATCGTGTTCAATGAGTCCAAAATAAAACTAGAACTACCATCCAATAGCAGTTTGATCAACTTGATGCTTAAAAGCTGCTATCTAACATCTCCGAGTTCCTGAAAATAAAAATTGAATGCAATTAGCAAGATACTACAATCCTCTTATTTCAATGCATGGAAACAAAGATAATCTAAGAACAACAGAATCTCACTTGCCTTGCAGAACAATAAAGGTATAAACGATTGATAGATCAATTGTATAACCACATAGATATAATTTGGGAAAGGAAATTGAAAACTCAAATCGGAGCTTATAAGTCCCCCGAACCATTAAGCATTTGAACAAACTAATCAGCTAACAAGTCCAAATATGCCTCAAGCAGAATAGAAAGATTTGTTAAAAAATACCATGATCAGCTACAAGCTACCTTAAGAACTAGTCCATATCGATGACAACTCCATTTGAAGAATAGTAGAATAGAACTCTCCCATGAGCTCTAAATAAACAACTCACATAACCTGAAAATTTGACTAAATTCCCAGGCTGCTCGCCATAGCATACACATGAATTTAATCCAGGCTATTTAAGAATCCAAGTCCAAGATTAGAAGTACCTGAGTAATTGGGGTCGAAGCAAATCGGTAAGTAGGTATGGACCTGCAGCAGGGACAGCGCCGGCATTGAGACAATCACCTGTAAAAGAGGCATACAAACTGTCACATATATATAGTCCTTAACATTTCTGCTGAACTGATCAAGTGTAAGCTGACTATTATATTTTTGTTTTGGTGCCATTACCAAAAAGGTAAAATGCTTAATTGTAGACCAAAACTGGACCAATTATCAAATGCATTTTATAACTAATCCAATTGTAGATACACCTTCTACCTGAGATATAATCTAATTAACTAAATTGAACAACCCACTGTAGAATTCTCATTTGCAAGAGATAGACTAAATAATCAGCAAAGTTAAGAAATCAGTAGAAACATAAAACATTATACGACTCAATAGAAATTTCACCTCAGCACAAAGGCTGCCCACTGTTGAAATAGTCTGAACTGGAACTCTGAAAACAGCAAGGTTTGGCAAAGTTTGCAGCCTAATATATCTCAAACTATTGTCACGCCCAAATTTTGAGTAGCAAAATTGGAGGTAAACCATATGTGCGAAACATATAGAACAAATTGTAGAGAAAGAATATCAAGCTCAGTGCCTTATTACAATAACGAACTTTAATTCATTACATAAATGAACATACTCAAAGTCTAGACAAGGGAAAGATAAATCCAATGTAAACTCCAGGGCGTCTCTAAAACCATAGGATTTGGTCGACTGGTGGACCTCAGACCTAGCTCTCCTCATAGTAATCCTCATATCCATTGCCATCTGTACCCATCCAGGATTTTTGTCCAAATAATAAAAGTAAACAAGAGTAAGTACATGTCGTACTTAACAAGGTCGACACTGGTTGTACTACAGTTTGCTTTTAGTAAGTCAACATTTTAGCATTAGTTAGGTTTGGTTATGCTCAAGCCCCATTTAAACCACAAGTTCATATTCATGAATAATTAACCATTATGAGTACCTCATCATTATAAACACCCTCAACAAGTGATCAACTATTTCATTAGTTTTCCGGGGCGCCCGTATCTGTGGGAACGGCTGTTATAACAGTTTATTTAAACTCTGCGTAGAGGTATACACTTTCACTACGAGTCGTGATTTACCCTTTCACCCAAGGTGATCGGTCTCTTGACCCACTACCAAGGAAGGTCGGCAGGGTTCACTATATATGAAGCCTTTGAAAAGTTCATCTAACATGTTAGGGCCGCTAGGTTTCGGTGGCAAGCAGGTGTAGGTCCCCCATTCCCAAATGGCACAATGACACGCAGCTTATACACATAGGGACAAGAGCCAAACTATACCCGAGTCGTCAGACCCCTTTTGTGCCTTTTCGCGTAACCTCTAACATGCTAGAAAAGGTCTTCATACTTGACTAAAGCAAGAGTCATGTGACCCTCATAGTTGTACTATATGTCCCAGCTTTTGCCAATGAAAAAGTCCTTATGTAGGGCCAGAGCATCATGATAAACAGGAGCTCTCTCGCCCTAAGTTCAGTTGCTAGAGGCAAATTTTAACAGTTGTTGCATATAATCATTAATCAACATCCAAATAAAGTATATAATTAGTTGGAGCGCTAGCATTTACCCGTATGCATAATTAACCCATCGGTGATAAGATCACAGGATAACAAAGGCTAGGATGTCCTTCTAGTTATCAAATTAACACATGCACATGACTTTTAATTAAAAGGTGAATAGGACCATAAGGAATTTCCCATATTATACTTGCCTTGCTCATACTTCTCCTGCTGCTCCGGGTTATCATAGTAGTACTCTTGGTCACCGGCGTAGTACTCACCGTCTATACTCGAACAACAGGCAACAACACGCACTCCAAGTTCAATCATGCAAAGCAAACAAGGACTATAAATTAGAATAGTACACCAACATAGGTAAATCGATATAAAAGGTTTATAAAGTGAATCTACAACTCACTACGATCACACAGACGCGAAGATCACATAGATCAGAGCTAGAACAAGCAAGTTACGAATTAATTAAGATTTCCTATAGCATTTTTAATAGATTTAATCTACTCATGAAATTTAACGGTGAGTAACATGACTAACAATATGATAAACATGTAGATTATGTCGCTATGATCCTAACACAACTTAAACGGATCAATTTGGATTTAAAACGAGAAAGTTATGTTGAAAAATATACACTAGATGGCACAACTGTAAATATCGCGAACTAATTACAAATTGAAATAAATCATGAAAATCAGATTTTTGTAACTGGCCGAGGACGACGGGTTCTATTACTAAGAACATGAGGGGCTCTTTGCGAAAATCGCCACCGAAGGCGTACGGGGTGCTCTGGGCCGTCGGATCCAAGATGGATGATCCGGATTAGAACATGGAGGAGAGGCGGCGTCTGGCCGGAGAAGATGACCGGCATGGCGGTCCTCCATTGCCGGCGACGACTGAGCTCACCGGTGCAAGTGAAATAGGCCCTAGAGGCCACGGTTTGACCAACCGAAAGCATGGTGATGATGCGGGGGCGATGGCGACCTCGACCGTGCCATTTTCGCAGCTAGGAAGAAACACGCGCGGTGCTTGCCATTGCCGACGGTGAGGAGAGCTTGTCGGCACGCATGAAAATAGCCTCAACAGCCTCGGTTCGATGTAGTAATTGCATGGGAAGAAAGAGGATGACGAGGGGTCTCACCACAGATGAAAACAGAGGCGGCGGGATGGCAAAATGATGAGACTCGAGCTCAACGGCGTGAGCTAAGGTTGCGGGTGGTGCTGAGCTCGACTGGGTAGCAGGTGAAAGTCCTATGTTTGGTGTTGGTAATTAGTGACAATGCCTAAGTACTAATCCTATGCCTAAGTTGTATGTAGCATATGAGGATTAGTACATTCCAAGGTTGGTGGCAAGATGGACATGGTGATCATGATGGCCACACTTGGATTTGTACGCAACCCTACGTGATCAAGGCAAAGGTATATGCTTAAGGGTTATGTTTTAGTAACCAAGACACCTAGTGGGTGTGGTTACATTATAGGTTAGATAGTCGTACTATAAAGAGGGGAATGGCGCGGCTATTGGACTCCTAAGTGCCTCTAGGTGTGCATTTCATGATCATATACATTTGGATAGAACTAATATCGCCTCGAAAAATGATTGTGAAAATGCTAACACACTCTCACATGACGAGATCACTTGGTGGTGTTAGCACGTTTGCGAAGGTGCTGGAGTTTGAGCGGTAGAGAGGGTTTGGGGTCCTCTCTCCCTCCCGCCGAGCTTGCGAGGCGGGATTCAAGCGTTTTCGAGGAGTTGAAACGACTATTTTCCATTACGCCGGAAGTTCAGAAAAGAAACGGAGACGAACGGAGGTCACAAAGGCGATCGGACGCTGAACCGAACGCGGTCCTTGCATGACCGAACGTGTCTGGTCAGTGTTCAGTGTCTGCGCGTATTTTAGTTTGATGATCGGACGCGCAGCACGTCCGGTCACTGACGATCGGACGCGTCCGGTCATTCAGGGAGCTTACTGGACTCTAACCAGACGCTGGCACTGTCGCGTCTGGTCATTTTCTTCAGCGCGTCTGGTCACTGTTTCGTTGAGCGCTGCTCAGGCGACCAGCGCGTCCGGTCATTCACGGGACTAGCGCGTCCGGTCGTTCGCAGCGCGTCCGGTTTGCGCGATGAGCGCGTCCGGTCGTTGCTTCGCAGTTAGCCGTTGGGCGACCAGCGCGTCCGGTCAGTTGGACCAGCGCGTCTGGTCAGTGCTTCACGAGTTAGCCGTTGTGCGACCGGCGCGTCTGGTCAGTGTGACCAGCGCGTCCGGTCAGCACGATTTCGGCTGCTTAAGTTTCTAACGGCTCTATTCGAAGGGCTACGTCTATAAATACTCGTTGGCCGGCTCAAGGCTCTATCTCTCGAACATTTGACATACTTGTGAGCACTTTGAGCTAAGCAACTCCCCTTCCACTCATCTCTCTTGCTTCTTTGCATATTCGAAATGAGATTGAGTGATCCAAGTGTTGTGAGATTGCATCTAGTTGGCACTTGGTGGTTGATTTGCTATGGGATTCTTGTTTCTCTTGGTGGTTGCCTCCACCTAGACGCTTGGAGAAGCTTGGAGGCATTGGCAAGAGTTGGTGATTGTTCTTGGCCACCTCCGGTGATTGTGAGGGGTTTGTGCCTACCTCGGCGAAGCGCCAAAGGCAACGTTAGTGAATTGCTCGTGTCATTGCAACCTTTTGCCATTTGGTAGGTTCTTGTGGCGCCTTTTGAGAGGCTCAGTGTGAGATCGATTAGCCACCGAACCACGTGGTGAAGAGGGACACAACGGGGACTAGCGTGGCGGCAAACACGTGAACCTCGGGATAAATCTTCGTGTCATCACTTTCAAATTGTGATTGATTGATCCCGGTGTTCGGTTATCTTGGTATTCATTGTTGATCATATTGGTTGGCTCAATTCTCTGCCCCTCGGTGAAACTCTCCTAACTCAACTCTGCATTACTTTCTTAGTTATCTTTGCTAGCTTTTTAGCTTTGCTTTAGTAGCTCCTTTGTGTAGCTTGCTAGTTGTAGTTGTAGTTACCTTCTCGGTTTGACTTGTGCGGTTGAGTGCATTTACTAGAATTGTGAATTGGTTAGGTGGCTTGCAAACACCCCGTAGGCTAAGCAAAACTCGCATCTCGCTATTTGTTTTATTGATAAACTTGTTTAGCTTGTCTTTGTAGAAAATTTTAATAGGCTATTCACCCCCCCTCTAGCCATCAAGACCTTTCAAGTGGTATCGGAGTCGTGGTCACTGTTTGTAAGGCTTAACAACCTCGGTGTAAGATGGCTCAAGTTATGTTCAACCATGTCGGGGGCAAACCTCCATTCTTTGATGGTGTCACATCTTTTGATCATTGGAAAAGAAAGATGAAGCAATATCTTGGCTCTCTTCATGAGAACGTTTGGGAGGTGACACACCATGATTATGCTATCATTGATCCCGACAACCTCACCAACAATGATCGCATCAACAACCAATGCAACACTATGGCTCTCAATACTCTCTACAATGGGATTGATGCAAAGGTCTTTGAGCAAATCAAGGATCTTAAAATGGCAAGTAAAGTATGGACAAGATTAGAGGAAACATATGAGGGCACTTCAACGGTAAAGTGTGTCAAACTATATATGCTCAAGGACAAGTTCTCCACTTTCAAGATGAAGGATGATGAATCCATCCCGGAGATGTTCTATAGGCTCCAAGTCATTGTCAATGATCTCAAGGGGCTTGGGGAGAAGGTTGAGGACAAGGACTTCTCACATAAGTTCTTAATGTGTTTACCCAAGAAGTTTGCTACCTTGAGAAGAATGATCTTTAGAGAGGGATTGGACAAGGTCAAACCAACCGATGTGCTTAGAGATATAATGACCGATGCCCAATACAATGATGATGAAGATGAGGTAGAAGAGAAGAAGGAAACCAAAGTCAAGCAAGAGAAGCCCATTGCATTCAAGGCTTCATCCTCTAAGGGCAAGAGCAAGGTGGAGAATGATGATGATGATCCTTTTGATGATGAGATCATGGCCCTTCTAGTGCAAAAGATGGGTCGGTTCATGAAGAAGAGAGGCTATGGTGCAAGAAAGAGAAGGGACTTCATGAAGGCAAAGGAGGTGCTTTGCTACAATTGCAATAGCCCTGATCATGTAGTGGCAAAGTGCCCCTATGAAGACAAAAGATATCATGATGGGGAATTGAAGTTGAAGAAGAACAAGAAGGACAAGAAGGAGAAGAAAGCAAAGAAGAGCTTCACATTCAACAAGAAGAAGGGTGGTAGTTATGTGGTCACTTGGGATAGTGACAACTATAAGGTCCAAATAGGCTAGAGGGGGGTGAATAGCCTAATTAAAACTTCTACAAGAATTACTTAACCACGAGTTAGTACGAAAGGTGGCGAAGCAAAAGCACTAGCTCTAACTAATTAAGCAAGCCACCTACACAAGTCTAGTACAAGGCTATTCACTAAACATAACAACAACTACAATCTAGAAACAAGAAGTAATACGAGAGAAGAGCTTTGATTGATTATACCGCCGTGTAGAGATGAGATGTACCAATCAATCAATCACACAAGAGAAATCCTCGGGAAGAGAATGACACAAGAATTTATCCCGAGGTTCACTTGCTTCCCGGCAAGCTACTCCCCGTTGTGGCGATACACCCACTTGTCGGTTCGCGAGCTAATCGACTATCAAGAGTCGAGCCCTCGGCGGGCGCCGCACAACCGCACACAAGATGGGGATCCTCCAAGCCACGAGCTCCACTAGAGTATCCAATTCACGAACTCCCACGGGGAAGGATCAAGAACCCCTTACAACACTTGGTGAAGGCTCCAACAATTTCCAATTGCGAGCTCAATCACCTCCGCTGCTCCAAGCCGTCTACCGTGTCGGGAAACACGGAAGAGTAACAAGAAATCCGCAGCAACTCGAAGATCAAGTGCCTCTAGAATGCAACTCTCAAGCAATGCACTTGAATCTCACTCAATCTCACTCAAGATATGCAACTAATCAAAGAGATGAGTGGAGGGGTTGTTCTCTAGCTCAAAGTATGTCTCTATATCTCAAAATGTGCAAGAGTTGCCCTCAAACCCTGGCCAACGTCTATTTATAACGAAGGGGTACGCAGCTAGCCGTTACATATGACGCAGCGAAAAACGCGCTGACCGGACGCTCCGGTCAGGGTCCGGTCACTACACGACAAACGTGAACAGTGTGCGTCAGAACTAGCCGTTGCCCTGACCGGACGCGCTGTTGAACTGACCGGACACGACAGTGCCCGCGTCCGGTCGCGTTCCAGTATGCTCCCGTTGAGACCGGACGCGTCCGATCGCACGTGACCGGACGCGCCGCGCGTCCGATCGTCACTCCGCTTCGCTCTGCCCCTCTGGACGCCTGACCGGACGCTCCGGCTATGTGAAGGACCGGACGCGCCGGTCACGCGCTCTGATTCGCTCAGGAGAACTGACCAGACGCGCTGTTGAACTGACCGGACGCCACAGTGTCAGCGTCCGGTTAGAGTCCAGTAAGCTCCCTGGATGATCGGACGCGTCCGGTCGTCAGTGACCGGACGCGCTGCGCGTCCGATCATCGAACTAAAAACCGCGCAGACGCTGAACACTGACCGGACGCGTCCGGTCATACCGTGACCGCGTCCGGTGCAGCGTCCGGTCACCACAGTGACCTCCGTTCACCTCCGTTTCTTTTCCGACTTCCGGCGCAAGAGAAAATAGGCATTTCACTTCTCCGAAAAGCGCCGAATCCCGCCTCGCAAGCTCAGCGGGAGGGAGAGAGGAACCCAAACCCCTCTCTACCGCTTGAACTCCACCGCCTTCGCAAATGTGCTAACACCACCAAGTGTACACCACCATGTGCATGTGTGTTAGCATTTCATAATCAGTTTCCAAGGCGTTATGTTAGCTCTTTACTAGATCCTAATGCATATGCTCAAGACATTGATCTAGTGGCACTTGATTTCCGAGCTAACCGTGATTGCCCCTCTTGATAGTCGGCTATGTATCCTAAATCCGGTCAATCACTTCTCTACTCATCTTAGACCGGCAAAAGGAAAACCCTATGGTTATACCTTTGCCTTGCGCTCTTAGTTCCTTCTCTTCCACTTGATCATCATGTACACCATATTATGTGCATCACCACCACTTGTGATCTTGTGGCCATCACTCCATGCCACATGCTCCTTCATCACGTGTGTTGCTTGTGCCTAACTCAAAACACTTAACACATGGTATTAGCAACTTGGTGTCATTAATTACCAAAACCAAACTTGGGCTTTCAATCTCCCCCTTTTTGGTAATTGATGACAACCATCACAAAGATATGAAATGAAATAAATTTTCAATTTCGATAGTATTAGCTCCCCCTACATATGTGCTTCTATGAGTTTGGTTCAATTGTGCACATATGTATGGATTTGAATTTTGGGAGAGTTACTACTATCAAATTGATGCTAAGGTATATAGAATGGACCTTTGAAGCGTGATACCAATCGGAGTTGCCTTTATATACCATCCTTAGCATCGAAGTAGCTAGACACCACTTGTAATACATCACTTGTAAAGATCATAAACACTAAAGTACTTTGTGAGATCAACATTAAAAGCAAAGGTGTCTAGATACCACATGTAAAGCTACTCTTAACAAAACATCATTCAAGTTCTATATCTAGCATACACCATTCAATCATGAATATCGAAATTAAACTTTGCAATGCAACATTTCATCATGTTAATGCACATACAAATGCAACAAATAATCCATGAGCTTGCTCCCCCTACTTATGTGCTCCTCACTATATCTTTTCTCTCTCTTTGTGACTTTTCTATCTTTGTGCTTTCTCTCTCCCTTTTTATATCTTTCTTGCTCTTTGCAATATCTTTGTGACTTTTCTCTCCCCCTTATTATTTTTCTCTCCCCCTTATTATCTTATTTCCTCTTTGCAATATCTTTGTGACTTTTCTCTCCCCCTTTGTCAACAATCACCAAAAAGGTGCCAATATAGTGAGAGATAAGTCAATCAATATGAGGGAGTCCAAATTATGGTTCAATCTAGATCACTTGCCTAGAATATATAATTCGGTTTGAACCAAGGACAATCTTCTTCACACCTCATAAAGTATAAGGGTTATCTTGACCACGTTGAATTACACATCATGAGCTCATTTACTAGATTCAACACTAGGTTTGCAAGCCCACAAACATGTCATATGCTACCACTAGATTAAACAAACATAGAAGCAATAGTGGTATCATATATTCATCAAAAAACATTTGATTTTCATGAATGAGCTTATTATCATGCAAACATGTCTATATGTTCTAAACATGTCCTTAGCAAAGTATGAATGATATGCCAAACAACTTTATCTTGCTATGTTGGAGGAGAGGCATGTCATATAAGAATGTGGGGGTGCACTCATTTCAAGTTGGAGAAGTCAAGTATGTTCAATTCATTCTTTAACTTGTAAAACCTTTTCTCATCAAGTGGCTTTGTGAATATATCGGCTAATTGATCTTCGGTGCCAATGCTTTCAATGCTAATATCACCCTTTTGTTGATGGTCTCTTATGAAATGATGCCTTATATCAATGTGCTTGGTTCTTGAATGTTGAACCGGATTTTGAGTCATCTTGATAGCACTTTCATTGTCACACAACAATGGCACATTCTTGAAGTTTATTCCAAAGTCATTCAAGGTGGCTTTCATCCAAAGCAATTGTGCACAACAACTACCGGCACTAATGTATTCGGCCTCGGCAGTAGATAGTGCAACACTATTTTGTTTCTTTGATGACCATGAAACAAGAGACCTTCCAAGCAATTGACAAGTACCACTTGTGCTCATTCTATCAATCTTGCATCCTCCATAGTCAGAGTCTGAATATCCAATCAACTCAAAATTAGACCCCTTTGGAAACCATAATCCAACATCATGAGTGCCCTTGAGATATCTCAATATTCTCTTGGTTGCTTTCAAGTAACTTTCTCTAGGTGAAGCTTGATATCTTGCACACTTGCACACACTAAACATCACATCCGGCCTAGAGGCGGTGACATAGAGCAAACTTCCAATCATAGACCGGTATTGCTTTTGATCTACCATGTTTCCACTATCATCAATACCCAATTGATCATTTGTGTCCATTGGTGTACTCATTGGCTTAGCATCTTGCAATCCAAACTTCTTGATCATGTCCTTGATGTACTTGCCTTGACTTACAAAAGTGCCATTCTTCATTTGCTTGATTTGAAGTCCAAGGAAGTAACTAAGCTCTCCAATCATAGACATCTCAAATTCATTAGTCATCATATTTCCAAATTCTTCACAAAAGTCTTGGTTAGTTGATCCAAAGATAATGTCATCCACATAGATTTGCAACACAAACAAGTCATTTCCAAGCTTCTTGGTGAAGAGAGTGGTGTCAACCTTTCCCATCTTGAACCCTTTAGAGAGAAGAAAGTCCCTCAACCTCTCATACCATGCTCTAGGTGCTTGCTTCAAACCATACAATGCCTTCTTTAGCTTGTAAACATGGTTGGGCTTCTTATCATCTTCAAAATCGGGAGGTTGCTCAACATAAACTTCTTCATTGATGTAGCCATTGAGAAATGCACTCTTGACATCCATTTGATAGAGCTTGATGTTGTGTGCACAAGCATATGCTAATAAGATTCTAATTGCTTCCAATCTTGCAACCAGTGCATATGTCTCTCCAAAGTCAAGACCCTCAACTTGAGTGTATCCTTGTGCTACTAATCTTGCTTTGTTCCTCACAACCGTGCCATCTTGATCTTGCTTGTTTCTAAAGACCCACTTAGTGCCAATCACATTGTAGTTCTTTGGCCTCTCAACAAGTTTCCAAACTTGATTTCTAGCAAAGTTGTTTAGTTCTTCATGCATGGCATTTACCCACTCGGAATCTTTCAATGCATCTTCTATCTTCTTTGGTTCTTCTAATGAGACAAATGAGTAATGCTCACAAAAGGATGCTAATCTTGATCTAGTTTGAACACCACTTTGAATTCCACCAATGATTTGATCCAATGGATGATCCCTAGCAATGCTAGTAGGTTGGAGTATTGGGAGTTAATTGCTTCCACTTGTTTGACCTTGAACTTGAGCTTCATCATGAGAACCACTAGAGCTTGCTTGATTTGTATCAATTTGCACACTTTGGTTGATCACATGAATATCATCATCATCAACTTGCATCGGCCTTATATCACTAATGTCCATGTTCTTCATTGCATTTGACAATTGATCTCCTCTCACATCATCAAGGTTTTGAGCTTCATTTTGAGACCCTTGGGTTTCATCAAACTCAACATCATGAACTTCTTCCAGGGTGCCATTTGTGAGATTCCAAACTCTATATGATTTGCTTGTGGTAGAATAACCAAGTAAGAACCCTTCATCACATTTCTTTTCAAACTTGCTCAACCTAGTGCCTTTCTTGAGAATATAGCATTTGCAACCAAACACTCTAAAGTATGCAATGTTGGGCTTTCTTCCATTCAATAGTTCATATGGTGTCTTTCCAAGCTTCCTATGGCAATAGAGACGGTTACTACAATAGCAAGCCATGTTGATAGCTTCACTCCAAAATGAATGACTAACATTGTATTCACTAAGCATTGATCTAGCCATATCAATCAAGGTTCTATTTTTCCTTTCAACTACACCATTTGATTGAGGAGTGTACGTTGGTGAGAATTGATGCCCAATACCAAGATCATCACACAAATCTTCAATTCTTGTGTTCTTAAACTCACTACCATTGTCACTTCTAATCTTCTTGATGGTGATTTCAAACTCATTTTGCACTCTCTTGACAAAAGACTTGAATAGATCATAAACATCACTCTTGTCGTAAAGAAAGAGCACCCAAGTGTATCTAGTGTAGTCATCCACAATCATAAAACCATACTTGTTGCCACCAATGCTAGTGTATGTTGTTGGCCCAAACAAGTCCATGTGCAATAGCTCAAATGTTTTTGATGTGCTCATTTCACTTTTACTAGGATGTGAATTTCCAACTTGTTTGCCGGCTTGACAAGCACTACATAGTTTATCCTTCTCAAAGGTGACATCCTTCAATCCTTTAACTAAGTCATGCCTCAAAAGTTTGTTCAATTGTTTCATTCCAACATGACCAAGCCTTCTATGCCATAACCAACCCATACTAGATTTACTAAGCAAGCATGATGTCAATTGTGTCTCACTATCATTGAAGTCAACCAAGTATAAGCTACCATGTCTAAATCCTTTGAATATCAAGTTTGATTCATCAACACTTATGACTTCAACATCATCACTACCGAATATGCACTTGAAGCCAAGATCACAAAGTTGTGCCACCGATAAAAGATTGAAATCTAAGCTCTCAACTAGCAACACATTAGATATGCTCATGTCATTTGAGATAGCAATTTTACCAAGCCCCTTGACCTTGCCTTTCTTGTTGTTGCCGAAAGTGATAGCATCAAAACCACCATTTTGACTTCTATCAATAGATTTGAACATACAAGAATCCCCGGTCATATGTTGAGTGCACCCACTATCAAGCACCCAATGCCTTCCTCCGGCTTTGTAATTGACCTACAAGACAAGATCAATTCTTTTTAGGTACCCAAACTTGTTTGGGTCCTCCAAGGTTAGAGACTAAGCTCTTTGGTACCCAAATGGCTTTCTTCTTTGAGCCCATCCATGGTGTACCAATAAACTTAGCATGAACACCATTTGTACCCTTGGTAAGCATATAGAAAGAATTAAACTTGATTGAGGATACATTTGCATTGGATTTCTTGTTCATGCAATGTTGCTCTATGTGACCAACTTGCTTGCAACTTTTGCAATAGCTACCATTGTTCTTCACAAAATGAGTCTTGTGAGGAGCAAAAGCGGCCTTGCCTTTCTTGGGGTTATAGCCCAATCCCTCTTTGTAGAGAGAAGCTCTTTGGCTACCCAAGCACATAAGCAAGCGGTCCTCACCACCATAAGCCTTAGCTAATGTGTGATTGAGCTCTTTTACCTCCTTCTTGAGATTTTCATTCTCAACTATAAGTGTGGAGTCACAAGTGAAACCATCACTACTAGATGAGGATGATGTAGATGAGCTACATGAAGGGTTAGTAGGAGCAACAATAATAGGCTTATGAAAAGTTTCATCAATTATATCACATGATATGCCTATATTACAAGTTTTAGCTTTCTCAACATTAGTTGGCATGTTTTCACATTTTTCAACTAGAGAGGAATGAGCTTCTTCAAGCTTAGTGTGAGACTTTTGAAGCTTCTTATGGTCTACCTTTAGACTCTCATAAGATGCCCTAAGCTCATCAAGTTCTTGCATAAGGTTTTTCTTTTCCTTAAGCAAGCCCTTGCACTCCTTTTTAGATTCTTTAAAATGTTGAGTGCAATCTTCTAGCATAGTGATTAGTTCACTTTAGTGAATTCTTCTTCATCACTATCACTATCACTAGCATTATCATGATCACTCTCATCGTCGGATGATACCTTAGCGACCTTAGCCATGAAGCACGATGGAGTGTCGAAGAGGGAGACCTTCTCTTGGATGGCAATGCTAGCAGATCTTGGATTTGCCCTTGAATGTGGTGGCTTTGAATGCCACACTCTTCTTCTTCTCATCATCCTTCTTCTCATTTTCCTTCTTCTTCTTCTTGACCAACTCATCCTTCTCATCATCTTCTCTATATGAATCATCGGTCATCACTTCTTGAAATATTTGTTGAGGAGTTGAATCCTTCAATGTAGTCCTCACTAGCACGGTGATCAATGTATCAAATCTCTTGGGTAGACTTCTCAAGAACTTCATAGATAATTGATTGTCCTTGACCTCCTCACCAAGTGCCTTGAGCTCATTGACAATGACTTGCAACCTATGAAACATCTCTGGTACACTCTCATCATCTTGCATCTTGAAGCTTGAAAATTTTTCTTGCAAGATATATGCTTTAGCGGTCTTTGTACCTTCGGTGCCCTCAAATGTTTCTTCTAGCTTGGCCCAAGCATCATGAGCAATCTCTATGTTCTTTACTTGCTCAAATGTCTTGTCATCTAGTGCCTCATGAAGAGCACTAATGGCAATATCATTGCATTGGAGCTTCTTCTCCTCTACCGGTGTAGGTGCTTCCGGATTAGCAACCTCAAATTTTGTTTCGGTGACCTTCCACACTTCTCTATTGATTGACTTTAGGTGTGCGGTCATCTTAACCTTCCAATATGCATAATTTGTGCCATCAAAGTGAGGTGCCTTCTTGGTGTTGTTGATGTGCAAGCTTAATTGAGCCATTTCTTTTTCACCGTAGGTTGTTAAGCCTCAAATAAACGGTGCCTCGGCTCCGATACCACTTGTAAGGTCCAAATAGGCTAGAGGAGGGGTGAATAGCCTAATTAAAACTTCTACAAGAATTACTTAACCACGAGTTAGTACGAAAGGTGGCGAAGCAAAAGCACTAGCTCTAACTAATTAAGCAAGCCACCTACACAAGTCTAGTACAAGGCTATTCACTAAACACAACAACAACTACAATCTAGAAACAAGAAGTAATACGAGAGAAGAGCTTTGATTGATTATACCGCCGTGTAGAGATGAGATGTACCAATCAATCAATCACACAAGAGAAATCCTCGGGAAGAGAATGACATAAGAATTTATCCTGAGGTTCACTTGCTTCCCGGCAAGCTACTCCCCGTTGTGGCGATACACCCACTTGTCGGTTCGCGAGCTAATCGACTATCAAGAGTCGAGCCCTCGGCGGGCGCTGCACAACCGCACACAAGATGGGGATCCTCCAATCCACGAGCTCCACTAGAGTATCCAATTCACGAACTCCCGCGGGGAAGGATCAAGAACCCCTTACAACACTTGGTGAAGGCTCCAACAATTTCCAATTGCGAACTCAATCACCTCCGCTGCTCCAAGCCGTCTACCGTGTCGGGAAACACGGAAGAGTAACAAGAAATCCGCAGCAACTCGAAGATCAAGTGCCTCTAGAATGCAACTCTCAAGCAATGCACTTGAATCTCACTCAATCTCACTCAAGATATGCAACTAATCAAAGAGATGAGTGGAGGGGTTGTTCTCTAGCTCAAAGTATGTCTCTATATCTCAAAATGTGCAAGAGTTGCCCTCAAACCCCGGCCAACGTCTATTTATAACGAAGGGGTACGCAGCTAGCCGTTACAGACGACGCAGCGAAAAACGCGCTGACCGGACGCTCCGGTCAGGGTGACCGGACGCGTCCGGTCACTACACGACAAACGTGAACAGTGTGCGTCAGAACTAGCCATTGCCCTGACCGGACGCGCTGTTGAACTGACCGGACGCGACAGTGCCCGCGTCTGGTCGCGTTCCAGTATGCTCCCGTTGAGACCGGATGCGTCCGATCGCACGTGACCAGACGCGCCGCGCGTCCGATCGTCACTCTGCTTCGCTCTGCCCCTCTGGACGCCTGACCGGACGCTTCGGCTACGTGAAGGACCGGACGCGCCGGTCGCGTGCTCTGATTCGCTCAGGAGAACTGACCGGACGCGCTGTTGAACTGACCGGATGCCACAGTGTCAGCGTCCGGTTAGAGTCCAGTAAGCTCCCTGGATGACCGGACGCGTCCGGTCGTCAGTGACCGGACGCGCTGCGCGTCCGATCATGGAACTAAAAACCGCGCAGACGCTGAACACTGACCGGACGCATCCGGTCATACCGTGACCGCGTCCGGTGCAGCGTCCGGTCACCACAGTGACCTCCGTTCGCCTCCGTTTCTTTTCTGACTTCCGGCGCAAGAGAAAATAGGCATTTCACTTCTCCAAAAAGCGCCGAATCCCGCCTCGCAAGCTCGGCGGGAGGGAGAGAGGAACCCAAACCCCTCTCTACCGCTTGAACTCCATCGCCTTCGCAAATGTGCTAACACCACCAAGTGTACACCACCATGTGCATGTGTGTTAGCATTTCATAATCAATTTCTAAGGCGTTATGTTAGCTCTTTACTAGATCCTAATGCATATGCTCAAGACATTGATCTAGTGGCACTTGATTTCCGAGCTAACCGTGATTGCCCCTCTTGATAGTCGGCTATGTATCCTAAATCCGGTCAATCACTTCTCTACTCATCTTAGACCGGCAAAAGGAAAACCCTATGGTTATACCTTTGCCTTGCGCTCTTAGTTCCTTCTCTTCCACTTGATCATCATGTACACCATATTATGTGCATCACCACCACTTGTGATCTTGTGGCCATCACTCCATGCCACATGCTCCTTCATCACGTGTGTTGCTTGTGCCTAACTCAAAACACTTAACACATGGCATTAGCAACTTGGTGTCATTAATTACCAAAACCAAACTTGGGCTTTCAACAACTCCGATAGTGATGATGATGAAAGCTCTAGTGATGATGAGAGGACCACTCGGAGAGCCATTGCAAACATTGCCCTCTCCAACAAGCTATCCATCTTCGACACTACATCAACATGCCTTATGGCCAAGCCTACAAAGGTAAAATATGATGATAGTGATGACGATTCTTGTACTAGAGATGATTGTAGGAGTGATGATGAGGAGGATGAGGACTACTCCAAGGATGATCTATTGGGCATAATAGATCAAATGAGCAAGGGCTACAAGAGGACAACCAAGAAATACAAAATCTTGGAACAAGAGCTCATTGCCAAGAGCAATGAAAATGATGCCTTGATGGAGGAGCTTGTTGCTCTCAAAAAGAGTAAGGAGTGCAAAGGAATTGAACAAGAGCTCAAAGCTCTTAGGAAATCCTTTGATGAGCTAGAGGCTTCTCGTGAGTGTCTAAAGGAAGACCATGAGGATCTTGAAATTGCTCACACTAGGCTTAAGAAAGCCTACTCCACTCTACTTGAGCTCATCAAGGAAAAGGACCTCAAGTTGGAGAAGCTCATGAAGGAAGCTAAGGAGGAGCAAGTGATTGTCACTTGTGATATTGGACTAACATGTGATATTATTGATGATTCTTTATTTGTTAGTCCTACTAATGCTTCATGTAGCTCATCATCATCCACCACAACCAACTCTACCTCTACTACTAGTGATTCATCACTTGTGGTTGAGAATGAGACTCTCAAGAGAGAGGTGGATGATCTCACCCGCGCACTAGGCAATGCCTATGGTGGGGATGCCCGCTTGCTAAAATGCTTGGGTAGCCAAAGGTTCTCTCTTAACAAAGAGGGTTTGGGCTATACTCCCAAGAAGGGCAAGACGGCCTTTGCTACTCTAAAGCCTCGCTTTGTGAAGGGCAATGGTCGTTATTGCAATAGATGCAAGCAAGTTGGGCATCTAGAGATTAATTGCAATAAAATGAACAAGAACAAGAAAAATGCTAATGTACCTTACATTCCTTTTGATTCTTGTTATATGCTTACCAAGGGTGAGAAAGGTGTGCATGCTAAGTTTGTTTGTACACCAATTGTGGGTCCAAAGAAGAAGGTCATTTGGGTACCAAAGAACTTAGTCACTAACCTCCAAGGACCCAAGCAAGTATGGGTACCTAAGAAACATTAATTTGTTTTGTAGGTAAATTACAAGGCCGGAGAAAGGCATTGGGTGCTTGATAGTGGGTGCTCTCAACATATGACCGGTGATTCAAGAATGTTCAACTCTCTCAAATCAAATGATAGTGACATTTATAGTATCACATTTGGTGACAATAGCAAGGGTGATGTGAAGGCTCTTGGAAGGATTGCAATCTCAAATGATCATAGCATTTCAAATGTGCTCTTAGTTGAAAAGTTGAACTTCAATCTTCTCTCGGTTGCTCAATTGTGTGATCTCGGTTTCAAGTGCATATTTGGTGTTGATGATGTGGAGATAGTTAGTGTTGATGGCTCTAACTTGATCTTCAAAGGCTTTAGATATGAGAATTTATACTTGGTTGATTTCAATGCTAGTGACACTCAACTTTCAACATGCTTGCTCACCAAATCAAGTATGGGTTGGTTATGGCATAGAAGACTTGGTCATGTTGGCATGAAGCAATTGAACAAATTAGTGAAGCATGACTTAGTTAGAGGCTTGAAGGATGTCACATTTGAGAAAGATAAGCTATGTAGTGAATGTCAAGCTGGAAAGCAAGTGGGCAACACTCATCCATTGAAAAGCATCATGAGTACTTCGAAGGCATTTGATTTGTTGCACATGGATCTATTTGGGCCAACTACATACACAAGCATTGGTGGCAACAAGTATGGCTTTGTGATTATGGATGATTTCACTAGATATACATGGGTATTCTTTCTTAGGGACAAAAGTGATGTATTTGACATATTCAAGAAGTTCATCAAGAGAGTATAAAATGAGTTTGAAATCACAATCAAGAAAGTGAGAAGTGACAATGGAAGTGAGTTTAGAAACACAAGAGTTGATGAGCTATGTGAAGAGCTTGGAATCAAACATCAATTCTCGGCCAAGTATACACCTCAATCTAATGGCTTAGTTGAAAGGAAGAATAGAACCTTAATTGATATGGCAAGATCAATGTTGAATGAGTATAATGTGAGTCATTCATTTTGGGCCGAAGCAATCAACACGGCTTGCTTCTATAGCAACCACCTCTATTGTCACAAGTTTCTAGAGAAGACACCATATGATATCTTAAATGGAAGAAAGCCTAACATTGCATACTTTTGGGTATTTGGTTGTAAATGCTACATCTTAAAGAAGGGTACTAGATTGAGCAAGTTTGAGAAGAAATGTGATGAAGGATTCTTACTTGGGTACTCCACTACTAGCAAAGCTTATAGAGTTTGGAATTTGGCTAGTGGTTTACTTGAGGAAGTTCATGATGTTGAGTTTGATGAAACAAATGGCTCTCAAGATGAGGAAGATAACTTGAATGATGTGAGAGGAACTCAATTGACCAATGCTATGAAAGAAATGGATATTGGTGATATTAGGCCAAAGCAAGTAATTGATGTGGATGACAACAAAGATCAAGTGCTCCAAAATCCAATCACTCAAGCTAGTGGTTCTCTAATGCAAAATCAAGCTAGTACATCATCTCAAGTGCAACAAGATCAACAAGTGGCTAGTTCATCATCTCCAACTCATGATCAACATCAACATCCAAGCAATCAAGTCCAAGTGCTTCAACCAACTAACATTGCAAGAGACCATCCATTGGATTCCATCATTGGTGACATACAAAGGGGAGTTCAAACTAGATCAAGATTGATATCATTTTGTTCTCACTCTTCTTTTGTGTCAATGGAAGAACCCAAGGACATTGATAAAGCATTGAGAGATCCGGATTGGGTAAATGCAATGCATGAAGAGCTCAACAACTTCAAGAGAAATGAAGTATGGGAATTAGTTGAGAGGCCTATGGATCACAATGTTATTGGAACAAGATGGGTCTTTCGCAACAAACAAGATCAAGATGGGATAGTAGTAAGGAACAAAGCAAGACTAGTGGCTCAAGGTTACACACAAATAGAGGGTCTTGACTTTGGTGAAACTTATGCCCCGGTTGCAAGATTGGAAGCAATTAGGATCTTACTTGCCTATGCTTGTGCTCACAATATCAAGCTATATCAAATGGATGTGAAGAGTGCATTTCTCAATGGGTACATCCAAGAGGAGGTGTATGTGGAGCAACCTCCCGGTTTTGAAGATGATAAGAAACCCAATCATATATACAAATTGAGAAAAGCTGTGTATGGATTGAAGCAAGCACCTAGAGCATGGTATGAAAGATTGAGGGACTTCTTGCTATCCAAAGGATTTGTCATGGGCAAAGTTGATACAACACTATTCACCAAGAAGATTGGGAAAGACTTGTTTGTGTTGCAAATATATGTTGATGATATCATTTTTGGTTCAACCAATCAAGATTATTGTGATGAGTTTGGAAAAATGATGGCAAAAGAATTTGAAATGTCAATGATTGGTGAACTTAGTTTCTTTCTTGGACTTCAAATCAAACAAATTAAAGAAGGTACATTTGTGAGCCAAACTAAGTACATCAAAGATATGCTCAAGAAGTTTGGCATGGAAGATGCAAAGAGTATTACAACTCCAATGGGCACTAGTGGAAGCTTGGATAGTGACAAGAGTGGCAACATGGTGGATCAAAAGCTATATAGATCAATGATTGGTAGTCTACTCTATGTGACGGCATCAAGACCCGATGTGATGTTTAGTGTATGCATGTGTGCAAGATTTCAAGCCTCACCAAGAGAAATTCATTTGAAGGCAATAAAGAGAATATTGAGGTACTTAAAGCATACACAAGATGTTGGATTGTGGTATCCCAAAGGTGCAAGCTTTGAGCTAGTTGGATATTCGGATTCCGACTATGCCGGTGACAAAGTGGAGAGAAAGAGCACTTCCGGGACTTGTCAATTGTTGGGAAGATCACTTGTCTCATGGTCATCCAAGAAGCAAAATAGTATTGCACTATCTACCGCCGAAGCCGAATACATCGCCGCGGGTAGTTGTTGTGCACAAATCTTGTGGATGAAGGCAACATTGAAGGATTTTGGAATCACTTTCAAGAATGTGCCATTGCTATGTGACAATGAAAGTGCCGTGAAGCTAACCAACAATCCGGTTCAACATCAAAGAACAAAGCATATTGATGTTCGCCATCACTTTATTAGAGATCATCAACAAAAGGGTGACATTGCTATTGAGAGTGTGGGCACCAAAGATCAATTAGCCGATCTATTCACCAAGCCACTTGATGAGAAGAGATTTCACAAGCTAAAGAATAAGTTGAACATACTTGACTTCTCCAACATGAGTTGATGCACCCTATGATATGATATGCCTCTCCTTCGAGCCCCAAGGTACAATTGGTTGACATATCATACATTCTATGCTAAGGACTTGTTTAGTGCATCTAGTCATAATTTACATGTTCTAGGCTCATTCATGAAAATCAAATAAATTTGAAGTTTATATGGTGCCACTATTGTTTCCATGTCTTGTATGATCTAGTGGTAGCATATAACTTGTTTAAGTAGCTTGTGATCCTAAGTGTTTAATCTAGAAAACTTGTCTAAATATTTGCTTCAACATGGTGCATGATAACCCTTCTAGTGAGGTGTGAAGAAGCTTGCCCTTGGATCAAACCGAAGCACTTTATTTATGCAAGCAATCTAGGTTGAATCACAAACTTGATCCTCACCCCATAATTCAACATGATAATCTATCTAAAGTTTGCTCCTTGTGGTCAATTGGTGCCAAAGGGGGAGAAATTATTGTTCACAAAGATAGAACTCAAAGGAGGAGAAGCACAAAGGGGGAGAAAAATGTTGTTCACAAAGATAATTTTGAGCACACAAGTAGGGGGAGCAAGCTCTTAAACATGAATGTTGCATTTCCATGTGCACTTCATTTGTATGATGCATAGTTATGCATTTCTTTTTTCTCCGATACTTTGCTTATGTGGCGACTTGCTAGTATAATTTGAATGGTGTATTGAGGTACTGGCATGAATAGGAAGTAGTTAGATTTTTCTTGTTTCATGTTTTTCAAAGTGGTACTAGAACCTTGCTTATAATGTTGATCTCATGAGGTTTCTAGTTATGTTTGTGCTTTTCAAGTGGTATCTAACTACACAAGGTGCTAAGATGGTGTTTATCGCTACTCCGATGGTATCACGCTTCAAAGGTCTATAATCTTAAACACTTAGCACCTATTGATAGTAAATTCTCCTATATTTTCCTATATAATATGTATGCTTCCAAAATCCAAACATATAGCATACATGTAGGGGGAGCCATTGCTATCAATTTGAATTCATGATCACATGTCCATAATTCTTACACATGGTAATATACTTGGACAATGTGACATGGGTTCAATCCAAATTTTATCATAATATCTTTGTGAAAGGTTTGTCACCAATTACCAACAAGGGGGAGATTGAAAGTCCTATGTTTGGTGTTGGTAATTAGTGACAATGCCTAAGTACTAATCCTATGCCTAAGTTGTATGTAGCATATGAGGATTAGTACATTCCAAGGTTGGTGGCAAGATGGACATGGTGATCATGATGGCCACACTTGGATTTGGACGCAACCCTACGTGATCAAGGCAAAGGTATATGCTTAAGGGTTGTGTTTTAGTAACCAAGACACCTAGTGGGTGTGGTTACATTATAGGTTAGATAGCCGTACTATAAAGAGGGGAATGGCGTGGCTATTGGACTCCTAAGTGCCTCTAGGTGTGTATTTCATGATCATATGCATTTGGATAGAACTAATATCACCTCGAAAAATGATTGTGAAAATGCTAACACACTCTCACATGACGAGATCACTTGGTGGTGTTAGCACGTTTGCGAAGGCGGTGGAGTTTGAGCGGTAGAGAGGGTTTGGGATCCTCTGATTTCCATTCAGGCGTTTTCGAGGAGTTGAAACAACTATTTTCCATTACGCCGGAAGTTCGGAAAAGAAACGGAGGCGAACGGAGGTCACAAAGGCGACCGGACGCGGTCCTTGCATGACCGGACGCGTCCGGTCAGTGTTCAGTGTCTGCGCGTATTTCAGTTTGATGATCGGACGCGCAGCGCGTCCGGTCACTGACGATCGGACGCGTCCGGTTGTTCAGGGAGCTTACTGGACTCTAACCAGACGCGTCTGGTCACTGTTTCATTGAGCGCTGCTCAGGCGACCAGCGCGTCCGGTCATTCACGGGACTAGCGCGTCCGGTCGTTCGCAGCGCGTCAGGTCTGCGCGATGAGCGCGTCCGGTCGTTGCTTCGCAGTTAGCCGTTGGGCGACCAGCGCGTCCGGTCAGTTGGACCAGTGCGTCTGGTCAGTGCTTCATGAGTTAGCCGTTGCGTGACTGGCGCGTCCGGTCAGTGTGACCAGCGCGTCCGGTCAGCACGATTTCGGCTATTTAAGTTTCTAACGGCTCTATTCAAAGGGGTACGTCTATAAATACTCGTTGGCCGGCTCAAGGCTCTATCTCTCGAACATTTGACATACTTGTGAGCACTTTGAGCTAAGCAACTCCCCTCCCACTCATCTCTCTTGCTTCTTTGCATATTCGAAGTGAGATTGAGTGATCCAAGTGCATTTGCATTGTGAGATTGCATCTAGTTAGCACTTGGTGGTTGATTTGCTGCGGGATTCTTATTTCTCTTGGTGGTTGCCACCACCTAGATGGCTTGGAGCAGCTTGGAGGCATTGGCAAGAGTTGGTGATTGTTCTTGGCCACCTCCGGTGATTGTGAGGGGTTTGTGCCTACCTCGGCAAAGCGCCAAAGGCAACGTTAGTGAATTGCTCGTGTCATTACAACCTTTTGCCATTTGGTAGGTTCTTGTGGCGCCTTTTGAGAGGCTCGGTGTGAGACTGATTAGCCACCGAACCACGTGGTGAAGAGGGACACAATGGGGACTAGCGTGCCAGCAAGCACATGAACCTCGGGATAAATCTTCATGTCATCACTTTCATATTGTGATTGATTGATCCCGGTGTTCGGTTATCTTGGTATTCATTGTTGATCATATTGGTTGGCTCAATTCTCCGCCCCTCGGTGAAACTCTCCTAACTCAACTCCGCATTACTTTCTTAGTTATCTTTGCTAGCTTTTTAGCTTTGCTTTAGTAGCTCCTTTGTGTAGCTTGCTAGTTGTAGTTGTAGTTACCTTCTCGGTTTGACTTGTGTGGTTGAGTGCATTTACTAGAATTGTGAATTGGTTAGGTGGCTTGCAAACACCCCGTAGGCTAAGCAAAACTCGCATCTCGCTATTTGTTTTATTGATAAACTTGTTTAGCTTGTCTTTGTAGAAAATTTTAATAGGCTATTCACCCCCCCCCTCTAGCCATCAAGACCTTTCAGCAGGGGAGGCAGCGGCACCCGAGGGCCCCATTTATAGAGGCGTGGGCGCACGTGCGGATCGCCAACAACACCGAGAAGCTCGGGCGCGGGTGGCGGCGGGATAGGGACGAAATCCTCCCGTTTTTGTCGAGAGGTTGGGGATGGCCCTGTAGCGGTGGGTCCTGAAAGACAGCGATAGCTGGAGTGGAGCCCGTCGGTCAGCGAGCCAAGGCGGGAGGGGAAGCTCACCTGCAGTTGAGCTGCGGCTTTGGCTGCGCAACTGGGTTGGCCCAAAAGAAGGGAGACGCGGGCCTGCGCGGAAGAGGAGGGAAGGGGAGGTAAGCTGGTCGGTCGGATGGGCCAGCAAGCCGAGCGGGCCAGAAGCTGAGAGAAGAGAGGGAGACCAAGGAGAATTCTTTTTTAAAAACTCTTTTGAACTCCATTTTCAAAAGACTTTTAGATCCTTTTCAAAATTCAGTCAAAAACACTCATCACATAAAAAGGTATGCGGCAGCATGAGTGCATAAACATGTGTCTACCCTTATATTTGATTTTAAATTCATAAGAATTATTATTTCCCTAAATTAAATGCTCACAAAAAATACATAAGTGAATCAATTTGACCTATTTTGAAGTGAAGCAAAATTTAGGGTGTTACAAATCTACCCCCTTAATAGAATCTCGTCCTTGAGATTGGATGGTGCTTACTCGAACAACTGCGAATATGTCTTTCTCAGATCCTCTTCTCTTTCCCAAGTGGCCTCTTCCTCTCTATACAGATTCCACTGTACCTTGTACATCTTTATCACTCGGCTCCTTGTGACTCTTTCTGCCATTTCTAAAATTCTTATGGGATCTCCTCATATGTCAGATCTTCTTTAACAACTAGTTCCTCTAACGGTATTTGTTCCTCTGGTACACGCATATGCTTCTTCAATTGGGACACATGAAACACATCGTGCACACCAGATAGACTTTCAGGCAATTCTAGTTGGTAAGCCACTTCTCCATATCTCTCGAGAATCTTGAAAGGACCAATATACATTGGAGCTAACTTCCCTTTCATATTGAACCTTTTCACACTTTTCATCAGTGACACCTTCAAATACACACAACCCCCTACTTCGAAAGTCAATTCCCTTCTTCGAGTGTTTGCATAACTCTTCTATCGAGACTGTGCCACCCTCAAGTTTTCTCTGATCATCCTTACTTGTTTCTCCATATTTCTAAGAACATCAGGTCCAAACACTAAGGTCTCTCCTGTTTGGTTCCAAAATGGTAGGGTTCTACACTTATGCCCATACAAAGCCTCAAAAGGTGCCATCTTGAGACTCTTTTGGTAACTATTGTTGTATGAGAACTCAGCATATGGCAAACTCTTATCCCAACTAGTACCATATTGCAATGCACAAGCTCTCAACATATCTTCTAGAATCTAGTTGGTCCTTTCAGTTTGCCCGTCAGTTTGGGGGTGATAGGCAGAACTAAAATTCAACTTGGTCCCCAGAGATTTATGTACCTTATGCCAAAACTGCGACATAAATTGAGTACCTCTATCAGACACGATCTTCTTTGGAACTCCATGCAGACTCACTATTCTTTCCATATACAACTCTGCTAGTCTTGCACCTTTATAGGTAGTCTTGACCGGTAGGAAGTGAGCAACTTTGGTAAGTCGATCCACGATTACCCACATTGAATCATAACCTCTTTGTGTGCGAGGTAATCCAATAATAAAATCCATGCCGACTTCCTCCCACTTCCATTCAAGTATCTTCATTGGTTGTAGTAACCCAGCGGGTCGTCGATGCTCAGCTTTCACCCTCTGACAAGTGTCACACAATGCCACATCTCTCTTTAATCCATACCACCAATATTTCTCTTTGAGATCCAAGTACATCTTAGTACTTCGAGGGTGTATGGAGTAAGTTGACTCATGTGCTTCTCGCAGAATTGCCTCACGAATGGTCTTCACTTCAGGTACGCATATCCTTTTTTCTGAACCATAGAGTTCCATTCTCGTCCATCCTAAAACCTGGTGCTTTGCCAAGCACTATATTCTCTGCTATTTCCTTAAGTTTCTCATCCTCTAGTTGACCTTTGCAAATCTCCAATTCCAAGGTAGGTGTCACTTCTAGTTCCATTGCATTGGTGACAATGCCTAAGTTCAACAGCTTAAATTTTGCACACAACTCTTTAGACACTGGTGTCGCCCGAACCTTGTTAGCATAATTCTTTCTGCTAAGAGCATCAACTATGACATTTGCTTTCCCAGGGTGATAGTGCACTTCTAAATCATAATCCTTAATCAGTTCCAACCATCGACGTTGCCACAAATTCAGGTCTATCTAGGTGAAGATGTACTTCAAGCTCTTGTGATCAGTGTAGATGTCACTCTTATGACCAATAAGATAGTGTCTCCAAATCTTCAAGGCATGAACCACTGCTGCTAACTCTAAGTCATGAGTAGGATAGTTCAACTCATGCTTTCTCAACTGCCATGACACATAGGCCACAACTCGTGCTTCTTGCATAAGAACACATCCGAGTCCTTGGTGAGACGCATCACAATAGATAGAGAAGTTCTTGCTCAAGTCTGGCAAAATCAATACTGGAGCTGTAGTTAATCTCTTCTTCAATTTCTCAAAGTTAGCCTGGCACTTCTCAGACCATATAAACTTAGCATCTTTCTCTAGCAGGGCAGTCATGGGCTTGGCAAGTTTAGAAAACCCTTCAATGAACCTTCTATAATATCCAGCCAATCCCAAAAAGCTACGGATCTCACTTATATTGGTTGGTGGTTTCCAATTTAGCACATCTTCTACCTTGCTAGGGTCCACTGCTATTCCACCATTGGAGACAATATGACCCAGAAAAGAAACTTCCTTCAACAAGAACTCACACTTACTCTGCTTAGCATACAACTTGTGTTACCTAAGCTTTTGCAGGACCAACCTTAGATGTTCAGCATGTTCCTCCTCATTCTTAGAGAATACCAGTTTATCATCAATGAATACCATCACAAACTTATCAAGATACTCCATGAACACTTTATTCATCATATAGTTGAAGTAGGCAGGTGCATTGGTCAAACCAAATGACATGACTGTATACTCATACAACCCATACCTTGTTGTGAATGTTGTCTTTGGTATGTCTGAACGTCGGATCTTCAACTGATGATAGCCAGAACAAAGATCAATCTTAGAGAACACACAGGCTCCTCTCAACTGATCAAACAGATCATCAATCCTAGGCAATGGGTATTTATTCTTGATGGTGACTGTTGACACTTCTAACACCACTTAAGCTAAGTTGTCATTCCTAGCATGGTGCCAGAAGTGTTGGTATAGAACTGCTCCTCTTAGAATAAAAATAGGATCCGTAAGCGTACAGATAAAATACCATTATAGCACTTCACCGGGAAATATTTCATGTATCGTTAATTTATGTTTAGCTCAAGGAAAAGAACTAAGGACTTAAACCTAAAGGGATGGATTTACAAAATATGACTACTTATGAGAAATCAATCACATGGTCACTTACTTTGGCAGGGGGATAAACCATGATAAATAAGTATAAATGAATTATAAAGCATAGGGATAAATCACGCAGAGATTAGAGATAGACTACTCATCATAAAGGTAGGTTGACGTTTGATTAGTTCAAAAGATTGAATTCTAGGTAGGTTCTAATCTACTAAGTCATTCATCTACTCTACACCATCATATATAGCATAAAAGACTCTTCATCTATGTATAAGGAATATTACTGAAGAAAGCCAGAACATAGCATAACTTCCTATGTAACGTTGTTTCTGCCTGTCCTATCAACGGGGGGTGGACTATATAAGAATCAATAGAATTGTCACTTCCACGAACTACCACACAACCCAGCCAATAGGGTGCATTTGCAGGTAAATAGCATCTAAGCACCATGCTTACATGTGATCTACCACTTAACCCCCTCACGAAGAGAGCTAAGCGCTTTGCAAACATATACATAAACTCAGTATCAATCATAACCATATCAAATGTACTATTAGAGCAAACTAGGAACATAATAAATAGAAACATAATGATATTAGAATAAAGTCATAGAGCAAAGATACAAAATAATACCAATATTTTGATGATGATGATCCAAATCCTGAGAACAAGTCGCCCGACTCTTCCTCTATCTAGTCTAAACCTATGTAGAACTTGAAGAATTAGAGTAGCTATTCTAATTCTCTAGTGGAGAGAAACTCTATAAACCCTAGCTCTGTTGATGGCTCCCTCTACTAATGAATTGCTAATGAATTAGGGTTTCTCCTGGGGTTAGGGGCCTTGCTTATATAGCCCTCTAGGAAGCACCACAACCCTTGGATCAAACCTACCTTGATCTATGATTTTTATTCATCCTCAAAGGCGGTGGAGGTAGGATCCGCAAGCTTGCACCTGATTGGTCAAACCACTAGGGCGGGCACCCAGGGCCTGGGGCGGCCACCCCACCTGTCAGCCCAAATGGCCCTCCCCTTCGAGGGGGTGCCTTCCCGAGTCTTCTAGATTATTCTTTTTCGTAGTAGGGTTGATTTCTCTCTATGTAAATCTGACATGTGGGTCTCCTTTGATCTTTTCCTGATAACCCCCTGCAGAAATAGACATTCACCAAAACTCATGAAAATTATTAGTTTAAAACCCCTAAGTCTATGGTGAAGCTCATTTTAACCCTTCTTTTGATTCTTGTTGTCTTATAAAATTGATGGTTAATTACCATCAATAATGACCTCATTAAGAGACTGATAGTCCACACACATCCATTGAGTACCATCCTTCTTGTCAACAAAGATCACAGGTGCACCCCAGGGAGATGCACTAGGGCATATGAAACCTTTGTCCTGCAACTCTTTTAACTGCTTCTTAAGTTCCTCTAATTCATTAACCCCCATTCTATATGGATGCTTAGCTATAGGTGTAGTTCTAGGTAATAATTCAATAATAAACTCAATATCATGGTCAGGTGGCATACCTGGCAAGTCATCGGGGAAAACATCTGGGAATTCATCCACAACATGTTCCTACTGGTTAGCGTCATTATTCAGTTGATTTACTGTAGCTGTCGAGGGTGCTTGCACTGCCACGTCAACACTAATTTTGTCTCCCTTGGGTGTTGTCAACACTACTACCTTCTCCTGACATTGAATCACTACTCGATGTTGCATCATCCAATCTCGGATGTTCTCAACACAATAGGAACAGCTATGAAGTCTACCCCCCTTAAAGATATGCTAGCAGAGGGGCAACAATAAGAGGCTGACATAGTCCCTCGCGGTGAATTCACTATCATGGGATTCTTCATGGCGACTAAGGGCATGCTATGATTTCTAACAAATGCTTGAGAAATAAAGGAATGCGAGGCTCCAGAATCAAAAAGAATGGTAGCAGAGATAGAGTTGACACTAAACGTACCCAGCATGACTTCCGGCGCCTCCTGTGCAGTTTCAGCATTCACATGGTTCACCTTCGCACCATTGGGTGCCATCCTCTGATTTCCATTCTGCTTGGGAGGATTTTGCTGGTAGGGCTTCTCTGGACAATTGTATGACATGTGACCTTCCCTGCCACAGCAAAAACACTTATTGGCATTGTTAGGTGCACCATTCTTCATAGGAGCATTGTTGGTTGGATACTGGTGTGGTGCCTGGTAGCCATTCTGCTGCTGAGGACGTTGGCCACCATTCTGCTGCTGAGGATACTGAAGGCGCTGACCTCCATCAGCTGAGGGTACTGAGGGCGTTGACCTCCATTCTGTTGAGGGTACTGAGGGTGCTGACCTCCATTCTGCTGAGGATACTAGGGGCGATGTTGATTCTGACCCTGGTTTCACTGGTTAGGCGGTCCCTGGTTCCTCTGCTGGTAACCTGACTGTGGGTTGAGACGAGGACGAGTGTTGCTTCTAGATGCCTGTCCTTGGAACCTTCTCTTCTTAGCATCCACCTCTCTGCGCTTATTCTCGATCACAATGGCGCGATTCACAAGTGTCTTATAGTTGGGGTAGGTGGTGGTCATAAGCTGCAACCGGAGATCATCATACAAACCCTTGAGGAAACGACGTTGCTTATGTGAGTCCCTAGCCACCTCATCAGGAGCATAGCGTGATAGCTGAGTGAACCTGTCACGATATTCACTCACAGTCATTGACCTCTGCTTTAGGGCCCTAAATTCCTCTCGCTTGAGCTCCATCAATCCCTTAGGGATGTGGTATGATCTGAAATTTTCTGAGTGATAGGAGCGTCATTTGTAGGGTGTCCAAACTTGAATGAATCCCACCAATCTTGGGCTGCTCCCTGAAGCTGCCCCGATGCATACAACACCCTCTTCAGGTCGTTGCACTGTGCTATGTCCAGGTGCTTTTCCACTGTGCGTAGCCAATAATCAGCATCCAGCTGGTCAGTAGCATGTGTGAACACTGGGGAACGCCCCTTCCTGAATTCACCATGCTTGTCCCTAACATGGATAGGTGGTGGTCCTCCAACAGGCTCATTGTCCACTACCGGCAGGTTGGACGGATTAATGGCGGCATTCCTGCCACGACCTCTGCCCCTACCTCTGCCTCCAGCTCCTCTGGCTGCCATCTGTTTCCCAAAATAAATGCTCAATTTAGAGTTGTCCAATTATAAATCGCTTATAAATGATAAAGAAAATGCAATTCTGAAAAATTCTGGGCGAGTTCTAGTGACAGCAGATCAGTAAAACAAACATAACTCGAGCTCCAGTTGTCATTTTAAGACATGCTATACATGGTTGGAAAGTCTAAGAAGTTCTCTGCAACTTTTGTATTTAATACTTTTCAGATTCCATCATTAAGTCAGTCGAAAACAGGACACAACTCAGACTGTTCCAGACCCCCAGACTGCACAACAACATCAAATGATAACTGTCATATTTCCTAGACCAGAGTGGATAATAATATGATCTCATATGCGTTGGAACTTGGAAAGGTACGGAAGTCTAGTTATTACCATAAAATTTTCATGATTTTAGGACGTACCAAAACTGAGATACAAAATAAAGAACACAAGCTGCTCCAGAAAACAGCAACAGTAGAGATAGATAAAGCGAACCCCAATTTTATTAAGCAATATCTATAAACCTTAAGAACTTAACTAAGAGAATCACAGACATGCCCATGGGTTCTCAGCATTCGTCACAAAGATTTCAAATCAACCTTGAGCATAAAAACAAATCAACCGATACACCAAGTTCATAAAGCAACACACGACTTGACTCGACTAGCGCAACTAGCGTTCTTTATTACATAATGGCATCATAAATCTAGGGATTGACGTCATGAACGTCATAGTCCTCGTCCAGCTTCTTGTACAGCAGGGGCTTCCCAAGCTGAGCCCTCAGGTCATCAATCTCCTTCTGGAAACGCCTCCAAGTCTTGTACAAATCACGCAGCTCCCTCTTGAGATCACCATTCAAGCGTGAGCATGCCGGACCGTAGCATCCAAGGTAGGATAGCTGTCCTCTGGGTTTGTAATCACCCAACTCCCCTCCGGTGGATCATGGTGAGGCAGGTACCTGAAGCGATCCGCACCCATGGCCTCATAGCGTAAGCCATGGTAGTACAGATACGTCTCCTGAGCGGCGTCCTCCATACTATCAAACGCGTCAGCTTGCTTCGACGTGTGACCGTGGATGGTGTCCACCACCCTGCCGTTCTTGCTGTCCTTCCAGGTAGTGATGGTCAACTCTGTCTTCCAATAGGTCACCTCGGTAGGATGCGTGTACTCGGCGCAGTAGTACTGGATGCTGGCATGCATGTTGGGGTAGTAGTCCAGAAGCATGTTGCAAAGGAGATTGTGATGATAGGCTGTAGCAGGAGCGTGCTTGTAGATGTACGTGTGGGTCCAACCCGGCTCCTCCTCAGCAGGCACCATTTCTTGCACCCCTTCCACTGAAGGTGCTATAGGTGATGGAGCAGGAACTGGTAGTGAAGCTGGTGCTGGTGCAGGAGCAGGCAAAGCTGAAAGTGGAGAAACAAGTGGGGCTGGTGTAGGCTCTGTAATCCAATCATCATCATCCTCATGCCTTGTAATGTCCTCCACTATCATAGGGTCCTCCTCCATAAGCATGAGCTCCTCCTCCTCGAGCATGGGCGCCTCCTCCTCGTCATCCGAGATGACGACAACCTCCGGGGGTGGCGCCATAGGTGGAAACAGAACACGTGGTGGAAGGCGGCCTCCATACCACTTGCGGGCTGTCTGCTTGCTTAGGGCCATCTACAGAGTTAGTTTTAAGATAGGATTAGAATCAATAAATTTTATAATAGAATAAAGCCAAAGAAGTAGAAAAATTTTATCAATTAACAAGACTGAAGTAGTAAGCAAGAACAGGTAAACCAAAAGATGCAAAAACGACCATGACTAACTAGACGTGCGTCCTATAGTCGACACAGCTTTGATACCAATTTGTCACGCCCAAATTTTGAATAGCAAAATTGAAGGTAAACCATATGTGCGAAACATATAGAACAAATTGTAGAGAAAGAATATCAAGCTTAGTACCTTATTACAATAACGAACTTTAATTCATTACATAAATGAACATACTCAAAGTCTAGACAAGGGAAAGATAAATCCAACGTAAACTCCAAGGCGTCTCTAAAATCACAGGATCTGGTTGACTGGTGGACCTCAGACCTAGCTCTCCTCATAGTAATCCTCATATCCATTGCCATCTGTATCCATCCGGGATTTTTGTCCAGATAATAAAAGTAAAAAAGCGTAAGTACATGTCGTACTTAACAAGATAATATGGGGTTCATGAAGCTCAAAGGTCGACACTGGTTGTACTACAGTTTACTTTTTGTAAGTCGACATTTTAGCATTAGTTAGGTTTGGTTATGCTCAAGCCCCATTTAAACCACAAGTTCATATTCATGAATAATTAACCATTATGAGTACCTCATCATTATAAACACCCTCAACAAGTGACCAACTATTTCATTAGTTTTCCGGGCCGCCCGTATCCGTGGACACGGCTGTTATAACAATTTATTTAAACTCTGCGCAGAGGTGTACACTTTCACTGTGAGTCGTGATTTACCCTTTCGCCCAATGTGATCGGCCTCTTGACCCACTACCAAGGAAGGTCGGCAGGGTTCACTATGAAGCCTTTCAAAAGTTCATCTAACATGTTAGGGCCGCTAGGTTTCGGTGGCAAGCAGGTGTAGGTCCCCCCTTCCCAAATGGCATAATGACACGCAGCCTATACACATAGGGACAGGAGCCAAACTATACCCGAGTCGTCAGACCCCTTTTGTGCCCTTTCGGGTAACCTCTAACATGCTAGAAAAGGTCTTCATACTTGACTAAAGCCAGAATCATATGGCCCTCACAGTTGTACTGTATGTCCCAGCTTTTGCCAATGAATAAGTCTTTATGTAGGGCCAGAGCACCATGATAAACAGGAGCTCTCTCGCCCTAAGTTCAGTTGCTAGAGGCAAATTTTAGCAGTTGTTGCATATAATCATTAATCAACATCCAAGACAAGTATATAATTAGTTGGAGCGCTAGCATTTACCCGTATGCATAATTAACCCATCGGTGACAAGATCACAGGATAATAAAGGCTAGGATGTCCTTCTTGTTATCAAATTGACACATGCACATGACTTTTAATTAAAAGGTGAATAGGACCATAAGGAATTTCCCATATTATACTTGCCTTGCTCGTACTGCTCCTGCTGCTCCGGGTTATCACAGTAGTACTCTTGGTCACCAGCATAGTACTCACCGTCTATACTCGAACAATAAGCAACAACATGCATTCCATGTTCAATCATGCAAAGCAAACAAGGACTATAAATTAGAACAGTACACCAACAGAGGTAAATCGATATAAAAGGTTTATAAAGGGAATCTACAACTCACTACAATCACACAGACATGAAGATCACATAGATCAGAGCTAGAGCAAGCAAGTTACGAATTAATTAAGATTTCCTATAGCATTTTTAATAGATTTAATCTACTCATGAAATTTAACGGTGAGTAACATGACTAACAATATGATAAACATGTAGATTATGTCGCTACGATCCTAACGCAACTTGAACGGATCAATTTGGATTTAAAACGAGAAAGTTATGTTGAAAAATATACACTGAATGACACAACGGTAAATATCACGAACTAATTACAAATTAAAATAAATCGTGAAAGTCGGATTTTTGTAACCGGCCGAGGACGGCAGGTTCTATTACTAAGAACCCGAGGGGCTCTTTGCGAAAATCGCCACCGAAGGGGTACGGGGCGCTCTGGGCCGTCGGATCCAAGATGGACGACCCAGATTAGAACATGGAGGAGGAGAGGCGGTGTCCGGCTGGAGAAGATGACCAGCATGGCGGTCCTCCATTGCCGATGGCGACTGAGCTCATCGGCGCAAGCGAAATAGGCCCTAGAGGCCACGGTTTGACCAACCGAAAGCATGGTGATGATGCGGGGGCGATGGCGACCTCGCCCGTGCCATTTTCGCAGCCCGGAAGAAACCCATGCAGTGCTTGCCATTGCCGGCGCGAGGAGAGCTTGCCAGCGCGCGTGAAAACGGGCCCAACAGCCTTGGTTTGATGCGGTAATTGCATGGGAAGAAAGAGGATGACGAGGGGTCTCACCATAGATGAAAACAGAGGCGGCGGGACGGCGGAACGGCGCGAGCTAAGGTTGCGGGCGGTGCTAAGCTCGACTGGAGGCGGGGCTTCGCGATAGGGTAGCAGGGGAGGCAGCGGCACCCGAGAGCCCCATTTATAGAGGCGCGGGCGCATGTGCGGATTGCCAATAGCACCGAGAAGCTCGGGCGCGGCCGGCGGCGGGATAGGGACGAAATCCTCCCATTTTCGTCGGGAGGTTGGGGACGGCCCTGTAGCGATGGGTCCCGCAAGTCAGCGACAGCTGGAGTGGAGCCCGTCGGTCAGCGAGCCAAGGCGGGAGGGGAAGGTCGCCTGCGGTTGAGCTGCGGCTTTGGCTGCGCGGCTGGGCCGGCCCAAAAGAAGGGAGACGCGGGCCTGCGCGGAAGAGGCGGGAAGGGGACGCAGGGCGGTCGGTCGGATGGGCCAGCAAGCCGAGCAGGCCAGAAGCCGAGAGAAGAGAGGGAGACCAAGGAGAATTCTTTTTTTTAACTCTTTTGAACTCCATTTTCAAAAGATTTTTAATTCCTTTTCAAAATTCAGTCAAAAACACTCATCACATAAAAAGGTATGCAGCAGCATGAGTGCATGAACATGTGTCTACCCTTATATTTGATTTTAAATTCATAAGAATTATTATTTCCCTAAATTAAATGCTCACAAAAAAAATACATAAGTAAATCAATTTGACCTATTTTGAAGTGAAGCAAAATTTAGGGTGTTACAACTATTGAGTATTTGATCTAAGTTCTAGAGCAAAAATGATAAATCTATGATCCAGTAACCTATTTTCTTGAGGCCAATTGTGTTAGCTATACATTAAATCAGCAGAAAATGATCATAGAATAGGCACTGCTTAAACAAAAATCTGAACTCCCGAGTTGGGGATCAAAATTACCAAACTTTAGGACCTTTTATCTCCTGGACCATTGAGAGTTAGACCTGAAACCTTAAACCAAAATGGTAGAGCTATATACCAAGAAACTTTAGCACTCTGCATGCAGCTAGGACTACACAAATTTAGAAATTGTCTTTCAAACAGTTTTCAACACAAAGGGGTTGTAACCAGACAATAAGCATTTTGACACATTGCCCATAAGCCATATATGTAGTAGTATGTCTTTGGACAACATAGCAGACAGCAGCAGCATCTATCAAAAATTTATCTAACTGATAGCAAAAAGACAAAAACTCTAGCCACTCAGCTCGCACTCAGAAGGATTTCAGTTCAGCTCACTTACCCGTAGGTGCGCTCGCTGACTTGCATATGCTTGTTGATCAAAGAACCCTAGCTTGTCTTCTTCCTAGGCAGTTGCGTGCACCCGTGATCTCAGTCTTATGCATCTCCAAGAACAGAATTCAGACTAAAATTTAGTCAGACAAGAACATTCAGAAACAAGGCAGGGCACATGGAAATAGCAAGCAGGCTCATAGGAATAAAGTAACATAGAGACTTAGAAAGACACTAACCTGTCAGGTAGTCCATAGTCCCGAATAGGCCAATCTCCCAAACTCACTGCAAAAGCCAAGATAAAAGAAACACAATGCCCTCAGCCCCTCACTCACGAACAGACTGTGGCACTGATAATACTAATGCCAAGAGCAGAAGAAGATTATTCCTGCAATTTATGTAGCAGATAAATGAAAAAGGTCTTGTGTGACAAACTGAGGATCTCAGAGAAAGAGACACACTTGTATAAAAACTCACCCATCTCTCTTGATTGCGATGTCATGGCCAACAGCCAGCAACCTATTGGTCCATACTAAATCAATTACGGGCCATGGAGTAAATGCCACATGCTAGCGAAATGCCATATTATATCCAAAACTGTTATATTAACTTACTTGTACAGTAAAGACGAATCTTTCTTTGTAGAGAAGGGATCATGTACTGATCTACATGATTACTAATCTGATATAAAGGCAAAATAAACAGACTCAAGCCTTGATGACAATTCAACTGCTTTTGAGAATATCCCCAAATTATTAATAAGTCTTAATGATGCAGCATATACTGAAATGAACTAGTGAAATCCTTGAAATTACCAAGCCATACAGTATTTTGGCAGTGAGCTACTCCAAGAAGGTATTACAGTAATACACTACTGATGGAGAATTATCCAATTTTGTAACAATCCATCACAAATTACTCCTAATTCACTAGAGGCCAAGCATGACTCCATCAATATAGTATCATTCACATATAACAAAAATATAAAAGTCACATGCAGCCGTACATAATTTAAGACACCACCTACATAATCTGTTCACAGCCCAATTCTACTCCAAATCATACGAGTCAGTCTCAAGCATGTAGAGCCAAGCCAGTACCAGAAAAGGGAGGGGGTACCTAATATACGTAGCATGCAGAGCCAAGCCAGCGGCACCCTAGAACCTGCACAGCAAGCGATCTCCTCAGACATCTCTGCGAATACATGCACAAACAGTGATGGAGCAGCGAGAAAAGCATCTTCTCGCTGTCCGTAAGCCGCAGCGGCCTCGCGTCGCCACCGGAGCTTCCCCTGGAACGCGGCAGCACAGCGACTCCTCATCCGCCCACGCTCGTGTCACCAGCGTTGCCCCCGTGTCCGGCAGTTCCTATACCTTCTCTGCCGCACGCCCCATGGCCGCCACCACGTCGTCCTCCATGGCTCCGGCCCTCTCCCTTCGCCTCCCTCCTCCCCTATCTCTCTCTCCTCCTCTGCTCACCTTGCCCCCTCTCTAGGTGCGGCCGTCAGGGAGGATCTAGAGGAGGGAGGCGGCATCGCCCAGATCTAGAGCAGGGAGGCGGCGCCTGCCAGATCTGAGTGGAGGGAGGAGAAGGATGAGGGAGATGACGGCGGTGTACGATCGAGAAGCGGTGGCTGCCGAGGAGGACATGATGAGAGGGAGATGATGGCGGTGTGGGAAGGGCGGTGGTCGTCGAGGAGGATGCTGATGCGGACTAGGGTGCGTGGAGGATAGGGAAGAGAGAGAGAGAGAGGAGGGGACGGGGGAACGTACGGTGAGGAGGGATGGGAGAGGGGAACAGAACTGGACTTGAGTCTGAACTTTAACTTTTGAGTTTGTTGGGTTTGATATATTTTTTTGGGTCCGAGGTCTTATTCAAGTGACACGTCCAGGCAACACGCGTTGCTTTTATTAGCCGTGACGTGTTCAGTTGAGAAGAGTCACTAAATGTCTTTGTATCAGTGACGCGTCCAGACAAAATGCATCACTTTCCTTACCAGTGACGTGTTTTGTTGAGAAGAGTCACTAATACAGCCACATATTAGTGACGCGCCTTGTTAATACGCGTCACTTCTATTATCAGTGACGCATTTTCTTGGGACAAGTCACTGATACCTTGTCATTAGTGCGCGTCTTGTTTCTGGGGCATGGGCAACAACTTAGCAGCGACACGTGTTGTTTACCTGCGTCACTAATGTACTTATTAGTGACGCGTTTCAGTTCTGAGTCACTAGTTGAGGTGTCTCCTCTGTGTTGTTTTGGCATAGTGCTTCTCGAGAAAACTTTTAAAGTTTTAACTAGAATATAGAAAATAGTATAACATTATATCTTCAAATAAGTTTACTATGAAAGTATATTTCATGCTCAATCTGATAATACTTATTATACATCATAAATATTTGTATATTTTTAAATATTTGGTCAAACTTCAAAAAGTTTGACTTCTCGAGAAGCGAGATATGTGTTTATTTTGGGACGGAGAGAGTATGCTAGATTCTCGATTGAGACCGAGCCATAGCTTGGATTGGAAGAATCGTATCTTTTAGTTAAATGTCTTGCACAATGGACCACGCTTGTCGTATCTTTGAGTCATGTACTATTGGACCTAGATATAAATCGTAGGTTTACCTTACACATTACTGTCTTGTTTGGAGACACTCATATCCACTTCAATTTTTGCGTGTTAGAGTGGATTACAATGGAATTTAATTTACTTTTTATTCTAATCTACTCCAACAACATGAATTAAGGTGGATATGAGTGTATCCAAACAAATCTTAAGGGGTGTGTGCTGTGTGAGTTGGTGCATGAGTTTAAATGCTATAACTTATACTCATAGGTTGAGGCAATCAAATAAAAATCGGAGCCTCGATTACTTCAAGAAAAACAAGATCACACTCTTATGTGCCCCAACTAAAAGACTTCTCTCAGATGACTGATGATTACAGGCTAGTATGAAAATGATACTAGGAGTATTAGCCTACATTAGAAAAAATGATCACCTCGAGTTTTTCACGTCTACCTGTGTTGTTTCACTTGAGACCCCTATAGTTTTGTTGGCCTGAATTGGCCTACTTATGGAGACAGAAAGTTGGTAGAATTCGACTAGATCCAATATTCAGTATGTATCCAAAAATATAAATTAGGATGGAGTGATCGCCCATGCATGCTCATCTCAAATAATAACCACTCATTGTTAGTCGAAATAGTCGTCTAGCCTATTTACACATTGTTTAAACACTACACAATGGTACGTTGTTCCTATTTAATCGACCGTTTATCCTATTTAAATAGTTGTTTTCCTATTTAGCCTGAATAATGGCCAAATGACACGTGACTGACTATTTACCGTTTAGCATTTTAAATAACACTAACCACTTTAATATAGTTTAATATTGTGCCTTGCAACCTCACTGAAACTTTGTGTGCAGAGTCATGGGCATGGCCTATGCATGCCCCCTTTTGTCACCATGTCTCTCATAGAACATTTGAATTGTACGTGATATATATATATATATATATATTCTTAAAAAAAATGAGATGTAGATGTGAAAGCTTAGGTTCACACGCGTCGTCCATATTAACAGAAACATGCACACCTACGAATACCTCGAAAATTCAGGCTAACAGATATTGCAATTTGAAAAGGCACCATAGGTGTCTCGCTACTGATAAAGAAACATTGGTTACCATTGAAAGATTAAGCAACTAAGCCCGGGTTGGCAGGTTTTGCAAAACCGATACTCATATGCATCTGTCTAGGTCGCAAAACATCAAATTTTTCTGCCTAATATCAAACGAAAGACATAGTTGACCAAAGGCAAAGAATTGTGCACATCAAATTGGTACATAGATAAGCACTATCTTTGATAGAATGTCTAGATTTTAGAACATTTATCTAGTCATCCTTAAGCCGCAAACAATTTTATATACCTGAATGCTTGGTTAGTAGACAATTGAAAAAAGCAAATAAAAAATGAAACTGTAAGTACACTCTACTTTAATTATACTCAAGAACTTATTAAATCTTCAGGTCCAAAGTAGCAAAGCAATTACTTGCATTCTCTAGGGCTCACAATGATACAGAATAGTAACCATTAAACAAGTACTAGCATGTGCATACTTCAAGGTTTGAACATTTACAATTGAAAGCAAACTACATTATTATCAAAGTCTCATAAATCACTACCTTTATAGAAATATAAGAACTTAGATACAAATACTATTGCTCTTCTTCATTTTCTTATACTGCACACCTGCAACCACCGGATTTACCGTCACAAATTCCATCTTGCAATGTTGGCACGAAAATTGGTGGAACAGTAGCCATGCTATTGCGGTATCCAAATGCACAGCTCATGTCAAATGCACTGCCCAATTCCTTCCCAGTATTTTCCACCATGCCTGTGTTCATGTCATAACGTAATACTTTATCTGACGTCTTCCATTTTTGCCTCACCCCAATATAAACCCACCTCCCACTCTCTAGACCGAGTGGACGCACAAACCACCTGTCATAAAACTTATTTTGCCACCCATTACGTAGCTTCATTGAATGGCAAAATTGGAATTCATCGCAACACATCTCCATAATGCTCTTCCATCCTTTTGTATGCTTGAGCTCCCAATGGTAATCACCTATACTCACAAGCTGGTACATGGCCAAACCATCCTTGCTAATGGTTGTACACATGAGCATACCATTGCTAGAGACATCAATGCTATGGCCCTCATCAACATGGAACCCTGGTAGCTTCCAAGGCATCTTGATGCTCCCAACTGCACTTCTTCCAACATCAAACCAAAGTAGATCCTCTTGATAGTCCCAATATAGAACACCACTTGAATATACCACCTTTTGGCATTCTACCTTTTCCATGTTTGCAGTAATCATATTATTTGACATGACCCACCGACCCGTATCTGAGGAAAAAGAGATAAAATGGAACTCAACTAAAGTATTGTTTATGGTAGCAGTTGGCAATGCCTGGACAATCAAGAACTTGTATGTTTTTTCTTGAGGATCATCTAATGGATCAAACACCAGACCTATGGCACTAGTCATGTCTAGATGATCAGCCGCACCAGGGATTGGTTGGGATTGTTGTGTTGCTGGATTTGCTACATGCATGGTAGGTGGCGGAGTGAGAGGGCCACTATAGTATGGTGTGTAGTAGATGCAGAGAAGGCCATTTGTTGAGGCAAGGAGATCAAAACGCCCATCACCTATGCGGCAACCAAGGAAATCGAGCCCTGATGAGGGAACACCAACTATAGAAGGTGTCAATGAGAGAACATCAAGTGAGTGTATATATGATTCCTTATCAGGCAAACCAATGTGGATTAGTGCTGGGCATGATGGGCAAAGTGTCGCTTGTTTTGCAGCAAACTCAGTATTATTTGTGAGACGTTTGTAGTAATCCTTGGATATGGTCTTCAAGCATGTGACCAACTTGAAAGGAAGACGTGAAAAGATGTTGCTACATATGACATCTTCTGGTATGTCCTGATTGATCATCGGAACTGATGTTCTGGGAGACATACTGAGGAGAACAAAATTAGTTTTCCTTCTTTTCAAATGCAAAGGGAAATAGTCCTACAAAAATCATTCTGAAGGAGAGAAGTTTACAGTACTTAGATGCAAATAGAAAAGGTAGACAAAATATATTAAGTAAATAAACAACAAATAATCAAAGGAAATATCCCCCAACCACCTCTATGTAGTCATATTAGGGAAATGTAAGTTTTGACTCGGAGTTCCATAGTTTATAACCTTCTAGATTCCTCACCATGATAGCAAAATCAGCCCAGTGTTTCTTTTGTGGTTTGTCTTGCTTTAACTACTCCACTAATCAAATCCAATCTTTTATTGAATAATATTATGCTAGATCTTATGGTAGATCAATTTGCAAGAGATTGGTGAACTTCATCTAGACCATCTAGACCTGTCAAGTATTGATGCAGTATTAAACAAATTATGGTGTTGTTTCTTGTTGATTTGAACATACACAAACACAATAGATTGGATTGCATGGATAGTTCTTGGAGGCCATGACGTCTATTGTGAGCTCTTTGTTCTATTATGTCAACTAATGAAAAATGCATTTAGGTCTGATCTTGGCACTCTTTGTTTAGAGATTACGTTGACCATTCATGTCAAATTTTAAATCATATGCATTTGGGAATCAATGGATGAGTTTTGAGTGTCTTGGATTGTTGAGTTGATTGGTGTCGAAAAGCCGCATCCTAAATTTCTCTAGGAAACAAACACTCATGTAGAAATGATTTTTGCCAACAACATTTTCACTGTCAGTTTTATTGAAACTATTGGTGATAATATGTTACCATCAGTTCATAATAAAACCAGCGGTAAAAATAAATTGATTTTCATTGCCAAGAAGAGCCAACGGTCAATGTCCTGCCTAGAGCAAATTATGTGTTTGTTTCTCTCCCAGCACGTGTGTTTTCTCAAAGTGGTTGACAGGCGGGGCATGCACGTCTACACACGTTGCCCCACAAATGGCCAGCGAGCAGCACGGTCCCACCACCTCCTCTCTATCCTCCTATCCTCCGTATGTTCTCCATCCCTCTCTCCTCTTTGGCAATCCTCCATGTGTGTTCTCTATCCCTCTCATCTTTGCCTCTGACATAGAAACACATCTCTCTCTCTCTCTCCTCGTGACTCTCAACAGCGGCGGCCAATCCACGCAGCAGACCCAGCAATGGTGGCTGATCTACGTGGTAGACCCCGGTACCAGCAGCCCTGCACACCTCCCTAGAGTGGCCCAACCATGACACGGTGGTGCTCCATCGTGGCACCCCCCAACATGGCAGCATCATATGGGGGTGGTTGTGGTGTGGCATTGGGTGGTGGTGGAGTGGGCGTGGCCGGCAATGCGCCAAGGAGCATAGCAGGAGTAGCAGGTGGCAAGTCAGCAAGTGGCCTTGTTTTTAAATTTTTAATCGATTTTCACACAGAGCTTCCATCTGGCGGTGATGAAGATGATTGTCATAGCGCACTTTCACCTCCATAGCACGAAATGGGCGTCATGAGTGTTTGGGAACCAATGGTGACAGTGTTTATGGTGTAGTGAAAGCAGCGTTTGGGATCCAACTTGCATAGCCACTTTTCAAACAGAAATTGTTTCATGATAAATTTAACTAATATAGTGAACAAAGGTGAGGTGGTATCCTATATCCTATATACCTTTATAGACGCAGGACACCAGCAGGCCTTTATTGCTACAAAGATCACACCACGTGAAGCCACATCATCAAGAGTTCGTAGCCAAGATCAACACGGGTTGCTTTTATCTAATAGTCCACTTCTTCTGCCCTCTCTGTTAGAAACAGTCATCCACTGAGACACTAAGCCGTATCCAACAATTTAATCTTTTCATATCCTGATGAGTCATGAAAGCCAATAAAACGGAGCACGGATTCATCTCCACCCAGAAGATTATATATACATCTCTATGGCTGCTCTTCGATCCGTGCCTGCTTGCAAGGTGCTAGATCAACGAATGGAAAGCACATGTCTGCCACTACGGCAGACAGTGCCTTTGCCTAGCGCCTGGGTCTTTGCCGAGCGCTATTTATCGGGCGCTCGGCAAAGGCCACCTTTGCCTAGCGCCGGGCTCTCGGCAAAGAATGCGCTCGGCAATGACTCCTTTGCCTAGCACCAGGCCCTCGGCAAAGAGAAACACTCGGCAAAGAACGTCTTTGCCAAGCGCCAGGCGCTCGGCAAAGGATAGCACTCGGCAAAGAGCCACCGCGGAATATACCGTCGTTCTTTGCCGAGCGCCCTCCGTTAAGCGCTCGGCAAAGGTGGCTCTTTGCCGAGCGCCCTGCGTTAGGCGCTAGGCAAAGGTGTATCTTTGCCGAGTGCCAACCTTGGCGCTCGGCAAAGGCACCTCTTTGCCGAGCGCTGACATTTGGCGCTCGGCAAAGAATTTTCTTTTTTTTGTTTTTTTGTTTCAAACTTTTTTGTCATGCATTACACATTATTTAAAAGTATATGTTAAGTTTTGATACTTTTTTTAAATCTTTTTACTATTTATCGTTAGTTTATTTGATTTAATTGAATTTCTCGGATAAACGCGTGTTTGAACTGTAGGTGCATCGAATCTCCGAATTGGACGGTTCGAAAATTGATATTCGCATTACTTAGCGTATGTTAAGGCCGTATCCTGGAGCACGCATGAAATATCGAACATCTAGCGCACGGAACACGGCGACCAAGTTGCGCGTGAAGTGCTATTAAATTAAAAAAAAGCAAACAAAGTTCGAAAATCACGAAACTTAGCGAAACGTCTTTGGAGCACATGTGGAGGCTATGGTCAAAATTTGGTAAAGTTTCGTGTACGTTGTCACGTAAGTTAGTTAGAAACCTAGACATCTCACATGTGATCACAAGTGAGATGTGCATTGGATTTCTTGTTCATGCAATGTTGCTCTATGTGACCAACTTGCTTGCAACTTTTGCAATAGCTACCATTGTTCTTCACAAAACGAGTCTTGTGAGGAGCAAAAGCGACCTTGCCTTTCTTGGGGTTATAGCCCAATCCCTCTTTATAGAGAGAAGCCCTTTGGCTACCCAAGCACATAAGCAAGCGGTCCTCACCACCATAAGCCTTAGCTAAGGTGTGATTGAGCTCTTTTACCTCCTTCTTGAGAATTTCATTCTCAACTATTAGTGTGGAGTCACAAGTGAAACCATCACTACTAGATGATGATGATGTAGATGAGCTACATGGAGGGTTAGTGGAAACAACAATAGGCTTATGTAAAGATTCATCAATTATATCACATGATATGCCTATGTTGCAAGTTTTAGCTTTTTCAACATTAGTTGGCATGTTCTCACATTTTTCAGCTAGAGAGGAATGAGCTTCTTCAAGCTTAGTGTGAGACTTTTGAAGCTTCTTATGGTCTACCTTTAGACTCTCATAAGATGCCCTAAGCTCATCAAGTTCTTGCATAAGGTTTTTCTTTTCCTTAAGTAAGCCCTTGCACTCCTTTCTAGATTCTTTAAAGTGTTGAGTGCAATCTTCTAGCATAGTGATTAGTTCATCTTTAGTGAATTCTTCTTCATCACTATCACTATCACTAGCATTATCATGATCACTCTCATCATCGGATGATACCTTAGCGGCCTTAGCCATGAAGCACGATGGAGTGTCGAAGAGGGAGACCTTCTCTTGGATGGCAATGCTAGCATGTCCCTTCTTCTTGCTCTTGTAGTCATCCTCATCATCACTTGAGAAATCATCACTATCCCATGTAGCAACATGAGAATCATTCTTCTTTTTATGAGAGCTCTCCTTCTTTTCTTGCTTCTTCTTTTGCTTCTTCCTCTCCTTCTTGATAGCATCTTCATCATCACTATCATAAGGACACTTTGCAATGAGATGATCTTTGCTATGGCATCTAAAGCATCTCATGGTATGCTCATTCTTCTTAGATGAGTTCTTTCTCCTTCTTGCACGATAGCCCTTCTTCTTCATGAATTTGCCAAATTGCTTGACAAAGAGAGCCATCTTCTCATCAATGTCATCACTATCACAAGAGCTTGAGTCTTCTTCACTTGATGATTCAATCTTGGATTTGCCCTTGAATGTGGTGGCTTTGAATGCCACACTCTTCTTCTTCTCATCATCCTTCTTCTCATTTTCCTTCTTCTTCTTCTTGACCAACTCATCCTTCTCATCATCTTCTCTATATGAATCATCGGTCATTACTTCTTGAAATATTTGTTGAGGAGTTGAATCCTTCAATGTAGTCCTCACTAGCACGGTGATCAATGTATCAAATCTCTTGGGTAGACTTCTCAAGAACTTCATAGAGAATTGATTATCCTTAACCTCCTCACCAAGTGCCTTGAGCTCATTGACAATGACTTGCAACCTATGAAACATCTCCGGTACACTCTCATCATCTTGCATCTTGAAGCTTGAAAATTTTTCTTGCAAGATATATGCTTTAGCGGTCTTTGTACCTTCAGTGCCCTCAAATGTTTCTTCTAGCTTGGCCCAAGCATCATGTGCAACTTCTATGTTTTTCACTTGCTCAAATGTCTTGTCATCTAGTGCCTCATGAAGAGCACTAATGGCAATATCATTGCATTGGAGCTTCTTCTCCTCTACCGGTGTAGGTGCTTCCGGATTAGCAACCTCAAATTTTGTTTCGGTGACCTTCCACACTTCTCTATTGACTGACTTTAGGTGTGCGGTCATCTTAACCTTCCAATATGCATAATTTGTGCCATCAAAGTGAGGTGCCTTCTTGGTGTTGTTGATGTGCAAGCTTAATTGAGCCATTTCTTTTTCACCGTAGGTTGTTAAGCCTCAAATAAACGGTGCCTCGGCTCCGATACCACTTGTAAGGTCCGAATGGCTAGAGGGGGGGTGAATAGCCTAATTAAAACTTCTACAAGAATTACTTAACCACAAGTTAGTATAAAAGGTGGCGGAGCAAAATGCACTAGCTCTAACTAATTAAGCAAGCCACCTACACAAGTCTAGTACAAGGCTATCCACTAAACACTACAACAACAACAAGCTAGAAACAAGATGTAAAACGAGAGAAGAGCTTCGAGTGATTATACCGCCGTGTAGAGATGAGAAGTACCAATCAATCAATCACACAAGAGAAATCCTCGGGAAGAGAATGACACAAGAATTTATCCCGAGGTTCACTTGCTTCCCGGCAAGCTACTCCTCGTTGTGGCGATGCACCCACTTGTCGGTTCGCGAGCTAATCAACTATCAAGAGTTGAGCCCTCGGCGGGCGCCGCACAACCGCACACAAGATGGGGATCCTCCAAGCCACGAGCTCCACTAGAGTATCCAATTTGCGAACTCCCACGGGGAAGGATCAAGAACCCCTTACAACACTTGGTGAAGGCTCCAACAATCTCCAATTGCGAGCTCAATCACCTCCGCTGCTCCAAGCCGTCTACCGTGTCGGGAAACACGGAAGAGTAACGAGAAATCCGCAGCAACTCGAAGATCAAGTGCCTCTAGAATGCAACTCTCAAGCAAAGCACTTGAATCTCACTCAATCTCACTCAAGATGTGCAATCAATCAAAGAGATGAGTGGAGGGGTTGTTCTCTAGCTCAAAGGATGTCTCTATATCTCAAAATATGCAAGAGTTACCCTCAAACCCCGGACGCCCTCTATTTATAACGAAGGGGTACGCAGCTAGCTGTTACGGACGACGCAGCGAAAATCGTGCTGACCGAACGCTCCGGTCAGGGTGACCGGACGCGTCCGGTCACTACACGACAACCGTGAACTGTGCGCGTCAGAACTAACCGTTGCCCTGACCGGACGCGCTGAACCGAGTGACCGGACGCGACAGTGTCAGCGTCCGGTCGCGTTCCAGTAAGCTCCCGTTGAGACCGGACGCGTCAGATCGTACGTGACCGGACGCGCCGCGCGTCCGATCGTCACTCCGCTTCGCTCTGTGTTCCTGGACGCCTGACCGGACGCTCCGGTCCCGTGAAGGACCGGACGCGCCGGTCGCGCGCTTCTCTCTTACGCTCAGTTGTACTGACCGGACGCGCTGGTCAGGCCAGACCCGCGTCCGGTCACAAACCCTAGAGCTCGCGCTGCGTTGAACTGACCGGACGCGTCCGGTCAAACCGAGACCGCGTCCGGTGCAGCGTCCGATCGCCGTTTTTCAGTGAAAAATATTTCGGACTTTCGCCACCTTTTCTCGCCTCCGGCGCAATAGAAAATAGGCATTTCATTTTCTCGAAAACATCTGAATCCCGCGCTCGCACGCTCGGCGGGAGGGAGAGCGAACCCCAAACCCCTCATTACCGCTCAAACACCACCGCCTTCGCAAATGTGCTAACACCACCAAGTGTAGACCACAAAGTGCATGTGTGTTAGCATTTCACAAAAATTTTCCAAGGCGTTATGTTAGCTCTCAACTAGATCCTAATGCATATGCTCAAGACATTGATCTAGTGGCACTTGATTCCCAAGCTAACCGTGATTGCCCCTCTTGATAGTCGACTATTTATCCTAAATCCGGTCAATCACTTCTCTACTCAACTTAGACCGGCAAAAGGAAAACCCTATGGTTTATACCTTTGCCTTGCGCTCTTAGTTCCTTCTCTTCTACTTGATCATCATGTACACCATATTATGTGCATCTCCACCACTTGTGATCTTGTGGCCATCACTCCTTGCCACGTACACTTTCATCACATGCGTTGCTTATGCCTAACTCAAAACACTTAACACATGGCATTAGCAACTTGGTGTCATTAATTACCAAAACCAAACTTGGGCTTTCAGCCGCGCCGTGCGGCCGGCCGCCGCCGCCGCCCCCGCCGCGCTCGGCCGCCGCCGCGCCCGGCCGGCCCCCAACTCCGCCCCCGGCCGGCCCCCGCCTCCGCCCCCCCCCCCCCCCCCCCCCCGCGCCGCCCCGTGCGGCCGGCCGCCGCCGCCGCCGCCGCGCTCGGCCGCCGCCGCGTGCCGCGCCCGGCCGGCCCCCGCCCCCGCGCATCGTGCCGCGCCCGGCCAACCGCCACCGCCGCCCCGCGCCGCGGCCGGCCACCTTCGCCGCGCCCGGCCAACCGCCCCCGCCCCGGCCCCGGCTCACACCCGCGCCGGCCTCGCGCACCCCGACCGTGACCCCGCGTCGGTCGCCGCACCCTGCGTCGTCCGCCACAGGTACGTCTAGTTTGACGTAGTAGGAGTAGTAGGCGTAGTAGTAGTGGTAGTTGGAGTAGTAGGAGTAGTAGTAGTAGGCGAAGTCGTGGTCAATGTGGTAGTAGTTGGATTAGTAGTAGGTGTAGTAGTAGTTGGAGTAGTAGTAGTAATTGTAGGTGTAGTAGGTAGTAGTAGTAGAAGGGTTAGGACTAGGAGTAGTAGGCGTAGTAGTGGTAGTGTGAGTAGTGATAGTACTAGTAGTGGTTATACTAATAGTGTTAATACTTGCATATATTCTTGTGCTAGTCGGCCATCGTGCCGGTGACGTATTTGTGGTTGTCGGCCATCGTGTCGTCTTTTTTTGCAGGTTTGGTAACCTCCCCGTACAGGGGAGGTGCTGCCGAAATTTTTCGTTCTCACTAATTGGTTTTTTTTCAGGAGGGCTCCCGTTGGAGGATAGCTGAAGGAGCACGACTCGGCACTGCCCCGCTAGCCTGTCTTCACCGGCACCTACGGTATGACCCCTTTTTCCGTCACATGTGGACGTAGGTCGCGTTACCCAGTTAGGCGTCTCCCGTCCGAAACGGATACGGTTGGAAGTATGTGATCTTTGCATATGTATAACCATATCTGTTTCGGATTGTCCACTTTTTTTGGACAGCCCGCGGATGCATAGACGAGGTTAGTTTCTATGGTCTGCTCTGATCCGAGACAGGGTTTGGGCCTCACCTTCGTGTTGTTCTCCGGATACACACTCTCCCTGCCGGGACGTGTATCTGGAGAACAGCGGGGAGGTGCTACCGAAATTCTGTCTCGGCTCGGAGTAGCCCATGGAAACTAACCTCGTCTACGCATCCGCAGGTGGGATTAGGACCTATCCTTACCTATTAGATGGTAGGAACACGAAGTAGATGCACTTGATGTTTATGTTCATCTTTGATATGCATGTTAGAGGATGGATGACCGTGAGTGGATGTATGCGGGATACACAAGTAAGCATGATTTTAGCATTGAATGGGGGCAGAAGACGGAGGCTTTCTTGGAAGGTGCATTCGGCAGTGGTGTGAATAGAGCGCGATTGGCGAAGTGTCCCTGTAGCAAGTGTGCAAATAGGAAATGGCAAAACCAGGAGACCATGGCTAAACATCTTCAGTTGAATGGCTTTGTGCCGGGCTATACCCGGTGGGTACACCATGGTGAAGCGCATCGGTTGAGAGAGGAGGTCGTGCGGCCTCGCCTCGAGCATGTCGATGATGGTGGTGGGGTTTTAGACATGTTAGATGACTTCGCGCAAGCACAGATCCCCGATGGACGTGCGGAGGAGGCGGAGGCATCCGCAAAGGCGTTCGACGACATGATGGCTTCGGCACAGAAACCCCTTCATGATCGCACGACGGTTTGTCAGCTCGATGCCGTTGGACGCGTGATGGCGTTTAAGGCCGAGATCAACATGAGTCGGCAACACTTCAGTGGCATGCTGGCCTTGATTGCTAGCCTGCTTCCGGAGGGCCACGTGTTGCCAAAGAGCCTGTACGAGTGCTAGAAACTCCTTGATGGACTCAAGATGCCGAACGAGCAGATACATTGTTGTCCGAACGGGTGTGTCCTCTTCAGGAAAGATCTTGAGCAGGAGAAGTATTGTCCGAAGTGCAAAGCCTCCCAGTACCTGGAGGTAGACTCTGGTGGAGGCCACAAGGAGCAGCTTACCGTCCCAATGAAAATCCTACGGTACCTCTCTTTCTTGCCGAGGATCCAACGGCTATACATGAGCGAGAAGCATGCTAAGCAGATGACATGGCACAAACTGGGGAAACGATACAATCCTGACAAGATGGTGCATCCGTCCGATGGTGAAGCATGGCAACACTTTGATCGCATCCATCGTGTCTTCATATGCAGACGTACTTCAAGCTCGACGAGAGCTACGAGGGCAATGCGGACGCCGTGGCTAGGAAAGCTTGCAGGAAGCACGTTACGGACATGTACCACGAGGCGAGAGTCCAGGCCATCAGAGATTACTATGGGAAGCAATTTGGAGAGAGCGTCAACAAGAAACAAATCCGAGATCGGAGGCTCTCTCTCACCAAAGAGGAGTTCATGCAGGTAACTGAACAACTTTAAATTAAGTTCCTTTCAACATTCGGTGCTATGAACTTGACTGCCTAACGTGTCGATTACTTCATGACGTGTAGGTCATTCCTTGGTGGTGCGAAAAGTCCCCTGAGGCGTGGGGGCAAATCGTGGACCGTTGGCTGAGCGAGGAGTGGCGGCAGCAGCACGCGGCTGCCCGGGCTCACCGTTTGGCCATGCCAGGTGTACCTCACCATCAAGGCAACCGCAACGTCGGCGGCTTCGGCCGAGCTTGGGTACGTCATCATGTTTGTAACTGTTGTCATGCTTTAATGTAACTAGGCAAAGACTACTAACAAACTTCTTTTCGTTCTCGCAGTCGGTGGCGCACGGTGGCCAGCCATGCTCCTACTTCGCTGCATATACCATGTCACACAAGGGCAAGGCGACGTCCGACGTCTCCTTCAACCCGGAGGACCCGCCCGAGGCGTACACAAGTGAGAGCGCCTACAAGAAAGTCACCGAGTACCATGAGGCGGCAAGGACGATGTATGGGTCCGATTATGATCCAACGACTGACAACATCGATGCGCGCCTCGTCATGTGTCTTGGAAAGGGAAAGCAGCATGGGCGCTACTGGATGGCCAACAGCGTGATCGACACCGCCACTACTCCCACTCTCTCCCAGATCCGAGCACAGACCACGAGTGGCTCCGGACTCCCGCCGATACATGAGCGGCCGGCCTATGGACAGGCCCAGGTCGAGGCACTACAGGTTAGTTTTGGTTTACTCGTCGTGCATTACACGAGGATTTCCTTGTCGCTTCACTAACATTACCTTTGCAACAATGTATAGGCTTAGGTGGAAACTTCGAACAAGAGGGCCGACGAGCTGGAGGCGATTGTGGCTTCAGAGCGGGCGGCGCGACTGGCAAGTGACCAGAGGATGTCGGACGTGCTGGCGTTTCTGCAGAGTTCTCTGGGTGTTACTTTGCCACCCAGCTTGATGGGTCCACCTCAGCCTCCTCCCATCGTTCCTCCCTTCGTTGCTCTCAACACTACTCCGGTGAGTAATATATATCATACATGCATGTTATTTAGCTATTTAACTTTGTCTCATGCAATCGCTGCTCCTGTGTGTAGCCTCAGTCGGCGGGTTCGAACCACGTGCCGAACGAGCATGGGGGACCGTCGCCGCCGTCACATGGGTGGCCCGGGTACCAACCTTCACCGCCGCCTCAGTGAGTAACGTCGAAGTTGTTGTCACGTATTCCTTCTCTTGGTGATGGACCTGGACTTGTTGTGTTGAACTTCATGTCATGGACTTGGACTTGTTGTGTTGAACTTCATGAATATCAAGTTGTTGTAATGGACTTTATTGCCGAATAAGTGATGCTATTATGAGATATATGTGCTATTGTGATATATATGGTGATGGTGGTGACAGAAGCGATGAAATTGTGATATAAATGGTGTTATTTGTGTTCATGGTGATATCCATTTGATGTATATATATGATATGTTATGTTTGCAGCGATAGAAAGCAAAAATTAAAGATTTAACAAAATCTGGGTTCCAGATTTGCCTAGCGCAGCGCTAGGCAAAGAGCCTTGTAGTTTACCCAGCTTTGCCGAGCGCCAAACTGAAGGCGCTAGACAAAGATTTTTTTTAAAAAAAATTGTTTCTCTTTGCGGAGCGCCAGGCGGGAGGCGCTAGGCAAATTTTTTAAAAAAAAAAAATCAGTGTGGTCTTTGCCGAGCGCCAGGCTAAAAGCGCTAGGCAAAGATTTTTTTAAAAAAAATCAGTTTGATCTTTGCCGAGCGCCAGGCTGGAGGCGCTAGGCAAAGATTTTTTTTAAAAAAAAATTGTTTTTCTTTGCCGAGCGCCAAGCGGGAGGCGCTAGGCAAAGAATTTAAAAAAAAAATCAGTGTGCTCTTTGCCGAGCGCCAGGATAGAAGCGCTAGGCAAAGATTTTTTTTTTAAAAAATCAGTTTGATCTTTGCCGAGCGCCAGACTGGAGGCGCTAGGCAAAGAATTTTTTTTAAAAAAATCAGTTTGCTCTTTGCCGAGCGTCTTATTGGAGGCGCTCGGCAAAGAAAACGTCACACCGTGACTACCGCCGTGACCGTCGCTTTTCTTTGCCGAGTGCCGCTTAGGCGCTCGGCAAAGGCTTTGCCGAGCGCCCGATAAAAAACGCTCGGCAAAGAAGGCTTTGCCGAGCATTTCATTGCCAGGAGCCCTTTGCCGAGCGTTGCGCTCGGCAAAGCCATGGCCGAGCGCAATTCGGCCTTTGCCGAGCGTCTCAGGCGCTAGGCAAAGCCGCAGTCTGCAGTAGTGTGCCCAGTTACAAGCCTAGCTTCTATCTGTTGCAGAGATTGCTCCTCTCTCTCTCTACATCTACAAGTGTCGTGCATAGTTTTTCTATGTCAAGGTCAGCCAATTATATTGAACGTACTTCGGTTTTTTCATGTCATCTAAATGCTTTGTTTGGATGCTCAAGTTTGGTTCGACCTATGACAGATTATCTAGATTTTTCTATCGGCCATGTGATACAATTATTAGATATTGTTGGAGAAATTTACATCATTTGAGAGGGTTTGATTCACGTCTTTTAGAAATTGTGTCCATAGCAATGTGCATGAAATTGCAATCACAAAAGGTATATCTTAGCTTTTCTCAATTTCTTTTACTTGTATATACCGATTAAGGTGTTCACATTGAAATCTGAATACATATATTACTATTATCTAGCGCTCCATCACCCGCAGAATTTTTGCCGCAAGCCCGCAAGGAAAGAAGCTTTCTACATGTGTGGTCATCCCTATTCTAAGGTCTAATAATAACACTGTTAAAGGTGTGGCATGTGTGTTAAAAGATGCGGTCCTTCTGGTGCTGTGATTTGCCCTCCTTCTAAATCTGTGAATTCCTTCATACTGATCCTATTATTCTCTCCACTTTTGTTGTTGTCAAGGTTTATCTAAAGTTTTAATTCAAGATATAGATAAATTATATTAAACTACTCTTTACATCCCTGCAGCAATGCAGGGAGACATCACCTAGTTTCTGTTATTATTGAGGGCCGAAATTTTGCTAGAAGTTATAATAAATGTTCATTGAAACATCCTGCGTCCTAAGCTGGTGAAAGCACTACACTTGGAGGGTTCTTTTCAAAATGTCAGTCCTATCCTTGTGTGTGTCTCACTATGACAAATTAACAATGATGCAAATTAATCTCATGTGCTAGGCTGCCAATTTTTGGACCAAAGCAAAGACTAGTATTGACACTATTACAGATATATAGAACATGTCTAATAGAAGAACATTGTGCATGTGAATGTGCACTTATCTTTACATTATTATAGGTAAACAAAACTATTATGTTGCATTATCATGGTATTTTTGTTATATTTCAGAATATCACCGAAAAACAAAATTTGGTGATGTGATGTGAACCGATCACTATGAATTCATCAATACCATTCCCAACAAAAATAACTGTAGAAGTATTCTAGAATACAAAAATATTAATGAACCAATATATAGAAAATCAAGTAAGGAAAGGTTCAAAAGGGGGAAAGTAGTATAACTGCTATATTTTTATTTGAGTTTAGATTTGTACCTCTTTCTTCGTCGACAACTGTGAAGCTATACTTCCAATATGTCACCAATATTAATTTCTTGAAGGATGGCAATGGTACCCAATACTTGCAGTGCTAGAGTCACTTGATTCGAGGAAGTGGAAGAGGCGGGGCTGATGAGATCTACTAGCTTTTGGAGATGCCGTTGATGGTGGCGGCAGCAACACAATACTTGTTCCACTAGTGCAAATCAAAGCAACAAAGGCAGGATGGAGAGCACCAAAGTATGTAGTTGTTGTCGTTGGGGAAGAAAAGAGGCATGGGATTCAACAGGACCGATGGGGGAGGAGGGGGGTTCTGGAAGTGGTAGTGATTTCGAAAGGGAGTGGATGGCGGCGAGGGGAGGAAAATTGATATTAGGGTTTGGTGTTAGGGACACTGCATATATAGTCACAACGGATGTTGCCAAAGGAAATTGGGCCTAACCCATGGCCTAGGCATGAGGAAAAGCCCAATATGCAAGTCTTGGCTCACTATGTAGCCTCCTGGGCTACGCCTCCCTCTGTTGTCATTCTTACCCTGATATATATGCTTTGTTGGCTTCTTTGAAACTTGGCACACCGGGATTGCTCGTAGCTAGCTATCACAATAATTTAGAAAGAAAGCAATATAAAGTGTATCAGCAACAATTTGTTAGTTATCAATTGAATAATTTGATTTGATGCAACAAAGAATTAGAACTCGCTGCCATAGTTAAATCATTTGCATTTCATCATATACTAGAAACATGTAATGAGAGATGAAAATGAACAAAGATCATTGCTAAGAAGATTTTTACTCTTGTATTAATACACATTTTTTTCATTTTGTTACCTTAAACATGTATGTCAAATAATTATTTCTGTGTTAAGTTTAGGTTGTACTATCTTATTCCTTAATATTTGATGTTGGTTAGTTTAAATTTAAACTAGCCAACATCATATATTAAGCATAGAGGGAGTATTAGACAATAGTTTTAGTTTAATGGTGTTTTACCCAACTACCCAAGATCCACCATAATTGTATATAGTACTAGCTAAATGACCGTACTTTGCTACGGGCAACAAAAATTATATGTACAAAATTGGTTTTCATTTGAATTGTAGTGCTAGTTGTAAATTATCTATTTCTTCTTTCCCATCACCAAGATTTACACACACGTTTTCATGTAACAAATAAAATGATTAGTTTCATGCCATAAACCCCACAGGGGAAAATGTAAGATGATGTTCAGGAAAAAAATAAAACATTAAAAAAATGTTCCTTCATATATATCCATAAAGCTATTCTCTTTTTTTTAGAAGCAACCAACAGAAACATTGACGGGCATATATTAATAGATAAGAAACAACTTACATCAAAGAAACACAAAACTACCACCACTACAAAACTCCTACATGATTGAGGTAAAAGCAAAACGACCATCACAATGTTGCCAACCAACAAACCACCACTACATCAGCAACCGACTTCAAACCCTACACATGTCATAGCATCAAGAACAAAGAGGGGGCATGGAGTTCCTCTAGCATTGCCTAGGAAAGAAAACAATATCCATAGATGTCATCGATGCCCAACCGAAAATCTAGCCAATGGTATTTCAACTAACCTAGGGGAGGAATTACTTGACAGTCACTACCAGATCGGTGGAAGTCTCCTAGTGACCAGAACACTCGAGGGTAGTGCCGAAAGCACACGGGGATGGCTTCTCCGAGCGCTCCGCACACGGAAATCGTCCGTCGGCGACGTTTATTCAGGAAAACGCGGGAGTCACCGAGTGTTTTGATTTGTTTACTCAGAGATATCCTAGTCCCCTGTTCCTTGTCTGTTACTCGGTGTGGGTTTATCAACACTCGGAAACGAAATGCTAACGGACAGATGCCAACAGAAACAAGATGCTAACGGCTGCATTTACCGACTGTTTTTTGTTCACTTTAGCACTCAGTATTTTTGGTCACTTTAGCACTCGGAGATCACTTTCACCAAATGCACAGAATATTTTTTTAATATTATTTTTTCATAGCCTTCTAAAAGCATAAAAGACGATATGAGAAACTCAAATCCAGAATATCATTTGCACAGAATATTATTTTTAAATATCATTTGCACAGTATTTTTGATGCCTTAATCAAATGGGCATAGTACATAAGTCAAATGTGCATAGTATATCAGGACGACATCAACTTGTCCTAGAGTAACCTGTCTCAAAATACTAATAACATGAACAACTCTGTCATAACCAACTACAAAAAAGATATGAGGTATCTCAATTATTAAGACAGGATTATTTTCTCCTGTTCCACATGGAAAAGAATGCATTAATCACAGTAAAACAGATCTCTGGAGTATTCTTCACAACTGGGTATTCAGTATTATGCACAACTAGGTATTCAGTATTCTTCATAACTGGGTATTGAGTATTCTTCAGATTTTGAGCTACTCTTCAGTTTTGATGTGGACTGAAAAACATGTTAACAAATCATAAGATGCCATGGTATATATTTTTTTGGGTAAACATTACATCAAGTTTGTACTACCATACCTAGTTTGATAACTGAACTTATCGTGGCACTGGGCGAGGAGGTAGATTCAGATGTAGCTGTTGTTGAATGGCCTGCATAAAGATAGAAAAATAATTATTACAACGAGTGTAATGACATTAAAAACTCATTAGTAGTATATGAACCTCTTAGTTAGATGAAACTAGTAGAATTATTTTGTCCAACCAAGTTTAAGGCATCTGAACTACCAGAAAAAAAATGTTAAATCAGTGCCTAATTACAGCTATGAAATTCAAGTCATGTGCTAGGATTTAGCAACAAGTTACAGAATCTCGTCATCAAGTATTCAAAGAACTAGATACTGACCGAGATGACATTGTCGAAGTAGGCACGTTCATCTTTGTGTTCTTTCTGTTCCTGTATCCTAGCCTCATGTTCCTTCTGCCTTGCTGTGCGCTCCTCCTGCATCTAGCTCATGCTCTCTTGCCTCACGCTCCAATTGTAGCTCCTGCTCCCATGATTCCCGCATCTCCTGCATCTCACTCTGAAGTTGCTCTATACTTGTACTTCCAGTATCTAGTCGTAGTCGTTTTGATGGACCTGAACCATTCAGAGAATCATCTGTAGATGACCGCATCTCAGACAGAAGTGTTGTTGTGCTAATTATGCCATTGCCAATAAGGTAGCGACCATGTCTCTTTCCGTGACCAGCCTTGTACACAACCTCTCCATCAATGGCGGCATTTTGCCAATCATAGTCCTCACCATGTTTCTCCTTGATAGCCTTAGAGTATGCTGCCTGTAAATAATATCTGTGAAAACATGTACATATCACGTGGTGTAGATTCGCTGAAAGGAGAAGACTTAAGAAACTTACAATGCTATCTGCAGTACGTTGGTTACAATAGGTTCCCTGCTGCTCATCCATTCTACCCCTAGCATAGGCCCCAATTTCAGACGCCGGTCTTTGCTCCCTCTTCTCCTGTATGAATAAATCAAGATAAAACAGAGTAAGAAATGGGTACACCACTATGTGATATCCAATGTGCCTTTTCTAGAGGTTCACGCCCCCAAAACAGATACTGATACTATCATCATTCAATTCATATATATAATAACTTACCAAAATCCTTCGGTAACGTGCTAGGGAAGAACTTCCTTGATGATGTGATCCACGTTCCATCTTCTCTTTGCATGCTCTCCCTATACATGAACGGCTTTTCCAGTCTTCAGAACACCATTTCTCTGCTTGCTTCCTCCATGCCTCTGGGACCTTTTGGAACCACCAGGGCTTCCTCTACATGGAGCATAACAAGAGAGTTACTTTTGAATCTGTTTGAATAAATCAGAATAGTCAAGATTGTATGTCAGACTTACTCGCATATACTGCTCCAATGTGTGATACTTCCTACACGCCTCAGATCTTGATATAGAAACTTTAAGAATCTTTCTGTGATAACTAGTGATAGACCAGATTCATGCTTCATAGATAGCTTGTGGGATAAGATTCTTGACCACATTGCGAACAACTCTTTTAGCTTCTACCTCTGTTCCATTTGCCCATTTGAAGTATTGCTACACATTTAAGTTTATTATTAAGGAATAAGGAACAAATGCATAAATAATATTTTAACATGTATACAATAAAAAGATGACAAATGAGAAAAGATATAATCTATAATTTTATATTGCGCACCCAAAATTTTTCCTCCACCTGCTGGAGAGCATTGATTGGCTGCCCTCCAGAACTTGCTGGTTCTGGCACTACATTGTAGTGTCTCCAGTTACATGCTGGCACATCTTTTCCTTTGTACTTGACAATCCCTGGGTAGTAATTTCTAATTAGTAAACCTAGTATGCCATTAGGAACTCTGGTCCTCACGCCATTGCCTGCCATGATTAGATAATATATCAAAGGAACACAATCAGGACATAATTGTGTCATTGTGTCACACCCATTTAACGACCAAATGGAGTGCATACTCTTATGTGTGCCCAGAGATCAATCACACATAAGTTAACAAATTATAAAGGAAATATCATCACAAATGTTATTACATCACGATTATTATAACATAGTCTTTACACAAATGTAGCAGAAGTAAAAATATAAAACTCTCGTGGTAGCTCCAATCACAGGCACATTGACTGGTTGACTGCAAGTCTAATAATCTTCAGGGAAGTAGGAGTAGTAGTCACTATTTGCACCATCTGTTACCCATCCGAGATTTTTACCCAAGTAAGAAAAATAAACAAGTGTAAGTACATCTCGTACTCAACAAATGTAACATGGGGTTCATGAGGCTCAAAGGCATGACATTGGTTTATCAGCATGTAGCTTTTAATTAGCACTATTTTAGTATATCAATAGAATCAAAATGTCTCAATGTAAACAATAAACATATGATCCATGTGAAATGATTAACAAATAGCAAAAACATATTCATTATTAATGATCAACTATTCCATAAGGGTCCAAGACCACTCGTGACAGTGAGCACGGTTGTTATAATAGTTTTACACTCTGCAGAGGTTGTACACTTTCACTGTGAGTCGTGTTGCCCATATGCCCGGGTTACTTACTCCCAAAACACTTCCAAGGTGAGCAGGCAGGGGAACACTATGAAGTCTTTCGAAGGTTCGTCTAACAAGTTAGGGCCATTAGATTCACTCGGCAAACAGATGTAGAGCCCCTCTTCCAAATGGCACAATAACACGCAGCCTATACACATGAGGACAGAGGTCGCACTATACCCGATTCGTCAAGTCATTCTTACGCCAAAAAGGATTACCACTAACAAGCTAGAAAATGTCCTTCTATATGACTAAAGCCAGAGTCATATAGCCCTCACAGTTGTACTGTAAGTCCCGGATATTCGCTTACAGATAAGTCCTTAAGGAGAGTAACGAGAGCAGCTCTAGTCCCCCTTTAAACAGTAATAAAAAGTCATCTTTTAATATTTATTGCATATTCCATTAGTCAAATTATATGATCATAGTTTATGTTAAGCACTAGCAATACTACTCCATGTAATGTAATAGGTATCAAGGAATAAGATCAACACTAAGTCATCCTTAACAAGGAAATATATGCATAATGATATTATTTGCTTATTGTGAATAGGACAACAAGGATAATCCCATGCTATACTTGCCTTGCTCAAACTGGTCCTGATGATCTTGCTCGTAGAGAAACTACTGATCCCCAACGAATTGCTCACCGTCTATACTCAATCAACAATAGCAACAACATTCATCCAGAACAATCATGCATAAACAAACAAGACTATAATTAGAACAGTACACCAACAGTAATAAAATAAGATACAAAGTCTTTAAAATGAATCTACAACTCGCTAGGATCACACAGACGCGAAGATCACGAAAAACGGAGCTAAAACGACAAAGTTATGAATTTACGAAGATTTCCTATAGAAAAATAATTACTTTAATTCAAACTCGAAAATAAAATGTCACAAACCTACTGTACAGTACTACTAACATGTAGAGCTCGCAAATATGAACCTAACGCAATTTGAACGGGTCAAATCGAAATTAAAACGGAGAAGTTATGACTAAAACAAAATCAGTGGCAAAACTGTAAATAAGTGAAAACGTATTCTTGAATTACCGAGACCAAATACGCTTTCAAAAGAATAAAACGCGATGCGGGAATACGCCTTGGACTATGGGTTATATATTTAAAAATTGTAGGGACTCTTTAGCAAAATCTCCGGCCGAACCGGTATCAGCTAATCTCAGTCGTTGGATACAAAATGGATGGATCGGATTGAGTCGGGAACAGTCGGCGGCGGCGCCCGGCCAGCACAAGGTCGCGACGGCGAGTTCCGCGGCGGCGCCATCGCCGGAGATGACCATCTCGCGATTCAAAGCATTACCTCACGAAAGAAGTACACCAGCGGGTAGAGCATACCAAGGCGAACTCACCACGAGCAAAAACGACCCCGATGAGGAACCGAGAGAGGCGTGCGGCTTGGAGAAGCGGATGGTGGTGACGAGATAGGGCTCCTAGCTCGCGATGGCGTCTCGGGAGCTCTGTTGACACCGCGAAAGGGTTGGATGGAGGCGGAAAGGTGTGCGGGCTCGGCTTATATAGCCCGAAGACGCTCCAATTAAGGAAGGAAGAAGATTTGGAGGCGGATTCGATCGGTAGAAGCAAGGAAAGAAATCAGGCGTGGCGTGGGGAGGAAGGCGGCCCTGACTAGTGGACCCACGATGTCAACGACACACAGAGAAGGCAGGCGGCGCGCACTCGCACGAACTA